>VCKV01000008.1:10000000-12441876 GCA_005876975.1 Drosophila orena
CTGAGAGAAAATGGGAGTTATTTGAAAGAAACCGCTTGAAATGTTCACAGACGCCATGTTCTTACAAAATCAGCGCAAATTGTGAAGTTATCCGACTTTTCCAGTGCGTCTGTACTAAAATAGAATCCTAATCCCTACGAGAGTTCGCCCCACTTGCATACCAAATTGGTATAATTCAATAAAATTTTTAAACAAACTTGTTTCTGCGGCCACATCGGTTATGAGTCAGCGTTTTAAATTGCTTTTGTCCGTTGCCTGGAGCTCCATGTCCGCTGGCCACTTTCAGCTATGCTGCTCAAAAGTCTGGAAAGTAATTCTATTAAAAATATCAACAAAAAAAAGTAATAGCCACGCTCGGCCAGAAGAACTAACTACATGGGGCGCGTTGAGAGGGTGGGGCTACGAACTCGATAGCATTTTAGTTGGATAAACAAATTTCTTTGGCGGGCGAACAAGAGCCATGCAAATATGAAATTCCATTAATTTGATGGATGCTCTGGGCGCCAGGAAGTGGAGGAAATGTGTGATGGCACATCGAGTACAACACCATGCACCCCACGGGGCGTATGATTAATGCAATTGTGTGTTGCCGACAGGCAAGTCAGTGTCAGCGGAAGCACAATGCACTTATTGATGAAGAACATATCAATTCACGGGAGCAATATATTACCGAATTTCGCTAGATACAGGTTGAAATAGCAAAGTTGTAAATTAAGTTCGTAACTGGGCTGTGGGTGCTCAGTTGTTGCGGAAAATCATAATTGAATTTAATCTAACACTTGTTGTAACAAACATCTTGTTATCATTTTTAAAACTGATTAGTGTGACCATAGCCATATGACCATGGCTATAATGAAAACTAGACAGAATGCTATAGTCAAGTTCCCCGACTATCAGATACCCGTTACTCAGCAAGTGGACAAACTCAGCAAGTGCAAAACGACAAATTTCAACATTTTCTGGAATATCGGTAGAAATTGGGGAAAAAATAATAAAATGAAAAAATCGTAAACAAAAAGCGTGGAATAAAATGCAAATTGCAAATTGCAAATCTATAGAAATTTACAAGATATATAAACGGATATATGACGGACGGACGGACGGATCCAGATCGACACGGCTTTTGATCCTGATCATGAATACATATACTTTATATGGTCGGAAACGTTTCCTTCTGCCTGTTACATACTTTTCAACGGATCTAGTATACCCCTTTACCCTACGAGTAACGGGTTTTTGCGTATAAGCAAAACTACAAAGATTTTTTTATAATTCTTTTTATTGATGCAGGTAAATTTTTATTGCAGATAAATGATATAGTAAATAGTATATTTTGACAGTAATTTTCTAAATATTTTCTTGAACTGTATACTTAATCCAGTTGCGGAAGAATGCAACATCCGCGTAGACCCCCGGACTTGTACCACAACCTTTTCCCCAGCTAACTAGACCAATGAGTTTCCTAGTTTTCATATCAACCAAGGGGCCACCAGAATCAGTGCTACAAGCACTTCTTCCGGGTCCGTAGGCACAGATCATGTCGTTAGTTAATTGACTATAAACATTCTGACATTCCGTTCTATTCAGAATAGTTACGTGGACGCCATGCAGTACTGGCCATGGGAATGCAGAGCCTTTGAGAGTAAATCCCCATCCGGAGACTAACGTAATTGTTCCAGCCTTGGGAGTCTCTTCGGCTAAAGAAATGTTCCTTACTGCGCCACCAAGTTTGAGAGGGGCCTCCAAAATCAGTACAGCAACATCATACGGAAAAATAGAACTCAGGTATTTCGGATGTGGAATGGCCTTTAGCACTCTCAGCACCTGACCACCTTTGCTCCAATGCGAGGATCCAGCGCGAACAGATAGATCCTTAATAGTTACATGGTTAAGGCAATGAGCAGCAGTTAAGATAGCCCGATCACTGTAGATGACTCCACCGCAGTGATGCCTTGCAACATTTTGCACCGACACTTGCCAAGGCACATCTTCGATGGGAATGAAGTAACCTCCTACAATCCGTTCCCATGGCCCAGGAATCTGAGCAGCGGAAACCAGGCCAGCAATGGATAAAGATAGTATGAGCTTCAAGCACATTATCGAGTTGTTTGACTTCTGTTTCAGATGTTTTAACTGAAAATCGCGCCAGTCTGTTATTGTGCTACGTGGTGTCAAATAGTAAGGGCATAAAGTCAGTAAGTTTATGGACTACTTATCTTTTCACTTACAAATTGGTGGTAAGTGTGGTTATAACCTATGTTTCGGTTATCTATTATTTATTTTCTAAGTAGCTTAACTTGTGACAAGCTTCTTAGCTTTCATAATATTATAGAAAATCTATATACGAGTAAAAGCTGTCCAACAGTGTTTCAAAAATGTAAGATGTAAAATGTAAAAATCGCTAAAGTCAATGAGCCAATGATCACAAGCTTGGATAGATGACGGCTTCTAGATTTTTTCTGTTCCGCAGGCAAATCTAAAGAAATTTACAAGATATATAAAAAAATAAAAAAAAAATATCATAACATTTTTCAAAATTGTGGGCGTGACAGTTTTGGCCGGCGTATAAGTGGGCGTGGCAAAAAATTTTCTGGCAAATCTGTAAAAAATTACAAAATATATAAAAAATGAAAAAATTGTATTGGCAAATCTATAGAAAATTACAAAATGTATAAAAAAATGAAAAAATATCACATTATTTTTCAAAAGTGTGGACGTGACCATTTTGGGCGGCTTGTGTGCGTCTATGTCTCAGGAAGCTGCATGCTTAGTCTCAACATTCTAGATTTTGTAGTTCCTGAGATCGAGGCGTTCATACGGACAGACGGACGGACGGACTGACGGACATGGCAAGATCGACACGGCTATTGATCCTGATCATGAATATATATACTTTATATGGTCGTAAGCGTTTTATTCTGCCTGTTACATACTTTTCAACGAATCTAGTATACCCTTTTACTCTACGAGTAACGGGTATAAATACCTTACATTTTCTTATGCAACAGAAGGCACAAGTAAGGGTATAATTCACACATTTGTAAGGCGAACTTTTATCTCCCAATTTAAAATGCAATACTTGCTATCAGCAAACAGCTAGTTCTTATTCTCCCTAATCTAAATTGAAATATTAAGAAAAATCTAAGAATGCATCAGTTTTGCATAAGCTCAAGACTAAAGTGTATAAAAGCAGAGTATTTCGTGTGGCAAAGCCCAAGTTGTCTCACAGCACCAAGAACCAAGTTAAAAATGTTTTCCAAGTGCTTTCATCTGCTTTTGGCAATACATTTGCTCAGCTCTCCCGTGGTACCTGCACATCCTGAGCCATCTGAACGCATTATTGGCGGAAGCGACATGGAAATTACTGCAGTTCCTTGGCAGGTGGCCTTACTGGAGTACGGCAAACAGATATGCGGCGGATCCATCTACAGTGAAACCATAATTATAACGGCTGCCCACTGTGTTGAAAATAATACGTATACAATTCGAGCAGGATCCTCGCTACATGATAGCGGTGGAGTTTTAATGAGCGTTAAATCCATTGTTATTCACCCACAATATTATAAAAGATACCTACAAAACGATGTAGCTATCCTCAAACTGAGCAGTCCCTTACGTTTTTCGGATTCCATCCGAGCAATTCCCTTGGCCAAGACAGAACCTGCCACAGGGTCACTGGCACTAGCCACTGGCTGGGGACGTAACATATTTTTTTTGACACCACGACAACTTCAGGGAGTTGAAATCCTTATTCAGTCGCGGACCGCGTGTAATATAAATGAGAATGATGTATTCAATGGGGTCATTTGCTCGGGACAAATTTTAAAAGGCGGTTGCATGGGAGATTCCGGTGGACCCTTGGTCGTCGATGGCCAGCTGGTGGGGATCGCATCTTCAATAAAAACCTACTTATGCTTTGGACATACTGTGTACACTAGTGTGGCATACTACCGGAACTGGATCCTGAATACCATCAAGTCTATATGAGGAATTGCTCTTCTATAGAACCGAGAAAAATGATTTATTAACGCAATTTTGTTATTTATAAATACAGTTCTTCAAAATAAATACTTTTCTGCATGATTTTACGAAACTATTCACTTTTTATTCTTTTTCTTTTTACAATTTTACGATTTTTTGTTATATACAACATATGTATATATACAAATTTTGTGAATATACGTATTCTTATCCTATTAACGATTCAATGTGGTTAAATACAAGACAAAATAAAATGTTCTATAGTGAAATAATCATAAATAAGATGTGTGTATCTACATGTGTCAAGAGCATCATCAAGATATTTAATTAATGTTTACGTACAATAATTAACGTTTTTACACAAAATATAAATAGCCTTTTTTCACTTGTCACTTTATCCAGCCAAATCAACTGAAAAATTTTAACAATATAAATTTTCCATAAGATCAAAATAAAATGTTTATACTTTTGCTTTGAGCAGATGCTTTTGGGAATATCTGTTAGTTATACTTGTTAGTATCGCTAGTTAGTATCGCTGACAATACTTGAACATGTTACTCAATTGAGGCAATAGCATTTAGGATCCATTCGCGGAAATACGGGACACTGGAGTAGTTTGCTTCAGATGAGCAAAGTTTATCATTATGGGAGACAACACCCACAAGTTGTTTGATAACCACCAATGGTCCTCCAGAGTCCCCTTTACAAATCGTTTTTTCAAAACTTTCTGCGCATACTTTTAATGGTTCAGTGAATTTACAGGACCAATAACCTATTGTGTGGAGGGTTAATCCTTAAAGACGTTTTGGATATAAGGGCGTCCAATCGTCATTGAAATCAGTCGCTCCTCAGCCAGAGGCAAAGGAAATCGATCCACGAAGATCTTATATCTTCAAATGAACAAGTTTTTTATACGCCTCAGATAGAAATATTTGAAGCTTAATAACTCTATAGATTCGGCATGCATAGCTTACGTTTGTAAAGATATAATATGAATGCTGGAATTTTCTAATTAGAAAAGTTTGCACTTTGTTCTGTTCTGAATTTAGAAACATTTGCAGATAACTTCAAACTGAATAGCCTATCCGAGGGGTATAAAAGACTTGTTCTTTTGTAGGTAAAGCCACTGCAATCCAAAGTATCGTCCAAACTAGTCCAGATGTTCGTCAAGTGCTTTCTGCTACTATTGGCGCTCAATTTCCTGTCCGCAGGACGAGTAAACCGACCCGAAGAACGCATTCTCAATGGTGACTCTGTCAAAATCGATGTTGCTCCCTGGATAGTGTCCATCCAATCATTCGGCCAACATTTTTGTGGAGGGTCGATTTACAGTGAAGATACTATCATAACAGCAGCCCATTGCTTTTTTGATAAATATGGAAACAGGAAAGATGATCGATTTCTTGGAATTCGCGCTGGATCCATCTATACACATTCTGACGGAACTCTTTTAAAAATAGCCGCCGTAATAACCCATGAAAATTACTTTATGCAAGAGAAACCCATATTTTATGTTCAAAACGACATCGCAGTTGTTCGGTTAAGTAAAAGACTTCAGTTTACCAGCAAAGTACAGCCCATTCGTTTGGCCAATTCTAATCCTTCTATTGGAACGGAGGCCTTTGTAGCTGGCTGGGGATATGTCTACGAGTCGATTATTGAGAGCATAAGTCCCAAAAATCTTCAAGGAGTAACCGTCAAAATCCTACCGCTTTACCAATGTGGAGAATTAAATAAACAATCAACAATTTGCGCTGGACATTTTAACAAAACCACTCTTAGAGGCGACTCTGGAGGACCATTGGTAATTAATCAGGAACTCGTAGGTGTTGTCTCCGGAGGAGATAGAAATTCAACAGGTTTCCTATCAAGTGTGCCCTACTTCCGAGGATGGATTTTGAAAGCTATCAACTCTTCTCAGAAACATGTTTAGCAATGTTCTTAATAGAATAAAATAAATATTCACTACAGCATGTGTCAAAAGCACCAAAACTTGTGTGTACTCTTTTCAAGTTACAGCTTTCATAGTTTGTTTTAACAAATAATAACAATAAAGTCAAATATAGTATATGATTGTTGTAAGTATCGGAATAGAAAATATGGTCTTTAAAGTTACATCTACAATTTTCTTAGCTTAATAAATTGAGTTCATTTACGTTTATTACGTTTACTTTGGAAAGTTCAATAACGATTAATTTCTTTTAAGTTTTATTCCTCCAAAGTGCCCACCCAAAGTTACATAAAAGCATTCCCTAATTCGCTGTTTTGCCCATAAAACCGATTTTTAATACCTAGAATTAGGATGAGAAATCACCATCAACCAAATATAACTGTTTTCTACTGCTAATTATCTAAGCTAACGATCCCTATTACTTTCCAGCCGTAAATTGTAAAATTTTCTCACATCATCATTTTCTTACACCATCATTTTTGCCCAAAAATCAGTTCTTTCCCTCAAAATTGGTGTACGAAATTATGTGAACAAAATAAAATATTTTAAACAGATTTCTTATTATATTATTTATAATATTATTATAATATTAGAATAATTGCGCACGAATGTAATGACTTCTTTCTACGGCTAGAAATCAAAACCAACGTTTACTTTTGGTTTCCCTTTTCTATTTCGGATATTTTTTTATTTGGACGCATTTCGTACATGGTACAACTAAAATTCCTTCATATTTTATTGACTCGAGATAAAAACTACAAGAAAGTATTTCATACATATTTAGATATTCCGGTAATTGGTTTATTTCAGTGTCTGCTGCTTAAAATATACATTAACATTCTTTTGCAACTATGCTAGTTGTCACTCCACCGTGGTATTTGTATAAAAAAAGGCCCTAACCTTTGGTAAAACCACTCGAAAGTGCATCTCTAGTTGAAATGTTTGTGCAGTGGATTTTGCTGATCTTCAGTGCCTCCCTGGTTTCCTCCAAATGGATTCCGGAACGAATTGTGGGTGGCGACCCGATATCCATTCAATCGGTTCCCTGGCAGGCCTCCATTCTTCGGTTTGGAGAACATTTGTGTGGTGCAGCCATCTACAGTGAAGACATCGTCATAACGGCAGCCCACTGTCTCACCAAAGTCTACTCCGAATACCTCTCCGTGAGAGTCGGCTCATCCTACACCCTCTACGGTGGGCAGGTGGTGCGGGTATCTAGGTTCCTGATACACGAGAAGTACGACCGGACCATGTCCAACGACATAGCCGTCATGAGGCTTCGATCCAAGATCAGGCTGGGAAGTGGAGTCAGTGTCATTCCCTTGGCCGATACTTCTCCGGCCAGTGGAGCTCCTGCCACGGTTTCGGGATGGGGAGCCATTGGCTATAAAAAGGAACTGGCCAAGTCCCTGCTGGCCGTTTCGGTGGACATTGTGGGTCAGGATCGGTGTCGTAGGTCGTACAGAAATAGAATCACCAAGGACATGATCTGTGCCGCCGCACCGGGAAAGGATGCCTGCACCGGCGATTCGGGAGGTCCTCTGGTCTCCGGTGGCCAGCTCGTTGGCATCGTGTCCTTCGGAGCGGAGTGCGCTCTTCCACAATTCCCGGGAGTCTACGCGAACGTGGCTGAGCTGAAGCCCTGGATTTTGGGCGCTATTCAAAGAATTTAAAAACGTAATGTGTAAAATAAAGCTTAAATCAAATGAACTCTGAAGAAAATAAAATACTTGATTGTGCTGAGATTTTATAACATATATCAGCCATATGCAGATATATGCAGATCCATATTATTCTGGAGTCTAGGTAAATGTTGCTATTTAAAGAATTTGGATGATTTAATGGGCACGTGCCAAATGGGCCGCTTAAGTACAGAATTTCTTTTTTTTAAGTGACTACTGATTTTTATTTTGCTATTCGAAAAATTTCTGTTTAGAATTCTTTTCCTAATTATTTCTTCCAAGTGGGCTACTCGGAAACATTTAAAAGTGCAATCTAGTCCGGATTGAAGTCATTCTTGGCATTAGTCGCGTTCGAAATGTTTCTCCAGTGGCTTGTTCTGGTCACCAGTGTCACCCTGATCTCGGCAGGATCTTCTCCGGAGCGAATTGTGGGTGGCTACCCTGTGGACATTTCACAGGTTCCCTGGCAGGCGTCTCTCTTATATTTGGGCACTTTCATGTGCGGTGCTGTTATCCATAGTGACAAGATCGTTATAACGGCAGCCCACTGTCTCAACTCTCCCATTGAAGCACATTATTCCGTCAAAGTTGGATCAAAACTGATGTTCGATGGAGGACAACACGTAAAGATTGCAGGAATACGGAAGCATGAAGAATACCGATCATATTCAAATATGGTTTTGTTGAACGATATAGCCGTAATTCGACTGGCGGACAGTCTTATTTTTAATACCAACGTAAGACCTATCCCACTGGCCGATAGTAGACCTGCAGCTGGAACTAAAGCCTCGGTTTCTGGTTGGGGAGAAGTTGGATTATTGGGAATAAAACCTACTTTCCTATTAGAGACCTCAGTGAGAATAGTGGACCCGAATTACTGTCAGCAATCCTATCGATACGTCACCAAAGCCATGATTTGCGCCGCCGCCCTCGGAAGGGATTCCTGTAAGGGAGACTCCGGAGGACCACTCGTATCCGGTGGCCAACTGGTTGGCATTGTCTCCTTTGGCCACGGCTGCGCGAATCCTTTCTTCCCCGGAGTCTACGCCAATGTGGCTGAGCTGAAACCCTGGATCTTAAATGCTATTAAACAGCTTTAAGTGCCCGCAAGACCTTTTTGATCTGTAACAATATAGATATATGCATGTTATTGTAAAAGCATTCAAATTCAAGGCATACTGAAAAATCCCTTCTTTAATATCATCTTTGTAAGCACCTTCCTTTCGATCCCTTAGAAGGGATCCTTTTCAAGGATTGTCTGCAACTTAATATCCTCGCCGAGTTTGAGGCAAGAAAAAGCGATTTCCGAGTCATTGGGCAAGGCAAACTATGCAGTATAATCGCATGATATATGCCTAATCTCTGCTGCAAACCTACTATCGCCGGGAAAATGGAAAATGGAAAACGGAGCCCGGGGAAAATACCCAGCCGCTAAGCCAGAGGAAGCTGCCTCTGGAGAGTCAATTCCAGCGATTAAATTAAGAATGCATAACTTGCAGGGTTAACAATGTTGCCAGGCGCCGGATGGAGTGCAAGGAATCGGGGGATCGGGGGATCGGTGGCAGGACCTCCGCTGGAACAGGGAGCAATTGCCTTGACAGGAGCACGAACCGAGTCCCTGATTTTTATTTGCCATTCTCTTTGCACCCATTTCTGCGCCCTTTCGCGGGAGAAAGCAGAAAGAAAGTGGTCAGCGGTGCAACTTCTGCTACTTATCTGCTTTTTTCAATTTGCGATTTGTTTGCTGCAGCCACGGCCATAAAGACACTGGAAAAAATACTACTTGCATCGGTTTTAAGCAGGCATGTTCAGCAAAAGTCGTCTTTATCCATTTCAAATATGATTACCAACGCTTTCAGTGTGAAAGTTTCACATACTGATTGAGCACATACACTACATATTTTCCTCAGTGCATTTCCATCGGGAAATTCATGTCGAAGGCGTCTTGTTTCTGGTTCCCCTTCCTGTTTGCTTACTTGTTTGCACTCCTGGACATGGAACGTGCCTGGTCGGGCCTTTTATACACACCTTGTATAGCCCGCGGCCAGTTTCCCTCAGCAGCCGCCCACTTTCACTCAGCTTTCCACAATCTTTCCCTGTATTTGTTCTTAATGCAATTTCTTTTCTGCTGCGCTTTGCCCTGAGTTCGGCAAATAGTTTTCATAAATGTTGTGCTTATGCTATAATGGTTATGTGCAGCGGATCGCAGAGGTCTGTGGTGGCCATCTCGTTTAATTTGCTCACTCGCGACTGCTGGGAACAAAAGCCAACCAGCTGAGGCCAGGACAAGTTTCCATTAAAGTGGAAGATTCCCTCACCTTTTTGTTTTCCCATTCTATAGCGGCGTTCATGCGGGGAAGTTTGTGATATCTGCCAGAAGTCAAAGGGAAGAATATCAAGAACAAGAACAAAGTGCCTAAAAGTATGCATATTTAATAGCGCATTTCTTTATCTTTAGGGCATACTATTGCTCTGTTTTCTAAACAATTTGAAAAGCACTTCTGATTTCAAGTAGCTGCTATACACTCAAATACTAAATACATTTTCGCTCATGCGGGACATATGTGTGAGCCAAAAACTGCCAGACATATAATTGAATTAATCTCAACCCTTGTTTTTCCTTTTTTAGCCAACTCGTTTGTTTACTCCGCTCACAGAATGCCATACAGTGCTACAAAAAAGTTAGCACACATGCACTATTAGCTTACGACAGCATATTTGCGAACGTGTACGTTAACTTTTTCGACCACCAGACATTAAGCACACACATACTTACAACAAAGCGGAAAAAAGGGTTAAGTTCAAAGAAAAACAACAAAAATATGGTTCCCAGCTGCATTTGTGGGCGTTGGGCGGTTGGGTGGAAACGGGGCGGGGGCGGGGCAAAAAAAGGACGGCATGTGTCTTTATGGCCGGCTTTTAAATGTTAACAAAGTGCGTACTTTGTTGTGTGCTTAACTGGCATTAAGAGCGACCAAAGCCACACACAAAGACCACAATCATTAACTTGTATTTTCATACGGAGCGCAGCTCATAAACAAGGCAGCGAATTTTTAACAATACCCGGTTAGTTACTAATTTGGAATTAACTTTCTCATGGTTCAAGATCATAAATGAATGCCATATAACCTTATATCGTCTTAGTGCTGCGGTCTTAACTTCAAATCGATGATCAATTAAATCTTTTAGGTTTTTATGAATCCTTGCGCTGTTATATATTGTTAACTAATGCATATTGCTATTGCCTATGAAATTGATGAGTAGTCGAGCAGATGTCAAATCGTTTCTAATACTCGTTTATTAGGCTGGAGCGATGTAGCACTTTGCAAACGAAACCAAAGCCAAAGTCTTTTGGTTTCCACTGAGCTGAACTGAACTGAACTGAGATTGAGAACCATTTCTGCAAGAAAACCGCACGACACACTCGACCTGTCAACACAAACACACTGTGCCCCCCTTCGGGCGTCTCAAGGATTTCCCCCCCCCCCTCCTTCACTCCTTTATGCAGGACCACACTCGAAGGACACGCATCTGACATGGCCATATATCGTATATTATGCATGCAATGCCAGGCAATGGCCAGAAGAATATTCAAAGCATTTAGCAACTCATTGTCCCTTTCGGCAGCAAACCAGCAGCAGAAAACTGAAGGCAACTGAAAGGCACAAGACGCTGGAGACGCTGGCGACGCTGGAGGGGGGGGAAAAATGTATTCATGGACCCCCAAATTGTATAATTTAAGTTTGCACATAAAATCACACCGCAAACTTGGAAAAAGGCCCGAAAAGTAGGAGCCGCAACAACAACAGCACTCAAGTGAACTGACATAGATACGGATACGGATACGGATACGGATGTGAATGGGGAGTGGGAGTGGGGAGCATGTGCCATACAGTCTAGTATATATAAGGCGGAGATCATACTCTTCTGGAATGCACCAGTGTTCTTATATGAAAATCGTTCTAAATTACAGCTTGATATATGTATAACTTCAGGAAGGTAAGGAACAAATGCTGAGGAATAAAGCTAAGAAATAAATCCTTTAATAATTATTTTTCTAAATAAATTCCAAATTATTAGCTTGGTAAGAACGTATTTTTACACGTACCATGTTAACAGTAGGTATCAAAATTTGACTAGCAGCGAGTTTTCCCAACCGTTTTCGCACTTTTCCTATGACCTTTAACCGTTACTTGAAGACGGCCTTCTCTATTACACAGTTGAGCACACAAGAGTGCCGGATTTCCCAGCCACTCCACCCGCACACACATCAAATTTGAATATTTTAAAGAGGAAAACGGACCAGGACTCAGGACGCAGGACGCAGGACACACCGACAGAAGGCAGAAAGCAGAAAGCACCAAACTGGTCTGCCATAAAAACGCTATAAAATTGCACAAATAGCAGCGGCGTGGAGATATGGGGGCTATATCTGTAAGTAAAACTTTCGGACCGATATCTGCTGACCTAAGTGCGTGTGCACATGAACTTAAGCGAGTGTGGAGTGTGGAGTGTGGAGTGGGTGTCCTGCAGATCCTTGCCCTGCTCGATTTGGTTGGTTTTCCAGCAATGTAAGTCATTGTCATCGCCTTCGTATCGGACTCATTTGCCAGGACATCTCTGCTGGCGTCCTTTGCAGCCCTTCGCTTATCCGCAAAATGAATCCTGATTTCCCTTTAATTTTTCCTCTGTCTCTTTGGCTTTTTTGGGGCTTCCGGGGCGACAATCTCAACACCCAACACATCAGCAAAGTTATGGCACTCCGAGGCTTTCACACGGTCCATTTCTGGGCGACAAATTGGTCTTCAGGCTGTCAAATGAAAAGGGTTTGTCCTCAGAAGTGCTCAGCTCCTGAATTTTACGGTGAATTTTTAAGCTTTCAATGCACATCCTTTGGACATCAGTTAGTTGGGGTTCCTAAGTTACAATGAACCTGGGAGACATTCTGTGGGCCGCCTTAATTAGAATGCCATAATGGAACTGCCGGCGTCCACACACTGGGCTCATAAATAATTTATGCGCCATGAAAACCAGTGTGCAAATTTAAATAATCAAATTCAGGGGCAAATATTGCGCCCTCGGGGATTCGCACACAATCATCAATCGAAAGAAACCACTTCGGGCTAAATCGAAAGGCTGCCAACTATTTGGGCAAAAAAGGATAAATGATTTTGCATAAAATTGAAGTGAATCCGCTTTCCACCTGAGATTCAACCGAGCTGTCCCTTCCCTCGGAAGCTCAAAAGATTTCCTCTTCCATTTGGCTTTGCCGTCAATCTGTCACTTTAGGATAACAATTACGATAGGTGAATTTGGATATTTATTAAGCCAATCAACAGATTATGCCAAACCTTAATTGTCTTGGCATGTCAACTTTGTGAAGTTGCCCGAAGATGCCTTTGTGTTTCGGCAAACGTGAGAAATTTAATATACCGAGCATTGTGTTTCATTTTCTGACTTTAGTAGTGGGTAAGCTTTTGTTGTGATTAGAATTTGTACTTTATGATCTTTGAGAAGTGTTTCCATACAATTTAATAAGTATTTTAGAAGTATTTGCCGGCACTCTCAGTCACAGGCAAGCAAATTCTTTCCAAAACCTTCAGCTATTTTAACAACCAGCTCTTGCGATCAAACTGCCATCCAGACATTCGAAAACTTTCGTAGTTAGACTGGATTAAATTAAGAGCGAAAACTTGCGAGTATAAATACCCTTGTATTTTCCCCCGCCGCACCAACTTTCGACCCGAATGCACTGCCACAACTCTCTAACTGCTCCCCGGGCTAAGCCTCAAACTCAGCACCCACAACAACGACAACTTTAATTAAGTGAAAATTATGATGCTGTCAGGAAAAGAAGGAGGCGGCAGGCATCAGCACATTGGGTGGCCGCTGGTCACACGTGGCGTATGAATAATGTAGCATCTCAGCTAATTAAGCCAAGTAAATGCATTAGCAACAACCCGCCGCAGCCTCTTGTCCAAAAACTGCAGTTTTGCACAACTTTCCGGCGCTCGAAAAGCAGCAGCAACAATTTGGGTAACATATTGTTTGTTTTAATTAAAAATTCTGTTCCAAATGTGCAGCGAACTGGGAAGAAAAACAGTGCGGAGAAGGCAGTCTAAAATATTCGGAAACTAAAACGTATAATAAGGATTTGTGGCATTTTAGCACTGGCAACTTGACGCACCTCTTAGGTCCTGCTCCAGAAATCAATGTCTGGAAAATCCATTTCGGGTTCGGTGGCCAATGCCACAAACACTGGAGCTTGGGGTATTGGTAGTGCTCCTGCATGAGCCAAAAGACCAAAGAATACAAGGCCCAGTAGGAAACACAGCTTCATTTTTACTTTACACAATTTTCAAGCCTCTTCAAAATGATTTGTATTCTGTTTTGACACAAAGTATAATGGTGATGCGATGCATCAATAATCAAAGTAACTTTCGTAGTAGCTGGGATACGAATCATCATCGGAGTAGTAGTACGATCCTTCCTCTGATTCGTCACTTGATTCGGAGCTCTCATCTTCATAGGAATCCTCGGAATCCTCCTGGCTGGAACCTTCGGGTGCTTCACTAGCTTCCTCAGATGATGATGATGAAGTTACCGTGGGCACCTCAGTAATCTCTAGTTCACCGGTTGCCTCTGTGGACAATGTTGTTGCTTTTGAAGGAACACTTTCCTTAGTAAAGAATTTGATCACTCGCAATCCAATTTGATTCTGGGAAATTTGCGAGTTTATTTTGGGCCTGGCAGCTGCCAAGACCAGGAAAACTGCAAAATAAATGCAAACACGTTGAGCGTGGAACATTTTCGGTTGAATATTGTGAAACTAGTGGATAAGCCTCTCGTGCCTCGTGAGGTTTTTATACCTATCTTGAAGTTAAGGTTACTAACAGAAATTTCCAGCAGACTTGCACACTCTGTTATTTCTTTGTGAATAGTTCGCCATAAAACTTAATTGGCTTACGTTTTCGCCGGATAAGAAGGTCTGTCTAATGGTAAAATAAGTTACTTAATAAAAAGTTTATAGAAATAGGTGTACTATTTATAATAAATGTTTTTAAAATGCTGTATGAAACTGAAAGCAAATCCATGATAACAGAAAGTTACCAAAGCCGTAGTTGACCAGGTAAAACCAAGAAACAATTATAAATACAACATTTCTGCCTCTATTTCATCAACAAATGTACATATATCAACTAATATCCTACTCTTCCGTGGAGTTCTCAACATCATCTTCCCGTGGAGGCGGTTCCGTCTGCCATCTGTGGCCCATGGCATAGGGCGGCTTTGAGTAGGTCTTCACATAGAAGGTTCCATTCTTCGGGATCGAGGGCTCTCCGCCCATCCGGAACTCTCCGTCGCTCATTAGGAGAACCCAGGTGCCATCGTCGTGACGCTCGCATCGTGGTCCCCAAAATCCGGCCGGACTCGTCAGGGACTCGATGAAGTAATCATGGGATCTCTTATGCGAACAGCCATATACATAGCACTTCTTCTGATTCCTCCCATAGTTGGGATAGAAGGTGGCGTGTCCCACGGGCTGCTCGAAGCCAAAGCTAACGCTGGTTTGAATGGACTCCACATAGAAGGCATCGCTAGCATCGATACGGTACTCGTCGCTCTTCTCACGGAACTGAGGACCCGCCGGATCCAAGGCGTATATGGTGTTGAATCGATATGGCATTATCTGCTTCCCAGCACTGCCGGCAATCTGGGCTCCCAGCGAGTGTCCAATGACGTAGACGTCGTCGAAGTGCATGTTCGCCCCCTGGTTGAGATAGCGCACCAGTTCCGCCAGCAGGGCACCCATGTCCTCCACCATCTTGGCCACCTCGTAGTAGTTCACATTCGTGGAAGTCTTGCTCCAGTCGCATACGATCACATTGAAGTCCTCGTAGGCGGCGGGTTCTCCATTGGGTCCCGGATTGGTCAGGCTCAGATAGGCGTTTTTAACCTTCCTTATATGGGCACCCTTGCTCTGACTCATCCAGCCATGTATGACAATCCTACAAATAAGCAATCAGGAAAGAACAATATATCAATATTATTGTGACTAAATGCAAACATAACTATATTATAATATTTAAAAATGAAGAGCCCTTCAAATTAACAGATTTCCCTTCCAGTACCTATGATATCAACTTCGTCTGATATCTTATCACTCCTTAAATGCAAAATTGGTGTACCAATTATTATTATCTGCCAGCTATTAATGTGTTTTAATTAGCAATAAATTAAGTGTCTGTCTAATGGCAATGACTCAATGGCGATAACTCAAACGAAAGCTCAACCAAAAAATGTAAATATATAAAGCGAAGAAACCTGTTTTCGTGTTAATCGCGACATATAAAAATTTAATTATTTGTTGAGAGAATTTGGCAAATATTTGTTTTGGTTCTATTCAGTAGATTTGCTGTTTTGCTCTCTCATTAATTTCTGGATGGGAATACTAAACACACTGCCAATTGTTGTGAGCTGAACGGTTTGTACAGCTTTTAAGCCATTATCTCAGCATTTAGTGTAATGAATTGATTGTTGCACACTCACTTCGATGCAAAAACCCCATTCGATCTGCCATCGGGGCTTTAATCTTTCCGGAAATCCCCCTTACCTCGTTTGGTGACGTGCATCGAAGCCCGAGTTCCTGAGGTTCTCCACATCGCCGACGAACAGTTCCCTTCCGCAGTCCGCGAAGTCCCGCTTGAAGAGTATGAACTGCATCTTACCCCTCGAACTGGTGAAGGGTATCAGGTGCTTGAAGAACTTCTTCCAAAAGGAGGGATCCACGCCCAAGGTCTTCTTCTTCACCAGCGTGTAATTGCAGGTGGCATTGGGATCGAGTTCGGTTTTCTCCGAGTTGCTGGCTGGATAGCAAAGTAAAATTCAAAACATCATTCTCTGTTTGGGATATAGCACATATCAATCAATTGAACTTCCACACATATCTGTGATAAGACCTTGAAACGTGTGTTATTATGGTATTACCCACCAAGTACGAGGGCCGCGAATCCCAAAAACAGCGCACTAATGATGCTAATCCGTCCCAGCTGCGAGATCATGGCTACTCCAAGATATCTCCCTTGGGGCTTCTGACCGATCGAGTAGTGCGTGCGATGACCGATCCCCACCGTTATAGACTTCGCACTTCGGCGGTTCGAGCCGCAGATCCGACCTCCTGACTGACTGGTGCGTGCGCAACTGACTGACTGACACGGCTCTCCGCTGATCTCTCGATGCTCGAGCGGCGCGAGCTCCCATTTCCCAATCGGACCGGAGAGCGGCGGCACCGAGTCTGTGCTCAGTGGACCACTCACTCCACTGATAACTGATCGCTCACTCTCTCTCTTCCCATAGATCATTATATTTCCTTATAACGAGCATCGATTAGGAGGGAGATGGCAAATGACTAATGATCTTGAAAAACACAGCAAGTACAAGATTACATTTGGTTCTTACAATATACATACATAAATATTAAGAAATATTATTAAGAAATATCTTTGAAAACCAACAAATTGTTGTGATTACATAAACCATAAGCCCTTCTGGCGCTAATTGGCAAGCAGAGAAACCCGAGTAAGAACTCATAAAGGGTTAACCGATCCACCCTTTCTTAACCCTGATAAGTTAATTACCCCATTAAGTTGACCTGCAGTAAAATCCAGAAAAAGGCTCCGTAATGAGTATGGTTTTCCGAATCCTGGGGCCACGTTTTTATGGCTGTCAGTCAGCAAATGATTATCGCGGATCCCGAAAATGCTCAGTCCTATCGGCTAATTGCGTGGCCCTAATCACATTCGAAACCCGCTTAATTAAGCAGCCCCGAGTGCATAATTCATTAATCCAAACTCAAATGAGGCGACAAATTTTCAGTCACTTAGCGAGTCAGTTTTTCGGCTGGCAAGCAAAATGGAAAATTGGGGCGGCGCGGGCGTGGCCTTACCGCCCTCCACCTGGGCCACATGAAAACGTTTTAATTATGCAAATTTTGGCTGCCTTGTTGATTAGAAAATCCGCGAGGAGCAAAGCAAGTTGCTCGAGCGCCCGACAAGGTATGCAGTGCACCTCAGATTGGCACAAGGACCCCTCCAGGCATCAATCAATATGCAAACAGATCCTGGGGGGCAGGACAAACAGCCCTTCCACCAACACGAGACCAATAAATTTGGCCAACCACCAATTAGATGTTGGAAATTAATTGGCAGTGCCTCGCGGCCAACTGAAATGGCAGAAGGATGTGGAGCACAATGCCTGCGGCTGAGGGAGAAATTTGAATTCGATTCCTGGAAAAAGGATATTGGGAGACTTGGTCACAGGCTCCCATGCCAAACAAATTTACTGCATTTTGGCCCTTGTCATGTGTCTAGAAAAGTTTTTGCCCAGCTTGGTGGGGGCTTTACTTACAGAGATTAAGGGTAAATGGCTTTTCCTAAGGAAACCTTGGAAACAACGCAGTAATATTTGTATATCGGAAATTTCAATAACTTCATTAGAACATGGCTTGAGTAAAATATAGAATAGTTCGGGCAACAACAATCCAACCCTCACCTCCCTTGCTACTCCACTTTCTCATCACTCCACCGATCAAAGTTTCATAGCAGGGGAGTGTGGGGGGGGTGTGAAAAGTTTTCTGGCCAAAACGGAAAAACTGTAAATCCACAACTAACATTTTTAAGCATAACAAAGTGCGACGAGATTCCGAGAATAAATCTTGACGCCGCTTTTGGTTTAGTCAGGCGTAGCCCCAAAAAGCGCTTATTATGCGGTTCAAGGGGGCAGTAAACTGGAATGGGGCGTGTTTTGTCCTGGGGACTTTTAGTTTTTAGCTCTACAGCGATGACTGCAACTTTTTCTATTGACTTAATGCAGTTGGCAAGTGCAGTGGGGTCTGAACTTGGACACGGAAACTTTAAAGATTAACTGCAGAGAAGTCAGGTTTCGGGTGGAGCAGTTTCAAATTTAAAGCACAACAAAGTTAGTTTCCACACACAACTCATAGGTTTAACGTGCAGCAAAATAGACAAGTTACCGATTTCGAATTTGTTTCTAATTTATAACACAAAATTGAAAGAGTTGATATATAGGACCGATGGAAGTGCCAGTGAAGGGCATTCTTGGTATACTGGCCACTGCTGGATCGTTTTTTGCACTGGGAGCATACTATCAGCACATTGATGTCATGCGAAAAATTCGACGATTGGAGCAACGAAACCCACATGCCTACTTTATCAGAAGGAAACTGTACGCACTGGTAAGGAATAGATTTGGGATTTTGATTCCATCCATAAGCGAGCTCCTCATCCTATTAACATGAACTTTTTCTATCTTTTAGCTGGGAATTTTCGCTGTGCGAGCTGATAACGCAGAATCGGACGTGCATCCCGATGACTGCCACAAGCTGGGCGGGATCATGAAGTACGGCTTCCCCAGCACCAATGATATCACCCTAAACGAGACATTTGACTTTGTGACCTCTTTCGATCGAAGAAACTCTGCGATTCTGTGGATGTGCGAGCGGGTAGATCTGTCCAATCGCAGCGTCTACGGGGATTCCACATCCGTGGTAGCAGCTGGAGCATTCAGGCAGTCGGAGGCAGCTCGAGTGTTTTTCCTGTCCAACATTAAGCCCTTTCTGAACAGAGGATTCAATCTCACCGTCTGGGATCGCTTGCTGCAGTACGTCCATGAGATGAGTCAAAGACATGGAACTGTGTATACCTACACCGGATCGGTTTACATGCCACGAGAGCTAAAGTCGAACAGTTGGTTCCTGGAGTTCCAGTCGGAAGAGAGGACCATGGTGGCCGTACCCACCCATTTCTTCAAGGTCCTGGTCATAGATCAGAAGGTCAAGGGCGATACCATTCCGTATGCGGAGGCCTACGTGATGCCCAACACCCCGCTGAACAACAATGTCGAACTGAAGACCCTTCTCAGCGATGTCCGGGAAATAGAAAACGCCACTGGTCTACGGTTCTTCGAAGGACTCGACCGCAACTTTGTCAACACCCAAGTATCCAGTTCAATAGTCCACCCAGTAAATGGTCCTTTAACAAACCCCTTAACCTTGCCGGGGACCCTTGACGATCGAAGTGCTATCTCCCCTAAATAGAATCTAAATATATGTACAAAGAGATAGTGATGGCCATGAGAAATCCTTTAGAAGTACATTGTTTTTTTTTTTAAGGGGTAATTCACAGAGCCCATTTTATGGACCGAAAGTGGCAGCTCCTGGGACTTGGTTTCGTCCTGGGAGTGACAGCGCTCTGTGCATCCTTCGTGGGTGGAATGTATTTTCAGCACAAAGATGCCAGAAAGCGCTTGCAGGAACTGGTACAAACGGATCCCTATGCCTACTATCTCGGTCCCAAAATTTATGAAGTGGTAATCAAAACAAAATATGGGAATATAAGTAAAACTTCAATGTATTTTCCCTAACCAGTTTTCTTTCTTTGAGACCAACATTGAAGCCGATCACCGGATGAGGAAAATCATGAAGTTTGGATTCCCTGGGCTGGACGACCTGCGTCTTTATAGTGACTTTGTGCTCTCCTACGATCGCCGCAACCGAGTGGCCCACTGGGTGTGTGAGCACCTCCAAGCAGACAGCATTCATCCCCACCGAGGCAGACGTGGGCGAAACCCATACCAGCCGGACTTGAGTGTTCCCTCCAACTTCCGCGCGGAACTGAGCGACTATCGGAGATCTGGATTCGACCGAGGACACTTGGCAGCCGCGGGGAATCACCATCTGCAGCAGAATCACTGCGAGGACACGTTCTTCCTGACAAATATAGCCCCACAAGTGGGCCAGGGTTTCAATCGAGGCGCATGGAACAACTTGGAACAATATGTTCGAAATCTGGTCCACCGTTTTGGATCCGTATTCGTGTGCACTGGTCCGCTGTATAAGCCCAATCAAAGAGCGGAAGGTAAATGGGCCGTGGAGTACGAGATGATCGGACTGAATATGGTAGCAGTGCCGACGCACTTCTTCAAGGTCATCATGGTGGAATCAAAACTGCACCTGGGTAAGCCCTATATGGAGGGCTATGTCCTGCCCAATGCTCCAATACCAGATGGCCTGCCGCTCCGATCGTTTCTCTGCGACATCCGGGAGATTGAGCACTATGCAGGCCTCAAGTTCTTCGATGGATTGAGGAGGAGTGCCCTGTTTGGCAGCAATTATCCAAGTGAATCGCAAGTTTTTCGGGACTTTGGTTAGTGGAAGGGAAATTCTAAAAGCTTAACTGCAAGCAGGCTTTTTTCTACAAATCGACATGTCGCCAAATTGCTAGATTCTACATGTTATCAAAGAAACACTACTCGAAATTATTGTAAGGCCCATTTATGTCCATCAACGAATCAAGAGTTCATCAGTGGGCCCTATGTGCCCTTGCGGGAGTAACCGGGTTTGTATGTGGAGCCTTTGTTCAACAGGAGGCGTCCATAAGGCAGCTGTTCCAGCAGATTCGCAGGGATCCCTATGTCTACCACTATCGTCACAAGTTATATCCCATGGTGAGCGATATAAAAAGTTAAAAATACACGAGTATATATAATTTTATTTATAATATTTTTACAAAAGGTTTCCACCTTTAAGACAGACCATGAGACCCGCTTGTGGAATCGTACTACATCATGGGCCGACAGATTCCGGGAGCTGGTAGTATCACCGATCTTCGATTTTGTTACTGCTGCTCTGATGCTGAAAGCCGAATCGGCAACTACAACAGATATGCTGGACCTAATCAAGTACGGACTGCCCAGCACGGAGAACCTGTACGTCCACAAGGACTACGTCGTTTCGCAGGACATGTGCACGAACTCACCCAGATGGATTTGCGAGCATTTCCGTGGGGATTATCAGAAGCTAATCTCGGATGATGCCGGCTATAGCACCTTGAATCTACGCTACAATGATGTCTATGTGTTGAGCTGCGGTTCGATGAGCATCTGCAAGGTGTTCAAGCGGAAGATCTGGAACGATCTGGAGAAATACGTGGCCAGCAAGGCCATAGAGTTTGGCTCTGTGTACGCCTACACTGGGCCGATTTACACGCCATCCTGTCACGAGGGCGGCAAATGGACCATGAAGTATGAGGTGCTTGATTGGATTCCGATGCCAGTTCCGTCCCACTACTTCAAGGTACTGATCGTGGAGAGTCAAATCCCGGGATCACATCCCTTCATGGAAGCATATATAATCGAAAACAGCCGAATGGTTGGCGGCAAGTTGAGTGAGCATCGCGTCAAAATCGGCGAAATAGAGCGTTTTACGGGGCTGCGATTCAACAAGGTCCTGCAACCCATAGTCCAGTTCGAGAAGGACTCCTTTAAGGTGGACACGAGGGCTTGGGCCGGCCGATTCAAGGAAATCTCTGAGCCTTTGGTGACCTTCCCTCAGGATAAGGAATTAAATCAACTATAAAACCCTGAATGTCAGCTATAATACTTTTAGCATGAACTCTCAATAAGGTATATTTTAATAAATGTTTAGAAGTCTACAAATTTATTTTGAATTTAATTTAAACTTTTGTTAATCATATCTATTTATTTATTATAACTCAACCAACGTATTTTGTGACGTCACGGCGTTATATTGCACCACCTCAACACATAACATAACTCGCAGCTGTTCGCTAACAGCAGCGCTGTTAAGTGCAACTGACTATCGATTCGGCGTTGGCAGCTGAAAGAGAACAATCGATTAATATTCCGATTACCGATAGCTTACGTGGCAAGGCAAAAAGAGCAAAAAAGATCGAATTAGGGAACTGACGTGGAAGTTCGTTTAGCTCGAAATAATTCTTGTTTTTCAACCAGCAATCGTGCGCCGCGGCCGTCGAGAGTTGAGGCGAACACCGAGTGGCCAAAATCGAGGAGTCAGTGGTCAGGAATCCGGCCGAACAGCCCCCGAAATTGCCAAATCGCCGTGGCGAACTTTGAGCCAATCCGTGTGTGTTTTCTCTTCGTTTCCCGTGAAAGTGGTTTGTTGGCTTACGGTCAACCCTCACCGCCAAAAGCAAGGTGATTAATCCGGCCCAGGAATGAATCCGAATATGTACGGGCCACCGCCCACGCAGTTCCAGCAGCAGCCCCAGTTTGGAGCTCCTCCGCCGATGTCCGGAGGTTGGCCACCGCAGCAACAACAATTACCGCAGCAGCAACAGCAGCAGCCGCCGCCGCAGCAGCAGCAGCAACAACAACAACTGCCTCCGCCGCAGCAACAACAGCAACCACAATACGGAGCACCACCACCAACGTCGGCAGCATCCCAGCCTTACCTCAATGGCAACTACCAACAGCAGGTGAATGGGATAGCTTTATCCATGATAGCTTTAACAAGAATTGGCGGACCACCCTGTATAATCCGTCCAGCTTCATCCTGGTCTTCTTGATTTTCACATTTGAAACAAACTGAAGTAGCAGATCAAGTTTTATTATGGAATTTATAAATATTATGATTGACAATAGGAATAGGGTTAGAATCTGAAAGCCATTGGTATTGATATAATTAACATACATATTTAAAACGAGTTTTACAATAAAGTACCAGTGTAACCCTAACCACGGCAACACTTTTAGGTTTTAGAAATTCCGCCTGATAAGATGCGAGCACTCCATTCATTAAAAGAGGTCATCCGTGATTTCATAATGGGAGAGTGAAGCTGGGCTTGTAGATAAGAAAAACGAAGTGAAATTAATAAAAACCATTCTCTCTTACAGCTGGCCACGTCGATGGGAGGTTTGAGTGTGGGTGGTGGGGCCAATCCCCTGAAGCCACCACTTCCCCAAGGAGCTCCCGCTGCTGCGGCACCACCGCCAACCGGTTTCAATCAGTTCAACTCTAATGCGGCACCCCCTCCGACCAACAACAACAATGCTGCATTCGGTGCTCCACCACCGACGCAAGCTGGAAGTTATGTCAACGGAGCGCTACCGCCCAGCAGCACTCCACAAAGCGTGGCCAGTGGGATAAATCAGATGAGCTTGAACAGCGCCAGTTTGGCAGGATTGCCGCACATGCCGCCTCCGAAAACAGCAACGCCGGGAGCAGCACCTGGTCAGCCTCCAGTTCCAGCAGCTGGTTCTACTTCTCAGCCGCCTCTACCCGGACAACCCCCGATTCCCGGACCACCACCATTTTCCGGTCAGATTCCCACATCCCAGCCTGCCCCTAGTGCGTATGGAGCACCGAGCTCACGACCGGGTCAACCCCAGCTACCTCCTGGAGCAACTCCTCCGACTTACACGCAACCAGGATTGCCACCTCAGCAGCAGCAGCAGCAGGGAATCCCACAAATGCAACAGCCAGGAATCCCACAGCAGCAGCCGGGATTTCCCCCACAGCAGCCTGGATTGCCACCTCCATCACAACCCGGCTTACCTCCGCAACCAGGAGCACCTTACGGAGCCCCTCAGCAAGGCGGGTATCCTGGTGGCTTTCCAGGACAGGCTCCCGGGGGCTTCCCTGGAGCACCACCGCCACTTCCAGGTCAGCAGGCAATCGCTCCGCCGCAGTTCGGAGCTCCACAACCTGGTTACCCGGGTCAGCAGCCAGGCTATCCGCCACAACCCGGTCAGCAGCCGATGCCAGGTTATCCACCACAACCGGGACAGCAGGCAGGAGGGCCAGGATATCCACCTCATCCAGGTGCCGGATATCCAGGTCAGCCAGGACGTCCTGGCTTTAATGTACGTCATAATTATTATTTTGTAACGAAATTTCAAGTAATTAACTAATTGATATTGTAGCAACCTCCAATGCCAGGAGCAGGAAATATGTATCAACAGGCGCCCCAGGCACGTCGCCTGGATCCCGATCAAATGCCCAATCCCATCCAGGTGATGATTGAGAACCAGCGACTGTCTGGAGGACCGTTTGTAACCAACCAGCCAGGATTGTTGCCTCCATTGGTGACCACCAAATTCGTGGTTCACGACCAAGGCAACTCTTCACCCCGCTTCCTGCGCACCTCGCTCTATTGCATCCCCAATACCGGTGATCTTTTAAAGACCACAGCTCTGCCCTTGACACTGAACATCTCTCCGCTGGCCAAAATTGCCGAGGGTGAAATGGAGCCACCGATCGTGAACTTCGGCGAAATGGGACCAATTCGTTGCAACAGGTGTAAGGCGTACATGTCGCCCAATATGCAGTTCGTGGATGCCGGCCGACGATTCCAGTGCCTGATGTGCAAAGTAACTTCGGAGGGTAAGCGATCTTGCACGAAATTAATGAAGCCTTAATTTAATATTAAACTATCTTGCAGTTCATCAGGGCTACTATCAGCATCTGGATCACACTGGACAGCGTGTGGACAAGCATGAAAGACCTGAATTACTGCTGGGAACTTACGAGTTCCTGGCCACCAAGGATTACTGTCGGGTAAGTTATATATTGAAATTTCTGAAAATAATACTTCAAAAGACACCGAAATGTGTTGCTTTTAAAAATAGTTTTTTATTCAAAATGGGACATAAACATATCTCAATAAATATGTTGAACATCTGGAATTTTTGTTAATGGATTGTGTATTTCCAAAATATGAACATTTTCGTTGGTTGTTTTCATTAATATTCATGTTTAGAGTAGAAACACATTCTAAAGTGATTTTTAATTATCGCAAACCATTTTCCTTTGCTGCAGAACAATACTCCCCCGGAGGTTCCCGCCTTTATCTTCATCATCGACGTCTCCTACAACACCGTGAAGTCGGGACTGGTTCATCTGCTCTGCTCCCAGATCAAGAACATACTCAAGCATTTGCCAGTCGATCAGGGTCAAGACAAATCCAAGGTGCGAGTGGGCTTCATCACGTACAACAGCACTGTGCATTTTTACAATATCAAGAGCAGTCTGGCCCAGCCGCAAATGATGGTGGTGGGCGATGTCCAGGAGATGTTTATGCCTCTGCTGGATGGATTCCTGTGCCACCCAGATGATTCTGCAGCTGTAATCGATGCTCTGATGGAAGAGATCCCTCGTATGTTTGCCGACACCAAGGAAACAGAAACGATTCTGTACCCAGCCATTCAAGCGGGCTTGGAGGCACTTAAGGCATCCAATGCAGCCGGAAAGCTGCTGGTGTTTAACTCAACGCTCCCCATTGCGGAGGCGCCTGGCAAACTAAAGAATCGCGACGATCGGAAGCTGCTGGGAACTGATAAGGAGAAAACCGTACTCACCCCGCAAACCACTGCATATAACACACTGGGTCAGGAGTGTGTCCAGCAGGGTTGCTCAGTGGACTTATTCGTGTTTAACAACGCCTACATCGACTTGGCCACGATTGGGCAGGTTTCTCGTCTGACTGGTGGCGAGGTGTTCAAGTACACCTACTTCCAGGCGGACGTGGATGGCAAGAGACTAATACAGGATATCATTAAGAACGTGTCGCGGCCGATCGCTTTCGACGCGGTGATGAGGGTACGCACATCGGCGGGCATTCGACCCACGGAGTTTTATGGTCACTTCTTTATGTCCAATACAACTGATGTGGAGCTGGCCAGTATTGGTAAGTAACCATAAGTGCATATTGCTTTTATATAAGTTAATAACTTTCCCTTCGATTTTCAGATGCCACCAAGTCGGTAAGCATTGAGATCAAGCATGACGATAAACTGCCGCCAGAAGAGAACGTGTACCTTCAAGTCGCACTGTTGTACACCTCGTGCAGTGGACAAAGGCGTCTGCGAGTCCTTAACCTGGCTCTGCGAGTTACAACGACGATTGCGGACGTCTTTAAGAGCTGCGACCTGGACGCGATGATGCTGTTCTTCGCCAAGCAGGCTTGCTTCAAATTGATGGAGCACTCACCCAAGCAGGTGAAAGATAACCTAATCCATCGATCGGCGCAGATACTTGCCTGCTATCGTAAGCACTGCACCTCGCCCACCTCTGCCGGCCAGTTGATTCTTCCCGAGTGCCTGAAGCTGCTGCCCCTGTATGCCTCGTGTTTGCTCAAAAACGATGCTATATCTGGCGGTTCGGACATGACGCTAGACGATCGATCTTATGTTATCCAGTTTATTCTGTCCATGGATTTGAATCAATCCGTCAGCTACCTGTATCCCCGTTTCATTCCCATCCACAACGTTGTGCCCGAGGAGACAGATCTGCCGACTCCCGTTCGCTGCACGCACGAAAAGACGCAAGAGGATGGCGCTTATATCCTGGAGAATGGAGTCCACCTCTTCGTCTGGCTGGGCCAGGCATTGTCGCCTGATTTTGTGCAATCTGTCTTCGGCGTTCAGGGTCTGCAGCAAATTGCTTTGGAGCGGTTCAACATTGTTCCAGAAACGCCGCTGGCCAAGCGCATACACGGCATCCTAGAGCAGATCATGAAGGAGCGATCGCGATACATGAGGGTGCGTATTTGTCTACATAAGTGAACGAATTGCTCGCTTTGTCGCAAATGTGTAACGAACTTAATATTTTCTTCAGATAACCTGGTTGCGGCAGAATGACAAGCTGGAGAGCGTGTTCCGACACTTCCTTGTGGAGGACCGCGGTACAGACGGTTCCGCCAGCTACGTGGATTTCCTGTGTCACATGCACAAGGAGATCAAGGATCTGCTAAGTTAGCACGCCGGCTACACCGGCACATACAAGACCGAGCAGCGATGGGCAGACAGCTATTCCCAAAACAGGGCTCGGATGCGTCGTCTGTCGTCCATGCGCAGTCGCCTCGGAAAATAAGGAATGCAAAGGGTTTAGGATCAGAAGCAGAAACTGGCGCTGAGAGCTGTTGGAACTTCAATTATATTTACATAAAAATACATATACATATATATATTATTAAATGGCTATCATTTCGAGCGTATCAATTCTTCCATTCATTTTATTAAAGTTTTCATATTTTAATTTGTTCTACTTTATATATATTTGTATGTATTTTTTGATCGGCTGCGCTTAAAACGAAACATTTGTTAAACGAGGCAACTGCTTATCTGCAAAATTAGTAAAAATTATTCTCTTAAAAAATTCCATGAATATGTTTAATTGTAATTACAAATTACTTGCAAATTTTCCACAGTTGAAAACTGCTAGTTCATTAAAATGGATAGTATAAGAGCACTACTTTGTTCACTTTATTTTTGACCTAATGTATTTTTGCAATAACTTGTGCGCTGCGCCCTGCTTTTTATCATACTTTATGTCATTGAAAGATTATTATATTATAACCTAAATGTTTCGTGTGAGAATTACTCGACTTATATGGTATATTGCCCCTTGAACTATCGAAAGGAAAACAAACACTGCAAAACGAAAACACCCATTTATTGAGAACGAAAAACGGAATAAAATCTTTATTAAAAAGCGAATCAACACTTGTTCACTCTGCTTTCAGATTGGAAAGTCGGATTAATGGTTAGTACTTCCCTAACGCATCTTTTAGATCTTCATTCGGATGGCATATACTGAGTACCTTTGCTTTGTGAAGATTAAGATGATGATGATGACTCCTAAAGAAGGGCATCACGTCGAAAAGAATCCCATTTGTCTTCCGACGATTGCCCACATTTGCTTTCCCCCTTTTATTAAAACTCGTCACCTATTTTCATTGAATGTTTTATATTTTTCCCCTGTTTAATGGAGGGGTACAACCGAAATTGCAATAAACTTTCAATTTTGCGTCTGTTATATATTTTATATTTGTATTTTATTAGGCCTTTAAATATCTAAGAATTATTATTATTTGACGTGCACAGTTTACATTTACATAATTTTTCCTTTTGTTTTCCACTTCTCGCCGGTCTTTATTTTTTTTAGCAGTTAGAAAAGATTTTTTCAACTTCAATGTTCCCGAAATTCAATAACAATTTAAATTAAAACATTGCCTAGATCGAATGTCGCTCCGTGTGAAATTGTCTGTCTGTCTGTCTGTCTGTTCATGTGGGTGCATACTTAAGTTCGAACGTACTAAGTTAAAATTGCAGAGCTCGAGAAACGTTTTGAACTGATTTTCTTCGCGCAATCAAATAAATGGAAAGGGCTCGAAAATACTTGACAATTAAACACAGCATTGAAAAGTTTTGATAAAACATATATAGGATAGATATTTCACAATGGACAATCGCACGCAGCTTGCCCAGACTTTATCAGAGTTCTTTTTTTGTTGGCGCTTACAATTAGTGCTAGATATATAATTACAAAAACAATGCTGCAGCTTAAAATTTTCCATCATACATTTTGATTTGCATTGCCAGAGAAATCATCAACTAAATTCTATGTGTCGTGGAACACAACTTACTGATTATGATTGCAAATTTTGGCATGGTAAATGCTCAACAATACAGGAAAAAATCAAAGGACAATGGAGGTGTTGATTTATATTATTGAAGTGTTGATAAACATATATTTAAATAGGCTTTATGGCTGCTTTATAGTCTCGCTTAAAAAATATATATTACTGAAACAGATATTTGGGGTGTTTGCCAATTAAGAAAATCCTATCGCCCGTTTCGGTTCCACTCACAGCAAAGTTTCTAAAACAAAAGCAGCAAAATGTATTCCAGATGTGGGTCTGTATTTCTGTGTTGGGGTATGTGTGTGTGTTTGCGTGTGTGTGTGTGTGTGTGTGTGTGTGTGTGTGCTATTGAGAGGAGCGGAGAGGAGCAGAGGATCATCTATTTCGTGAACGCCATGAACACCGCCCACAGAATTTCGTTCGCATTCGGCTTGGCCGACTCCGTTTCGAAGTCAAGATCCAGCAGCTGCCGCACCCGCTTCATGGCCACCTCGTAGTCGTCATCATTCAGGGGCGCGAAGGCGTTCTCAATCACATCGCTGGCGTGCGCCAGGAAGATAAGCGCCAACATCCGTTTGTCAATGCGCTGAGGATCGTTGACCCACTTGGAGAGCACAGAATCCTGGATCTGAAGTTATACATATCGGATTCAGTTTAAAAAAATTCTGAACTTATCAATGCCTAGTTACACACCTTCTTAACCAGGCGACATTTGACAACATTATCGCTCAGCGGATGTGTCGTCATATCGAAGAGTAGAAAATTCTGCTTTTCCGTTGTGAGCACTCCCTTCTCCACCAGATTTTTGGCCAGACGCTCGCGTACATTTTTCAGTTGGTAGCGCAATTTCAACGGATTCCAAGTTTCACCTGCCACAACAATTAGCTTTAATAAACATCCTTGGCCAAATGACAGGCGTTTAAATACACACCACTAAGATATTCAATCCAGCTCTGCACCGTCTCCGGGGGATCTGTTTCCTTAATGTGTTTAAGTGCCTCATCGAGTAGAACGTCTCCCGTCTGCTGATCCGATTTGAGTATCAATTTTCTGTTGGGAAATCACGATTAGTGTGCTTCTAAAAGGATGTGGAAACTCTATGTTTGTGTATATGTATGTACCTTGTACATAGGCCACGACGCCGCATTCCAGACTTCTCGATCATCACGCGACCTCGCAGTCCAAGTTCTATGAGAATGCATCCGCGCAAGCCGCTTGATATGCAGTCGTTCCAGAAAGATGTGTAGCCCTGAAAACAATTAAAAATGCTATTAGATTGAAGCTATTTGGGTCTTGATGTGAATCTAAAAATAAGCATGTATGATTGCGTTACTTTAATAAAACGTTTAGGAAAGGGGTTTCTAGCATAAATTTAAGTACTAACGTCATTAACAAATGGTTTCAAGATTTTGACATGTATTTGAGCAAGTCTTTGTTTTTGTCTTTACACTTGTGTTGGGAGTGAAATAAATGAATTATTACGCTGTTGGCGGTTAGTAAAGCTCCCAGACGAATATATTCAGTTGTTAAAACATTAAACACTTGAGTTTGTTTAGGCCTTACCCATTTAGGTGTATGTATGTAACGTCATTGTAAAGAACACAATTTAAGAGTCTACAATGCTTATCTAGTAAACTTAGGTAAAGTTATGTTTGGACAATAAACTTGACGAAACTAAAAATCATTTATAAAGGTTACTCCTATTATTAACGCTTGAAAAATATGATAATTGGTTGGTATAAATACCTCGCCTCACCACGTTTCAGTGCCGTTTCATGATTTCAAAAAGATTTATATAACAATCGCATAAATGATTGATAAGGTATCGTTCTGAACGAAAGGTATACAAGTGAATCATTTGCAGGTTCAGTAAAAGAACACATCGCTTATCAGCGACATTTCGAGATATAGAAATGTTCATAATGGATGGTATGCCAAGTACTTTATGTAATTTTAAAAATTAGTGACGTACGACTGATAAGGAGAACACAAAACGGAAGATCGCAAGGCGGAGACGGCGGAGGGCAGTTCTTTGGTAGTACTTCCTCAAACAATTAACCAAATGGATGAAATCTTTGCGATAAGAGCGTACAGAAGTGGAATGTAAAACAAAAGCGGACAGCACGTCCCACAGTTTCCAGCTCGTATCCCCCCTTTTTGGTGGGGTGGTGCAGGGAGAGGGGGTGGTGTGCACACAAATACACTGCGGGCAAAATAATGAAAACAAATAGACGTGGTGTCACCCACAAAGGCACATGTGTGCAGTTAAATATGGTACATGCGAACAGCAATTGAGCGATAAAGCTGTGTGCCAAGTGAAATACAAAAACCGAATCCAATGGAGAATTGCGAATCCGCCGGTTCGCCATAATGGGTCACGTATGGGATGATGGTTCGCACTTACGGACCTCATCCCGAGCTTTACGCAGATTTATGAATATTACAAACGTATGCAAATTAACCACTTATTGGAAAACTCGTTTGATGGAATGCTCGCAGTGCTACGAAGTAAATCGCTGGAGTGAAGTTCTCGAGGTATTTCTCGAGTTATTATTAGACTGCTATCTATTTAACAACTAAAAACGTTGGCAGAAATTCTAGTAATCTTTTTAATTTGGAGCTGGATTTGTAACTCATAATAATATCGTATTTGGAATAGAAAATATTTCTTTGAAAATGTGCACATGTGTACATAAACAAACATATCACTTATAAAGGAAGTACAACAAAGTAATACAAAGGCAAGTAGTGGGTTTTATAGATTAGACTGAACGCTTGATTACACCTTTAGAGATGGAGCGGACTATTACTTATGGCAAAAACAAAAGTTTTTAAGAAAATGGTGTGGCAGTCTCGCTGATTGCGCATTAGTCACCAGGCTGGTCAAAAGATTTCATAGTGTATTGCCCAACAAACTGGAAAGGCTAAACAGAAGTGCCTAAGACATGGCTGACCCCACAACCGATAGCAAGCTATTGAAGATTGCAAAATATCGAACCTTTTAACCGTTTTCACTACGCCCCTGCTTGAAGATGGACCGCGATGCACTTGAGGCCAAACAAGAGGTTGCGAAAGAGAGAGAAATCGAGAGAGCGAGACAGAGAGACGTTGGTTAACAGGTGAAGGAGAAGCACTTGAGTTGCGAAATAAACCAATTAATTAGTGCATCTCAGGCAGATAAGAGATAAGGCGCACACCTACCTCTTTGTCCTTGAGTCCCAGCAGCAGAACCTCCTCCATAAGCGTTAGTCGTGTTTCCTTAGAGTCGCCATCGTCGATGTTGTCCTCCTGGTCCTTCAGGCTGTCCAGTGCGTCCTGGTTGTCGTCCGGCGTGTTGGCATTCAGTCCGCCCTCCGCCCCACCGTTTTCGCGGATTTTCACCGCGCGACGCACCAATCCGTCGGAGCGATTCATTCCGGAGAGTTGGGTAGTCGGAAAGTTCGGGTCGCGATGGAGTTTCAGAGATGGTGAGATGCGAGCGAAGCACCTATGTTTTTCTGCTGCTGCTCTGCTTCCTCTTTCCTCGTTTTGTGTGTGTGGCACAATTTGCTGACTCGACGTTGGAGTTTCACAAGTGTGTGTGTCTGTTTGTGTAAGTGCGGGTGTTTGCGTTTTTCTCTGTGTAACTTGTCTTCTGTTTTTGTGTGTTGTTGTTTTCACTGCCTCTTTTGCGCCCCCTTTATTTTGTATTCTTTTGCACACACGCACTTTTCACACTATCGCAAAAATGCAGGCCCTAAACTGCGTTTCGTTGTTGCTGCTTTGCTCGCCGTTTTTGAGTTGGGAACTCCACGGTTTGATTTACTAATTGGTGGCCCGTATTAAATGTGCATTTGCATTGGCCTTGCATTTACTGGGAATATGCGAGTGCCAGCGCAAAATAAGCTTTTTCCTATTATTTGTGTCTTTTGTCGACGTTCCGACGTGACATGCTTTCCGCACTTTCCAGCACTGGCAATTTTCCAGACCCTTAGTGTTGGACAACGTGGCGTTTCGTTTCTATAGCAGTTAGAACAAAATCAATTGTTTAATTTTCAATTTATTTTTTAATTTGATGAGCTTTATATAATTAGTTATACAGTTTTTGTTTAAAATATGGTTACAGTTGTTTTGGGGTATATCTTGAATTAAACAGCCGATACTCTTGCAGATATCGATAGAAGACTAAAAACTGAACGTCTTCAAACTTAAATAAGTAATACATTTTTGTTTAATTAAGAACATAAAATTGTTTCCAATTTTTTATTTGCAGTTCCCATTTTAATAATTTGATACTGTTTGAGTCCGAACCGATAGTTGTTATCGCTGCATGACCCATCCCTAACAAAAACACAAAACAAAACCTGCACTACAATTGGTTGAATATTGCTTAAATTTCTCACATACACTGCCGTATAATCATTTATAATGTCCTATTTGACCAACTTCAACAGTGAGACTGCCAAGCAAATTCTTATGGACATTATACGCTGTGTCAATCAGCCGGAAAACTCCAAGAAACTCTCAGAGGCAAAGGCTTCCGCTGGAAAAGAGATGATTCTCATGATGCAGCACGTAAATACCAAGCAAATCAGAACAAATAACTAAATAATTCAACAATTTACTGCCATGTAGGTGTTTCCCTTGGTGATGCAACTCCAACTGGAGGTTATCAAGGGTCATGGTTTCCCAGGAAATCGCGAGGGATTGGTCCAGTTCTCCCAGCTCATCAGGGAAATGGAAAGGGACGACATGGAAATCGTACGCCTGCGCAGTCAGATCCGCGCCATATACCTGCCTCCCATAGCTATAAATACCACCAACGACATCCTAATCTAAGCGGGGGTTAATCCCCCAAACAAGACTGTAATTCTACCCCCCGGCTTGGGGATATTTTTATTATATTTTAAGCGACTTGCAATATTGTGTCCGTTTTACTATTATCAGCAGTAAAAAGTTCTTTTAAGCTTCGGAACCATTTAAATGCAATTTTTCATATTCATTTTTAATAAGTATTCAACGAGTATTTTAGCAAATTATCTAGAAAACCTTATTTTCAAAGAATCTTGAAACACTTCCGAAATATAAACAATATGGCTGAAACAGGCCACCAAAATAGACTTAAGCTTGATGTTCGTATAAAATGCATTTCTTTTGATAAATTTGTGATCTTTTGTGTATTTTTTGTTGATGTACAAATGTTTTTCTTGTTCTTGCTAACAATAAGTAACATGGCAAAGGTTGCTATAAACAATTAAGGATCTGTGCCGTTCCATCGTCAGGTTTTAGGATATAGGATATGTTGATCAGTCACGGCGATAAATTAAACACTCTTCTTTCGTACCTATATAATAAGTTCCTTAAGAGCTATACTTTTATGTACACGTCAAGTAGTGAGCTGCCCATCCAGCCTTCATCTTATAAACAATTAGGCGAGGATAACTAGTAACAATTTGAATTCCTAATGCGCGCTACCACCATTTGTGGTTCTGGCATTGTTGTTATTCCCGTTTTCGAGGTCTGTAGCTGTTAATTTAACCGGATTAATGGTTTTAATGTCGTTAGCGTTTAGTTTCTGCTGCAAATGCTGCAGCTGCTGGGCGAGATGTTCGTCTTCCGCCTGCGTAATGCTCTCTACATCAATGGACATAGACATGGGTGAGTGGGGCGTGAGCGGAGTCACTGGATTGCTGACGCACAACTCCTCAATGGTGGAATCACTGTTACTTGAGGGCGTCGAGGAGCGTGATCGCACTGGATACGAATCGTCGAGGGGCAGGGCAAAGCCCTGGGTGATCATCATATCGCCAATATTCAGTTCAGAGTTATCGGCTGGATCGAAAAGTTCCACTCCGGGCAGCGGGGTTCCCTCCTTGGCGGCGGAGTTTACAGCGGTTGTTGCCTGTGGACGCTCCTTGTAGGTCACCACTCGAGCAATCAGCTTCCTCCAGTGTGCCACTAAAAATGGTCGGAGTTTAATCATAAAAATACCTAGCAGCTGCTGTAGCTGAAATCATACCCTCTGTCAGCTCTTCGAATTTCGCGACTGAGGACTTTGGCCAGGTTATGGGCTCAGTTTGGATAGTAGACTTTACATTGGCCAAGAAGCATTCAACAGCTTGAAACCTAAAAGAGTGAATTATAAAATAATGTTCATTCAATCAGCGGAACTTCTTACCTGAGCGTAAGGAAATCAGTGCGTAGTTCGCAAATATCAGCTGGCGAAATATATTCGCTATCGCCATAGTCCACAAAGTAGAGATCAATCACCTGCTCCTTTGGATTGTACTGATTGGGCATAATGTCCACGATTTCGGCGCGATACCACTTCTCGTCGAACTTGAAGACAGCTGCCACAATCTGACCCACATAGGGAGCAGTGAGCACGTGCTTGGCTCTGTTTTCAGCACAACTATAATAGCTGGTCATCTCGTGGACCATGCTATCGAGCTTCTTGGACTGCGGTCCGATAAGCTGCACCCAGAATTTAGTAGGCGAGGCCACGGCGGACACGTAAACCTCCATTGGCTTGCCCTCGCCCTTGGAGGCCATTAGCTTATCCCTGGGCTGTGTGTGAGAGCTAAGGGATGTCTGGGAGGAGTACATGCTGGAAGACGCAATGCTGTTGGTGGGAGATCGACGGGGTTCGCGACGTTGTTCCACCTCCTCCATGGATCGCACGAGTTCCTCATCCTCCTCTATCTGATCATCAAGCATTTTTCGCGCTATGTTCACTTGCTTTTGATTGCCGATAATTGTAATCTTGGCCTTCCCATTCCGCCCATTCAAATCGATATTCAGTTTGGCCAGCGAACTGCTCCGGATCTCCTGGAGGAGCTCGCCACCGCGTCCATTTAGTTTGCTGGCCAGTCTCTGCGGCACCTGTAGTTCCACTTTCACCACGGGCGCACGTTCAATCTCCTTGATCAGCAGGACACGAGCTGCCTTAACCGCATCTGGAACGCCGTTAATGTCGCAGAATTTGTGACCACTGTCTTTATCCCTAGAGGAAAAACACGATTCTTGTTAGTCAGGTTTAATTCCTGGGTCGATTATTTTCAAATCCAATTACCGTAATCTTATCTTGGCCAAGGTCTTTTCTTCAATCAGCTTGATATTGGATCCACCGCGTCCCATTATCAGGGGCACATGCTCGTTGTCCACCACGATTTTGAGGCACACTTCCTTCTGGGGCTTCTGTTCATCCGCCTGTCCTCTAATCCCGGGCGCCGGCCGTTGGCCATTTGAGTCCGCTTCCTCCTCGTCGTTTCGAGTCTTGAAGTAGGCATATAGCATGGCGCCCCCAAGGGAGCAGAGTCCAAAGCCCAGGAGTAGTTTGTAGGTGGGCGTGGCACCGAAAGGCGTGTTACGCAACATACTGTCGATGTTGTTGTGGGGGGATGTGGGTAGAACTGGGTGATTGGGGCAGTCTTTTCAAGTCTGCCTCTCGTTATTTTCAAAAACTGAAATACCATAATTCAAATGTTTACAACATTGTATATTAACAGTACAAGAAACCAAATCCCACGGAACAAATTGAAAATGTATAAAAAGCATTAAGACATCCAAGGCTTCTTTTATATGTTAATATTGTTGCGTGTGCTAGGGAGCACAAAAATAGCACAAGTTCAAGACCATCTGATGTCCCAAGTCGACTGGTACGAGCATTAATGTCGTCTTATGGAATCAATAAATGTCTATGGGTACGTAGTATCGATGTAAAGTCCCCCTTTTCTTATGTAATCCTATCACCCACTGGATATCAGTTTTGACAAATAGCCAAAGACAATCAATTCTGGCCGCAAGCAAACAAGATTTGGCACACAAATTTCGAATGACTTCATAATTGAAATTGTTTAGGTAAACAGAGCACGGAATAAATAGACAAGTGACGTTATTTGAATACACTAGGCCACATAATTCAGCCACTTACAGCGATTTAATGCATTGTCGGGCGGATTTTCGCCATTAAAACTGCGAAATTTGGTGCCGATTGAGGAATCAAACAATTTCCAGGCAAAACGAACAAATACTTTTGTGCTTTGAAGGGAAATTCAAGATTTGCTTTAAAATTTAAATTAGCTTAAAAATACATTTTCAATATTCCTTTACATAAAAGATATGTTATGCATATATGCATATGTGTATCTAATATTCCACTTGTTGAGCCTCAATAAATCACAATATTTCCGAGCTTTGCACTGGTTCTTGGACAAGTAAAACGGGTTTATGCGCTCATCGGCGTTATCGTATCATACCGGTTTAACCTTTGGGCTCCAAGCATGAATGCACTTCCGTCGAAACCTACAATACCGCCTTTATCTTGAACTGATAAAAGCGAGTCCCAATTATTTTTGGCCATATGTAAACAAGCAACAAACACACAATATAGTACTTTTTATCCACTAACCTTGATCGTGAATTTCTTTCAATATTTAAAGTTAATTTAATAGGCTGGAGCTTCCTTAGATAAAAAAAAAGCGCTTAAACTCAATGAAGCGTTTTATTTGAGAGCGACTCGCTGTTCGGATTGTGCATTCTCACGTCTCGTTTTTCGTTCGAAAAGTCGTAAACTATATTATGGACCTAGAAAATAAAAATGCTAAATACTCGCGGGCGAAACTTGATTTCGCCTCTACATCTCAGGCATAACTGAGGAAAACTTTTGCAATCAGACGGTCAGCTGTTTCGCGATTGCAATTAATGCTCTCTCTTCTCTCCTCTCTCAATCTCTCTCTGTTGTTTACTTTGCCGGTTGATTTGCAAATAGCGAATTGTGAGTTGTAGGAACTGGTAATTAACAGTGGTACTGGCACATAGACAAATAATGCAAAGCAAACAACGCGTAAATTAAGCAGCCGCCATATGTCTGATGAACAATAAGGGAATAGGTCACACACCGCGAGAAAAGCTGTGGCACTGGCAGCGACATTTTAATGTAAATGCTTAGCTCATTCTGAAAATATCCAAGTCGATTAACATTACCAACAATTACAAAAATAATAATAAGCACGATGTCAGCCAATTTTCTGAATTTATATACCTTGATATACTATAATTTTATTCAGTGGCTTTTGCAAATCTGCAACTTTCGCATAATTATTGGTTATTAATCAATCCACTGCATGCGCAGTTATAATTTTCTCTGTGTAAAAGAGCGCGGAGAGCGTAGTGCGCAGAGTGCTAAATTTAGTGGAGTGACATAATGAACCGTTCGTTCGTTTAAGTTGTGTTTGGGTTCCCCACTTGATTTATAACCGATTTTTGAATGGAAGCCAGAAGCTGAAGCATCAACCATTAAAGCCAGCTCCAAGTCTAGATATTCTTAAATGTTTACCCTTTTGTTTAATGGGTTTTCGGACGCTCTATTTCCCTCGGCGAAACCCATTCAAAAAACGCTGCGTTTTCGATTTTCAATGGGTCACGCGGTGAAAATGCCTGAGATGCGTCGAGTTTTGTTGGCAAAGTTTCAAAACATTTTCGCACACGAATTTATTGTCTCGATTTCTAAATAAAGCCAGTTCAACCAGAAAACACTACGTCACTAAAGGTATTTAATAATCCGCCAAAAGCTATTTGGAGAGACCTTCTTTGATCTTCGCATCAAAATATAAATAAACTTCGCTGCGGCTTGACTATAGATATTTGCATTTCGGATTTGTATGCGCTGCAGGCTTTAAGCTTGGGAGTTCTTTTTGGGAAAACCCGTTTTCGGGCACTCAGATAAGACAAAAGTGCCAGGTGTAGACACCGAACGAGTTGAAAAGGTCAGGTAACCGAGCTATCTCTATTTTTATATCTATCGTAGCCAAATATTTAATCTTAAGTACCAGTAAAAACAAATTCCGTACCACTCACATGCTATACGAAATTTGTACCCCCACCCCCAACTTACCGTCTTTATATATGTATCCTGTGTATCGGCACTGTCTTTTGGTTTCTTCCACTCACTATATCTTGATTTGTTTGTTCTGGTGTTATCACATAATATTATTAACCATTCACTTAAGCCTTACGAGTGGAAGCACGATTTTCGGGGCTTTAACAACTACAGATTTACGTCAGAAAGCAACAAAAAATAATAACGCCGCATAAAAACGTGCGAAGCGGTGTGACCGTTATCAGTTCTAACAAGAATGCCTATAAATAGTGCCTGAAAGTGTTGCAAAACGCAAAACTATAACGCTTTCCACTTTCAAACGCAAAGCTGCATATATCTATAGTCCTTTATTTGAATGTAAGTATAAAATGCAATTGAGCAGCTAAAAGCTGATAGGTCATAAACACTAATGCTATGGGCACATCCCTTGTCTAAGTACAATGAACACTTCTGAGTTTGTTTAAGGCGCGCGCGTTTGGAACAAATCAACAACTTAATGCATATGCATATGGCCTGGGCGAGTAAGGGCTGTGGATAGGTCCTCCGGACAGCTAGGAAATGTCTCTCAACGTGTTCGGCTTGGTGCCGTCCATGTCGAAGCAGCGGCAGTTGCACGACGACACGGGGCACTCTGAATTTTGCCTGAGAAACAAATGCGCACATTGGTCACAATTCAATTACAAGAAGAATTACAAGAGAATTGGTACTCACTTGAACCACTGCATGATGTGCTCGGTGTGTCCGCCGTGGCGACAGGTCTGGCACCAGGAGAACCACTTCGAGAAGGGCTTGGTCTGCCAGCCGGGTACGTCGGGCGTGGTGCTCGGGGTCTCCCCATTGCTCATGTTCACCATGGTGCCCATGTGCATCAGGCAAAGAGAGCAGCGGGGCAGGGGCTTTCGGCAGCTGGGGCAGGAGGAAAGCCGATTGGTGCTAGTGGTGGTGCTCCGTGGGCGTGGCTCGTCCAGCAAGGCATTGGACACAGACTTGCCGCAAAAGTTGCACGACAGGAATACCGTGCGGGATCTGCGGGAGGAAGGGCGTATGCTCTCGATCTTGATGTCCAGCTCGGCCCGCTTCTCCCACATACCCCAGCTATTGAGGTGATCCAAGTAGCTGGCGATCCAGTACTGGATGCGCTTGTCCGCAAAGTGCTCTTGCCGGAAGTAGTTGATGGCCACCAGGGCTACCGTCTAAGGAACGGATCCATTTATATACAACTTTACTACACATTTTCTGTAAGCGCAAGCTTACCTGCACATCGAAGCTGGTGTCCATGTAAGATTGCAGTATATTGATTCCATCCAGCGACTCTCCAGTGAGCAATAAGCCATTTAGATCGCCGTGATCTATGGCAGCCTGGATTTGCTGCGTCACATAGTCAGCCAGCTTGGTCTCCGACAAATATTTGCAGGCGAAGGCCATGCGGTCTGACAACGAAACGCCTTCCTCTTTAAGCACTGCATCAAAATTGTCCTTCTCCATGGTTAGAAAGGAGAAGACAGCTCTTAAGTGTGGATCGTGTATCTGCATGTTGGCGCTAGATCGCTGATTCCGCCACGTGGAACTACACCGATCTGCATTGAAACTGGACAACGCGATGACGGTGATCCTGTACATGCTGGGATCCCTCATGTTGTCCGCCGCCGACGAAAGAATGTTGCAGGCATGGAAAATTTGCAAGTGGAACACGCAGATCATGGCTGCCCGGCTGTACTCCTTGTTGGCATATAACTGATCTATAAAGCGATCCAGCTCTTGCTCAAAGGCCCAGCCACAAAGTTGGAGGGCCAAATCTCGCTGCTCACTCCTAAATAAAGATTGGGTTTATCACACGTTTAAGAGAACAATTTATATAAACTTACCTGTAGCATATCAGTTTGTTGGAGTTGTTAATGCCCTCTGGCCACTGGAGCACCTGAGATTCGATGCGGGAGCTGGCCATCAAGGCCTCCGAGGTGTGTCCCAAATTGATGCCCAAAGTGGCCTTTAAGCCCGTCAATCGATCCTCGCTGTAGACATTGTTTAAGGTGGACCATACATTCCGCAGATACGGCGTCAAATGGAGTTCTCCAAATCGCTTGTTATCGGGCTTAATTCCATAATCTTCTAGAGCGCGCTGACGTGTCTCGTCCACCAGATCTAGTTCAAAGAGTTCCGGTTCCAGCAGGTCCACATTAAAGGGCGAACCACCGGGACTGCTAAAGTCAAGGGAACTCGCGCTATTCGTGCTGCAGCTGGTCGTGGGCTGCTGCTGAGTGGGCGTGACTGCAGTGGAAGTCGGAGAGGCGGGTGGGTAGAGCGGACGCTGCATAAGAAGTGGCAATTTCCGGCGATTGCTGTGAGCCGTGTGCAAGGTGGCTGGCAATCGAAAATCCAGGATGTTCAACGCATCTGCCAAGAGCAGAGCCCTCTCGAAATCTCTCGAATGCCACGACAGGCAATTAACAAACGTAAACTTTCCACTGTGCTGATATTTAGCCGGAAAGGGGCTAATCTGTCGTTTTACGTGGTAGATCTCTCCGGAATTTTCTGTGTCCACACTCCGGATATCGTAGAGAGTGATGTAGGACGAATCCCGTTGCAGGGAGGAGAGCAGGCTTGTCCTGGTGGGACACCAAGCGATCTGCAAATGATTCTTCGAGGACTGAATCTGCCTGAGAGGGCTCTTGATATTTCGCGGATCCCACAGAGTGATCACCGAGTCCACATAGCTGCAGAGATAGTTGCCATTGGGGGAAACTGAAAGTCCCTGCACTGTCTTTGTTTGAATGCTTTGGCAGGTGGCGTTGCTCTCTGCGAAAAGGATTAAATATATCATCAGCAATGGGGCAATAAGGTAATTAAAGCTGATGCATTTAATACGTATGTAGTTGATGTGTACTCACGCCTCAGATCGAACAGCTTGATCATCTTCTGGCTCATCCCCGCAATGACCGTGCGATGATTGCGATCCCAGCATATAGAGTTGGCCGACTCCCCGACGCCAAAGAAGTTTGCCGTCTCCTTGGGAACACCACGCTCGATGTCCCAGATGGTGATGCAGGTGTCATTTCGATGGCGATCGTGTCCAATGGCCAGGATATTGGCATCCAGCTGGTTCCATGCGAGGCAGGTGCACATGCGCTGCTGGCGCGGAGCTACGAGATAAGAACAACCATGAAATGCAGCTAAGAAACATCGTTGTCGGCCACCCACTGTACTCCCAGCTGCTGTCGTAGGTGTCCCGGAAGTTGCAAATCCCGACTTTGCCATCCGCCAGACCCACTGCAATTATGGGCTGGTCACTGTGATAGGAGGCGGCCACGCAGCGGGCATATTGATAGCGCGACTCGTTGGCGAGGTAGTTCACGGATATATAAGGCAGGCGACCTGCAAAGAGGCGGTTAAATAAAGTCAAGTAATATTGGGAAAAACCTCACTTTTCTGGCTGTGGTCATCTTTGCGGCGCACCTCGTACAAATGGATTTCCTGGCCCCAGGATACGAATTTGTTGGGAAATTGTGGAAACCAGCTGAGTCCGTGTGTATTGCCGCTCATCATGGCCAATTTTCCATCGATATGAAAAACCAATTTTCACTACAGACTAAATTGCGTCGCGTTATCAGTTTGCAAAAACAAAATCGTGAGATAAACACTGCACTACGTGTAAGAAGAAGAAGCACACACACACTAGCCGGTCGAACAGCTGTTGCCGTATGCTAGCCAACACTGGCCCAGTTCGATAATTAATTTTATCGATAAGCTGGTAGGTGATTTTGTTTTTCTTTTTTTTTAGAAAGCAAACGTGTTAAATATTTACAACTCCCACTTAAAATGCTGCCCAAAACACCAAAACCTGCCATTTGGAAATTCATCAAAGGAAGTGCCAAAACACTGTTTGTCCTCGAGGCAGTTTGCTTTGCAGCCAGCTACGGTGTTTATTATCGCATGAACACGAATCGAGGTGGGAGGATATTTATATAATTATTTATATTGTTAATAATAATTCGCTCTTAGAGTTTCGCCAGCACATTCACGAGAACTATCCCTTCGTTTTGGACTATTACTATAAAATCGGTGAAATCGTGGGAGACAGCACAGTGCGACAAGCGGATGCGAATTATTGGAAACATATAAAGAAAAGCGACTAGAAGAGAGCGCTGCCAAAATGCTTAGTAATCCCTATTTTAAGTCCGTTTTGTGGCTAATTGGCTTTGGAGGAATGGGCTACGGCTTAATGCTGCTGACTGAGCCTAATTCCGAGAAAATAGGGCGCATCAAAGCCTCAGTTTCAACTACCAAACTGAGTGAAGATGAACAGCGAAGGGCTTTGTTTATGAAGAAGTTGCAGGAGGCGTCCACCACCAGTGCCCCAATGTACAGGCCATCGGCAGACAAATAGGATAGTTAGCTTTATTGTCAGCAATTTATCAATTTGTTATACTTTTTAAATATAAATGTTAAGCATTTAATTGGTCAATTGGTAAGGTACGGGCATTTCGTTGAAGAACATTTCTGTCATACAAGGATGCAAAATGGGAAAAGAGGCTAAAATGACCATATTATTAATATTCAAATGGCCTTAAACGTTTACAGAACCCCTAACACTACGGTTACTTTTAACATGATCTGTTAAGGATCTTGACCACCCCTATTTGCAGTGTTTGAAAACGTCTGATTCTGGACAAAGCGAGTCTAATCATAGCGCAATTGCATTTAAATGCTAATTTAATTGCTATTATTGACAGATTTTAAGGCAACAAAGACGCACACCATGTCCGCGGGAGATGTGCCTTTACTGGCGATGGCCAAGATGCCGCCGCCCATCAACTTCGAGGCCACAAAGGACTTCCACACGAACACCCAGCAGCAGGAGTTGGATCAAGCTTTCCTGGGCAACGAGCGACGTCCATGGATTCGCCAGAAGGGTCACAAGGACACGCGTCGAGAGAGGGAGATTCTCAACGGCCTACTCTCCTCCACCAGCGTGGAAAAGGACTACGCCAGCACCTGTGTGGACAAACTCCTTGCCGAGAACTTAAGCTACCGGGATTTGGCCTCCCTCACCGACGAGGATTTGAAATTCTTAGGGTTCCAGTCTGAAAAGTATCGGCAACAGCTCCTAGAGATGTTCGGCAAGATGCCCAACCAGAATCCCAGTTACAAGTACACTTGCAACCATCCAGAGGCCGAAACCTATAACAATCAGATCCTGAGCAATGCTGGCAACCACTTCACGTCCCTGCGCGCTTCCTTGGCGGTCACCAACTACAAGCTGCAGGTCTCCACTCCTGAGGACGTCGTGGTGGGCGACAAACGATATGCCAGCTGCTTTGCCCAGGAAACTCTGAAGAGCGTAAAGCAGATCACCGAGGAGATAGCCCAGGATCTTAGAGAAATCGAAGCCAATGCCAAGAACACCAGAAGCCAGAAGAAAATTCAGGCCGACGAGAGCCACAAGAAGGTGAATATTGTACGCAATCAGGGTTTTTTTTCATTTACTTTCATTTTATAACAATTTGATTTACAGAAGAAGTGGAGCATGGCCACTATTTTATACTTCACCACTCTAGCTGTGGGATTTTCGTGCGCCTGGTTCTGGTGTTGGACCAAGTTCCGCAGCGCTCCCCAACTGAAGTACAACGAAGCATTTGATAGCATTCCCCTTTTCTCATAGGAATTCACGTATTCCTTGGTTAAGCTTTAGCATAATTTCAAGCTGTAATGAAGTTCTACTGCCCAACATTAACATTTGATAGAATCAAAGTGTATTTAATTTATTGCCCTAAACTGACTTCTTCGGCAAGGATAAGAAATCCCAGATGCACATAGGAATCCACGTGCTCGGGAAATTCCCATAAAGTTGTGTATGCGATGAGCTGGCTTCTTTCGGTAGAGTGCGCAATGTTTTCTATAAAAAATTTAAAAGATTTAAGATTTATGATATTAACCGCTATTTGAGAAACCATGGTATGGTTCTTGGAATAGAGAGATAAGTATTTCCTACCGGCAACTTCCCTTTTGACCAGTGCCTCCTCTTCATATCTTTCGGACAGCTCCTTTGCGAAAACCACGAGTTGTGGCAACTTCCAGGACCTGTAGAATATCGTCTCCGCCGCAGATCCTGGTAATTTACATAAAGCCCTCAATTGTCTTAGTATCTCCTTTGTATTATTTGCGATATCCCCGAAAATAGACGCTATAATGGCCAACTTGTTACAGGGCAGGAGTAGATCATCCGGGTAAGTGGAGCTGGCTTCATCCTGGCTTTTCTCCAAGCACTTGGTCTTCTTCGCTTCGATAGTATAGCAAATGGAGGTGCCCCGCTGTTGGGCCAGATGCCATTTGGCGTAGTTATCCTGAAGTTGTTTGACAATGGTTTCCAACCTCGTTTTGCAGTTAGCCAAATTCGCGTCGTGACTTGTGGGCGACTGCAGACGCTGGCTGTCCAAATCTGCGTACGATTTATATAAGTAATAAGCTATTTTTGTTCTTGGAGATAACTTACACCGAACTGGTGTCAAGGATGCATTTGTATTGGGTTCACTTGCTTTTTGCGGCGTTTTGTTTGCTTTGGTCATTTTGTAAACAATGTTGTTTACTTCAGCTAGTGTAAGCACTACTTCTGGTAGCACATATGTTAGTTTAGTTTGAGCGTTTATCAACACTTATATCCCTTATATCGATAAACGACTTTTATAAATTTTGCACTTATTGAAGAATATATTTTTAAATGCAAGGTTCAACATTTTAAATTTATAGTATAGTATATTTTCCTTCGCTGAAATGCAAAGCGCAGCTGTAAACAATTGCATTAACATACTAATTATAATAGCTTATCATCGATATATTTTAAACAAATCAATGTTCACACACCACATTCAGAAAAAAGTAAAGCTCGACAAAAGTGCCGGTAATTGTCTATAGAAATCCTTCATTTTCCATTGAATTTTCAATCAGAACACAGCTAAATCCAAATTCGAAAATATGTTGACCTGGACACCACTCGAATCTAATCCCGAGGTAACGACTTTACCACCTAAGGCTTTGTTTAAAGCAGTTTCAGTTTTTATAAATTCATGGTTTCTTTGTCCCAAAATGTCGGCTTCCTTTGGTCAATAAAGTAAAAAGACGCCATTAAATTTTCCCATTCCCACTTTTTCAGGTTTTGACCAAGTACATACATAAATTGGGCGTGTCGCCAGCCTGGTCGGTAACTGACGTCATCGGATTGGAAGAGGACACCTTGGAGTGGATTCCGCGTCCCGTGAAGGCGATCATTTTGCTCTTCCCGTGCAGCGAATCCGTGAGAACTTAAGCTCCCTTCTCATCTGATTACCCTGGATAACCAGGTTCCATTTTCAGTATGAGAAGCACCGCGCCGAGGAGCACGAACGGATCAAGGAGGTGCAGGAGCAGCATCCCGACGATCTCTTCTACATGCGCCAGTTCACCCACAACGCCTGTGGCACCGTCGCCTTGATCCACAGCGTGGCCAACAACAAAGAGTGGGTCCTTCAACCATTTCCTATATAAGATTAGTCCTAATTGAATAGCTGTTTTTCTTTGAAAATGTTCTTTCTCAGAGTTGACATCGACAGCGGAGTACTGAAGAACTTCCTGGATAAGACAGCTTCCTTGTCCCCGGAGGAACGCGGACAGGCCCTGGAGAGCGACAAGGAGTTCACCGCCGATCATCAGGCCTTGGCTCAAGAGGGCCAGACCAATGCCGCCGATCACGAGACGGTGATCCACCATTTTATCGCTCTGGTGAACAAGGAGGGTACTCTGTACGAGCTGGATGGGCGTAAGTCCTTCCCGATCAAGCACGGATCGACTTCGGAGGAGACTTTTGTAAAGGATGCGGCCAAGGTGTGCAAGGAGTTCATGGCTCGCGATCCCAACGAGGTGCGCTTCACCGTTTTGGCCCTGACTGCGGCACAACATTAGGCTGGAACTAATCCCATAACTCAGAACCACCAAGATCCAAGATCTGCCAGAGTATACATTTATATATCCTCCATATTTTAAAACTGGCTGCAAAGGCGAACGAAGCCCCGCCTTTCAGCCGGACAATAATTTACGCATATTTATTTTGCATTGAGCCAAAGCCGCATATGTATTGGGAACACCATGATTGTTATTAAAGAGTGCACTCTAGCTTGATGCTAAGCTTATACCGAGTACCACAGTGCTTTTACTTATGGGCGAACAAAGAAATTATTTTTATATGTATAAGCTGGGCTGATACGCATTTCAAACTCCCCCTTTGTCCACCACCTCTGTGCCAACAGCTGATAACGATGTGGCCTCCAGTGCGCATGCCCTGCCACTTAGTCGTGCTCCACGTAAACGATTAAATCTAGTTTTTTTCTGCCCTTAGCACTCAAAACTCATTCCCCGTGAAGTGGAGCAATCGCCTGGAATTTTATACGCTGGATAGGAATATTAACAGAGCTATCTTATCGACAGAAACCCTCCAAGAGTGCCGCCCACCGAGTTGATGCCGAGGAGCAGCAGTGAAGCTAGAGGGCAGCAGTTAAGAGCCGGACTTTCTGGCCAGGATGAGGCTGCTCAAGGAACTGATGCGAGTGGCCACCCAACACAGAGCCTTCTACTGCTACGTGCTGCTCAGCGTCTGGATATTCCTTCTTATAGCGGGTGAGTGGCTAAAAAGACATCCATGGCAATTATGGCTAAACATATAATATATCTAAACCTAAAAAACGTTTATATAAATCTATAAAACGTTTCTTAAATTGACCCAATTACCTAAGGTCAGGACTCACTTGGGACGAAAAATAGTTTCTTATTTCCCTAAGCAAATAACTAATCCTAGCCTTTGATAATCCCTTCTAGGAATGTATCGCTACATGGGCAATGTTGAGTCCACTCCAGGCAGTGGCTCAGTTTTTGGACCCAGTTCGTCCGGCACCGTCAGTTCCTTGGGCGGCGATAGCTCAGCATCTTCCACTGCCCAGCGGTTCGCCAAGTACAGAGAACGCTGTGCTCCGTTGGCTCAGCTGCAGCGTTTGGATGATGGCGGCATCTTGGAGGGTTGGAAGCTTCAGGGAGTGCTCCTGGTCATCAGGCACGGGGATCGAGGACCCATATCCCATGTCCGCAGTGCTGGCATTAACTGCGGCGTGAGTGGTGGCTCAGATAGCCTGGTCAACAGGTGGGTATATCATAAGCGAAAATATGTAATCATTGCTCACGTGTTTTTTCTTCAGGTATCGCAGCTTTTTATTCAACTCGAGTAGCTCCGCTTCGGGATCGAATCACATGTACTGGAACAAGGTGGGACCGTTCCATGGGTTTCCCCTGCTGCCGGCCACAGAACGTGGTTGTCCACTGGGGCAGCTCACCTACAAGTGAGTGAATGCACTGGCTTCAATCCCGCTATTATTTCAACGCCTCGCTTTTCATTTGCCAGGGGAATTTCACAGCTGCTACACGTAGGCGACATCATGCACCAGGTATATGCTCATCCACTGGGTCTCCTGCTCAAACCGAATCCAAACCGTGCTTCAGTGGAAACGACGCCACACACGCTTCTGAATTCGGATGAGGTTGTGGTCTTTACCACTCGCTATCGTCGCACCTTCCAGTCCGCTTTGGCCATGTTGTTCACCCTGCTTCCGGCGGACAAGTGGCTGGCCTTGAATGTCCGGGAATCGCACAGCATGGCTTTCTGCTTCGGGGAGTGCAGCTGCCCTCAATCTGCGCTGCTGCGGAAACGTTTGGAGGCCATGGGGGATAAGCAGCTCCTGAAACGTCGCGATGTCCTGGATGTGATGCAGTGGATCGGAGGCACCATACTGCAGCACACTCCGAATGGCATTAGTAATCCCTTCGAGGTGGTGGATGCCCTTTTGACGGTTCTATGCCATGATGCCGCCTTGCCGTGTCGCAGGAAAAAGCAGGTTTCCACTCCAAAGTCCCTCAGAACGAAATCCAATCAGGAGCTGGTGGATGTGATTAATATAGATCAGGATGAAACAGCTGCTAATTTGTTGCAGGTAATTACTCAAGAGCTCCTGCAATGTTGAAGGTTTTATGTTGTCTTCTCCCCAGGAGGCACAAACGCAGATGGAACCCGACTCCCCCGAGGTGGATAATGGGAATCCCTCCGTGCAGGCGGATGAATCTCAAGAGGGCTGCGTCGAATCCAACCACGTGGACACCCTGATGTCCTTTGCAGACGAGCTGTCGCAACGCTCCGCTCGCCACTCGTACTACAAGCTATCCGGATTGCTGCGATCCTATGGAATGATCCGCCACATAGTGAGCTATATGCTAAAGATGATCTCTGGCGACAGGACGAAGTTTGTCCTGTACTCTGGACACGATTGCACCATGCAGTATCTGACAGCTGCCCTCGGAATCATCACCAGCCAGGGCCAAACCATCGCCTATGCCTCCAGACTAGCATTTGAAGTTTACCGGAGCGAAGCACACACGGATTATTACTTCCGGGTGGTTTACAATGGAAAGGATGTCACCCAACAGATCGACTTCTGCGAGGGAGGCAAAAGCCTCCGGGTCACCAGGGATTCCAGAGGCAACAAAGCCGATCTCTGTCCCATTGAGAACATCATTCGCTTCCTGCACGAGGATTACTTCAGTCCGCTGAACGCCACCAATTTTAAAGAGGCTTGTGGCGCTGTAAATCCCCCAAAAACTGGGGAGTTTTAGCAGCCCGACAGGCGATAAGTAGGAGATCCCATTTCTAACTGTGATAAGTAGTTAAGATGTCCAGGCTTATCCCAAACTGGAAACGACCGCTTTTAAGCGATGTTATCTTAGTTCGAATTTAGTTAATGCATTCAACTTGTTGATCCACAAATCGAAAACGATACATATCAATGGAGCACTTGTTAGATTATAAGTACCTCTTTCTAAAACACTCGCGTTTGAGGGAAGTGAATGAAATGAAACTTGAAGTCGCAAACATATCAGCTTTTTGAGGTTTATTATGAAAAATCCTAGAAAACCCCTTCCACGAATTTTACCATTAATAACATATTTTAAGGAACATATCTTGATTATATACCGTAAAAAACAAATTTTCATAAACATAAAAATAATTAGAAAATAATGAATGAAAAATTTAAATTTAAAATTTCCCCAAATTGGTTAGCTCCTATTTAAGAACTAATATACACCAAATATGGATTCGGAAACAACAAAAAAAACTGGAACGCAAACATATCAAGCCTAAAGTAATATTTTTAAGAGATAAATTGTAAATGTGGATACTACAGAAGATTTTAATTGAAATAAATGTTCTCGAATTTTATTATGGTCGTCGCCTTGAGTGTTTGCAAATGGAAATATGTATTTTCTTGAATATCTTATAATATGGTTTTTATGATGTCATGGTTTTGGTCCATTGAAAAGTTTTGAAACATATATGTACATACGTCATTGATTTCCATTCCATGCCCACCAGCCGGCAAATATTTACGATATATATTCTTTTAAGTTCATTTTATGTGACTGCGGATTTTTTCAATGCCACTATTTGGACGTTTCTTAATTTATAGACCACAATGGTTTTATTTATGGAACTACAGCTAAATGGTACACTTAACGCTGCTGCTGTTTTAAACAGAAATCATATCAAATTATCCGTTCGATGGAAGCGGTAAGTAAGAACGCGTTTGTTTAAAACACTATTTACAAACCCATTGCGTGTGGGATAATTGAATTTGTAGACCAAATATTTGCCAATGATTTACTCATTTAATAGGCGTCTAGAAGCGTTTATAGCTGGCAGCATTTTATTTGGCTCATTAACATGCTTTTCGCGGCTATGAAAGTGTGTTCACAACCACACCATAGTCCGGCTATAGTGTTTGTCGCAGATAGCATATCTAATATAACTTAAATTTTGGCAATCTCAGCTCCATTGAGCACTACACCTTACTTAGCTGGCATTTTCCGGGAAGACACCAGCCAGCATGGACACCTACAGATTCGGAACGGTTGACTACACGGTCTTCCTGGGCGGGACCATACTATCCATCGCCATAGGACTGTACTTCGGCTGGATAAAGTGAGTAGTACCCCAAAACTGCAAAGCTTGTGTTTCGGGACAAGCAAATTGTAATTCTGAACTGAACTATAGGAAGGCCCAGAAGACGGCGGAACCCGACACGTCGTCTTCGGATTCCCCGGCAATAACTACGCCAAATTTCGGATCGAAGAAGATGAACTGATTGGTTCGGGCAATCTGAAGGTTTTCCCAGTCGCAATGAGCCTGATAGCCAGGTGAGAAAAACGGATACACCTCAAATATCATTCCTTCGATTTAGTTTTATTTCAGGCGTTGCTATACTGGGAACTCCTTCTGAGATCTACAACTATGGCACGCAATATTCCCTGGTTGTCGTAGCAATTGTCATCCAAGGACTACTTGTGTCCTATATCTACTTGCCCGTGTTTACGACTCTTAAAGTGCGTTCATCTTATGAGGTAGGTAGGCATGCCAGCCTATAGTGCCTATATACTTTTAACGAATTTACATCTAGTACTTGGGTATGCGCTTTCACCCGATCATACGAAACATAGTATCCATAATTTTTGTTTTCGAATCGGTAAGTGGAACTCATCTGCAAATCGTAATGAAGAATTAATGCGAAATTTCAGCTACTTTATACGCCTTTTGTGGTCTATGTGCCGGCCCTTGCTTTGAACCAGGGTAAGAATTATTCGATCGACTATCGCATGACGCAACTAGAACTTTTTGTTGACCACAGCTTCCGGCCTAAATATTCACATAATAGAGGTGGTGACCATTGTGGTGTGCGTTATATACACCCTATTGGTAAGATATTCCCTAAAATTCATAATAGTTTTTAACATATTTCCCACTATTTACCTGCAGGGCGGCCTCAAGGCGGTGGTGCACACGGATATCTGGCAGGTGGCAATCATGTTTGTGTCCGTTATGGTTGTGGCCATTCTTGCCACCTACTACATCACCGACCTGGATGCCTTCTACGAAAGTCTGGAGGCCGGCGGACGAATCATATTTGGCAACACCAATCCATCGCCCTTTGTGCGTAATACGGTGTGGAGCGTGGTGATCGGTGGCATTTTCTACTGGACCTCTTTTACGGCGGTCAACCAGACCATGGTGCATCGGTACATGTCCTTGCCCAGCCTGCGGTTGGCCAGGACTTCCGTCGCCTACTTTGTCATTGGAGCGAGCATCTTTTACTGTCTTCTCAGCTTCTTGGGACTGCTCATCTATCACATGTACAAGGACTGCGATCCATTGACCGCCGGACACATCATGGTGGGCACTTGAAGTTTATTTAAATTCTCTGAGCCATACATACGTATATTATTTTCGACCTGAGCAGAATAACGATCAGCTGGTGCCCCTCTTTGTGGTGCAGAGTATCGGTCACATCTATGGAATGCCCGGCCTTTTCATAGCCGGTATTTTTGGAGCTGGCCTGAGTTCGCTTTCGGTGTCCTTCAACTCCACATCCTTGGTCATCCTACAGGACATAGTCCGAGGTTGTTTCAAGATGCAACCGGCCGAAAAGACATCCGCCATTATCGTGAAGTTCAGCATCGTAGTCATGGCAGTTTTGATATTTGGTTCGGTCATTCTGCTGGAGAAAGTGAATGGCATCTTAAGCATCTGCATGTCCCTGGTGTCCATCACAACAAGTTCCACTTTCGGAATATTTACCCTGGGAATGCTAGTTCCCTGGGCAAATACAGTGGGCACCTTTGTGGGCGGAGTCGCGGGCTTTGTCTTGACCGGATGGATAAGTTTCGGGTCGCAGATTGCGGCGTCATCCGGACAACTGCATCCCCAAAGACTTCATATGTCCGTCGAAAGTTGCCTTGGCAATGTGACTGCTCCTGAAAATGTTGGACAGGACGAGGATCAAGTGTTTCCACTCTACCGTCTTTCCTACCACTGGGTAAACCTTATCGGAGTGCTTACAGTCGTCATTGTGGGCTCGCTGGTCTCTCTGGTGACCAAACCCACGGATATCAAGAGTCTCCATTCGGATTCGATATCTCCAGTGATCCACAGGTAAAAACGACAATTAATTACGACAAATATTAAAGTAATTAAATCTTTTTATTTTAGATTCCTTCCAAAAGAATGCTTTAGACAACGCAATCTCGATAAAAATGCGGGCAATGATATTTCCACTATCACCTAAAATTAAATTTTAGATGGTTTATGAATGTAATAGATACACGCTTTTCTTAACATCTCTTAAAAACTAAATTATATTTCTGCCCCATATTCCGCTGGCTTGTTTATGAAGCACTTTCGATTTAGAATAAAATAAAAGCTATAAAAATCTATTTAAAGTGCGATACAGATAGTATGTCGTTCTCTTCTCAAGACCACATTGAAAATTCTTGAGATAATTCATTTTAAAACTTTATATTGTGAATAAAATTTTATTGCTTACCTTAGATAAGCCAAAAAAGATTCAACATAGATATATGTATACCCCTGATTTAAATGGCATTTCAACAGCAACGGCCACGTGGAACAGAAATCTAATAATTTGAAACCGTTGACATGTTAGCATCAGCTTGATAGCGAGGTAAGCTTATGACCTTAGACCAACTTACTATAACCTTAAACCTCTCAATAGGCACTACTTTAGAGACTTACAATTATGGCACACTGTTAACTGAAGACGTCAGTTACGACCAACATTTGAATATTTCACATTCTAACTTTGGATTTCCCAACTTATCAGTATGCATCTTTTTGCAACTGAGAAGAGAGAACTGCACTTGCATTGCAGTTATTTGCCCGCTCTCGCACACACAGACACAAAAGCGCATCAGCAGAGGGGCAACAAAAGCAAGAGTGATAAAGCAAACGAGAGCAAAGACCGCGCCAAAGGCGAAAAAAAGCAACGCAAGCGAGGGGGGAGTGGTGTTGAGTCATTGTACTCCGTGTTCGAATGGGTGGGGGGCGGGGAGAACCAGAGCGCAAGTATGCCGCACACACACACACACACTCGCGCAGCCAGCAAAGCAGGCGAAGTGTTAAGCAAGAGAGGGGGGCCGTCGCGCAATAAGCGCGTGTACCGTACTGAGAACAGCGTAATGTAAAATCGTCGCTCTCCCCAAAACTGAGAGCCTGTTGGCATTCAGTACATTTTGTTACTTTTGTGCACGCAGCTCTCGGCCGAAGATGGGAAAAGCAACAAACGTGAAGCAGGAGCGCGCATTTGCAAGGGGAATTTACGTGGCCCGCAGGAGAAGGTGGAGTTGTAATGTGGGGACCCAGGCTTACTCCTTCGACGGCTGCTTTATTTTTCCTCCTCTCGTATGGCGGCGGCCCCCTTACGAGATCCTGTAAAATCAGCAGCGTACATATGTGTCGTAATGGACCCTAGGGGCAATCTTCGCTCGCATGGTGCATGGTTGTGTTACATTGGGAAAAGGAGCCCAGATTTCGCAGCCAAGCGATGCACTTGCCAAGCGTAAAAAAATCACAGTTGAGCGAGCGAGCGAGCGAGAGAGAGTGAGAGAGTGAGAAACGAGAAAAAGGGGGGCGGAGCAGGTGCGCCCACTGACATGCGATGAGATTTTTGCACGAATCTCCGCGATACATGTTAGTGCAACGCACACCACTCAACGTGCACCAATACGCGTGCAGCGGTGAATGCTTCTCCGCTTTTCTGCACGCCGTTGAGTGCGCCTTCGTCTTCTGGGCTGTTTTCGTGTTTTGGCGAGTGGGGGCACAGTTCGCAGCCTGCACTCAGTTGGTGGGCAGTTTCGATCCGCAACCGATTCCGCTGCACTTGCACTTGCATTCACAATCGCTGTGCACCTACCCCCTTCCGCCGCCTTCCCTGCCTTTATCGCCGTCTCTGTCACGCTCAACTGCAGTTACACGTGCAGTGAGTGTGGCGAGAGAGGGGCCTTGCACTCGCACAGTGGGACGGACATGGGTAAACTAGTGTACAATGCATGTTAAATATTGGGATCTTTTAATAAATTCAATTTAATTTAGTTACTTCGTACGTAGTGTCCTTCGACAAACAAGTTTTACTAATTTTTAAATTCATTCACCAAGTTTTCGTTCTCATTTGACACCACTGTGCCAAGGCAGTCGTCAAATGCATTGCTTTTTTGCATTGCTCTTTCCTTCGTTCCACTTATCGCCGACTCGCTCGGCCGCATTGAAAAAAGCAACAACGCACACGCACACCAACGCAGAACTGGGGCATTGACTGCAGTGCGAGAGGGAGACGGCGATGGGGAGCCTCCCTCTAGCCCTCTCTCACTCGCTCTCGGCCTGTGCATTTTTATTTCGTTACACAAGCATTTCATTTCGAGCAGAGGAGCCGCTTCTGCATCGGTGCTGCGCCTCTGTTACAAAATATTGACGAAGAAAAATCATACAACGTTTTTTTTCAAACTTTTTCTCTCAACCATTTTTCATTGGTGCAACGCCAGCGAAATATGAGTTTAATCCAGAGTTTCGAAGCGCAGGGGCTATCCTATTGCGGGGCAGTGTGTCGACTTCTATGTGCGGTGGAGTTTTCCGTTTTGGGGAAAAACTATGCACAGGATTTTTCCTAGGCGCCCGAATAGATGCAACCAGTTGGAGTTGCACACACACAGGTGGTTTGCCCCTTGCAACCGCAAGTCGGGCGCTGCATTCGAGGGGAGGCGGAGGAGGGATCGTCTAACAGAAAAGCAAACAGCAAACACGAAAGAGTTTTCCCAAGCACTCGGATCTAGGCTCGTCGAACTAGGCTTCGTTTTTCTTGTTTTTTTTTTATTTCTGTTGCTCTTCGGCTGGCAGATGGCTGAACGTCGGGAGATGCACTCGCTGCACTCGATGCACTTTTCAAATGGGCGAGCGCAGGGGCACACAGTTTTCCATCCGCAGCCACATCCAGCAACAACAGCCAAAGGGGGCGGCGATAGGAGCCCTAGGCACCACCCCCTGCCCCCCACCATCCTCACGATTCTTGCACTCTCGTGCTCTCACACCCATGGGCCACAAACACAGAGAGCCGCTCTACACCAAAAAAAACTAATGGGTCGCGGGTATCGATTTGATTAAATTGATAGCATTTCGGAATTACAGTATGAGATAGAATATGCCATGGGAGGACCGAAATTTTTAACTATTATATTTGAAATTATATTAACTTTACGATTCTTACCTAGTGTATCTAGTAAAGTGCAATAGCACTTACGTTTCCTTTCGGTGTAAGTGCATATTTACATTTCAAATTTATTTTGTAAATAGATAAATATTAGACCAGAGCGTAGACTGCCTGCTGTCGTAACGACTGTTTTCAAAGCTTCTCTGAATAAAGCTTCATTAATAAAAATCTTAATGCTAATATAATGCTAATATGTTTTAAACATGTTCCAGAATAACCACTTCTCCTTTTCTTTCTGTGCAGCCAGGGAAGGCGGACAGGAGGGGCCGATAAGTGCAGCAACGTGCACATAGAAAAAATTGCACGCCATACGAACACGATGACGTTGGCGTAATTGCAGTCACTATGCAGCTGGCAAAGGGCACAATCGTGTGGAGGGGTGAGGAGTACCTGAAAGCATCGAGCTGACTTGGCAACAGTGAAGTTTCAGCAATAAAGCATAGTTCCCAACGAAGCTGAGAATGAATACACTGAGCACACGATTTGGTAATAAGTAAGTCACTGTCACAATATAAGTAACAATATTAAAATCAAATGAAATACTATAAATATCACATAGTATATGTACCTTATAGGTAGTATGGAATATCTTACAGCTACTGCCCGTTCCTGCACTCCATATCCATATCCAAATCCAAATCTGTGCACCTTTGCGCTCTTTCTTCTGAGCCCAGAAGAACGAGCGAAGAGCGCGAGCGGAAAGATTGGAATGAGAGGGTGCAATGCACTGACCGCGAGTACATTGGCCCCACTCACACACCGACAGTCTAGACGGGGTTGAGTACGACCTTCTGGGGCCTATCGCTGTCTCGCTCGCAGCGTTGCGACGTTTTTTGCCGTTACGTGTTACGTCATCCGCTTTGCGAACTCTGATCGCCTGTTCCATTAACATCGCATGACGCAAACTCCACCGAAAACGTACATTTTACAACCACACCGAGCACATGGAACCGCGAGTGGATCCCTCGGCGCAGCTCCATGCGGCCCCCTCCGCTTTCCGGGGGCAACTGCTCAACCAGCGGCGGGCATAGAAAATCATTAGAAGTTACCCAAGAGCTACCAAGTTGTCATAGAAATAGCAAAAGTCTGGCCGACAACTTGGTGGTAGCCCAGCTGGGGAACCGGCAACTGGCAACTGGCAACTAGCAACTGGGAAACTTGGAAACTGGCAACTGGGAAACTGGAACCGAACTCGAGGGGTCTCGTGTGGAGCCGGGGATTGGGTTTCAGGTTTGTGGCTCCAGTGCGGGATTGGGATTGGTTTCTTCTGGCTGGAGCAGCAAAACGCTGCTAACATCGATTGGGTGGCCATGTGGCTGTAAGAATTAACATAACAAAGCCCACTCTTTCTGCTGAGCACCCCGCATTTTCCATTTTCGCGTTATAATTTCAAAAATTTTATAGCGCAGTTTCTTGGAGCCTGTTCGTTTATATTTTAAACACACAAACGTCGCGCTTCCCACAGAAACGGCCCAAACTGCCCGGCCACTTGGGTTTCTCCTAGCCGCTTTTCGGCTCCGGGGCACGCCTTCTAAAATTATAATTTATTATTATTATATCTCGTTTGCCTAATTACACCAGGAAAACAGAAGTGACCCAGCACTCCAGCACCGGCGGTGCAGAGCAGCCGAAGTTCGCGACGTGCATTCACAACCGCAGCGAAGGCAACAGGCCACCATCCTCATCCAGACCATGGCCAGAAAGGCAGATACAGTGAGCGGTCCAGACCCACTTCAAGCACCACATCGATCGCTCACCGGGAGAAAAGTCGTGTGCCTTTCCTGAGACTCGCAAAAATGCTCCACTGATAAGGATATCATCAAACGTATGACAATTCAATAGGGTTCTTATCAAATAACTTTGGAGCTATATATTCATTCACAATAATCATTTTCATTTGTTTTTCCCAGTGCATTTCCACAACAATCCGGGGCATTCGCTGTTCCCCGATTTCTGCGCTTTCGTTTTCGCCTTGTTGGGCAAAAAATCGAAAAAGATGGCTACTAGCAGGGCGGGCTAACAGAAACCATAGCAGAGCGGACCAGAGGCGCCCGCACCGCCCAAGTGGGGAGCACACGGCGTGGCAGCGGTCCACCACCACCTAAAAAGTTGGGGAAGATGCCACCAACTCTCAGTCGCCGAAGAACGGAACGGAAATGGTTGGTGCCGCTGTGTTGGGTGCTGTTAGATAGAGACGGCGGTACTATGTATTAAGGGGCTCCACTACGGAACGTAGCACAAATCCGAGACCTTCTCAAGGTCCCGTTCTCCAATCGGGGGCCTCCACATTTTTAGTCGCAGCGCACACACGCCGACATGGGGAAGTCTTGACTATCGTAGCAGGCGATCAGAAATCGCCACACAGGCGGCAGGTGGCAGGTGGGGCGGTGGTTTGTGCGGGGAAATCCGATTGCCAGGCATTTCAATTGTGTACTCGTGTTTGTTTCGCCGTATCAGTAAAACGCGCTGCCGTCTCTTTCCGTTCCCATCTGCCCTCTCACTCGCTCCTTCCGTTGTTTCGCCCGCTTTTTACGTCACGCTTTAGCGGCATATCGTCCGGGGCTTCGTAAGGGGAACGCAGGGTCATCGACTAAGTGTGCTCAAGTTTTGGGGACTCGTAAAGCTCCAAGAACTGGGGGTCTTTGGGCTTTATAATGGGGAAAAATTGGTACTGTATAGGTGCAAAAAATATGGTATAAATAGAAGCAAATACGAATCGAAAATTAATATGTACATATATAACAAACTATAAACTACTAGATTTCGTCATATGTTAGCTATTCGGATCCAAAGGATAAAGGATCTGATGTAGGCGGACCCTTGTACCTTACAGTCATAGTGCTATGACCCCTAATTTATAGCCCCAACATTTCCAGCCAAGCCCCAATTTGTGATTATTTCCCCCGCTAGTCAAGTGCCGACAACCCAAATCAATATTCTCCAGCTCAAAGGCAAAGTTGACACAATCCACCTGGCCAACAGGTGCGGCAGCACGACAATTGGTCTCCAAAATAAGAAGCCACCCTCAACTGGAAGCCCCATTTGGAGGAGCTCTGGGTATCTGGGTATGCCGCACCGTTTGCTGGGGGGCGTCGCCAAAAGGATACTTTCATTTCGTGCCCGGCGAGAGAGTGCAAACAATTTTTAGTGAAATTTTCGAATAGGCGAACAGCAAGCTCCCTTTTTTTGCGAGGGGTTTTTGGTTCCGATTCCGATTCTGCCGACGACACTTGATGATGATGATACTCGTACTGCTCGCTCGTACACACACCCGTATTTGGTTTGTTGTGTGTGTTTGCGGTGTGTTACGTTTTTTATGCCGCCTTCTTTTTTGTTTTTGTTCATGCGCACACGGAAAAAGGTTCTAAATGATGACGGGAGCGCCAGCCAGAACAGCAACAACAATCACAGCCACCACTTAGAACGATAAAACAAACACAGCAACAAACAGGAGCAACAACAACGCGGGCTAAGAGTACACACGCACACCACTGCTAAATCTGCTACAGAAAGCAAAAACAAGGTGGGTGGTGTGCGAGGGAGAGGTGGTCAGGGGGCGGTGGGTCGGTGCTGCTTGTCTCGCTCGCACTCGCACGACATTGACTTTGAAACACATTTGACAGCCCCTGGCCGAAGAAGAAGAAGAACAAGAACAACTCGTGATCGTGATCACGACTAAAAGGCCGAAGCAGCAACCACAAGATAAGCAACATGCAGACCAGAACTATAAGCAACAGCAATTTGTTAACTTCCCATTAGTGGTGAGAAGTTTTGTTATACAAAATTTGTACTTACTATTATTCTAAACTGTAAATAAAACTCCATAATTTACAATGTCACAATTATAGGCATCAAGTATAATTACCATCCGATTATATAGCACACATATAATATTCAAATTAAAATGAACAAAAAAGCTAAACATATTTGTTAGCTATAGCATAGCTTTTTTCCCGCTGATTGAGCGCCACCTCCGATTGCCCAATCGTGTGCTCCCGCCAGGTAATTAGCATTTCTGTCTGCCTCTCTGTCGCACGCACAAGCAACATGACAAGCCAATTCACCACGCCAGAGCGAGCGCAAAGGTAAACGAACTGTATCCCCCCCCCCCCCCCATTCAAACACATAACTCTCACACATGTGCTTGCTCGTTTCCTTGTGTGGGTAGGCATATTTCAATGCCAAGGTGACGACCTCGCCGCAGTAGCTCGCTCTCGCTCTTCCGCCGACTGGCCGCCGGTCGTCTCGCTTGCTCTTGCGGGGCATAAATCGACCTGCTGCACTTGCTGCTCTACTGTTACCGTTAAAACTTAAACTTAAAACAGTTCAAACATTTTTTACAACACAAAAATCGCCGCCAGAGGAGCGCGAACCTCGACGTATCGTATCCACCATTATCGCACTGAATGCCATTCAATCCACTCGGCAAACTCACTCGCACCTGCCACGCCCGAAAAAGCGGTGGGCGGAGGATACGAGTACGACTACGAGTACGAGTGAGTGAATAGTGTGAATGCCGTATATTCGTAGCGGTTTTGTGAATTTTGTGACGGGCCAGCAGGAGCCGGAGTTGGTTGCTCGCGGCTGTCGTGCAGGCACGAAAGGGACGAATATATGCCCCAATGTTTGTTCAGTGCTCGCGCTCCCTCTGCTGCGTGCGCTGCACGCCTGTTAACTGTTTTAGTTAAAGAGCAATCCATTTTGTTTTGCCCCACGAAAAGGAGTAGCGCCAATGTTCTGTCCCCATCGCAATCGCACACGCCATATCGTCGTCTCAGCTGGCACGCAGCAAAGTCGCGGGCCACTGGACGCGAGAAAGAGTGCGAAAAGGGCAGCAGATGCAGTCGTGGAGATTCTTTGGGGCAGCACTATGTATTAAGGGGCCATCGTGATTAGCTTCCCTTGCACCTGTTTAAGTACCAAATTTAAAGCTTTGTTTCCCTTAGAATAATAATTATTATTTTGCACTTAAGCTTAAAGCGCACTTGCACAAAAGCTTAGGTAGAATTTTCAACCATCTTCCAAAGGGCTCTGCAAATCCATAGCTTATTTTTAAAGCTTGGAATAGGAAGAAGAATTCCTTGACATTCTTTTAGTCTGCTCCAAGATACGAGTGCATACGTATGTATGTATATCTAACAGCCCAAGCGAAAAAATGCTTGATATTTTTGTGAGCTGGGAATTGCATGTTCTTGTTGTTTATGCTCGATGAGATGGGGAGATGCTCCTCGCAGTCCCCTTTCGCAACATTTTGGCTTTCTGATAAAACTTTCAATCCGCAAAGCACGAAAAAAGCATTAACAGCGCTTTCTGCAAGTGTGTGTGAGGTGCTTTTATTTAATAAACTTTAATCTATATCAATAAAATAAACTAAATAGTTCTAAATAGTGTGTCATATTTTCTTCAGCACTTCAAAAGAAACATCTCCGTAAGGAGATTCTTGGCATTTGAGCATATCACCCCTTCCACTATCTTGGTAAATAAAAAAGTTGTTAAAAGGCGCAAGATTGTTGCATTTCAAAATTTGTTCAACTCCGCATTTCTTTTTTGCTTTTATAAATAAGAACCAACAGCATATAAATTCATGGTGCGATGCATCATGATCCGTAGTTCGAGATAAAATGTGCTCATTTAAGAAGCAAATGCTGGTCTTAATATATTTGTAAACGAATATTAGTAGCATATCTCCGTTTTTCACGTCCTTCAAGCGAACAAAAAGGTAGTGTTGAATAACTTTAAATCACACCCACTGTAGCATAGATACATTGATCATAGGGTTAGTGAAGATATCACCCACAAGTGCAAGATCAAATGTTAAGTTGAGTTAGGACGCAAACCCCCCTACTTATCTTTATCTGAAGGGGTAATGAATGAATTAAGGCAAGAGAAACATGCTAAAATTTACCGCTACTCAGGGATATCATGGCAATAAGAATACACACTGTATGTTACTCTTATTAGTTCCTCACGTTGATTAAACAAACAATCATCATATTATAGAATTAGGGTTTTAAAATGATGATCGTGCTTAAGACAATCTATATGTACATACATAGCCGTTGTTCACTGTACTCTACTGCTATTTTCGAGCTCGAAAATATGTGATAAGATACTGAATTGCTCCAAGTAGATTAAGTTCAGGAATGTTCCAGGAATCCAGAAAATTTCTACCCATTGATTCCAGCGATCCTTTACGGTTCTGGCATAATCTAGGCATTTCTCAATACTTGATTTTTAAGACCCCTTCATAACTTTGAAACGCTTTCCGCTAAAGTTCTCCCACTTATTGTGCTTGTGGACGAGTGCCCTAGAACTTTTGAGCACTCACTCGAGGGGCAAAACGAGACGGAACTCCTCTTTTCGAGCGATGCAGCTTGCAGAACAAGTTTGCAGCTTCAACGCTAGAGCGAGAGCCCACGTGCCCTACGTGCCAGAGCCGTACGCAGAGGGCAGTTAGAGCGAGAAAGGGCTAGTGGCGGACCCTAGAAGCTAGGAGCCAACTAGCCTGAGGAGAACCCGAGAATGTTTCCAAAGTCTTGCCCGCCCCCATATCATCCTCATCCATCGGCTGGCTATTTTAATGAAAGCACTCGGAGGTGAACTTGGCAGATTTAACTTTTTTCAAGTTTCGTTTCTGAATACCGAAAAGCGGCCGCCTCGCAACTTTGGCAAGTTAATTTAGCATGGAAGCTACAGTTTTGAAAGTTCTTTTGCTGGGCGCTGAAAATCGGCGATGGCTTTAGCAGGGCGATATGATATGTATTTGTTTCGTTTTGAAACAGGTCGCCGATGCTTGTGGGTGCCGCGGGGCGTGGCGGGGCGGCTTGGGGGGGAGTCAACCGATCCGAGCGTAAGCGTTTTATACACTTTTTTTTTCGGCCGAGAGAGCTTAAACAGCTTTTCAGACGGCACATTATACTAAAGAATTCATTTATTGGCCGCTGTGCTGCACCGATTGTGTAAGCAAATTAAAGAACACAGGGCACCCGCCAAAAGACTTTCGAATCTCTAAATAAGCAGTGGAAAAGATATCGAGTATAATTATCATTGAATTAATTGCTCCTCATTACCCCACATTATCATACTTTGAAAAGCAAAGCGACTTTGATAATTTCTTAAGTGCTATCTCCAAACTTTGAAAACGAGTCTCAGTCTTATCCTAATATCTTTAATATTTAAGTACCAAATTTAAGTTGTAATTTTAATTGCAGAATATCCTAATTGCAGCTCGGAGTTTGTCACGCTTATTCCGAAAAGTTCAAAGTACACTCGAGTCAATCAGAATAATACCTTTTTCTCAAAAGCGCATACAACTTTCACTAACTTGACTGCATTTAAAAGCAAATTAGTTTTTAATTAGAATAGTTTTTAAATCTGCTAAAAAGTGGGGTAAGGACAACTTACGTTGTATAGCATCTTTGAAATCTGTTAAAAACATAAAAGAAATACACTCCGAAAAACCCCCATTTTCACTCCCATTTTCACCACCCGCCGATTTTCGTGTGCAAACGGAAGCAGTTTTTTCGAAGAAATTGCACAACTCATTCGGTGTAGAATTATTGTAATCCCCACCAGGCGCACAGGAACCGTTAGCTGCTGGCTGAGCCCAAGTGGCTTCGGAGTGCTTTTCGCCGCAGGCGCTTTTCGCAGCGGGTGCAAGCGGGACGGCGGCTGTGCTTTTAATGCGCCACACTTGGCAGTGGTGTCATCTCGCTCGCGCCCAGTGTTGCTCTGGCGTAGAAACGAGCATGCAGAAAAGACGCCAAATCGCTGGCTGTTTCGTCTGCGCTCCTCATGAAAAATTCACAAAAAGCCAAAATAGCGCGGAACACACAATTTTTTCCCGAGCGGCGAATCACGACGCAACTCTAAAATCCGGCAGTTGCGATTTGAAATTGTACATCAAGTGGGGGATTTTTAATTAAGTCCATTGAGTGAGTGAGTGCCATTTATTTTTTAACTTTAGATATCATTTTTAATAGTAAAATTAGCTTGTTACAGTACTTCTATTCAATATTTGAGTTAATTGTCGCAAGTTTGAATTTGTAACGTTAACTGCGTGGCGCGAAATTCAAAATGAGTTCAAGCAGTGGAGGAAAAAGGTTTATTAGGAGGCTTAAAATATAATTAACATAAAATTATGCCTGTTTTATTCAAATAAATACAATATTTTTAATTTATTTGTTTCTAGATACATTTATCCCTACAACTTGACAACTCTTTAATAGCATTTCTTTGGCATTTCCCTTTTGCTAGAAACCATCTGTGATTTATTCTATTTTTATCTGTTGCAAGAAAGTGCAGCAAGTCAATTGCAATTCGCTAATTGTCACACATTCGTTAGAAGGTGAGTGTTTTTTAAAATTAAAGTGTATGTGGCATTTTAGGGAGAATATACAAATACTTTAAGTGTGGCAAAAGATTCACTGCGACAGAGATTCTTTGCTTAAATACTCGTATTGCATTTTATTCGGCAGTTACATAACAGACATAGGCGAAAATGGCTCTACCCGATGGACTTTCCAACAAAATGAAGGTTTTCCAGGTGAGTTTTCTAGAGACTGGCAACTTCGAATAAGTTTTAAGACTCTTAACTTTTCAGGCCGTCAACGAGATGCCCGTTTTTCTGAAAGGCGGACCAGCGGATAAGATTTTATTCGGCATCACTGCTGGACTGTGTGGCCTTGGCATCGTTAGCTTTGTCCATTTGGTCTACACAATGGGATTCGCCAAGAAGAAGGCCTAAACAATGTGCTCAAATACTTCCTCCATTAAAGAGAAACTATTGTAATTAAGTAAAGTTGTTTTAATTGTTTTCATTCCGAAATTCAAAAAGACCGCCCAAATAATATTAATCTAAAATTGGTAGAGCAGCACTGTTTTGGCGCACGCAATTGTGAGTTCGGCATTTTCTAAGTATATCAGTTATGGTCACATCGCCTCACACCTTTGAGGAAAAATAAAAGTATCGAACTATCGAAGTGCGATAGTCCCCGATAGGTTCGCCTCCAAATAAAAACAAAGAAAATTCGGTTTTCTTGAACGAATTTAGCGAAATCTAGAGCGGAAAACCAGCCAAATGGAGCCCAACGATGAGGTGGTGGAACGCCAGAAGCTGGTGAACGATGTGGAAACGGAGGAGGAAGCCCAAAGCGCACCGAAATCGGCCACACCCGCCTCGCCCGCCGTTCCGAATGTAAGATACCCTGGGATTCTGTTGCGCCAACCACACACTATATCCTACCTCTTCTTGTAGATCAAAATCAAAGGCATATCCAGCGGCGAGACCACGCGCAGCAGAAACTCTGCCTCCTGTTCCATAGAGAGGACGATATCCGAGAAGGAGAAGGACAAGAGCCAGGGTCAAGCGGCCACGAAGGTGACCTATGTAAATGAGCGCCGGCCACGCCCCCAGGCGCACGGTGGCAGCAGCGGGGGCGGGGGCGCCGGAGACGAAAGATTCGAGTTCAAGACCCGGCCGCGCAAACTGCTCAAAGGTGGGTGAAGCCATAATGTCCACTAACTCATCGCTTCTGCCCTCTTATTGCCTTTCAGTCGCTGTGGATCGCGGTTTTTGGTGTCAGCTGGGAAGGCTTCGGTGTTCTGGCTTACAGACAGTGGAGATTTACCAAAAAAATTGCTCCAAACAAGCGCAATCTTATATCCTTATACATGCTCATCAATATTACTACTATTTTCTATATTTCAACTTAATTTAACGCAGTATGTTGACTACTTCATTCACCGCGAACCTAGAAATTCACAAACTGCCTTAAGTTTCGCCATTAATGATAAAGTATCCGGCTAATTGCCGGCTATCACTGCCACCAACGACCTTCGCCCGCGATGACGCACTTTTTCGGTGGCCATATGGCCGGAATACATCACATTTCATTATTCACAGCCCATGCACACACGTTTCCCATCCGAATCACCCGCACACAGACACTTTGATAGGTGGTTATAATTTCAATTATTGAAATTACAAGCCTCTCGCCTCCCTGTGCGAAAAGCACGAAGAGAACAGCCTGCGGCAGGACTTTCCTACCAATCGTTTCGCTTGACACGGCGGTTGAGGTTTAGCTACAGTCGCTTATAAGACGTTTTGAGCCATAATTTGTAGCATTTATTTGTAATATTACTTATAACCAAATAATGCAACTACCTTAGTCAAACACAACCTTATTAGTTTAAATTAGTTTTTGTTTAACAATTGTACACACTTTTCAGTTCTTACTTATGATTTGTTCGTTTCTTGTATTTTATTATTTGTACTTTCATATTCCCCACACTTGATTTGCTGACCAACTCATGTCGAGACCAGATCGCGATGAGCTGGAACCCAGCCACAGCAGCGCCAACAGCTTGAACGCGATCACTTTGGTCAGCAGCGAGTGGCTAGCACCTGATTCCACAGCCACAGGCACAATCAACCACGACACCCCCAAGAACAACAACAACAACAACAACGATAGCACGAAACCGAACAATAACAATCAGCACAATAACAATAGCAATCAAAACACACCGCGAACGCAGCGTCGCCAGAATCCCACAGCAGCGATGCCAAACGCCAGTGTCCACAGCGATAAGTTCGACGATCGTCCAATAAAACATCATTCCTTTGTCTCCGAAGTGCCCGATGTGAAGCACATGGAAAGAGCCCTCCTCGGACTGCTGGATGACTTCCACTCTGGCAAGCTGAGGGCATTCGGTTAGTGCACAGAAATGCTGAAGAAATCGCGGTTTCGCTAATCCCTTTACGTTTTTTTCCCAGCAGGTTCCGGCTGCACAATGGATCAGATGACCAAGATCCGCGAGCAGCAGGAGAGCCTGGCCAAACTGCATTTCGAACTGGCTGCCGCCGAGGAGGATTCGCTGGAGCACGGCAACGAGTTCAACACCAACAAGGCGCAGGAGAATATGCTGCAGCTGATGCAGCGCCTGGAACAGCTATCCATTTCCATCGAGCAGCTGCAGACGAGCCACACGGGTCTCTGAGATTTGGCCCAGCCGCAGGCCTGGGATCAACGCCTGCTCTGGCTCTGAGCACACCGAACGCAACGAGGAATGCCAAAGTGGAGGGGAGGTTTGGGATTCAGGAGTTTTACACAAGACTAGCGACTTTTCGAATGGGGCGGACAGCTGGGATTCTGTGTAAATATTTTAAGTTGTACGCTTAAGTGGGAGGATTCGATGGGCTTCTCATGCTAAATAGTTTAGCGAACTCGCAGTGATTGTGAAACTAATTTAGATTGTCTTCGCGTAGCCATAGCCATAGCGTTAAATTATTATAATAGACCAAGGGTGCCAAGGGGTGGTGCTAAAACGAATTATTTCATTACAATTCGATTCGTTTTGATTGATGTGTGCTGCAGGTTATCAGGCTTCGATAATGATGGGAATCTGTTCCGCTTATTGTTTGTTATAGTTATTTGCAATATACATATGTAAACACCTAATCATACACATGTACCAAACTCGGACCTATTAAAGTTATCATTTTTATATATACACCGCAAAGCCCTATGCTGCAATCTCGATTGCTGGAAACAATGATTATTGCTAGTTTATGTGTGGTTTATTTGACCAATAGTATGCGTTATTTCTCTTACACATGCGAATGACCATAAATTGATTTATTTGCTGAGCAATTTGAAAGCGTCCTTAGTATTCGCATCACCTCTGCTTCGTGGCGCTTGGAGTGACAGCATTTTCGACCAGCTTGGGGTTCTAAGGAAACGGAATTCCCCACAACCGACCCGTACCCATTCCGCTCCCGAAAGACGCCCACCGCGTACTCCGCGCTGCATGCACAATTTCGGTTCGGGATGGGCACATCAATTGCGAGAGCCAAGAAGCGAGAACTGAACCTTTGGACAAGTGCATTCGTACATAGGAAATTTTATTCCGCCGCTGGCTGGCTGGCAAACTTAATTTATGCATTCGTATTCACCTGGTGTTCGCAGTTCCCTGGGCCGTCGTGGCGCAGTCGCAGCCGGGTTATCTTGGCCGCTCCAAGCTCCGAGCTCCAAGCTGTTGTTGTTGTAATCCGACTTTAATGTTGTGGCTTACAGTCGTTGCTCTTCTCATTTCGGTTTGGGGTTTTGTTGTGCCTTTTCTCCTGGGCTGCGTGCGATCGGTAAAAGTAATTTGTTGCTCATTCTTTCTTTTTAATGTCGGTGTAAGTCCGGGTTTCAAATAACAAGAACTGTGCACTGCAAGAAAATACACAGTATGTAGTATACATATAGATAGTATATAAATACATATATATTAATCAAATTGAGTTTATATTTTGCTGTAAATGTAATGCTCGAAAAAGTTCTGACTTGATTAGATTGGTATTTATTGTGAGTGCTTTTCTTGCAGTGCACTCCCACTTGTTGTCTGGTGGCCACCGTTCCCCTTTGTATTATTATGTTTTCGATTGTTTTGGGCTTCTCTGTTTGGCTAGCGGTTTGGCGCATTCCTTGGGCCTCCGTCTCCGGTCTCCGGTCTTTGGTCTCCCAATCCCCATTCCCCAATCCCCAATCCCTATTCCCCACTCCCCATTCACCGAGAAACGTAGAAATAAACGCTCGGACCGTCGCATCCGCCACGCTGCATACAAATGCATACCGCTGGCCAAGGGCGTGGTAAGTAACATCCAACCACCAAGCAGCAACACGCAACATCTATCCCAAATCGCTGCCACAAGTGCCACTGCCACTGCCACTGCCACCGACACCGACACCGCCACCGCCACTTCCAGTCATCAGCCACGGATCCACGTTCCATCACGTGCGGGGATTGGGTTGGGGATCCCATCCCGGCTGAGGGATTGCACATGGAAATGGGGAATATCCGCGGCAAGGCCCAACCCTACACTCGGAAAAATTCCGGTTTTAATCAATTTCGAATTCCCCAAGCAAGCGCATATGAATCAAGGCTCTACTTCACAACTCTTTTACCCCATTCAAAATATTATTCAACATTCTTGAACAGCCAGTGGCTCATTTTCTTCGAGTACAAGTGCCGCCTGGTTTTATAAGGTGGGTGCAACAGGGGATCCGATTCGTGTCGCATCGCATCGAATCGGATTGGGATCGTTGGCAGTTCATCGAATCGAGTGTTATGTAAAGACGGCAACCGAAAGAAGTCATTAAATATGTGAAGCGCATATCAAATTTCGAATGAATTGAACTTACTTGGCTTGGTCACATGAGAATTTGATGAACTGCCAAGCGGACAAAGAGTCGTTGATACCTCCACCAGGAGGTGGGCATGCCAATGGTGATGGTGATGGTGACGGTGACGGTGATGGCGATGGTGGTGGGGATGGGGATGGGCAGGAGCAGCACTTGTTGCCCGGGCAATCCGATCCGATATGCTGTCGCTGTCGTCGGGGCACTTCATTAACCTGAACTCTGACTCCACCAGACATTGTGCACTCACCCAAATGCATTTCACCCCACATGAAGTAACCTAACTGAATCCTTGACTTTGTTTTCAACTTTGAATTCAGCTAGTTCGCTTCGCTCTCCAGATACAATGAAGTTAATAATTGAAACTTAAAGACACGAAGTTCACTTATACTTTCCTTTTGGCAACTCTCGCCCGTTTCTTAAAGTGTACCCCGCCTCACGAGCAGCTTGCTTAAAGTCTGTCCATGCCCCAGTGGCTGTCTGGACTCTTAATCCTTGGCTTGCCCACCCATCAGCACACGGAGGCAGCTGCTCTGGCTGTGCGGAAATTACGTTGCTGATGAGCAGAGCTCTGGGAAAGCGGAAGACGCACGAAGCTTTTCCACCTACAGGAAGTGCGACAAAATTCAAACAGACTCTGCTCCCCGCCTCTGCTCCCTGCCTCTCCTCTCTCTGCATCCTGCATCCTGTATCCTGCTGGCAAAGCGGAAGCAAAAAGAGCAGAGCGAACGAGGAGCGGCGGGCGGCGGGCGGCGGGCGGAGGCGGAGGATTGAGTGGGCGGAGGTGGGCTGGGTCAGTGGGTGGGCCACTGACAGCTCTGGGCTGGCATAAATGCGCACACGGCGCAAGGCAAAAAGTTTCCTGGCAGGAGCCAGGACTCCCAAAGAGGAAGTGACTAGGGGGGGCATGGAATGGCATGGTGGGCAGTGGGTTTGTTATCGTCATTCCCTTCGGCAAGCGGAGAGGGATGGAGAGGGGGCGGCGGGCTGAGGGCGACGTACTTTATTTCCTGAAAATGTCCTCGAAAATATGAACATTATATCCCGGAAACGGAAGCTGCAGCATTTGCAAGGAAGTGACGCAAGGGGCAGGAAGCAGCCCGCCCGCCCACAGAGCACAAAACATTCCGTGGACATGGGACAGGGACATGAATGTGGATTTGGATGGGTTGATTAAGGCGGGTAAACAGCAGCGACAGGCGACCAGGAGGCCAACGAAACGAGGACGAGCGCCAGGACACCGTTGAAATGTACACACAAGTGAAACAGCACACAGCACACAGCACACGGCACAGTGGGAAAATCAGCTCCAATGCAGCTACATATGTAGCAAATATGGAGTGGTAAAAAATAATGGACAGATTTTTACAATAAAAAAGTTAAGAAAGATGCTCGACCATGACGGGACTCGAACCCGCAATCTTCGGATCAGAAATCCGACGCCTTGTCCATTAGGCTACACGGCCACATGTAACTCCTTTTTTTAACATGTCCTGATATTATCTATTATCCAAGTTGAACTTAAGGTTCTATATTACAAATCCATTTTAATCGGATGATGAGAGGATGCCCCGCTTTTTTGCCGTGTTGGCCACAGTTGAGAGCGGGGGCGAATTGGACATCTGACTACGATGTCGCATCCTGCAGGAAGCGTGACGCTGCCGCCGGCATCTGTGGCTCCCTCCTCGTCCATTTCCCCATTTCCATGGAGGCGGAGGCAGAAGCCTTTACGTCAAGGAAATGACGGAAGCAGCCTCAGCAGCTGAATCCTCCGCCTCGGCGGCTGGCTGCTCGGCACTGCATCTCCGGAATATGGACTACGAACTGTGGACGCAGCAGGATCTGCTGGAGCAGCCTTAGAGGAGGCAGCGGGTGGGGCTTTCTGCTTTGGCAGGAAATCATCGTCCCGTGGGACGTAAATTAAATTCCATGCAAAGTTAATTTTTCTCACCCACCCAGGGAGCTGGGAATCAGGAGCAGCTTAGTCCGGATTCCGGACTGGTTACTGGGGCTGGTGAAGTAGTTCCATTTCCGCAAAACGGGCGGTTATGGGGCTTATGCTTGGGGCACAGATATGGCAAAAGTTTATAAATCAAGGAAACTTTGTCATGACAGTGCATGTGCTGCTTACACGTAAGTAATATATCGATTTGGATTGATGGGTTAGAGGTGATGGTACTTCCTAATCAATGGAAGATTGATACTACTACTTAGTGCCAATGAATTTTAAACTCATATGCTCAGCTGCGCACCAAGTCCCAGTCGAAATGACCGACTTCCTTGAGACGCAATTAGAAAGAAGCTACATCCTGCCTGGGATTGCCATTTCCCAAAGATTCCACTTACCCAAATCGAGACTGCAGCTCCTCTTTCTTCGCCGCCAGAATCGGAGTATCGCAGAAATGTGGGGATGTGGGGTGTGTAATTTACCTCAACGATTGCCAGGCCTCGCCGATCCCCAGATCCCCAGATCCCCAGATCCACCGATCCCCACATCCAGCGATCCGCAATCTATGGCCAATGTACCGCTAGATGATGCGCTGCCTGGTCCATAAACAGCGATCCCAAATGCGAATGCGAGGAGCGGCGCACTGTAATTGAGTTCCTCCAGCTGGAAATGGTCAATTGGCAAATGGCAGCGACAATAAATGAATCTCCAGCGGATCTGCCGCACTGCGAAAGCCTGGCCCAAACAGATTTGTTCGGCTTCGCCAGATTACGTGAAAGGTGAAAGTTGTCGAGAACCGCAAAGCAGAGGCCAAAAGGCGAGTGGGGTGGAGGGGGAGGAGCAGCAGGAGGAGCGGCAGGGGGAGCTACAGGTGATCAGATACACGCACAGAAAAGAGACAGTCGAAAATGTAACTGGCTAATATACCCAGTAATATACCAATATGACATATGGTTCCCAAGAACAGAAACTACATTCTTATAATAAAAGATATATCATTTAATAGGGATTAAAGATTATCCTATATTTTAGTATATCTATATCCTGTTGCTTCTCTTGAGCACTAACCTGTAGTTAACTTTTAGACTTATGATATATAGATTTCTCTTGGTGCACCCATGGCGATAGCAGGTCATGCTGAAATGGTGAGAAAACCGATCCAATCCAAGTCGATGCGATCCCAGCCAGCCAGCCAGCCAGCCAGCCAGCCAGCCAGCCAGCCAGTCGAGGCGAACCGGACCCCACCTGTCGGCGACCTGTTGGCGGTGGAGAAGTTTCCGTAATCCGAATGTGGAACAGTGGCACAGTAGCCAGTAGCCAGCAGCCAGTAGCGGCAGTCTCCTCCATTTCTCCACAGCCGCATCTTCATCTCTCTCTGCCTCCTTTTGCGACTTTTCGCCATTTATGGTGCACAAGCTGACAGCAAGACATCCACATCCACATCCATATCCACATCCCAAGACTTCGACGACCCACTGGCTGACTGCTGGTGCTGGAGCAGCCGCAGCCGCAGCCGCAGCCACAGCTCCTCCGCTCTCCAGATCGCGGGACAGGTTAGCATTACCATTACCATTACCATTACCATCTTGTGCGCCGTCTTCTTTGGCGGCGCATTACCGCATTGCAAACCTGAATTCTTCTCGTCTTTCATTAATAATGCTCTTTACCCTGCACGGCGGTTATGCAAAAACAATAATGAGCCCCTTGAAGACCGACTAAAGTTAATAAATAGTTTTAAGTTTGTGTGTTTAGGCGAGGCTTCAACTTCTTGGGAGATATAAAAGTGGGCGAAAAAACATTCAATTTGTGTTATCACTACATTTGGTTTAGGAAAATGGTACATTGTACAATGGTACAATTGAACTACTCCCTTTTCAGTTATTATCCAACCTTCCTATCCCCACATCTTTGTTTTCAGTGCATTCGCCGATCGCTTGCTCCATCTCAGCCGCATTCGTAGTGCTGCTCATTTCTTCTCATTTTTGGCATTCCGATTCCGGATGCTGTCTCCCTCTTTCTCCAGCTCCACCGGATTGGAGCCCAGTCTTCTGCGGGGCGCGCGGTGGCCAAATAGATTATGAATGTAAGGCAGTGGGTGTCGGAGTCTCCAGGTCGGAAAGTGATGGTGTGGGTACCCACATCGGATTTCGACGGTAGCGTGTCTGCAACACTTTTGCCTCAGCCGCCTGCCAGACGTTTGAGCTTTGTGTTTTTGGCGTCTTGGGGCTCGATCGAGGAAGTTATATAATCGAGACAACATCGCGATATGTCGGCAATATGCCTCAATCAATTCAGCATTTATGAGCCAGCCTGCACCTGAAGAAAATCGGGATTCCTAACAGGTAAACAAACATATCAATAGCAGTCACATAGTAACTTTAAAAATCTATATGCAAGCTCCATGCGCTAACTAGAAATGAAGATACAGTACGAGTTTCTTTCGGTGTACCTGTTTCTGCCTGAAAGCTAATAACCGAAAAATGCGAAACTCTTCGGGCTTCGTACCTGGATCATGTGGGTGGGCAATCAGGTTGAGATGGTCGGATGAAGTGCAGGAGGTGCAGAAGTTGCAGAAGGAGTCGGGGAATGGATACCCATGTAACTGATCCGTTTGACTGCCTACCGAGTGTTTTTTCGTGCTTCCTCATTAAACTTTGTCGGGAGTCGCCGAGATTCCCATTAGGTGACCGATATGGGGATCGGGTGAACATTTAGCAGCCATTGAGGGCCGATCAACCTGTTCGACGTCTTGGGAATTTATGGGAGTTTCGTTTACGGTTCAGTGATTAGATCGGTTTTTTTGGGGCACACTGTAGTTTGGTTTTAACTGCATAGCTATAAAGCTATATATATAGCTATAAGCTGTATAAAATACATTGGCTTGAGATCAGTTTCCATACTTCTGCCGTAATCCTTCTGGTTTTTAACATAATCATTTCCTGCTTCTACACATCCCATTCTAAATCTATTACTTTTAATATACTCTTTACGCATAAAAATTCCTTGTAAGTGATCCTTAATCTACCAAAAAACACTTAAATATTTATGACCAAGGAACTGCGAGTCTACATTCCCAACCGATGGCCCATTGCCCATTAAAAACGCTTCCTGCCAGCAATCTGCACATATGTATCTTTCCCAAAGTGTGACTATTTGATTGTTCCGACCGTACGCAACCAACACCCTTCTTCATCTTCAAAAGACATACACATAAAACTATGGATAGATTTTCAATTAGAGCCACACAGCACTTTCCAACCGTTTGCCGCTCGTAAAATGGGAAATTTATGTATCTTGCGATCGATTTTCATGTGTAATTTCCCTTTGTGCCGCAGAGGCAATAAGCCATGTGCTAGGATAACTTCCTTTCTTTATTTCCCGAAAGGTTCCCAGGCCACTCGATGCTGGCGGTGCTTGCAACCTGCTGCAGCAGGTCTTTGTTCCTCATAAGCCCCACCACCACCACCACCACCACCACTGCACCACTTGCTTCTCCAGACCCCCGAGCGATCCTCGGTCTGCGTAATTAATTACACAGCATTTTCATTTGGAGTGCGAGTGTGTACCTCTCGGCCTCTCATTTGCTGCCATTTCCACGCCTCGGAACGTTCGATCTTCCATGGCTCTGGCTGCTCTGGCTGCTGTGGCTGTTGTTGTTGCTGTTGTTGTTGTTGTTGTTGTTGTTCTGGTTCTAAACGATTTCCAAGAAGCGCTCGAAGAGATCGAAGTGGACGGAGGAGCGGATGTTGGGCGCATTTTCCAAGCTGCAACTCAGATGTAATGTGCGTGCAGCATCCTCTCTCTATCCCCATCCTAGTTCTTCCTCCGGCTGCACAGACGAGGTCGTTCAAATAGGTCAGCGCAGAAAGCAAAACTGCAGACCGTTTTCGAAAGTCCCCTATTCAATAAGTAACTACGAAGCTGATACCTGTTCGAGCAAATCACTATAGATCGTTGGGAAACTTGGTAACTTGGTCTAAGTTTGATCGTGGTGCTAAGTTTGTATCCGAGGCTATAACTCCACTAATTTTCCAGCGATGCCTGCAGGGCTCAGCTGATGATGATGAGGCCCCCTTTTCATATAATATCGTCTGCTCATCTCGGTTAGTGCGTGTGTGTGTGTGTGCGGCGATTATTTAATTGATAAAGATTTCCACATTCCAGCGATGCCCGGGGGAAGCCAAACACAGTGAGCATGGGGGAGCTCGGTCTCGGCTTATCCTGTCGCACAGGATCGGATCCCGACCTCATATCGAATCTCCGTTGCACGCTGCCCTCCACGGCAAAGTATGTACTCCAGCTGAACCATCTGAAACATCCAAGAATGCACTGAAATCATTGCCAAGATACTTTTCTAAGATTTCTATTTCAACAGCGTCTACACAACATTTTTGAACCATGTTAGCCAGTGCATATAAAATAATTGGAACATACAGAAGTTCATGGAATTTTTCTCCATGTAGGCCTGGTACCTCGACAGCCATCGGGAAACATGAAACCCGAAACCTTTCACCGTCATTTGCACTGCGTTCTTGTGGTAAGGGTAAGGTGCCCCTCGACACGCACACTCTCCCAGATGAACGCACACCATCGCATGGTGGCACCAACACACTGATAAGGCGAGGAGTGCCTCAACCTGCCAACACTTGTGGATTGCTTCGATCTGCGATCACTGTTTCATCCCTTAAGTGCACACTTGGGATTTCATACCCAGCCGTAGTTGGGGTATATACCTTACACGTTATTCAGTAACCAAATCACTACTCAGATAGCTAAAGAATTCGAGTCCCCTTCCACAATACTATAGCTTTCTTTTTTTATTTTTCCGCACCTATTATTATTTACATAGGGTATAATATAGTCGAACACCCAGCCCCTCCATCAGCTGGGCCGTTCTGCTTCGCTGCGCTCCATTTGGGCGCTAAATTGGAACGTTTCTGGGCTGCCATAATCCTGGCCAGCAAGGCAAACGTCGCCAGAGATCGATATTTGAGCGTTGGATGGGCTCTGAGTTGCCGATGGTTGCAGGGTTCTTCGATTCGATCAGTTTTCCGCTTTGGGCCTTTGTTCGCTCGGCACTCGCTTCCTCAGCTCCGAGCCCAGGCATTCGGACTCGGATTCGGATTCGGGCAGGTTTCCCACGGTCTCTTCTTTCCTCGGTGCTGGGTGCACATTTCATATCCTGCAGACGCACAACTGCCGCGGCAAAGTCCTTAATGCGTGCGATGGCGGCAAAAATCTTACAATTACCCATTGTTGCACGAGGGGAATGTGTAACAATTAGGACAGGACTCGGATTCAGGTCGAGGATCACCGCACAGGATCTCTGCCTAATATCCTTTTCGACCGAAATCCGAGTGGAACACAATTCAATTGAGTTTGGGAAAAGAGTACCGAAAGGTATCCGCCGCTATTGCGTCTTGCTCGACCTTTATTTACCTAATCCTGAAAAATTACCGAATGTTATGTGGGTGGTTTCGGGGACGATCCCCTTTGGATCGGCTTCTGCGGGGCTGGAAAGGTGTGTAATGATCTATAATAACTGTGGCAATAATGCTAGATTTTCCAGGAAAACTAATTGGACAATCTATAGCAATTCCGTGTTTTATAATGGTTTATTTTCACTTGATTTCCTTGATTGCTTTCATTTACTGTACGCAGTAAAGGGTAATCATTAACCACAGATTCGAGGCTGAAACAAAGGATAGTATCTGCTTTAGATACATCCGCTCCAGACATGGACATTGGATGATCATTGGGTCACCTGCCGCAATTCCCACCCCCTGCAGTTTGGTAAGTTTAGTAATTGGCAAATTACCAGCAACAAATGAAGGGGCGAAAAGCGAAGAACAAGAAGCGAGGCGCGTCTGGAAATACTTCCGCATCGGGAGGCGACTTTGTCGGGGCTGCGACCAGACTTATTTATAGATCCGGGACTATACTATACCATATAGTGCATATAGTGCAGGGCATATATCAAATCGCTGGCTGTCTGGCAGGCCTCTGCGGCTATATGTGCTGGCTGTGCTTATGTGCGGTCATATCTGTGTTTTGGTGTCTGATTCTAGAGCACAAGTGGATGCCACTTGGCTGCCACTGCCACTGCCTCTGGCTCTGCCTCCGCTTCTGCCTCTGTCGCGGGCTCTGGACATTGGCATTCTATTTTAATGAATTATCTGCACTTAGGCATCGAACTAAGAACTAAGAACTAAGAGCTAAGAGCTGCGACTATAGCGATCACCACAGATTCGTATTCATTTGCTACTGTAGGGAGTGGGAGGTGGGCGGTGGGCGGTGGGCGGTGGCGCAGCAGAAGCAAACTGGTTGCATTGCAATGGCGAAATACAGACGTACAGATGCTGATTGGCTCAATTGGACGACTATTTGAACTCTGACCCCTGTGCGATCCTCAACGACGGCTCTGCCCCCTCTGTCTCCTCTTCCACTTCCTCGCCCGCCGCCAGCCACCCTTTCACCCTGGAATTTCCCGCTGGGCGACGCACCATGACCGAAGCTACTAATTTGGGCCAGTGATCGTCGTTGCGGCGATCACTTGGAAACGTCGTCATCACCATCGCAGCTATCGACGGCAAAGATAGCACTTGAAAAAATATCTCTATTGTATTTCTTAATAGGAGTGCAGTAAAAAGCAAAAACATCAGAAATTTATAATCTTGAAGTTCTGTAATGTTTCATTTTCCTTTAATTTATCAAGGGAACAACTCAACAAACTATTTATAGCAACGAAAATGCAAGTAACAAGTTATTATTTTGCTTGAATGGCTATCAATCGCTTGGGCCCATGGATTTTCTTCCAGTGCAGGACCATGGAACTGAGCAGGGGCGTGGAGGGCGTGGGCGGGGTCGTCCGGCTGGTAGCCGTTTATGGGCATTTGACTTGAAATGTCAACGTTAACGCTGCTCGGGCAGAAACTGGTTAGCCAACTGAGGCGACTGGAGACCCCAAAGCGGATGCAGTGCAACTGAGCGCATCTTCAGGCCCACCGACCAACCGACCAACCGACCAACAACCAACCGACCAACCTGACAAGGAACCCCAGCCCCGCCCCCTTTTCCGAGGAGATTTTCAGTCGCAGCCGAGCGGAAATGTTCCAACAATTTATAATTAAAGATTGCCAACTGGTTTCCATGAAGATCCAAGATTTATGGGATCGAGAACACCTATCAGCTAGCACCTCCAAACATTTTGCTTTACAATAGGGGGCTTCTTCCCAGGCGCGTGGCGTTCGTTTCATTTTCGGCCAGGGGGTATACATAATAATTGAAAACACTTGAGAGCATTATCGCACACTGATTACAGTTCCAGGTATATTGTCTTATCTATGCTTATGTGGACAAAGCTCGCCAATGGCCGGGCCAGATTGCCGTGTCATTCGGGTAATGGGTATTGCGTGTTCGATCAGTTTCAAATGTGAAGTGCTATGAAGAGAAAAACCCCTGGGTTTTCGGCGCCCATGCTGCTGGGGTATCAGCATGAATCGTTTGTTTAAACTTTATCTTCTATTGATTAACAACTAAATCTAGCGCCCCACGCGAACTCGACGCCGCCCACAGACAGACAGCGGTTTCCTATTGAGTTGTTTCGTAGTAAACTTGGTGGGTTTTAAATTATTTAAATTATTACCTCTGCGAGCTGTTTGCTTCTTTCGCTGGCGTTGCCAAGGAAGTGGATGGGATCTGTAAATGTTTACGCGCCTAATGATTTGTTTGTAGTCGTTGCACACACCCTTAATCGAGATTATTATGGCAATTGTGAGGAATCTGGGAATGTTAAAAATTACCAAAATAAAATACGAATATTAATTGAGATAATTGTGAAATAATTCCGATATTGGAATATTGTGGAATAATACAAGCTCTGAAATGAGATTATTTGTAAGTATTTAAAAATAACGCGTTAAAACTGCAAACTTAAGCTAAATATCCTATATAACTGGCATCGAAACTTCACTGTACCTCGAAAGAAAGCTCCGATTTAAGATATAAATCTTGGGCGCTAAAACGGATCAAAGCGCGACTTCCTTAAATAATTATCTTATTTTCGTATTCTCCGCGAGGCGCCAGTTCTTTTTTAACTGTTTTTGATGTTTTAACTGTCCCGCTCCCGCTCACGCTCTCGCTCACGCTCTCGCTCTCGCTGTCGTTCTCTCTCTCTGCGCATGCGCCGTCTGCGACTGCGACGCCGACGCCGCTGCTCTACTCGCCGCCTGTTCGAATCGAAATCGAATCGGCAGTCAAAACGCCAGAAACTGTCGTGCTGGGCGGACGTGTTGAAGTGCCGCTCCTTAAAGCAACTAGACATTCTGCTGTAAATGGCAAACTAATATGTTTTAAATTGATTAATTCACAATTAATAGAATTTAATTCGTGCGCGGCGTTGAGGTTATGAACGGTTCTTCCCGCAGACAACTTAACTCTGTGTGTGTTTACTTTGCCCGGAGTGCGAGAGTGTGTGGATGTGCGCGAAACGGAAATAAGAAATAAACAAGAGCGACAGCAACAGCAACAACAACAGCGACAGCAGCGAGAGCAAAGCGACGCAACAAGAAGTGCAAGCAAAAGTGAAAAGGAAGACGAAAGAGGAAATGCCAAAGTACAACAACAAATATAACAACAAATACACGAACAAAACGCCAGAGTGCAAGTGCATCGCGTGAGTGTCTTTCAGTGTGCGTGTGAGTTTGTGTGCTCGCTACTGCTTGTGTGTGCGTGCTGCTGAGGCGGCGGCGGAAGTAAAATCGCTTGACTTCGCCTTCTTATTTATTTGCTCCGCTTTGCGGCTGGCATTCGTCGCAGAACGAAGCGAAAACAAAAACAAAAACAGAGAGCCAGGATTAGCCCCAAAAGCACACAACCACCGCCCACTCGGCGCCTCCCACCAAAAGAAAACAGCAACACAAACAACAATGGCAACTTGGCGCGACGCCCTCTTCGTCATCAGCAGATAACAACAAGAACAACATCGAATTAACAGAAACAAAACCAAAAACAAAAATAAAACAAGAAAGCGAAGCAAAAGCTAAAGCATTCTGGGATCTGGACATATCCGCTTCCGCGTTGCTTCTGTCGCTAAAAAAGCTCAAGAATCGAATCCGCCGTAACCCAACGCAAACAGACGAAATCACTCACTCACCTTTACAGTACGTAATCACAGTGCACAGTGGAGCAAACAGGTAAGAAACTGGCACATTTCTATACTCTTATTGGGAACTGTATTCCTCTCAAAAAAAATAGCAGAAAAGAGAGCCAAAAATAAATACATCTTTTATTTTAATATGTATGCACAATGATTCTTACAATGTCTGGAGTTCTTTTATATTCTTAATCGCGCAAAAGCAGCAAGCCATTAAAGAATTACCTTTAATCGCTGTTAACAGACATTACCCTTGTATCATGCCATTGTCGCTGTTGCTTTTTACGAATTGGTTAAAACACCGTCTTTCGGTACATGTATTTCCCATAAGTACGTCACTGTGGTCATGAAAACAGAAAAGTGTCTTGTCTGAGCAGCTGATAAATAATTGCTCCACCTTAATCTGCTTTTGGTTATCTGCTGCATATGACTTCCCCACCGCGCTCCATCCGACGTCTTACAATGTCTCCGTTTTGGTCTCTGGTTGAGGTCAACAATTTGTCGGATCTACACGTGTAAACAGATAAGTTGGACTATATTTGGTTCGTACTACACACATTTGGGTTGGTAAAACACTCGGCAACTACGGTTTATCTACGGTTTTAGTTGATTTATTTGGCGTTCAGAGGATCCGATTGTGGCGTTTTCATTGGGGCTTGTTTAAATATTACGAGTTACAATTTTATGGGGATCTTGGGAGTGGTTTTATAGTTTAATTATTGTTTTGTTATCTGATTGTTGTATGTTGAACTATTGTGGAAAACCTGTTCTTGTCTTCTCCAAATATGATTAGATATTTCTTACAGTCAAGTTGGATTGTGATGTATTATTAACTACGGTTGAGAACCATATGCAAATAGCTGAGTCTAGTAACAATATGATGTGATAGTAATTTCTCTTCCCAAGCCTACTGTCTTGACTTGCATTGTATGCACGGCACGCTCCACCGATTTCCTTGCATTCTACGATACGAACGAGATCGATTCACCTGGAAAATAGCCTCTTCTATTCACATTCCACTCCACATTACGGTACCTATGTATGTACATAGGGGCTTTTCGTAATGCCCGTTGCATCATATTGGCCAGTCCCGAGTTTTTCGCCACGAAAATGTTGGAAACGGTAATTATCGGAGTGCATATCGGTGTGCTATGCGCTTTATGCAATATACTATATGGTACTATATATGTTATATGGTATAGAACCAGGCTTTCGGAATGGTTCTTTCTGTTCGGTTCACGAGTCTCTTGTTGCATGCACTTTTCTATGGAAGTGAAGTGAAACAAAAGCGGAGCGTTGAGCTCCAATTAGGGTGACTCCGGCGACTCTGGCAAGCGTCAGCGAAATCTTATCGCCGGGGCGCTTTGGCGAAATAAATACCCACACTGCCATAAAAGCGTATGTACATACATATGTGCATTTATATGTATGTACATATGTATATAAAAAAAAAGTAAAGCAGCCAGCAGAAATGTGTTTATTTATTTGCGTTTGCCGACCGACGACGTCGAACAAATCAGCCAAACAGTTCCTGCTTCTGCCGCAGCTATAAGGTATATTGTTTGTATGTATATGTGTGTGATTTCAGGAGGTGGTGGTGGGGGGTGCGAACTAGACACACACCTGATCGTGCGCCACCTCCGTTATTTTAATTTTTGTTTTTTTTTTGACGAGAGCAGAATTCTCGCCAATAAATTTCATTATGTATAAAACAAACACTCGCACTGTTAGGGACACAAAAATAGATCACGGGAAAAGAAATACTTATTTATCAGTGGGAAATAATGTTAAGGTGATTGTCGTATTTCTATAGCTAGCCACTTTTAAAATTAAAGAAAAAGAATTGAAAATCATATTGCCTTTTAATATCTAATCGGTAATCACCTATAATAAATAAAAAGTAAACAATCCCCTAGGATGGTAAATAAGTTTATAACACAATGTCATTCAATTTATCGGTACCTATTAACCTGCTTACGACTGTGCGCATGGATGTATTAAGATTGGTTTCTCAAAAATAAACAGTTCCTCTCTTCAATTAGCGGAAAACGAAATAAAACTTGTAGAAGCTGCGATTTCGCTTGGCGGTTTTCCTTTCCTGGTTCTCTCTTTCCACTCGCTCCCCCCTCGCCCAGCACCTAGAGACTTGGCCTGGTGACCAGCCGGCGGCAGAAAAGCGGCAAAAGCAGCGTAAATACAATAAATTAAATTCACTTCCGCATTGCTCCCAACAAAAAGAAACAACGTAATGGGGAATGGGTGAATATGTGCAGTTGTGTCTGTGTGTGTTTGTGTGTGGGGCGTAAGACAAACGACGTAAGAGAAAGAGCACGGCAAGTGCACGGAAGAGAGCGGGTCAAAAGTGTAAGCGGGAGGGAGACAAGCGGCAATCGCAAGAAAAGAGGAAGATGGAGAAGCAAAGCAAACAGGTATAAAGACTGTTGATCGTGGTGAGAAAGAGTGTGGAGAACAGAGGGAGATGGAGCAAGAAAACATCGACCTATTCCCTCGCACTCACACACACACACAGTCGGCCAGCAACTGACTCACTCGCACTCACACGTGCGAATCACAGCCAACCCGAACAACAACATCAAATCAACAACAACTTGCGGCGGCAAAATAATGAAGGGAAGAGGAAGAAAACGCCAAGCAGCAGCAGCAGCAAAAACTACAATAAAAAACGCCTTAAAGCGGCTGAGATATTAACACAAAATGTCGAGCCAGCAAAAAGTGCATGTGTGTGTGTGTCGCTCTCTTTTTCCAGTCTGTAAGAAAACGACATGACAAGTTCTTCGGAAGGATCAACTATTTGAGAATCAAACCAGAAGCAAATGTACAATTTCGGGATTATCACAGTTGTTTTTTATTTTGTAAATACTGCTCAGCTCTTATTCATTACTTTCATACAAAAATAACAAATGATAAAGATATGGTAACCACAAGCCTCAATTAATCATATTAGGGTCACTTAAGGGTTAAGGTCTCAGAGAACGTCGCCGAATACTCACACACCGATAATTCCGTGTATGTGTGTACTTTGTTGTGGTCTTCTTCTTGTCTTTCCTTTTTGTTCGCTTTTGTTAGGCGAATGCTTTAGCTGTTTTTCTTCTTCTTGCTACATTGCTTCCTTTTCTGCTATTTCGCTTGCGTTTGTTGGTGTAACTTGCATGCGGAAGCTTGCATTCAATACGAATCGCACACATTTACATACAAAGACGCATTAAAACATATGTACATACATATCTATACATGCATATGAACATTCGTGTATTGTTGCTATAGCGCAGCAGATGTTGCTATTGTTGTTGGCCGCTGTTTTTGTACATTTGCATTTAAAAAGCGGCGAACGAACCACTTGTGCGTACTATACATCCCATTGTAACCCATTTTATAGTGCAACGAAATCACACTAACCTGAATTTGCCATAAATGCAGCCAGCTTCCATTACGTCGCGTCTCAAATTCGCAAAAGAAATAAAGAAAGTAGTGCAAAAGGCAGGCGAGAAAAGCAGCACCAACAGCAACACTCCAATCAACGATCGTGCGAATTTGCCATTAAAAGCGGTAAAATATAAACACATCGCTTCCCTTTCTGTCAATCAGCTCATTTTGTCTCTTTTTAATGGCTACAGTGGGCGAGTTTCGGGAATTTCTTTTAGAATTAGCCTTAAAGGATCTGGTCAGTGGGAATATCTACATACAAACATATGTATTGTTGCTGCGCAGAAAAAACTTAGACATTGTCTTTGTTCCAATGAGATCATGCCTTTCAGAAAAATGAATCACTTTGTTTTCCAGAGAAATTATAAGTTATTTTTGTAGTCAAATAATGAAAAGCTAATCAGTAAAATAATACAATAAACTCATAATTTAAAATTTTAAAAATATGTGTAGATATCAAATGACTAACTCAATGTTTTAATTTTAGGATACACGAAATTATTTGTTGTCTAAATATCAGTAAAAATAATATTACTGGGAAGTGTTTTGCATTTATATCCGCAACTTTCCGATGCAATCTATGTATATATATTTAGCTCTGCACTGGCAGATCTCCACCCAACGGGCGATCCATTCATCTTGGACTTCTGACAAGTTCCCGCAATCTTTTCTCACGATCATCATTTCCCCATGTTTCCCAATTTCTGCCCGCACCGAAATCCGACTAAAACCTAGTGCACTAATACTCGTATTACTCCACTAGTGTATGGATGGTGCTGTCTCTGTTGGTCTGGCCTGCACCCGTCTCTTTCGCTGTCTGAGTAACCTGTTGTGTGAATTATGTTACGAACGTAACGTGTTTCAAAATATAGGAAGTCTTGCTTGAGTTATAATACTCCGCTCAACTCGACTTTGGTGCTTTAACGGTGACTTGCTATTATCTAACTACACTGAGCGGGAGAGGGAGAGTAGAAGATAGAGTGGGAGAGGGAGAAAGAAGCGAACGAAGCGAAGCAACAAACAGAAAAAGCCAAAACACACAAACAACACAAATATTCGCCGCAATTTCTGCAGTTTGTGGCACATTTTCTTTTTGGCACACATACGGAAAAGGGGAAGGGGCACCCAAAGGGGGAAGTGGGGTGGTGGAGTGGGTGGAAAAGAGGGGCAAAAGTACATCAAGCAAGAAGTGGAGTAATGTTGTGGAAAGTCGCTTTTAAGTCGTCGTCTGTCGATGCAACACAATTAGGTAATTTTCCTTCTTTCTTCTTATTGAACTCCCATGGGTGGATCAGGGGGTAGAGGAAACCCCCTGTCCCCCCTAGGGGGGGGGGGTTGCGTGGTGGCGTATAACGTAACAGTTTTGGGTGCACCTAGCCTAAGCTGATGGCGTAACGCCAAAAAGGAAGTATCCGTAACGCTTGTCTATCGCTATAAGAGATAAAACCCAGAGACGAAGCAACAAGGAAAACCTCGAGCTGCAAGAAAGAGACGGGCTACCCGGGGGGTACGAGAGTTACACATCCAAGTTTAATGGCCTGGTAACAAGAGATACTTGAAGCGACCCTTGCTACGTCACACTTACCGACCGACGATTGTCCATTACAGTCTCTATCTAATACAAAGGGTAACTGTAACTATACGGAACTGATAAATTAAGTATGGGCACACTAAGAAAAAGTATCATATAAAAAAGCGAGGAAAAACGTAACTCAGTTTAAACAAATCCCAAGTTATTTATCCTCAATTTACAATAAATGCCTCCATTTAAAAACGCGCTTATCCAAAAGGGCAATTAATATATTTTTGTGGTATTGCGATAATCTGGATTATGCCTCAAATGAAGAGCAAACCTAAATCAATGCCCAAAGAAAAAAAACCATTACCTGTAGGATATCGAAGCCGTACCATCACCTTTAACCTACCTGTTGGACCTACAACAATGGATTGAATTGAAAGCGGAACAGGTTCGCAACTTTGTGGGTGGTCCCTGGCAATAATTGTCACTCTCGAGACCCTAACTGTGCGACCCTCTCAGCCTCTCACGACCTCTCGATATGATCCCGACCTAAATCGACCCCTCGACTTGACCCGTGAAAACAGAACGCACAATGGAGTTTTGGCATTTGGCACTTCAAGGAAATTGCATTCAAAAGGCGGAAGAAGGAAGAGGAGGAGTGCACCAAGGGGCGGTTCGAAACAGCAGGCCCTCCACTGAGAACAATGCAGCTGGTGAGGAGCCGCATTCCCAATCCCGTCGTCCTCCGGATTGCCTACTTCAAGACTCAGCGGGCAGCGAAGAGGAAATTTAGCTAGTTATTGTGCCACACTTGCAATGAATTGTGCACGAGAAGTGCACAAAAGGAGGTTTTTTTTGAAAGCGATTTTCATTTTGTATAGATTTCTACCATTTCGGTATGGTATTATGGTCTATTGATTCCTTATTTCATTACTTCTTTTCTTTTTTAATCGAAAGCGAATTTCGGCAAATCTTTCATAAATCAATTTGATTTCGGACCCGATAGCACAGATAACGTTGCCCGAAATTCACTTTTTGGGACCACTAGCTGGTAAACCCTACGTGCATTGGTAGTACTATGTACATACATACATACATAGGTATGTGCCAACAGGTGTGCGTTTGCGTGTAATCAGTTTGCGCTGACTGATAAGAAAAGTGGAAGGCAGCTCGGAACCAAAGTCATGTGGATGGTAAGGGGCGGAGCGAACAGGAAGGAATCCAAGGGAGCGGGAGGCTCCAAAATGTGTTTTCGATACAGTGAGTGGTCTTTGTTGGGGAGTGGGGAAGTTTGGGGAACCGGAAATGACGGCAGTACAAGAATTTACGCTTTTGCCATGCGCTCGAGTGGGTGGTTTTCGTTTTTTGTTTTGTTGTTTGTTGGTCTTAATTGATACAGTAATCAGTCGCAATCCATGTCACATTTGCCATTACCCTTTCTTTTGCTTTTGCTATAATTTATTTATTATTATTACACTTCTACACAGTTCCTATCTGGGCACACGTACAATCGAAAAAAGAGGAAAGCAAAGAAGCAGCAAAACAAAAGTATTTAGTTTTTTATTTTTGGATCTTTTGTTGCTTTCTGTTTTGTTTAATCATATCGCACGGTATTCACAAGTGTTATTATAATGATTGCAGTTGTTGTTGGGCCGAGAATATTGGGCTGTTCAATTATTTACACCTTGATACGCAGAGATACGAGCTTTGAGATTATTTTATGGCTCCTTTCGTCAGGGCAGCACTTCAAAATGCGTTTACGCAATGGTGGAACCGCCGAATATAAATAGGGTTCGTTTCCAAGGTCGAAAGGGGTAAAGGTCGAAAAGGTGTAAAGCGGGGCATTTTCAAATAGACGATTCATTTGTATTATTTATTGTATTAGTTATTTTACTGTTCCCAAATATTAGTTACCTAAATAATAATAATAATAATATTTATTTTGTTTATTTTCAGGTAATTAAAATATGCTATACACAATCTATGCTTGTAAAAGTTGGTCGGGATCTCCTAAACGAAACTTGTAAGTCCCCAACGAACTCGATTGACTCTAAGACATTATAGCATTACTATTAGGAAAAGAGCTTTCCTTAAAAGTTGTCCATTATTCGTTTTACTACGGAAAGGGTTAATCTAAGAAGTCATTTTACTTCAAAGTCCACTTGGCAGTTCTCTTTTTCGTACTCAAGGAAGTCAGTTGTGTCTGCTCAAGTGGCAATGAATCCTCTACCTATGCCTCATCTCCTCCAGCAGCACCTAAACCCAAATTGTTTTATTAATACTGGAATTACAGTTGAGAAATTTTCAAGCCAACGCCGCCCTGTCTGCGGACCAAGTGTCAAATGAAACGACAGCCTCGAAAATACCCTCGGGCCAGATGAGATGAACCCACAAATGAGGGGATGGGATGGGATGGGGTCCGAGTCAAGCAGGAGATTATATTATAATTTTCCAAGTAAGGCAAACACGAATTAAAACAAACAGCAAAATTGACACGAACAGCACGTAGCACAACGATGTTGAAGGAGCTGAAAACAGAAACAGAAACGGAGATTCCGGCTCGGATTCCCGGGCCGCAGATGGGCCACTCTGCTCCTCTATTGTCGCCAAATTCATAATTAGCAGCAGCTTAAATGAGTTCTTGGCCGCCGGCAATGCGCAGCAACCTCAAGAGATCCCCAGATCTTAGAGGGCTCTGTCTATTACAATTGTTAGTTCTTGGATTGCCAGATTCTGGGTATTCCTCTTGTTGTCTCGTGCGCCGAGTGCTGTGTCGGTGGTGCTTTTTATCTCATTAGGTCGGATTGCCACGTTTTAGTGGCTACTTAAGAGCAACTTGCGGCATAGCCAGCAATTCTTTATTATTATTGTGTCCACACTCACTCCCCCTGCCATTTCCATTGTCCGTGCTTATCAAGCTTCAAGCTTTTGCCTCTCGTCCCCATATATGTGCGTTCATATAATTATCATCGTTATTGTGGACTTGGGTGAAAACAATCTCTGGAGAAGCCTTTTCAAAACGCGCGCTCGCCTGCTAATCAGCTCTCCTAGCACAGCAAGAAGTGAAATGCAAAAAGCCAAACTATCAAAGTGCAGTCGGGAAATTCCGCCTGGAAACCGAAGTCAAATTAGTTGTAGCACTTGGGGAAATTCTCCCAACCCCGCCACCACCTTTCAAGTGCTTTGAATGCATGATTGATTGATACTACTCGTTTCCTTGATTAAAACTCAATAGGTTCGGGAGCTGGAGAGCTTTACATCGTTTCTGTTGACTATGGTATTTCCAGCTAGCAAATAGATAATAGTCAAACGGATTTCATTTTCCTGTGAAAAGCAACATTAATAAGTTTTCAAGGAAATCTTTCCTTTCGCTGCACTGCACTTCAATTGACAGTTGATATGGAGCATTGGCTTTACCGTCTTATCTGCGATCCGGTTCCGTTTCTAACCGCTTTTTATGATGTTTGTAACGCTCTTCTCTTAATCAATAATTCGTGTGCCGCCCTTTTTCAAAATCCCCCCACCCACCAGCACCCTAATCGCTTAAAGATATGGCCAATTTCCTGGACACACTATAGAGCATTAGCTCATGTATTACACATCATCAGCGATTACAGCTTTGGATTCCCACAATCGAACTGTCGGAGGAAGTGAGCGATGGTCATGGTGGTGACGATATTCCTGCTGTTCCTTAGTGGACTTGTACGTGGACTCGGCATTTCCCTGCCTCCGTACAACCCGTGCTTACAACCTGTGGACGTACTACACTCGTATGGTATTAACTTACGCGCACTTACTCTTCATGCGATCGCTGATTTTTTGCATTTCCCTGTTCCCTGCGTCGCTTGGAACCAGATTGTGATTATAGACAAGCGTCAGCGTCTCTCTGTTTCTGTTTTCTGTAGCTCGAACATCCGCTTCCGCATTTATTAAGTGTCTTTCCACGACGACGCTTAAAACGTTCCCCACCGGCCAACTCGGTTAAGTTGAGTTCGGTTCGGTTCGGTTGAGTTCAGTTCGTTTAGAACGTTTTTACAATTCAGGTTTGGCGGGCTAGCTCTTGGCTTTGTTTTTTCTTCGCTATTTTTTTTTTGCTGCTCGTTCTCCTCTGTAATTAAGATGCGAAGCGCGATCGTCAAAGTTCTTTGGCTCCAAGTGCGGGGTAGCAGGCGGATGAAGCCGCTCCGCCTCGCCATGCATGCCTAGATGTTAGCTATGTATGTGCTTGATTACTAGTGCAAATACTAACTACCGGTTTAGATGCCCGACCAGATTGTGAGCAAAAAAAAAAAATAAGCAGAAGAAATGGACAGGCGATCGAGTCAGCTAGCGATCACTTATTGCACACAGAAAAATTGGGTCTCAGATCGTGAACATGAAAGGAAGTTGGAGATCTAAGCACATTTATGTACGATATTTAAACATCATACACAAGTCATTCTTAATTAAACACGCCTTTGGAATTAAGATACATTATATTTCCATTTGGATTACAATTGAATTTTTCTGTTGCCTTGTTATTGATTTTGAATAGGTTTATCAAGAAAGTGATAAATAGAACTTAGTTACAGCTCGAGGAATGTCGTAGGCTGTCCAGTGCGCTGCAAACATATAATTTCCCTCCGGAAAGGTCAGTACTTTGGTTACCTTATTATTTATACTATGATATGGCATCTTGTCGAGGATAATATCATGCTAAAATGAATATAATATGAATATTTATCTAATAAACATATGGTACACCCACGTCATAGGGACAAGAGTGGTTCATGTTGGAATACTCTTTGTAAAAATTGTAAAAATAAAGAGCAACCGGATTGGATTTCGGCGATTTTAGGAATCTGCACGCGTCAAAGGTAATATTGTAGAGAAAAGGCTTATAGCCATTCAAACGTTGATAGAGAGCAAAATTCACCTGAATTGAAAATATTAACTTATTTTTAATTGCTTAAAATATTTTTGTATATATTTGATGTATTACCTTAACTTTGTTTATGGGTAGCTGGAGGAGGTTTACTTTAACGGAAACATATTTGAAAGATCGGTTTACAGATTTCAGATAACAATATTCAAAAAGGGCGAAGTCTTTATCCAGAGACTCGCACCGTATGTTTGTAAATTCCACTAGGGAATAAACCTAAAAGTATATATTTAAAGATGGCTTTTCAGTAATAACAATTGCTCACCTCTTTGAAAAAATATATGGAAATCATCAGAAAAGCTACAAACAAATTCAGCTTCATTCCTTTTTGTATATTGAACGGGCTAATAAACTTGAAGAACACTTTATCTATAAACAAATCTATAAAGAAATAATGCAATTGTAATTACAATAATGCAGTTGTACACAGTAAAAAAGTCTCCAAGTGATTTTTGGCTTTCTTTTTTTTTTTTTTTTTTAGGTAAAATATGATAGATAAGATTCTTACAAATCAATTCCCTTTTCGTACCGCACTTTTTTAAATAGGCAAAATTGGAGTATTGGCTCAAATTGTCAATCTATAAACTTCATACCACAATAGTTCTATTTTGTAAATATGTCTCTTAAATACTCGATCAAATCGGCAACAAGCGAGAAATCGACTGCGAGAAAACAGAGCTTGCTGGTGGTTAAATATGTTTGTATCAATTAAAAACGTTCCAAATTAGCTCAGTAAGAGACCATCAATTAAAGTAGATAATACTATTCACAATCGGTTTGGTGTACTCTCATTAAAATGGTTTTTTAAAAAGGTTTCGAGGGTTATGTTTTAATTATGCAGCTAAAATATTGTGGATTTGAGTGAGTGTCGATCGGATGGAGCTGGAGTTGGAATAGTTTTCCATATGAATGAGTAAACCAAAAATCAATTTAATTGGTTTATTATCATTGGTTGACTACGCTTTGTATAAAACTAAATAGTTGCTGAACAATAATTATGCTTGATAATAAGGGAAAGTACCCCTTTTTTTTATTTTCGTTAGGAACAACTTTTTATAAAAGAGTGTACTAGATTCCCTGAAAGTGTGCGACAAGTAGAGATATGCGTTTCCAAACCTATAAAGTATATATATTCTTGATTACGATCGATAAGGATTATTTTTCTTCTTAATTTCTATAGAAATGCTCAACCACATGTTGAAATTTCTACTTCGCACTCTCACTAACTGAGAAACAGATATCTGACAGTCGAGGATCTCTGTTGTTATAACCTAGAATGACTTTTATCGCAGTGTATGCTCCTCAGCTAGATTGCTTTACGCTGGACCCCGATCCAATTGTCCACAGGAAGCTGGAAGATCAGGCCGATCAATAGTCAAGTCACCGGAGCAGGAAGTTGCTAAAAGTCTTTCTTCGATGGGAAGTCAGTCGCGAGCAATAAAAAGTGAAGGGGAGTCCGAAAGACTGAAGTTGAGTCAAGTCAGATTGCTCTATGTATCTATGCGTTATCTTATCTGCGGAGGGGGCATATTTGTTATGAACTTACTGAAACTCAAGCAAATCGTAAACATTTCATAATACATATAAACATTATGGTGGAAGTGTGCGACAGCGGATAGCGGAACATGTTGTATCTTTTATGTGTTCTGTCTATTTCTGTTGGTCTTTATCAAAGCAGCGACACCCAAGACAACAAGTAATCCTAGTTAACAGATATATATCGCCATGTGAAGCGCCAAAGGCCTCCGCAGCAGGTGTGCGCCGAGGACGGGATCTGGAACTGGAACTGCGACTTGGGGATCTTATCAGCTTGATGGGCAAGGTTCCTTTAGTGTTCTTCATGCGAAGAGCCCCGAGATGATTGTGTTGATGGCTGGCTTGTGGGTGGTTCAGTGATGCTCATCGGAAATGTTAACTTGTGATATGAAATAGTTATACCCTTATCGGATCCGAATGCTATTCACCCACCTAATTACAATGTTCTCTCAGTTTTCTGCATTGTCCTTTGTTGCTCCATGGAAACTCCACTCAAGAGTATCTTATGGTCTTCGAACACGGAAGCTACTCATGTCAACCAACTCAATTGAACCCGTACTGACCCCGACCCCAAGCCAAAGAGACGCACATGAGATGTCCACTGCCCCTTTTTCTACCCCCTCGTTGGCAACCCCCTTCGATATAAAGGGGCAAACATTAAATTCTTGCTGCAGGCAGCAGTCCGACAATGATGATGATGATGATGTTGATGAGTGCCTTATTAAGTTAGGATGGTGGGCAGGAATAGCATTGGGGAGGAGGGGCGGAGAAGATTGATGCAAGTGCGAGAAAATCGCAAAGAGTTGAAACAAAAACGCAGATGCGACTAATTGAATGTAATGGGCACAAATGATGCGGTTGATGCGGTCTAGGTCTATGAGTATCCAGCTCCTCACCAGCAAACACTATGTATACACAGAAAAAAATTGGGGAATCCCCATTGGCTGGATAATTCATGGTTACTATGTGTTTTTATGGGCAAAACTGTGATCAAGGAATCTATAGAATTTTTGTTTCCCTCAGTGTATCTAAAACTCCCCATCATCAACCCCTTCTGAGAGCAAAAACAAGAATGATTCTGAACTCTTGTCTGGGCGTTTGATGAACTCATCCATCGTATGGAAATGAAATATCTGACTGGCGATCTCTAGCGTCTCTCCCTCTCTATCTCAGTGGTTCTTCTTATTCCTAGGTAGTTAGCTACCGATTCGATCATAAGCATTATGATAATGATCGCAATGATGATGCTGTGCTTTTGCGCCCTTTGTTTTCCGATTGTTCCAATGCTCTTTATAAAGTCTGATATCTCCCTAGTCATGAGAATGATCAGCGTAGCAGAGGTGTGTGTTGTTTGTGCTGTGGTTCGAGTTTGCATATTTATAAGAAATCCGAAGAGGTTATCGAACGTTTGATATCATTAGGCAGTCTATCTCTTTGCCCCTTCGAAGACCCGACGAGCTCATAAAGATGAACAATGAGGCAGCAGAAAGAGTTTCACAAAAAAGAGGTAGAAAATAAGAAAAACAAAAAAAAAACAACGACTTGTAGCCGAGGTTTGAGCTACATTAGAACAAACACATCACGTAACGCCTCCAGCAGCTGTGGATCTCGCCATCTCTCTTTTATTTTTCTACACCTCTCTTTCCGATCGAGCAAAACAGAAGAGCTCGAAGGTAAACCTGGAGAAGAGGTGGAGGACTTTAATGTTGGCCAGATCTTGTCGCCTGATCAAAAGAGAAAACTACAGTGGTAAGCACTATTTCGATTTGAAGGTTTCAAAAGTTTTTGAAGCTCTTGTGCTCCATGAACATATTTGGTAGACGAACAGTCGATGGTTTATATTTCCATATCGACTAGATCTTCAGGTTCTTGCTTTCTAGAGATCACTGTATTCTAATGACCTAAGCAAGCTTTGAGTGAAAGAATGCCTGTGGCCACCATATCTTTCTTCATTTACAGCTACCGCAAGGCTTTGGGCCTGGCTCGACTTGAGCTCGCGTTTCGGCTTCCCAAAAAGTGCGTTACGATGATTGATTTGCCTAAGCTTGAGCTTTGAGCCTCCCTTGTTTTTTGAGGGCTGGCTTAAATAGTGACCAAAGAAATAACAATAAAACAAAAGGAAAGAGCCTGCGGCTCTCGAAGCTGGGCACACAAACTGACGATCTAGACAGAAAACGAACCACAGACATTTGACTTTATTTCCCCCACTCTTCTTCGCATACTTTTTCTATATATTTTATTTTTTTTTTTGCCGTTTTATATTGCGAAGAAGAACCCGGAATTGGCGTTTTTTATTTATATATATCTTCTTACTCTTTTTGTACCAACATACCAATACAGCTAAGCGAGGGCAAACACAAATAGCAAACACGATACGCTCACGCGCTTGTTATGCACGCTCAGCAGCGTCTAAAAGCGGTGGAAAAAAGGGGTGGGTAAAACGGGGACAGTGGGGGCTATGGTAGATCAAGAGTTACGAGCGTTGTTGCTGTTTCTTAAATATAAGCGACGACGAGTGTTGTGAGCCGAGCAGTTATAAAAGCAAAGCAGGTCGTTGACTTAGCTATTTCGAATTTTGAATATATTTTTTATGCTTATTAATTGAGTATTTGATATGAGCGGGCACACAGACACAAATGGCAATATCCGAGCGTGAAATACACGTGCAGAATGTAAACACATCTATAGGAACCCCAAGTGTACCTACACACCATTACTCATCAGAGCTTATTGATTGCTCAATAGCCTGCACAGATCGGGGGATTGTAAATGTGACACTCTTTACGTTTTATTGATTAGCTAGTTACCTCTAGAAGTAATTGTCGTGACTGTTGGTCTTTTCTTTTCAATATGAAATAGAAACCGTAGATATTTTACGATGTATTGCATTTTTAAAGAAACCATACCCTTTCTGTTGACCTTTATATCAAAGCTCTTTATTGGCTAAGTGAATCCCCAGATTACCTTACATCTGGCTGTTAAAAGAACATCGTATACCTACCGCGAGCGATATGAATCGAACTGAGAACCCCAAGAAAACTCATTGAATTACACACAATTTGCGGACTAGGGTCAAATCCCTTGGCTTTAGGGGTTGATTTAGGGCCAGAACGAAAACACCAGCCCAACAGAAAAGACGAGATAAACAAACACGATGCTGCACTTGAGCTCGCTCAAGAGAGACCTCATAAAAGAGATCAAATGTCAACGACAGCAGCAGCACCACCACTATATGTATGAGCACCACCATAGGCACCACATGCCTCGTCATTCTTCCTTTCAGTTACTTCATTCCATTCTTTGATGGGCTTCAAGGAGATCCGTAGCCCGGTTTCCAAGAAGTCCTACAAGATGTAAAGCAAAGTGCAGATCAGGTAGGGGAAGGACGGACGCATTTCCTCATTGCTGCTCTTCTACCTGATCGGCACACTGAGAGAAATGTGGGAGTGGGTACGGGAAGAGCTCGTGGAACTGAAATAAGATAGGAAAACAAAAAATCACATAAACATCTAATACATTGAATGAAAAAAACAGTGACAATACATTTATTCAGCATTACTTGAAAAGTTCTTCAGTGTAGAAAGGGAGACAGCATCCCTCTGACTTTCTCTTTCTCGCACCTTCCCTTCGATCGAACGCTGAGCCGTTAATCTTAATGCGCCATGGCTGCTGTCGCTTCTGTCTCTCTTCGGGTTCCTTTTCCCCGACATATCTGATTTTCAGGCTATCAGATTTTCTTATTTTCCCATCGTTCTTACTGCGTGCGCAGCACTTGATGCACCCCGTGTGTGCGCTGGGCAGCGGTGCGGGAGGCGTGGCGGGGGTCCAGCGAGGAGAGGATGCGCCTGCGGAAATTACTCATTAACGTTCAACTCCTGTCCGTCCGGGCACTCACTCGGGTGATTCACTTGGCAAGCTGGAATTCCAGCTGTGTCTAGGAGTGCCGATCAAAAATGCCATTTGAGTGTCGTCTTAAGGGGCTAAGCGATAGGGAAGTACTGTGGGGTGTTGTATGTTAAGTGATATGCAAGCTGGACGCCACTCTTTACTTAATAATATTAGAAGGCTGCACTGGGTAATCCTTGCCGTTTTCATTTGCGGCACGTCTGAGAAATATCTCAAACATGATTTAAAAGGTTGCTTCCCATAATGAAATTATTCAAGAATTTCGTAGATTTCGTACAGCAGATAGGAATAATAGTGCAAAAATCCAAGCTGGTATGAACGTTTAACGTATCTTATCTGATTGCTGTCCCACATAATCCTTTCCATTCTGTTATATAGGAACACTTAGCTCCTCGACTTCCTTATCCGTCTTTTAGATCTCTCATGTCCCATTTTCTAGCATTTCCGATCCCACGATCCCACACACGAAAACCCCTCCTCCTTGGAAATGCTTTTTCTACGCCAAAAACGGAAACATTGGCAATATTCGTAGAAAGAGCTCATGGCATTCTTTAACCCATTTGCTTGTTTTTGGTTTTCCAGCTTTCCTTCCACTCCCCCAGGCATTTATTTGTTTCTTTCTTTTTCTAAACTGATCGTTTTATAATTTTCGTTTGTAATTTCCGTTGAAACCGGTTCCAGATCGCTCGCATACCTTACCTCTGATTTGGAACTACCTGTGTGCCTGACTTGATTTCGAGTTGTGCCAGAGAGGGAGAGGTGACTGAATGCTGCTCTTTTCGGATTCTTCTCTGCCGCGCCTCCTGTGTCGAGATTTAGAAATATTCTTTATACTCTTATTGCGTGCGTGAGAAGACGTGATGCACTAAAAGAAATCAGTACTACTTACTATATTGAATCCTTTGTCCTTGTAGCTCTGTGAGCAATGCCCCACGGTGGGCGCCAAATTTTTTAATCGTGCTCTTGTAATGCATGACCCAAATCAGCTGTTTACATTTTTCTCAGTGAACTTCCCCAACTCTGCCTCTTCCTGGGCCTGCTGCTCCGCCTTCCTTTTCTTTTTTTTTTTTGTTTCTGTGTTTCTGTTGCTGGCTGATGAGCATTCATTTGTCATTTTACTACGTGCCACCGACTCGAACTTTTAGCCGAATGTTTATTTATTTTGTGTTGCTGTTGCTGGTGCTGCGGAACATGTGTGCACTAGAATATATGATTTTATTTTAGTGAAAACTCAACCATGTGTTGTGGCAACCGAAATAACACGTAGGATCGTTCTGGTGTGAGTGTGGTGTGTGACTGTATGTGGAGTGTGCACAATCAGCGGCGGGGCATCAGCATTTACCTCTAGCTCTCTTCAAAAACAAATAGATCGGATCGGTTGTGGATCGGATAGACCCCCTCTAAGCCCTCTACATGCACAATAAAATATTCAAGGCGATTATTATCATCCTCATCATCGCCATCATCCTCCCCCCCACTTTTTTTTCCCCCATCACCGTCACAAATATTTCTTGTTCTTGCCCTCCCTTTCTGGCGCTCTTGGCAGCGCTCACTTGTTGAAAGCGCTTCCCGGAGAATGAGGAAGTTTCTTTCGGGAGAGCGAGGCAGTCGGATCCAAGTCGGTGAGGAGAGAAGCGCGATAAATCTGAACATGTGTGCAGTGAAAACGTCTGGTCCGGCTATAAGTGGGTATAAGTACAGCAGAGGACGACCAACTAGTACCAACTATCTGAGGTCCTAACAAAAAACGACACTATGTTTTAAAATATTATTAAATATTCTTCGCCGTGGTATTGGTATTTTCCACCAATTGTCTGTGAATAGGGTCTACCATGTTTAGCTGATGCTACCCGATCTCCCCAAGCTCCCAAACTCATCATCATTTCGATCCACCGACTGAGACTTGCTGCTCTCCTTACCCACTGGCGGATTTATTAGTTGCCCCATCGCAGCAGCGTCTTTCTCCAACACGGGTTGCTCCCATCCCATCCCACTCCCTCTTCTCCGGCTGCTGCTTTTGGAAACGGGTTTGCTGCTTGGAATGTGCACTTCCGTTTGCTGCTGCAGCAAGATACGAGAGTGGGCAATGGGCACGGCTTTCAAGTTTCGAGAGACGTTCGACTTGGCCGCTCCCCCGTTTGTTCCTCGCCGGGTGCCATCAATACATTCGCTTATGTTGAAATCTTTACAGCAAAAGCAAATGATCACCGTCATGTGTGTATACGTCTTTCGGTTTTTGTGTGTCTGCGATCGGTTTGTACACATCCGGAACGGCAGTGTACCGCCGCCCATGCACACCCATACACCCGAAGACATCACACATTTTTGGTGGAAATTACCATATTGAGAAATTTACAATTAAAAAGTTGCTTCCATAGGCTTCGGCGACTAAGATATGCTCTAGGAACCTCAGCTAAAATTCATACTCCTATAAATATACTAACATGCTTGCTGACTTACTGTTCGTTGATCTGAAATATTTCTCATCTCGTTTTTTTACACTAGTCAACCTTTTTTTTTTAATTTTTTTTGGCAACCTCTAAAACTGCTATTAAAAGATTACCAGGAAGTAAAATTGAAACCAAGGTTGTGGAAATTTTTTTATTTACAAATTTCTTTATTTCTTTTGTCGAGGTGTGAATTGTCAACTGTTATTGTATTAAGTATCCGGATATGCTAGCGGAAGCGCCTAAATGGGACTTAAGGTTGGGCCCCACATTGGGCGCCAATTGCTGGGTATACACATGCGGCAGGCTTTTATTGGCATGCAATAAAAAGCTAGTAATCAATAAGATTACAGCAATGGTATCAGAGTTACTTACATTTTCAGGTCAACAATACAAGTGTGTTTTAATTTTTCTCCGTGTAGCGCATTCCCTAGTTCGTTGTGGTTGGACCTTTTTTTTGGAACTATCTTCTCCCGCTCTCGCTCTTCCCCTCTCGTCTGCCTGCGCCTCGGTCGCTGCGGGGGTGTGTTGCTGGCGATGCCGCTGCCGCCGTCGCCGCCGCCGAAGATGCCCGCTGAGCGGAGATGTCGAGGAGGAAGAGCGAGAGAGGTCCGGTCCAGACCTCTGCCGCTACCTGATCCTCTGCTGCGCCGCCCCGGTCTCAGCCTCAGCCTCTGCCGCTGCCAGTGAGTCACGCTCTGCGCTCTCCGAGATCGAGATCGAGATCCCTCAGCCAGTTTGCGCCAAGTAGTGTTCGGATGCGCTTGCCCGCTATACTCGGATGCCATATATCGCTGTACCATCACGCTCACACGCGCAAATAGATCGTTCGGTCGCGTTTCTGTTGTTTTTGTTGTTCTTGCGTCGGCATCGGAGAGATATATTATTTGTTTATTTCATCCTCGTCCATCGGCTGCCCCGCGACGATTATGAAGAAATCTGATTTGGTTGGAATGCGAATGTCTGTCTGAGTGTCGCTCTCCCGCTCGCTCCCGTTGACGGATCGAATCGGACCGGATCGTATCGTATTGGATCGGTATGTGTGGCGTCTGGGAGCGGGATACACTGGCTACCCCTACTAGCCCCCGTCTCCGACTAGGTGATGTGTCCGCTTAGATATTTCTCTGGCGGAAGTGTGTCGACGAGTGATCAACAACATCCATTGGCTACATCCTTTTGCGTTGGAGATTACTCAGTAGTGAACTTTGAACCGCCAGAGGAACCGTGTGCTTGCCATCCGTGCCAGAATCCATGGTAGTTTTCCGTATCTGCTTTACCCAGAATCTAAAATAAACAAAAAGTTTCGCCTTAAATGATTCAAATGGTGCTGTGAAGGATATTAAACATGTCTTAATACGCATTGAAAAGGATCAAATAATACCACAAATATCAGCTTAAAGAATAAATAAATGTAGAGGATTTGGAATGGATGTGATTCATGATGGCCAACATTTACATGGATTACTCACAATATTACTACAAATAAAGATAAAAAACTGTATATATAGTGTTCCAGAATGATTTAATATTACTCACATTACCATTTCAATCGCTTACACTAAAATGTGATTTCTTGTACATACATAATTTTATATCTAATGCTTACTTATGCCACTTAACTGATGTCAAACTTGTTATCTTATTCATTTTCAGATAATACCGCTTAACAGCAATTCCAGTGGCTTCCACTAACCCACTGATAAGGATCCGCTGACCAGGACATTTCCTTACACACTGTGGCTGCATGTCCAAAATGAAAATGCTCCCAGTACAGTTATCATTGAACTCGCTGAATCCCGGCATCTGGAGCGATGTGCTGTGGCGCTGTCCTCCGGCGCCGTCCAGCCAGCTGGCGGAGCTTAAGACACAACTGCCCCCATCCCTGCCTTCTGATCCGCGCCTCTGGAGCCGCGAGGATGTGCTTGTCTTCCTGCGGTTCTGCGTCCGCGAATTCGATCTCCCCAAACTCGACTTTGATCTCTTCCAAATGAACGGCAAGGCGTTGTGCCTGCTGACACGAGCGGACTTCGGTCACAGATGTCCTGGGGCAGGAGATGTACTCCACAATGTGCTGCAGATGTTGATCATAGAGTCCCACATGATGCAGTGGCATCTGCCCAACAGTCCAGTGACGCCCACCAGTCGTTATCCCCTGTCGCCGCACAGCCATCCGCCGACGCCCACGTGGCCACCGCTGAATGCTCCTCCAGAGAACAGTCCCTTCCACAGTTCTGCTCACGGTCTGGCCGGTCATCATTTTATGGCGCCGAACTCGGTTACGCTGAGTCCGCCGCCCTCAGTGGATTCCCAGGCGAGTAGTCCACCTCAGGCACCTTACCAAAATGGAGGAGCCCCTGGAGGAGCATCAGGATCAGCAGGAGGACCAGCACCAGCTGCAGGAGGAGCCACAAGCACCAGCAATCCCAACTCGTCGAGTGCCAGCAGCACCGGCAGCAATGGCTCCCAGCCGAACATTATGCCCATGAAGGGTATTAGCAGTGCCAGCAGTAACCACTCCGATTCCGAGGAGGAGTACTCCGAGACCAGTGGTGGAGTGAGCAAGTTGCCACCAGCACCACTGTCCTATAGCACGGCCAGTCCGCCAGGAACACCCATACTGAAAGATATTAAGCCGAATTGGACGCAACAGCTCACGAATAGTTTTGTGAACTCATGGTCCCAGCAGCAACAACAGCAGCAGCAGCAACAGGCTGCTGCAGTGGCCGCAGTAGCTGCTCAGGCGCAGCAGCACCAGTTGCAGCAGCAACAACAGCAACAACAACAATTGCCCCAGAAGCTGACCCTGGATAATACTGCTGGTCCAGTTGTGGCCCCCGCTGGAGGATCCATCTCCGCACCGACCACGCCCAGTTATATGTACAAAGCAAAGAGGGAGTTCTTCCCCGAGAATTCTGAGCCTAATACAAGTAAGTTGTTAAGTGAAGTTGTTGCCTAAACAAGGACTAACCTCTATTCTTATTTGTTCATCGCAGATGGCCGTCTGTTGTGGGACTTTTTGCAACAGCTGCTGAACGATCGCAACCAGAAGTACAGCGATCTGATAGCCTGGAAGTGCCGCGATACGGGAGTCTTCAAGATCGTTGATCCCGCCGGACTGGCAAAGTTGTGGGGCATCCAGAAGAACCATCTGTCCATGAATTACGACAAGATGTCGCGTGCCCTGCGCTATTACTACAGGGTAAATATACTGCGCAAAGTGCAGGGCGAGCGACATTGCTATCAGTTTCTGCGCAATCCCACGGAGCTGAAGAACATCAAGAATATATCGCTCTTGCGTCAATCGACACCGACGAATGGCAATGGCGGCAGCCCATCAATGCCACAGGGCAGCAGTCAGGCACCTGGAAGTCCAGCTGGGCAGAACTGGAATCCCCAGCAACAGCAGCAGCAGTCCCAGCAGCAACAACATCAATCGCCACCGCGACCCGCCTCGCGGAATGGTCCAATGAGCCTGCCCGCCGTTGCAGCTGTGGCAGCAGCGGCTGCTGCGGCCTACGGTCCACCACCCACATCGCCGCTCTTCATGCACGCTATCAATGGAGCCTTCCACTACCTTTCGGCGGCGGCAGCTGGTCCGCCACCCAATTCCCCTGCCCTAAACACCCCATCCACTGTTGGAGGACCCGACAAGTTCCAGTTCCATCCCCTAAAACTGGAGAATGGCTCGGGATCGGGTTCGGAAAGCGCTGGCGAGGATCTGAAGCCCACGGACCTCAGTGTGAGCAGCAAGAGCACTGCTACCAGCAACGAGGACTGTTATCCGTAAGTGGAGTACTATTAATATCCCGTTTTAAAATCATTTGGCTAATCAAGCTTTCGCTCCGTAGACTTATTCGCAACGCTGACGGCCTGACGACCATCAAGTTAATACGATACAACGATCACCAGGTATCCGCTTCGCCAGCGGGGCAGTCGCCCAAGCACGAAGACCAGCAGGGAGGCGCCTCCAATGCCAGCAGCTCACCCAGGCCCATGGATCAGGCTAGTGAACAAGCACATCCAGTGCCCATGGAAAGCGATTGTAATGGCGGTGAGTCGGAGGACTCCTTCCGACATATGCAGCAGTAGGAGACAATCAACGCACTACTTCCATCTTCCACTCCCTCCTGAACACACACACAACATTACCTGAGCTAAATAAAGTGGGACCAGCACAACAAGCGCACAGGAACATAGACAGACACTCTGCTGGATATAATTCTGGATGCCTTTCGGTTAGGATGGGTCGCTTAGAATGCAAACGAAACGGAAAACTCGTTATAGGAGAATTTGTAGCAATTTTATTTCGAAATTCTCATTTTATGAGAAAAGCTTGTATTTCTTCCTTACACGAAACTTGATATTCAATATTCAACTTCATAATCAACGGTTCTTCTAATAACTGCTGTTTTATACTTTCTTTGCGGGTGTCAAACGACCTGTCCGACTTTCTGTACATAGAAATCACATATGCATAAACAAACACACAATCATACATACATTTATTTTATACATCAAGCGTATTTATTAAGCTAAGCTAAGCAAAAGCAGAGTGCATGTAATTTCGTTGTTGTAAGTAGACATCTTGAGCCGGCGCAGCGCAGCCTTCGATTATGTGCCAATTTCTACATTTATCAAACAAACAAAAATATGCCTATCCATAATCAATCATATAAGTAATGAGTAGCGAATAAGGAGTAGAAATTAGCCAGTAGCTTAGACCGTAAGTGTTGCCACCTTTGAGCTTTACAAATGTTGCCTCAACAATGGTTTCAAATTTATGAAAACAAAAAAAAAGAACAAAAAACAAACAAACATTGTTAAAATCGAAAGAAAGAAAGTGAAGGAAATATGAAATTTGAATTGTTGTCGAAATTGTTAATTAATATACAAATCAGCATAGAAAGAGTTTTTGTATACAACAAGACAAATTGATTTCTTGTGATAACAACAGAATTATCTTTGATTCACATTGGCTGAATGCTAACGAAAAAGGGCAGTTCCAGAAAAGCGAAGCTGAAACAGTTTTGCGATCCTTCGTGCGAGGATGGTACTGCTCTTGCTTCAAGATCAGCCAGAAAAAAAAGAGCTTTCAAAATTCAATTTCAATTGAGCCCCTAGCCCTAGATACACTGCAACAAGAAACACAGATAGAAAAACATTGGCTTCCATTTTAATATAGCAATGATACACACAAGCATATATGTATACACATTAGTTTTCTATTGCTCTTATTTTTATTTTTATTTGTATTATTTGTACGTTAGTTTAAGTGGCTGCAATCAAATGGCAGCCCAGCAGCAGTAGCAGCAAATGAAGGTGTTCATTTAAGCATTAACAACTTTAGTTTGTAAAACCGCTTACGATCTTACCACCACACCACCCGCCACTCACAACCCACTCACCAGATAAAAACAATGAAACAATAGAAAATGTACATTTAAAGCACTTTATTAATTACATTAAACGGAGTGAACAGAGTTAGGAAGAGATATCATCAATGCACGTTCATACATTTAGCCTGTAGTGCAACTGTAATTATTAATTATTGTGTAGATCTACGGTAAAGATAATTTTCTATTTGTTTTTCGTACGCCTTAAGTTTAAACACCGCCAATAGCTAATAATTAGCACTCTAGTGTCGCCACAATACCTGTTCTTCCATTGAAAACGTTATCTTTCGATCAATACATAATTTATATATGTATAAAAAAGAAACAAATTTATATGCAATAAATAAATTGAAAAGTGAAATCCAAGATCCCAAGGATCGGCTTTATCTATCTTGGGCCTCAATTGGGTTTGTAATTTACTGGGTTACATTTATTTATAAAAATTCATTATAGCTCTTTTCTGCAATCGTGCAATTCACTGTGGGGTTTTATAGCGAAGATTTCTAAAATCTTGATTTGAGTAAAATTACAAATGTATAATTGGTTTCAGGCGGCTATCCTAGGATAGGTAGTTTAACGTTTTTTTAGATAAGCTCCTGATTGTCCAAAAACTCGCGAATCATATTTCTGCAGGACTTGAGCAAGGACCTGTTGCAGTTGCGCTCTTTACTGGGAAATGGAGTCCTCGTTTTGGCTTTGACTATCGACTTGTTGCTGACTGAAGTCTCGGATTTAGCCGGTGTCAGGGATCTCCTCAGAAGGTGCGATGGTATGAAGCGTTTCTTCAACGGCTGACTGGAGACTGTCGGACGAACAGTCTGATCCCTTGGCGTCGTGTTATCGGCAACTGCAGGCGGCGGAGTCGGAGAGCAGGAATCCGTGTAGGATATAATGTTGTTGCACATTTGTCGGTCATATTGGTAGCGGAGCAACAAGAGAGCAGAAGCCGCCTCCAGCTCCAGAGCACTGTGGTTGGGCATGGACAGGTCTCCTGCGTCGGATGCTCTCACTGGCGAGGGACTCGCCTGCTTGCGTTTGTTCAACATGCGGTACTTCATGATTGGACTGTCGGGAAGGAACTGATGTCCTGCTGGTCTCAGCGCAACGTTTATATATCTCAAAGATTTACCTGTTTATGAGCTGTCCGCCCCTGCGCTCTACCTACCAATTGGTAGGTAATCCCAGTTGCCCTAATAAGTAACCTTTGGCGCAAGACAGGTAGGATCCTAGTTAGCCAGAGTAAAATTTCGCGAATTTTATTGATCTTACCGTTGTTCGGCTTATATATCGGCCGCTAATCTTGCTAACCCTAATAAGCCAGGTGCAAGTCTTTTAAAGGCCAGATGGCTTCGAGCCCAATTTTCGGAAAATTCTGAAAAATATCTTTTAATTCTGGAACGTTGTGACAACTCGGACAACAAAAAATGGGCTACATGATTGGAGTAAAAAATTAAGTTTGTACACTTTATTTAAATGAAAATCAAGACAATAACCCTTAAGATTAGTTAAATGAGTGCTTCAGGATCAAAAAGCGTATGTTTCAACATTGAAAATGAATAATATAAGCAGTTTAGGTGGTACGATCAATTTTTGTTACACACAATTCAACAGAAATCCGCTTGTCTACGACCATTTAATATTTACATGCAGATATGCACTTTGCTGCTTCATAAGCGAATCAATGTCGTTGACTACAAAACAAGGTTTATTCCAAAAATAATAAAACTAAAATTTCTGTTGCATTGCGCCATTGCCGCTCGTATCTAGTTGCAGTTGCAAATGTACACAGTAAACACAGTTAAAGGCATTCGGTTTGGATCGTTTCTGTTCGGTGCGTGCTGATAAGCATATCAGGATAGCCAGATCATCTCCTTGGTCCCTAGGGACTCTCTGTTCTCTACGCGTGAATCTCGAACAGTTTGGCCACCTCATTGAGGTCATCATACTTCTTATTCTGATTGATTATTGTCCTAGCTAAGCCTATCCGATTGAAGAGGTTCCACAGCAGGATGCCGACGATCTTGTCGTTCTTCAAGTAGAATATTACACCCTTGCCATAGTTGCCCGCCTCATCGGGATCACAGGTAACGCCATCTGGGCCATCCCCGGCATCGGATTTTGACGACTGTTTGAAACTCGTATTGGTCTCTATTTCCTCGGAATCACTGGACTCAGGCAGTTGGTCGACGCGCGTGGCGGAGTCCGAGGGCAGGGCGAACACCCCAACGGTGGGTAGCGAAGAATCCACCAAACCGATACCCTCGTACCCGATCTCTGGACCAAGGTCGGACCAAAACATGCTCTGATGTTGATATGGTTTTTCTGCAAATGGAACGGTAAACATTAAACTGTGTAGTTTATTAACTATAAGCTCAATAACTTACTTGCTCCCGTCATGTTCTCGCCGGCCAGCCGACCAGAGACCACCGAGTGATCATGGTGCTCCACCCGTCGCCTGCCCAGCAGAGGATCGAAGAAGCAGGAAGCATCACCGGCCACGTACAGATTCCGCCTGGCCTCCAGCTCTGCATTGACTACAAACCCACCGAGACTCCTGTCCACCTCTAGCCTGCTGGGTCCCGCGAGGTCCGTGTTTGGCGTGCAGCCCACGCAGACCACCACCACGTCCGACATTAAAGTCATACCATTGTTTAACTCCAACTTCAGATTGGACTCATCACGAACTGCCGCTCGAATGCTGGCATTGGGGATGACACAGACACCCTGGGCTTCCATTTTTGCCGTCGTCCAGCGACTCAAGTAGTTTGGAAGAACTTTTGACATGTTAGCATTCTCCTGGAACACCTGGTACACTTTACCGCCATTGTTCTCTCTGGAATAGTGTGCCAGAGAGCAGGCCAATTCACTTCCGATAAATCCATTGCCAACAATTGTGATTGAACGCTTTTCCGCCGCCAATTTTCGGAGGCGATCAAAGTCATCGGGTGTGCGATAGACCATTACTTTTTCGAGCACGCTGGGCGGCGCATCACGGAGCATGGTCAGGTTCTTGGGGGAACAGCCGGTGGCAATGAGGCATTCGTCGTAGTTAATCTCGTAACCGTCGTTCAACGTCACTATGCGTTTTTGCGCGTCCACCTTCTTCACAGAGAAACCTTGAGCGACGGCAATCCCGCCATTGGCATTATCATCCAGATCCTCGGGGTCTATGAAAAACTCATCCGGCTCAAAGAACAAGCTGTAAGCAAGAAGAATTAAATAGGTTTCAATTATATGATTTAGATATACCTTCTTTCGGACCCCGTCCATTGCTTAAAACGATAGTCCTTGATGGGATCCTCGTTAGGATTGGGCGTATACCACAGTTCCTTTGACAGTGGAGGACGCATGTAGGGCTTGCGGAACTCGTTGCTAATCATCAAAACCTTGGCTGTTGCATCGTTAGACTTAATGGCACGGAAAGCAGAGAAGGCAGCGGTTCCGCCGCCGATAATCAGGTACGGCACATGCTTGGGAAGATCCTCCGAACTGGGCGGACCTGCGCACAAAGAAAAAACGATGAGTTACCTCGGCTTATCATAAAAATACGACAAATAATTATTATGGAATCATGATTATTTTCCGGAGTGCAAAATGATTTGAGCCTAGAAAGTTATTTATGGCTATATAAAACATCTTATGTCATCATTACCATCCTACCCATTCAAATAATCTTTTTCTTTTTTTTAGTTTGCTTACTCGTGGCTAGTCCAGCAATTAATCTTCGTTTTCGTTGCTCCTCCTCTTCCTGGGCTTTTTTGGCTTCACTGTCATCCGTATCCCGCGTCATAAACCATGCGAGCTATTTGATTGCGAAGTAATTATAGAAAGTCTCCTTAAGATATTATCAGATTATATTACCAATCCTCCGGCTAACAGAGCAGCTAGTGCACCCAAAAGGCACTTAAGCCGTAGGTCCTTCATGCGGCACTCGCACTCCTCGTCGCCCCCACCGCCACCGGGAGCAGTACCATCCTCGTTGCAGGGCTGGCAGGTGGTCTCCTGACGTTTCCGCTTAAATTCCTCGCAGGGATTAGACGCTTTGCAGGAATCGAGGACGGGCTGACTGGTGCTTAGCTTTGCACTGTCCGACTTCAACACATCCTTAGCGCTGCAGACGGACTTGACGTCAGCAAAGCCCTGGAAATTATTTGTATTAGTTCATATTTGTTGCGAAACTCTGTAACTCTTTAATGGGGATGCAAACTGGTTTCGGATTAGTATCACTACATTTTCGCTGGTAATCAATTTTGCAAGGCTTGTAAGAAACTGGCAATGCTCTTAACTATCTTTTAAATAAAATATAAGCCACCAACACAGCTTTTAACGAGAATCCCTAGTTTACATCCCCGAACTTATCCAACTAAAATGGATGATGAATGGGCTGAGCAATGGGTACCACTTTAAAGAGTGGCTCCGACTGGGAATTGGCTTGAAACTGGGCATTGGCGTAGACGGGAACACCAGTCGCCTCCACCGCTGTCTCGTACTCCTCAACGGGGGGCGTGGTCGCGGGCTTGGCGACACAGACTTGATTATTCGGATATTTGTTGGCTTGCAATTTGGTGCGCGCCTCGAGGGTGCGTTTCTTTACCATTTGATAGAGGCTGCTGTGCGCGGGCCGAAGAGGAGCTGAAATCGAGGTGAATACTAGTTAGTTGTCAGCAAAAACATGAAAACACGGATCGGTTTGGCCAGCCATAACCTCAATTACCGTATGCCGGCGGCGATCGCTGCGGCACCGGACCCAATAGCCTCCTGTTGGCCAGGATGTACGCCTGCCGGATGAACTTTTGCGTCAGACATCGGACCCCCCAAATACTCATCGTGATTTACACTGCCTCCGGAACAGGTGACACCACAATCCACAATTGTGTAACGTAACAACGTTGTGCGGCGAAAGAAACGTGTGTTTTGCGAGTTTGTGTTTTGTTTACAAAATAACCAATTTCTATGACAAATTTCTCCGTGTAAAGTCCGGCGGTGTTTAATTGACCTCGACTCCTTTGTCCCTTCTTGCTTTTGGGTAGTCCGCGTTTAATTTATTTGTATTTTTCATTCCCTCGCCTGTCTTGTTTTTTTCTGTCTCTGTCTCAGTGTGACCGTCGTATTGAAAAGTGGAATTGAGAAATTATTCGTCTTGAAAATAGACAGAAATATTTAAATGTATCAAAATTTGTATAGGTCATTTTGTTTAGTTTTATTTATTTCCTGTAGATGTAGTTTTAAAATCGAACTTAAAATTTCTTTGTTTTGAAAATTATGTGTTAAAACACAAATTAAAAATTAAGAAAAATAATGGTTAATTTAATGAAATTAAAATGAAGATGTGCGGCCAATATCGAGTTCAAATTCTTATAAATACCACTTATGTCGTCAGCAAAATTGTGCATTAATATATAAGGTTGTCAAATACCTCCCTTCCGCCTTTTTGTCTTTTGAATTTCGCGGCTATGTACAAAGCCCTACAGAGCTCGTATCTGGCAATACTATACATACAAAACGACGCTATGCATGATTAGTTTGGATATTGCGTTCAACAGTTATGGACGTGTCAACATGGAGTTCACTAACGCCGAAACTCACGCTATTTTAAAGTTTTCCTTCGTTAAAGGCAAATCCGCTAGAGAAACGTTCCGTGAGTATAATGGTGTTTTGGGGGATGGTACTCTATCACTTCGAACCGTGGAGGAATGGTTTCGACGATTCAGAGCCGGTGAAAACGACACCATGGATAAGCCAGCCGGCGGAAGACCTGTGACGACAAATACCGATCCAATCATGGAATACATCGAGTTAGACCGGCATGTGGCATCTCGTGACATCGCCCAGGAGATGGGAGTTAGTCACCAAACCATTTTAAACCATCTGCAGAAGGCTGGATACAAAAAAATGCTTGATGTTTGGGTGCCGCATGATTTGACGCAAAAAAACCTTCTGGACCGAATCAACGCCTGCGATCTGCTGCTGAAACGGAACGAACTCGACCCATTCTTGAAGCGGATGGTGACTGGCGGCGAAAAATGGATCAATATCAAGGGAAAACGGTCGTGGTCGAAGGCCGGTGAATCGTCCCAAACAGTGGCCAAGCCGAGATTGACGGCCAGGAAGGTTTTGCTGTGTGTTTGGTGGGATTGGAAGGGAATCATCCACTATGAGCTGCTCCCATATTGCCAGACGCTTAATTCTACCATCTACTGCGAACAACTGGACCGCTTGAAGCAGGCGATCGACCAGAAGCGTCCAGAATTGGACAACAGGAAGCGTGTAGTGTTTCACCAGGACAACGCCAGACCACACACTTCGTTGATGACTCGTCAGAAGCTACGGGAGCTCGGATGGGAGGTTTTATCGCATCCACCATATAGCCCGGACATAGGGCCAAGTGATTACCACCTGTTCCCGTCCATGGCGAATGCCCTTGGTGGTGTAAAGTTGAACTCAAAAGAGGCTTGTGAAAAGTGGCTGTCCGAGTTCTTCGCAAATAAGGAGGGGGGCTTCTACGAGGGAGGTATTATGAAGTTGCCGTCCAGATGGAAACAGATTATCGAACAAAACGGCGCATATTTGAACTAAATCCGATCACTATAACACTTTTTATAAAGCATTGAATAAAGAGCAAAAAAGATATTTGACAACCTTATATTAAACACATATGGGAACATAAGAAGTCTAACTTGCAATGCCGAACATTCATTTATCAGCATTCGCTTGCTGCAAAGCGGCTGCTGCAGCTGCTCCACTTACGGGAGGCTTGATGTCCATTAGTTGGCACAACTGGTTCCTCAGCGGACGCACCTCCACCAGCGGCAGCGTCCAGTCCGTTTCCGAGAGCAGAGTTAGGATTTCATCCATATTCTCCTCGGGCACTTCGGTGACATCCCCGTGTAGCGCCAACGCTTCGTACAATTTTGTGGCAGCGGTTTTGCGAACATGGACATGCTGCAGTCCAAGGAATACTGAGAGCTTGGAGAGGATGCGTCTGGACAAACGAGGAACCTGGAGCAACTGGCTAAAAGCACTGATGCTGGTAGCAGTCTTATACAGTTTCTTGTAGCCCTTAACCTCCAGGTTCAGCAGCTTAAAGATATCCTCTGCAAAGGGATTTGCTTCATCATGTAGAACCGATTCCACAGTTCCGGATCCAATGAGTATATCTAGGAAACTGAGCAGAGGATAGGTCACGCGCTCGTTCAGCAGGTGCTCCTCGAATATCTGCACAACCTCAGAGCACAGACGTGGAACAGTCTCAGGATTGGAACGCAAGAAGTGGAATAAGGCACTGGAGGCATACTTGATCTGTAGAACAAATATTTTGGAGATTAAGGAAGGGGTTAACTTACAAGAGGGTTACTTACAAGAGATTCAGTTAGTTGACCAATGCTTGCACTCAGACCCAGAAGGACTCTTTTAGAGTAATCCGGCAGAGCGAGAAGCTCACAGAACAGAGGGAATGTGTGATCAGCAAATAACCAAAGCACGGAATCCGCATCGGCGGGTAATATTTCCAAAAGTTTGGTATGCTCCCGTATGTGGGGGATCCTGGGCTGATGATGGATCAGTTGGCAGCAAAGACGACCTCCTAGTCCACGAGTGCGATCGATCTTCTCCACCGCCTGCTGCATAAAGCCCACAACAATCTCATGGACTTGCTCTTGGGCGAGGAGATCAGGCGGACACGTAGTGACAATTTCGTAAAGCGATGACATGGCCGCCTCCCTCACCCATGCTCCAATGTCACCACGATTGTCCAAAGTGTACTCTTCCAAAGCTTTCAACAGGCATTCGATAAGCTTGTTAAAGTTTTTCGTCTCAGCAAATGAGTCTGAAAAAGAAATTGTAAACTATGATTGGTAAACATTCTTAGCCCATAACTATGATCTAAGACTCACCGATTCCTCCATCATATCCCACGGTTTTCACCAGCTTAGTCAAGGCCCTCACGCTCTGTGTCCGTGCCTCGCTCCACCTGTAAGTCTGGATGTTCTCGCGGTCACCCATTTCACCCACCAGAACCGCTTGCAATGGAGTTAGGCAGTGCTTAACCAGACTGTCCATTATGGCTGGCAGGTGAGTACGGATCATAAAGGAGGGTAGCACACCCAGAGCAGCAATGTAGCCCATCCGAATGTGCTCCTCCAAATCGTTCTCCGCTCCCCTTAAATAAGCACTGATTATGGCTTCGTTTTCCTCGTGTCTGGAATCCGAGCAGTAATAGGTGACACTGAGTTCGCCGAACGCCTCTACAGCACACTCCCGAATGGAGTTGGATTTGGTGACCAGACAGGAGTCGATGACTTTCTGCCAGGAAGCTGAAAAGAATAAACATAATCCAATAATATGCTTACTATACTTTAGTGACTCATTTCCTACCCAAGCACTCCGGCGTAGCCTGTAACTTGGCCTGACTGCAGTTCTTGATGTAGTTGCTCGTGCAGGATTTCATTAGTTCTCCGCTCATTCCGCGATAGCAGTTTTTGTCTAGGAACGTGGTTATTAATTCATTGAGCTCCGCAACCCTTTGGTTGGACAGGTAAACCACTTGGGGATCACTCTTTTCCTCCAGTTTGCGCAGGGCCAGTGTTATTTCTCCCATGGCCACGACACAGCCATGCCGGCAGTTAATATCGATGGTATCCGCTTTGGCCAGCAGTTGTGGAAGCACCACAGCGGCCATGTACTCGGGCTCCCAAAGGGAGAGTTTATGCAGGGCTTTGGCTGTCAACTCCCTTATAGCCGGATCCCAATGGCTTACCTTATGCTGTACTAGATGATTAATCAATGGTTCCCTGTACACCTCGAACTGTGCAATGTAGTCACTGATGTTTAAGTAGGAATTCTGCCGGATGCCAACGGAATAGAAGTCTGTTGTGGTGGAGATCTCGATACCGAAGGGAAAGTTTCCCAAGCGTCCAACACTTTCCTGAAAAGCGGCAGAGGCAGCCCGCCTGCAGTTCACCTCGCGATCGAACACTGCAACGGTCAGCAAGCCAGATGAGATTTTGTGCACAAAGGGTTTCACATCATCCGGATTGTAAGCCCTGGCAAATGCCCAGCACATGTAGCAGGCTGAATCTCGGATGTGCTGCCCCACCGACATGTAGCCCTTCATCTCATCGTAGAAGAGCGCCTGCATAAGGAGGGGAACCAGCTCCTCCAATCGATGTGGCAGCAGCAATCCCCTTTTTGCCAGTTCTGCCAAAGCCAGGCAAGCACCGTGCCAGGCCTCGTGGGGCTCCAGCGGGTTAAGTATATCAATCACTGAGCCTATAACCTCATCGGCCAGCTCCTTTGGGAGGCGATTGGTGACTCTGCCTAATCCTTTGGCGGCACTCCAGCGTATATCGTTTCCTCCGCTACGCAGTGCCTGGAGCAGCTCCTCAATCACCTCTTCTATAGCATCGGGCACAACTATTTCCTCGCCTTCCTCTAGCGATGGCTCCAAAACAGATGGTTCACCTCCTGCAGCCGTTGTCTGGTTTAGATTGGTCGCCAGTGATCGAGTACCTAAGTAAACACTTGTTTATTGTTTTTAGGCGTGAATTACGAACCCAAGTTTACCTCTTTTATACCGCCAGCTGGCAATACGTGGCTTTAAATGAACCAATCCAATTCTCTGGACGATTTTTACATAGTTCTTGTATTTGAGGAAGTCGTTGTCATCCTTGTACTGACAGGATGTGATCCACTGAAGAAGTTTGTCCGCATAAGGCAGAAGGTCCTCCCGCTTTCCGTGTTTTAAAATAGCAGCCACTGCAGCTAGCTGGCCGAACTTGACATCCACCGTGTCCGCTTGGTGCTGCTCCATGATCCACTCCAGAAAACGCTCCAGATATAGATCCTTGATGTCACTCCGAATGAAATACTTGGCGGCCAGGAAAGCAGCCATGCTGCTGCAGGTGTCGTTGGAGGATACATAAAGCTGGATGAGCTCAAAGATGCGATCCATCTTGGTGTTCTTCGACTGGACATGGTTCACTGGACTGCAATTGGTGGTGGGAGCTGAAGGCGAAGTGTCATAGGCATCTAGTCTCGACATGTGAAAGGGATTCAAAACCAGGATAGACATCCACAAGAGCAGTATATAGCGCGTTTCCCACTGCTCGAACTCCTTGGGATTCTGCTGACCCAGCAGATCTAGGACAAACTCCAGATCGCTCAGTTCGTGTGGCATAAACTTCACCAGAACCTTATAGGTACGAACTTTACAGATGATGTAGAGATACTTAAAGGCGGCATGGAGTTCTCCCGTGTCCAGATCTGGCTTCCGAATCTTGTGGAGCAGTTTGCCGAGCAACTCCTCCAAATGTGGATCCAGCAGGTGGGGCTGCTCTTGATATCTGGACAAAACCTGGGCGTACTGTTCGAACTCTCTTTCAAAGGTGCTAGCGCCAATGGATTTTAAGTTTTCCATCATCTCCAGCACCTGCTGCAGTTCGGTGAAGTGCTCGAGCGTATTTGCGGGCAGGTCCTCATCCTTGCACTCCTCCACGGGATTCGACATGGCTGCTTGACGTTTTTATTGAGTTTTAAACCCACAGCCGGCAACAAAATCAATTCGTTTGTGAATCATTTGTTTTGTTACCAGGGTTGCAACCCCAACGAAAACATACTGCTGTGACACCACTGACTGCCCCGTTTCAGTGCATTGAAGAGTAAAACTGGTATGTAAATAGCGGATTTTTTTAACCCTGAACTAATTGCTTTCTCACTGTTTTCCGACCGAAAAGGTCTTATTTTATTTTTTTTATCTATAAATTGACTGCAGTTATTTAGTAAGGTTTGCAATAAATCGTTCGGCGATATTAATTCAGTTAGTGTCATGTTGCCTTTGGTGTGGTCGTTTTGCTTGCAGCTGGTAATACCGTTAAGCAGCTGTTTGGCCAGAGTTACCAGGCGTAGTTGTTCTTTTATTTGAAGTGGCAAAGCGAATTTGCGAGATTTAGGAACAGCGAAGTTTTTTATATTCACTCAAAACGCAGCAAAGCAAGCCAGAATTTCGAAATTTAAAAGTCGTACGATCGAGTTGGTTCGCTCACACATTCGTTCAGTTTGCTGTGAGCGCGGTGATTGATGTAAAAATCTCGTTGAAAGTTCGACGTCCTCAAGTTCCGGGGCATTTCATTTGTTGACAAACCGCAGTTTCTGGTCTGGTACGCCATGAAATCAGATAACTACCGTCTCATAGTAGAGGTCTCTAAGCGCCGGTGTCTGTGGGACACCAACATGTCCATGGCGTACCGCAACCAGGACGCAGCGCTCCAGTGGGCGAGTGTTGCGCAGATTATGCAGCAGGATGGTGAGTGGCGGGAAATCGAGACGGGTTTTTTGTTGTTATGCCTAGGAAACCTATAAATAACACCTGGCAACTTGCAGTCGCGCTCTGCAAGAAACGTTTCAAGGGAATGCGGGACAGCTACCGGGCGGAGGTGCGCAAGATACAGCAGAAACGCATCGAGATGTCCCACTGGCCGTACTTTCGCTCACTAGAGTTCATGCGCCACATCTTTGATCCGGAGCGCCTGGTGCCCTTTCCCCCAGAGCCCTTCGTTATGGACACCGAGCAGGCGGACGTCTGTGGCCCCACTTGTCTAGTTGACTTCGCGATCGATGTAGATTTGGACAATGATGACTCTGTTGATTTTGAGATCATAGAGGACATATTCCAGCGGGAACCGTCAGTGCCCCAGGACTCGGGCTCGGATAAAGGTTCGCTGATTAAGCCATTGGACTCCTCATCCTCGGGCGCCCATCGCTCCGATCAGGATCTTTCGCCCACATTGCCCTTGGACTTGCCATGCCATCAACAATTCCTGCCACGTCCACCACCGCCCTCGAAGAGAGGACGTCGGAGGAAGACTTCGTCGTCAAACGATGTCCCCTTTTCGAATGGATACGCCAGCCAGGCGACAAAAACTGCAACTGAAGCTGATGCTAAGAACGATTCGGATTTAAGTTTTATGCTAAGCATGATGCCTCACGTCAAGTATCTGTCACCCATTAGCAACCTCAAGTTTAGAATGGAGATGGCGCGTATTCTGGTGGAACTCAGGGAGGAGGATCAACAGATGCTCACAGCGGCGGGACCAGGAGCCGTTCCTGATCAAGGGCTGCCCAAACTAACGCCCGCTCCGAATTCGAGTTTTGCCTCTCAGCTGGACAAAACCCATTACCATCTATTCACTGAACCTCAATCGCCATCTTCGTTTGACTATGTGGACAGCTCCATGGTTGAGTGCGATGTCAAGATAGAGAATGAACCCTTAGCATGAAAACTTCATTTTCAGCTTTCTACCAAATTTATACGATTTTACATTCAGCAGTAATTTTCTAAGGAATTACCAAACAAATATTTCTTTTACAAATATTTCCTTTACTCAAACATGAGTAGTTGGTTTTTGCTTCATTGGCAAAATCGTTAGCATAAGACCATTGACTTGCTTGTAAAACATTGACTTGTATTGGGCAATAGATAATTTAAACATTTTGGACTCCGTTAATAGCAGTTGTGACCTGTGCTGAAGCAATATTTAACAAATTGAACACATAAAGATAAGAACTGCTGATGCTGTTAAAAGTTTGAGGTTTTGCTTATCTTTGGGCCATCATCTGGAAGGAATGTTAATGGATTTGGATTGATTTCAGATTCCGTTTATAAATAGACCCCTAATTTATATGCGCATACAATTTATAAAAGAGGGAAAACATTTTAAGAGTGAGATAATCCTAAAATGGTTTCGGTTTCATTCCAAACGTTCCCTTATACGTCACGCATTGTTCTTAACAAATAAATCAGGCAAAATGCTTTAAAACAATCTTATTAGTTCAATTGTATTGTTTAAATTTATATTTAATTAAAATATATAAATATAGTGAACTTCACCTAAAATATATTTTAAGATTATTTCTTATTTTATGTTCCATGTCCAGCGTTCCAGAAAAAAGGTAACTTGAAACTCGGATTTGGCAGTTGGACGTTTTCGTTTCGGCGAACGGCATTTAGTTAGGCAAGCGGCACGGTCACACTGGTGAACAAACTAAAAAAAAGTGTGAAAATTTGTCAAATATTTCGACAAGTACAGAGTTTTAATCGATTCGGGAGCAGAATTCAGCCCCCGCACCAAAGCCCCCGCGTGTTCCACCTGATTGGAGGATGCAGAGATCCACAGACCGGATACGGCGGCTGAAGAAGCTGAAGAGCGTTACGGGAGCACAGGATGGCGTTGGAGGCGGCGATGCTGCGGCGACCTCGGAAAACCGGACCTCCGCATCGTCGGACACGAACGGAGGAGCTGCCAGCAGCGCAGCCGGCGGCAAGGAGCCCGGCACACTGAATCCGGAGGTCTTCAAGCACCTCGACAAATCCGGACGCAGCGAATTGTACGTGTGTGGTACCACGCTCCGACACCGATGCAAACGCAGCCAGAGATATACGCACACGCGCCCAAACACTCGCACTCGCAGTACAGTGGCTGTCGTCAGTTTGTGTCTTGCTGCTGGATCGACTGTTTGGACAGACTGTTCCTCGTTCCCTAGCTAAATAAATCGTTTACTTCTAGCCTGAAGTACCTCAAGCAGCAGTTACAGGATGCGGCGGATACGCCCGTCTACGACAAGAACGGCGTCTTCAAGCAGGGCATCTCCAATGCCATCTACCAGCTTCTCTGGCAGGCCCTGCGCTTCACCCACAAAAAGGACATAGTACTCCACCTGCTCCTGGAGGTCGTGGTGAGTGTAAATCTGTAATTGTAGTTTTATTATTTCGTAACAGATGGATTACATGTGTTAATTTAAATATATTCCAATGTTTCAGCATATCCATGCGGACTTGCCCAGCCTTATAGTGGACGTGGTTAACATTCTGGACAGCGAAACCTCCCTCATAACCGATGGATTTCAAGAAGAACGACATGCCTTTGTGCAACTTGTCAAGGACCTGGACAAGGTGGTTCCAGAAAGTCTTTTAAAAGAGCGATTGGAAATCGATACGTTGCAGGAGGTGGGAATCGTCAAGAACAAGACCTTCTACTCCAAGTTCATCAAGGTCAAAACCAAGCTATAGTACGTATTTTAAAAGCGATTTGAGGTTGATACAATATGTAATTTCTACTTTCCTTTTAAGCTATAAGCAGCGTCGGTTTAATCTTTTCCGCGAGGAGAGCGAAGGGTTCGCCAAGCTTATCACAGAGCTAAACCAGGAGTTCGACGAGAGCACTACCCCAGAGAGCATAATGGATATCATAAAATCCCTTATAGGTATAATACATGCCAATATAATACAAGCGCTTTTTAAGGTTTACTTATTGTTAACTGAATTCCAGGTTGCTTTAATCTGGATCCGAATCGGGTTTTGGACATTATTATCGAGTCCTTTGAAACTCGTCCGGATCGATGGAACTTGTTTATCCCCCTGCTGCGCAGCTACATGCCCACTGGTGCCATTATTTGCGAGGTCCTTGGTTACAAGTTCTGCCACTTTAAGGACTCTCGCACGCCCCGCTCGTTATATCATGTTTGTGCTCTTTTGCTTAAGCACGGCGTCATCGCGCTAAACGATGTATACGTGTGGTTGACTCCGAACGATGGCAGCATAAAGGCGGACTGGGAGGAAGAGCTGGCGGATGCCAGGGAAATGGTCCGCAAGCTAAACCTTATCCAAACCAACAAGAAGGAAGACGAAAAGGATCCACCACCGCCACCCACGGTTAAGAAGTTCAATGAGGTAGAGTTAGTAAACGTTTTGTAGGGAAATCTACTCACGATGTCATTTTTTCACAGGAAAAATACAATGCTAACCAAAAGTTTGGTCTCTGCGAGGCTCTGCTTAAAGTTGGCGACTGGGAGAATGCGTCTAAGATCATCCAGAAGCTTCCCGAACAGGCAGTAGTACTGCAGGAACCCATTGCCCGTGCCATTGCCGAGCTGATTCACCTGTCCGTGGAGAATATCTACTACAAGAAGTGCTTTAAGGCTCCCGCTGGACGAAGGCAGAGCCGAAATCGGTTGTATGACGATTCCAAGTTGGTGGCCAAGATGCAGGCAAGGGAATTCAGCGACTTAAGGAAGTACACCTGGCCGATGGCTAATGTTTTGGGACCTGCCATGCACTACGACACTGTGCTGATGTACAAGCTAATCCGTATCATGCGGAAGCTAGTAATCGATATGGGCGTAGACAGCCTAAATGGACCTCCGCCGAATTCGGAGGCAGAGCAGCACTACTATGACATTATGAGCTCGCTAGATGCCTGCATTTTACCCTCCCTTCTCTATCTAGACAACAACTGCTCCATGTCCGAAGAGATTTGGGCTGTGCTCAAGTATTTCCCGTATCATTTTCGCTACAGTTTGTATGCGCGTTGGAAGAACGACAGCTACCAGATGCATCCTAATTTGATCAGGAGATGTGGATTGGCACAGAGGGATATCAAGGCGCTAATGAAGCGCGTGAGCAAGGAGAATGTCAAGCAGCTTGGACGTTTGGTAGGAAAGTACAGCCATTGTGCCCCAGGACTGCTTTTCGACTATGTGAGTTTCATTTGCGTGCTTTTCCAAATACGTTTATTTATTTCGATTACTATTTCAATAGATTCTCTTGCAAATTCAAATTTATGACAATCTTATTGGGCCGGTCTGCGACATGCTCAAGTATCTTACTGCCTTGTCCTTTGACTGTTTGGGATACTGCATCATCGAGTCCTTGACGTTAACGGGTCGTCTCAGGTTCAAGGATGATGGCACGTCGTTATCCTTGTGGCTGCAAAGTCTTGCCTCCTTTTGCGGAACCATCTATAAAAAGTACAGCATTGAGCTGAGTGGGTTGCTTCAGTATGTGGCCAATCAGCTGAAATCGCAGAAGAGCCTGGACTTACTGATTTTGAGAGAGATCGTGCATAAAATGGCAGGCGTGGAGTCCTGCGAGGAAATGACTAATGATCAGTTGCAAGCAATGTGTGGTGGAGAACAGCTCAGGGGAGAGGTAATTATAGTTGTCTCTGTTATATTTTTCTTAAGTTAATTGAGTGTATTTGTCGTTCTAGGCTGGCTACTTTAGTCAAGTGAGGAACACGAAAAAGTCATCAAATCGCCTGAAGGAAGCCTTGGCGAACAATGATCTTGCCGTGGCCATTTGCCTTTTGATGGCTCAACAGAAGCACTGCGTCATTTATCGTGAGACGGCGGCGCACAGCCATTTGAAGTTGGTGGGAAATCTGTATGATCAGTGCCAGGACACACTCGTCCAGTTTGGTACTTTTCTAGGCTCCACCTATTCTGTGGATGAGTATGTGGAGCGGTTACCCTCGATTATTACCATGCTCCGAGAGTACCACATAAACACAGATGTGGCCTTCTTCTTGGCTAGGCCCATGTTTACGCATCAGATCAATGTAAGTCTGGCAATCCATTCAGAGACATAATATTTCAATGTAAACCTAATACCTCCTCCTACAGCAAAAATACGATCAATTGCGCAAAGCTGATCCAAATGCCAAGAAGCTCACAACGACGCAAAAGCTGCAAAAGTATTTGGAAGCCACGCAGCTGATCATGAACCCCATTGTAGAGTCTGTTCGTCCACTGCACAGCTTCAAGGTGTGGGAGGACATTAGTCCGCAGTTCCTGGTAACTTTTTGGAGTCTGAGCATGTACGATCTGCACGTGCCGAACGAAAGCTATCAGAGGGAGATTGCCAAGCTGAAACAACTGGCCCAGCAAGCGGCAGAAGGTAAAGACTCTAACCAATCTAAGAACAAGAAAGAGCAGGAGCGCTACATTGCGCTAATGGAGAAGCTGAACGACGAGCGTAAGAAGCAGCATGAGCACGTTGACAAGATCTCGCAGCGGTTGCAGGAGCAAAAAGATAGTTGGTTCCTTCTACGATCTGCCAAGTCAGCAAAGAACGATACCATCACGCAGTTCCTGCAGCTCTGCCTCTTCCCGCGTTGCACCTTTACCGCTCTGGATGCGCTGTATTGCGCGAAGTTCGTGCACGCCATCCACAACCTCAAGACATCGAACTTCTCTACCCTACTTTGCTACGATAGGGTAAATAACACTAAATATCTTAACCTAAAATAGATCTAACTCCTTCATCTTTTCCTTAGATCTTTTGTGACATCACTTATTCGGTTACTTCTTGCACTGAGGGCGAGGCTACGCGGTATGGACGCTTTTTGTGCGCCATGCTCGAGACCGTGATGCGTTGGCATGCGGATCAGGCGGTATTTAATAAGGAATGCGCCAATTATCCTGGTTTTGTGACCAAGTTTCGTGTCAGCAATCAGTTCTCAGAGGCCAACGATCACGTTGGCTACGAAAACTATCGGCATGTGTGTCACAAGTGGCACTACAAGATTACCAAGGCGATTGTATTTTGTTTGGACTCGAAGGACTTTATGCAGATCAGAAATGCACTGATCATCCTAATGCGAATACTGCCTCACTATCCAGTTCTTGCCAAACTGGCGCAAATCATCGAGCGTAAGGTGGACAAGGTCCGCGAGGAGGAGAAGACAAAGCGACCGGATCTGTATGCCATTGCCTCCAGCTACATTGGACAGCTGAAGCTGAAGACTCCCCACATGCTGAAGGAGAGTGTCTTTCATCAAATTGCCGAGCGGCCGAATAAGGAGTCGCCGACCAATGCTAGCGCTCCTGCCGCACCCATTAGATCCGATAAATTGTCCCCCACCTCTCCATCTGCACATACACAAGGAACAAGGGCTACCAGCGGAGCTGCCCAATTCTACAGCAACGAACAAAAGTCCGGCAACAAAGAGCCAGAAACAAAAGCAAGTGGGTTGAAATATCAAATGAATATAAAATCAATATTTGAGCTTAACAACAATCATTACACGTTTTAGCTTCCGCAACGCGCGAATCGAAGAGCCAAAAAGGCGATGGCAACACCGTCACCTTGATGTCCACAGCCACTTCAACGGCATCCAACAGCGAACGCGAGAGCAAGCAACGTGATCTGCCAGCGCCACGCGAGTCCCAATCACGCAGCAAGGATGACCAACAGGAGCAGGCAAACAACGGCAGCAATGGCAGCCGACAGAGCGAGAGCCGTAATCGGGATGTGGATCGAGACAGACAGGATCAGCACGACCAGCGAAGCATCAGTAGCCATCGCAGTTCCAGAGACCCGGTGCGGGTCAAGGAGCGTACAGAAGCCGAACAGCATCAGAGGTCGCGGGAACGTTCTCAGCGTCTAGAGGAGTTGGAAGCGCAGCAGCGGAAGCGCGAAAAGCCATCGCGACGCGGCGGCGAAGAGCGCAACCGGCATGGTGAGGGCGTCGAAACGGTGGACTTGGTGGGCAGCACCGATAATCGTCACTACGAGGAGTTCGGGGGGCGGATGAGGGACTTGAGCTCAGTGTCCAACGAGAGCAACGGTTCGATGCAGCATCGGCAACGTAGCCATGAGACCATTGAATTCGAAAAAGGTGCGTAGACCATCTAATTCAGAAGACTTCATTCCTAACCCTGCATTATAGTAGATTCAAAGCGTCGCAAATTGGAGTCGTCAACCAGCAGTTCAAAGGTTAGTAGCATATGGTTGCAGACATAAGTACGCTAAGACAACAACAGTATAAACCAACACTACGATAACGGTCAAATCTGGAGGGAGAGAACTCGAGGTTCTGATTGATTATGCGAAACTTAAAACGTTTTTCATCACCACTTTCTTCTCGAAACTACAACTTCAAAATCAACGAATCGATAACGCACCTGCCACAGCCATCCCAAAACAAAAATCAATAATTTAAAACTGAATCTTGATGCAGATGCCATGGACCTTGTGGGCATCTTCAGTATTCCTCAGTTCTAAGTGTAGAACATTCCGGGGTGTTAATTTTAAGCTAAGTTATAAGAAAAAAGTTAATCATTGTAAAAGGATCTTCGTTATTTTACGTAAAAGGAATTTTTTTTGTTTTCTAAATTTGTTAATTGTAATAGTATAAGAGTAGTTGTGTAAATAAGAAAAAAACTTGGAGTATCGGGACCATAGAGACGACAACAGAATGTAAGAAGACGAATCTCGCAGGAGGATCGGAGGACACTCTTTCAAAGCCTGCATTACATTTGACGGAAAAATAAATCAACTATATTCTGCCCTAAAATCTTCACGGAAAAAAAAAATCATCGTTACTACGGCTGCCATAAATTACAAGAAATTACAAAGGCTTCAATATACTGTAGAAATGTACTTTGAAAAACTACAAAAAGGACTGCAACAAATAAGTCGAGATTCTGGAAACCTGTACTGAAAAGGACATCTCTTTGCTAACTTGTGATAATCATTCAGTAAAAGTCAAACTACTGATTGATAGAAAGCACCTGTATCTAACTCAAAACCAATCTTCTGAAGTCAAAATAGCAATCTATTTTCCAACATGGAGTCTACAGTAAATAAGAGCTGTATTTGCGCTGGATCAAACCACTTCGTTAAACTTTCATATTTCGAATCTGCAAATGAATCATCAAATGTACATTTTGAATTAAATGTACGCTCCTCTTCTCCGACTGCCCATATGAAGATATAAACAATCAAGCATTATATTAACGGATACCAACTCACTAAGTTAACGAGGACAAAAGCTGTGGAAACAGAAACTCTGGAAAACTTACTGCTGAACAATTCTTCAACACCGCCTTCGTGAGAGACACAAATTTCCCGAGGATTCCTAGTGGGTTCCTGAGTCAGCCGCTTCTCTGATTTCCAACCTGCAGTTACCTGTGCAGCCCAGTTTAGTTGTTAATTCGTTGATGTTGAGACTGTGCACGGGTAAGTGATGGGCGCGTGATGGGGTCGGCGGACTTATTAACCATATAAGACAGAGGACACTTAACAGACACAGGCGAACAGCGATACAGTTGTACCTCTTCGGTTTTTGTTGCAGTTTTAATTCGTTAAAAGCACACCCTTTAACGTTTAGAGGAAGCAAGTTCTTACAACCATTAATCCTGTGCCGTTGCAGAAGGTGGAGGAACTGGTGGACAGCGTAAAGAAGGCGCGCGGCCTCAAGACCAAAGAGCGCAACAGGGACAAACTGTCGGATGAGGAGCGCGATGCTCGCAAGGATCGCAAGTTGGGGCGCAAGCGCGATCGCGTCGATGAGTCCAATAGCAACGAACACAAGCGCCGACGCGAAGGTGAGAGAAGAATCATTTATCGGATGGTCAAGATATTGAATAGCGAACGATTTTCAGCACAAAATGGCGAAGAAGAACTGCGGGATAGAGATCGCCATAGGGTGAGTGTTGTATCTAGTCGTCCTCAACATTGCCAACTTTTGGAATTGGTGGATTGATTACAACTAATATGGTTCCCAATCCATAGGATAAGTCACCGCGGGAGCGATCACATGAGAAATTCGATAGAGAAAGAGGTGGAGCCAGCGGCTCGCGGGGCGAGGACAGGCAGTACATTAGCAAGTCCACTCGGTCCTCCAGAGTCAACTATTGAATGCGATCCGGGCATTTGGTCGCCCGATCTGTGCATTGTGGAGCGCATTTTGTTTAATTTTTAAAGAATTTTGAATGGCCTATCCATCCATTGTAGCAAAGAACGAAACTACTTTTGAAATGTTTACAATTTTTTAGTGACTATTTTAAAAGATAAATCCAAGCAATTACATTGTAAAAAACAAACCCCTTTTTGTTTACTGAATGGGAACTGTAATAGCCATAATACTTGTATGAAACGTTCATTCCCCGAATAGATGTTCAGACTGTGTTTAAACAAAATAAATAGTTCATTTGCATAAAGATTAAGATGTAAACTCGTCGTGTTATTTATTTGTCACTCCAACCCACAATGAAACAGCAAGGAACAGCTTTCTATTTCGAATCAAATTTTATTCAATTTAAATTATTTTTACATTTAACAGTTGAACTTGAGGTTTAATCTCGATTTAAAACACGCATATCCGATATCTAAACAAGCTTGCCACTAACGTTTATTACAACTCTTTCCATTATTTTTAATAGACTTTTTTGTTTTACTTTGAAAGTGTTCCTGAGGTCTTTTTAGGTAGGTACCGTTGTTGGTGTTGTTGATTCGATTCCACAGTGATGATATCTAACTAGGCGAATTGTTTATCTTGATTTTTATTAAATAATATATTAACAATTCTGGGCGGTGGCCCGTGTTTACTTGGTTAGTTTTAGTTGTTGCTTTTGGCGCCTAAACTTGAACTTTGACTTTAGCAAAAGTAAAGCAATAAAGTAAAGTAAATAATAAAATAATATCAAAAATTGATTTAGTTCTGTGGCTGATCCTCCGGCGCTGGCAGCTTCTCCCAGGTGGGCTCGACTCCCCAGATCTCGCGGGCGTACTCGGCGATGGTTCGATCCGACGAGAATTTGCCGCTGGACGCAATGTTGTTGATGGACATCTCCAGCCACTTGGCTTGGTTCTGCAAATAAAGCGAAAGAAAGGTGGCTTGAATAAAGATCTTTTTCAGAAAATGATCTACTCTACTCCTTTTCCTACTTATTTTGGTACTATTTGAACCCTAAACCACATGGCTAAATCAAGGACTCTCACCTGGTAAGTCTGGGAGACCAGATCCTGGGCCTTGATGTACGCATCGTAGTCGGCCAGCAAGTAGTAGTGGTCGTACTTGAGCAGAATGTCGGCAATGTTCTTGAACTCGTTGGGATTGCCGGGGCTGAAGAATCCGCCCTGGATTTGGTCGATCACCTGCTTGACCTCGGGGTTGGCGTTGTAGTAGTCGTAGGCATTGTAGCCCTTCTTCTTGAGCGCCTCCACCTCATCGACGGTCATGCCGAAGATGAAGATGTTGTCCAGGCCCATCTCCTCGGCCATCTCCACGTTGGCACCGTCCAGGGTACCGATGGTGAGGGCTCCGTTCAGCTGGAACTTCATGTTGCCGGTACCAGAGGCCTCTGTGCCGGCGGTCGAGATCTGCTCGGACAGATCGGCGGCGGGCATAATCTTCTCGGCCAGGGTGACACGGTAGTTCTCCAGGAAGATAACCTTCAGCTTATCGCCCACAATGGGATCGTTGTTCACAACGTTGCCGACGGCGCAGATGAGCTTGATGATCTGCTTGGCCACATAGTAGCCCGGAGCAGCCTTGCCTCCGATCATAATTGTCCTCGGGGTAAAGTTGGCTGTGGGATCCTTCTTGATCCTGTTGTACAGGGTGATGATGTGCAGGCAGTTCAGCAGCTGGCGCTTGTACTCGTGAATACGCTTCACCTGGATGTCGAACATGGATGAGGGGTTGATCTTAACGCCGTAGTCCTTCTCCAGAATGGCGGCCAGCTTCAGCTTGTTCTCCTGCTTGACACGGGCCACATTGCGCTGGAAGTTGGGGTCCTTGGCCCACTTCTTCAGGGCAACCAGTTGGTCCAGATGCACTGGCCACTCGTCACCGATCTTCTCGGCAATCAGGTCAGAGAGTCCGGGATTGCAGAGCAGCAACCAACGACGCGGGGTAATACCGTTCGTCTTGTTCTGGAACTTCTGAGGATCCATTTCGTAGAAGTCATGGAACAGGGAGTCCTTCAGGATCTGCGAGTGGATGGCGGCCACACCGTTGACGGCGTGGGAGCCCACGATGGACAGATGGGCCATGTTGATGCGCTTCTCGCCATCCTCCTCCACCATCGACATGCGGCGCATGCGGTCCAGATCGTCGGGGAACTTCTTCTTCACATTCTCCATGTGCAGGAAGTTGATGTGATAGATGATCTGCAAATGGCGGGGCAGGATCGACTCCAGCAGGGAGACGGGCCAGCGCTCCAAGGCCTCTGGAAGCACGGTGTGATTGGTGTAGGCACAACTCCTCACTGTGATGTCCCATGCCTTCTCCCAGGTAAGATGCTCCTCATCGACCAAGATGCGCATCAGCTCAGGGATGGCCAGCGATGGATGGGTATCGTTCAGCTGAATGGCCACCTTGTCGGGGAAGTGATCGAAGGTGTTGCGGACCGCCTCCCGGGAACCGAACTTCGAGGCCTTGTAGCGGCGGATGATGTCCTGCAACGTGGCGGCACACATGAAGTACTCCTGCTTCAGACGCAGCTCCTTGCCCTCAAAGAAGTTGTCGTTGGGGTACAGCACACGGGAGATGTTCTCAGCCAGATTGCGGTCCAGCACGGCCTGGATGTAGTCACCATCGTTGACTGGATAGGTGAAGATAGCGATAGGTTAGTTCTTTCCTTATTATGGAGACCTTAGTACTCACAGAACTTGAGGTTGAAGTCGATGGGCGACTTGGCGGACCACAGACGCAACGTGTTCACGTGATTGTTGTTGTATCCGGGAATGGGGTTGTCGTAGGGCATGGCAAACACCCTCTGGGTGTCCACCCACTTCTTGCCCTCGGGAGTGTCGATCACACGGCCATAGAAGTTGACCGGCAGCATGAACTCCGGACGGGCCTTCTCCCAGGGATTGCCATAACGCAGCCAGTCATCGGGCTCCTCCACCTGCTCACCGTTCTTGATCTTCTGGGCGAAGATACCGTACTCATAACGGATGCCATAGCCATAGGCGGCCAGGCCCAGAGTGGCCATCGAGTCCAGGAAGCAGGCGGCCAGGCGACCCAGACCACCATTGCCCAGACCGGCGTCCTCCTCCATCTCCTCCAGGTTCTCAATGTCCAGACCCAGCTGATACATGGCCTCCTCGCACTCGCTTTGGATGCCCAGGTTGATCATGGTGTTGGTCAGGGAGCGACCCATGTAGTACTCCAGCGACAGATAGTAGACGCGCTAAAAAACAGTGGGCTATCATTAGATCGCGGTAAAATTTTAAATCAAATTTATAGTATCCATGATTCATTCAGTTATAATTCAATTAAATTCATAAGATAATTCCATTAGTCGAATTCAGATTTCGTGCATTTCCGTAGTGATCAGCCAAGTGCAAGGGCAACTCAGTCCAGGTTCCACTGTACAGTGCATACAATAAGTATAATACACCGAAAGCCTGATAAGAGGGGCGCCGGCTTCGGCTGAAAGACCTAGTTATGTTTGGCCAGAAGGTCACCTAGTTCCCAACTATACGGCTCCCAATGGAATACCAGCTTATCAGCAAGAAATCGCACGGTGATTTCCGAGCAACCCAACTGGAAAACTATAAATAGAGGAAGGCATTAACAATCGCCGGTTCGATTCAGTGCGAATCTATCGATCGTTGTTACGAGGGCATTAATTGTGTTTATTGCAACGCTATCAACCGATTGCAGGCATGCACTTTGCATGCTGGGCAAACATCATGGCAAAGCATGAATCTATACGGCTCGGAATCGGGGCCATTATCACCACCCAATGCTGGGCTAATCATGCATCGATCTCGGATCACCAATCGCCAATCACCATTGACGACAACATCGCCCACAGTGTCGCCAGTCAACAGCTAATGGCTCCCAGGGTATGCTAATCCTATCCCTTATCAGTCTACCTATGTAATCTATGCCCTAAAACGCATACCTATCGCGCATGATGGCTTCAGATGTCTGATGCTATGCGATCAAGCAAAAAAACTGTAGCTAATTAGTTCGGAATGTTTGGAGAGCGTGTTTTTGTGTGCATATTTGTAGGTGAATGGGGTTAAGGTGCCCATATAGGATCCGGGACTTTCGATTAGGAATATTTTGCAAACCATTTAGCAGATAAGATATGCACAATTTGGTAGGGAGGTAGTATCAACTGATTTGGACAACACGAATGCTGTGATAGAACCCATTATTGATTATATCAATATATGTACATAGGTATATAACATATTAGTTATGACTAGTAGGTATTTCATAATCAGCTAAACAATCAGGGACTACCAAATATTCAAATCAATTCTAAGCATGACCTTTCTGCTGCACAAAAATAAGTGAATAACCTATTAAGCTTATCTAATCGAAGATAAAGAGCTCCACAACAAAACGTGAGTAATCTTTCAGATCCATAAAAAGCTTTTGAAGTCATTCAACTACAGGCGGTGATGTTTTCCACGGCAGTTTTGTTGTGTAGGGGCTTTCATATTCGTTCTGGCCAGGTCTACATATAAATTAGAGCCCAGACATATGTTTTTTGCGGCTTTGATAAAGACCAACGATCGGTATTTGTTTGTGTTTGTTTATTGTTTTTTTTTCACCTATATGCAGTAAATAAATTACAGATGTGCATAGGAAGTTGGAAATGCAATAGTACTTCTGCCGCGGCATTGAATTTATCATGATCGCTGATAGCCTAACGATTGTAATTGGGTTTCCATGTGGGTGATACGTGGAGCAGTATTTTCGATTTGGTCAGCTCGACTAGAACGGCTGTGGAAAACTACAGCTACAGGGAAATAAACTCTTTTGTGTGACTATTCACCCCGCTGAACTTTCTTCAATTTGCATAAATTGGTTCACAGCCCGATGGACGCCAAGTTGTCTTCAATTAACTCTAAGTACCATTCTACGCGCAACAACAGCTGTTCGAGTATCTACAAGATACAATAGTCAGCTAGCAGTACATATATTTCGGTTTATATTCTGATGGTTGCGTGAGCTAATTGCATGTGGGGGGACAACTAAACAAAATCGGGCCTATAAAAGTTCCACAACCTGAAAGAACTGATGTACATATATATGTATATATGTACATATATATATGCGCACGAACAGAAACCGAAATGGTAGCCAAACTAAGAACTGAGAGAGGGAAAATGGGGGAAAATTTTCCTTGATATTTTTGTCAGTTGGTTGTTGTTAATAACCTTTCATTGACCTTGAAAAAATGTGTGCCGACGCCGTGACGGTATCCACAATTTAGTTGAATTGAAAATATTTATCGCCCAAAAGTGTATATAGCTCGGCTACAAGTGTAGCCGTCGAAATTGCTCGAGTCAATGGAAAATTAATAGATACATTTTGGTGGGCTTGAAATTGAAAGTGATTTAAGCTGACATTCAGCAAGGACAAAAATGTTTAGCAGTCGATGCTCAGAAATTTGCAAATGAAAAGCTCACGGTTTGGGCACGTGCTTGGATACATGTATCTATATACATATATTGTGTATCTGACGGATGCGGCTAAAAGGGGGCACTTACAGTGCACACTTGCCCCACTTAAGCTGCATTTTCTGGGCTATTCGCCACAGCCCCAGGGAATACTTATTACTAAAAACTCATAAATATGTTTGCCTAGATATAGAAGTAGCTCGGCGACAGCTGCTAAATGCAGAGCTATTTTTAAGCTTTTGTTGCTTCGTCAGCTGGCGGGGAAAATTGTCAAGGGGGAGCGGAAAAAGGGGGTGGCTGATAAATTCGCCGGCTTTTTGAAGCACCTCTGCAATTTGTTGCAGTGAAAGTGTCACACTCTTTTTTTTGGCGCTACTTCTTGGCATTGATCCCATTGCAGTCTGCTTTTTGGCAATTTCGCGGATAATTAAATGAAACGAAACAATTATGTAGTAGCAAAACAACGAAAGCGTGGGAAATGCACTAGAAGCCGAAATTGCAGATGAACAGTGAACACTTGGAAATTGATAGAATTATTGGGGTAAGAAAATAAGGAATCCTGTATTATGACAGTTAAACTATAACTAGGACAATAACCAAATATAAGAATAATAGAGATCTTGTGTTAAAATATAAGCTAAATGCAAAACGGTTTCAATTGTTTAAAACACGTTTTCAGATACTTTTTGTTTTCCCACTTAAGGTTTTGGATTTTGCAGAGCATTCACTGTAAATTCGTTGGCTAAAGCGCATTGGGGAATAAATCAGCAGCGAATAAAAGAGAATGGAGCAGGCCGAAAAAAATGTCGTAATAGCCAAAGAAATTTCAGAAAAAAATATTTCTAAGGGAATTATTTGAACTGTTTTCAATGCCGCAGGAAGGGTTAATCAGGCCAAAGACCACCGGAGCCCGGACAAAGTAAGGTTAGGTGGTCCAACCACTGCTTTTTGGAAAATTCCACGGACTAAATCAATAACTGGGTGGCCTGGCTGGGCGGGGAACTCACCTTGGGATCCTTCTCGTAGTAGTGCTGCTGCGTGCGAATCCAGCGGCCCACCATGTTGTCCTTGACGGTGTTGGCCAGGGCGAAGTAGTAGTCCCGCAGGGTGGACACATTGCGATCCTTGACCAGGGTGTAGTGCAGGTGGCGATTGAAGTTCTTCTTCACCTCGGTGACATTGCCCACCTCGGCGATGCCGCGCACCGAGATCTGTTTGCGCCGATCGGCGTCCGATTGGGGCTTCGACATGGTGTCCTAGTTATGTCCCTTCTCTGTGGCGGCTCTATATAGTTCTCTGATTCCGTTGCGTGGGTGCGCGTGAGTGTGGCGTAGACCCGTTTGCGTGTGCGATAGCGAAGAGGAGACGGAGACTATAGACACAACACAGACCTGAACCTGAACAGACGACCGTTCGCAGCAAAATCCGGAGCGATTCTCACTTTATACTTTCGCTATACTTTCGGAGATAGCTTTTGCGCCAGAGCTTTTCTCTCATCGTGCTGCTCCCCTTGTAAACAACTCCCAGCGCACAGTGGGCTGAGTCTCAGCTGCTATGAACTAATACTTAACATCAAATGGGTTTTTTTTTACCAATATTTTACAATATATGTTGTTACCTAAGCCAAACAACTATATACTATCATACCAGTTAGGTATGAAAATTATTTTAATTTCACTAACAAATAATAGCTTTTTGCAGCACTTTTCAACAAACCGACCACTGTGCGTTGCTGATGCAGCGGTTGTTATCTCGCCGGTGCATTTCGCTGTCTCTCTCGCACTTCAGCTATGCTGTTTTCCTGCATTGCTCCCCTGTACTCTCACTCGCTCACTGCCTCTCTCTCACTAGCGCTCTCTTTTTGGCCCAGTCACCTTGTGCGAAGGTCATACATGCGTATTTGTTGTTTATTTTCTGTTTTTGTTTCATCTTGAGCATTTGTATGCTTTTTGGAATAGAGCAAGTGGCGCCGCCATGAATCGCGTTGGAGCTTTTTGAACACACGGCTGTAAAATGGAAGCTTCAGACATCTGTTCAGTGGGGAGAATTGTGGCGGGCTGGATATTGGGGCTGCCAACTTGCTCGGAATTTCAAACGTTAAGATACTTTCGTATCTCGAGATACTTTTTTTTAACTTACAAATAGATCTCTTTGAATACTTTTGTATCTTGAAGGCACTTAAGTACTATTATTCTAAAACAATCTTTTATAACTATTTGGTAGCTTCATTCTTATTTAACTTGTTTAATTTAGAAGCATTAAAAAAACAACATTGTACTGAATATTCGTGCACTGTTGTGCTTCACTCGTCTTGTGCAACAAATGATAATCACAGGACAAAGGGCATCTGCAATTCTATCCAAACAATTCAGTTATTCCATTGTTCATTTCTTGTTTATTACTTCCCATAATGGCACTCCCATGTTCAACTACTTGGGAATGCATGCGGAAAAGTCCTTGAAAGGTGCCGTGGAGAGGGGGAATATTGCAAGGACCAAGGCGCCGCTTGTTTCGTGAGCTCACCATTTGCTCGGCTATTTCGTAGCAAATGAAAATGATTAGCACATTTGGCGGAAGGAGAGTGGGAGCAAGCCTTTTGGACATCTGCCAAGTGGGCTGCCATCGAAGTGAATGCGCCATCATTCATAAGCTTGTCTGCTAAAAATTTAAAACTTAATTGGAATCCGTTGCCTCATTCTGCCAAACCTGTACGCCTCTTGACTCCTCACACATAAGCGCTGTGCAACTAGTTTTGTTATGTTTTCTTTTAGTTTTTTGTATTCAGCTGCGAGTATTATGCAAGAGTTACACTCAGACAAAAAATCAGTTCGCTGAGAGAAATAAAGTCATATGAAATAAAAAAGCGAAGGCTGCGAATGCTTTCAATAATACAAGGGATTTATCTCAGAAACCCATTGTGCAGTTCTTAAAACGGCGTATTGCACTGATAAGCTGAGTGCTGAGTTCGCAGAGTAAGTTCTAAGCGCTTGATATCATTTCATTTCGAACACTCGTTGCGAAATGACGCTATACTTTGCGTTTCTCGCGACGCTGATAATCAGTTTTGCGAATTGCAAGCACAATAACAAAAATCAGGTTAATTTGTTGAATATTCGTTAAGAGATGGGAAATATTCAAGTGGAAAACTCACCTGCAGGTACAACGTGGCACATATGGCAGCGATCGCAGCGAGGATCGATTGGAGACATTTCCTTGGGTGGTTGCTGTGCTCGACCACAGGGATTGGCTGTTTCGCTATATAGGAACGGGATCTCTGATTACACCCAATGCGGTCCTTACTGCCGCTCATATACTGAACGACACCGCCGAAGATGATCTGGTGGTGCGAGCTGGCGAATGGGATATTTCGACCACGAGTGACCAGCAGCATGTGGATCTCAAGGTCCTGAAAATAGTCTACCACGAACAGTTCAACAGATTCAATGCAGAAAACAACATTGCGTTGCTCATTCTGGCATCCAAATTGGAGCTGACAACCAACATTAATATCATCCCATTGTACTTGGGAGAAGAAGCCGAAATGGGAATCTGCTTCTTTAACGGCTGGGGAAAAGTGTATTTGAACTCGACGGACTATCCCACCATTCTCAAGACGGTCCGTGTCGATATATTGAGCCCTGATGTGTGTAGAAGGCGGCTCGGAAGAAATCAGTTTAGCCAAATCTGTGGGGAAACTCTGGAAGGAATAGATGGCAGTGGCGACGGCGGTGCTCCAGTGGTTTGTCAAATATCTTCAAACATTACTAATCCACACAGGTACGCACAGGTGGCTATTGTCAACCGGTTTACTCATAGGCCTCGCGATAATACACCCACTATCTTTACGAATGTATTTGGCCAGATTGCTTGGATCTATTACCAGCTAGGACTAAAATCGAATTTCCGTTCCAGAAATTGAAAAATTCCACTGCCCATTTAATTATTATTACTAATATTCGTATTCACAGTACAAGTGAATAGTGAATAGTGAATAGTGAATAGTGAACAGTGACAAGTCTCAAAATGATCTTCAATTGTTGTCTGCACGTATTTCCTAAATAAAAAATGGCCTGTGCTTAATCACACTCAAGTAACTTTATTTTATCACGGAATTAGTCATATACATTTTGTGTAAAAGTACTACATGGTTATCAACATAAGCAAGTCGCTCGATCCAATATTATCAGTTCAGCAAATGCAGTGCAAGTATATATAAATATAAGGAATCGTTCTATATTAAGCAAGATTATTGTTTTATATTTATTATAGCCCGCTTTTCGGCTAAGTGTACAACGCAAACAGAAATAATCTCGGCTAAAAAATCGCATTTAAAAGAGGGCAGGTGGGCAGAAGTTTTGTGGGCGAAACGGCGTTCAAAAGTTAAAGTGTTGCCATTTTTCATTTTTTGCACGCTACTTGTTTGTTGCTTTTGTTTGGTATGTTTGTTTGTTTGTTTGTCGCTCCACAAAGGCGAGTGTGTGTGCGTGTGTGTGGGAGCCACTAACACAAGCACACGAAACATATGCGAGTGGCGTTGGCCGTGTGAAAAAAGAGCGATTCGAGTGCTTGTTAGAAAGAGTGCGAGTGCGGTGGGAAAGGGATGGGGCGCCAGATGGATGGGGCACACGTGTGCATGTGCATGTGTGAGTGAGATCCTGAAACTCGTTTTGCCGCTAATTGGATGCTGAAGGTGTCCTCCGCGTGCATGGGTGTGTGTGTGTGTGTGTGTGTGCGTGTATGGCTGCGGTCATGTGTGTGTGTGGAGTTGAAGTTGCCAAACATCATTAACAGCAGCCCGACACGCCCCCCGCCCACTGACTTTCACACTTAAACACATGTATTTGCAAGGATAGCAAATTCTGTTGATCTGAATTAGCTACTTACAAAAAACGAAGCCAAATTTAAATTATCCTACTAAATGCACAAACGAAAGTATGTATTAATATTTGACTTATTTTTTGACATTCTTTGTAATGGGGTATTTTCTGCAGTGCACCGCCTGTCTGAGCCCGAAAAAAGCGGTGCCTCAATAATTACAATTTTTTGCGCTGCTGCCGCCATACTACTGCAGTATACTGCCTTTGCAGCCAGTTCTGATGATGGGATTAAAGTTTTGGCATAATGATGTCTCATTAAATTAAATGGCAGCATTTCCAAACAAAACTGATGTAATTTGCCCGTCGTAGTTGTCTGATTAATGTGGCCTGGCACTCGACTGAAAGGCGGAAAATCCGGCAAATGGATCTCCTCGCCGTAAACTGTTTGGCTTTTTCGACTCGGCCGTAATTCACTGTTCTGTTCTGTTCTTAAAGTGTTTGGTGTTTGGTGTTTGCCATAAAATTGTGTATCAATATCGATATTGTCCACTGGAGTGCCCAGTGAGTTCCAGGTGCCCCGCGCTGCCCTCGCACACACAGAAATTGATATCGAATTACAATAAAATCTGCATTTATCAAAAGTTCTCACGCACACAAGCGCAGCTGCACACACGTACGGCACACACATGCAACAGTTGTAGGCTGGCATTTGTATGCGTGTCATTTGGCAGCCTGTAACCCTTTCTGTTGCCCGGGCAGTAGGAAAATCAATCAGCTGTTCCTTAAACATGCTTAACGAGAATTAGGCAAACACTAATTTGGAATTTATGGAACTGTTTACAAAAGGAGCATAACACCCACGCACTGGGAAAACTTCAAAACAGGATCGTAAGCAGGACTTCCAGGATGGCCTCCCAGTGGGAACATTTGGGGGCAAGCGCGGCCATTATGAGCTACTTAGCAACCGATTTGTGCAGCACTTGCCGCACCTCACGCACACATAAGCACTCCGCCCCTGTTGGCATTAGTGTGCGTGAGATGGGGCAAAGAAAGCGAACTCAAATCGCCGAGGATTTGAAGGTTTCAGGTTTCCAGATAGAGAGAGAGAGCATCTTCGGCGGCGGCGTTTGTTGAATTGAAATTGCTTAATTTAGCAGATAATTTGGGCAACAAATTGTTTTCTGTCCCCCCCACAAAAACACACATTCAGGGAATGTAATTAGCTCGCATCCTGTTTTTGTTTGCCATTGCTTTTGTGGCTTTGTTCGAGCGATACAAACACTCCCATGTGGCTATTTGTATGCGATTTATGGAACCGACTTGGTTCCGACCAACTTGGCACTATTGTTGCGACAACTATTCAATTACCCCCCTTACTTTCACTCCCCAACTTCGACAAGTGCCCCAAAGTCAGTGTTTAATTGGGTGCCCTTTTGTCCGGATTGCAGTTTTATGTTTAACAATACGTGGAGTTTGATTTCCAGTTTTGGGTCAACTCGAAGCACTGCCAGAAAATACATGCACTTACCTCTTCTTTCGGCAACTGTACCTTGAGTAGGGTTGTCAAGCCTTCAAATAATTCAAATTTATGGAGTAGCGACAAGTCATATTTCCAACAGAAAGCGACTTAATTGACGTTATAATTGTCTTAATTGTTAGAATAAAGTTGGCAATCACGACAATTTGGCAACGATCCTAGCTAATTAAGTAATGGGTTTCCGATTGAATGGGTTTCATTGCTAATATCAGTTTGGCTGGTTTGTTTTTTAGGTTTATGGCTCCCCCTATACCTAAATGTTCTATAAAATGTGGTACATGTTTGCATTTTTAATTTATACAAATTTCTGCACATTGTTTGCCACAAGAATTTGCATATTCAAGTAAAAAGTTTGCAGAAGCCAGAATAAATTACATAACATTTATTTTGGCTGCTATTGCTTTGGCTGAAAATGATGTGGAAACTAGCCGCACTATGCAATATGTTTTTTTCCAAGCAAAGGATGCACCATTTTAGGGTAAACATGAATATTTGTGCATATTAAGTAAATAAGAGCATATGAACCGTAAAACAGAAATTAAAATAAGAGTTCATGCTGAATTTGGACAATATTTGCAAGGGTCAACATATTTTCAAATTGAATTTTATTTTCATATTTGGGCTTGTAATAAACCCCACGGCAAACCACAATGTCAATTTGGTATAACCAATTCGTTTAAGCCAAAGTCCACACTTTCTTAATCAATTTGCTCTTATTGGTTTCAGTCGAGTTAAGTAATTACTGCCTTATTCCAACGGCTATTTTACACTATTTTCGTGCACAAATCCGATTGCCAGCCACACTTACATACTTACATATGTTCACATGGATACATTTATATTCCACAGCTTAAATGTGACTTTGTTTAGTTGCTACCCATGGTTTACATAGGCATTAGATTATGCTGGGCTTGTGGCGAATTATGCAGATTATACATGTAATAAATATCAATTGCATTGCTGAAAATTCTATTACTGGACACTAAAAAGTACAAACTACTTGTGTGGATTTTATTTCAATACGATGCATCTTTGTCAGGCAGATAAATCAATTTGATACGGATGTGTGAGTCGAATATGATTTATTGTTATCCTGCCTGTGAGTCCTTCAACCTTTCGGCGATATTGTCATGTTTTATTGTTTTTATGGTTTATTTTTTGTCAGCTCCTATCAGATGCACAAACGCACAATGTGCATTCAATTTGCTAAGAGGCTTTAGGTGTGCAACAAAAAAAAAAAAAAAACAATGAAACAAATCAATTTGCATATTATTATGGGCCATGATTGTTCTCACTTTGATCGAGTCCTGCCAGAGGAAAACTTCCCATGGGGAAGCTGAAAACACTTGACTGAAAACACTTGACTGCCTGGGCAATAAATTTCAGCCTGTGCCCAACTCCCAAAGGACTCTCGAATGACAGGCCGAAACAAAGGAGTTGAATTTATTTGCCCCGAGCCTTGAATTATTTCAGATTTATTTACTTAAAGTCGCTTTTGACAACTCAACCTTCTGGGCCAGTTGGAGCTGAGTTGTCTCCACTCAGCTGGAAGCGCTGAAAAAGGCCACTTCTTTCGGAGTTTTAGCCGAGTTTCGTCCTTGGCCCGAATCAATAATTCATTGACCTTCTGCGGTCGACAATGCAGCGATGGGTTTATTTGTTTTCTTTCATTTTTTTGGTTATTTTGCGGCTTCTTTTAGTTTGAAAACAAGCGTAAATAAAATGTTATTATAACACAGAAAAGGCTGCTCCATATTTTTAAATAGCTGCGCACATTTGGGCCAGTGTTTATTCCAAGACCAATATTGAAAACTGTTTTAAAATTAGATGAATCGCTTTATTGATTTTTCTGCACTTTACGTTTAATAGTGCAAGTAATGTCGATGTGTGATTTATGTGGGCTGCATTGTAAAGTCTCTGGTGTGTCAACACTTTGCGTTTGCCAAATGAAAAGCCTAATCAATAATTGAGGTCGGGTGCTGGCCAAAAATTTATGGCCCCGAGCCGCGGGCTAATTGCAAATATTTGGCCAGTGGGTTTAGTGCGTATCTGCATTCGATATGCGCACTATATACACGTATGTATATGTATATCCCATAATCCCGTCCGATTCTGGTTCAGATTATGGTGATGCCTGGGGGCATCTTTTGCTCAAGCGGCGCCTTTTGTCTGCGGCATAAGCTAATTGATTTGTATGTACGAGTATTTGCTTTGTTGCATAAATAATATCCGATGCCGCGAAGTGGATAAACTCCTCTTGCACGCAAATCAAATGAAATTGAGCACAAATAATAATAATAATAGTGGCTTGTAGTAGTATTGGTATTGGAGGCGAGTGTCCTGCGCGCTAAGGACACACAATTTATGCAGGAGAATGTGCCAAACAATTATCCCGATAAAACGTGATTGATTATGCCGGCATAGTGGCTCGCAGTTTTTCCGCCTTCCCTGCCTTTTCCCGCCTTCCCGCTTTCCCGCTTTCCCGTCTTCCCGTTGCCATTTTCCCATCCGGCTAGCATTGGATTTTCAATCAATGAAATAATTACGTGTCCCTTCCCGGGCCCAATGGAGTGTGCAAAATTTTCAATCAAGGAATGCGACTGCGATGGCGAAATCTACTTAACCAAATTGATGACAATGCGATAAGTCAGAGGCTGCGAGTTAAGCCGCTTAAATGCTTATAAACAGCCAGTACGTCTTCCCTTCTCCGATATCGGCAATAAAAATATATATATTCGATGCCCATATTAAGCTGCCTCTATGCCAATTGCTTGAGAGGGCAACTTTTTGGCCAGCTATGCGAATTATTTGCGATGCATATGTCGGTATTTCCACTGCCTGTGCACTGAAAACAAACAGTGGAGATAATATTATCTTCATAATTTAGCTAGATTTACAAAGAGTTATCGTGTTGATAATGCTAGATATTAATAGTTCTGCGCCTTCTAATAATTATACAAAATATTTCAAAACTTGCAGAAATAGGATTACATATAATAATAAAGTGGTATAAACAAGGGTCAATTACTTTTATTTATGGACAAATGCAGATGAATGCGTGTATTTTTCCTCTGCTCGATTCCGGCTTCAGTTCGATGTAGCATAAGTTGTTGACATGCATGGCCGCATTAAATTCAGACCCGGCACGTACAACAATTTGTGGGAGTGGCACAGCCAATTGGATCCCCCAGCGACGCCTCCAATTTTTGGTCAGGTTTGCCGAGCGTGTGCCGAGCATGAGATTGTCGCACAAATATATCAAATATTCGTGCCGTGCCATAAATAAGCAAAATAAGCGACTACTTTGCTCTCATAATTGGCAATTTGCGTTTGCCACTCGTTAGTTGGATTGTCCCCGCACCGCCTGGCCCCCGATCCCTGCATACCCGAGCTACCCTAGGTTTCCGGAAGAGTTACAGCTGCTTATTAGGCATTGACAAGTGTCAACAGAGGAGCAACACATAGCATTACGTATACGCAGTGTGCCCCGCTGCGCAACCACAACTCAACTTCTGTTGTTCTCGACTGCAATTTGTCAAGTTAAACGTACGACTTTCGAGGGGAATGCCGTCGTAGTCCAGAATCCCGGACATTCCACATACGCCACGTGCAACCGAAGCAAATTTTCAACTTTGCGGCTGGCCAACCACTTCCAAGCCACTTTCACTGCAAAGTCAAGTCAAGGCAAGGCAAGCGTTAAAGGTAAGCACAAAGTTGGCCAGGTGAACTGCGAGAAAAAGGGGGGAATGAAGTCGGCATCCACTCGCTTATTACCGCTCAAGTATTTCAATAAGAAATAGTTGGCAATTGGTGGCTGGACTGGCACTGCATAAAATGCTTTTGTTTCCAGGAAAATTTTTGGAATGCTTAGTCAAACTGATTGTACCAGATAAATAGAAATGTGTGTACCAGGCTGTCATTATGGCATTGAACTAGTGACGTTTGCTTTCTTGTGAATCAATTAAAAGTAAATACTTTTGTTCCAAGTGTAAATGGAATGCTGCAGGGATAGTTTGGAAGGCATCTCCTAGATTGGCACTCGACTCTTGACCCTTCAGGTGATCAAGGCAGTGGCCCAGGAAAGGACTGACTGGCTGCTCCCGATGGAAACGACACCTTCGGACAGACCCTCCAACTCCGGACCCAAACTCAAGCTGGTAAGCAGCTCTCGCCAAGCAAACAGGATACTTTTGAGGCGGGGGAAGAGCAACTGCAGGAGTGGCAGGAGGAGCAGCAGGAGGAGGCAGTCTGGCCAGGTGGAGCCGAAGTGAAATCGTCTAAAAAGTGGCACCCGCACGTGAGCAACTCCTTGGGGCTTGGGGCGAGCAGAAACCATGGCGGAAGTGATGATGATGCTGATGATGCTGATGATTTCCGCAAACAAATGTTTCGTTTGTTCGTGGACGAGGACTAGGGGAAAGCGCGGCATTAGGAGAACATTAGCCCAAACAAATTTTCTAGGTTGCCCTGTTGCCGCCAGGTGTAAAAGTGTTTTTATTATTTTACTTTTCTCTCCTTTTTTTCTTTTGGTTACCTTTCAGCATTTCAGCTCCCAAAGGTGTGCGTATGTGTGTGTGTGTGTGTGTGTGCATGTGTGTAAGCACTGTACATTGTTTCACTTCCGGTTTGTGCGGTTCTGTTGCTTTTGGCGGCTGGAAAACGAGCTCAGTGGGTTAAATGGAGGCATCTCCGCATCGCCGCGATCCCCGCATCCTTGTCCATGCAAATGGGTTAGGCCCGTCCGCAACAAAATGCGCCACAATGCTGCTGCCCCAAACAAAACTAAGTAAAACAAAAAAATTAGGCACACAGCAGCAGCAGCAGCAGCAGCAGCAGCAGCAGCAGCAGCAGCAGCAGCACTAAAAGAAAGGCACCCAAATAAAATGCTTACAAAGGATAAAAAAGGAGGAAATGTTGCTGTTGCAGCTCCTGTGCTTGACACTTGCAGATTTAGCGCTTCATTTGCAGCAGCAGCTGAACGAGATACCATATATGCCTTATATGGTACATACATACATATATGTTGTTTTTGGGGGAGATGCCCCATTCCCACACCCATTCCCATCCCCATCACCATCACCATCCTCATACACATTTGATGTCAAGTTTTGGTGGATTGTTTAACATAAGCAAGTGCTTGGGGCTAGGCAGGGATTTCGCTGGATTTCTGTTTACATTTGCATTTTCATTTTGTCAGTTTAAGGTTTAAACACACTTGACATCTGAGATAAATATTTTAACAAACAATTTATGCAAACCGCTTGCAGTTCAAGGCGTCATTTTGCAGCTTGGGATCTTTGGAAATGCTGGAAAATAAAGTAAATGCATACATATTATCCTAATTACGTTTGCTTTATTGTTAATATTAATTCATTCATTCATTAATGGGCTGAAATTAAAGTTGCATCACACTTAAGCGCGATTTATGAACTCGAATGTAATTGTGATTGATTAAATTTGCTCACTTTTAATTACCACTTGGGTGGCAATTTAATATGGTTTCATGTATCAGCTCTTTAAAAAAATATAAATATACACGTACATATATTTTGCGCCTTATTAAGCAGTGATAATCCCAGTTTTTGTAAATACCACCAGCTCACTTCGAATGGCTCCTCGCTGGATTTTCACTTCCTGCTGTTTTTCCAACAAATTGCCTAAATAAACAGCATTTTCTGCTTTGCCGAATGCGCTCCTCTTATATTTTTCCCTTGCTCCTAGGTCCTTGGTCCTTGGTCCTTGGTCCTTAGTCCTTTCTTGTTGGATTGTTCTGGTTTTTTGGTTTCTCGGTGGCCGACTGTCTGCAAATCGTTTGTCGCTTAAGCTGCTCGCGCAATTCAAATTGATTTATAACGAAGAAATGTTCCATCGAGTCGGTGGGAAAAATGTTGCCCACCTCCACCCCCCCCACCCGACTGGGTGGAAAATCCCAACCCCCTACCCCTCCGATTCATGCCACCCTTCGATGGAATGTTTTTGTGAGTGCCGGCTGCCCGACTAGATTTCTCATGACATTTGGCTCCACTTGCCGCTGCTGCGCTGCTGCTGCTGCTGCTGCTGCTGCTGCTGCTGCAGTGCGATTTGGAGAATATTTTCCTTTGCCGACGCTTTTCCTACGCTTTTCCTGCTTTTCCCCTGCAAGGAAATATGCGAGGGCCACGGCAACGATGCTGAATCGTGCCCACGCTGCAGTTTGTTGTACGTGCAATGGCAGCCAATAGTCAAAGTTGTCATTTATATATGCCCCTGCCTCCTTGCCAGCCCCATTCCCCCCTGCCCTGCTCCCTCCTCACAGCCCCACACATTTTCCGACTTTTCCCCGACGTGGGTGGTTCAGGGTGGGTGGCTATGATTCTGCTGGGGCCAACTGATTTATGACACTCAAATGAACTTCGACGCTGACTGAATAAATTTCGAGAGCGACTTTTGTGTCTAGTTCTCGATTTGTATGGCATTTTTTTCTCGCTTTCCAGCTCAAGTTCTCTATTTTGCCGCCAAAAATACCACAAATTTGTGCAACACCGATCGGAAAATTTAAATTTACTTAAAATACCATGGGCTTGCGGGAGAAATAAAATATATGTATACAAGAATAAAAACCATAGAAACAAATCATTTAGCTGGAAGAAGTACAAACAATCACTTGTGTTATTTTGCGGTTTTCCAAATGTTAAGTCAATAAAAATTCTTTGAAGTTTTGATGCCTTTTTGCTGTGCAATATTTTGCGGGTTTTTGCTGATTTTTTAATGCCTGTTGTTCTTCACGCCAGCTGTCTTCTTCTTGTTAGTTAGTTGTTGCTTGTTTGGATTTATGAACCGCCACAAATTCGTCAGTGAAAATCCCTGGGAAAATTCTCCTAGTTGCTGTGTTTTTGTTCCGCTCCTTGTTTTTCTTTTCGCTTTTTGTTGAGTTTGTCAAATTTTTGACATTGAATCTGCAATGCGGGTGGCTAGAAAAAAAAAATAAAAGGATAGCCGCAGGTGGAGGCAGTAAAGGATCTGCAGGAGCAATGCAGTTTTTGCCTGACTGATTTTTCCACGCTTGGATTTATTTTCATTTTTTCCCAGCTGCACTGTGTGTTTCCTCTCCGCGACATAGAAAAAAACTGGCTGCTTGTGAAATAATTGATGTGCAAATGTTGAGAATTCAATTGAGTTCACCTTGAGTGAAAGTGAGGGCAGAGAAAGCCGATAGATAGACGGCGGCTTTCACTCTGGCGAACGTTAAATGTCAATGGAATGTGAGTTCGGTGGGGTGGGGTAGGGTGTGGTGGGGTAGGGTGTGGACATGGGTGTGGGGGTGGGAAGTCAGGAAAATGGTTGCGGAACGAAAGGAGGTGTCTGCAAATTGGTGGCTTTAATTGATTAAGCTCCAAATGCAATCGATTATAAATTATTAAGAGCGGCTTATGCCTATTATACGTGGATATCTGATATATTGGCATTAGCGTATTCATAACGAGTTCATCGAATATTCGCGGTAATTAATTATTTCGATTTTTAAATCCATAACACTTAATTGGTTGAGAACATTGAAAAGTATATAAAAGTATTAGGCAAAACTTTAAGTTTACAATTGTTTTATTTTCTAGCTTCTAAACACTGGACCTAATATATTTTAGAAACTTAATTCTATTTAACATATTTAAATGTTCACAAAATTTTAACTGCCTGGGGAAGTTTTTCTTTAAATGAAGCGAAAACTGAAGGGGTAACTTTATGCACATAATAAAGGGATTTTAAGGATTTTTTAGTTCAAGAGGTTCATAAAAGCAGTAAAAGAGCAGTGAAATCTCAAGAGGGATTTTTTTAGATTAAAGAAATTACTTTTTAGGCCAAAAGTCCTTGAAAGCAGTGCAGGGAAAAGTACTAAAAGGACATTTTTAACCTAAAAACAAGAGCATTTCCCACATGTATGTTTTATTTAGAAGCTTAAAAATCCTTTGATTATGGACTAAAAAAAGACATCACCTTGCAGTTAATCTAAAAAAAGCAGTGCAGAAAATTTTCCGTTAAAGCACGAGAAGAAAATGTTAGCCGTAGAAGATTAAAAGCTGGCTGTAAGCCTCTGAATGTGCTGGATAAACTAAATTAATAAGTAATTAATAAGTAATTTATGTCAAAGACAATGCAAATATTATTATAAGGGCTAGTGGGTAGAAATACACATATTGTACCAATTAGTTTTAAATTTACGAATGCCCACGATAGCCCTTTGACTTTCAGCTGCAGGGATATTTGGGGGAAATCACTTCCCCAGGTTTTCACGAAGCTTTAACACACATTCGGAGTGCGGCGAATTGGGCTCCTTAGAAGCTTTTGCCGACTCGTGACTGTGTGCGTGCAGCTGGTTGTGTTTGCCAGTGTGTGCGTGTCCTGTTCGTGTTGTTGCCCCGGTCGGTTTTTCTTGTTTTTTTTTGTGTTCCTTGCTCGGAAACCTTCGCTTTTACCTTCGCCTTTGCCTGTAGCCGCTATAGTTCATGCCGCCGATCTCAGTATTGTGACGGCAACCAGGGGCTGCGGAAGTGCCACACACTCGCGACCTCGAGTCCTTTCCGCGCACAACGGTAAATCGAGTGGGTCAGGCGGTTTTTCGAGTTTTTCGAGTTTTTCGAGTTTTTCGAGTCTTCCCCGTGTTTTCCGACTTTTCCGGCCACCCAAGTAAGGGCTTCATTTTGAAGTGCGTTAACAAGCAGATTCGCCGGAATGGCGGACTTTTCAATGGCCCCGTGGAGTGCAAAGCGGGAAACAACAATAGAAATTTAAATATTCATGAACAGTGTCGATTGTCATCAATTGTGCGATGTTGTGTTGTGGTTGTGGGCACATCGCACCCGCCAAACATTGTGTGCAACTTTTCCCGCTCCTTTCGCCCATCAATGGCACGTCATTGTCAATTGGCAGACTGGAGAAACAATAACAACGAACAAACAGCAGATTACAGATTACAGATAACAGATAACAGATAACAGATATCAGATGGAGGCGAACAGCAACAACAATAAGCAACTGTGCCAAATGTCAGCCGTATAAACTAGGATTTTGCATATTTAATCTACTAAACATGCAACTGCAATTAGGCTTGTTTAAGAATGCCCATTATGGGGATTTTTCGGATTATGTCACGGGGTGGCGGAAAAACAAAATCACCCATTTGACAGTTGACATTTGTAACGGATTAACCATGAAATGAAGCCCCCTAATCGCCGATTCGTTCGTGCGTGTCCATAAAACTGTCAAAATGAATAAATAAACTGTCAATTGCAAGCAGTCCTTTGGCGCCCCAAAGTATGCAGCAAAGTGTGCCGAATTCCCACTCAAAAACAAACGTCAAACATCGAACATCGAACATTGAACACTGAGCACTGAGCACTGAACACTGAACACATATTCCTACTTTCGTCCTTCGTGTGATTTATGCTCAGCCAGGCGTGGAAGTAGACGGATGGGCAGGGTCCTGGTTTCATGCCCCAAGTGAGGTCGGAAAATGACGCGAAAATCGTCAAGCAATTTACTTTTTTATGGGAGATAGATGAGGCACGCGGAAAAATAATAGCGCATATGAAAAGGTGCATAGCTTTATCCATTCGACAGGAATGTGCTGAGATATTGGAGGAAATTTGTTGTAAACAGGAAAATCTATTGTTGGAAACTTCAACAAAACTATTTGTATTACATTTGTAATGGTCGGGGAATACTTATTAATTAGATAAACGAATCAGAATATGCAAGTCATAACAAACAAGCCCACAAATTATACTAAATCACTATTGCTACATTATCCGATTGTCATGAAGCACAAATTGAATAAATTAGATGATATTACTTTAATACATCACATTAAGTTTTCCATTGTCCAGCAAGTGAGCTTGCATTATTTTGTTAATTGAATTGATTGGTAATTGCATAAAAAGAGCCATAAATAAATATTGTAAATCATGCAGGCTTATGCTAATGGCCACAATTAGATTAACTGATTTAAAAGGCGGCGGAAATGGTGGCATAAAAAATCAAATAAATCATTAAGATCCCCAATTAGATACGCCACGCATTTTCTCGCCGTGCACATGTGTGTAAGCCTGTGTGCTGTGGAGCTAGGCCAAAATGTGGCCCAAACATGCAATCGGGCCGCGTTGATGGCTCTAATGCCAGCCCTTTTGGCCATGTACAAGTGCAGGAGAAGTGCTCGAGTTTGTTCTGCACTGGCTTGTTTGGATGGGTTTGGCGTGGCCTGGTCTGGATGGTCCTGGTCGGGAGTTCGGTTTGGTGGGAGTTGTGTGCTTGGGATTTTGAGGGGCCAACGAGTGGTTCGCGCTTTTGTTTTCAATGGATTAGCCGGCTTTCGAAAGTTGTACAACTGGCAGCAACTGTAGTTATGTGCATAAGTCCTAATTAAAGTCGCCCTTAAAGCGTGCCACATTTTCAGTGCAATGGAAAACCCCTTTCGCGTACTAAAAATGGGGAACTTCCACGGGCACGGGGCTTTTGTGACTTTGCTGAATTTCATTTTTAATTAAACACATTTTGAACACACTTCAGCAATTACGCAGACACAGAATCCTCTGGCAATAATGTCATTTAAAGGCTCTTGACTCATAAGCCAATTAAAAACGGCAAAGGACACAGAACTGAAATCAGGACGAAGTCTCAAAATCTCATTTACATTGCCACACTCGTACATACTGCAGAAGTCGGAAAAAGGTGTCCTGTTGTGTCCTTGCTTGCTGTGGCCCGGCTTACGATTGACACCTGACTATTCACCTGACTTTGGCAGGGACTTTTGTTCCGGCTGCCACCAATCAATCAAGAGCAGCAAGGACACCGGCCTCGTTCGATGGCTTACGTTGCCCGTTCCCGCCCCAAAAGTTTTCCTTGTCTTCGTCCTTGGGCGCGCCGAAAATTAAAATTCTTCAATGTGAAGAAAGGCATAAAAATGTATGAAATATATATGAAAAGGCTGTCAAGGGTCGAATAAATAATGTAAAAAAGGGAAATGCTTTTTTTCCCCGGCGCCTTGGGGCCACAAAAAAGTTCCTTAAGTTGTCTGAGCAAACCGCATGAATTTAAGCCAAAGAAATTTAGCCTGAAATTTCGGCCAGCATTTTCAACTCTAATGGAGTGTGAACCCACACACATCCATACGCTTACTTGTATACACAAACTAATTCAAACTAAGGACTTGGCTCACCTAATCACATTGAAAGCTTAACGCCCGCCCAAGGACATATCCTGAATAATGAACCGCCATTGTCGGCGGTTGGGCGGCATTTCCAGTTTCAAAGGCTGTCTTGGCAACTTTTTGGCTAGCCGGCTAATGACCGTGGCTGACCAAAAGGGAGCATCTATAATTCATTCAGCTTTGAATGCGCTTTGAGCGCATTACATTTAATCAGAAATCTTGCAGGACATAGTGTGTCATGTTCGCTTGTGTGTGTGGTGTGTGTGTGTGTGTGTGTGCGAGTCTTTGTGATTGTTTATGCTAATAATTCATAAACACGCGCCTCGAATACACGCACACTTAGCAGACGGCATCTTGTGGAGCAATGCTTATTGACAGACATCCCGCCCGGAGCTCCTTGCTCTCTGCTCCTTGTTCCTGCTCCTGGACCTGCCCCCTCTGCCCCCCTGCCCCCTGCCCTTTCTGAAGCATTCTTGATCCTGGGCCAAGCCGCTTAGCCAGGGACATACACACGGGAAAAGTCACAGGCAGGCATACAGGATTCCGGAGATAACTACCAATAAAAAATAATTCATTAGTATTACAAGTTAGTGCTCTTTCATTTGGGGCCACATGTGCGTGTATGTATTTGGGGAACCATGTCAACTTTAATCAGCTACTTAAGTGACAACAAATGTGTGTGTAGTGTCCGATTTCTTGCTGTGTACCCAGAGGACTTAGCAAAACTCATAGGTGGCCTGCGAAAGGCTTCCCAAGCTGTTGGCCGCACTTTGTGGTCCGTGCTGGCATGCCAGGATAATAAAATGTTGCCAGGACTCACGTCTAGTCGTCCTGGGCTTGCCGCTTGCCTCCGCACATGTGTCCTGCCACATATCGCTGCATCTGCTGCCGCAGGCCGAGGGAGGTTTTAATCTTTATGAAGCATATTTCATATCGTTTTTGGAACGCTTTTTTATGACTGCCCGGACGGGTCTTCTTTTCCACATTATTAAAGGGCATTTTATTGATTGGTTTGCCGGGGCCTCTGATTAAAGTTCATTTTACGTGCGAATGTTAATGCCGAGCTGCAAAATGTGAGAGGAGCAGCAAATTATTTCCGGGTCATGCTTCCCTTTGTCATTGGAAACTTTTCCATTGGTGCCACGTTACCTATGTAAATAAATATTTGATATCATACCTCTAAATTTCATAGGAAGTGCTTTTAATCACGAGCAAACCTAACGAGATCTTGAGTCCTATTATTTTTAAGTACATCGTTTAAGGGAAAGTTTAATCTTCTCATCACAAACTTTTTAATTATTTTATTTTGCCTCTTCCCAGCCTTATACTCTTATACGCTTAAAAATGTATGAAGATTGTTGGTGCTCTTCCCTTTTTTTCCTCTTCATCACTTTGGGTGTGGAATTTGGTACTGGAAACACTGCATTTATTTCTTCATATTGTTTGTCGATTAGAAACTCTATTCTATGTATTTCCTTACAACTATTGTTTTATTGCCGCCCATTTCCACTCAGCTTAGTTTCTAATTAATCCGAGCTATTTCAGCTTAAACGCTCGCTACTGGCCAACACCAAACGCACACTTGGCTAATCAGCAGACAAGCCAGAGTCATTCGTTTCCTGCCACGCCCCCACGCCCCCACCCGCTATGCCGCCCCCTTTGAATGCACCTCCAAGTCCAAATGCTAGAACTATTTATTTATTGTTCGGTTCAAGTGCAAGGCAATAAATCTGCGGCGAAGGTTTGTGTGTGCTGAATTTCATTTTCTGTATCATTAATTACGATGGTTTGTTTAAAGAATGGCCGCAAAGACCGCAATCGCCGTTGGGCCGCCACTCGATAATAAATCATTTACCTTGCACCCGAATATAAAAGTGAAAGTTGCGGCGCGCAGGGGCACAAACAGGGTCAGCAGGAAAATAAGCCAAGACCTCGGTATTTGCCATTCGCTTTTTTGCACTGTTTGTTCTGCCGATTTTTTGCACTTGTTTGCTAGTCAGCTTTGTTTTGTTTTGTTTTGTTTTGTTTTCTTTTCTTTTCTCTTTGTTGTTGTTGTTGTTGTTTTGTTGGCAACTGATAAGGATTAAGGACATTGACAAAGGAATGCAGAGCAGAGGCAAGGACACGGACAGGTCAGGGCGTTGCACACTGCAAACTCAATGGATTTTCCACTCCAGCCCACCCTGCGTATACGTAACAAAACGAGCCACGAATGCAATTAAATTAGACTAACAGCAAATGGCCAAGAGAGCCCGTGGGGGCGGCAGATAGAAATGGCGACGTAAACTGATGTGCAAAAGGAAACTGGCAAAGAGGCCAGCGGAATGGGTGGCGGCCAGGCGCGAGGGACGTGGTCCTTTTTGGGGGCGAAGTGGAGTAGACTGGAGTGCCGGCGAAAGTGGCAGCTAAAATGGCAAGCTGAAAGCTGGAAACTTTCCCACTCGCCAAGCGAAACCATGGAAAGCAAAAGTGTTGATGGGCCGAGCAACAGGCGACTTACGAAAATACCCATTAAAGTGTAGGGTCTATTAGACGACGAGGCAGATAATTAAATTGCATGGGCTATCTAGAAAGTTGGCGCACTACGTGCAGAGCAACCAATGGATTAGGCACAATTTTCTTGTTTAAACATAAAGTATTTCTGACGGGTATTTGGTAAAGTACAGAAACAATCGCAGGCAGCCAATCACTCACTACTTTATTTACCCAGAAAACCACTTTTGTCTTAAAACAGCATGTGTATTTCTACACAAGCAGGCCTTAAGTATTTAAGCCTAAGTAGAAACAATAAGCAAAGCTGGCAATTAAAACAGAGAGAAGCTGCTTAAATCAACAAAAACTAGCATTTCCAATGCTCCCACTTCATACTTTTTCTATTTGCAACTTTCGAATGGAAACATTTTGCTGGGGGCCTTTCCAATCCTGCACAATATGAAGATATCTCTATTACGGCAGTACCCATTAAACGGCAGTACATTTTACACTCTAACTCTATTTCAACCCATTCAATCTGAGCATTTTCCCCCAGATACCCTGCCTACACTTTCTGCCTCCATTTCGGCCAAGTTGCTGCGGGGTTCGAACAACAGAAAGTGATTGCTTCATTGCTGATATTTGCAGTGCAGTGAAGCAGAGCAGAGGTAAAGCCAAAGTGAACCGAGATAAAACCGAAAGCGGCAGCTGAGCCATAAAAACACTACCAGCAATGTTGCTCTTGTCCGCTTAGCGCAAATATTTCATTGACGGCCAGCAAAAGTAAAAGTTTAAGCCAGCATAAAAGTATATATATTAGCGGCAGGAGCGAATGGCGCACTATGCTGCTCAAGTCGACAACGACGGTCGCAGCAGCATCAGCAGCAGCAACAACATCAGTGGCAGCAACAAAATCAGTGGCAGCAACAACAGCAGCAGCAGCAGCAGCAGCATCAGCACTTAAATGCTGCAACAAGAAAAATCAGCTGAAAACTGGCAAATAAAACTCAACGACAGGCAAAAACTATTAAATCTCGCTGGATGCCTGCGGCAATAGTTATTGTTAAACAACACAAGGAGCAGCAGCAACAGCACCAGCAGCGCCGACAGGACCAACAGGACCAGCAGGACCAGCAGGACCAAAAGGACCCACGGGCGGCGAAACAAATTTGCAATATAAATTTATGCGGATTTTTGCGTCGCAGCGGCGCCGACGACGTCGACGTCATCGAATCGCGTAGCCCAGGCCATGCTGCTGATGTCGACGTCACAGCAGCAGCAGCAGCAACAGCAGCAGTGGCAACAACTACAGCAGCAGTGGCAACAACAAGGGCAGCGGCGACGACGCGAGCAGTTATTATAATAATGGCGTTAGTTGTTAGCATAATGCAGCAGCAACAACAATCGCCACTCTGGCCATTCTGTAACGGTAAGTGCTCCAGCCCTTTCAGCAGATCTGCCACTTCTTTTGCCCTTTGACCTGGCTGCACTTTCGCCGGCCAATGTGCTGCAGAAATTTGCCAAGCTAGCTAGGGAAATGTACACATTTATGCGCAAGCATTCCAAATAACTTGTAGTTAGGTAAATATTTTGAATTTTTCCTTTATTATTTCTAATTATAACAGAAGCTAAACAATATTTTTGGCAAAAGCTGTTGGCCTAGCAAGTAATGGCAACAAGATAGCTGGCTAAAATCCAAGGGTCATCTCTGTGCATATCTGTCTGTTTGCTCGGCTACTTGAACTTTATGCCATCGGTTGTGCGGGAAAGCAGGAAAAGCGGCGGAAAAGCGGGAAAATGCTGTGCTGCATAGTTTTAGCTGCTGCCATAATATTTCAGAGCAATGCAAATTATGTTTACGTGCGTGGAAAATAGCTGAAATGGCCGTCGTCCATTTAGCTGCGCGCCACGCCCCCAAGCGCCGAGCGCCCAACGCCCACTGCAAAGTGTGCTAAAAGTATGCTTTTAATAGTTCAAATTGCATTTAATGCATAATGCAGAAAATTGCTCACAACGCGAGAGGCAGCAGTATTTGCCACATCTGCCACAACTGCCACATCTGCAACTGCAACAGCCGTAATAACAATAACACGAGCCATTCATTTGTTTCGCTCTCATGCTGAGCAATTTGTTAATAATTAATTTGCGAGCGCAAAAATCCCCTCGTTGAGTGATGGGTTTTTCCACTTGCGGCCATGAGTTCCATATGAGTTGAGTTTTCCGCGATCTGCGGTTGAGTTGCATTATACCGGACACTTTCTATTTGCAATCGCTGACATGAAAGTTGTTTGCTGTTTGGCGCCCAGCAATAATAATAATTATTATTGATTATAATAAAGTAATGAATTGTTTCGCTGAATTGGTCTAAGTGTTCAATAAATATTTAACAACTTTTGATTACAAATCGCTTGTACGGTGGCCATGTTAAATGGTGGAAATGCAAATATTTAACGATAAAAACAGTCATCAGGGCACGGATTTAATTTCTGTTTATATTTCGAATATAACATTAATTAAGTTTAAGGTGAAATCCCTTATTAATTTGTGCAATCAAATGTTACATTTAAGAAAGGCAAATATTTGCTCGTTACCAGCGTAATTTACCTCAGTAATATGTTTGTCTTCAGCCAATAATAAATTTATAATTAATTTCAGCTCGAAAGCAGTGAAATGTGTGCAGGATAATTGAGTAAATTCTGGCTGCCGCCAGTTAGTATGCGTTCTAATTAATTTTGCCATTCATATTGCCATCGAATTTCCACTATTCAGGTGTTTCTGGTGTTTCGAATATTCGACCCATTCACCCCACCCCAAATGAGATGTGATGGCAACTGATTTGCTCAGTTGCTGGCAATTTTCAGTGCATTTTCTAGGACGTGTCAAATGAAATTGAATTCCGGACACATTTCTAGCCAGCTTTTGATTGCATTCTCAGTGCTTAATACTTACACGGAGAGTTTTCCGGGCTGCCTGCCGCTTTTCCGCTCGAATTGTCCGCCCATATTGGCATAATTATCTGCCGCACCATAGTGCTGGGAAAACTGCTCAAATGCGTGCGAGCTTGCCGAGCTTGCTGAGCTTTCCCAGCCACCATCGCACACTTTTCCGACTGCAGTTGTCTGCGGCGTTCTGCGGCTGCTGATTTATGGCCTGGCTCATTGTCTAGTTTTGGGCCCAAAGCCCCCGCACTTCCACTTCCCCTCCTGCCGCGCCAATTGTCTGCGGTTCTACCGCAATAATCTTGTTTTATTAGTCTCCAGCGTAATTTTTCTACAGTTCGTTCTTTTTCAGCTTTGGTTTTGGTTTTGGTTTCGGGCTTTCTCTGTTTTTCTTTGTTTTTCTCTGCTTTTCCAATATTTTTCCTTTTTCCGTCTATTTCCTCTTGCGGTTTGCACTCGTGGGGATTTCGCATTGGCTTTGCCGTTGCTCCGACTTGTTTTCTTTCCTATTCCGGTTTTATTTGCCCGCCGCCTTAGCTCATAAATAATTCATTAATATTTTCAATTGATTTATCCCCCAGTCCCGAATTTGTCAATGGCCAACGAGTTTCCTTTCAATCCCAATCCCAATCCCAATCGCAATCCCCATCCACAATCAGAATCCACAATCCAGAATCCCCGAGCTTTATGTCTGGGAAATCCTGTCGAGAAAGTGGAACATTAGACGACTTGTTTGTTTATCACCGCCGCTTAAAGTTGGCCAAGTTGCACAGGGTAAACTTTTCAAATGCTTCGGCTAAGAGTTTTCATATTCGGCCGCCACTTTGCGGTTGATCTTGAGCAGCCAAGTTTTCCCACACAAGTGCTCATTTCGAGCCGACTTACTGACCTGCCGCTCATAAATACCTTTGTTTAATGGCCGAAAAGGTCCAGTGGCAAATGACCGGGCTGCGTAACAAATCTTCACAAATCTTCACAAATTGTTGCCTGCAAAGCGCGGCCAAATTTTCAACTAATTAATGAAATTTATGTCGGTCAACTTTTCAGCGTTAGCAGCAAGAACAGCGGCGAAATGAGGCCATCGTGGCAGCTAATTAAATGCAATTAGAACGGCCTTGAGGGGGCGGCCTTTGGGACTCTAGATACAGATAGTTGGATCACTATAGTTGGGATGGTGGGATGGTGGGATAGTTGGCCCCTCGGAACGACGAGAGCCCCTGAAAGTTGGCCCATTGGAAGTTTGTTTGCTGCTGATGGCAGCGGAATGTGCACAACTTATAAATCAATATGAACGCCTCTGCAATTTGGCCGAGTTCTTAGGCTTGATTAGGGCATTAATTCGCATTCATTTCACTCGGCATAGTTAGGGCCCAAAACACAACTATAGTTAGTTGGGCATACTATATGACTATAAGCTGCTCGTAATGGGCTAACAAACTAAGCCTTCATTAACAACGATTTGCATTCAGGAATAGTTTCATCATTTGCCAATTAAAGTTGGCTTGATTGAAGGGCCCTGCCAATTAAAGTCACCACCTGTGGAAACTTTGGCGACCTTGCTAGCAATTTGCCACTAGTTCAAGGTTCTTGCAACGCTGGCATTTTCATTTTCATTTTGATTTTCTTTTTTTCGGCCCTGCTCACTTCCTCCGCGAGTGCACTCTTGATTTGGAAGGTGTGCTGCGAATTCATCTCAGAAATGCACCTAATTAACACGTTCTAAAAACATGTGTTGCCTGTTGGTTTCTGGGCTGGCTGTGTGTGTCCTTGCTGTTGCCAAGTTGGGGCCATGAAATTAATTTCGAGGCATGTGCAGAATTTGCTGCAGCCAAAAGTTGCCTGCTCGTATGAGTGAATGTCAAAAACTTTGCCATCGACAGGAACTTAATTATGTAAAGCATGGCATACAAATAAAAGAAAAACAAAAGCATACCACACACAGGTACTAAAATATTTTTGCGACTAGGAGGTGAGGACCACCAGAACCACCAGGACCACCCGAACCACCCGAACCACCCGAACCACCAGGACTAGACCCCCTGAAAAGCTGCCATGAATTTTTGAAACGAGCTCACACAGCCAGGCATAAAAATGGAAAAATATAAGCGGGAAATACAATATTGGGTAAAGTGCATCCTGCGAGGTGGCGAGCTGCACATCCTGCCGCACATCGCGACACATCCTGGCCGCATCCTGGCGGCAAACCAGGACCCGCAGCTAAACGGCGACCATTACCGCGACGTCGAGTAGGAAATAACTCGTGGCGGGACACGAGGTTGCCAGTTCCCAAGGATTCGAGGCTCGCAGGATTCGAGGGGCGAAATTAGGTCAATTGCGTGTACGACGCGTTGTGAATTCAGCATCCTGCCTGCCAGTGAGTGTGCGTGCGTGCGTGTGTGTGTGTGTGTGTGTGTGTGTAGGTCCTGTGACCAGGACTTGCCTTGTGTTGTTCATTTTCGCTTTAGTTTTTTGCCGCCTCTTCCTTTGCGGACTGTCAACGTAATGCGGTGTCCGTATATGCATGAATTCAAGCCCACAGCAGCAGCCAAGTTAATAGAGCCATTAGCCAACAGAAACTATTAGATGTAAAGCTGTATAAAATGCATATTTACTTACCTGTTGGTTGCTCTTGGCTAACTTCACTCTTGGGGCTTCACTCTTCACCCTATCATTCTGCAAGGACTACTACTTATTCCACCGCCATAGTGCCACGGCATATAAGTTCGCTATATGGGCCGCTTTTAGCGACAAAGGAAACGGAAGATAAATTTAAGCGAAACTTGCGCGCATCGCCCCGAAAGTTGTTGGCCAAACTTGCGCATATAATTTAAGCGACGAGCGAAAAATATCCAAGTTGGCCAACTTACTTAGGGCCCATAACACACTCAAAACAGAAAAAGTAAACTTTGGCCTGCTTAAAACTACGAGAGGAATTAAATTTGGCCGGCGGAAGAGTGCAGCGCACCGAAATGAGGCAGGACTCGGAGTGCTTGGAGTCAGACACAACTGGCTGGAAAATGGCAACTGGAAAATGGGAAATGGCAAAAGGGAACTGGAAAATGGGAAGTGGAAAATAGAAAATGACGTAGCAAAGCGGCATCTTTGCCGGGCAAAAACTCCGCTAATAATGTGAAACTTTATTAATTTGCAGCTGCTGGCAGAAGGATGGAGAAAAGACGCGGAGCTGAATTTACAGCTTGCTAATTTGGTTAATTTGGTTTTCTTGTAATTTTCCCCATTGGCGCGGCTGTGCAATTTTCACTTTCCTTTTTCCGCAGCTCAGGCCCCAATTTTGCGGCTATTTGCATTTTCCCCTCCCAGAGTTGCCTATCTGCCTTGCATATTTTCGCAGTCTGCGATGCATTTCATTAATTAAATTGCAATTTCTAGCCGGGTTTTTTCCTTATTTTTTTTTGTTTTGCCCCACCAAACGTTTTTCTCATGTTAATTTTGCACTCAGTCTACTAGTATTTTTTTACAACTGGGATTTTCCGCTTTTTCCACTAGATTTTCACACACACTCTCCCCATACATATATTCTTCATATACTTTATGAATTTTTCGTTGCTTTTTTTTGGGCACTGCCCTTGCTGGTGATTTTTTTTTGAAGGGTTATAATTTTAAAATAGCTTTTATTCCATACTCCTTTTGATGAGCCGGATTTTTCGGCGGCAACGACCGTCCTTACTTTGACGGCAAAATGCATGCAGCTGGGGTCCGGGAAAAGCTTAAGCTCCTTACCCTCTGCATGTATGCGTTCATATAGTCCAGACAATTAAATGTCACGATGTGTTCGTGGTGCCACAAAAACGATCTCCATCACCAGCCATCGTTGCCTCCTGGCAACGGTGCGTATGAGTGATGGCCGCTGAGAAGCTAACTTTTGCCTTTGGCATTCGGCACTCGGCATTCGGCATTCTTTAAATTGAGCCACAGTCATCTGTGGCGCTTGAAGGTCGAAAATACATGACTGCCAATTAGCAAACGATTTGTTTGACTTGCGCTGCTCGAATATATACGAATATATACAGGCCCCGAAAGCTTTTAACCAAAGGAAGAAAAACCTTTCAGGCTCAAAATGCCACATTTCCGCCATCGATTTGGGTTTTTTTCCTCGATTTTCCTCGATTTTCCCCCTCCACTGCCTCTTTATATTTTCCTGCCCGTGAAGAAAACGGAACTGATGTGGGAACTTAATGTGAACTTAAGCAGCCTTGTAACCGTAACATAAATATGGCGCAGAACCAACAACGGGCTTGCTGCACTGTGAGAAAATCAGCCCCTGATTCCACTCTGCTGAAATTGGAACGAAGAACTGTTTCAACCAAATGGTTAAACTTCCGTGGGTTGTGAAAACAAGAACTATTGTAAGTTCTGCAAGTGTCGTTAGGCACACACGTGTTGGCAGAGAACATGCCACAAAAGTCATTCAACCGCAAAAGTTTTTGGCGTCAGGCGGAATTAGTGGTGCAAGTAGAAAAATTCACACATCAGCTGCGGTGCATCAGCACAGAAAATCGAATGAAAAGCCATTCCAATGCTGCAACGTGTGGCAGATATCAAGCATGGAGATTAAACTTAAACTTTTACTCGTATGCAGTTATATAAGTCGGTAATCTGGCCAAAAAGAATTACTTTCAAACTTAAGCCTTAGCTTAAAACCACTCGAAATGCTAACTTAATTGAAACACTTTTCAAATATATAGTTCGTGATTTTATAATGCCTACAAAAATGCGCACTTTTTAATTAACTATTCATAATAAGTGCTGAAAATATTTACTTGTGAACAAAGACATACAAAGAGTCAAACTTCGCATCGAAAATATAACTATTTTCGCTTGGAGTAGCGCGAAAGCACAACAATAATTTGCATTTGCTGCCATGCGGCATGCCACAATCCGTCCGCAGATTCAGGTGTGGGTGCCGCAGCAGCATCTGAGGCACAAACAGCAGCAGCAGCAGCAGCAGCAGCAGCAGCAGCAGAAGCAGATGCCGCATTAATTGTGCCCGGCCAAATGCAGACAGCACATCATTTGTGTCAGCATTTCGTGTGGGCTGGAAAAGCTGGGCGGAAAATGTGGGTGGCAGCTGTGGGTGGGGAAGAGGGAAAGGCGGCCCACAGCCGGCGGGCGAGGCAACAACAGCTAAACAGGCCAAATACAAATGGTAAACATACGGATACAAGCCAACAAGACACACACACACAGCACACACACCACACACAGCACACCCAAGCGTTTTGCATTGCGGCAATAAAATAAATTGCAGACAAAAATAAAAAAGCGAGCCGCAGGAAAATAAGGAATGAAAACATATGTTAGCCGGCACACATGAAAAAGAGAAAACTATTTGCCGGAAAATGCTGAAATGGGAAATACGCTTTGCAGCAAAGGTTTCCGAAATGCTGCTTGTGCGAGGGTTTTGCTCGGGGTTTGATTTGATATTTATCAGCGCTTTTAGTATTATACTATATATCGAGGAACAGAGGACAGGACATCGAGGACTCGCATTCAAATGCTGAGGATGAAAGTGCGAGTGTGAGGGGGAAGGAATGGCGGGCAGATGATGAAGTCATCAGCAGCATTAGCATTTCGATGATTGATTGGGCAGCACATGAAAGTCCCCAAATGTGGGCATCCCCAAGGAAATTATTCCATTATTCTATTTCTGGCAAACAGATTAAATTATTTACCAGTCCGTTTTATCTACGCAATATTTTCTCAGTAATATTACTAAGAGATCCAGTCTGCATTAGCAGATCATCTAGCAGATCATATTTTAATTATCCCCAATTCGTTGACTTCTTACAACACTGCATGATCCCACTTTCAGGTGTGCTAAACTTGTTAGGCTGATTAGAATCAACATCTTGGCTGACTACGAGATGTCCTTTCTCATACAGCCACATTAGAGTGTCTCCTGCTGCATGCAATGCAAATATACTCATATACACGTATGTGCACGAACAAGAACAGCTTCTGCTTCAGCTTTTCCGCTTTTCCGCTCTTCCTGGCATTTCCTTGCTTTTCCGAGCCAGCCTGCCGTTTTCCGTTTTCCGCTTTCACGGTTATTTTTAGCTGCTGCGCTGTGCTTAAAATAAATAAAAATACTTGTAATGCGTGTACCAGCTGAAAATGGTTATAGTGCCCTGCTGTTCGCCATATCCGACACACTTTTACACGCAGAGAAAAGTTTGCGCAGTTTCTTGTGTGCGTAATTTATCCAGATTCGCAAACTCATCAATCTATTAGAACTAAAACTATCTTTGACATGCTAACACTTGGCTCTTGCGTCATTTTAAGCATATAGTTGTATAATCTGTTAGTTTAGTTTAGTTTAGTTTTTCTTTCTCGGATTTTCAACGATTTTCCCCGAATTTCCCCGAATTTCCCCGAATTTCCCCGCTTTTCCTGGCGGCTGACACTCCTGTTTTCATCGTCTTGCTGCCGTCGTTTTTCGAGCATTTTAAGGCAAAAATGGAATTGCTTTTGGCCGACTGCTTGCGTGTGTGTGTGTGTGTGTCTTGCGGTTGGCCAAAAAAGAATTTTGCTAGCGTTGGCTTTGCTTAACCCAAAAGTGCAATGTTTGCAAGGATGCCCATCGCTAACAAACAACAGATCCCCAAGCTCCCACCACCCACCAGCCACCACCCACCACCCTTTTCATGTGTGTCAGTCAAACAGACATTGTAGCCCGTCTTGTTGGCTGCATTTCATTTTTGTGGCGCAAGGACATCGAAATGCCTGCGGCTGTCTGTGCCACACACACACACACACACACACACGCACACAACATAAATTCGCCTAAGGATTGACCAACAAGAAAAAAGGGAGGAGGATGGGGCCAAAACTGATGTAAAATGCAGGCGAGGTATATGCGAGTATACGAGTAAACAATGGGCGAAATAGAGACGCAGTCGCAGACGCAAATAGACTAAAAGGTCAGGATCCGGATAATTTGGGCGCAAGATGGAAAATCCATGGCATACACTTTGGGGCAGACTGTCTGGGTTCGTCGGGCCGATTGTTTGCAAATGAACTTTAAGCCACTTGCCCTCCGACCACTTGCCACGCCCCAACGCCCATCTACCCGTCGCCCCTCTCCCCTCTCCCCTCTCCCTCTCCCCACCTCCCTTTCCCTATTCATTTCAATTTTCTTGGCTTCCATTTCCATGGGTCTCTTTGTCCTTTTATTAACACATTTTCCTCGGAATTGTCGCAGCGGGTTTTTTATGGGCCCAGCCAAAGGGTTCTGCAGCCTAGGAAAACGCGGGAGGCACAACATTAGATCTGATTAGATTGCACTGCATGCCGGTTGTCCAATTTGCCGAGAAAATTGCTTGCTTTCTCTCTGGGAAAATCTGCGAAATGACGGTAAAAGAAGTTCAAATAAAAGTTCAATAACTGCGGCATAGCCACAATTATCTACATTTCAAACGAAGAAGTACGTCATTTTTTTCAGTGCGCTTGAGGAATTTTCGAGCGTGGGATTTTCCGCAACGGAAAGTTCAAAGAATGCATTTGCTTCAGTTTGATTTGTATTGCTGTGAATGTGGCATTCACAATTAAACCCATTGTTTTGAGGAATGCGATAGAAAAACATGTGGTATGCTTAAAAATAACATATAAAAACATAAATTAATGGGAACATTTTTGTAATTAAAGGCAAACACGGAAGCCAGCTTAAATTTATCTTCAATAATATTGTGGCAAAGCGGACGAGCCGCAGTAAACTTGAACTTTTCCTCTCGCTAAGGCATTTTCCAGGAATTTGATTTACGACCCCGGAAACATTTAGTACGTGCACTTTAAGTTTCGCCAGACTTAAGCTTTCTTTTCCTTGGCATCCTGGCCTTTCCTACATTTTCTCCGGCATTTGTTTTCCTTTGCGAGAATTTCTCGTGGCTGACCATCCGTTTGCATTTGTATCCAAATAGTTGGTTCAAAGTTTTAATTTGTTTGATACAAAATTGTTTTAGTGGCCTTGGTACTGCCTTCTGCGATAGTTTAATGATTCATGATTGGAAAGTTAAGTTTCTGCTGCTCATGATTTGTGACGGGAGTTAGAAATAATTTATTACGCGAAAGGATAAGAAAAGTCGGGCAAAAGTTTGGCCGAGAGCGGTGAAAGTGAATAAAATTTGGCCGCAGATAATTAATAAATGGGGTACTAGATCGATAAGTTATGGCCGGCATAAATCCACGAATATATGTTCTTTTTCCATTTTAAGCAGACTCAGCGGAAAATAACTTTCCAATTCATCTCTTTTGCCGGCGAAGGCAAGTTTAAAGGAATTTTAAAAGAAAGAAAAATATACTCGTAATATAAATATCCAAGGGACTTGGTCGACCTACTTCTCGACTTGGCCAGGAGGTCCTTCGCCCAGGACTCTGGCTGCTGGCTTCCAGGTCGTTTCATTGGCCTCTGATTACCTGGCAAATGCCAGGCCACATCAATCAATCGAGGCGGCAAAGTTTTATGCAACTTTCTGGTCCGTTGCGGCGTCTAACCAAGCCAATTAATTTGTGGTTTACATGCCATTCCGCTCGTCAATAAATAAAGTCCTCCCATCGCCCCCATTGCCCACCGCACACCCCGGGGCCTTTTAATAGCGCCGCCCATGAATATTAAAAGCCAACCCTGCAAATTTCCCCCAAAAAGCTTAAATGGCTGGAGGGACTGAGGGCACATGCCCGATTGTGTAATCGTCGGCACTGTAATCCACATAGCTCCTATTTGTGCGGACGGCAACGTTCGCATTCCAACGCATTATTCTGCTGACTTGTTGCAGCAACCGAAATTGGCACAAAAGTTTCGATTGAGGCATTTTTTCGGTTTAATTAGCTGTTTTGTCTTTGTTCACATACGCGCGTATGAGGCGATTGAATCAAACAGATGTGAATAAATTGCGCCGTTTTCATGGCAACCCATTCACGTGAATACACTCGAAAATGGCAAAACTGCATTTAATAGGGCTAAAACATGCGAATGAATTAATTAATAAATAGATTCATATTTTTTGAGGTCAGCAGCATAACTAAATTTGCTAGCGTGTGTATAACTTTTTTTTCCAGTGCACTGGCTATTCGAACGAGTGAGTTTTGTGCTGATTATGAGTTTTCATCTAAGAGGCTCATTAGGGGCTGCGTGCGGAATTTGTTCTTGTTTGTCGTAATCTGCCAGTGCATTTAGCTCTCAACAGTGGCCATCATCAGCTTTCCCAGTTTTCACAGCTCTCCCTGGCATTTTCCTGGCATTTTCCTGGCCGTTTAATGCAGTCCAGAGAGCACTCGAGCAGTGGCAAATGCGGAAAATGCTTGAGGGGCGGCCGAGAGGAGAGTCTCTCACGGAAAAGTTGCAGTTGACACCATCTTATGAAATTAGTTTCTTTTTTTCTCTCAGTTTTGACTTGACATCGTTTTGGCCACTGCTGCCGCCACTTGAGGCTCGCTCCTCCGCCTCCTCTGCCTCCTCCGCCTCCTCAGCTCATTTTTCCGTGTCCATGCTGTGTAATGTGAATATTCGTGCGGACATCCCTGCCAGCTCCAACAAAAGGCCATGTCGCAGCACAAGTCGTGGCCAAGGCAGCTCCTGTTTCCTCCGCTCCCAGCTCGGCCTTCCGAGCTAAGCGTTTTTGTTTAACTTTACACTTGACCCCCGAAATGGCCAGCACTTGAGTTGCCTTGGATTTATGCTTGGCTATTTTTTGGCTGTCTGCGGGCGAATTTTGCCAGACTTGCAGGTAGCTTATAGATCCACAGGAATGTTGCACAGCATGCTTGCACCAACTGGAAATGCATTTTGTATGTGATTTTTAGATGGAATAATAAATTCAAACACTACCATCAGATTGAACGCATTCTTACAAATTTATGGCATTAAGCATTAAGCATTAAAGCTACAAACTACAAGATATTAGTTTGATCAGATGAAAACACCTTTCAGGTCGATACTTTTACGGCCAAGTGCTTGAGCTTTAGTGCCCGGATAAATGGACTTCCGAAGACGTCATCGAAAAACGGCAACCTTGTAATTTTAGTGACAGTAAAATATTAGAAGTGAACGGCAGCTGGAAGAGAAAAGAAAGCAGAGCACAGACACGAGATGCTGGGATCATGAATCTCATTTTATTGCAAATTAAGGATTAGCAAGTGGCAGAGTGTCATCTCGTTGGAATTTACGTTGTATGTTTATGAGGTCGGGCCAGCTAAGTGGATGCCTTATAGAAGGCTTATGGAAGCCAATAGATATTGAAAACCGAGAACGGGCTTGACCTTTCTGTGCTGCCATAATTCTTGGCTCACTCTTTGTTTAGACGGGCGTGGTCGGGTCGGGAAGCACACACTCACTAGTGGGCAAACAAATCTGTTTAATTAAGGCGAAAGTCCACTTCGGCCAAGAGGAGACGTACTGCCTCCACTGCCTCCACTGCCTCCACTTGGTCCACTTGCTCCACTTCGCCACTTTGCCACTCACCATTGTTTTATCTCGCCCATTGGCTCTTTGGCTCTTTGGCTCCGTGTGAGCGATGAGGTGTTGGTTAGCCTTTGGGCCAGGCAAATTGCTTGGTCAGTTCTTTGAGGCCGGCAAACACACTCGCACACCCCGAAGAGTTCATTTCAGTCAAGGATGTGCAGGACGAAGAGGCATCCGGAGAGGGGCTATCCGGGGATCGGGGGCGATGGCTAGGTGCCAGGCCGATAATTTGTTGCCAGCCAGTCGCAACCTCTCGTAACTTAGCTGCTGCCAAAAAAACAGAAGCTCAATTTATAAATGAAATCGTTCCGTTGCCTCTTTCACCACACGCAGAAAAAAATGTTAGCTAAATGCTGGGATTATCTAAATTAAAAAAACTAATCACGAGATAGCTACCTTTAAACACCAAATATGCCTGCTTTTTAATCGATTTGCTTAAAAAATGAAGTATAAATGTATGGATATATATAGTCAAGAGTGAATTATGAAAGTATGTATATGAAAAAGTGCACATCAGGGTTGGCGATGGGTATTATTTTGAGTGCACATCCTATATACGCTTGGGATGTCCTTGTTTTTCCCCCGGGTTCCGCCTCTTTTGAGCGGGATTTGAATTTCTTTTCGTGTTACTTATCGCCTTGATAGATACACTTGGGTCCATTTGATTGCTTTGATGTATGGCCAGGAGAAACGGCAACTGTGGGGGAAAGTCCTGCAGCATAGTGGGAGAAAGGTCGTTGAGGCGTCTTTGATTTGTTGCGGGCTCAATGCACTTGAATTTGTTTGCCTTTGATGTTGGCACATTAGTTTCGGGTTGATTTGAAAGCACCACAGCATGCTCGTTTTATTTTCTTTTTTTTTTTCGTCTCTGATATGAACTCTTTTGCACAGTGGAGCTGCTGTGCTGCAGAGCAACAGTTCCGCAGACCACAGGAAATGCATCGGCTAATCTATTTAAGCCATCTCGCCACGTGACGCTGCCCCTCTCCATCTCCCTTTCCCCTCCCCCTCCACGTGCTCTGCTGGCCAACAAAATTGCGGCAGGTTGTCCGTTACCCCAGCGACATCTGCTGCATGCGACATCACGGCAAGTGGGGAATGGAATGGAATGGCATGGCATGGCATGGCATGGGTTTTCCTGCCAAATCGCTGCCACAACAAATTCCGAGCGTCTGGCCAAATGAAATAGGATTCCGCAGTGAGCCACAGAGGTGAGGGGGTTGGGGGAGCGCTGGGCAAGGAATTGTATAAAATAGAAATCGTGGCTCGGAGGAAACGTCATAAAAATCGTCTATTTCTCACATAGACTCTCGTCGGCAAATGTATACTTGAAATGCCTTGGTATCGTCATGGCAGCTCTTGCCAGGATTGCCCCAAAGATGCTGCAGCACTTGACGTGGATGGAGCCCTGCAGGGGGGAGTGGTGGTTCCCGGTGGTTCCTGGTGGGGGGCAGCGCGGAGTCACTTCTTCAGTTGGAGCCTGTTGCCTGGCAACTTTTGCTCGACTTTCGCAACCAACGCAGAAATCTCAACTGACATTTCAGCTGAACTTTCGATGCTACAATTCAATTTAGGTAGATGTTTTCAATAATTATTTTGAACGAAAACGAACACTGCGAAAACAGCTTCAATGGTATAAGTTACTATGTCAACTAATTTATCGAGCATTTTTAATTAATTTTATTATTGTAACGACCATTAGATGTGAAAGTGTTGCATTATAATATATGCCTAGTATCTAGTTTGAAAAAAGAGCATAGCATTCTGCTGTTTTTATTATCATTTACTAAACATTCTCGAGTATATCAAATTACGTTTTTCTACAGTTTTCGACAGTCGCATTCAATCGTTGGGCAGTTGTTTTTCGAACAGGAGACTTGCAACAATCAGTTTCCATTTCCACACGCTTGACGTGCTGGAAAAGCGAAATTAATTAGTTAGTTAGTTAGTTAAATTAATTGTCATAAATTTGAGAGTGGTTTTCAAGGAAACACTAGCAGACACTTGTTAGCAGATGACTCACCAGTCACGCTCCCGCATGGTCGTTCGCGCCTCAATTTCATGTACTTGTCCAAGCTCACCAAATGGATGTCACCACTTCGCTCGCGGAGCATGAAACGCTGACAGCGTTCCAAGCTATCGGCGGCTTTTTCCTCTCTGTAGCGATGCTCGGATATGTAAACCTGTTTCGTTTTCTTATCCTCCGCAATGTCCTTTATGAAACTGAAGTTGATCAGGCAGCTACCGCAGTCCTTGATTAACTTCTGGCTGATATCCTGGGGCGGAATATCAAACTTCATCTGGACGAAGGAGTAGCTCTGCGCATCCGTATCGGGAAAGAGTGACCAAGTCTCCTGTGGGCGTACATTGCCATCCGGTTTGCTGGGATGTCTGAAAATGGGTTTCTTAATATCCCTGAAGCTCCCTTCAATTACCGCCTTCTGCAGCTCCACGCTGACGGGCTCCACGTTTTGCGTGGCCTTGGGTACCACCGATGACTTCTGCAGTCCTGCACGAGGACGAGGCGGGTTGATCCGCTCCTTGGCGAACATCTTGGCGCATTCCTGTTCGCGGCTTGGTCTGGTGTAGCCACAGTCCAGGGCTTCAATGTGCCTGAGTAATGCTGCATCTCGTGGATCCATTGGCTGCACATTCTCGGGTAGCTCGTTGTAAGCCTTCTGATCCATCAAATCAATGTGGAACAGTTCATGAAGCCCCTTAAAAAGTTGCGAGAAGCAAGTCTCCAGCTTGGGAATCAAAATCGGCTCCTTTCCGTACTCCTGGATATGCTGTCCACAGGGCAGATATTTGCAATCCTTCGGAGGAGTGGGCATCTCATTTGTGTAGACAATGGGGCAGATGAACTGATTGCTGCGATTTTTTGTTGGTTAAAATTGGGTCCTCTGGCTTGAATTTCTACTTACAACTCTTCATCCCGATCCTTCTGATTGTACACGACCTCTGGTGCCATAATGGAGGAGTTTTCTGTTTTTCCTTGGCTTTTCCTGCTTTTGCCGCTTTTCAAGCTGTTCCGTCCCAATCGCTCGACAAGTTTTCCGATTTGTGCTTCGTCAGTCACTTTTCATTCTGACAGGTCTGTCAGCTGCAAGTTGGCAGCTCGGCGTGGAAAAACTAGGTGCCGATAGCGTCTCCTGTTGGAAGTGGATGGATTACCGCCTGCGGTTGGCGAGGGAAAAACGTTAAAAATTAATCTTTAATAGCAGATACACAACCATAGAAATGTACTTTCCTCTTGGAGCTACAGCATCTGCAAAATGTGGCTAGGATTGCCAACAAAAAATGTGTTATTGTCTCAGAATGAAAAGGTGAAAAAACCAACGGCAGAGCTCTTGGAAAGCGAAAGACCATTAATATTCATAAGCCGAATTGTTAGTTCTGTTTCCCCTCATTTTCCAATAAAAATAGTATTAAAAAAATGCTCAACTATGGATAAATTTTAGGAGCTCACTTAGTGTTGATAAGCTGATGGGAAAAAGCATTTCGATTGACCAAAACGCGTCCCTAATCAGTTTTAGTTCGTCGAGGTGCCCACCTCAATTGGACTCGTTCGTAATCAGGCGACTTTAAAATCCCTTCCGTTTCACCAGCACCCACACATGCCCCCACTTACCCCACCTACCCCACTTGCCCCACGTGCCCCTCGTTAACCCCCACGAACATGAGCAGGATGCGGGCCACTCGTCCATAATGGACTCTGACTTGGCCACCTTAGGTTTTGGCCAGGGCTAAGCTCATTACGTGCCACGCCTCCAAATACAATTGCAAACTGCTGTGGTGGTGGTCGAGAATGGAAATTCTGCACTGAGAGAAATGGCAAGTGGGCGGCGTGGCTCAGATGAGGGCCAACTGTTCACTTCAGAAGATGTAACCATAGGTCTTGACGAATTCCTATATAACAGGGTAGGGACATATAATAACTGGGCCCCTCCAACTGGCATATGAACAATACGGGCCAATTTGCAGTGTAGCTGATGGAGGAGGGTGGACCATGGTGTTGATAAGAGTGGTTTGAGTCCTGCTCGTGGCTCGTGCCGAAATTAATTGATGCGACAATGGCTGAGCAACGACTAACTTGGGCCTCCAACTCAATTCAGGCCGCCACATCACGAGCTCATCATCATCATCATGGGTTGCAAGGGGGCAGGAAAATTAGGAGGATGAGCAGGAGGATGAAGTATGAAGGATGAGCAGGCGGACGAGCAGGAGGTGGGGCTGCTGAGATGGGAGGTGTGGACGCCATGTGGATGCCGCATTCTGAGGGCTGTGCAATTTGGCGTGCGGAATTTCATTAGAGCCGCCGGAGCGGCCAAATCAAAATTTAATTTATGCTGACATTGAAGTGTCTGTGGGGCAATTAAATCGACAGCGGGGCGTGGCAGCCGCCTCCGCCGCCTTTGTGTTGATTAAGTACCGCCGAGCAATATTTTAGCATAATGATGTCCTGGCACGCAGGACCTGCCTCATCCGTTCGGATTTTTCCGTGCCAGCTCCTTCGGTAAGCCTTTCACTTGAGCCCCTCCATCGCGATGGGGGCCAAAGGATTCGGACCGCCTTTGATGGCTGATAGCCTGATGGGCTGAAGATGGCTGCGCCTGATTCGCCGCGCGATTAGCCTTTGTGTCCCGGGATTTACGACAGCTAAGCAAATTTTTATTCGAGTTTTTTGACTAATTTGCTGATGGCTCCTTGATGAGCCGTCAAACATTTTGGATTGCACACAGTTCAGTTAGCAGAGGGGGAAGGCAGCTTACACGCTTATGTTTAATGGCCGGAAATATGTTACGGGCAATCCAAAAATATACAAATTGATATACTTTATCTCAAGGGGCGACACTTCTCTCGGGATTGCACATTTTTAGATGCAATTTGTCTGTGCTATCAAATATATATTTTGACAAGGAGTAGTTGCTGAAAACATTCTTCGTCGCCAGCGCAAACTTTGCTCAATTTTTTGTTAGCTTAAAGGGGTATTCGGCGGCTAAGTAGCAAAAGATGATTTACGCAGCTAGAGATACTTTGTAGACAGATCCGCTACTTTTACTGTTCAGTGGCTTAAAGTACTTTCCGTTTTCTTAAACTACTTTTCCGTTGTTGCATTCTGCACTAACTTTTTAAAAGCTGCAATTCGGTTGCAGTATACTCACTGGCATCTAAGTAGATACTTCTGCGCGGGTCAAGATACTTTTGTATCTGGAAATTGTGAGCGAGCTTAAAGAGTTTGGTAGGTGCTGTGGCTCGGATTCACTTTTTATTACCAATTCGGAATAGGAAACCAACTTACTTATTAACTCTCCTGCCTTCTGTCCTTCCCAGTCTTTCTAATCCTTCGAGTGAACCGCGTTACCCACTCTTCCTTTTGCAGGACACTCCACGGTCCTGCCTTTCGGTGCCTTTCATGTCATTTCCGGCTTAATCGCATAAAGAATTTCACTCTTCAAAAGGAAGCCCTAAACAGCTTCGGAGTTGGTTTTGGTTTGGAATGATTTTCCTGTCTATTTTGCATTCATTTACGATTCTCGTTTTCCCGTCCGGCACTCGATGGTTTTTAGAGCCCGCATCTGGCCGAGTACGATTTGAAATGGTAGTGAAAGTCGGAGCTGTAATTAGGCTCCACAGCTGATTGGACACGCCCACTTCTAAATCGGCCATTCTACTAATTAAGTGCGAATGATGCTCCACTCATGGAATGACTACTCCCCAATCCTGCCCACTTTTCCACAGGGACGTGGCGTTGACAATGCGGCATCGTTTACTGATTTTTCAATTGTCCCCAGCCGTCGAGAGGGAAAATCCTTTGTGGCATTGCGAAATGGCACTGAAAGGAGTGGGATTAGGAGTGGCAGAGGCAGTCGGAGGCGGAGGCGGAGGAGGAGGAGGAGGCATACCGATTCATTAGCATTATGCGGCCACCAAAGAATTCCAGGAATCCTTTCGTTCGCCCAGGTCCTGATCCTGTCCAGTCTCGGGTCAAGTTGAATTATTTTAATGATCAAGGATTAGGCAGAGAGAGAGAGAGAGAGAGAGCGAGAGAGAGGGAGAGGTGAAGGTGTCGCATTAGCATGCATCAGGACACACTCGCACGTCCTGTTGGTCCTGTTCATCCTGTTCAGTCCTGTTTTGCTGTTGGTGTTGCTGTTGGTGTTGCTGTGGCTGTGGGTGTGAGTGTGAGCATCCTGTAATTACTTTATCCGACATTCGTGTAGGATTTCCACTATTTTCGGCTGGCTTGACATAATAGCAGACATATTTGGGGGACAAGGTGAGCAGGGGCGTGCAAAAGTGGCGGGGGGAAATGGTGGAGATGGACGTAATTGTAGCCAACGCCCGCCCACACAATTAGACGCCTTGCACATTCTCCAAAGCGACATAAATCATAATTACTGGCTCGACCTTCCCCACACCCTCTACTGGTTGGGCGGTGCCGAGGGGGTGGCTGGGCGGTGCCGAGCGCACTCGAGTGAAGACGTTTATTAGGCGCCATTACCTCGGCATATAAAGTGCTTTTGGAGGCACTGCGTCCATGCTCTCGGCTTCCTCCAGCGATTCCTCCTACGATTCCTATTCGTGCGAGTGTGTTTTCTGGACCACTACAATTGATTGCACTGTGGTTATGGGTCGGGTAATTTGTTGGTGCCGTTTCGGTTTGCTTCCTGTCAACGATTCCCCGGACTTCTCTTTCTCCGTTTCTCCGTTTCTCCAATTCTCTTATTCTCCTATTCTCTGGGTCCCTCTGGCGAAAAGTTTCCCCTTGCTTTCGAAATGCACCTGATGACAAAGTTTCTGGCCACTATTAAAAAAATAGTTCGGAAACGGAAACTAAAAGCCTTTCATTGGCAACTGGCTTATGTAAATAGCGATTAATAACAATTCAAAGTTTATTTTTACAAATTTAACAAATTTATGAATACTCTGCTGTGCTTGTAGCATAATTTTTATGCTAAATATAATATAACAAGAAGCCAATCAAAAACTATCTATCTAACCTAAAACACCGATTTGTGGGATTGACACCTTAAATCCATTATAATAAAACCAAACTGCTTTCAACGTGGTTTCTACTAGAGCGAATTGAATGTAATATATTGTAATAAAAGAAAAAAGTTCTATAAATTGTGGGGAATGTAAAAGTTGTGGACTCTTTTATCGAGTTTCCCACCTAAGTTATTGACACAGCAAATTTGATGTCATTAAAGGGAATTCTTATGTTCGACTCGAACTTGTCTCCTACTTTTTGTACTTTATTATTGTTTATTTTGTCTTTTCACTCGTATCTTTTAGGGGCTCTCCTTGGGTCAGTCGCAAATGAAAATTTAAGAGCCATTCATTATTTATCTAGCTTGCTGGTGTTCACTGTTTCACTGCCATCGATTTACGGCTCTGTGAGCCTGTTTTTCACCCAGTCCTTAGTAATTAGATTCATAATTAATAGATATTAATTTGTTGAAAATGAAACATTCGCGGCTTTTTGGCTGTTGTCTGTCCGCTTAGTGGTTTTTAATTTGGCATCGGGCATTGAATGGCGACACTTATCACCGCTTTTGGTATTAACCAAAATCCAATTAGACATACGAAATACGAGCCCCTGAAAATGGTTGCATTGTTGAGGTCGATCGGGTCAATGGAATTCATTAGCCTCATCACATGGGGTAATTAGCCCGTGCTGGGGCCATAACACATAACGTATTCAATTAGCCTGCACAATTGGTAGGAATCATCAAAGAAAATAGTTGCAAGCGTAGAGGAAAATGTGTAGCCTACTTAAGAGGGCTGCTTTGGCCCGAAGCAAGTATCTATGTGTATGTGTGTGTGTGTGTGTGTACATGCAGGCGTTATTTAATTAATTCAAAGCCCGTTTGATATTTTCGAAAGTTGATTATCTGCTCGCCGCCCCTCCCATTACATTAGTTTTTATCAGGGCGAAATTGCCTAGCTGTTGCAAAAAGGCAAACAGAGGGGGCTTTCGCGCACTTTCCCTGGGGTCGGAAAATGCTTGCATAGGTGTAGGGCATAATTAGTTTCCAATTAAAGACCGCTAACCTCTGATCAAAGCCGAGCTCTCCAACTAGGGTGTATGACAGGACTCAGGACTGGGGAGCCAGGACTTCGGGCTACGCCACTTGTTGTCTTTGTCCGCCTGTTTGTGTTGTGACAAGTAAAAACCCGCAGAGTGTGTGCTTACCTTTCCAAAAACCATGGCAGTGGCCCCAAGTCAGCAGGAAAAACAATGAGCGCAGCCGGAACTCTTTAAAGGAAAAGTTAGCATCGCTGCTTTGCCATTCAAATTAGCCCTTGATCATTTATAATGCACAGCCACAAAGTGTGTTGCAAACAGGTCCTGCAGAGAGGAAAATGCCGAGATTGCCAGGCAAGGTTTTCACTTTTAAAGTGTTTCCATTTGGTATGAAGTTCGCAATAAGTTCTTCAATTTCTAAAGATGTCCTTTTGCTCCTTTATGAATTCAGCATGTCTTTGCATCTCACTTAAGTCTGCCCTTTATTGACCCACTTATATTCATAATTGATTGGAACAATAGTAAGGCAGTTTTCAATGCAAGCTCTGTATTTTCTCCAGATGTAGCCTACAGTCAGTACCATTCTGTTCCTCTGTTTTGTTCTGTGGCCGCCCCGTGTTTACATCATTTGCAATTCCCAGTCGGCCAAGTTGAAGCGGTCTGGCTTGGACTGGCGGGGTCTGAGCACCGGGCTCTTAGAGCAGAAAACTAGGTTTCAGGTTAATTAAATTTTATTCTAGTTGCCGTCCAGCCGGAAGAGGCGGTGGCCAGGCCGCAGATCCCGCACAGAAAGGCCCTTTCAACTGGCCAGTGGTTGGGTGGTTGGGTCGGCGGCATCAAGGGAGCAACCACAACAAACGTTTGTTTCCAGGTGGGCCACACTGGGCGTATACGTGATGCAGATGAGGCGCACCCCTAAAGCCCAGTCACAATTGTGTGCGTCTGCGTGTGTGTGTGTGTGGGTGTGTGTGTGGGTGTGTGTGTGTGTGCGATTGTAATACACTTTCTGCCACTCGTCCTAAAATTCATGATGAGCTCCTTATTATTGCTTCGTACTCGAACTTTTCCACAAGAGCAAAAGTTTCCTATTTTCCGCCGTTGTTGCTTGTTTTGTACTGTTTGAAGCCGAAAGGTGGTGGCAGCAATTGAGTCGGTTTTGTTATTATTTTTTTCCAGCTCTGGCAAAACTTTTCAAAACGCAATCGATCCGAGTTGGGCCAGCAGTTGGTGGCGCGGGGAAAGGAACCTCAAGCGGAAGGGTATGCAGATCATATCCGGTTGCGAGTTGTGAGTCATTACCTCAATAATACCCCACTGCATATTGCCTGGCAGCCACCGCTCATAAATCCAGGGAGCCTTTGATAAAAATTCCATGTAGGGAAATCCACTCACTCACGCTTTAATGTATGCATTTAAGTTGCTTGCTTCGCTCATCGCCTAGCTCGAATGGGAAAATGACTTCAGATCCTGGCGTACAATGTGCTGTCACATAATATATTCAATTATCCTGAAAAAAGGGGTTGCACTTGCCAAATTACAGGACCCAACGAGTGCGATGAGATGCTCAAAGGACGCCAGGATGCAGGACGCTGGGCTGGCAGGACGAGGAGCGAAACAATCATCCATCAGCGGACGCAGGATAATGCAATTGAGCAGCAGCTGTCTGCTTGGACACGCCCCCACTTCACACGCCGCCCCTCGAGCCGCCCACGTCCTTGGGCACATCCTTGAAGAGCTGAGCAAAGCACAAGATAACGGGGCCCAACTGACACAATGATGAAAGTGTGACAATGTAAATAGTCACACACACACAGTCTTGCCGTGCGGAAGGATATAAGGAAAGGGTCAGAAAAGGGGGCGGCGTGGGAGTGGCAGGACGAGGCAGGACGTGCGTGGCTTAGCACAACATTTCCGCTTTCGTTTTCCATCTGTTCGAGCATCAAATTCTTTGCTCCTCCTTTTGGCGTGCAATTTTCCATTGGAAAACGAAGCAAGCACTTGATGCATGTCTCTTTCACTGTGTGCCTGCACAGCGAGAAATGGTTTGTATTCTGCAATCTTGCCACATTTCAGTATCACAGATATGGACTAGCATATGCGGGTGTCTGGAAGTATGCAACAATGGGCTCTAAGCCCCAAGTCCAATAGTTTCCCTAACAATTCTTGGTCTGCATTTTTCTCACTGTACTCTCATCCATGTGTGGGTGTGTGTGTGGGCGAAATTGAAGCATTACATTGTCGACTGCTGATGGCATGCTCCTGCTCCTTCTGCTGCTGCTTCGATTCTCCTGACACCTTTCACGCTCCAAGGAAGAGAGGGCAAGGGCAGCAAGGACCCGCCCTGAACCTAATCCTGGCCTGCAGCTCTGGCAGGAGCAAGGAGCCAGGAGCTGATAGGTTGCAGGTCCTGCTTTTAGTCCTGCCTTCGCATCCTGGCTGCCGCTGGCCTCATTTGCAGCTTTCGAGCTGCCGCACCGTTTCACGTTAGCTTGTTATGCTTTTATGGCGACCCTTGTACTTTTTCCATTATGCCGGCAAGTGTTGTTCCTCCTGCTCCCACCCCCTCGACCCCTCAACCCCTCTGCCCAACCTTCTGCCACCACGTCCAGCTAACACTCCTTTCGCCCAACCCTTTGCTGCTGTTGTCCTTGGGCTTTTATTGCATGTTTTATGGAAATTTTCAAACATTAGACGCACTCTGCACATCAAACGCATTTAACGCATTTCAGGTCTTCCACTCTAGGACTTACCCCCCACCACCCCGCTTTGGATATGCTTACCTTTTCCGCCCACTGGGCCAGCCGTGTTTGTGTGTCCTTCGTGTACGCTGTCAGCCAATTTAGATGGCCCAAACGCACCTGTGCAAGTCATGAGCATGACCCAATCTCTATGACTGCACTGGCACAAAAAATGTAAACGGGCAATATGAATGTAATGCTAATTGCCATAACGTGTTGCTTGTGAAGCTGGTTGTACACAACCGAGTTGAATTTGTAGATTGAGCCATTAGTTACATTTGCTAGTATGATGTGATTAAATAAATATAATAACATCGAGATAGCTGGGAGTAGCATTATTTTCTTTCTGTTTACCGAAGGCTCCGCTCGCCCCTGCCAATAAATCTCAAATCTCTGGCCCCCACAACGCTGTGCATTTTGGCTTTTCGAACATCGAACACAAGCTGCTAATTTGGCTTGATGTATTGCTCCAGAGACATCCATCAGCAGTTGGAGCTCCACTTCTCGCCTCCTGGACATCTGTCCCCCGAACCCCGAACCCCGATCCCCGATCCCCAATACAATGAAGCCACGGGCCTAAAACCAGAATTGATTATGTGAAATTTGTCTGACGGTGCGAGTGTGCGTTTCTGCTTTCGTTGTGTGTATGTGTGTGAGTGGGTGTGTGTGTGTGTGCGTATGTGTGTGCGTGTGCGTCTGTATGTGTGAGCCACAAAAATGTTTTGAGCTGTCTTCCGCAAATCGATTCTTCGGGGAACTATTTGTTTCGATTTTCGTTTTGCATGCGGAATGGAAATGGACAGGAGATAACCGAGCTGCAGATATGATTCAGTGCGGATCGGATGAGTTTTGGGTACAATAGCTGGTTCATGATTCATCAGTACGCTTAAGCATCATAAATTCAGTTTGATAGCCAGATTGCCTTGATATTCCCTGAGTTTTCAGTACCGTAAGTGCCGTAAACTAAAATTGCCCCAATTAAGTGTACATTAAAAAACATTCACGCCGGTCATTCAATTGGCAGACAATACTCGAACTCGCATTAGTGCGTTCATGTGTTGAGGCGAATGAAAAAGGATTCGATTGCAAAGCCCAGTTATTAACAGCAGTTAATCTTCTCACCTGGTTCAGCCCGAATAAATGCATTAAATAAGTTCACCTGAGTGGCGCGAGTTAATCGGCTGTTTTTTTTTGCAAATGTAACCGTCAAACTGCATCAATTAAGCGACATTGCAAAAGGCTTGTTGGTTGTTGGTTGGCAGCAATGTTGCAGAAACCTGAACCTATGGCTGAAATATTATCGCTGGTCGGGTTAATTCAATCAATCCGCTGGCCCAAATGCTATTAATTTTGTGAGGCTGAACGGGCGGTGGAGGGGAGGGGAGGGGGCTGGGGCGAAAAGTCGGCTATAAATTCATTTATAACTTTGATACGGGGCAAGCCAAATGGCCACACAATGTTTGTCCGAGTCAAATCCACTTTCACTTGACACATAAATTGAGTTAAAAGGAAAATGCCAAATTGAATTTTATTTACGTTGAACATTCACGCTCGATTTCGCACACGAAACAAATCCGCTCGATGGCAGCACGAAAATAAAGAGAAAATCAAAGAAATCAACAAAATCAAAAAAAACAAAAAAAATGGAAGGAAAAACCAAATCTGGCCAGTGAAAACCCCACAAGCACATGTGTGAGCTTCAGTGGGCCGGGAGATCCTTAAAGTCAGCAGCATGAAATTTACATGAGCTCCTCGGATGAAGTCGCATCTCATTGTTATGCCAAGATATTGTCGTCATCAAATTATGGGCATGTAAAAATAGTTGCCATCCTCGGCCATATTGTTCGGCATTATGTAAATCTCTTTGGCGCAGATCCTGGATCCTTCATCAGGAACACGCCTTTAATTGCTGAACAGGGGGCGCGGCAACGGGTCCTTTATGAGCGACATTAAACGAGTGTTAACGATGACAATGAGCGGCCAGGATGTGAGGTCCTGCCACGTGAGTCCTTCGGTACGTGAGTCGCGCCGAGTCCCCAACTCATTATGATTCGTCTGGTGTTTTGCTATTTTTATAGACACTTGCCACTCCGCTGGGACTCCTCAGGCCCAGGACTCGGGACTCAGGACTCGGAACTCATGACTCAGGCTTCAGGACTTGGAGCTTGGAGCTTGGAGCTTGGAGCTTAGAGCAACCGGCTGAGGCACTTCATAAATAATCAGATTTCTGGGCGGGCAGCAGACGAATCCGGCTCTGGCGTTTATTGAACCCCGTCCAATCTCTTGACATTTGCGCCGTCTTCTCGGTGGGAAATTTCCGTTCTGCCCGGCTGACAGCCGCATTTTCATACACTCATATCCGAAGCCGGAAAATTGTATATGCTTATGCGGCGCTAAGCCAGACAGAGTCTGACAAATCCATGGGTAGTTTTCAATTGCCTGCCATTTCAATTTATTTGCTTGTTTTTTCCCCCATCTCCAGCACTTGGCGGCATTTTTTCGAGGCTTTAAATAGAACATGCTGTCAGCAGGGGCATACAAGTAGTGTTCTGAAAAGGGTTCCTCGTGGGCCCCCAAAAAAAAGGCCCCAAAATAGGAGACATTTTATATAATTTATGCAGCTCAAATATGTATTACAAGCAAACACATCAAGCCATGCAATGTGATGGAAGAACCTTTGAGGAGTATCTTTAAAAGGAGTATCTTTAAAAGGAGTATCTGGTAGGTGCATGGTTCGAAATTCCCTTCATTTAGATACCACTGAAGGTGGTGAGTTTACTAAGTTTAGTGGCAGCTCTAATTGCGTTAACTGGCTGCTTTAAAACGTTCTCTGCATCGCCAGACCGCTGACAACCCGAAGTCGTAGCCAGATACTAGATACTAGATACTAGATGCCGCAGTGGAAAGGATTGCGGGAACAGCCCGTGCACAGCCGAATGCTTGGCAGGATTCAGATCCACCTCCTGTCCGCTGGCTCGCTCCTTTTGTACGCTTTTCCTCGCTTGTCTAGAATTTTGCTGTTATTTTTGTCATTTTAAGTGCTTTGCCAAATGCACACGAATCGCTGCAGGCGCAGCACGAATATTTCGCCGAAACACTTGTGGCAGCTGTGTATGTGAGTTTTTGGCAAAGCAAAGGAGCGAGCAGCGGGTTGGAGGGGGGGTGTAGCAGTTCCTGGCCCGGAAGCGCTAGGGGGGCTGAGGGGGTTGCGGGGTGGATTGTGGATTGCGGAGAGGGGGGCGTGCCGCGACCTACAGCAAACATTGGCCAAAAACACAAAACGCGGCGACCAACTTTTAGCCGCCTTTGGCTGCAGTGCGAAATCAGTTTTGGGGCTTGACGGGGGTTATCCCCCCACGGGAGTAGGCCCGAAAAAAAGAATTTGGTAAAGGAAATACTCAAAAAAAGCTTTGCGGCTTAGTGGAAAAAGCAGCCGAAAAATCCACAGAACAACAGCGCTGCCACTGCTCCTTTATTTGTTTAAATTTGCTTAGAAAGTTTCGCTGTTTTTCCCGCGGACCTTCAAGCGGTTGCGAATCGGAATGGCCTGGAAAATGGCATGCCAATGATGAAGTTATTGATGGTGATGATAGAAAATCGCTTACACAGCTGCTGCCACCGCAGCTGGCGGGGAAACTGGCTGGGAATTTCCCGGCAGCACTTCGCTCACCGTCGACTTTCCCTTTGAGCATTTAGCTGGAAAAATTCCTTTAGCGGCCGGGGGAGAATCACTCATTCGCAGCGTTGGCAGACGCACATTTTTTAGCTTTTCTTTCGCGTGTGGGTGTGTGTGTGTGGGTGTGTGTGTGTGGGGGTGTGTGTGGGTGTGTGTTTTTGCGCTTTACCCGCATTCTTGCCGGCGACAAACAATAAAATACAAATTTGCTACTTTACTTTACAGCAGCGCATAAAGAAAAATAACAAACGGAAAGCATTTCCATGACCTCATGTGGTGAACCCAGACGACTCACAGTCGGCATCCGCGGCAAAGGGGCGGGCAGGGGGGCGGAACCCTTAAGTAGGTCGCAACAAAATAAAAAGTTTGTTTGCCAGGGCACTCCGTTCGAGAATCGCATATAACTAGGCTTCGACGGCGGCCCCCGAATGCCAGGATACCCTAGAAGGTGGCGGCCAGGCCGAAGGACGAGGCCGGATAATCCCAGGAATTGACTGAAAATTATGTGACAATAGAAACAGGATTATGGCAGCTGCAGCAGTGCTCAAAAATCTCCTTACACATTTTATGGCCATGTGCGTGCGTAGAAGAAACCATTTTACGGCCGGCCTATGCTGTAAATAGTTGAGAAACATACAGGAAACTTAAGGATATGCATTTCCTAGATGGGCTACACATCCAAAAGCCAATGATAATTCCATTTAAGTGTAAAAACTGTATCCTCCGATGACTTCACTTTAGGCGATCCGAAGCTGTTGTAGTCGAAAATCCCCTGGCTGCCAAGAAAAATTCTATTTTAACTTTATTGCCAACTTCAAACTCAATCCAATATCCCCAATTTCCCGGCTCTCAGCTGGGCATTTTCCCGGTACCACCCACCACCCACCAACCACCAACCACCACCCACCACGCCCCTCGACTGCCATTCGCCCACATTGAATTCCCTGTTGATTTGAATTTAAAAGTAATTTTTTATATTTCGCCTGCCTTTTTTTTGCTGTACTTGTGTAGTTGGCATATTTGCAAATATTTGCTGTCGCTGCTGTCGAGACAACGTGGCGGATGCTTAATATTTCGTTTTGACTTTATTTGTAGCTTGTTGCATATTATTTCCCCCATTTCTGTTCCGTTTATTGTTTTGGCGCGCACAAATTGAATTTGTCACTTTGGCTCTGTGGATTCGCTTAAATTGTTGCCACGCAAAGCGGGCAGCTGAATGGATATGCAAAATATTTGTGCACATATGCAGTGGCAGATAAAAATGCGAAGCGCTAATAAATTAAATGCAAATTGGGCGCGGCCCGCACTTTTAAGCCAAAACGGAATTTATTTGCTTAAATTGTGCGAGTGGCGGCAAGCAAGGATGAAAGTGAATTGAATGGAAGTTACTTTGTGGTCGCTCCTGCGGGGGGAAGCAAAAAATTGTGGCCAAAGTGGTTACAAATCAAATCAAAAGACCCGGCAAGATGAATGGGAGGAAGCAGGGCCAGTCGACCGAGTTATAAATTCATTTGGCCAACAAGGCGATGGAGAAAAACAGCAAGCAGGCGAGCGCCTTACACAGTACCAAAAAAGGGGGTATTTGAATTGGTGAAAATACATAATGCTGAATATTAAAAGCTCAAAAATGTATGCAATTGAGTCTCTCTTTAATGTCGCAGTATTTTTCTTTCTATGAGCAAGATCTATGATGTATCACTTTTTTTCTTAGTGTTCCGCATCCTTTTCCTGCTTCTGAGTCTAGTGCTCACCCCCTCCTTTGCTTTCTCTTCTTGCAGGACTCGCTGCGGCGGCCGCCTTCACTGGGCATCCGGATGACTCCGGTGATGGGCCAACCCTGTCGACATTCCTGTCGTCATCGTCGTCGCCATCGCCCTCAGCATCATCAGCATCCGCATCCGCATCCGCATCATCCCCATCGCCATCTCCATCTCCATCTCCATCCAGTATTTCATCGTTTGCGGTGGCGCACGGGCCGCAAACGGAAGCCACGAATCACACTTTCAAGAGTTTAGCCTTCCTGGACGCGTCCTTTGGCTCCGATCTGTTTGCCCAGACGGACGCGGAGAGGGGGCGGAGCGGTGGCGAGGCGGATGAGGAGTCGCAGGATGCGGACACCTCGCAGTCGCTGCCAATTTTCGACTTTGGCATGCCGCGCAACATCACCGGACGCACTGGCCACACGGAGGCCATAATTAAATGCCGCGTGGACAGTCTGCATGATAAATCGGTGAGTCCGGGAATGCCATTCCCCTCGAGTCCTGCGGGCGCAAAGTGATGAAGATGCGTGCCAAGGACATCAAGTATATCATATGTATGTGCACTCGTTAATCAATTTTTGTCGCCCTCTTTCGCTTTTCGTTTCGCTCAACAGGTATCCTGGATACGGAAACGTGATCTGCATATCCTGACTGTAGGCACTGCCACCTACACATCGGACAAGCGATTCCAGGTGGGTTCCATGTCGCGCGAGTTCTCCTCCATTCGCGGGCTAATTGAATGCGATGCTTAACTCGGGTCTCAAAGTCAGCAGGCACCGTGGCTTGCTGTGTATGATGAAATGTGTGTAAATGATACTCTGAAGGACTCTCAACTCTCGACGAATTTTCTTTCCGACACACCGCAGATAGTGGATATCCCCACGAACATTAAGTTACCATCTGTCCGCTTTAGTTTACGTTGTACCTGTAAAGCTATTCCAAAGCACCAGGGGCATTGCCCAGATCCACTCACAGATTAGCTGGCAACACAACAAATCCCGATAAACTTTCCACCTGGCATTAGCCACATTGTAAAGGCTAACTCCGGCTCTCAGGGGAATTATGTGGCCATAAGGCCACTTTCATTATGCATGCATAAACGATATTTCAATGGCTAATCCAGCTCATAACTCAGGGCAAGTCCGCAACCAACTCTCAGCCCCTTGAAATTGCTTTTATTTTTGGCCAGTGTGCTGCAGTTGCACAACGAGCAGTAAACAAACAAACATTCAATTGTATAATTGCTTCATTTCCATGAAAAAATGGCAGCCTTGCAAATTGTTGCCTCAAAAGCGAATAATTATTCCGCCGAGACTGGCAGGACGAATGCGAGCTGAATTGAATGAAATCTGAATTGTGTCCTGGCAGGTGACTGAATCGAAGGACTCGAGGGAGTGGACGCTGCATGTGAAGTCGCCGCTGGCCAAGGACAGCGGCATCTACGAGTGCCAGGTGAACACGGAGCCCAAGATGTCCATGGCCTTTCAGCTGAACATCATCGGTGAGTGAGTGCGTGGTTGGGTGGTTGGGTGGTAATGCCATTTGAGTCTCTAAATAAATGTAATTTTATTGCAATGATTATTTGAATGGGAGCTGCTGTGGCCCGACTGTTTACCTAGTCGCCGCCGGGCTTATTAAAAATGTTAACTCACTTGTCGGGCGGCGGCTCCTCGCAATTATGATTATTTCATCCTATCCAAAGGGGCACCGGTTTCCGTTTCGCTTCGTTTTGTTTGGTTCGAGCGCCTAGGGGCATACATTTTTAATTTCGCATTTCGGCCCATAAATAAATAAACAAATAAAAAGCGAGGTCGAGGTCCTGCCACTCCTCCTCCTGCGCCTGCTACCGTTCCTGCTCCTGGATTTTTGGGCCCAGGAGCTCATGGATCGCATGGAGCTTACATGGCGCCGTAGATGCTGAGTTAATTAGCATGTCAACCCGGCGGGATTTCGAGCACCGATTGGAAATGTATTCGGCGTTTTAATGAGCCATGCATAATGCGTGTGTCCGCATATAATTAGCAGGCAGTGTGTCACCAGTCACCAATCACCGGTCACCAGTCCGGTTTCCTGTTCTACCATCGCAAACAATGTCTATTGTGTGCATTAGTGACTTCGAATACTACCGACGATGATTAATTGATGATGGCCTGATTTCGAAACGACATAATGGGCTTCTGGTTGCAGGGAAGTGGATTTCTTAATCACATGACTTATATTCCACACCTTGTCGTATCACCTGCAAATTTAATTCTTCTTAATTTTTTTGAAAAACTAGGCAAAAAATTTAAAAAAAATAAATTTCTAAATTTGAATGGAGATTTTTAGAGAATGGTGCCAGAAACATTTAGAGGTATGCCACTTCAAAATCCGATTAAGATAAGTTGAGTTATGGAGCTTTGAACTTCAGCCTTAGGACATTTTTTAATTTGTTGGAGTTTCTACAACATCATCACATCAAAAAAATGACAAAAAAATTTTAAAAAAATAAATTTCTAAATTTGAATGCAGATTTTTAGAGAATTGTGCCAGAAACATTTAGAGGTATGCCACTTTAAAATCCGATTAATATAAGTTGAGTTATGGAGTTTTGAACTTCAGCCTTAGGACATTTTTTAATTTGTTTGAGTTTCTACAATATCATCACATAAAAAAATGACAAAAAAATTAAAAAAAAATAAATTTCTAAATTTGAATGCAGATTTTTAGAGAATTGTGCCAGAAACATTTAGAGGTATGCCACTTTAAAATCCGATTAATATAAGTTGAGTTATGGAGTTTTGAACTTCAGCCTTAGGACATTTTTTAATTTGTTTGAGTTTCTACAATGTCATCACATAAAAAAAATGACAAAAAAATTAAAAAAAAATAAATTTCTAAATTTGAATGCAGATTTTTAGAGAATTGTGCCAGAAACATTTAGAGGTATGCCACTTTAAAATCCGATTAATATAAGTTGAGTTATGGAGTTTTGAACTTCAGCCTTAGGACATTTTTTAATTTGTTTGAGTTTCTACAATGTCATCACATAAAAAAAATGACAAAAAAATTAAAAAAAAATAAATTTCTAAATTTGAATGCAGATTTTTAGAGAATTGTGCCAGAAACATTTAGAGGTATGCCACTTTAAAATCCTTGGGTCAAATTTCTATATTTCTAAATTTGAATGCAGATTTTTAGGGAATTGCGAGTCTAGTATACCCTGAGAGTAACGAATATATAAAAAACACAATTACCTACGCAAAATGTGATTGCTGTCATCCCCCGATTGCCTCATTGTTTTTTCATTAATTCGTAATCTCAATCCGTTTAAAAAACAATCAATTTACTTATTGATTTTAAGGGCAGTGTATGGCACTTTCGGGCTTAAGGCGCCGCCATTAAGATGGCAATTGTTGGGTCTTTAAATCATCGGCACTTTGGGGCGACAAGTGGATGAAAAGAGGGGCTGCAGGATATATGCTATGAGGTGGGGGGGTGTGATAAAGGACAACTCGGAAGCGAGCTGCTGACAGGTCCTGTCGGCATCTGCTGTCAGCCACTTATGCAAATCAGTCGGCAATGCCTTTTTAAGTTTCCGATTATGCACTTGGGCGCAATGCATTTTTGTCTGTCCGCTTGTCACAGCAAGCTCCTTTCCTGATTTCCTGATTTCCTGCTCCGACGCTTACAAACGAATTTCCGATTACATTTTCTTCATGGCCGTATGCATTTTAATTTACGTTAATGAAACAATTTCCAAAGGAGCATGACAGCACTGTCCACTGGTCACTGGACACTGGACACTCCGCGCTGGCCACTGCTGACAGCCTGGCAAGCTGGCGAACTGGCGAACTGGCAAACTGGCTGCGTCCTTAATAACATTATCGGCATACGTGTCGTATGAGTGACTTTCGCAAGGCGCTTAACTCTTCGCTCCTGTGTCGCCTTCGTTGTCCATATCCTGCTCCTGCTCCTGCTCCTGGCTCTGGAGCTCCTTGCCTCGTTGTTGCGGTGCATTGCATTTAATTAATGTCATTATGTAAATTTATGCGTCCCACCCAAACGGTTTTATTTTCCCTCAACGTTTCACAGTTTTTCCCATTTTTTTTTCTGGAAACGAGATTTATGCCTGATATAAATTCAGCCCAGGGCGTAACGTCCGCCACGGAGAACCGTAAAATAACCAATATAAATATGCATAAAGTATGCCCTAAGATGACAATTTAAAAGGTTGTATTTATGCACGCATAATTTAAGAAAAATATATTCCCACCATATTTCAACTGCAATTAGCAGGGTAATTGATTGTTTAATCCTTTGAATGAAGGATACAAATAACGCACTGCGTAAACAGAAAAGAACTTTCATCATTTCTGTCAGGACTTTAAAAATGTGCTTTTCTCTCATTGTTATTTCGAAAGGGTTTTCATGTACAAAATGCACTATTTCCACTGCATTAAGGAAGTGTATGCAAGGATTGCCAGAGTTTCCACTTCATTTAGTTTAAAGCATACTTTTCAGCGCATTTCCAAATCCCATCAACATTTTCGCAGAATTTAAAACGGCTTTTGCCTTGATACCATTTCTATTTTCGTGCTCGTCTAAGTGGTAATTACAGCCATTTGACCTTAGAGAAAGCCCACTTTTGGCCCGCTTTCTGCTCCAGTTTTGTTGCTGCTGGCAGGTCGCAGTGCATTTTATTTTCATGAAATATTTAAATTAAAAAACTTCATGCGCCGCCACACAAAATGCACGCAGAACTTTAGCGACAGCTGCTGAAAAATGAAGGAAAAATGAAAATCTGAAATGAAATGAAAAACAGTGGGTATGGGGCAAAATTGTTGCTGCAGCTGCCTGTCGCCGTCTCTTTCCGCATTTGCCCTCTCCCTCCGCCGGGTGTTAATTGCCTTTAACGCAGTGACACTGCACAAACACTCTCGCAAAAGGGGGCGTGGCCGAGGGGGGCCCGAGCAGATACAAATACACACGCACTTAATGGCGCAATGGGATTTTTTAACTCACACTTGGCACATATGCCACAGACGCAAACAAACAGCTGGAAAAGCCAGTGAGAATGGAAGTGAGCCGTGGAATGAAGCCAGATCTCTGGCAGACACTTTAACCCCCCGAACACCCCGAACACCCGGAACCCCCCCCTCACCGCCCCGCCCCGTCGGGAAACCCCTGAGCATCCTGCGACCCATGTAATCATCATCATATGCACTTTTATGAGCTGCTCCGTGGTCACAGTGGTTCAAAAAGGTCCGAATCGATTGAGGTTTACTTCAGCGTACATCTCAAGCCAAAAGTCTAAAAATTTACCTATCACTTATAAATGCCACGGAATTTTAATACAGCTAAATGGGTAATAACCGTTTTGAAATGCCAATACCCATTTTTTTCACATGAAATCCCACGGTGCGGCGATAGAGTTTTTTATTTCATTTCGGCCACGCATGTCTCCCGTTTTTGGGTATATTTTTTAATTATTATTATTTGCCCAGTCCAATGCATAATAAATATTATTATTAACCCAGTTTCGCAGGAGCACCGAGTGCGACTTTCCACATGTATGTGTGTGTGTGTGTGTGTGTAAGTGTGAGTGTGTGTGGCACCCGCGCACACACACACATTCGCACAGTGCCATATAAGTTTATTTACGTGTGTGGTGTGATTTTGCCACCAACTGCCCACTGCAGCCTCCCTTTTCGTGGGCTTACTTAAATTTAGTGCAATTGAAAAGTTATTCCATAAAGTTTTATGATTAAAAGTTTTTATGTTCATTCAGTTGGTTGCGAATTCGTTTTACGAGCGATTGCCCCAAATTGATTTTGGTTGCCCACCTACGATGCATGTTTTCCAATTCGTTTGTGGCTTGTTTTCGGCAGAAATCTCCCCGGATGCCAAGGCGGTCATCAGTGGGCCACCCGATCTGCACTTCAAGGCGGGCAGTGCCATAATCCTCAACTGCCTGGTGCAGCAGCCGTCGGTGAAGGACATTGGGCCTATATACTGGTATCGCGGCGAGCACATGATCACACCCTTCGATGCGGATGATGGACAGCCGGAGCTTCCGGCCGGCAGGAGCGAACATCCCCAAAGGAACCCGGAGGACACGTCCCTCAATGACATAATGAGCGAGGTGGACCTGCAGATGGAGTTCGCCACACGCATCGCCATGGAATCGCAGCTGGGCGATACCCTCAAGTCCAGGTGAGTGCACCTCTGCCCCCCAGCTCCTAATTGAGTTGCTTCTCAGTGCGATGCTTAATCCTCCGCAGGCTCCGCATCTCGAATGCCCAGACCACGGACACCGGCAACTACACGTGTCAGCCAACGACGGCCAGCAGCGCCAGTGTCCTGGTCCATGTGATTAATGGTGAGTCCTGGGAATGTGTGAGCGAGTGTGGCCTACACTGGGAGCAATACCTGACTAGCCGCCTTACTTAGTCCCAGCAACTTAAGTGGGCTATGAGGTCCGATTCCAGAGCTCAAGGCCAAATCATTCCCTATGTAAATCCATTTTGTTTTGCTAGTACAACTAGCTATTTTCTTTGAGTGCACCAAAGCCTATGACTGTCGTCTCAGGTGCTGGCCAGGTCGGCATAAGCCTATCCGTTACACTGTCAGCCAGAAGTTGGTGTTCAAAAGGTAGCAAAGGTAGCGGCTGCCCGAGGAGTAGCTAACTCCCAAGAGCTAACTATCATATAGTAGCACACCCCTTCATTTGGCAGATGGGTGAATAATTTTATGGCCAGCACAGTGTAGCCAACGCCATTCACATTTCACCAGACACGGCCTAAAAACTACAACTTTTTAGCCCCACTCCATCATTTGGACGACTGTTTGCTCGGGAGTCTTTTGGCCTGGCATCCGTGGCGTATGAGTAATGCGAATGGAGGAGCACAACTCAGTGACTTGGCTTTGCATATTTTACACATAAATTAGACGGGAATTAAGACATTTTAAGCTGCGAAATGAGGGGCATAAACTTGACGCGTCTTTTGTCCGGCAATTTCCCACTGTTTTTTACGACCTTTTATGGCAGGACATTCGCAGCAAATTGAAGGCCTCTCCAGTCATTCCGCTCGTAGTCTTAGTTTTTATGCAGCATCAAATGTTAAGCGAAATGTCCAGCACTTAAGTTGTTAAGTTGTTTATTCAAATGAAATTGTTGTACGGACAGGCATTTACATTTTAAAGAGCCGCCATTCGCTGCGCCCACTACATTCTCCGCTGCAAAGCCGTAATAAATATGATTAAATGTCAGAAGTAAGTTGCAAAAAGGCACTTAATCATGCCCCACATGTGGCACAAAGGCCGCGAGTTGGGTTCGGGACGGAATGGGATGGGATGGGATGGGTTGGCAATGGGAGTCCAGATAGCAGACAAGACGTAGAAGAGGAGCTGCTGCCACTGCCACTGTGACTGTGACTGTGACTGTAGCGGTGACTGTAACTGTGACTGTAACTGTGACTGGCGCTGTGACAGCTTGCATAAATACAGATAATAAATCAAAGGCAATAAAATTTTAAGAAAAATGATAAGGGCAAAGTGCTGGTCTGGGCGGTGTAAAGGCGACCAGGGAGATGCTCTACCGGGAGTTTCGCAAAGTGAGCGATATAATAAGTAACTCAAGCCAAGGCCAAGTGATATCTTAATTTTTTAGGATTTATGGGCACTAGGAAAAGTTTAGATAACGCATTTGAAACCCGCTTCCTTTGGGGCTGGCTAAAAATGATTTAGCAGAAATGGAATTCCAATTTCGTGTCTTATTTATGGAACTCCTCCCCAGATACCCTGCCCTCGTCGAGCATATTCCACCCATTATTCATTGCTCACATCCCGACGCGCTGGGTCCTTAAAAATCAGTGCCAGGAAGGCGGGAAAGGGGCGGGGACATGGCCAAACGTATCCTTTGTGACGAGTCAAAACAAAGCATTGACAAATGATGCGCCTGGAATAACATTTGCTCGGGCGAGAAAGGCCGCAGAAATATTGCGTATACGCAGACACACATATGTCATTTATCTAGTCGGCATAAACAACAACAACCATGCCCTGCTCCACTCACCCACTCACCCATTCCTCATTTCACAGTCACTGCCAGAGCTGCACGGTGGAAAATCAGTAGCAAAAGTCAGTTATCCACACTATATGCTATCCCGATTGAAAGACTAACCTCACTTTAAGTCATGAAACTTGTTGAAATAAATGGGGAAACTTGTTAAAATGAAATGCATATTTAGAAAATATTTTTAGGTGCAACTGTATGCTAGGCACATCCATTATTCGCAGAGCAATTGTTCGCAGTGTAGGTCACAATTAAATTAAGTTATTTGCTTATGGCGCTGTGCCCTCGTCGAAATTTGAATACACATGTTCATTATGCCACTGTTTGTCTCCCCAGATGAGAATCCCGCTGCGATGCAGAAGAGCGGGGCGTGTCCTTGCGCCCCCGGTCCGCTCCAGCTGCTCCTCCATCTGCTCCTCCAGCTGCTCCTGCTGCCGGAGTTGTTGTTGCTGCGAGCGGGACTGGCTGCTGGCAACTGAAAGCGCAAGTTGTTAGCACTCTAATTGCAGCTGAACGAGGAAATTATGTTCCATGACGTCGGAATTTTTACTCTGTGTGCTGTGCTGTGCTGTTTTCCGTTCTGTTCTGTTTTTTTTTTAGGAGGGGGCGCCAGTGGGTAGGAGGAAAATGGGAAAGGCAAACAAGGCAGGCGCTTTCCCTTTCAGGCGAATGTTTGTTTTCCTTTTAATATTTACATTTCATTGTGCAAAATGAGACACTGAGCCGGGCACGAGAATGCAAAATGCAGAATGTGAAACGCACGGGCCGGAGGAGGAAGGCGGCACAAGGCACAAAGGACAAAGGAAGGACGCAGGACACAGGACACAGGACCAGAAGGACGACACTCTCTGTAAATACCACAAAGATGCGGCCCCGCTCACAGATATAGTTACAGATACAAAAGTGTGTATTTTATTTCATTACTGCCGCTCCTTTATGAAGGAGCCGCACACGCATCGACTTTATAAACATTTCATGCTGTCTCAACAGCAGCAAAGCTAACCAAAAAAATGGAGGATATGATAAGAGAATGCCACGCCCCCAGTCCCCCAGTCACACACACACAAGTAACACCCAAACACCCCCACACTCAGATACCCACACAAGTAACACCCACTATACCGAAAGATTGTAATATATATGAACAAAAACTCTCATCTGATCAACTAAAAGCAAAAACCTAATTATAAACACTAACTTGTGCGGAATTTATTTATGGGCAAAATGAAATTTAGTCACGCGGCACTCACCGTCCAAATGGGAATGAAAATTGAATAACATAAATGCGAATGTGAATGTGAATGCGAATGCGAATGCAATATGCGGAAAGCGAAAGCGAAAGCGAATTGCGATGGAAATCAATTGCGGCATGCTCGACTAAGTTTTGTGTTGCACATGCGAGTAAAAGCATGGGTAGGCATGAATTTACTACACGTAAGCCAGTAAGCAGATTTTAGATAATTTATGTGATGATAAAACCAATAAATAAATCAATGGAATGAACTCTTTCAACAATAAACCGAAAACGAAACTAAACGAATCTGAATTGAAACGAATCGAATCGAATCGAATCTGAATTGGAACGAATCGAATCGAGTCGAAGCAACGAATGCGCTTTTCATTTGGGGCTGTGGCAAAGTTTTAATGTCTTTCTGAAATGCGGTGAGTACTTAGCAGATGCACAATTTCAGTGAGTTTCCCAACTCAATTAGTTGGCAGTGATGGGAAACAAGTGAAAATCCCTTTGAAAAGCGGATGCCAGCGAACCGAGCTCACAGAAATGCAAATGAAGTAGTCGAAGAAAAAACCAAATGGCATTTAAATTCATAAGGATTTACATTACTGCAGCTAAGTAAATAATTGCATATTTATTTGTGATGAACATAAAGAAGTTTATAGACCTTTGATTTTTTTTTGGTTTCTTTGGTACAGATGTTCTATGCTATAAGTATTAAAGTCGTGTCAGCCCTGCATTAACTTCCAGTCTCGAATTTCACAAATTATAATTGATATTTGCTGCTGCTGCGGCGGGGAAAAGAATAACGAAAATGTTGTTACGGCAAACAGCTCGGCAGACCTCAAGATGGCGCCGTAAAAACGCCATTACTGTCTCCGCCGTGGAGCAACCCCATCCAGTGCCACCATTGCCTCCCATTGCCTCCCATTGCCCCACTGCCCCAGCGACGAGCCAATTAATGCGGCCATAGCCGCAAGTGTTTTTCATTAGTTGGAATCCGCACGCGGAGATCAGCGCAATATTTAAATGAAACAATTACGGCAAGGACAGGCGGCACTTGTTGAACAGCCGCCCACCCGTCCGCTTTTATTCACAGGCAATTTGAGGTCCGTTCGGTTGCAGCGCTTAATTTAAACAAACGGCGAGGGACAGCCGCCCAATCCGGCATATCAATCATACGCCGCGTGGGCTTACAGGAACGTCTTCAGCAGCGTGATATATGAGCCGGCTGTTCGGAGTATCTGCAATGGCACGGGGATCGAAGTGGCAACGGAAACGGAAACGGGAACGGAAACGGAACAGAAACATAAACATTTATTATTATCATAATCAACGCATCGCATGCCATTCCATACAGATCCAAATGCTGGCAGTGAGGGCGTAAAAAACGGCACCGCAATTGTTTTTGCCCGCTGCGAACGCCGCAATATCATTAAAATCACTTTCCTAGTCCTCGCATCGCATTTGTACCACTCAATGTCGTACAGCACGTCTGCCACAGCAGCACTCTGTGGAAGGAGAAGCAGGTGGTCGGTGGAGTGGGTTGTGCCACGGAATCTGGACCAGAATCGGGTGGACGGATGGTAGATGGTGGATGGTGAATGGTGGGTGGTGGATGGTGGGTGGTGCACATTCCCACTTACACTTTGTTGTGTAATTAAAATTTTATCGCAAGTGCAATTTGTGAATGGCACATCATTTTTTATGTGGCCGCCTGGCTGCTTAATGCTTAATGCTTGATGCTTAGCGTCGAATGGAAATTACGCGAATGGTGAAAAAATACACAGAATATTCTTAAGATTGGTAATGGAGAAGCACGCCTTAAAATAAAGCAATGCGAGATTTATAGAATTTCAAAAATATTCATAAAGCTGTGTGAAAGTGTGCTTCATGGGAAAACTAATTTATTCGATTAAGTAAGTAATAGATTGCACTATATGCCATGCAGTTCATGCAGACAACTCCTTCGCAAGAGTATCTAAAGCCGAATGAATGATGAAAATGTGAATGGGCGGAGTCCAGGAAAATGAAAAGTGGGTGGCTTGGGTGGGTTGGGTGAGTTGGGTGAGTTGGGGGAGTGGTCAGGAGCCGTACTCACACTCTCGCTGACGTGATTGCCGCCGAAGCAGTAGAGGAATAGCTGCGTTAGGGCCGCGATGATATAGCAGATGTAGGTTAAGCCGCTCAGCGACGACGTGTTCTGCGGAGACGGAAGACGGAGAATTTGAGGGGGAAGGTGAAAAGTAGGGGAGATAGACGTCATTAATTGGAGCGAAATTGCTGGTGGTGAACAACTGCAGGGTATTATCTAATATATATATATATGTATATACACCATATTATGTGGCGCGTGCGGGCTTGAAGTAGTTGCGAAAATGGAAAACATCAGAAAAGAAATGCACTTTGGCAAATGGTTTGCAGTCTGATTGCTTTTCCTCTCGCTTTTCCATTTTCCACTTTTTCCACGCCTGACATTCCTGACTGTGGCATTGAAAAAGAATTATGCATCTTATGCATGTCGTCGAGTGCCTTAAACTGTGACAATGCTCGATTTTATAAATGCCCAACGGGATTGGCCAACAATAAATTGCATTTCCGCCCTTTCTAAATTTATTTTAATTCTTTTTCGGAATGTGCTTGAAGGTCGCAAGCTTATACACGCCTTATGTATCTATTTTCCTACTATTTCTATTAAGCTTGACAATCAGCATGTACTTGCGTTATAAAATTGATCATTAAAATAGCTAGAGAAAAGAACAAACTTTTGGTATTTATAAGTACGTTATCAAGCACGTGTCAAAACTGTGTCTTATAGGTTTGCCCACCCTCTTGCCCGAACAGAGTTAAAAAGTGATAATAGATCGCTGGCCGCAGGATCCCCGAGCGATAAACAAGTTTCGAATGGATTACTCAACACCACTTTGGGCCGAAAAAGAAGCGGCAGAAGGGCTAAGAAATTGCTGGCAGCATTTATCCCATTGGGGCCAGGAGCCTTTCCCGTACATTTCCACCATTTCCACCATTTCCACTCCGCTCGCCAGCTGCAGCAAACAGCTTATGGGTCTCCGGTGTCCGGGACACCGGAAAACGTGCGAAAGTCGCATTAAAAACTTTTTCGGGAGCGGTAACAATTCATGCGCTTATAAATTGCCACCGGAGAGTCACAGCCGCAGCCACAAAGCAAACAAACAAATCGGGGAAAAGCGAATCAGTACGGAGCGGCTGGAAAAGCCAGGCAAAAACAGCAAACAGTGAAAACAGTGAAAACAGGGAAAAACTTTTAAAACAGCCGCCGAATGCAGGCGATGCGAAAAACCAGTGGCGCAACAGATTGGCAAAATGTTGAAGGGGTCAGCATTGGATTACAAAGTTAAGCGATTGCCCGGCCTGATGGCTAATTGCAAAGTAAGTGGATGCGGTTGAGCCCAAGGATACCCCTGCCAAGAACGCCTCTGGAAAAGGACTCACCAACATGATGTCCAGGATGGTCGAGCAAAGGACGAAGGCGGCGAACAGGAAATGCATTAAAACGATAACGGTGAACTGGCGTGTTAGGTCCGTGCAGAAATCGATAATCGCATTGTGCCGCTCGACAACTTGGGCCAGTCTGTGCCGCACCTCCGCGTTCGTCTCCTCCGTGAACCCATCCACTGAATCTGCAAGGGAATGGGACAAGGAAAGTCAACGAGCGATGGGGAAGCCATTGTCATCGTGCCGCCGCAGGAGAGCCAGACCCACCGTCATGCAAATCGGCAAATATCCTGCGAATGTCCTGCTGCACCAGCCGGAAAGCACCGCAGATGTAGAGGCACGAGCAGACGAAGAATCCGTCCACGAAGCTGAAGGCGAATACGGTGCAGGCACCGGAAGCGGTCAGGAGAACGTAGGTGAGCGGATAGAGTCCTGGCTGCACGGCAAACGAGGGCAGTCTGTTCAAAAGGAGCTGCGATTAATGTCGAATGGCAAATGGCGGATGGCGTATCTTAAGTGCTTCTGGCGGGGGCAATTGGAATCATTACTTATGTATCACCCGCCATCAACCAAATTGGTTGAGGAACTTTTCATCTTCACGGATACGCGGTGCATGCGTAAGTAATAAGTAAGTACGAGCTTATAAAGTAGCACAAAATAAACTTCGATTGGGATTGAGCCACAAAATCAGCCTGTTACTAGCCCATATAGGTGACATAACTCACATGATGTTAAAGGGCAGTTCAATTTCACCCGGCAGCTGCATAATCCAGCGGTACAGACCCATAATCAGCGGTTGCAAGTTGAAGGCGGCATTTGTCGCCGTGCCAGAACTGAGCAGCAACAGGCTGAGCCTATTGGCCGTGATGGCCAGTCCGACCAGCATGCTCTGGGCCTCCTGCCGCCGCGATTGCCACAACATGACCCTCAGGCGCTGCACCAGCTCCGCCCACCGGCGATTGGAGCGGAAGAAGACCAACAGCTTCAAAACGCAGACCGCCTTGGTGGTTCCGGGGCAGAAGGCCTCCAGTGCCACCACCAGGTTGTCGAGGTGGACACAGCCGTAGGACACTTCGCCCACCGCACCCAACAGCACCGCGGCGAAGGAGAGCACGAAGAGCAGGTGGGTGTGCCAAGGACGACCGCCAACGCCGTCGTCCCCGCCCCCGCTCCCGCCCTCGATCCTCTGCGGCCAGAGGCCCACAATGCGGCCGGAGAAGCGGGGAATCCGGTAAAAGTGGCCGGCAATGGCAGGCTGCCCGCTGTCAGTCATTCCGGGATGAACTCAAGTGGATACTATCGATGGTCCTGCCGCAGCTCGAGTGGTCAGCTGCTCCCGGCGAGTGTCAGACGCAATGCTGGCCTCCGCTTTTATAGGCACTCGATGGAACTAGTTGCGGCATGGGCGCCATAATTTGGGCACTGCAAAAAAGAATCACTTATTTCAGGGCAGCAGTGTAATACCTCAGAGCCAAAATATATAAATCTTTCTTGAAACATTGCCTTAATATTACTGCAAATTTATGCAAATAATAAGCAGCAGATATTGCACATCTTTAAGTTACAAGTACACATTGTGCATCGGGGAACTTTCCGTGGGTTCTGTAACAAGTATGTATTAGTTTTGACTTACAACTTAAAACTAATTTCAGTGCAGCGTTGGCAAGTTGTGCCTTTGGCAAAAGTTTTAATTGTTTTTATGCTTACGTCTGCGCTTCACATCCTGCCGCCCACTCCGCCCACTCCGCGCACTCCGCCCACCAGTCAAGGTCCTTCCCGCTCACCTGAGTTCCCGCTCTAATTATACAGGACTCAGTTACAGTTGGAATATATTCCACTCGGTGCAAACAACGGCCATTGTTTGACATTCAATATTTTGTGTGTGTTGCACAACAAACGACACAAAGGCGGGTAGGCAGGGAATACAAATTTAATTAATTGTTATGCGGCAAAACTTTCAATTTCTTCGGCTACCTTCACTTCCGCTCCTTTGTGTCTTGCGTTGTGTTGTTTTTAATTGGGCTTTCGGGTGGGGTAACTCCTCCATTTGCCTAAAAGTTGTTAATTGAGGGTTCTTGGCCGAAATGAAAAGCAATCGGAGCACGAATAGAGTTTGACTAAAAATGTTTATCAGCTCGTAAAATTAATTTACATCGTAGGGAAAAATGGAAATTCCACATCAATCGAATTTTGCAAGCAATCTACTGCTTTTAGTTGAATTTGGAAGGCTATCTTTTTCGTATGCTCCATAAGCCGACTAGGAGGAGACTTTCCATTTGCATGGCCAAGTGAATCTGGCAATACAGTCAGTGCCAATAGTTAACAGACGGGGCCAGACTAACCAATTAAAAGGCCACAAACCCAGCAAAGCACACACACTCGGCCATTTGATAGATGGGCTATAATTGCATTTTATTTGGGGGCCACAACGAATAATATTTGACTGGCGCAGTGGCCGGCAATGCAGTTGAGCTATTTCATTGAGGTCGTCCCATTAACTTGCAGCAGCTCTCGTTACGGATTTGACTTGCCCAGTGTTTCAGGGGCCCCACTCGCACTCCCACTCCCAATCCCATATCCATCCATCAGCTGGCGGGCAAACATGGGGCCCATGCCTAAGCCAAATCCGGAGCTAATCCTGTTACAGCAACTGTATCAACGCCTAGCACTATCATCGATGGCCAGTAAGTAGGCCGTGCCACGCCCCCGCACAGCCTGCGCCCCTTTGGTGCAGTTTATTTTGCCGGTCTGTGTGACATATATCAACATGGAGCTGCTGCTTCCCTGGCTATGGCTATGCCATGGCTATGACTATGGCTCCACCTGCATCAGCATATTCAATGTGCGGTCCACACGGCGTATGCGCAACTCGGTGCCGCATAAGCGCACGTCAAGTGTTTGCCTGCGGCCACCTCGACCTCGTCCTCCCCCATCCGTGCGCCGTGCATCCGTGCATCCGTCCATCCGACCATCCGTCCTTCTGGCTATCAGTGCTTCCCCACAGCACTTCCTCTGAAGTACACTCGGTGCCCCTGGCAGTGCGATTTGCGTTCAAGTGACCATAAAGCATTGCCTCAATGTTTGGGTCATATCTGCCACTGCACCTCGAGAAATATTATTTGATTTTCATAATGTATGGATAAAAAGTGCTGTCTATGCTCACAAATCCAAATAACTGCATGTATACACCAGTAAAATCCCATCAATTCTGCAAGAGATTTTGTTATTGGCTTTCCTTTACACTGAGTCTATAAGGTTTGGGTATTTTTCCGAGTGATCGAGCACGGAACCCCGTTTCGTCCATTCAAGCGATTATGTAATATGCAAATTGAAAGATTAAGCGGTAGGCATAAAGACAGAGCAGAGCGAGGAGAGACCTGCTCCTTTGAAGGATATTCGCCTGCCACCCACTTGCTCGGGGAGAGATTTAACAAATTGATTTGCGTACCTGTGCTTTGGATTCGGGGGTGGCTGTGCTTAGCCCCTTTCGATAAGCCCCTTTTAGTGGGGATCACCAGCCAGCGGAAGTGGCGTTAAAGGGGGGAAGGCTACCAGAGGGGGTCCAGGCCAGCCCCTTCGGTGTTTCGAGCCCTGTTTTCCCGGCCCTTGTTGGCTGTCACTCCGGCGGTCTTGGCCTTTTATTAGCCGGGCGTATAGAAATGCTAGCTTCATTTATTGCCACGACGAGTACACCAATTTTCCATTAAAATTTCACCCCGACTGCTGCTTGAGCGCATGTGTGTGTGTGCTTATGTGTGTGTGTGACAATTGCATTTGCGCATTTCCATTTCCGTTTCCGCTCTGCCGTCGTCATGCGGCAGGCGTTTTCTTTTGCGATCTGCTTTTGGCAGCCACGGCAGCGGCGAATGGCGAATGGCGAACGGCAAGCGGCCTTGGCCGCACCCACCCACAACCCATCCGCTCCAGCCCCTCAACCCAGTCATAAATTGCCAGCCGCATCCATTCATATCTTGAGCTGGCTACTGGCTCGCCATGCATCATCGTCAGCGGCATCAGCGCCGCCTTGAATTATGCGCCAATAAATTTGTTTGCTAAAAACTCCACCTAAATCGGATTTCCCCCCCTGCGGCATTTATGTACATAAATATATTTAATTATTTTGCGTGAAAGTCCGATGATATTATATCTGCAAGCCCCTGCCGCAGTAGTCCTCATTACCTGTGCATTCGCCTGCGAGCATCAAATTAGCAACTGGCATTCGACTGCCGAGCGGCAACAGTGCGTATGATTAACACTAAATGCGTTCCCTGTCAAAGTGCATAATTTGCACTGCCAATGCGTTGCATCGAAATGGAAAAAACGGGTAGTGTTCGAACCGCCCGTCACATAATTTAGCTTATTTTGGCAATTAGCTGGAAAATTGACGCTTGAAAATCAGAGTTCATTTGCTGGCGAGGGTGGATATGAAAAACGTTTTTCAAAATAACTGATTCAAAAAGAACTTCATTTTCCTCATGGATATTTAAGTAAATCACCCAATATCAAAACGTGATAAAGTGGCAAGTTGTTTTTCAGCGAGGGTCGGCCGATGAATAATTGAAAATCATAAGTTTTCAAGGAGCCCACTAATTATCTGCTTTATCCGCCGGCAATTTTAATAACCACAGCCTTTAATAACCACATCCTTGCCAATCTATTTTCCATATCAATCTGTCCTTTTAGTGGTCCATAAACAATTGGCTGTAAAAGTGAAAGAATTTATGCTCTTGTCACATGATAAACTGTGCAGAAATTATGTTTATTAAACATTGAAAAATGCATCGCAAATCTTCTATGCATAAGTGACACTTACTACCCGCCGGGTGCTTTTTATGGGGCAACGTAATTCAGGGGGCAACTTCGGGGCAAGGGGCAGGGGGGTCAGGGGGGTCAGGGCATCTGCATCTGGGTGAAAACTACTAAAGCAACCCACGTGAAAGTTATAACTTGGCATTAAATGCGCAAAACCGAGCGTGGATATCGTGGATACACGGATCCCTAACACACACACACACACACACACACACACACACACACAAAAACACGAATCTGTATTTGTGGCAATAAAATGCAGTTGAGTGCCAGGAAGGGGGGCGGCGTGTGCGGTCGGTGGGCGTGGCTGGGTGGCAGGCTGGCAGGCAGGCAGGCGGGTCCTGTGAAGATGCTGCTCCTCCAGATGGAACAGACGGGGCAAATGTGTTGCGCATTTCGGTGGCAAAAGTTGCACAAATGTGTGAAAATTGTACAACACAAACAAGCGAAAGGAAACAGGACCCCGGAGTCCTGGAGCACGGAGCCGGCAGGATGCGGAGCTGGTGGCGCAACTTGCAGGACGAGTGTAAAATGCAATTGAAAAATGCCACAGTTTTGCATAAATCAGCAGGAAAGCGCCGAAAATGGTTCACAAACAAGCAGCAACAACAGACCAGGATCCGGCTCAACAACACAATGGGTGCTGGCTGGGCAGAGCGGAGCGGGGAAGGGCGCAGGAGCAGCAGGAGCAGGAGCTGGCAAACATGGCCGCAGGCAACCCGTAAACATGGCCAACATGTCGGCTCTGGCAAAGGGAAAAGTCGGCGAATGGGGGCCACGGACCGCCGCAGATATAATTTACTGATAATGCAATTGCCGTTCGAGCAAACGCACGCGCCACCTGCTGCAGCAACGTCCTGGCCATCCTTGCATCCTTGCATCCTTGCCGCACGCCCGACTAAGCAAGCAACTTCCTAGAGCCCAAAACCGCTGAAATGCGCAAAAAAAATTGAGCAATAACAATTACACTCGCCACAACGAAACTTTAATGCACTGCCGCGGAAGTGAAATAGTCGAAACAAATTACTGCAAATAGGAGTTTAAGCGCAAAGCTGTGGAGCGTGCAAAAGTATGTGTTTACTAAAAATCTAGTCCTTATTTAAAGGATATTTTTAATATTTTTAAAATTTATCTAGACAGTCATAAAAGCGTTTGTAGAGTTTTCCATTCGTTTTCCGAGTTCAAAATATATTAGAACAAGGTATTGATTTTCCAGTTGGCGTATTGTAATTCAGACAATTCTATGATCGCATACAGAGCTTCAACTAGCATTGGAACTTAATGGTTTTCCGGCGCAACTGGGCTCATTACAGTAATGCTGGCTGGAAGGATGTGGCCCAGAGTTCCTACAGCCGAGCGGAAGAGCAACTGTCAAATATAGCGAACGCTGCACTAACTGCATAAATATTGCAATCGCATGACTCGACTGGATCGGCGGGATTGGGGGGATTGGGGGATTGGGGGACGCGGACTTGGTCACGCTGCAGTTGACGTTTTTCCCTTCTCGCTCTGAGTGGCAACTAAACCGGAGGACACATAGAAAACAGTTCAGCCGGCGGCGAGTCATCGTCATCATCCAGTGGCTACCACCGCTGCGCATACAAATTTTATGCGCTTCCTTTGGGGGATTTCCAAATTAAAGCTGCCGCACTTCAACTTCATGCACGGGGAATCCCCTCGCATCGTCCTGTTTCGATTTAAACAGCAACAATCGTTACTTTCCATTAGTGCCTGGGCGAAAAAAAAAAACGAAGAAAAAAACAAAGGATGTCGAAGAAATAGTGCCTTTTGATTTTCGGCGATTCTTCCTTTGCACTGGGAAATTGGCTCGAGCGTTTTTCTCTTAAAAATCGGAGAGTGAATTTCTTTTGTTTGTTTGACAATCGAATGAGTTTGAAAGTTTCCACATGAACACAGGGAGAGTACAGTGACCTCTCGCTAAATACAACTTCACAAGAATTTCTGTGAAAGAAAGATGAATTATGTATTAATGGTGTAGGAATTGAATAGGAATTTATAATGAACTGACAATCATTTATAACCCATTAGAAATTGCGGAAACATTGCAACGTGGATTTGATGGAGAAGAGAGAGGCCTGTATTGCTTCCAGGTAGATTGAATTAAATCCAATTTGCTTAAGTAGCACATAGAAGCAGTGTAAATATAAATACTTTGAATGGAGCTCCCACTGCCGGAGCCCATGACACTTTCCATTTGCTGGAAGTTCGCTGCTCGGCTAATTAACTCAATTGCAGCTTTTCCGGGAGCCCGCTCCGCAATTCTTCATTAGCTGGAAGTCAAAGTTTACGATATGCGATTATTTCACTCCAGCGAAGCTGTCAGTACTGGATGCGGATGCCGCTCCTTGGTGAGTGACGAGGTGGGTGAGTGTTTGTTTTATGAAGGAAAATAATGTACGATACCAGCGCCACACCACCCACACCACCCACAGCTCACCACCCACCACCCAGTTGCCATTTTCCAGAAGCCGCATGCCTTAATTGTTCTGGCCCGACTTTTGGAGCCCAGTCTTGACGGTGCTGCCGAGCATTTTTGGCCACGCAGTGGAGCTACATAGCACAACTTGCAACTTATGACACACGATGTGGGCCAGATAACTATTTCCAGGTCGGGCCCGGACTAAGTGCTCCATGGCATAATCTTGGAATTTGGACCGCTCCTCCTCGCCACTGACACCACACATTTCTGCAGTCGAGGTGTAGGTGTAGGTGTAGCTGTAGGTGTAGCTACACCGTATGTGCTTTTTGCCTCAGTGGCGTAGTGTTGTTATTGTTTAATTTGCGCAATATTCAGCTTGTTGTGTGTTGTTTTTGACTGGGGAATTTGCATTCGAAATGTTGGCATTGTTTGCCCTAGGAATTCGCATTTCCATTACACTAATTCATGTATTTTGTTACACTTGCCTGCTCCGCACTCTCACTCGGCTGTCGGGATTCGGAGGATTTGCAGGCGAGCTTTAAACATTTTGTTGCACTGCAATAATTTATGCAGTTCACTGTTTAATTGCACAGCTCCGTTTGCGGGTGCGGTGCGGTCATAGTTGCCAAGTTTATACTCGTGCCGGGGACTGAGGCTGCCTTGCATCTCTTCCAGTTGAGTAATAAGATTATTAGTTCCACTCCGGGGCACAAACACAAACGCATTATAAATCTATCCCCAGCACACGCACACGCACACGCACACAGCCGCACAACCGGCCGCCCACCGAGCCACTCCCCCTCGTTAGGGGACGTCCTTGCTGCAGGACCTCTAAATTAATGCCAATCCACAAGTCTTCCACAACTAAGCAGCAGCCGAGCTTGGCTAGCTACTCTGATGAGTAGAGTTCTGAAAACTAGTTCAATACCTTTTCCAAGAAAGTGCCACTCGAAATGGCACACCTGTTTTAATGGTTATTATTTCCCAATTCCCATTATCTACGAAATTAAAGTGACTCCTTGAATATTATTTATTCCACTTGAGATGGAATCCTTACAAAGTTATGGCAATAATGGAAACTTTAAATAACGAAAGGAAAGCACAAAATATACCAGTAAAATGGTAAAGCAATTTTAAATATTTATGCAAATCAAAGCTAAGCTGCTTAACTTTGCAGCTATTTCCTTTGACTTAGTGTAGCCAAGCTGTCGATGACTCATTTAAATGTCAATTACACGAACTTAAATCCAGGCCAGGACATTGCCGGGACTTTCGGTTGATAAATTCAATTAAATAAATCTGTGAAATTCAGGAGAACTACTAAGCCGGGAGCTTAGACGGTGGGTTCTGTGTGCAACTTACGTAACACGCAAATATTTGCTTAAATTAACTGGGATTCAATGAGGGATGTGGCTTATGTTCGCCTAAGGGTTCGCCTCGGGCGGCTTCATGTTTAGCTGTACAAGATTTGAATAATTATCCTGATACAGTCGCTGCAGTTGCTCCATACGTTCGTGTAACTGCTTCTCCTCCGGATTTTCGTTCAAATGTAACTGCGTTAAAAGGCCAATATTTCTATTTCTAGAAACCACGAAGTCGGCCAAGTCTTGTATTTGCTCATTAAAGGCTTCAATGCCTTGCTTGTTACCCTCATAACAGCGTTTTAATTTTATCATGGCGAGGCTCACGAGCTCGGAAAACTCCTGAAGACGCAGACGATGCAGGTGGAGTTCATGAAGGCTCTCTTTTTGAAAATCCACGAGTCTGGCGAAGTCCTGATTCCCATTCCGCTCCATTGCTTTATCAATGTCCTGGGAAACGGGGGCTTCCGCCTTAGAAGATGCTTTTTTCTCTATTTTTATATTTTCAAGCTCTTCTTGCAGGCTCATTACATCATAAGATGTACCAGATGCCGATGTAAGTTGTTCAATTTTCTGCTTTTCACAAACAACAGGGAGCAAACACATGCCTTTTCCTTTTCGGTGTTCGAGGACACCCAACAAGAAATTGAGTAATTCCAGCACATGGGCGACGGCTTGTGCACTGTTCGGCGTTTGAAGCCAACTTTTGTTCACCTTTTTGGAGTACTGCAGCTGCTGCAGTGCTTCCATCATCTGCTCCACATAGCAATCCCTGCCAGGATGCGAAAATTTTATCCCATTAAAGGGTAGGAGGCGCACTAGTTGTTTCACAAAATCCGAGATAAGCTGCCGTAACTGGTAGTCAGTCTTATTCCGCCATTCCTTTGCAATCTTTTCCAGCTCCCGCCGCAGCAAATCGGTCCCCAGCTCAGTTTTGAAGTCCAACTTTCGCTTTGAGGTGGTAAGCTTGATTGCTTTGCTGGATTCGTGAAGCCTTTTCGGATCCTTGGGGTACGAAAATCCCATCTGAGGCACCAGCAGCCTGCTCGATGTATAGCTCGTCCTTGGAGGCTTTGTTTTTAGGCGGTCAATGGAAGTTGATACCAACCGATTGGTTATATACTCTTGGCGCTCCCGTTCGAGGATCAATTTTGGGCGGATGGGCTGTGGCTCCGAGGAAGGTATGAATGCATGGCTGTCAAAAAGCGGAAAAGGGCTAGGTTTAGTATGGGGAAAGCTGCATCAAAAACCCATTTTTGTTATTTAGCAGCACTTTAATTTCAATAGGTATTATATTTACGCACATATGGGTGACTGGCTGTTCAACAGACAACGTTTAAACTATTAAATGTGTTTCAAAACTTAAATAATCGACAACGCATTCTAGAGAAATTTCCCCTTTGAAATATCCTTAACACACCTCTTTGAAAGATCTTTGTTTTCCCGATTAAATTGAGGCGCCAATTTCGTGGCAGAAGCACCTCGATACATGGACCTAAGATCCTCCAGTAGTTCCTTTGAACGTTTTGGACGCGGTTCCGATGAAGGTACGGTTTTCTTGGCACGGCTATAGTGAATAAAAATGTGGTTAATTAGAAGTTAGGCCACCGAAATTTTACATTACCGGAGCTCTGGTGTTTTGGGTCCTTCCCAGGTTCGCTGCCTGCCTTGGGATGCCAACAATGTATTTTTTGATGGTGTTGATCGATATAGTGTTCTCTTTAGGCGTTCTGCCAATTGATTTGGGCGCTCCAAGCCAAGCTCGGTATCGGTAACGATTACGGAAGGAATCCGCATCTCCGGCTTATTGGTGCTCTGGCAGTTTCGTGGGGTTAGATATCGTTTTCCGGGGGTACACCTGGCGAACCTCTGCCTTTCCAGCAGTTCCTTGGTGTGCATGGGTGAGCAGCAGCCCGGAGTTCTAGTGGATGACGTCAAAATTAGTATGCGAAATTACATAAACTTAAGGCAAAACCCACCGCACATGTGGCGATGTAGCCATACTACTCCTTTTTCGAGTTCTTTATGGAAATGCTTTAGTTTTCTTCAGGATATTAACACTTTTTAAATTTCAACAAAAACAAGCCGCCAGTGACAATAAATGCTCAGATGTCAATGACATAACAGCATCTGGCAACGCTGCATCAGCAGATACGAGTGGCAGCACTGGCAGCGATCAACAGTGGCAGCGCCGAAACGATCGATTAAATTATAAAACGAAACGATTTTTTAAAACCAAAAGTGAAATCGATTCATGTTCATCCAGCAGACAGCTGAAAATAAGTGGCACTCTCCAGCAATCACAAGCAGCGCCGGCCGCTACCTTTATTAACTTTAAAACTGCATCCATTGAGCAAGGCGACCCGGGCGGTGAGCACATAAATCATGGATGAAAGTGAAAATTGGTTGCACCTACCACCAGCACGGGTTCCCAGGTGGGCGTCGAAAGGTGCTGCGTCCGCCGACCCATGACCCCGCCCATTTGCGACGTAATTACGAAACAATACACGCGTCGGAAGCAAAGCCAGCAGGATGCCAGCCAGGCATTGAGAGCCAGAGGAGCCAGGAGCCCGGGAACATGGAACATGGAGCCAGGAGCATGGGTTCATCAGCCAGGGGGCCGCCGTAGCATAGCCGCAATCCCCAGAGCTCCGAGAAGGTGTTATTTGCGGGGCTCCCGAATAAACACTTTAAAAAACGTACGATCAGGTTCGAAGACTCATCATATGCCCAAAACGATGGAAATCCAAATTCAAGTGGAAAATAGTCAAGCAAAACAATTAGTTTCTCTATTGCAACTATTTACTAGACTTTGATAAATCCACCACCAAAATCCTCTCAGTGCACCTACACCAGTATGCGTATAGTTTTCTTGTTTTGACTGCTGTGTTTTTGCAATTTAACCGCAATAAATAATGGAGCAGCTTGTTAAATTTGAGCGCACGCCCACCAGGAAGCGCTGGAAAAATTTAGGTTGGACAGTCGAGGATAACGATAGTGATGATGGTGCTGATGGTGGTTATAATGGCGATGATGATGATGATGGTGATGATGATGTTATCAGTGGCCATTTCACTGGCTGACCGAGACGAGCCTCGTTTGGTGTGGAAATGCGATTTATACATACATACATATGTGATATACATTTTAATTGCGGGGCATTATAAAGCAAGTGGCGGCCAAAAATGCGCTTAAAATAATTACATTTATTGCCGCATCGCCGATTTGGCAGCCGACTAAGCGAAATCAAACCGCAAATGTCGACACAACACATCCGAAACGCCATCAAGTATTTTGCCTACGATGAATTATTTCATCGGCCATGTATCACTAAATAATTTTGCATTTATTTTATATAATACAGTACACATTGCATTAAACTAAATAAAATCTATTTAATATATAATATATATTTAATATGTACTCATACACAATCAACCCTATATACGCCGCACCTCCTACTAATCCTCCGATTTGTCTTAGTCCGCACTTTTGTGTAGCGTAGTTAATATACGAATCGCTGCCGTCGATCTCTCCTCGCTACCTTTAGTTTTGTTAACAACAATTATTGCTATTTGAATTCATTCATTATTGGTTTAAGTGTATTCTTTTGTTTGTCCTTTAAAATCCTAACGTAGAATCCTAACGTGTTTGTTTGCGGTGTGTCAAGTTCTCACGATGTCCCGTCGTTAGTGTGGATATACATATTTAAAATATAGTTTCTATTTAGATTTCTGTGTATGCTTGATAAACAATTGAACAGCTAAAACAGTTTGCCAGTACACCAAACTCAGTTCGTCAACAATTTGAATTCGGTCGAGTAAACTATTTACAAGTGGAGCGTATCAATATAAATTCACCAATAGTGGTTAAAAACATGCAAGCCTGGGCTCGTTGTACAATTGAACTAGAAGCAATCAGTGTGCAATCTTATGGCGAAAACGTAACATTTAGTTGCGATTGCTAAACGGTTTGATGTGGGCCAAACGGAGGGATGCCTTACACAAACCCAAGTTCAAATGATGAATTTATTCTGGGAATGGCGGTGCTTAAGTTCTTAAAGGCTTAGCTAAACTGGTAGGTGGTTTTATTTATCGGCGTAAAACAAAGACCCAAAGAAATGTATCGACAACTACATTTGAAGATGGGCGTGAAAAAATATTAACAGAAGCGAATCTTTTTTTAGCCGTGTTTTAAATTTACAGAGCAGAGCTATGCAGTAGATAAATTATGCCTAACAAATTATAAATATCTTTAAAATAGGCTCTCAATACATTCATACATACATCGTTTTCAAGTTTCGCGCACTTTGAACAAATATCTCGTTTGATATCGGTAGCGAACATAGGAATAGACAGACAAAAGTGTGTGTTCGGTGTTTACAGTATACAGTAGTAATACATACGTATGTAATAATAATAATAACAGTAACTATTTAACGCAACGTGGTCGTCAAATGGAAAGGGGGAGGGGACGGTAAAGCAGGCGCTTAACTGGAATTAAACATTAATCAACAAACCGACCACAAATCGACTGCCACTCATTCCTGGCAGAAGCCCTCAGTCTCCTCGATGGCAAAGGTCAGCTTCTCCACCAGCTGATCGTAGCTCTTGTACGGCGGCAGGTCCAATCGATTGAAGCAGGTGTGCGAGCGCGGCAGCCACGTCTCCTTGCCCACCTTCTCGATGCAGAAGCGCTGTGGCCCGTTGGAGCCCATCAGCTCGGCGAATCCTCCGACCGGCACGCGACACGTGCCCGTCACAAACTGCAGCAGACGCGCTCGCTTCTCGTTATCCGTTTCGCGAACAAACTGCGGAGGCAATTACCCGGATTAGCGAATGGAAGGGGCGCAAAGAACAGAAAGGAAACCCACCTGCCAGAACCAGACAACTTGCTTGGAGTTGCGGTTATAATGCCTGTAGATTGTGTTGCGCTGCCAGTCCTCCACGTCCACGTCCTGCATGCCGCACAGAATAAGCTCCAGCTCGCGCTCATCAAAGTACTTGAGCCACTCCAGAGGCACCACCTCATTGAAGCCTTCCAGGAACGTTTTTGTCTGCTGCTCAATGCCACTGTAATAGTAATCAGTTAATAACCGAGTCAAAAATTCCATCCATTTAAGCAAATATATTGAAAACATAATGTGGCTTATCAAATAAAATGCTTACCGCGTCATCCGCCACTCTGTCATGAGCGTGATGTACTCCTCCTTGTTCTCCTCCGTGACCCGCTCTTTCTCCCCGTTCTCCTTCAGCTCGTGATGGATTATCTGGCCGAGCACTTCGAAGTCCACGCTAAACCAGAGCTCCAATCCGCACTCATCGATGTTGTTATCTTTCACCCAGATAAGCGAGTTGTAGAACTCTGGATCGATCGTCTCGATGTCCTTGATGGTCAACTTCTTGTTCAGCATGCGCTTGTAAAATGGCATTGTGAATCCACTGTAGATAAACCTTCCATGATACAGGGCCATCGCGATAAAGCGACCGATGAACTTGAAGTACTGCAGGTGATCGGGGTTCACGTACGAGGCGGGGTTTATCTGCAGGCTGTAGTTGTTCTTGTTCGCGTACTCAAACAAGCAGTACATGGGATTCAGGACCTCGTGGGAAAGCAAGAAGAACCACTCGCGAGATACTCCACCATAATCCAGTCCCTCCTCGCCGCGGAATATTATATAGAGCCGCCTTCGGAGTTCGTATGCTGGCAGACGCATGATCTGGTGGTATGAATCCTCGAACAGGGTTTGTCGCGTCACCGTGATCTTGATGTGCGATGGCAAAGCGTTGCTCTGGCACAAGTACCGGAACTGCGACAACTTCCAGCGGAAACTTCGTTCGTAGGCGCGTGGAACTCCGTACACTCCCTTGGCGCCCTTGGGAGCCCCTGGCCGAGGATCCTCGAAGGTGGTTCGTCTCGTATTGTGATCCACGAAGAAGCGCTCACCGGCGGCTGTATAGCGGATTTCCCAGCCGGGTGGAAGCGGGCCCTCGTTGATCAGGCTCACCTCCTGGCCCTGCGTGCGTGGATCCTCCCACTGGGTGGTTCGGTTTTTGTGGTTGACAAAGTACACTCTGTTGTCCGATTGGATCTATTCATGGTAAATTAAGAAATGCGTTGAATTAACTGATTTTTAAAATGTGGAGAAACAGCTTTACCTTCTTCTCCCATCCATCTGGTAGTGGACCCAGTGCATCCTCGTCGTCCTGCGTCACCTGCGCTGTCACCGCCGTTGGTTGCTGCTGCTGCTGAGAGTACAGGTACCGCTGGTTGCCCTGAGACACAACGTGAGCCCGCTGACCTTGCCAGTGCTGGAAGTGCATCAAGCGTTCACTATTCGGACGCTGCCAGGTAGTTTTTCTTGTGTTGTGGTCTACGTAGTAAACTCGACCGCGCCCATCTTTTCGGATTTCCCAGCCGGGGGGAAGCGGTGTCGGTTTCTCCCAGTATGTGGATCGTGTATTGTGATCTACGTAGTATCTCCGACCATACTGGTCCAGACGGATTTCCCACCCTGCAGGCAACGGCTCATCATCCGCTGGCTGTGTCTGCAGTTGCGGATCTGTGCTTTGGCTCACAGGCAGTCCAACTCCGGACTGTTCAATTGGTGGGCCTGCTACTCCAGGTTGTCCTACTGCTGCTCCTCCTCCTGCTGGCAAATAAACAGCAGCTGGTTGTGTATTCTCCGGTAACGCTCCGTACACTTGGGTTAGAGGACGGGCTAGTGCGGGAGCTGGTGGCTGCTGGGGATACGGAGCTGTCTGCGGCACGGCCGCCCCACTTCCATTAACCATTCTCAGGGGTTGCGGTTGATTCTGGGATTGCTGCTGCTGTTCCCACACCGGAGGCGCCTGCGTAGATCTCCTTTGATCTCCACCTCCATTCGGCAGAGGGGAGCGGCTTTCTCCGCCGTTGCTATTTCCACTACTCGAGCGTAGTCGCATCCTTGCTCGTACTCCACCGTAGATCATGCAACTTCGTCCAGCGGCCGCATCACTAACCACCGACGGATTGACTGCCTGGACGGGTGGATTGCCATTCTGTTGGCCACTCACTGGCTGAATCTGCAGCTTGCTCATATCGAGTTTGAGGCCATTGAGGATGGCCACTAGCTCGCCGCTCTTCGTCTGGCGATTGTCCGACTTGCTGGTGACGAACAGGTCGATGGTCAGCTCAAGGAACTCGCACCGCCCATTGTAATGCTGCAGAATGTGCGCCAGGTTGATGATCCGCTCGCCAAGCATGGCATCTTTACGGAAACTGGAGTGATCCAGCACTTTGAAGTGCAGCGTTGAATTGGGTGTGATCTATCGACGATAAACCAATTAGAAATCACAAATAATTGGCTATTATTATTTATTCTACTCACCAGCACTGTAAACTCCTCGTTCCACTTGGGCAAGTAGCTGTTCTTCACCAGGTCCGTTTTCCGCTTGCTTTTGCTGTCAATCAAGAGCTCCACGTAGGGATTTGGCTTGAGGAAGCCATTGTTGCGCAGCGAAGCCTCCTCGACTGAAAGGATTTTAGGCCATTATTGATTGAACAGAATGTTTCACTTTCTTTTGTTTGCTCACTTGTCACGCTTAATTGATGATATCCTTGATTGCCACTCCCACTGGCCCCAGCCCCCGAGCTGGAGGTCGGCGTTGGGCTGGCGGATCCCGCTCCATTCACCGTCTGTCCGGCTTCCATGCTGCCGGAAGCTGCACCCGCTGGCAGCCCATTTCCATCGGCCATTAAGTGGCTGAGTGTGTGTGTGAGTGGTCCTGGTGCTCCGCCTCCTCCTCCACGTTCTATTCCTCCCTCTGGGTGACCTTCACCACCTCGGGGAGCTATCGTTCTGAAAGAGAAAGCGAGCATTGAGTATGGTGGGGTCGACTATTGGTGGTTGAAAGCATCAAATGGGAAATTGCGTGTTTTGGAGCAGATAAGATAAGACCGGAACACAGTCTACATACGTAAATGGTTTATCAATACCCAAAAATGTACAACGTTCTTGAACAGTAAGCTTTTTTGGAGTGGTAATAACTTTCCGAGTAAAAGTATAGTGCACACTATTGTTAGAAAACAGATAATTAAATATGTACATATGTTTACTAAAAGACTGTGCAGCTAACAGGGTGCTATTGGAACTTTAAGGGATTTTCTAAGCACTTTTTAGGTGTTATGCAGTTTCCCTTAGTCGCATTTAACTCTTGACTACTTAAGCACCTAATCTTGGGAGGCAGATAATGCCGGGCTCTATATCATTATGAAAGCGACTATCCGCAGATAAGATACGGCCTGTTTAGCTTTGTGTATTACACATATAGTGTAAACGCCAGTATGGCAACCAAACTGTGTTTGCGAATAGGCCTTTACTTTTTTGGTGATATAAACTGCTTACTCAACTCGCTTACTGAACAATTGGGAAAATATCAATACTCCTACAGAGAAAGTATGTTATTTATATTCTAAAACTAAACAAAATATAATTTCAATCGAAATTATTCATGGTTTACTGGTTTACTGATTATTAAAATACAGAGTAATGTTTCTGCTTCCAAAATACATTCATTGCTGTGACTAAGGGACGCCATAGTTCCAATTTATTGAAGAAAGCTTAAGTTCTGTAGAAACTCCCTTGATAAACTTTACTGATTAGTGCACTTCAATTCGTGGACTTTACACTTCTGGGAAGCACCGTATTATGGCCTATTAATTTTCTCCATAATTTGCGACTGTCACGGGTGTGTGCGTGTGTGTTTCCCTGTACTTTTTCGTACACACTCCGCGCCGATTGCTGGTCATCCATAATTTTGATAGCAAACACCCCAACAACACACAATAGATTGTATAATAATGTTGCCATGTGAGTCATCATCGACAGCACGAAAAAGAAAACGGCAAGTGAATTCAGTTTCAATTGTGAATAGCTATAGCATATTGATTGTGTGCAGGAAACGATAAAGCGATACACAAACCAAGAAACACATAAGTAAGTTAGTTATGTACTATAATCTGGGCTGACTGAAATCACATTGCTTCTTTGCTTTGCTTCTCAAAATGCTGATAACCACTTTTTTCTCGCCGTGTACCGCTTGCGATTTCCCTTTTGCTTGGGTTTTCACTGCATTAATTGGCCCAGAACACGTGAGCAAGTGCAGCTCGTTTGCCATTAGTGTTTACTCATCAGGTTCTGTGGCCAGATTGAAATCGATCAATGAGACACATTCCTCCGATCAATTAGCACGCACTTTCCGGCTCATTTTGCCTATCATTCGAGTGCTTATCAGTGGGGCCGATGAACAAAGGGAAGCTATCTGGTGGGGCAGCCGGAGCGCGAGCCAAGCGAACTAATCAGCAACAGCTGTCAATAAGTCTAGAATGCACTTTCCACGGTCGGTCAGGGGAGGGTTGGGGGGTTGAGGGGAACTTGAACTTCCTTGAATTATTATCGACCGCAGGGCTTAGTCACCCACACAGCGGCACTATGATATAGTACACATATATAAATATATATATATGTATATCCGTGGTCATGTAACGCACGCCAAAAAAAAGGTAACTACCTCTCCCACTCCCACTCCTTCTGTGGGTGGGCGTGTGTGTGTGAGTGCTTGTAATTGAGGCAAAGGTCGCGACTTCCGTCCTGCTCGCACTCGCTGCCGCCGCTGCTACCGCTGACAAATTCCAATGCAAGAGGCGTTCCTTTTTGTTTTTAGCGATTCTGGGGGTTTCTCTCCTCCGTTTTCCTTTCTACCTGCGCCTTACCTTCTGCTGCTTCTTCTTCTGGCTCTGGTGCTCCTACAACTTGCGCCTGTGTGTGTGATTGTTGTCTCCTGTGTGCGGCTGCATGTGTGTGCGGAATTCTTAATTGAGTTTCTCGGGGCACGAAATTAATGGCTGGATTATTGCACTAGTTGGCGCTGCCGCCCTCGCCTTGGTCCACGTAATCGCGAGTAGTTGATATCGCTGCACTAATTGTTTATTTGTTATTTTGTTTCGCTTGCAAGCAGCAATTTCTAGAGCTGCAACTTCGGACGATGTTTTTCGATTACCACTGATGTTGCCACTCAGTACGCTAATCGATAGGCCCAAGAACTCGGCGAGGTTTGTACCCTCGCTAGACTAGGTTGGCGTACTCGCTATATTGCCAACTATCGTGTGCAACTAGAGTTGCCAGATGTGGCTAAAATAGAGTAGCCAACCAGATTTGAAAAAGACCGCGAACGGTCATTATAATCACCTAACTTTTAGTAAATAAAAGTATTCAAAAACACGGAAGTAATTTAATATGCGTTCCTCAGTGCCAATACCCATACGCAAAGTCACACACAAATACTGAGCTAGTACTGCTGGTCTATCCCATTTTATTTTAATTTAACTAAGTTTATTTCATTATATAAATTAGCAGGTTCATTAATATTCATTACTCAATGGCATTGCTCATTGAATTTCTTTCAATGTTATTTAATGAGGTGCTTCTAAAGTAATATAAAAGCGGGCACCCATTGCATCGAATAACTTCGCGTTTGGCGGTTAAAAGTGCTTAAAATGTTGAAATTCGCAATTGCTTTGCTGTTCGGGCTTCTTGCCTTAAATTTGAATGGAACTTTAGCAGAGTCCGATATAAATTGTCCTTTGAAGGACCCTCCTAACCAGTGCGGAGGATTCTGTCTAAGTGTACTGACGCCAGTGATAAATCACCTGACCATTTCCCACAATGTGTCGAGTTCCAGTGATGCGAGCAAAGCTAACGAGGTCCTGGTGAGACAGTACACGATGGAAAGCCAATTGTCTGCTCTTCAGGAAAAGCAAACAAGCTTTGAGGTCGCACTGGATGCCCAAGAAAGAGGACTGGATATCAACCAACAGAACTTAACTGGACGACTGTATAACTTGGAAAGCCAACTTTTGGCTTTACAGGCAACACTATACAATGTGGAAATTAAAATTAAATACCTCGGTTTCGAGCCAATCGGCTCCAAGTACTTTTACATAGAGAAAGTATCTGAGAAGAACTGGCCCACTGCTTCAAATGCTTGTCGCAATATGGGAGGTCACCTGGCCGACATTAAGGACGAGGCAGATCTAGCCGCCATTCAAGCAAATCTCCAGAAGGACACTCATTACTGGCTGGGAATCAACGACTTGGGCAACGAGAGCGAATTCTTGTCCATGTCCACAGGCCAGCCGGCTCGCTTTTTGAAGTGGGCCTCAGGGAGACCATCTCAGTTGGACACATCCAACTGCGTATTCCTATACAATGGGGAAATGTACGATTACCCATGCTACTATACCTTCCGGTTTATTTGCCAGACAGAGGAGGAAGTATCAAGTTAAAAGAAGTGTTTTCTATAAAAATAATAAAACCTTTGCTGATGGCGTAACACCTGTGCTCTTTTTTTCAATCCCCTCATTAGCTTATCTCTATTACTTACTTTATGGTTACTAAATCTACCAGTTTCACGTTATATTGCAGTTTTAGTCAAACAAACTGCGCACAAAAAGTGAAATTTCCTTGATTCTCCGATCTTTCCAGTAGCACAAAAACTATTTGTTTAAACAATTATTAGCACTCGTTTTAAATACGAGCACTGAGAGCGGAGAGGCCAAGAAAATCCGTCGTATACTGTGTTGTTTGTTCGCTTTCGGACTTTTTCACACATTGTCCGAGTTTCAGAGAACGCGGCTCAAAGTGAAAATTATCAAAATTTAATGTGCCGACCGCTCTGGATCCGCAGTCATTCGTGTCGCGGGCTTCGAACGGAGCAGATCGGAAGTTACGGTTACGGACTGCGCACTACGGGCGAAAGGATACACGGAAAGGATACGCGATGAGGCAGCTGTTGGTTTACGCGTTGGTCGCGGGTTTGTTTTACTTTTCCGAAGGTAAACTCCGGCAGGAAGTGAACTGTGACAGAACTTTACATAATTAATTGATCAGTTTTGGTTTTCCTAATTTTAAGGGAAAATTTTCATAAATTTATTAACATAACTAACTAAAGAAGTTGAATCCCACTTAATAAGGTACATATTTATAAATATAATATGTCTTGAAATGAGAAATTACAATTATTACAAAAAAGTGGAAAACACATTCCAATCCTTTTAAAATACATACAAATTAAAACAATGTAGGAAAACCAAAGCTTATTATTAAAAAATCTCCATTAAAGTCGAAGTGTTTGTTTTCCCATTTTAATGTGTAGGCAAACCGTGCCCTGAAAAGACACGCCCCCACAAAACCCGCTGCGACGCCTTCTACAAGTGCCGGGAACTGCCCTCCAACTCGCACGTTTGGATACCGGTCAAATGCAACGAGGGACTGGTGTTCGAGTCCAGTTTGGGCAGCTGCGTTCTGCCTGGCGAGGATTGGGAGTGCATCACCCCGGGTGAGATGAGCACCACGCAGTCGCCTGGAAGGCCAGACGCGGACTTACTTATAGTCAACGACATGGATGAGGCGGGTCTGCTGTTGAGCGAGTCAGCCAGCCACAAGGACGATGGCACCGTGGAAATAGTTCTGGACTCCACACTGAGCAGTGAGGAGAATGATGAGAATGAGGAGGCGGCCAAGAGCAACGCGCTACCGGACGAGGACATCTCTTCCAGTCACAATTTCGACTCGAGCGGCGATGGGGAACTGGTGGAACTGGAATCTCCCGCTGCTCTAAAGCCTGAGAATCGTGAGGAGGTGACTTCCAGCAGCATGGAGCACAGAACAGAGGTGGAAAAGCTGAGAACGGAACTTAAGCAGGTGGCTGGTATCAGCGAAATAGCCAAGCCAGGATCTCCCATCGATCCCAGTTTGACTGCTCACCTGCAGAGATTATCCCAGTTGATTGATGGACTGCAGCAGACCTACCAGAAGACAGATAAACCTCAAACGGAAATGCGGCCAGACCAGTTGAATGCCTTCCTGGCGCACTTTGACATAAAGAACCGGTATGAGATGATGAACCCCATGGAACACACCTCTTCCACGATCACCACCACCAGCAGTACCACAGAAGCACCCAAAACAACGCCAAGGCTACCGGAACCCACCTCGAATAAGACCCGTCTGCAGGAGCACCTCAGCCACCATCGCCTGGAGCCGGAGACGAAACTAATCCTCAACAATGCCGTGCCTTACTCCTCGCATGGTACCACTGGTCAGGGATATAGCAACTCCCAGATAGTGGTGAATCGCCCCGAAGGCTCTGTGATGTTCGCCCTGCCGCCCACTTATGGATTGAGCCAGGAACAGGGCTCCTATGTAAGCCACCATCCCGCTCAGAGTCATGAGTACGGCGATCATGAGCCCAAGATATCGGAGGAAACCTTGAAGACGGTTCTGGAACTGTCAAAGCAGATGATAGCAGCCCAAAACCTGCCCAAGGTGCTGCCCAATCCGGGCTTCAATGGTGCCTACTACCAGCCCATTCTGCAGCCGCTTTTTGTGTCCCCCCAGGGCAATCCCTTCCAGCAGTACTACGGCATGCCGCCTCCCTTAAATCCGCACTACATGCAGCACAAGAAGCACTCCTCTGGAGGCAGTTCGTCGAACAATGGCTACAGCAAGCCGAGCACCACCATTATTCACAACAATGTGATACCTGTTCACCTATCCAGCACGAGTTCGGGCGAAAAGGAGGTGCTGGACACGTATGGCAATAGTTTGGGGGTATATCCCAGCATGGATAAGCATGTGACCGCCAGCCAGGGCAGTGGCATGGAGTACATGACCACATCTCGGCCGGCTACGATCGCGACCACTGCCAGCACCTACTCCGCGCAGTACGGATCCCAGTCCCCGTTCGCTAGTGACTACACCTTGACCACCCCTCGACCCTTTGAGCAGCAACCTTCGGCCGCCACAGTGGCCACTTACTACACCCCAAGTCCGCATCTGGGTGAGCACAACGCCAATAGGGTATACCAACCCACCGAGTCGTATCCCACGATGAATATGCCCCGACCCATGGACATGTTTCCAGGGCAAATCGATGCGGACAGGGTGAGCATTCGACCCAATTCGCAGAAAATCGAAAGCATGGAGATGGACGAAGATATGATTAAGGCCAGCTATCAAAGTGGCTCTGGAATTGGGAATGGGAATGGGAATGGGAACACTCTTCCTCACGTACTGACCTACAGCAGCGACATGAGCCAGCAATTAGCACCTTCGAATGACTATCTGGAGCAGAGTTATAACCACCAGCAGCCGCAGCAGCACCACCATCCATATATGCCCAGGCCCAGGCCCAGACCCACGATGAGTAGCAGTATTTATAGTGACTCAGAAGGCAATATGGAGATGAGCATGTTCACCAGCAGTCCGAATCTTAATCCGTTCAAGGGCGGCAGCATGAAGTACCCAGGGAGTACTTCGCCCAATGGCCAGCTGGTAAACTTCAATGGGAACTTCATCAGCCTGGATGTCTTCCAGAAATCCATACTTCCCCTGATGACCAAGTCGCCGTCCGCCCTCAATGAGCTGGGAAACGTGGAGGTCATCACCTGTCAGGCGGGCGTTAGGCAGCCCAATCAAACTGACTGCACGCGATATTTCGTTTGCAGCAAAAAGGATGGCAAGGTCCTGTCCTACTCCTGTCCGCCTTACACGGCCTTCAATAAGCAGACCAGGATTTGCGATGCCCCCACCTATGCGCAGTGCAGCAATGTGATTCCTGCCTTTAATGGCTACACCATTGATAACAATAGGAGGCTCCAGATGGAGGCCATCAAGATGCTGAGTGAGGCCAAGAGGAGGCAGGAGGCTGCCTTGAAGGCGCAGAGTATAGCGAGTCTGCTGCAGCAATACGGAAGTACACAGCAGTCGCAACCTGGCATATCCTCCAACGTGGAAAGTGATCCTCTGGACTCGTATGTGGTCAACCTGCCAGAAGTCAGTCTGGCCACCACCACCAGCAGACCCACCATCATCCAGAGCAGTAGTAACGTGAGTAGTGGTGGATCGTCGAGCACCGCAAAGAAGAGGAAGTACTACTGCAAGGAGGGCGATAAGATCCCGGACCAGACCTCCATTTCCAGCTACTTTGTGTGCTACAAGAACGCGCAGGGTCAGATGAAGGGCCACAAGATGAGCTGCTCCAAGAGCCTGCTCTTCTGCCCCAAGACCCTCATGTGCACCCTCGCCTCCAAGTGCACCGACTAGGCCGTTCCAAATTGTTGAGAATTTTTCCACATTTGCCACCTTAAGTTACTTGCATAGACGCTAAGTTATTTATTCTAGTTTTAGTTGAGACCGAAACGAGAGACCCATTAAACTTCTGAAAACCCGAAAAATGTATCTGCGTGTTTGTTTTCTTTTTTGGGAAAGTTTCTCGGCTTGTTCTAGAGCGAATAAGACCTTGCCCTTCCGGTTTCTGGGCTCCAGCTGGAAAAACTGACCTTCTTAAATGGCCCTCCGAACGTGATATATGCCAGGCGGTCGGTAACTAAATGCCAGGTGCGGATTTCGGTTGATAGTGGATATTTTCATATAGCCAATAATAGGTTTGAAAAATCAAAACATTGATAAGAATAAATTGCTCTTTGAGTTGAAGATAAAACTTGTTTCTTCATTTAGTAATTAGTACTACAAAGTGATAGGTCTAAAATATACAAGCCACGTGCACTACCCATTAAATTAAAGAGCTTTTCTTGTAGTATTCAAAACCTGTTAGAAAAGAGTTGTACAACAAATTGCAACACTTGAATAATATAATATAAATCACACTAATGATGGATTATAAAATAAGCAACAGTTCCCACACCAAATAATTTAAAACAACTTGCTTTCCTTACTCTTTGAGTTGATTCCGTCTCTGTTTTTGGTCACTGACCAAGGCATCTAAAATGATTTTCACTTTTTTAATGGCTCCGTGAATATTTTACTTGTTTGTTTTTAGTGCGCTGCCCAAATGGTCATTATTACATGAAACACTTGACATTTACGCTCGTTCAGCCAAGATCTAGTTTAATTATAAACGCACAAGAGTAGCATGAAAAGTGAGTGCAAATGTACGGAGTTCACACTGGTTAAATGAGCTACAATTTGGCAAGTATTAATAAATGTGATTTACGCGAGCATTAAAAAAAAACTTGAAAATTAAACGTTATACTTAGTTAAGTATTTAGTCAAGCGGCAAAAAAAGTTTGCATCGGCCGGGAATCGAACCCGGGCCGCCCGCGTGGCAGGCGAGCATTCTACCACTGAACCACCGATGCTTGGGAGTTTGGTGTGGAAATGCAAATATCTGCTATGGATGAACTGATCATTCTTCACACATGCGGACTGAGTTTAAATATAGATCTTATCTAAGTATATTTGCATTCGCTCCAACGGTAGCAAGACTAAGGTTATTATTGCCAAAAATATTTCAATGAGATGAGTAAGGGTAGTGAGAAAAAAGTTCACGAAAACTAACCTCAAGTTAAAACTTAGGGTCAGAGACGTCTCTTTCTAGACTTTCTTCTGATTCTTGCATTTCACTTTCATCTTTTCCTCCCGAGAGACATTAGCCAACAGCCCATGAAGATGCTCCGTTTGACCCTGCCCAGAGAGATTTTGATTTTGGCGCGTGTGCCTTTCTAGAAAGTGACAGTTTGAGTGCGTACTTCTAGGTAAAATCCACTTTCTCCTTCTAAAGCACTCAGGCCCTTCCGTGCTATCCATACTCTAATTAGTTGCTAATAGTTGTTTAAATGCAGACGCACACTTGACTGGATGAGCACGCGTTTGATGGCTAGAAATTGTTGATTGGTGGTACCCAGTAATTTGACACTCACGCTCCTCCAAACTCTCACTGGGCCATGTTTACTGCATATATCTGGTCAGAAGAGATCTCGGACCGAAGTGCAGTTCACAGTAGTTACAGTTTCCCTTCTACAAGGGACTTGCGTAACCCTCCTTGAGTTCAATGGCTTTCCTTGAAGTCGCGTCTCTGCAGTTGACCTTTGGAGACCTTGGAAAGAAAGTCGAACGACTCTTATTATACCGGTTTCAAAGGTATTTAATATCAACAGGTACAATTTACCATGAAAAAATATAAAACTTATATAAGTGCACACCTTGAGAAGTGCATTTTATAATGTGTTGCGGAAAGAAGGTGAAACAAAACTATCTTACCATGTAACGAGACCCATGAATGGTGCCGTACACCAATAAAATACCAGCAGTTCCGTTCTAAACAGTAGATTTTATTACTTTTAACCATTTGAACCAACCCTCCGCCAACCGATTGATATACGTATAAGCTTTTAGAGTTCTCTCAACAACTACAATTCCATTACATTTACTAAATTTGAATTAGTATGACATCTTTGATTTTTGCTTTGCGATTCAACAACATTTAAGAACTACATTTCAACATTTGCTTCCACATATTGCTTTTAGGAGAGCACAGCGAGGGAGAAGGATTTGGGATTGTATTCGAGTTGGACCAGAATTTGGCCTTATATATTTCGATTTTCGATAGAAGAAATGCATATAAACATTGCTCATTGTGAATGTTTTGACAATATAACGATTACAATTAGTTATTAGTACAGTATGCTACAAACTCTTGCGTTTCTCTGGGTACTCTTTACACAGCGCATCTAATATCTTAATTAGAGTAGTTTTCGGAATTATGGCTACTTATTTGCATTTACCGATAGGTAGTTTAAAAGATTCCCATAACGCTTAGGTTGCATTAGTCTATAATACAATTATCACATTCCTTTTGATGATGATATATATTCGGTTTTAATTTGCATCTTGACTCGACTAAAACTACACTCGCTACGCCGGCTAATCCGTGATTATTATTGCTTGAGGAATCACCCGCCGAGGGATAATACTCGTAATATACCTAGCCAGGGACTGAATTTAATTGCATTTATCACTAGGCAGGCTTACGGACTAGTTCACTTAGTTGCTAGCATGACATATAAAGCGCACGGAAAGGAACACAGTAGCGTAGCAGACAAAAACCGGGGGCTATTGCCAGCCCCTCCTCCATTATCCTATATATCTAGACCATGCCGAATCCTTCGCTGCCCTCGCTGATGGCCAAAAGCAGCGACTTCTCGAACTGCTCGTAGCTCTCGTAGTCCGGCAAACACAGCTGGTTGAAGCTGCAATCGAAAAAGTTTCGTTTTTAGAGAACGGGAGAACGAGATTAAAGGCAAATAATGGCCGATGGAAAAAGTTCACCCACCAGGTGTGCGCCGTGGGCAGGTTGCCAAAGGTCGGGGCCGCCGTTATCTGGAACTGCGGATTCAGCTCCTGGAATCCCCCGGGCGGCAGCTGGGAGCATCCCGTGGTGAACTGCAGCAGCCGGGCCATCTCCGTCTGGCTGAAGTTGCTCACCCCAGCCCAAAACCAGGCCAAAACCCGCCGGAACTCAGCCGAATTGCCGTTGGCGATGTGGTGCGCCTTGAAGTCGCTGATGGAGTACTCCCCAGTTCCGCACATCAGCAGCTGCACATGAGAAAATATTTATTTAACGCAGTGCAATTAAATTAATTAATGAATTTAATGTAGCTTGTGCATTTTCAATTGCCAGCCAATTATAAAAGTTTATTATAATACTCACCTCCAGTTCGTTCTCATCGAAAATGCTGAGAAGGTTATCCGGTATGATGGAGTTCAGACCCTTCAGGAAGCTGTCCACCTCATCCTTGACGTTGTTGCACAGACGCTGCTGAGCCAAGGCGTCCAGGTACTGGTTCTTGGTGGAATTGGTCACCCGCGTCTTGGCCCCGTTGGGTATCAGTTCGATGGTCTTGCTCAGCTGTCCACTACTGGAGTCGTACATCTCCTCCACGAAGTACAGCTCCAGGGTGTCCGTTGCATCCAGATCCGTGTCCAGAATGTACTTGATCTTGGACAGGTACAAGTCGGGATCGTCCTGTTCGAAGTACTGGTAGGTAAGGAAAGCAATTAGCTAAGAACATGATTTATTATATAGTTTTCCCGACTCACCTTGTAATGTACCCTCAGACCAATAAGTTGAGCCAGAAAAGAGCGACTGAATCTGGCCCTGACCAGTTGGCGATAGGTGCCGCCCAAGGCGCTCTCAAACAGACACTTTCCCACCATCTTGCCGGCGAACTCGAAGTGCTTCAGCTTCAGATGGGCAGGACGCGTGGGATTCGGATGGACCAGCGCCTGGTGCTTGTCGTGGAAGGTGCAGAAGAGGCCTCCGCGGGCATCGAAGAGGGCACTGCAGACCAGTTCGAACCACTCCCTCCGCAAACCACCCCAGTCGATGCCCTGTTCACCCTGGAAGGTGACCTCGAAGTTGCCGCACCAGTCGGACACCGAGAAGCCCTTGGCGGCCTTCATGCTGCTCTCCAGGATCTTCTCCCGCTGAACCTTCAGGGCCATCTTCTCGTGGTAGTAGCTGGCATGAAATTTGCGAACCTCATGGTAGAAGAAGTCCTGCTTGTCCTTGAACGTCTCGGATCCACCAATGTTCTTCAGCAGAAAATGTGTGAAGGTAGCAGCTATGATATTCCTATCCTTGGAGGCCAACTCGATCTTGGGTTGCGCTCCGTCGTCTATGATGAAAACTGGTCCGTGCAGCTGGGACACCAACTGCGGCAGAAAGTGGAACTTGGTCGAGGGACACAGCCGGAATGTGGCGATCCTCTTGGGGATGAACTTTAGGATCATCTCCTTGATGGTCACCTGGAAAATCAGCGAGTTCTGAGCCCTCACATTTCACCCGATATCAACGTGTCCCCGAGACTACCACTCACCTGTTTGGGTCCCACATAGCAGAGCACCTTCCTCGGCTTGTTCTTGGAGACACCGAAAATACTCAGCAGTTTGGCCTCGTAGCAGATGTTGTGCTTCCGGGAGGCTATGTTCTTGTGCACCAAGGTGGTGTCGCTGCCTAAAAGGAAATTCAAATTAGTGTATTTCCTGTTAGGACTATTATCTCCACACTTACTGCTCAGCACAATGATATCGAAGTCCCCGTTGGGCAGCTGCTGATCCCGGTAACTGATCACAGCCCGTAGACAAGTGGGTTCCGGAAAGAGAGCAGTCACGGAAACACGAGAGTTGACCCTGTCGTAGGCGAAGACAATCGCATGCTGCAGTTTCTCTACTGGAACTCCATGCAGGTCGTATATTGCCACTTGGTAGCCCTGCAAAGCAACAGCAAAAAGTCAGCCAAAAGCGTTCCCAAGAAAATGAGCATCCTGTACCTGCAGCGCCTCGTCCGATTGATTCTGGTCGAAGAGACAGGAGTTGCCGAACTCATCCCGCGGCTCGATGTGCATCAAAGTGGGTGCACCTGCGCAGCAGATGACCGTGCTGGCGGGCCGGATGAACCTGGAGCGCCTGGCATCGATGGCTCCTGGCAGAAAGGATCGCAGGAAGGGCGATCCGGCGATGTGACTGGCGCCAATCAGCACGGATATCTTGTACTGGCCCGCAGTGCGAACCGTGAACTTGACCTTGGCAATGTTGGCGTTGTTGGGATCGGTGGAGGAGCCCAGTTCGCTAATGGTGACCACCTTGCGGGTGCCCTCGGTGACCTCGACGAAGAACTGGTCCGTATCACAGATGGGATATGGCTGGCCGTTGCGCTGGAAGAAGCGCACCACGAAGCACATGGTGCCGCCCACGCTGGCGGGATCCTTCCAGTCCCACTGCACCTTGCAGTTGGCGGGCAGCAGATACTTCCCGGTGACATATTGCAGCAGGGAATGACGGGCCTGTGGGTAGAAATGCTTTTAGAACCCTTTCTAAAGCCCTTTTCCTTGGCGCTTACCTCTGGGGCCAATGAAGGCTGTGTCATAGCAGCCAGGGTGACGAGGCCGGCGACTGAGACGGATACGACCAGCATGCCGCCCCATGTCCATGCGTCCTGGTGCTGACTGCTCTTGACCACCGTTGACCAGAGCTGCGCCTTCAGGGCGTCCAGTTGGGCCTTGGACGTGGGCAGGTTCTGCCGTGCTCCTGACCACTGCTGCCAGTCCTTGCCGAGGATCTTGCTGGCCCGTGAGTCCTCCAGCCAGTAGACGTCCTCCAGCGAGGCGACCTCCACGGCCAGCAGCCGCTGGTAGTGATGCTGCAGCCGGTGATCCCGCAGCCACTCGCGCAGGATCAGCTTTTGCTGCAGATGCAATGCGGCCCGCTGAAGACGCTGCTCGTCCAGCGGGGGCAGCTCCGGCAGACGCTCCGGATCGCCGCAGCTCGACAAGGAGGAGATTCCTAAAACGAGCGGAAAATATGCGACTTTTATTAAAGGATTTCACTAGGCTCAGCTTAAATGTAAAACCCAATACACATTACAAATAAGATCACATAATGCTTATAATTGCAATTGGGAACTGTGCAGTTGGGCAATTAGGAGAATGGAGGAGCCTTACAACTAGGGTCCAACTTTTCTGGTAATTGAGTTTAATGGTTAAAGTTTCGGAAACTTTGCCGTCATGTCAAATGCTTGCCAATGTCACCATCAACGTCGAGGCCTCCATTCGTCACCATAGCTCCGGGCTGAACGGCTTCCGATGGTGTCTAAAATTACAGGACAACTAATTTGGCCAGGCGACTACGTCAATGCCGCCGATTCCTACCACTTTTTTTTGCCCCCAGCAAACTTCCAATCAATTACGTTTCAATTTTTTATGACTTAACCCAATGCCAAGCCGAAAATAGCCGGGGAAACGACACTTAATGCGTTGTTTGTCGCTTATCGCTGGCTGGAATCGAAAACAAGAGGTTCCCCACTGTCACGTAAGGACCTTCTCTCCACCCCATTCCGATTCCTTGAAAGCTTAACCCTGTAGTTACGTCGCTCCCGCTGTTTCCCCCAATTTCAATTCGGCGAAAAACTTTCATTTGCCATTATTGTAGTTCAGTTGTAAGTTGTGAGCTGTAAGTTTGACTTTTCACCATGTAAAAACGTAAGTGGGTGACACAAGCAAAGAGGAAAAACTGAAAGGGGGCGAGGAAAGCGAGGAAATGGAAAACAGTGGTTTCATTTAGTATGCCAAGTAACTTCGAAGGCGAAAAACGAGTGCAACTGTCCCGGAGCAAAGAAAAATTATAGTTAAAATATTCATGAAAAGCGCGAGCCAATTTTCCAATTTATGTCTCTGGAAAAGAAGGCTATTTTCCCCAGGAGAATAGTATAAATGTGGAATATGTAGATTTAAAATTAGAATTATTTTATTACCACTCACCAAAACGGAAAAAATACCATTCATGAGCAAGAAAGCAGTGCCAAAAAAATGTAATATTCTTTTGAGGCGAATGGGGGTGAGGAATCTCTGAAGCTCTGAATCTCTGCCGATGGTAAGCCCAAATTAACCCCAGGAAAAGTCAGACCATCCGGCTAGTTAACCTCGGTGAAATGCACTTAAGCCCGGCTCCCACGGCGGACCACAAAATCCAGCTAAGCCAGGGACCGCAGGAGTGCGAAAAAACTACGGACCACGATGGACCGCAAAGCGAGTAACGTGCAAACGAAACCCAGGCCAATTGTGGCTTTTCCCCCCCCTCGGAAAAAAGTACAAATAATAGAATATTCGAGGTAGGTGGTAGGTGATAGGCAGGTAGATGGTAGGCAAAGTTTGCGTGCCTGACATTCGAAAACGAATTCATTTCGTTACCAATTTCTTTAGCATTTCCAAAGCACCCATTGGCCACACGCCCAGAATTCCTAACTTGTTCATATTTCGCGCGAAACGAACAACTTCCGTTTGATTTGGCCAGGGCGATAGGAAAATATACGTATTTCGATGGCAGAAAAATGCCCCAACAGCCCGAAAGGGCCAACAATGAACAGTTACTTTCTGCAGAAAACTCACTTGCTTGCTTGCGCTCTTTTTAGGCGTCCAACTCTGGTTATTCGCTGGTTATTTGTATAATTAAAGTATTTCCACTGCATATTTAATGGCGCTGCAGCAAACGACCTTTGGCCCGATGGCTGAACAGGAATTACTAATCGTTTTTAATTAAGGACCAGCGAAAGGGCGACAGGACGGCAGGGCGACGGCGGAAAAGCTGGGAAAGTCACTAAAGTGGCGAGCTGACAAACAAAGCCGAGGGGAAGCCTGCTAAATGAAAATGCCTTCTGAAGGTTAAAGCGCGACGTGCCAGGATGATGATGATGGTGATGATGATGACGATGACGATGACGATGTTAAACAAGTAGATGATGGGCATGGGAACGGGCACGATGATGAGGATAAATGTCAAGTGAAAGCTGCGGGGGCAAACGGGGAAGCAGCAATGACTGATGAGGCCGACTTTTGACAGTCGGAGCTGAAATGATGAGGGAAGGCAGGTGAATCCAGCCCGCAGTGGCTGAAACCCAAGAACACCCACTCAGAAAGGACCAAATAGAGACAGAGATAATTCCCTTATCAAAAGTTGCCTAACGACATCAAAATAAAAGTAATTAAAAGAACTTAGAGCTCGTTCTAATTCTATAACGCCGAGCAATTCGATTTGCAGAGCCCGAAGTTAAGCCTCTAATAGACTATTCACACTTGGGCACTGGAAATTCGGTCGATTGTTTTCTTTATATTTTCGGTTAGGCCGGCGAATCAATTACTTATGCTTGATGTTTTCATGTCGTCCTGCCTGCTGATAGCCATCTATAATTAATTAAGTTTATCGGGTGGAATAATTTAATTTGTGGCATGTACACAAAACGAGAGCAATAGACGGATAAACACATTTGCGTATACAAATATTTCACTCGATAGGTACAGTCTAAAAAGGTGAAGTAACTCCATTTAAATTCTTACCCCTTGCTTCACCGAAGCACAATTGCACTTTGAGTGTGGGAAAACTCTTGGCACCTCCCACGTTGATGTGGCCCACCATCAGGGATATATCGTAGTGGCTGGCAGTGTCAGGTGGACGTCCCTTATAGACGACATGGCTACGGATGAGGACTAGGTCCGACCTGAGGCAGGCATCTTCGGGTGAGCAATGCATCTGACCCATACGCTTCGAGTATTTCGGAGTATTTCCGTTTAGCCTGCGTTAATTTTGACAAACAACTCTAGAACGACCTGCTGACTCTCGAATTCGCCCGTAAAAGTGGAGGCTTTTCCTCTGCCAAGTTCCTTTGTTCGCTCATTAGCCCAAGGATGGCGGGTTGGCCCAGGCGAAGCGCCGCCAAAGTGCTGGGCAAATGTTTGCAGAACGAGCCAACTTGGCCTATTAGCCAAGGGCTGCTTAAGGCCAGAAAATGGAATGTCCCCGGCGAAGGGTACAGTGCTTAATGGATAAGGAGGTTTTTCTTTGATTTGCCATAAAAGAAAGCAGCTTACTCAGGGCGTTTATAAATTAGTAATGTCTGCTATTTTACTCAACGAGCACAGATTTTTAAAGTAAACTGTTATTTCTTCGAAAGAACTCACATTGTAAGCTCATTTTTGTGTTACACGTTACTTGCTTGATAAACATTCTTCCCAAAATTGATTTTACAATTTCGAGACGCGCTGTTGTTGCACAATGCCACCTTTTCCAGAGGGATGCACGGAATGATTTCGCTGTTTATTGTTTGCTTTTGACTGTCTGCCCCCGCTTTTCCTCCGTTTTCCTCGTGGAATGCCCCGCTCTTGCATCGTTTTCCCTCTTTTTGTGCTCCTGCACCATTGTTGTGCCACCATTGTTGTGCTCTTTGCTTTATCCTTTTTTATCGATTGTTCTCCGACGATGGAGGCTGCAGGAATTACAATTTGAATGACATTCGATCGCAGTGGGGCGCGGGCACGGGCGCGGGGGAGGGGAAGGGGGAGTGGTTTGGGGACGATTAAGGTTGCCACAACAAAAGCCGCAATATTTTCCTTAACCCCCTTGCTCCTTTTGTGTTTGTTTACCAAAGTGAAAAATGATAAAATTGCCAGCTTCATCTTCCAGCGAGGACATCCTGTGTGTGTTCCCCCCCTCACCCTCCCCTCATCCCACTTTGTGTGTGCACTCGAAAAATATTTTCTTATATTTGAACAAAATACAATAACATCAGAAAATGTACATTTTATGAAACATTCTATTCTTTTACAATAAACAGATATGCTCTCTATATAAATTTTTTCAGTTTGAAGTCAAATGTTTTTCCCCTGAAACTCATTCGAAACTGCAATATGCATTTTTCATATAGCTCCCCATTTTGTTGGTCTGCTTAAGTTGCGTACTCCACTCGGGTGGAGCTTAAAGTTGCGAGGGGGCAATATTCAAGCGACAACCGTGGAGCTGGGCGAGTGAACAATGTGCGCTGGCTGCACTCGACAGCTGCAACAAATTCATCCACAAATATTTCATCTGCTTACAATAATTTATGTTCGCTGTCTGCAGCAGACAGGCAGCAGAAAACAAGGATGTGGGTGCCAGGAATATTTGCATGTTTAATTTAAAATAAAGCGCACTCACTGCCTTGCAGCTGAAACTCATACACTTGCGTTGGCGTTTGAGTGCAGTGGAGACGACTCGTACGAATGCAGCAGCACTCACCCTGGGCGTGCCACACTTGCCTCAAGTGGCGGCATAAATTCAAATGCCACTTTGGCAACAGACTCGGCAAATTACGTATACGCAGTGTAGGCACACAAACGGCAACAGTCACCCACCCCTCTCTCTCTCTCTCTCTCTTGCTCTCTCTCTCTCTGCTTTTCTCCGTGTTGGCTCCCAAGTGTCCTTACAGCAAGCTGTGCTCACCTCTCCCCATTTAGGGTCCCTTTTCCCCGCAGGACACCCCGCTTCCAATATAAATCTCGCAATTTGGGCGAATATGCAGCCAAAATACTATGTGCGACTCAAATGCTGCTGGATGTGGCAACACGACGTAGGTCTGTTACACTTTCCACTGCTAGGCTTCATTTTGTCTAATTACGGCAGACTAAGTAGGAAATGCGAGTACAGAACGAATTAAATATTTCATTCGAACTTCAATTAGAGAATTTAACTGTGGAATGGCACTTATTAGCCTTACCTACTACCTAGCGAGAAGCATAAAGGCCCTAGGCAAATTGGAAACACCTGGGGTAACCTGGGATAGTCTCGATTCTCGCAACATGGTGCCCTGTAGACAATACTCTATACTCCAGCCATGCTCTTTCAAGCCAGAGAACAATTTCATTTATTTGGAAAAACATTTAGGCACACACACACAAGCACAAGGGTGTGCAGACAACACAAGGATGGGCCTCCGGGGAGCGACAGCATTGGAGACAGGACGAAAGGACCAGAGAGGCCAGAGGAAGTGACAGGGACGCAGGCGGCGGAAGTGCAGGAAAATAAGCCATCATCACATAGTTCCCCAGCCTGAGCTGCAGTTTACCTAAGCCTGGACAGACAAAATGAGCGTTGCAATGAAATTTTTAAGCACTCACACCAGGAACCGACCAGGCATTTGGAAAAAATACCCAGTTTGAGTGGAAGGTGTTGCCTTGGCAATTGCCTGCAAATGATGCCACAGCCGAGAATCTCGGACGAGATGACTGCCTCGTTGGCAGGCGATAGGCAAAAGCCAGGCAGCGAAAGGCAAGAAAGGCTCCACGAGCAGGTGGAGAACTAGAAACTATAGACACTAGGGGGCGGAAATGGGGGCACAGAGAAAATGTTTTACTTGTTGCAAAAAATGCAAAGGGTTATTAGACATGCATAAGTAACAGTGAAGTAAAGCAAAGCTTGCATTTGCTTATCAAATGATAATTTCTGTCAAAGTTTTTTTCGAGTGCATTTCAAAAGACGAAAAGGAAAGGATGACTTGCAGGCTCTTTTGGCCATCGACGAGCAAGCCGCAGCTGTTGCACCTGTCTACATAGCTCACTCTTGTCTCCCGCCTGGAGTCGCCTCCCCTGCTTCCCTTTCCCACGCTGCCGCACATTTTTGTGGCAAGGATGCAAACTTGTATCCTTTGCATGCGGACAGCCCGCAGAAGCCGCACGGCACAACTTTGACGGCAAGCAGATGCTCGCCGCCCCCCGCGCCCCACACCACGCCCCCTTCCACCAAGAAGGTGTGACATTAAATGTCGCTTAATTTGAGTGCCCCTTGGCGGCAGCAGCTGTTGCCGATGGAACTCCAAGTGGCAAGGATGCTGGCTGCTGGCTGCTGGGTGCTGGATGCTGGGTGCTGGCACACATTTGGCACTGCGGCTGCTTTGGCTGCATTAGGAAACCGCAGAAGGATGGGTGCAAATCATCAGCCAGGGGCATTATTCACACTCAGGAATGTCAGGAAGGAAGAAAAATAAATTCTCGAAATAAATTGTACGGGCATGATATGCAGCTGCAATTTGCATTCCATCGATTTATAATTGAGTGGGAGTATTGCAGACGAGCGCTGGGAAATGAAATGAAAAACAGTGTTGGCACAAAAATGCAAATGCTATTAGAAATGGTGATTGCAATTGGTTTATGAAAACCCATTAAGTTGCTCTATATCGACCATAATTGCTTGGCCATAAATTTTCAATAACGGATTAGCCAGGTTGAAAATGGCAAGTTGCTTAATTATTTTAAGCAATTTTATACATAGTTTTGCCTTTATTGCATGATATTAGTTTTAGTAGATTAATGTGCTTTATTTTATAAACTAATACAGTTTAGTCGTAATCTGCACATACCGATGTTCATTTTGCATCTGGCCCAAATTCACTGCAACAAAATCTCAATTTATTGGCAATATTTTAGAAATTTCAATGAAATTTAAATCTGTGAATTAAATGCCATTACAACTCTGGCCTCCAACTATGCATTTGCACAATTGTTGTGCCTACAATGGCAGCAAAAAAAACCCTTAACCTACTTCAGGCTGCCATAAATTCCATTATTTATTCATTAAATTTAGGCCATTAAGGCCCTGGCCTGAACCTAATCAAAATTTGCTGGTTCTCGCACATGACATAAGCGCAGTTTTCAAAGTTCCGCTATTTGATCTCTCCTCTGTTTCGAGCAATTTAATTAAGCACGTGGCCTTTTTGTTTCGGGCTGGTGGGCGGAAAACTGCATTTTCCCCAACCTTAGACGCGAAAATCCACAAAAACCAATTTGCAACTTTAATGCACACACCGCCAACACACACACAAACACACACACACTCACCCGTGCAAATACACAAACGAAGCGCAGGGGCGGAAAATGCCGCCGACACGCCCACTGTAAAAAAGCAGTGAAAAATCCACTGACATGAGCCTGCAACTTTTACCTCTGCTTCTCGATTTTTCCGGATTATTTTTTGCTTTGGCTGCATCTAACCGGGTAAAGAGAGGCCAAATTGGGTTAAAACCATAATGCCAAAGTATTAATGTTGCAGCTAGTGGACGGAGAGGTTTACCGGGGCGCAACCGCAAACATGAACCGATTTAGGTAACCGCTACCTCAGTATATGTACGAGTACACACATACGTGCGAGTAAATGTGGCAAACATGGCAGAAAACATTTGCCAACTGCCATCAGCACCGACTGCACACTGCAGGAGAAAGCCTTTCTCTCGGGCCCGGCAATTAATGGCCCAAAAGGTAGAAGGGCAGCCATCGGAAGTTTCCACTGCAGGTGCGGGCCATGCAAATACCCTTGAGGATACTATCAGTATTAGCGTACATAAATATATGGAAACTAATATACACTAATATACATATACAGCACTAGTACTTGTATACACGTATAGAGATTAATTTCAGCAATCACGTTTCATTTTAGGTTTTATTTAAGATTCATTAAAGCTGTCGCACATTTGAATATCATTTTCGGAGCCGAGTGCTTAGAGAAGCTCCTGAAAATAACCAAAATGTATTCATGAATTCCTGCGGGGTGCCAAGGACCTCCTGTATGGAAGGCAAGCACCTGCGCCCAATTGTTAGGCCCTGCACGAGGGTATGGAAATTCGGAATACGCAGGTGGAACATGGAATATTTGCTTGCCTACGCTCGCACACATGCATACATGAGCAGGATGTGCGGCTTTCTCTTCCACTTTCCCCATTGCCCCTCTCTTTCGCGCACTGGCAACATGGAAACTCGCATAAACAAATTTACACGAACGAAGCTGCATCACTTTGGTATTTGCCAATTGGAGTTTCGAGCTCGTATTTGTATTTGTATTCATATGAGAGTGTGTGCGAGGCAATAGGCATGTGTGTGTGTGCATCTCGAAGGTCCTGCTGTGGAAATTAATTCACTTATTGCGAATTAGTTGAGCCAAAAACAAGATAGAATGCCATAATCAAGTTCCCCGACTATCAGATACCCGTTACTCAGCTTGTGGAAGAGAATTTTGGAGAATTGCGCCAGAAACATTTAGAAGTATGCCACTTTAAAATCCGATTAAGATAAGTTGAGTTATGGAGTTTAGAACTTCAGCTTTAGGTCATTTTTATTTTTGTTTAGTTTCTACAACATCGTACATCAAAAAAATTACAAAAAAAATTAAAAAAATAAATTTCTAAATTTGAATGCAGATTTTTAGAGAATTGCATCTATTAAATTAATTAAATTAAAGATAAATAAAAAAAGGAAAAAATGGCGTGACAGTTTTGGGCGGCTTGTGGGCGTGGCAGCATTTGAAAACAAACTTGCGCTGCGTCTATGTCTGTGGAAGCTGCATGCTTTACATTTATTCTCAACATTCTAGCTTTTGTAGTTCCTGAGATCAAGGCGTTTATACGGTCAGACGGACATGGCCAGATGGACTCGGCTATTGATCCTGATCAAGAATATATATACTTTATATGGTCGGACACGTTTCCTTCTGGCTGTTACATACTTTTCAACAAATCTAGTATATCCTTTTACTCTACGAGTAACGGGTATAATAGCCTCATTGTTTTAACAAAATAGTGAGGAGTAGGTTGCTATACGTGTATGTAAGTATTACAAGTAGTTTCCAACAACCATTTGGAATTGGCTTTAATCAAAAGTAAAAATGAATTTCAGCTCTGTTAAATTACACTTATTGACAGCGTTTAATTGGTCGAAAGGAAACAGTGGAAGCGCATTAATGCACTCATTCCTTTTCAGTCGACTAAATGGTATTAAAAAAGCGCCAATTAATCCTATCAGCTGTCGGCCATCGGAATTAAAGTGGACAATCAGGTTGAGGGCTGTCATTAATGGGGTTTCAAGGATTATCCTTTTGACACAATGCTGACTCGCATTTAATTGAATTTGTATCTCGATTTACAGTGCTTGCAGCATTAAAGGCTTGCTGCACGCTTTTCTACCATTTCTGCAGTTCAGTTTTTAAACGTCCTTAAGGACTGAAGTCGTGTTTGAATTTTCCTTGGCCAAGCACTGCCGATGTTGCATCATTTGGCCTGCACTTTGCCATTTCGATTTCCCGGTCTATAACTGCGGCCAGACTTAGGCCTTCCCACACCGAAAACCGCTCATACATTACGTGCATAAGAGCACTTTGCTGCCCATTTGCGTTTTGCATTTCGGACTGGCTTTCAGGGGGCCCCAAACCCCCAAAACCCCCATTCACTTCCCATTCCTGCCCAGAATTAGCCCACAATCCCCTTTTCGCAGGGTTATGTCACTGGCATGCAAGCGATTTCCAACCAGTCCACGAATGGGGGAAATCCAGCTCGAACCGCACTTGACTTTCGTTTTAATTAGAAATGGGAAAAAGTGCACCGCTTGCACACGTGAGGCTCAAAGCGAAGGTTAAGCCAGCTTAATTCTGGAGTTCCACGGCAAAGGCTTTAAACGAAAACGTAAATATTTCAGCCTTTATTGAAATAAACAATATGAGTGCATGGGTGTTATTCTCTGTGCACGGTTATAGCAGCTCAGGGGAAGCGGAAACGGAAGCACTCGAGAATGAGCGCCATATTGCGCATACGCCGCATTAGCCAAAGTCAAATAAGGAAACCGAATTAGAATTTGATGCACCCGCTGGTAGAGGCGGCCAAGTGCCTCCCACTTTTGATCAACAAACTCACCTGAGGACGAGGACTGCGAATGGCGCATTGTGGTGGCCATGGCAATGGAGTTTATTTCCGACTCGGGCGACCACATCGTGATCCCACTTCCTTTTGCACTTAGCGCTGCTGGTAATGTTACCAATATAACGGACTCGTTCACAACTTAATGGCTAAGTCATGTTGACCACGGCCTTTTGTGATATTTGCTATGCCCACTTTTCGTTGTTTTGTAAATTTTAATTTATTAAAAAAGTTTTGCTCGCAAAGTTTTGGCATATTTCATGCATAGCTGCGGATTACTAACCGACGGCAGCTGAGGGGGGCGGGGGGCGTGGTCGTTGATAACAAAACTCTATATATATGCACACTTTTATATATGCACACTTTTTAGTTAGGATACAGTTTAAGGAAATTAAAAGCAAATACTTAAATAAAATTGAATGAAAATTGGAAAGCAGAACTTTTAATGGAGAATTTATAATAGAATGAAATGGATAGCTCGTTGGATTGAAGAAACTCGTTAATATAGTTACGTGAATTTATTGAAGAACTCAACTTTAAAGATATAATATTCCTTTCTATATTTTCCACACAAATTCCATCTACTTTTCTGTAAGCTGCTTTATAGTGATTCTCGTTTTTCCTCATTTCTCCGCATTTTCTCCTCCAATTTCGCAGTAATTTTCGTTCTTTGTCTGCCAAGAAAATATATGAAACTTGCCAAAAGCTTAAATCAAAATAAAAAGTTTATTCCCTCCATTTCCCTCTGCCACTTCGTCCCGCCTGCTTTTCTCTAATCCAGTGCCTTCATGACCGCCATTAGCTGGCAGGAAAAGCCCCCGCCCCTCTGACCCCCCGCAGCCTTAATTTTAAACACATTTTCAAGTGGCAAGTGCCAAATGACAGTGGCAACGAAACAACAACACCATCTATCTGCATCCTTGGCAAAAAGGGGTGAAAATGGGGGGAAATCGAGGGAAAACTAGAAGCGTTTGATGGCATTGTAAGCACACACCTCCCCACTCCGCTTTTGGCCGCCTCAAATTGCTGTCATTAACTTGAAAGTGCAGGGAGCAACAAAAGCAAGTACACCGAAAGAAAATAAAGTCCTGTTCTTCCAAAGCGACACCTATTTCAGCAACTATACCGTAATAGTTTTCCCGATGACATTGACATATGTCCCATATTTCACAGCTTGACTTGTATTTATTAATAGGTGCGGACTTCCCTTTGAATCACTTCCAGTCAATCCGAGGCAAAAGCTCCTTGCTGTTGACCTGGCAAGGACACCTATTCCAGATCTAGTGTACATATAGCTCGTATTCAAGTAGCTCAACCCATTGCGTGTGCTGTTTTGCTGGATCTATGTAGTTGGCCTTTTTCTATATAGTTGCGCTGTGTTTATTTACGCAGCTGAGACTCAATTACAGTCAAGTGTGTGAGACGTGAGCGGAGGGAGTAGTGCAGAAAGTGAGGAAAGTGGAGAAAGCGGAGAGAGGGGCCATGGTCTTCTGCGTAGAGAAATTGCTGAGAGCAGCTCAATAAAAACTACAAACGATTTGCGCGTGCCATCTCGACAGGGATAATAAACAAGCCAGTTTGCAGCCGACAGGACAAAAACATCGCATGGAAAACTTGGCCAAACTGGCAGCAACTTTCGGGAGCGAAGAAAAATGTATTCTCAAATAAGGGAAATCAATTTGAAAGATAAGTGTTTCAAATGCATTCAATAAATTGCCCGAAACTTTGGGGGCTTCAAGCTCAACGCAATGGAGATTCAGATCTGTAGAAACTAGTATATATCGGATTGAATTTATACTTCATAACTTCCTCTAACAATATCGGAAACCACAATTTCAGCTGGGGAAATCTTCCACTATCTAACATTCAAACTTTAGCTATCTCCGCCGTAATCCCATTTTCACTGGGCAATCAAATCCTGTCGGTGGCTGCCACTTCGATGTGCAGAACTCACCCATCTTGATTCGTGGGCCGTGGGCCCCAAAGGAAGGGAAAACCTCTGGACAGGGCCAATATTTATTGATGGCGCTCTCGACATTGACAGTGGGGCAAAAACGTGCGGGAAAATTATGCGGCATCGCCGCTTCAGTCTACCGAAGTCAATAATTTCGTAACAGCCACCGAAGGCAGCTTCACTGGCGATGATCATCAGCGCCATCATCATTACCATGGGGCAAGGTGGCCATTGATGGCGCCATTTTTGTTTTTGTTTGCCCAACCAATGTGCGATTTGTATTCCTGTGTGTCAATGTCTGTGAGTGTGTGTGAATGTGTGAGAGAGTGTGTGTGAGCGTGTGTGTGTGGGGGTCCTGCGACTGTGTGCGAGATATCTGGTAATGTGAGCTGACAAAACTTTCTCCGTGTGTCTGGCACTTGTTTGTCTGCGTTCGTGTGTGTTTACTGTCGGAATATGTAATGAAAGTGAGCTGTTCATTTGCTTTGGGGTCATCAAATGGCCCACACACTGGCCGAAAAATTGGCAATGGTTGCTTATGATGATCAAGCTATAATTTACTATATGTAATACTTCAGATAGATTTTTATACCAAAATTTTATAGATTTAATATTGGCATCTACTTCTCTTTCAATCAAATTGCATTACCTAGTTTTCAATTAGCTGATTTTCGCAAGTGCATGTTCAATCTGCCCCCCATTTACCATTTACCATTTCCTTTTCCTTTTGTCTTGCGTGCAAAGTAAATAATGGCTCGTGCCATATTTTGTTGTTTTACGAGTCGACCAAAATATAAAACCAAGGAAAAAATAGTAGAGAGTGGCAACAGAAAGGGCAAGTAAAGCCTGTGCTAACCATAACTTGTCATAAGTCTGGCGGTTCTTGAGTTCTCAGGTCGAAGATACGGGTACAGCCAAATATAGGCATGATACTGAAACTTTTATGACTACAAATTTCTTTAGTGCACAGCCGGGTCGAAATGCGTACTTTATGCTAATACGAAGTGCAGGATGAAAACGGGGCGAGGACTTTGGGGCCAGGACCAACTGGAGGTTGGGAAAGTCGCAGATGGGGAATGACTAGGGATATGGGGAAATGCGGCTAGATTCAGAGACTGCGGCAAAGTTTTGATACCGCGATTGTTGGGGACTATAAGAACTATTGAATTTTCGCTTTGCTGGAGCCTAAAAGTAGGCAACACAAAAAGTCTTCACACGAAACACGAAAATATTTATAAACATGGTTAACATATATTATGACTAAAATTAAGAATTTGGAACATTTTACATTGTATATTTTTCCAGGGTATCTAACAAATGAAATTCGTTTCTATTTCCTATAAAGTGAGCTCTAAACTGTTTTTCATTTTCTTTGGCCTGCTCACTTTTTGCTGCTCTCCGCCGCGTTATGCAAGTGGAAAATAATCTTTTGCGTTGAAATGCGCAAATGTTTTTTGTTTTCCCCGCACGCTTTGTTTGTCCATTCAAGGACGCCACAAAAGCAACCAACAATATGATAATTTCGCAAGGCAGGAGACGGCTGAAGCCAAAACGAGATGTGGGAAACTTGGCTGCTGCATTATTATAATTGTGGCTGACAAATGCGACAAAAACAAGCAGCAGAAGCAGCAACGAGGATATGCCACAAAATGCTGTCGAGGGCCGTGGCAATAATGATAACTAACCGCAGAAGAGCGTCGCCAGCGCTGGGTAACCCATAATAGGTAGGTACAGGTAAAGGTCGCTACAAGATACTCAAGGCGTAGATAAATACTGTTAGATACTATAAATAAAACTGACGCTATAATCCAACGAGTCTATAGAAACTATGTAAACAGGAATCTCGTTCTAACCGAAGTTATAAGATATAACGATACCAAGATATAAAGATACGAAGATACTAACAAGTTCCAACGCTTATACTGAGATCTTGGTAATATCATTATGAAATGAAGGTTTCTATGGGATGTGTTCCTTATAGGCGATTAACTGTAGACGGAATGTGTGTGCGAGAGGGACGCCTGCAGGCAGGAGGCGTGTTTCCGCCCTGACATCTTTGGCCTACATAACAAAAACAGTTGCAGCTGTTACGGCACCCAGAGAAAGAGAGGGGTAGAGAAGGGAAGAGACAGTGACAGGGAGGCCCGGAGGAGACAGTGAGTGGAAAGTGTGTGTGAGCGAGAGGGAGGACCCGCAATGAGGCCTCTTGTTATTTGCACATGTGTAGCCCTTGTTGTTCTTGTGCGCCTTACGATGTTTTTTCCTTGTCGTTTTGTTTACTGTGTTGTATTTTTGCGTTTTCATTCTTTTTTACTTTGTTTTCTGTCTCTTGGCACTTGTGTCACTTTTAACTGCTTGCGAGTCTCCGCAGGCTCTCGGTTGGGGTATAAAACCTTTTAATTTGCTCAGCCGCATACTCCACAGCCCCTACTAGCTAAAAAAACCCCCTTTCTGCCTACAAAACAAGCGCAATTTCCTTTTAATTTCCTTGCCAGCCGGAATGAAACAAAACATAAAGAAAAGCAAAGGAAACCGAAAAAGGTTTTCGGCCCGCAAACGATGAAATGGGAATATTTTTGTTTGCTTTCGCTGCCTCCGACGGACATTGGTCAATGTTTACCAAACAATTATTTCCTCTTTTTGTCGCACAAACTAAATGCTTCCGAATCTCCACTTTCTTGCCTTTTCCTTCCTGCAATTCCCCCATCGATTGGGCAACCAATTTTCTTCGACTCGCATTGCTGTCTTCATGGAAATATGCAAATGTTTGCTCTACACCGATTTCATCTTTCTTTTCTGCCTATCTCAGCTCAATCAACTTTCTTCGGCCGTCGGGTATTTTCGGTAGCGGAAATCGAAGGGAACGATTTGGCGACGGCTGATCAGCGAGGTTCCATGGTGTAATGGTTAGCACTCAGGACTCTGAATCCTGCGATCCGAGTTCAAATCTCGGTGGAACCTGAGAAAGTTACCTTTTATCGTTTTTGTTTTTATTTATGCCGTGCACAATTTCTATGTGAAAATAATTACATAATCCACTTTTTACACCTACTTATTTACTTCCATTACTAACATTTATTATTTAGCAAATATAAATATAAAAAAAATTCTTTCGCATTTAAACCTTCCTCGTTCTCTGGCATTATGTAAGAACAGGTTGAACAACTTTGGCCTAACCTGTCCCCAAATATGGGTACACATAAACATTATACAAATCATTTCCCCAAATGCCACTTTATGCATAATTGACCGAACAAGACCCTTTTTTTCTCTCGTGCCGTTAACTCATTAATTAATATGCAGGTCAAAAGTAAATGCGAAAGCGCGTGTGTAGAAGAGGAAAACTGGGGAAAATATGGGGAAAATGGTAGGTGCGACAACAAGATTTCGAGTGGACATGGTCCAAGTGCGAAATGGAAATACTTGGTAGGGACGAGTGTCATCAACATTAATGGCCAATTAATTCTTTATGAGCAGGCCGATCTGAACAAGCCAAAAAAATACAACGACAACAAATGACAGTTGAAGTAACAAAAATAACAAAAATACAACGTAAGGAAATGCACACTGAAAAAAGCAGTTGAAAAAACGAGAACTAGAAAATAGATAATTAAGTAAGGCATTTTAATTGAAGCTGCTTAGATCCCTAATATAAACGTTTCGAAGTTATTATTTCGTGATGTATTTTTTCAATACTTTCCACGCTTCTGTTGCGAAACACTTTGCTGTGCACACACATTGGACAATCCGAAGATGAGTCAGTCAGTTTATTTAGATGGGATAATGGAGCACACGAGCCGAAAACACAACGGAGGCAATTCCTCCTGGAGGTTGGAGGCCTATAAACTGGCTGCGCACTGAAGTGTGATGGGGATTGCGGTGGCGTTGGGGGTTGGGGAGTAATCTCACTCCGCCGTTCATGCCAACAATAAAACATTAATATGCCAAAATGTGGAAAATTGTTCGGCGCGAAATTTGCTTTCTGCATGGACCCATCGCGTATTAGCAGAGATTAGCTATGGATCATTAGCTCTGAGTGTGCGTCTCAAAGGAGGGAGCTAAAAAAAAAACACGTGCTTTCCTATATAGGTTAGGGCTCTTTTCGTGGCTTTGTTGCCCTCGTTGTCACGGAATGTTGTGACAACTTTTGCGTGGAAAGGATGGAAAGTGGGGTGAAATATGAGCAAAAACTGAACGCGATGGAGCACAACAAATCATAACTTTTGGCGTTTTTCGGCCATTTATATTGGTTTTTTTTATTGGTTTTATCTGTTTCTGTTTTTTTGGTAATTCTTTTTTTGTAATATTTGTTTTTGCCGTAGTACCAAGGAAAAACGGGGAAAAACGCGGCGGTTTCCCAGGCGTGTGGAAATGTGAAACCAGCGCGTCTCAAAGTTAAACCAAAACTGAGCATTTAAGGACTTTTACGATTGATTTTATACCGAAAGCCACACTCCGAAAACCGAAGCCGAGTGACACAGAAAACGCTCGTGTCCCGCGAAAGGAGCCGAAAATGCACGAGGACTCTTTTCGGAAAAATGAGCTTTTGCTGCATCCTGGGCTCCTCCCCCTCCAATTCCTCCTCCCCCACACCCTCCAAAAATCCAGCAGGTTGTTTTTTGTTTGGCGCGCTTTATTAAAATTACATTATCATTAGGCACGGCACCATGTGCTTAATTAGCTTATTTCATTATTTCTAAGCAACCAATTCCAAAAGGCTTAAGTGAGCCCCTTACTTTACTCCAAAACAACACTTTTCCCTAATTGATTTTTGAACTTACTTGTTTGTTTTACTATTGTTCTAAATATTATAAAATAAGATATTTAAAAAGGGAGAAGAACATGTATATTTAATTATACATTAAGTGCGATAGTAATTAAACAAAATTGCAGTTCTCTCCAATATATTTCCGATTCATGGAAGAACTGTTAAGCTTAACACATTAAAACTAAGACTTTGTCTACAGCAACCCAGGAGATATTTATTGATTAACGAGGGTTAAACAATGCCAACGCCGCGAGGTCATAGACAAGTTTATCAACCTTTTTATAGCCCTAGCAACAAAGAAAATTATAACTATCTTTTGGCGTTCTGCCAATCAACAAAAAACAATAACAACTCGATGGCACAGAAATAGATGGGAATATCAGTGAGCAACTTTCTCTTCCATGATCTTCGGTTGCTAATCTGCCTACTTGCACTGGAAAAGTGCCTCTTGGCATTTCTCGCCCATAGAGGTTCTATGGTGTAATGGTTAGCACTCAGGACTCTGAATCCTGCGATCCGAGTTCAAATCTCGGTAGAACCTAGACGAATTTTTTTTTCTCTTTTACTTTACAACTAATTTTTTTATAAATTATATTATTTGATTTTAATATGTATTAAATTAGATTCGGATATTTAACGAATTTACACGTTCGGTTGGTATTTTCGGATCTCTTTAGAAAAACGGGAGATCAGTGAGGTTCCATGGTGTAATGGTTAGCACTCAGGACTCTGAATCCTGCGATCCGAGTTCAAATCTCGGTGGAACCTGAAGAAATTCCTTTTTCTTTTAATCGGAAATAAAAGGAATGATCATTCCATTGTCGTAACAAAATCGTGTTCCATTTGTTTGGTCGACCGAAAATAACAAGTTTTATCGTAGCACGTGTGTTAAGAAAGCTCCGAAAGCTCATTTCGTCAACAAAGTACCGAAAGTTTCAGTGAGCGGGAAAGAACGGGACGGGGAGAGACACCCCTTCAGCAAATACAATTTTAAATTATAAACAATAGCCCAGAGGCAGCGACTTTTAACCTACGATAAGCCACAAAGCAACGGCCCCTTTGATTATTGACTTGGCGATAAATCAATCACTTGCGAACTCACCTTTATCGCGAAATAACTGCTTGTAGGACGCTAGGTTCTCCGATTCCAGCCATTCGTCGACGGTGGGAAGGGGCGTGGCGCTGTGCGGGGCGGCGGGATGCGAGGACCAAATCAATAGCACTATTTTAACCAGCGAAACGGTGAACATCAAACTTAACACCACGGCAATTAGGACCTTTAACGAGCGTTTCAACATAATCTTGAGAGTCCGATTAAACGCGCAGCCGTCTCTTTCTAGCGGTGGACAAGAATTTTTGATTTGGCGCTACGAATGCGGAAAATTAGCGAGCAGCAAAACACTATCCATAGCCACACGCGATAAACAAGGCGAGCATTATTTCAGGTATTAAGTTACTTGTGCCGAATGATTTATGCAGAAAAAAGCGCAGAGTGTATAAATGCAGCGAGAGCAAAATAAATGCACTGCGCTGCTTCTTCTTCGATTTTGGCTGCAGCTGTCAATCTGATACTGCAGAAATCCACTGTGCCCATTCACAATGGCAGCCGAAACAGCTGTTTAGCGGGGACGCCAACCGTTAAGTAGATGCCACAACCACGATAAAACCACTCAGGGCTTGACATAGCTTACATAAAATTATCATCTGTAGTTTATTTAAGTACTGTTGATTTTGTATAAATTTTTGTTTTAAATATATAAACACTATATATATTTAAGTCAAATAATAAAAAAAAAAAATTATAAAATAAGTCTCAACTCAGGTTCCACCGAGATTTGAACTCGGATCGCAGGATTCAGAGTCCTGAGTGCTAACCATTACACCATGGAACCAGTTGTAGGTTTAACGACAAAACCCATCAAAATTCTACAACACAAGAAAATGCTGACTTAGTTGATGGCTTTAATTTAAGTAAATGGAAGCTTATTTATTTAAATATTTTCAATAAAAAAAATATAAAATGTTTTTGTTAAAATACCAACATAAAATTTTTACTTTCTGTGAGTCGTTAGAATTAAAGCTGAAAGTGCTTGCCAGTCCATACTAAATGACACTAAAGACTATTAATATAGGTTTTTAAACTAAAGAAGAATTTAGATTTATGTATGAAAAAAATAAAAAGAAATAAAAATTGTCTGCTTTTCAGGTTCCACCGAGATTTGAACTCGGATCGCAGGATTCAGAGTCCTGAGTGCTAACCATTACACCATGGAACCGCTTGCCGCTGTGACGTCCACGGCACCTGAGAATTTTCGCTGGCCCTTGATGCGTAGGTTTTTCAGCAAGGTAAAATGTTTAATCGCAGAAATGCATGGTAATTTGCTCTTCAACGTTTAATTTGTTCAACTTTTGTTATTTTTTTTTGCATTTTTCAAGCACTTATGACTAATTTGATTTGCCAGCACGCGCATATCCGTAATCCGTAATCCGTGTTCAGATGCATAATCACGAGTCGTTTGTCGGTTTGCATTGTGCAGGGCACTTAGCCGTAGTAGGAGTAGGGCGAAGCGTAGTATCCACCGGAGTAGGCGTATGGGCTGGCTCCATAGTAGAACTGGGGGGCGGGCTCGGGGCTGGCAATCGGGATGGGAGCGGGATTGGCACGGGCCACTGGAGCGGGCACAGCCAGAGCAAAGGCGAAGAGGGCAGCGAAAACGACAACCAGCTAGGAGAGGAAAACGATGGTACAACAATGAACTTTAACGATTTTTGTATGGTATTAAAACTTGACAGTGAAGCTTCAATTTAGTTTGCTCAACTTTTCTATGCACAAGGATACTGCTCGTGTTGCCCCTAACTCACCAGCTTGAACATGTTGTTTGCTTTGATTTTCCTGGAGGACTTGAGGTGCTTGTGTAGCGATTGCAGTTTGTGATTTGATGCTGTTTCCCACCTGCCAGCACACTTATATAGTCCTCTGCCAGCCGGCCAAATACGGCCAAATTCGCACTCATGACTTATTTATGAAGTCGCACTTCTGGACTCTGATCCGATTTATGGTCACTTCTGTTTTGCTCACATCATTCGGCCATGGGTTTATTTTCTATTTTTACTGCGATAGTTTTTGTCAAGCCAAAACCAAAATTTCCCTCGCATTCTGATGACTTCTTATTCTCGGGCGATCTCTGGTGATGGAATCGCCTAGATATAGACTGGCCTTGAACGTGATTTCAGTCCGAGACTGGAGAATATTTCTAACTACGCTCAATGCATTTTAATTGGGAATTTCGGGTCTCGAATTTGGTCTAACATTCAGGTGATTAATGATTGGTAGACATCGTCGGGTGTACCGAATGAGATTGCGAATTATATTGTGTTTGATGCGATTTCTATCGTGATGACAATTGTTTGCGGAATTAATATTGCTAATTAGTAATAAATTGCGCAGAATGATTTTATTTACAGAATACTGTCTCATTAAATATCACTGCCACACCAGGATGTTGTATTGATTTCCTTTTTGAATTCAAATCAATTCAAAAAGGCTAGAAATGCGCTTGCACCTTAAACTTTTCAGGCTCTTATTTTTAAGCACTATTTTAAGATGGCTATGGCCTAAGATTACTATGCTTACCCAATATAGTTAGTCTTATTCATAATAAAGTTAACAAATGAAATTCCATACGCATAACACAAGATTATCTTTACTTCTATATTCCCTCGCTTAACAATTCAACAAATCTATCTATCTTCAACAAATCCTCTTATCTCATCGACTTCTGTTCCGGCTGCAAGTGTATTGCATCAAAATTGCCAAATCATGTATTCTTAAACTCCCATCGAACTCGATCGAATTGACAATAAAGCCAAATGTTTGCCGCCGGCCAAAACGAAACCAAAAGCCGACATAAAAAGAGTCAGCGAAAGGACAGTGAGTTGACAAAAAGAACGACACACATTTGGGGCTTTTGGGGAAGGGGTTAGTATGGAAAGTGGATGCCTCGCCGGAAGAGGGGCACACTTACCGATGATGGTGATGGTGGTGATGGCGGTGATGGTGGTGGCGATGTCGTCAGGCAAACAGATTAAGAAACAATAACGCTGCTTTGTGCTCAGTACATTTGGCAGGCATTAGACGAGCGCGTTGAGAGCCGTAATGAGCCATAAACTTGGCTGGCGGGTATGCATGTGGAATACCAAAGTGCGATGCAGTCAGCGATGAGGGGTGGCAAAGCGGCTCAGATCCGACTCAAAACGCCAATGTTTGTGATTGTATAAAAGGCTGCAATCTGGCAAACATCGAGTGCAGTTCGATTTTGTTTGTCAAATCGAGAATTAACCCTTTCGTCATCATGCTGAAGCTGGTGAGTGTTTGCCTTGCCGGAGGACATCAGCCTTTGATCTCGTAATCGCTGAACGAATGCCCTTTGTGTGCGCTCCCACAGGTACTACTCTTGGTCGCCGCCCTCCTGGCCGTTGCCATGGCTGTTCCCGCTCCAGGACCCAGTCCAAACCCCGCCCCGGTGCCACAGTTCGTCTACTCCGCCGGCTATCCGGCCGTGGGCTACGCCTCCCCGTACGTCTACTACGGCTGAGCTCAGCTCAGTACCCGGATTCACTGAATAAAGCCCATTGACTTGTGCATGGACAAATAGTTTGTATCACTTGATACAAATAGTTTGGCATATTTTTGAAAACGGTAAATAAATTTAAATCATACATTTAAAACTTTATGTACTTTTACTTCTCCCTGGAAAAAGCTTTGTACGAAAAGCATTATAGCAATTTATAAAGTTTTATTGCATAGAATGCTCAAATGTTACATTTTTATAAATGTAATCCGAAACTTGGTTTTATTTATGGGGAAAATCTATGAGTCTACAGAGAATTTTACTGTTAACTGTTATAAACGCCAGGAACAACATAGTAATGTAAGCACAAAAGCTCCGCTTTATGGCAAGCCTGTTCTGTAAAAGCACAGGCTACCCAACAAAAAAGCTCAAATGATGCTTTTCACCACATGCATCCTTGCCCCTGAGAAGCCGTCCTCAACATTTCGAACTGCAAATGCCTAGATACATGTGCCTGTAAAGAAGTTGCCAACTGAAATGCCGACGAAAAGTGTGCCAACATAGCGAAGTTCCTAATAGATGAAGTTTCCCTTTTCGGCCCGACTTGCTGGCGATGGGGCAACAAGGATGTGGCAGGACGAGCGATGACTTCAGTGTACTTTCTGGTTTCGCAACGGTTCGAACGTGAGCGCGGCTGCAGGAATCGAAGGACTCGCTTTCTGGGGAAGTCATTCCGAGGACTTCGTACTCGCACTCGCACTCGCACTCGCACTTCGTCAAGTATCCGCCGTGGATGCCGAGTGTCCTGCGGTGCAGTTTCAGTCGAATCTCGACGTTCGCCTGCAATGGATCAGGGGATTCCCCAGCGGCGGCTCCGCACGTCAGCCAAGTAGAGCGCGAAAATTAAACGTAAAACCGCTCGCCGGATATGTTTGCCGGATATGTCAACCTACGCGGACCTCTACCTCCGTCCGGTGGCCTACTCCTTCTCCGATCCGAGTGCTTCCTCTAGTGCTAGTGCTTAAGAAGCAGATAAAAAAAAGGCGAGCAGGCCAGGAACCACAAAGCGAAATAGCCAAAAAGAGATATAAAGCATAAATGTTGGCCCTGAGCTGGATGATGATGTCATGCCATTGTGCTGGCCAAAAGTGAAAGTGTTGTTGCCGCTTTTCCGGCTTTTCCGGGTGACACATGAGCGGCTCAGTCATGTGCCATTATCCCTCAAGTGCACGACCCAGTAATTAACTGCGCAAGTTACTTCACGAAAAAAGAAACGTGTAATAAACTCACTGCGAAAAATTCGAGATTTAGTGGAATTGCCCATTAAGGATTATAGCCACATAAAGGATACCCTCGCTGAGCTATGGATACTCTAATTGCGCTCTGCTCTCTGTTGTTGTTACTCCTTTCGCAAAATGGTAGGATAATCTTAGATCCAAGGAGGATTTCATTTGTCCCACGTTAAGTTGGACCGCTTTCGGGGCAAACTCTTTGCACAGGAATATATTTTCACTTTGCCTTTCCACTCTCTTTGTTTTCACAATAATGAAATTCATAGCTGAATGCCAAATGAGTTCATTTGTTTGGCCAACACTTTTGGCATTCCTTTGTTTTCGCATTTTTGCGGAGTGTTGTGTTTGTGGATTTCTTTTCGAATTTCTTGATGAGCTAAATATTTTATAAGTGGCAAAAGGACGATTAAGCACATAGGTTATCAGCTCAAACATTTTAATTGCTCTATCTGAAACTTTAGCTCATATGATTTTAGTTTTACAAACCTTTTGATGTTCGTACTGCTTTTTGCTTCACTTTCCCTTAAATTTTCCGAGCGCATCCAACTAAGACAAATATTTGCTGGCAGAAATCTGCTTTCAAATGTTGCGGAAACAGGCTCTCAAAGGGAAACTTTTTGCTAGGCCAACCGTTTTTTTCACCAACTTCTCTTGTCTCTGACCAAACATACATTTTTTATCTTTGCGGCTACGCAATGTGGCATGGAAATATTACACATACGCCCATTGCGCCCTCAGCCTAAAAGTATGCAACGGCAAATGCTGAGCGACGGAGCAGGATGCACAGGCATTTAAGTAGTGCTAAGCCATGTGCAAGCGCTTTGTCAGCGTCGGAGGAGCCTACAGCCTTCAGCCCTCAGCCTTCAACCTTCACCCAAATTAGCCCATGGCCATGTGCCTCTCGAAGATGAAACGATTCATGGGAAGCGTGCTAAGGAATTCATTACGGCGAAGGAAGGCGGTGGGGGCGACATGAGCATGTGCCCAACTCAGCCACTTGGACGGGCTTTGAAGTGCGGCAGGAAGGGAAACAAGTTACAAGTTAAAAAACACAGAGCCAAAGGGAAATCATGGAAGATGGGTTCTGAGCTGAGGCATAAAAACTAGAAATGGCTAAGCATATACTACACTGCCTAACACAAGCGAGATGATTGGTAGCCACGTTTTGCTTAGTAAAGTCTCCATAATAAGTTCAGTTTGCAGTGTACACTGCCCAGTGTATTACCTCTGCAATTTCACGTATCCCTCTCCTCGTGCCCCTCATCATCTCTTCAACTTGATTGATATGCAGCGCACAAAGGAGCCAAACCCTAACAATCCAATTGCAGAAATTGTACCTCCACTTATGTGTGGGCTCCTATATTGCTTACGAATTTGAATTTTTATTGAATTTACTTCAACGTTGCCGCCACCCACACCACCTGCCCATCAAATAAAATATTATTAAATTCAATTTGATGGATTTGATGCTCTCTGTGGCAAGTATTTCAAATGGCAAGTGGAGTGCGCTTCTTGATTGAGTTGAAAAAGCGCAATTCGATAATAGATGAAATTTTGCAAATCAATTGCCTAGAGTTTGTTAGTTGCTCGAAATGGATTCCATTTCCAGATGTATTTGCATGCAAAATGAGTTGCAAAAACGCAGTACAAGCGTGCACGTTATTAAGCAAGTAATTTTCGATAAGATCTACCATTCATTAAATAATTGGAGCATTACACACGTACAAACAACAGCAGCAACGTATTGGTTTCTAGCTTACATTTATTGTGGAAAAGTGCACCGAAAACTTCGGCAAACATATCATATCCCGGCTTATGTTTTCAATGGCTTCCGTTTGTATGTACGCGTGGTGCTGTAGATTCAATTACCAATAATTAATTTAGCCAGTCGTCGGCAGCATGTCGAAAAAGAAATCACACAGAACATGTTGTATGTTGTAAAACAAGCTCTTATCCCTTGTGCAAATAGTTTCGGATATTTGTTTTCAATTTTGTCTGCACAAAAGCTCTCGAACTGTTTGACTGAAATTTTAGCCGGCCAAAGCTAAGCATTCCAAAGGCGGGTTTACCCTCCATTTTGTAGCTGGGCTCGGAAAAGCGTAATAAAAAATACGAACGCATTTTGGGAATTGAGGAATTTGCCGCTTTGGGATGCGCCATAAAAAGCTGACGAAATCATATGAAAATACTGCTAAAATACAAAAAGTGTGACATTTAACTAAAACTTAACTGCTACATTTCAGTGTAAAAGAAACATCAGGCGAGTTACAACTATATCAATATAGCTAAATAGAGAAAAAATTATGCCGAAATAGCATTGTTACTGTTTTTGCTGTTTTCTGCGTCCTTTGTAATAACAAATTGATTGTTGATCATATTTTGCCCTAACTCTTTTCGCCCTGCTATTTATGAAATGAAAATACCAGATAGGAATTTTCTATTAAAAGTGCAGCCCAAATGGATGAGGCACTCGCATATTTCGCAAGAAATTAAAATATTCAGAGCCATTCGGAAAGCTAATTAAATGCCGGGCAAAACAAATAAAAATTCGCGTTAGATTGGGTGAAAAAGGGGGTAAAAAAAAGAGGGGGGAACTTGCCATATAAATTATGATTATTTTTATGAGCTGCCAAGCCAAGTCAACAACACTGCCCCTTGAAAATAAATAAATTTAATGCAAAAAGCGCCACATCTTGCCATCTTGCCCCTTGCAGCTGCAATCCTTGGCCAACTGGACAGTGCGAGAAGTGGCAGCCTGCCCCCCGCCACACCGCCCCCGCCCCAGCCGCCCCTCAGCCTGCAGCCGTCGACGCCATCAATAATGCATTTCGTAAATGAATCCTTCATCATCTTCTGCCAGACAGTACAAAAGGATATCGACACCAAGTGGCGCGATCCCAGCGGACAGACCCGTGAGAACACCAAGGGGCGCGTCCACATCGAGAAGAAGACGACGGGTAAGTGGTAAGGAGGTGACCCCGCCGAGTGGATAAAGTCACTGGCTGCTGTGCCCGTGCATCCTTGCGCAGGATGCACGGGAGAAAGTTGAGCAGAGCGACCTGGTTGTGAATAATGGCCGCCTTATTAAATCATTGCCAAAACAGGAAGCTATTAAGAGTGCCCAAGCGACCATACGACTGCTTTGAGCATAAGTAATGGCTTTCTTCCAAGAATTCTCGACTCAATTTAAGCAGCAACTATGATTCGACTATGATTCGAAGTAGTGAACTCCCACTATTGCCTATCAAGCCAGTGATTGACCTGAAACTCACCACACTTGCCGCCGTGTTTGTCCTTTGTTTCAGGACTCCTGGCATTAGTTTTCGAGCACATCGCCCTGGAGGACAGGGGGAACTGGACCTGCGAGGTGAACGGAAACGGAAACGGGAACGGGAATCGCAATGTGAATGTAGAACGTGAATTTTTGGCCTCCTTCGAGCTGCTCGTAAATCGTAAGTTGACTCCAGCGCTGGGGACTTGAAAGGCATTAAAGAAACGGGGTCGTAAAATCTGCAGCTGGATCTGTTTACTTGTCCTCTTAGTCGAGATTCGGCAGCAGGACTGCCAATTTCTGAGCAAATAAGTGCAGTTTTCAGTTGGTTACCAAGGAATTAAACATTTATGAGCTTAGCCAATGTCTACTATATTTAGATAACGAACTCACTTCTGTATGTATTTCAACTTGATTATTTGGCTGACAAAGAAGGTCAACTTCGTTCAGCATCCTTAGCCACAGACCACATTGGTCTCGACCACTTTTTGCACACAATTCCGGACCAATTTCCGACTGACAAATCATTTAATGTGTTTACAAATCGGAGTGACTGCTTCGCCAGTCACATTTAAAGTAAGGCAATGAACCGGAACACAATCTGTCAACTTTCCAATCAAAGAGAGACCAAGTAAACAGGAGCGGCAAAGAAGCTGCTTAGTTATATATACGCTGCGCAGCATAGTGGGTATATAGTATCTATAGGATGGGGGCTATCATGCCTGCATATTTACACACGGAATTTCAACAACGCACTCCTTCCCCTCTTCCCCTCTACATCTTCAACAACCCATCTAACTTGGCCCGCAGAGAAAATCTCATTTGGCAAGACGGAGCAAGTGCAGTCGGTGCGCGAGGGACGCGATGCGATGGTCAATTGCTTTGTGGAGGGACTGCCCGCGCCGGAGGTCTCCTGGCTCTACAATGGCGAATATATAAACAGTAAGTGGCACCCTGTACAAAGGGTCAGCCCAGCTACACTATAACTTATTTCATTTATATCGAACGCCTATCTTAATGATCATCAATATTGGAATACATTTGAATATATCATGCATGCATTTCTTTAAATGTTCCTTTATCATTTTCAATGTACAATCTTGTTTCTCAGAATTCATTTCCGTCAAAGCTTACTTACCCGGATTTGTTTGGTTTCATTTTCTGGCTGCACCACGCACTTGGCCAACTTCTTGGCCATATTTGACCGCTCATATTTGACCCTCTGCTTTGTTTCGCTTGCAGCCGTTAACTCGACGAAGCACAATCGCCTGTCCAATGGCCTGTACATCAGGAATGTGAGCCAGGCGGATGCCGGGGAGTACACGTGTCGGGCGATGCGCATAACGCCGACTTTCTCGGATTCCGATCAGATAACGATTCTGCTAAGGATACAACGTAAGTGTCGCCGCCCCACTCCGGCTAGCGGAGCAGGACACACGCAGGACGTGCCACACTCGATAATATTTAATCTGGAATTTATTCTGCACCCCACTTGTTGGCAATTGCATTTGGCTGTGCGGCAGTGCAAAGGAGCAGTGCAACAAAATCTTTGCTGATGGCAGCTTAAAGTTGTTCAAGTCCCCTCCGACTTGCCCCCTGGGGAGTGAACATGCTTCGTTGGCTTTAATGAGATTTCCAGCTCCGAGCAAAGTCCCGATTGAAGTTATCCGTACACCCCCAGCCGTGGGACACGAATTCCTTCCGGATGTCAGGGTCAAGTAGCTGGGATTTCCCAGCAAATTATTGATGCAAATTTCATAATGAACATATTACTCCGCTGAGCAGGACGGGCCAAGATGGGATTCACATCAAGGCGAATAGGGACTTATACTCAGTAGTGTCAGGGGATATCCAAATCAGGAGCTAAAAGTGTACACAAAGTGTACTTAATTTAAAGTCACATACAAGTTACACGCTAGCTGCACTCACAAGAATGATTAATGAAGTGATTTATGATTAGCACTCCTCCCACACCTCCCCTACCGTATTGCTCGTCCAGTTATGGCCTAAACACACGAGCAAAGTTTGCTTATCGCAAGTCAATAATTCCTGGTATGTGCAAATCCAAAAAACGGGCTTCTGGGACTCATTTGTTTGGCTGACACGGCCGAGCTGCTGCCGAGTTGCTGCCATCGATATCGCAACATATGGCTTCATAAACAAACCAACACCAGGCGAGTCAAGTATCCAGTGGCTCGGTCAACTTGATCCAAGCTGCTCGTCCAGCATCCTAATCCCCTTCGGAATTGAGTTGCCGTCAAAATTTTACTAATGACTGCCGTTCGAATATTTGCACAAGTCAAGCTTAGCACACTCGGAAAAATCCATGTTCGTTTGAAAAAACTATCTATGGATACTCCTTGCAGGACTCGGTTTGTTTTAGTTAGAAGTATAGGAGGAATGAGAAGTGATGTGACTTCACTCTCAACTTGTAGAAGTTGCTTAGAGCTGACTCAGTCGCACGTGTTTTTTCTCAGTGCAGCTGGGTCCAGCCAAGCGGAGCAATCCGTCGGACTGTTGGCAACTGGAGGGCAAACAGCAGGCGAATGGAAACCGAAACTAATTTGCTGCCCAGCAGAAAACACAGCAAGGGGATTCCGAGTGGAAGCAGAAACAGTAGCAGCAGTTGAAATGCTGCAAATGCGGCAATATATAGGTTTGCATTTTCCCAGCAATAAACTTCAATGGACCGCATCGGCGACGAAGGCGACAAGGACACCAAGGACACCAAGGACACCAAGGAGAGTGGCAGCACTGCGAAATGCTAAAATGTGCCATTAGCCGGCGGCAAAGGGTGGAGGTCCTGCGAGTCCTTGGGCAGCACACAACTTACAGTGGGAAACAGTCATTGAAACCTAATTGCTTCGGCTGCCCTACAATTTAGCTGGACACCTTAAATCATAAATGATTTACTAACATTATGCAAATTTGAAGGCAGCTAGTTCGGGGGCAGATAATATTTACTTCGAAAGACACTTTGAACTTCCTGAAAGCCATCGCGATACTGCGATACTTATCTGGCTATCTTTATTGAACCAATTCCAATAGACTTGCCACTATGCAAAGCTGGTTTTCCAAGGGGGCAGAGAAAGCGAGAAAAATGAGATTCGCAGCAGAGACTGATTCAATTTCTCGATACAATGCTCAGTTGTTCCTCGACTCAAGTCTAAAGCCGTTTCCAGATATTTTTTCCAGGGAATTAAAGGAAAATGTAAGAAAAAGTCGGATATCTGTTGTTCAAGTGATTTGATTATTGCGGTTTCTTGCACTTCACGTTGTGCAGGCGGCAAGGCAGTCAATATTGGTTTGGGTACACCTTAAAAATGATTTTGTCAGAGTTTGATTTTATAGGTTTAAAAGGTTAAGTTTGCTTCATTTAAAGGGTTAAAGACAAGTACATGGGGTTGAAGATACTCGTATCCTGTTATAAATTTTGCCACCTTTTCAGAAGTGAGAGCAAGCAAAACGGGGCACAAAGCTTCTGTCAGCATGCGGGCGCAAAAACGTACACTGAGAGAAAACTCGATTGAAAATAATCAAGAACTTTTTGTACTTGTGTACAAATCCCTTACACTAAATACTTCTCAAAAGCATATGCCTAAAAACAAGTTCCTACCAGTCAAAAGCAATATGTACACCATATTTTTCGGAGTGCACTCGCCCCACTCAATGTCTTCCCAACTGCGATACGCCTGTTACCCCTTTTCGTATCTATCTCAACCCCCGCTTAGATAAGCCCCACTGGTTCTTCAACGAGACCCTGCCCCTGCAGTACGCCTACGTGGGCGGGGCCGTCAACCTGAGCTGCGACGCGATGGGCGAGCCGCCGCCATCCTTCACCTGGCTGCACGACAACAAGGGCATCGTGGGCTTCAATCACCGCATCTTCGTGGCGGACTACGGCGCCACGCTGCAGCTGCAGATGAGGAACACCTCGCAGTTCGGCGACTACAAGTGCAAGGTGGCCAATCCGCTGGGCATGCTCGAGCGGGTGATCAAGCTGAGGCCGGGACCCAAGCCCCTGGGACCGTGGCGGTTCCAGCTGAAGAAGCTCTACACCAATGGCTTCGAGCTGGACATCCAGACGCCATGGATGACCAACGTCTCCGACGAGATGCAGGTCTATGGGTACAGGGTGGCCTACATGAGCAACAAGGAGTTCAAGTTCAGCGCTGGAAACTGGAGCTATGCCAAGCAGAGGGACTTCTCCTTCCACGGCGGTGAGTAGTCAGTACTGGGTTTAAAATTCGCAATTTTATTGCAAACCTATTAACATTATTATGTATAATCCGCTTTCAACGATTGTTTGCATATGTGCACTGGCTAATGCAACGCTTCAATGGCAGCAAGCCCAATTCATTTTGGTTCACTTCACACTGCCAGTTTTCAAAGGACTCATTAAGCCCATTTGAATATGCATTAGTGAATGGTCGAAGTGCACTTAACGTGTTTTTCAAATCATACCACTTCCAGGCAAGCACTTCATTATTCCCCACTTGGAGGCGAACACCACGTATCTGATGCGGGCGGCCAGTAGGAATCTGGCAGGATTGAGTGACTGGAGCCCCGTGAAGATGTTCACCACGGCCGCAGGATGCAGGTGGAGTCCCTGGCTATATCCGGTGTATGGACTCATGCTCGCTTTGATCTGGACATAGGAGATAGCAGCTATTCCGATCACCAATACCAAATGCAATCCCATCCCGAACTCGTTATTGTTGCGCTGAGTTTTCTGTTTTCTTGTATCTTCTGTGATAGAACTTTGTGTGTGCAATTCACTTTAACCTAACCCAAGAATGTTGATGGAGGGAATTATTAAACGAAATGCTTTTAGCTATATATAGACGACATTTGTTTAGCCTATTGCCAATTTTTGCTGCCAACTTTCATTCATCGAACGCATTTTTTGTACGTTTTTTATGAGAAATTACTATCGAACGATTTTGATGAGGGTGGAATCCTTACGATACATACAATACATATGCATTGTCAACTCTACCTTATAGTTAAATATGAAACGCCCAACTCTACATAAATGTTGTTCAAGCTAAAGATAACTAAACGACGATATACAAGCAAAAACACACACAAAAGAACCGAAAACTTTGATGAATTTTACAAAACACAAACGGAAGTCCAAATTATTGATTACAGAGTAAATGGATGCAGAGCAAATCAATAATAGAACATGGATTGAATTAGCTTAATTGAAGTGAAAAACGAATACCAGAAATGAGAATCGAGCCCCGAAGTAAAAAGTAATGAAATGTTTAGCTGGTAAGCAGTGCGTATGAGTAATATGAAAATAAATTCAACTGAATGTGTATAAAACTGACTTTGATTGGAATCTGTTTTCTGGGGTGGAGGAAGGTAGTATTATAATAAATGACATCAAGGCATTTTCTATGCTTTTTTGCTAAAAATAACATTTTCTTTTTAATTACATTAATAGTGCTGCTGTTTAATTTAGCTGCCACCCATTTGTTGAATAATTTCCTGGCATGCCGCTCCCTTAAGATGAATCTGCCTTTTGATGGTTATCTGTCGCCCTTTGTTTGTCACCTACCGCCATAAAAATGTTTATCATACTCATTAGCGCACATCTCGCATTGCTTTCAGCCCATAAACATCCCAGGACGAGGACAAACATCCTAGAACAAGGAGAAACATCCTGGAACAAGGACAGAGCCGTGAGCCAAATGGAGGCTCATTGGTTATGCCAAGCATGCTCCCAATTACCAGGATACTTCCGCACCCCGCTGCCAACAGTTTACCCCCTTTTCGGGGCTATAAAAACGGAACATAATAAACTAACTCATAAAAGTCAATAAACTGTCAAATGGCAAAGCATTTACATCACTTAAGCATAAATCTCTCGCCCATCCGGACACTTTGTCCCGTGCATCCTACGGGTATCCATGGCGCAGCCTATGGAAGGAGATCGGGGTGCCGAGTGCCATTTACATAAGCCCACAAAGTCGCCAGCTATAAATGATCATTAACGCAATCGGCCGTAATAACTTATTGTACTTTATTTAACTTTTATTCCTGCGTGTGCGGAAAAAATCGCAAAATTGTTGCGGGTCAGTGGGAATTTTCATGCAGACGTGACAGCGTGAAACAAAAGTAAGCAAATTATGGCGACCAAATAAAAACAATTCATTTGGCTCGTGTTTGCCTCTCAGCTCATTGCGTAAGTGTGCCACGCCCACATGTGCACAGTGGCAGATTATAAACACTCGATTTATTTTCCATTTTTTCCACACACACCCACGGAGTGATGAAAGGGGCTTTTTAGGGATAATCTGAAGGGGAATTTTCAGCCAAAGAATTTCGCTGCTTAAAGCCGCCATTTTATTACCCGCACTCTTGTTGCCAATTGCTTTAATTTATTAATTTCGCATGTGATGAACAATTGGCCAAAGCCGCTGTCGCAGTGCAACACTTATCTTAACTTAATCGGCGTGGCGCAGCAATCACTTGATGGCCGATTCATAACCTGGCCCATATGGCCCATAGGCCACGCCCACTTAAAGTCGTAAGTTAACCAACTGATCAAAGTTGGCCCGAACGCAGCAAGATGTCAGTTGCAGTTGGCATTTCCCGGCGCAGTTGCAATCATTTCATTATTTATTGTTGCTTTTACTCCGCCGGACTCGTCTTTTACCGGGCAATTAATGGGATTTTTCATATGCATATACATACATACATACATATATAGAGGTAACGTGCGGTGGGTGGCTTAAAGCAGCAAACATTATTACCTGGCCAACGGCAGCAGTTGAGTTTGCCCTCTGCCACTGTGTGTCCGTAATCGTTTCGGTTTATTTTAATTAAAATTTACAATTAATACTTAATGAGTCGGGCGAGTGACATCAGCAGCAGCAGCAGCAGCAGCAGCAGCAGCAGCAGCGCAACTGCAACTGCAGCAACATCAAATTGAATTTCCCGTGCAGCATCGCTGTGTGAGTGGCATGTGGCAGAATCACCATCACCATCACCATCACCATCACCGTCAGCTTCAACCAATGTGCATGATAATTTCGGAAAAGTAATTCCCACCCACACACACATAGCCCAGATTGGATGTTGTGTGCCCACAGGTATTTAAACAAATACACTCGAAGATAACTTACCTTTCTATCAATAATTGATGTTTGTCGGCATATTTAATTGTTGAAATCTACATTCGATGTTGCCGCAAGACGCTCAATGAAAGTGTGAAAGCCGTTGACAGTTTCCTTGCCCCTTTCAAATTGTACGAATTGTTTGGCCAACTTGAAAAATATATTTGGATATACGGATTTAGATGGAAAATTGTGGAAAATTAGCATGTCAAAGACAGGTGTCGGGCGAAGTTTTGCTCAATCCGTCACAGACGATAACATGCTGTTTATCGTTTTATTTAAATATACAAAGGATGCTTCCCTTCATAGGCACAAACTTGCAACATGGTTAACCCCGAGAGGATACTTTCAAGCCAAATTATTTATGCTGCATCCATTTCGGTAATCCAATCGCAGTCGGGCGCTCTATAATTTGTCCGATAAACTTTCCGGCTTGACTTAATCCCCCAGAGCTTAGTAAAACACACATGCGGCCAACTTTTCTAATTACCATTGGCTGGCGAACGTACGTCCAAGTTGTGGCCAAGTAAAGTAAAGAGCCATTGGCAAAGTTATGAACAAATCATTAAGCTGTCAATTTTGTGCAGTTTGCCGATAGGTGTAATAAATGAATGGGTCATGAGTAATTCATGCCCAGGCAAATGAGAGCGGGATAAATTTGAAATTGATTGCCGAGACTTCTGGCTGATTGAAGTTAAATCTTTGCTGAGGTAACTCAATATTAGCCCCATTGAGAAGTTATGAACATTTTCGCTCCAAACTTCGTCCACACATCCCGAGCTGAATCTGTGCTTAGTGTTTGGCAAAGGAAAAATTCGGAAAAGCTGCAAACTTTGTCTGCCATTTTTCGTTTGCGTTTTCTCTATCGTTTTTGGCAATTAAATGGGAATTTCTGTTTTCATTTTGCCCCATTCAAATTGATGACAGATACATCTCCTTGCCTCCCTGAAAGCCTAAATGGGTCAGCATCGTCGTCCTTTTTCTGCGTTACCATTGACATAATCGTGTGTGTGTGTGTGCAGGCTACTATGGAACAGCGTTTTCCACTACTATTTCCCGCACTTCAGTGTCATTGTCTCGCTTCCTGCCGCCTGTATATTTTGACATAGAAAACTTTTGCACCTTGTAACGACTTTTTAAGTGCCACCACTCGCGTTTTCCACAGCTAAAAAATCACAGAGCGCACCGAAAGCATGAAATGTGGAGCAAAATGAATATGTAAATCTAGGACTCTTTGGTGGCAACATAGCGAAATGAAACAAAAATGGGCGAAAGCGTTGCGAATGAAAATAAATGTGAATATTTATGTGATTTATATGGAAGGACGCTTCAACTGGGCGGCTCTCCCTTCCCACCCCCCTAGCAAATCTCGCGGGGCACCGCCATGTGGTTGGCAACAGGGGGTTAAGCTTCAAGGGTTGGATTTAATGGAAATTTGCATATGCATGTGGCTGAGTCTGGCTATCTTTTCAGACTTTGTCTGTCTAGACAAACGAGTGAGGCGCTTAAAAAATGAATTTTTTTGGAATCCAAACTATTTAGCGACATTGCCAATGTATTGCCGCGCACTTTAATTGCTTTTGGTTGCCAAAAGTGGGTAGGGGAAATCAATAGAGGCCGCAAATAAACATTGAATACAGCACAGCATTATGCGCTTATTTACTGCCACCATTGTGCTATACATTTTACCTCATTTGGCATTTTGGCATTACGCATACGCCGCATGGACCAAAGCATATTAATTGAACAACTCTTCGGGCGAAAGCGCCGCAGCGCACTGCAATTTTTACTTTGTTTATGTATATTTGTGTTCATGGTTTTGGGACGGAACGGCCTTTTGTATCATTCGCTCATTATGCAAATGGCTGTGCTCTAAGTGCACTAAATATTGCGCATACGCCGCGTGCGCCCATAGGACGTCAAAGCCAAATTCATTCGGGCCATTTGTATGTGCTTAATTCAATGTTTTATTTTCGGCACAAAGTTTAAATGCAGTTTGACTTCCCACCCACAGTATGCGGAGCGGAAAATGTAAAATGTTCGAAAAATCCGAAATGTTAATGAGTAGTGCGTTTCCCTTACAAGCGAAGCCTGCTCAAACAACTTTATCATTAAGCGGCGAAATGGCTGATGTGCAATCCAGTTCTCATATCATGTTCATTGTAATTACCCAAACCAAAGGCAGCAACTTGGTTTCATTGCACTCTGAAAAAATCATTTAAGTCGACACAGCAAGACTGTCACTTAATCATAAAACATTCTATGGAACGCAACACGATCATTGTGATAATAGCAGAGCAGGCTTTCCACATTTAAAAACCAGTAAGCCCACGTATTTCAATGCAGAATCTTTGGGTATGTTCACTCCCTACTGCCTTTGTTTGTGGAAAAATTAATTTAAAATTAATTTGTTTTTAATCGAGCTCATTGCGGCGAAATGGTTGGCGTTCCAGGATAATTTGCACATGTGGGCAAACAAATGAAAACGCATTAAAAATGTAGAGGTAATCACGATGCTAATGACGTCGACGGACAAGCAAGCGGACAATGGAGTTGGCTTCTGCTGCGGGGCAGGGAGTAAACAAATTAAGCTATCTGTTTCGCCATTTGATTAATTGCAATGCAATGCAATTTCAATTTTTTCGCCAGCGCCATCCTTTGTGCCCTCATGTCCTGCCATATCATAACTGTCAGCGTCAGGACTGCAGATTGTTCCTGCTGTGATTTTTTGCACGGTTCGGCTGGCTTTTGCAGCGGTAGCGGTGGAGGAAAAAAGCCGCTGAAGAATTGACAGGTCGTGGCACACCCATGCCCGGCTACACTCTTTGCCCATTTGCCCATTTGGCCATTTGGCCATTTGGCCGTAGTTATGGCATTCAATGTGCTACCATGCTGTTAACAACGAATGCCAGCCATATGCAAATAATTAAGATAACTGCAGCCTCCCTCTGACAGCAAATGGGATTTATTTAAAATGCAGAAACCGCAGCAGGAGCACAAAAAATGTGCATCTCTTAAGAGTAACAAGGGATTAAAAGGGTTGCGCAGCTGAAAAGCCATTCAAAGTACATGCGTGCCACTTTGATCAGCAGCCGCGAAGCCAGCGGTGCTCTATATGGTAATTTTGAGAGTTTTCACTACACCTCTGGGCATTAGAAATGGATTGTGGATTGGCAGTTGGCACTGCACTTGCATTACTATAAGTGGAAGTTCGTGAGTGGAAGAAAGGCGTTCATAATCCCTAACTAGCGTGAATAATGGTTCTATATAAGGTGCAGCTGCGATATCTGGAAGCTGCAATCGAAACCTATCTGCGAAATGCAGTTCTTGCTGGCTGCCGTGCTTCTGCTTGGCCTCTCGGTTTTGGCCACTAAGGCAGTAAGTGCAACTATGAGATATTATAATATGTACATATATACTTTATATGCCGCACTATTTGCAGCCTGAAGAAGTGAAAATTGCTAGCCAGTGTGCCAAGGACAACCATGTTCAAAGGAAGGAGGCGCTGGACCTGGTCATGAGCTATCATTTGAAAAAGAAGACTCACAATGTCCAGTGCTTCATAAACTGCCTCTTCGAGCGAACCAACATATTGGAGAAAGTGAGGAAAAAGCATCCGAAGGAAAACCACAACTGCGACTCCATCAAGGATGCAGATAAGTGCGTAGAATCCTTCCAAATATTAAAATGCTTTGTTAAGCTTGAGGAAAAATTAAGGAAAAGCAAAAGGTTCTAACAATAAACGAAGAAATTTTGCAATGAGACACACTTAGTTTGCCTAATAGGGGCATCCAATCAGTTTAAAGCGTCATGTCATGGCAAAATATCGACATTATCCCACTAATTGTTTTGTAATATTAACTCATAACTCAGCAACGACATGTGCCACAAACAAAGCTCGAACTTTAACAATTAATCAAGCCATTTTGCCCCCACACGAGTTTAAAGTTTAGACGCCACTAAAAGCACTTCAGCGTGCGAGCTGCGAGAAATATGAAAACATAATGAGAACGAAAATAAACACAAAGTTGGGGCGGACTGTCAGCGGCAGATGGTGGGGGGTGGTGGTGGGGGTGGGGGTACACTAGCCGCCCCCCAAAAAGTGGGGCCTCGTAATTAACGGATTAAATGCCGCGCCGTCCTGCAAGAAACGCGCTTTGTGCAGTGACCAAACAATGACATGGCCAGAACCGGAGCTCTGGAATTTATTTACAACGGCAAACCGCATGGCAGCGAAAATTGTTCATATAACATTAACATTCGATTGGGGCGGAAGTTGCATTTTGCTTGTAAATGCAGCGAGTGCGGGAATGCTTTCATCTTTATTTTTATTTTTATTTTCCATTTTCATTTTTATTTCCATTTTCGTTTTCATTTTTGTCCACAGACAAAGAGAGATCTCCGCACATGCTGCTATTTATGCAAGAAATTCTCTGCAGACACAGCGGCTTACAAGGGGGCGGATTTTGGGGGGAGGGTAGGGGTAGGGAAGGGGCGTGGCGCCCGGTGGGTTAACTCATACGATATGCGGCCAGAAGCAGAGATACCAGATCAGAATGCACGGTAAATAAAATTAAACAATGCCAGTCCGCCCGTCCGCATGACCCATTTAAATAATAACATTTAAATGCCGAGGCAGCAAATCAGGAGAAAAGTGCTGCAGTTCTTCAAGCTCTTCAAACTTGCATCTGAGTTTGGATGGCCTTTAAAGAGGCATTTCTATACGATAGCTACAAAGAAGTCAACTATTTCAAGCAAACCCCATCTTTTCTTGCAGGATAGTGCTGTTTTTTTCTAGTGTACCCACATCCGCCTACATTTCTTTTCATTTCCCATTTTTATATTCCCTGCCCACCCCAGCCCCAACCCCATTTCCATCCCCACCCCCCACTTTTGCATGCAGCGTTGTGTCAAGTTTTTAAACGTCAGCTGTGGCTGCAGATGGGTTAAGGGGGCGCGCGTCAGCGGGTTAAGAGGATGGACTCGGGCGCTTGGCCCACATTCCTTTGCAGTTTCGGACTGCCGTGCTTTATGCGGATTCATATGTAAATCAAGTGAAAACATCGCAGCCAGCGGACTGCCTCCTTGCCTCCTTGCCTCCTTGCGGAGCTGACTAACCGGAAGCCCTAACCGGAAGGTGGAAGCTTAAGTCACTGCCTATGATAGGGAAATATGTGTGTGCACAGCTCATAGAAGTCTGATCGACTACTAGGTCCTATTACCAAGGCTTTAAAGGGTATAACAATGGAATTGGTACTATTCTAGCAGCTCCATTTGGTATATGTATCTCAGTTTAGGAACTCCCAGCGAAATTATGAATCCCCAATCCCCAAGTTATAAGGGCATAGCTATGCAAACAAGCCGGATCAAACTGTCTTTAAGGCCACAAAAAATGAACTCTCGAAAGGAAACCGAAATCCGACACCGAATCACAGGCGGAATTGCATTTCAAGCGATTCGTGGCGCAAAGTGAATGTAATAAAGCGATTTCTTTGCTTAAATATCCCGGTGCTAGCGCACTGCAGATAATTCTATCTGATGCACCACCCACCCCACAACGCTTTTCCACCCACCACCCCCCGCATTATTTGCATATGGCCATATGGCCCGGGAATTTGAGTGTGTGTGTGTGTGTTTGAGTGTGTTTTGGCTGAAAAAGGAATGGAAATTGAGAAAACGAAATGGAAAGCTCTGCTGCAGTTGATTTGTGTTTTTACTTGCCTTCAGCTGCTACCACCCACCACCACCCTCCACCACCCATCGCCTATTTCTGCGATGTTTCAGTTGTTTTTGGCGTCTTATCAGGCTACTCTTTGTTCGGAAGAACGGAGAACAGAAAACGAGAATGCGAATGCGAATGCGAGTGCGAACTTTAGAGCGTAATCGAAACCAAAACACTGGCGAGCATTGTTTTCAATTCCGATAGAGCAGCTGGCTCATTATCATCATCACCGTCATGTCGGTGAGCAGTCTACCCAGGAGCTGGGATATCAATGCAGTTGCCAATACCACGATGGCTGGCAGCAGGACTAGATGATAAGCCATCGGGTCAAGTTTCTGGATTGCAAGAGTAGCGCATGGCCATCTTTCCATTTCGAATCAAATCATACGTGTATGATATCACTGTTTCTTTCGCCATAATAAAACACTTGCCAACTTGCATGTTGTTTCTCGCAGTGCACTGAAATTAACCCACTGATATCAAATTATCGTAGGCACAAAGAAAACAGTTGATTATTCACTTTTTACGTTCGAGGGTGGATCGAATTGTTTGTCGACCGCCCTCCTCTCATTTTCAGCAAAGCGGAAGAGGCAATCAAAGCAAACAAAAGGAAATGCCAATAAAGAGGCCTACAAAAAGAGCGTCACAAAAGATTATATCAAATTTGTTCACAAAGGGAGAGAAAATGCTGAACTTGAGGCTTCCGCTCAGAGATTGCCGATCATTTCCAAGATTAGTCATTCTACATGTTAGCTACAACTGTAATATACATAAGTAATAATAGCTCATATTAGCTGTTCTCACTTGAAATGCTTTGGTTACTATTTTTGGCACTTCTTAGGCGTCCGAATTCGAAGATTCCGAGCTCAAAACTACAGATTTAAGTGTAAATTTATTTATTTTAAATTAGATTACAATGGAGAGGGAAAACCCGACTGACTGCTCAGCTCGCTCTGCTCAGAATTTCGAGGTTAACTTAGAGGTTGGCTATCACTGCCTACTGAATTTTAGCGGGAATCTCCACGCAGATGATGTCCGCTTTGTCCTGGTCCTGCAGCTCCCACTTGACGAGCACGGACACCTTGGGGTAGGATTTCAGCACCGGCAGGGTGGCCGTGTAGCGGTACGACTCGCCCTTCTCGAGCGGGCACTTGAGGCCGCTGGCCACACAGGCATCGGGATTGGCCAGCGGGAAGGGCATCTCGATGCCCAGGACCTTGCCGTGGACCACCGTCTTCACCGCCGTTGCCTCCTCGGCCAGGGCGAAGTCTATGGAGAAGCTGACCGTGGTGTTCCTCTTGAGTATGCACTCCGCCTTGGTGGTGTCGCAGCCCTCGATGGCCACCCGGGTGAACTTGCCCGTCTTCGAGCCACAATCGCTGAACTCCAGGGCTCCCGCGAGAGCCACCAGTGCAGCACAGGCAATTACCGCGTATCTCAGCATTTTCCTCCACTTAATTGAATTACAAGGTAAGCGTTTCAGGTGTCAGGCTCTTCCGCTGGCTTCCGCCTCTTTCTGCCTCTTCTCAGCGCTACGAATCTACTGAATCTGGAGAGAGCCCGAAGACAACTCAAAGCTTTCTTCTGAACGGCAAACAGCTGCGCGCGGCGACTCAGAAGGAAAGCTTTCTCCGCCGACTAACGGGGGTGCGGCGAACTATCGATTGACAGGAATATCTATTACAAACGACACAAACGATACTAACTCTTGGTAAAAAAAATGTTACTATACAAATAAAATATAAACGATAAAATCCAAACGATACTAACTCTTGGTAAAAAATATATTTAAGAAAATGTACTGTACAAATAAAATATTTTGTTTCGTAACTACATACATACGCCAATACATTTGTCTTATGAATATAATAGTTAGGAAATAAAGTTTACACTTAAGCGGCTTAAAGTTAAGTTTTTATTGCCTACTTATGGGCGTATACTCGAATGCTGAAGCTACTTTCACAATGCCAGACATTCCAGAACTGCACTGTTTTAAGCCGATACAAATGTTTATTTTTCCACAAATTGAGTATATAAATCTATAAAAAGGGTAATTTCTAAATATTTTTTATTCAGCCAACTATTTTTTGCCAAGAAGCCAAGCGTTCAGTTGGAAAAAGTCCGAAAGGGGAGCACTGGAGAGCTTTCACCCCCGCGATAAGTATCGAAAGCAAACCGAAAGCTTCGCCTCACGACCTTTTGCGCTTGCCGCTTTTGTCTTCAGTATTCTCTTGAGGCCGCCGGCGATTGGCAGCGAATTTTGCAGTTTGTAATTGTTATTAACTCGACGTATAGTACAACCACTCGGTGCATTTAGCCATGTCGCAGATCTGTAAGCGCGGTTTGTTGATCACCAACCGATTGGCGCCCTCCGCCCTGCGTTGCAAGTGAGTAAGCGGGACGGAGCGAGCGCTCCCAGCGGGCCACCGTGCGCTGGAAAGAGACGGCAGGCCGGGCGTACACGTTGCAGATGCAGCGGTGTCATTTGCCAAGGTCATTGCAGTTGCCGGTCGCACTGCAGCGACACACTTGTGTTTGTTTTCACCAGCACTGCATAATTTGTTTGTCCTTGTGGGCTTGTTCTCCAGTTTTAGCGGGTTTACTAAATCTGTTCTCCGGATTTATTGTTATATCAGCGCAGGGCCTTTGGTTTCATCATCATTTGCTCCACTCGCGAATCTAAAGCAAATGTTTCCGCTTTTTCCAGCTGTTTTTATCTCGTCGTCCAATATTTGCATATGTTTTGGGCCCTCCAACTATATAGTATAGACTGATTTGCCCACGGACGTATGCGTATTTACTTTTAATGCCAACCTTATGACGCTCCATGCTATTTTTTGCCAATTTTATTCCGCTCGAAAGAACATTTTGAAACCACATGATGGGCAGATAGGTTGGTAGATAACGAGTTGCAAATGACCTACAGGTGCTTAAATCACTTCACTTCAACATTCTTGAATAATTTATTATTTATTTTGTAGTTAGGAATAAATAAAAATGTTATATTACTAAATATTTGAATTTGTAGGAAATGAACTATGGAAAAAACCTCAAAAAGTATTCAGTTTACATCAAAATTTGCAAGTTTTAAATCGCCCTTACCACTGCGGTATTTAGAAAGTTATAAACGCTATGCATAGAACCCTTCTGATGACGCTGAAGGACATTGTGCACGTGTGGTCCAACGACCCGAGAGAGCGGATGTGCCGAGCGAACAGAGTGTAGGGTATTCGTGGTCATATCACGCTTCTGTCGCGTGCTCTGATTTCCATTTTATGGAGCTCCTTGGGTTTGGGCGGTTTGTTTTATCGAACTGAGTGGAAGTTTCCTTTTGATTTCCTTCAGCATATCAAACAATCAGATCCGAAGACAGGTGGCGCCCAACTGAAAGAGTTTAATTAAGTCTGATAACTTCCGCGATTTATTGCGGCTCTGAATATGGAGAAGGAGACCCGGAAAGCCGGCTACGTCAGCACACAATCATCGACCTTATCGCTGACGTAGGCTCAAATGGGGATCTATATGGTATACTTTGTAATCGCCGAACGAGTTCCCATAACATGTTTACAGCTGATAAGGGGCGGGGGCCATTTAAGACCCCCATGTCGTTGGGGTTGCGAGGTGTTAACAGTGGGGGCGAAATGCAAGAAAACCTCTAGATGACTTTCAAACTTTAGTCATGAAAGCGAAATGATAAATGATAGCCACAAGTGGCCAGACGTGAATGAGATAACCCACTAAACAGTTTCGTAATCTACCAATTAAGTTTAAAGCAGATAAGAATTTCGTAGCGCGTGAGGGCATTCTTGGGTTAAAGGTTGGCGGAAAATATAAATCCCTTGGCAAGTTTGCCAAGTTACTACGTAACTGCGTAACATAATGGATATTGCGATGAAAATATTCAATGACATTATCATTTTAGATCAACATGGTTCTCCGAGGTGCAGATGGGTCCACCCGATGCCATCCTGGGCGTTACGGAGGCCTTCAAGAAGGACACCAACCCGAAGAAGATCAACTTGGGCGCTGGCGCCTATCGTGATGACAACACCCAGCCCTTCGTGCTTCCCAGTGTTCGGGAGGTGAGTTCAGCTCACTTTTAATCTAAGCCGTACTTAAAACATAGTTTTTGTTTATGACCAGGCCGAGAACAGAGTGCTGAGCCGCAAGCTGGACAAGGAATACGCCACAATCATCGGCCTTCCCGAGTTCTACAACAAGGCCATTGAGCTGGCTCTGGGCAAGGTAATATTCCTGATAGCTAATCAATAGCTTGAATAATAACCAATTAAACTGTGATCACAGGGATCCAAGCGTCTGGCAGCCAAGCACAATGTCACCGCCCAGTCCATCAGTGGAACTGGCGCTCTGCGCATCGGAGCCGCCTTCCTGGCCAAGTTCTGGCAGGGCAACCGCGAGATCTACATCCCGTCGCCATCCTGGGGCAACCATGTGGCCATTTTCGAGCACGCCGGCCTGCCGGTGAACCGATACCGCTACTATGACAAGGACACCTGTGCCCTGGACTTCAGTGGTCTGATCGAGGATCTGAAGGTGAGGATTTAAATTGCCACTGATTAATTTTCTTTAGCATGCTTACCCATTGTTCGTAATGTATTTCAGAAAATCCCCGAGAAGAGCATTGTTCTTCTGCACGCCTGCGCCCACAACCCCACTGGAGTGGATCCCACTTTGGAGCAGTGGCGCGAGATCTCGGCGCTGGTAAAGAAGCGCAATCTGTATCCTTTCATCGACATGGCCTACCAGGGATTCGCCACCGGCGACATTGACCGCGATGCCCAGGCTGTCCGCACCTTCGAGGCCGATGGCCACGACTTCTGCCTGGCCCAGAGTTTTGCCAAGAACATGGGATTGTATGGTGAGCGCGCTGGCGCCTTCACCGTGCTGTGCTCCGACGAGGAGGAGGCTGCTCGCGTCATGTCGCAAGTGAAGATCCTGATCCGCGGTCTGTACTCCAATCCCCCGGTCCATGGAGCTCGTATCGCCGCCGAGATCCTCAACAACGAGGACTTGCGCGCCCAGTGGCTGAAGGATGTGAAGCTGATGGCCGACCGCATCATCGATGTGCGCACCAAGCTCAAGGACAATCTAATTAAGCTGGGATCCAGCCAAAACTGGGACCACATTGTCAACCAAATCGGCATGTTCTGCTTCACCGGCCTGAAGCCGGAGCAGGTCCAGAAGCTAATCAAGGATCACAGCGTCTATCTCACCAACGATGGTCGTGTTTCGATGGCGGGAGTCACCAGCAAGAATGTCGAGTACCTGGCTGAAAGCATACACAAGGTTACCAAGTAGAGTAGACCAGTGGAGATCGAAGTAGAGATGGAGTTTCTGTAGTACCTTCTAATCGGCACATGTACGAATTTTATAGCACCAACGAAATTGAGAAGTCTAGATAAAACAATGCATTTGGCACACTCTCTATCCATATCTCTGTATATAAGCTAAATGATCTGCCTTTTAATAAATGAAGCATTTAAAATGTTAGTAAACACGATTCGGAGTTTTTTATGGTAAATTAACAGATTTGGTTAAGCACACACTTATTTTAGTAGCAATGGTATAAAAGATTGGTGTTCATTTCGCATTTAGATAATCATATTTTACTAGCATCCAATTTTTATATACAACTAGGATCACGGTTTGTTATAACGATATCTTAACTTATCGCTCGGTTCGCAGTACTCCTTGATAATGAGCTTGCACAGGAATATGTGGAATACTATGATTATTGCACACACAGAAACCCAGAAGAGCGTGGGCAATCCACCCAGTTGGTGGCCATGTCGATGCAGGGCGATCAAATGCTGCTCATGCGCGGGAGCTGAATAAGTTGTTTTAATAATTAGCTAACTCGAATATGGTTTCCTTGTGAAAATGCTCACCCTCGACCACTTCCTTTACGTGGATGGCATGGTGCAGCTCTTCCATGTGCTGCTTGTCCTCAGTTATGTATAATATTGCTGTAAGTGGTTCAGTCAGTTTGACTGGGAATTGTCGCCGATTTTGCCTGCAAAATGGTAAAATTTCAGTAAAATCTTGACAGGGGATTGCGTGTGTGCTAAAATTACGTGAGCAGCACGGGCTCATCCAGGCAGCCGCCATCGCATGCGTAGTAGCTCCTGTCTGAACGATCCAAGGCGATGTTGATCACCGCCTTGTTGTCATCATCCACAATAATGGTGACATTGACATGGGTTTTGTTGCCGTAATTGAGGCGCCTGAAGTGGAAGTCCCTATGCAGAAACTTCGGATGGATGTTGCACTCCAGATGCTGATTGCTGAAACGAAAACTGCCAAAGCTCAGGACCATCGCTTGGATGACTCCCGAAGCTCCCGCTCGAATGAGATTGTGGCAGCCCTGCTTCTCCAACGTTAGCATCCACGATGTAACCAGGGAATTGAGCTGCTGAAGATTAGACATCTCCCGCCAAAGATTCTCCGCCTGCAAAGTGTGATACGAATCGTAGCAGCCTTCGGCGTAGGTCAGCGCCTTTGCTATATCGTCTTTTTTGGAGCCACCTGTCTCCTCGAACTCGAAGCTGCGCACCTGGGACAGAACTGCATACATAGTGGCATTGATGCGATCGCCGTTCAAGCTGTACTCCGCCTTGGAGGTGCTTATCGTAAAGCCAGTGGCCCACAAATCAGTCCAAACGTCAATGTGCTCCTGCCGATAGATGTTTACGCTGTTCAAGGATCCTGGATTCGAGGGCTTGGAGCCAATCTTTTGGAGCAGCTTGGCCATCGCCTGAGTGGCCTGCTGCTCAACGGCCTCGCTTATACCACCGATTTGGGCCTCCGCCACTGGTTTTGAGTATTGCACTGCTGTGGGATACACAATTCGAACTGTGCCCCGCTTTCTCAGCTGCAGTTTGGAGTCCATCTGCGGCTTCACTATGCTTATAACAATGGATTTACTGGGATTTTCTGCCTGAAGCTGGATTGTGCCCGTGAGCACCTCCAACTCTGTGTAGGTAAACACCCCAACGGAGACGGGTTCACTAAAAGGGATAAATAGGCATGAACTTCTCCGCTGACCAAACTCATGTCCAAACCAAACCTGAGGGGCACTGCTCGCCTGGTGAGCTTCTGCAGATTGACGCGTGGCATGATCAGTTCTATGTCCTCTAAGAGGTTTCTGGTGTTAGTGATCTGCAGCTCCTGCATGAAGATATTCGGCTGAGTGCGATGGGCGTAGTAGGTGTACGAAACGAAGTAGCCGGCAAAGCACTGGAATCGATGGACCATTCCCGTCAGATACTCCACGACAGTAGCCTCTTTTTCGCCGCCAGATACGGAGCCTCCCGAAACGGAGACCAGCGGCTGGAAGCGAATAGGCAGCTGCATGGCCCTGCCATTCTTGATATTTAGGAAGGCGTCGTGTGCGATCTCCAGCCCGAGATAGCCATTGCCGACGTAGGGCGTGAAATCGCGTTCACCGGCCATTTTCGCTGGTGACACGTGACGGATATTGGCATCGAACTCGAAGTTTTGGAGGATGAAGGGCGTCAGGCGGTCGTCCATGCACATGCTGTGGGGATCTGCAATGGGCGGGGGTTAGTCCAGGACGTAGCACGCGCTCCACTCACCCTTCTGTTCGGGGGCACTGAGGAAGATATAGCGAAAGATCGGCGGAATCATATAGAAGACCACACAGACGCAGAGGAGCAGAAGGAACAGGCGGCGGTACGAGGACATTGTGCCCTCCGCCAGGCGCTTCATTCGACGCATCACGTCGCCGGCGTCGAACTTGCTTTTCGCAGAGCGGAAGAACATTTTCCAGCAGTGTTTTGGAGCCCGGAAAATGTCGGAAAATTGAAAAACATTTCAGTTTTAGACCATTTTTGCGCTTTCCAGTGAATGGCAACTGCTATAGTGATGGTAGGCCTGGTCTCCCACAAATCGATATATGTGTATATCGGTGTCACTTTTTATGCCCTCGAATTACAGGGTATGTTGTCTTGATCGAATGGAGTTTATCAATAGTTTGTAACACAATGAAACCAAAGACACTAGAATAATTATTCTAGCGTCTTTGATGAAACTAATATGGAAGCTTTAATATTATGAATCCCTGCTTTATTACAAATTGTAAATATATATTAAATTTATTTGTACGTTTTTACGGTCGTGGCTCCCACTGGTTTGTCACAGATGACTCAAGCTATGGGCAGTAATGAAATAACTCTTAATTTTAAATTGTACCTTTGCCGTAACTAAGCGCATATCACAGATCCCGGCCCTCCAAGTCCCGAATTGCATCATTGGACTGCAAGAAGGCAATGTCAATAGGTGTAGAGAGAGGTAAACAAGGTTCCTTACCTTTTTAAACCAGAATGAGGGCATGAAGCTGATTCTGTTTCCGAAACTCATGTCGCCAGGCGGGTAAATGCCGTGCAGATGGAGGTGGCGCACCGATATAAACGGCGGCAAGTGGAAGCCGACAATCGCCTCCTTGGGATCCACGTTCTTCGATCTCAGGAACTCCAACATGCCCTGCTCCATGCGCCGAACTGCGTACGTCGGAAATGGCCATTAGTGCGTTAGCCAGTTATGCGAAACGTGGCTTACCCAATCCAACGTGGGATTTGTTGAGCGCCTTCAGGCTGTCGAAGTGCTCCTTGGGAATCGCCAGATAGTGATGCTTAGCTGCCGGGTACTTGTCCTTGAATATCACGTACTCGGCCGTTTCCACCTCCAGGACGGGCGGAGGTCCTTGGCGGCGGTGGGCGAAGTCGCAGAAGAAACATTTCTGGTCATTCCGCCGACTCTCGCTACTCATACAACTGTAGATCGATACCAAAACAATGAGGCCCAAGCCGGCCAGGCCGGCTATGTACATTTTCACCTTCCTTTTCATAAGGCTTTTTGACAGGTTCGTCGGCATGTACTTAAGTTTTCTTCTCATGAATACGTTTGTATCTGAGATCGTTTAGATAAACGGAGTAAACATTGCAACGGATATTAATCGGTTAACTATCGAGCGGTCTTATGTGCACTTCCAATGGAAATATTCCAGTGCTAGGCGGGAACTTTGAATCTTGTATTTACATTTAAATCGAAAAAAGGACAACAGGAAATTAAATACTAATACTATAGTACTAATAGTACTAAGTAATTGATATCAGAAGAAGCACAGAGCTATGAAACAAATAGCTAAGTTCATGAAAGCACTGTGTCTATTGCTTAGCCCAGCAAGTATATATATATTTATAGTAAAATCTAAACTGCTTTAGCATTGCAACTATTTATATTTTTAGTTTTAGTTTTAAATAAATGTATTATAACCGATATATCGCTGGCCTACCACCTGCGATAGTTTGATACCTTTATTTCCTCCTAGCCGTAGTGTGACCGCAGGCGCCTATCGCTCATCGATAGTTCGATATTCTTATTGCTTTATTTTATTAGGAATAGCAAACCATTTATCCGTATTTTTTGAATTAGCGACCTAATCCTGCGTTGACCAAAGCTCAAGCAACCGGAAAAGCACGGGATCGCCGACGGCCAAGGACGTAAATCACGGGAAAGTCGGGATGTGGCCGCAAACGCTGGAAATGTCGCGGGACGAGTGCCGAGGCATGCTGCGTCGACTGGGTGAGAGCTAAGTGGTCCACGAAATTGAGTCCCATCCTCGGGAGCTCTCGAGGATCGGTCGCCGTGTGGAGTGCAGCCAACTAAAGCACATTCTTTCTGTTGTCTCTGTTTTTGTGCCCGCCAGAACTCGAGTCCTATTCGCATGTGGTGAGCGTTTTTCGCGCCCAAGGAGCCCTCAGTGAAACCAAGGCAAAACTGCTGGAGGAGCTGCGCCAGCAGTTCCATATCAACCAGGAGCGCCATAGGGCGGAAGTGCGCAGGGCGGCCAACGACGAGCAGCTCTGCACCATAGCGGAAAAGTGAGATTGCGCCCGTACTCCACTGAAAACCCATACTAATTCCCTTGTGTATCTGTACTGCCCTTGCAGCGTTTGTGGTCCCAACACCTGGCAGGAATGGTCGCGCGAGGGACGACGCCCTTATCCTCTGCTTCCTAGGATTATTCCACAAACTGCTCTGAGCATCGTTGCCAATGATCTGGCGGCCAAAGCCTGCGAGGAAAATGCCAAACTGGCGGCTCCGGCCGAAACGGCGGTAATCTTTGGAGAAGCACTCATGGAGCAGGCCTCGCTGATGAGCCTGAAATATCCGCGTGGTGCCCGGACCCAGGACACCGCCATGGTGATCATGGAGGAGCCGGTGAGTTACATAATCCCAGCCATGTCGTTTCCCTCGCTTGAGGATAGCGAATGTGCAGACTGTACCTGCCATGAAAACAAGTGGGTGGCTGCTTTTGGGCACTGCCAAAAAGTTGCCAATGGCTAATCCCCCTTAGAATATTAGTGTAAATGATTGGAATGCTCAGAATACAAGAACAAATCTAAATTCCAAATGAAAATAAAAATGTGCCACTTAAACAATCCAGTTGGATTGTTACATTCCAATCAGATAGCTAATTAGGCGGGAAAATTAAATTCAGCTCGTTTTCCTTTGCACTAAGTACCCTTACTCATAGTTGCATGCACCCTTTGAGTTTTCCAGTCGCTTTTCGTTTATTTGTTGATATATATTTGGTAATCAGCTAATTTAACTTTAACTGTCGGTAACAGAAAACTGTAAGTATCTGTTAACTTGCCATAACATTCTGCTAACGTGCAGCTGTTATCGATAGAGGGTGAACTTTCTGTGACGTTCAAATTTGATTTTGAATTGGATTATATAACGAGCTTAAATAGATAAGTAAATATTTAATTTCTAGGAATGCGTTTTTAAACTCAAAAATGTAATTCACCTAAGCAAAACTAGATCACTTTTTCCTGTTTTAGATAATTTGAGTAATTTGAGTAATTAAAAAATCAAAAATTATAAACAATTACTAATTTTTCAACGACTTAAAACCACATTTTTCCTTCCTCAGTTCAAAGTGCCCGATGTGCCCAACGAGGTGAAGAAAATGACACAGAAGCGCAAGGAGAATGAGAGCGGAATGGACGGCAAGCCCAACAAGAAGAGGCACATGCAGCAACCACATCCGCAGCAGCCGCATCTGCCGGCCTCGCAGCAACAGCAGCTGAATCCAACCTCCAACGCCGGCGTAGAGGAGTCAGACACCGTGCCCCCAGAGAAGCGGCTAACTCCTCGAACGCTACAGCAGCGCTACTTCTACCAGCAGCAGATAAAGCACAAGCAGCGGCTGGCCAGCAAACGGAATCTTGGCAACAGCCTGGGATCACCCTCCGCGCAGGCTGGCAGTCCCTTGGGCGGCAGGAACATGCCCTGCTCAGGGGCAGAGTCTTCGGCAGCAAAGCGAATAGCCGCACCAGCCAAGAGCGGCAGACGGGCGCAGAAGCAACTGCAGCAGCAGCTGCAACAGAAGTTGCAGCACCACCAGCAACAGAAAGTATTAATGCAAGCGCAGGAGACGGTGCCCAATCACATGGTGGTCCAGCCGCACGTGGAGTATGTGCTGGATGAGGCGCTCAAAACGCTGGCGGCATCCACTCCCCCCGCGCCCACATCCACAGCCACTCCTCCGTACACCATCCTAAACGAGCCGAGGCCACTGGTCACTCTGAAGCCACTGAAGACCATTAAGCCCGTGATCTATGGGCCGCAAAGTGGTCTGGGGTCGGCCGAAATTGGATCACCCACAACGCCGTCCTCTCGGGGATTCGCAAACTCTCCAATAGTGTTCAAGGAGAAGCTGCAGGCGACGCCCGTGCAGGTGTCCACACAAGGTCAGGGCTCGCCCACCAAAAAGTTTGTGGCGGAGGAACGCCACTCGGATGCGATGCCCGCTGCGGCCACTGCAGCCAGTACACCCATTTCCACCGCGAATCTTCCATTGGCGCCGCAGATAATCAGTGTTCAGAAGATCCCAGCTCCTTCGATGGGCGGTAAGCTGAGAGCAGCCGTGGCCTCGCCCACCAGTTCCGCAAACTCCACGCTCCTGCCACCGGGCGCCAAGACAACGCCCAAGAAATTCAACATCCTTGAGGGCGATGCCAAGCCCAAGACCTTGCCCAGCTCAGCGGTTCGCCTGCTGCCTTACACGGAACCCATTGGCGCTCCTTTGTCGCCACTCAAGGATTCCAGGGTCACTCCTTTAAGCAGCGCCTCCACCGTCAACATCATCAAGAATATACCAGCTAGTAGTTTAAACAACACACTGATTACTCCGCTGCCCTCAGCCGGAACCACTATGCCGGCGAATCTGTTTCGAGCGAAGGTGACGCCTCCGATCAAAGGAGCCAGTGGTGCTGCAGGCGGCGCAGCCGTTATTGGTGCCGCAGGAGCAACGGGAATCGGTGGAGCAGGGGCTGGGCCTCATATTCTGGGGAATATCAAGCTTACCAGCAGCTCGGGCGGAGCAGCCACTATTAAACAGGTGCCGAGCAGTGCCCTGCGCAACATAAAGATTTGCTCACCCAATGGCAAGCTATTCCTGCAGCCGGGCAAACTGCCAGCTGGAAGCATTATTCACAAGTTCAATAACGCGAGCAGCACTGCGGTATCTGCAGCGGGAGGAGTAGTGACCACCACCACCACTGTATCGCCAACAAACCTGGCGGCGAGGGAGCAGAGGATCAGCATACAAAAGATACTCCAGCCGGCGACAGGAAGCGCAAGCAGCGGAAGCAGCAGTCCCACCACCACCACGACGACCATATCCGGCTTGACCTCCAGTGCCAAGCAGCCAAGTTTGGGCAGCAAACCGACCACTCTGACCTTCGCCACTGCGGGCGGTGGTAAGAATAATCTGGTCTTCCTGCCAGCGAGTGCGGCGAGTGGAATGAGGGCACTCACCCACCTGGCCACCAAGCCCAAATCCAATGTGCTGGTCATCGGAGCAAGCACCTCGCCAGCGCCCACGACCAGTTCATCTGGCACATCTCCCAATCCCTCAGGCGGTACAAAGCCCAAAGCCAATCAACTCATCACCGAGGACACACCCATCGATATTATCAACATGCCCATCATTGTGGCAGACAACGGAACCGCTGCGGAGCTCAATCCGGCGTCGGTGAAGAACTCGCCCCTTGTGGTGTTCAATGCCACCGATTGGGAGATGGAGCTGGATCAGGCAGCCACCAAATTGGCCACCACAACCTCGAAGCAATCTCTGGACGATGTAATCATCGAGGAGGACGAGGACACCGAGGAGGAAGCTGGGGAGCGCAGTGAGCAGCCATCTACCATGGACCTGAACAATAGTAGTGAGTCTTCTTTTTCGAACCTGCGCAGCTAATGTGCACGTAATCCGAACTTTTGCATTACTTTCCAGTAATTGAGCTGCACCCGGAGGATGACAGTGCCATCGAGTACGTGGACATGGACCTGGAGCAGCCCATTGAGATCGAGAGCACCAGCAACATATCGCCAGAGACGGCCACCACCACCCTGAAGGCAGCCATCGTCTCGACGTCCCCCCAGCAGCAGAAACAGAAGCAGAAGCAGAAGCCCCTGGAGCGTCCACTGGGAGCAGCAGGAACAGGGAGCAGCGCAGGAGCAGCTACCCAGTAGATCGGTTGTCCAATCAGCAATTAAGTTACCTTAAACGATCCCCATTTCGAGATATTCGAGTGAGAGAACGCACACACACAGCATACCCGGTTTAAATTAGATTTAGTTGGTAGTTTAGCGTCAATGTCGAAGGTTTTCCCACTAATTTCAAATGATCGCAACCTGTAACCTTGGAGCAAAGTGCAAGATAATCGTAAACAGTTCTCTATGCTTGTGTCTGTGGAGCCTAAGTTGAATCGCTCGCAATAGTTAAGTTGCCAAATCACACAACCACCACTGTTCTAAACAAAGTATCGTATAGTGAGAAGTATACCCTGGAAATCGTGTTAGTTTAGTTTTAGTTTTACGCGCCCATTTCATTCGCCTGCAAACTGCGGAGCCTGGAATCGATCACCCACTCTCCTGTAAATAGGGCAGATGCCTCTGCGGACGGACTACCTTAATTTGTATAGCTTGTAAATAGATTCCACACTTCGCCGCAACCTCCTCACCCTTTGCCTAGCATAATTTCATTCTAATTTAGTTGCCTCATTTAGTTGGCTAACGCAGGAGGAAACAAGTTCGAGCAGCACGCCAGAAAGTGAGGAAATTGTTTAAATGTTCAACTTGAAAGATTCTTAATTGTATGAGATTATAGACCCTAGTTGACCCAACCCGAACATGTAAATATCTGATGAATTTCGAAATGCAATCCCCTATCGCACATATAAATATACACATGTATAGACCTAGTTCGGCTAAGAACCACACATGTTTCAACTTCAACTTGAACGGAAGGAGGACCCATGCCACACCCAAACAGATGATTAACCATTAACGATTTATAGATGTTAAGTATTTTATGCGTCGGTTTTGTATATCCAGATCTTAGGAGGAATGTTGTAACTTTTCGACCAAGCCCCCCAAACGAAATTAAGAAGAGAACCACACGGAAGAAGCATCAAAGAAGAGAATTTCCCCCTCCACGAAAAGTGAAAAATGTAATACAAAATATTGTTGAACGATGCGTGTCGCTGTAAAATTTTTAGCATAGAAATTTTAAACGAAATAAATTTAAATGTAACAAAAGCAGCTGGTTTTGTTTCACCAAATCTATGCAAATGCATCAAATCAACGGCTGATACTTTTGTCTTGTTTAATGATTGTATATGTACAAACATACATTAATATAATTTCATCAATGCACAATGCCATCCTGCCACTTAACATGTTAACTTATTGCTGTCGCCAGAGAATCGAATCGAGTGGTGATTGAAAAACATTGATAGTTGGAAAAGTATGGGCTTTGTAAAGAGCTTGGTTGAGAAATAGAGGAAACCAAACCGTAAAAAAGGGAATTAGCCTAGTGTTTCGAGGATCAGCTTGGAGCTCAGTTGCGGCCCAAGGTCATGCCCCGGCCCCAGGGACTTTCGGGAGCCTGTCTAGGTGGTGCTCTGCTCTCCGGTGGGAGTCCGAAGCCGCCGAATCCGCCGGAAATATCCGGCACCAGTCGCTTCCTGCAACAAAACGTTGGGTTATTTCCACTAGCACCACAAGTTATGCTCGTATGCTTACAAGAACTGAGGTGTTTCCAGCAGGGCGGTGCCGCCCAGATCCTGGGAGTATTGGAACTTAAAGAAGTAGTAGACATGTCCCACGAATATGCCCACCAGCGAGGCGAGAGAGCTGCAGAGGATTACCAATTACAATCGGAGGATAAAACGGATGACCTTGTGCGACTTACAAGTGGAAAATGAACTCGAAGGCGGCCAGCACCCAGGGCAGGTACATGGCCTTGAACCTGGTGCCGAACCAGAAGCTCACGGTCACGTCCTTGTTCAGCTGGCACCAGATGTAGGTGATCGCCAGCACGAGCATGTCCATGAGGAAGTACACGTTGAAGATCATGCCACCGATGTTGGCCAGCACCGCCGCCACGATCAGCAGGTACAGGTAATCAGCAGGACTCCGGCCGTACTGATCCTTCTCCAGCTTGGAGCTGAAAAGCAGGAGCAATCCGCAAGTTGTAACCATCTGGTGTGCTGTGCCCGGTTGGCCGACTCACCTGTACTGCACGATGAAGAAGCAGTTGATGAGGAAGTGGAAGGCCGTGTTCGACGATATGGGAAAGACGAACAGTGACGTCACGCAGCGCCAGAGCTGCAGCTTGCCGAAAACGGACGATCGGTCCAGATGCAGCCAATGTAGGGGTATCACATCGAAGCGACAGAGCATGCTCAGCACCACGGTGGCCGTCAGCCAGTACCTGGTGAAGCGGGGCAGCGAGCGGTACCACACGCCAGCGTCCATTGTGGGTGCTTCTCGTGTGCGGTTCTGTTTAATTCATTAATTTGCCACTTTTGAGCAGAGTGATTTTCTCTATTTTTGTTGCTTTACGTGTCTTTTTGGAGATGACACTTTTCGGCTGCTCGGGGCGAATGACAAGAGTCGTGCCTATCGGCTGGGGTGACCGTTTGCTGTTCTGAGCGCACTTCCCTGTGAATGCCCGTTGCGGCATTCCAATATTCTCATTTTTTTGAAAAGGAGTTTTGAATTTTTAGAAAATAAATCCTAAGATTTATTTCGTCTTGTGCAGTGGCTTGTTATAATTTACGAGCTTGAAATTAATAAGTTAGAAAAATGTTCTAGAATGCCTGACGATCTACTTTGGAATCAGAATACTATTTTACTGAAACACCTTAAACTATTTTGAATTTATAGAAAAGCAGATTGCCATAGAATTAAAGTCAATTAGGCCAGTACAATGCTCGCCTTATAACTTGATGTATTTAATACTCCATTATATATATAAGTAACCCTTAAATGTGGGAAATCGTATTTAATTTGAAGCAATATCCATTTTGTTCTGCAATTCATTAATACCTAAAATCGGTCTTTCTTTGTTGTCAATATCTGCAGCCTTATTGATGGATTTAAGTTATTTTCATTATATTTTTGGTGTGCCCCTTCCGAACTTCTTCACCTTTGATCCCGCAATTTGTGATTTTTTGTGGCAACATTTCCGAGGACTGACAAAGCGATGGGCAACAACAAAGCGCTCAGAAACGCGCACACTCATGCAGGACACTTAATTCATAACAGGCGAGAGCACACAAATAAATAGCGGAAATTTCGTTACGTGTTTTTTGGCAACTTTTTGTGGTATCTTTGTGGCGATGCCTTTGTTAGCCAACGAAAAATGCGGAAATTTCTGACAGGTAAGAAGCGTGTGCCACTCACTCTCTCTCACACACTCACACACACACAGGCACACACGAACGCACACAATTGCAATGCAGTGGTGCGAAATTAATCAACTTGGAAAACGTGCGCTTTTCCAATATCATGCATTTTCGAGTGGACTCCGCTGTGCTGATTAATTTTGGACAATATTCCCCACTGTCACAACGTAATATAAGTAGAGTCTCGAAATTTCTAGACTAGTTTTTTTTTCGGGTGGACGTTTGGTAACGAAAGTAAAAGCCGGTTTTTCAAGCGATAAGTAATGTTCACATTTTTGGAGTGCCGATGCATTCGAATGCTCGTGCTGTGTGAGTGAGTGAGCTGGCAATAGTTGGTGTGGGTGCCTGTTGAATTTCCAGTGTGAGCGAACGAGATGCAGGCACAGCGAGAGAGCAACAGTAACAAAATGTCCAGGCTAATCAACTGTGCGTATGTGTGAGTGTGTGTGAGTGAGCGAGGACACACCCACCGATTGGCCATGCGAAAACATGGATGCTAGAGCAGTGCGACGCATGCGCTGCCATTTTGTGCGCCGACTGCGCTGCTCCACGCCATTTGATACGCCCACTAACGGTGCTTCGTGCTCATCATTAAGTTCCACCCACATACTGCTGCACACATAGATGGGCTCTATTTACCCACCCGTTGAGCCTTTTGCCCGGGAACTCGCAGGTGAGTTACCTGGATCTCTCGGTCCACCTGGCTCCGTCATTTTGTTGTTGCCGCCGACGATGGTGCACGCGAAAAAATACTTAGTTAGATGTGCAGATATGAATAATCATCAGCAGGCAGTTACAAACGATAGTTCATCTTATTTGTATTTTCATTCATTCACTATTTAAAGTTTGTTATTTCGTTGCATCAGTTAGGTTCGATTGAATGCGAAATGAGTATTTCGCCATCATTTCGTGCAGTGTGCTCGCTCATTTCGTTGCGTGCTATGTAGAGAAGGTAAAGGCTCCTCCGCTGCTGCTTCACAGCGTCTTTTATTTAATATTTTATATGCAAACATTTTATTATCCCTTTTTTCAACTGGGGATCTCGTCTTTTTTCCTGCCTTGAATTTCGGCTTTTGTCCATTTCAATTGCTGTAATGAATGCCATATCTCCTCGCCCCGCCCCTCGTCGCCAGCATCCCTCCGCCTTGCTCCCTCCGTTTTATTGTTGCAGACACTTGAGGTGTGGAAAATGCAAAAAGTTGATTTCTTGAGCGCTGTGCGGAAAAGTCCCATGGAAAAGTTGTCGTTTGTAAATGTTCTGTCTTCTGTCTTACATTAAATAAGTCTGCAAACGAGGGTAAGCTGAATATTTCTCCCATCCATATAAGCACGACTATCAGAGGTCCATCGAGATCTATTTACTATTTACATCGAAATCAATGTTGTTCCTACAAAATGAACAAAAGCGGTTCTCGCAGAAAATCAGGACCTTTTCGGTTCAGTTGAGTTCACAATGAGAGGGAATACGAGATCGCCTGCCAATGGTGAATTCTCATAGAGTTTTCCCTGCGCATGGGAATTTCGTGCGGGCTTTTGACGTTTGCCTTGCATCTAATTACTGTAATTATTTGATTAAAAAATCTCCCAGGGTGCCCAATGGCTTCACCTTTTCCCCTGCACCCTGCCCTGCCTCTCCCTCTCCCTCTTCCTCTCCTCTCCCCTCTCTTTCTCCCTCCTTATCCATTTCAGCAAAACAATGGCCTCACATGTGGGTATTTGTGCTCGGTTGTCATGGACTCGGGTGAAAATTCAGATGCGGAGCATATTTCACATGCCCGCGCTGGAAACTGCACAAAAATGCGATTCCACAGGGCATTTCGTATTGATTCTCGCCTGTTTTTTGCCTTTGCCCTCCGATTTCGATAAAGGCCCAGCGGGAGAGGGAGGGGGGAGCCGCAGAGAGACGGGAGGGGGGCACCCAAAAATACAAAAAAAAAAAAACAATGAACACTACAACTAAAAAGAAAATACAGTAGGTGCTGCGTACTTAGAAAGTGACGAAAGAAAGATGTCCGTTCGGAAATTATAACATCCTTAATAACAAACCTTATTCCTTTTTCAACTTAAAATATATATAATATATAATATATGTATTTGATGATTATATAACAAACAGAAGGCTTCAAGGAACATTAACTTCGATGGCATTTAAGGCTTATATTTACCATTACTATGCCTTAATGATGGACAAACGAGCGTGGGACTAGATCTAAACTAGATCTAAGTACTGCACTAAAAGCGAACATCCTTATTCGCAACCCAGAAATCAAGGACATTCGCCCATGCAAGCGACCACTGTACTCACCTGTGTAAATGAGAGCGCAAAAAGAGGCAAATCACAAGAGGAGCAGCCCGCGACGATGCCAAATTGCAGTGCAAATATGTACACACGAGTGAGGGGAGCGGGGGGCAGCGGCGAGGGGTGCTACGAATAGCAGATGGAGTGAGGTTATGTAGCGCTTAGTAAAAGGACAGTCAGCAGCTGCAGAGGCAGGAGGAGGAGGGACGAGCGAAGAGGAGAGTGAGGCAGATGATGAGCATGATGGCGTTAATAGCACGCACACACACACACACACACACACACACACGCACACACTCACTCACTCACACCAGCAGCCCCTTTTTGTCTAGCTCGCTCTCTCACCCCACCCCACTCAGTGCCCATCCCATCCCCGAAATGGGTGCGAGCGAGACGCGTTACGTGATAATGACGTTTGCGGCACTCCGCTTTCCAGCTGTCAGTTGGGCGAGAGCGAGAGAGCGCGTCGGACGCTTGTTGTTGCTGCCCCTTTTGACTTTTCCCGTCGGCAATGCCATTTCCCTTGGTGTGTGGGAGTGAAAGCGAGATAGTGATAGGCGAGCGCGCTCTCTTATTGATCAAATTTACCGTTGCTTTCGCCGTCGCCATATTTCATATATATGTCGCCCAAAGGACATCGCAACTTGGCTGTTGCGTTTTCGCCTTTCGCCTTTCGCCTTAATTTACTTTGGCGCATAAGTCAAATATTTACATTCCGAAATTGACGTCTTGAAAGCGCGGTCGCAAACTCACCGTTCGTCGTCCTCTGGCGGTTGTGTGTGTGTGTGGTGCCTATGTGTGTGTGCAGGACTTAATACCAAAGACAAACAGTTATTTGACCTCGAGCCGATTAGGAGAACACAAAATAAAGTTCCCAAAAATAATAAACACGCTTTGAAGTGAGCACCCGCCAAATAGAAACACAAGGCATCTTTGGAAATTCAATTTCCCCGAACGAATTTCATCTTAATATTAACTCAAGCTCAAGACATCAAAAAAGGATATTAATTGCTGTGCGTAAACACTCGGTGCCTGGATCCTGGCAAATAAAGCGTGCCGAAAAGCCTTGGCCAATTTTCCACCCACCCATCGGTAAGTTTTCCTCTGTTTGACTTCCATCTATGCATTTTAATGGCTGTTTGCGTAAGGTTGAGATGAATTAGCAATTTTGGTTGCTTTCTAATTGGCACAGATTGATTGCATGTCAGTTTCATTTGAAGAACTAAGTGTTTACTTGAGTTTGGATAATTCTTTTTTCTAACTTTGATTAACTATGTTTTCGAAATTCGATAATGTAACTTGCCATTGTTTTTTCTCTGTTCATAAGCTATAGTTATCTTATAGTACTTTGAAATGACATCTAACCCTAATGAGTGTGCCAAAATGATCATACTTCAAATGTACTTCCTAATGTATGTAAGGAAAATAATTGTTTTTTTTACGACTCCAAGCATCCTCTGCTCATCAAAAAAATGCCCAAGTCCTCCCAAGAAGACATTAACCCCTGGGGAGCCAAAGTGGCGACCAGAAGAACTAAAATATTTAAGCCGGCGCCTGGTAAATGCCAACTAGCCGCTAAGCCGGCCACTCGACTGGTTTTCCACTTGCCACTTGCCACTTGCCCCTTTTCACTTGGCCCACTGGCTAGCTGGGAAAATGGGGGGAAAGCGCGGAAAACGGGGCCACTCGAGGCGAGTGAGTTGCCCCGGGCGGTGGCAAAGGATCAGACTCAGACGTGTGTGAGTGTGAAATGAAACGGAAAGTGTCCTTACAAGCTGCCAACTGAGCGCGACAATCTGTCAAACGTTCAACTGTTCAACTGCTCAACCGTTCAACTGTTCAACTGTTCAAATGTTCAACTGTTCAGTGGTCGTCTGTCGGCTGTCGTCTATCAATTGTTAATGTCACAGACGCCCAGCGTGAAGAAAGCATTTGGTCCTTGGTGAGGGTGGAGGTCCTACACGTTGGAAAACAAAGTTCAGCAAGATTACAGCAAGGCATTTTCATGTTTCATATGTGAACTTAAGGAAAACAGTCGAAAACTTACTAGAACTAGACTTACTTTACTGCATTTGAAATCAAATCTGCACGACCATAAGAATATGTTGATGGTATACTTTGAAATTTTACTGAAGAACATATTTTTCGTCACTTACGAGTGATGTATTTCTCTGAGTGCAGACGCTTGACTTAACTTGATGTTTTGGCCTGTTTAACTTTCGCTCGGCTGACGCGGGCTTTCTTTATTTTTAATTGGGATTTGTGCCGCTGGGTTGGGCCAACGCCTTGGCAGGAGTCGCTGGATTCTTGCAGGACTCCCGCAGGACTCCCGCCCTCGCCGTCAATCCTCGGCTCAGTGGGCAAGGAGCCACGTGGTTGCCCCTCGGCTCTCCCCCCGCGAAATGCGCTTTTGAATAAAAGCACACAATGTGCAGTCCTTTGAAATAAGGGAAGCGTTCAGCGATTTCTACTTTCCATTTTGTGGCTTCGCTCGCTTTTTATTTGGTTTGGTTTGGTTTGGTTTGGTTTGGTTTTTTGATTTCCTGACACGGGTACGCCGGCAATCGTTGTGACATTTTAATTGTTTATTTGCTCAGAGTCCTTGCCCTCGTCCGCGCCACTCCACTCCGCATCCTGTATCCTGAATCCAGCATCCCAGCATCCCAGCATCGCAGCATCGCAGCATTCAATCCTGCATCCCACTCAAGTGCTCGCAAATATATTTGTTCCATTCGAAGATTTGCGGGTGAGAGCAGTTTCCTTTTGTTGCCCGTGGAAGGCATCGAATTCGCGGCCCGTCCTGCGGCGGCGCGTCCTTCGCGGAGTCCTCCACTTCGCTGGCTGGCGTGCATTGGTTAATGTAAATATTTGGCTTTTGTTGTCACTTCAAGAGCTCTCCGCTGCTGTTTATTATTAGTTGCCCCCTTTCCCGGGCACTTTGCATTTCATGCGGTCATTTTCTGCAAGTCGCCTGGGAATCGCGTTCCACTACGCTCAAATGAAGTACACGTATGTAGAGCATAAAGTAGCTTTCAGGGGAATGAAATATGAGAGCACTCACTCTAGCACTTGTTATGTTATATGGTATAAACGTTATTGTTTCAGGCCAGACTTCATTTCAAGCCAAGCGAGTTTAGCTGCATTCAAGATCTCTTTATCACTTTCCCATAGGCATAAGCCCACTTATCAATCCAATGCACGCCGCCTTATTGCCCCGCAACCCGCCGAATTAAGCCAGCTTATCAGATGTATCTTTTACATGTCGCTGACTTTGTGCGATATCCATATTTAATAAAAACTGTCCCACACCCCCGGGCAACACTTGAATGAAGAGCCGCGTAAGGAACGGTTAAAAAATCAACATAATCAACTTGGGAGTGCAACAGTGGCGGAGCTGAAAAGTATCTCAGCCACCACCACCACCACCACCACCAGGCGCAATCCGTAGCGCCGTGAATCCGTAGCTCTGGGCACCCTCATATCGCCGCCTGGTTGAACTCAATCAAACATTTCGGGCAGTGCCTAATAAGCCAGTGGCTTGCATATGGCAGTTTATTAGATACAAATTGTTGGCATTGCGACTGGGAACGGGAACTCGACCAGTTCACCCCCCGTGGAAAATCGACGTCGCCCATTTTGCAGCTCGGCTGCCCGGATAGTTGCTCTGTTTTTCGGTGCGATTCGATTTGGGTGCCTGCCTGGCAAGGGGTTGCTGCCCAGGATGGCCATGTGTAGCCATTTTTTGGGCCGTGATTCTGGAACAGGACTAACCCCTATAAAGGACTCGATTCAAGTGCGCAAAAAGCGGAGTACAGCACAAAAATAAAAAAAAAGGGAACTCGCAACAGGAAAGTGCGGAGCGGGGTTCGTTCGCTTGAAAAACCGAGCAATTAAGTGCTGCGTTTATGTAACATAGTTTCCTTCCCTCCACTGTAACTTTTTGTTTATTATGCCTAATTGCAGTTACTCCATCACCATCACCATTATCCCTGTGCGCTTTTGTCTGCGCTCCTTTTGCAGCTGCCTTCATTCGGCTCGTCCTTGGTCCCACATGGCGCATGCTTGATATTTCGCAACTGCAAGCCAAGTTCCTTCGAGGCGTTTCCCCGCGCCACTTGCAGGCTTAGATATTTGCATTATTTGCCACTTTTTGCGGCACTGCTCTAAAAATAATTTCAGCGCTCGTTAGGGGTTCCCTTTTTTCGTTCGTATTGTATATTCTCCACGTTGCCTCTGCTCTTCATGTGGCGAAAATTGTTAGTTTCGCGCCGAGAAATGCCGAACTTACTTGGCCGCGCACAGTGGGCGACATTGTGTGTATCCTGGAGAAGGGTTACGAACGGGGTGGATCTGTGGGGGTCCTGCATGTGAACGGGAACACTCTTAACGCTGCTGAGTGCCATTCAACTTGTTTCGCATTTGAATAGTTCGGCAAGTACTCAGTTCGGCGAAGAACGGCAACAGATTCTTCGCATGTTATGCAACACAATGGTTGAGAACATGAAGAACAGATCGCCGACTAGCAGTTTATGAGAATTTCCAGTGGAAGACTGTCTGCTTTCGCGGCGCTTTCCACTGCCGAAGCTCAGGCCGTGGAAATCATTCAAGTGGAGATTGCCAACATGCAAGTGCCACGCCAACAACCGAGGTCGATGAAAAGTAAATTATAGTGCACAATGGCTTCTGGGGGCTGGGCCGCAGACAGTCGGCAAATTACCAGTCGCAAATGGGGAATTTATTTTTAAAACCCCACTTGGGGTCTAGGTTGGGGAACCGCGCTGGAACCGCGATGGTTGCACTTTTGAAGGCGTGACAAAATGGCGGAATCGAATCGAGTCGAATGGATTGGATGGATTGGATGGGCATGGGCATGGGCATGGCTGTTGCCTTGGTGTGCGGATAATTTGCATGTGCGCTGATCATTTGACAAGCGACAACAAATTGCCGAGGCCAGGATTTATGCCGCTTGCATGGATATGGATGAATCAACCCCTTCTTGAGCAATCCGTGGAGCATTGTGGCAGTGGTGGCTGCATCCTACTGTCAATATTTGCGCTGGTCGTGTAAACACTTTAATGGCCTGTTTATCGGCTAGTTGGGTGCGCGATGTATCTCGCAGATACTTGACAGCTGTTGCAATTCGCGCTCGAACTGCGCGGTTCATGAGTTTACGCCTTATTTGCGTTTGGGCTTGCGGCATCCGCATACGCATCCGCATCCGCATCTGAGATTCCTGCCCTCCTGCACCGCCGAATGTATCTTTCAGATAGCTGTGTACCTACGCTATTTGCGCTGGCCAAATAGTTTTGAAGAGGGCGCCAATCTGTTTGCCGCTTCTCAGTTTGCATTTAATTGAAAATTACATTTTTCCAAAACAAACTCAAACCACAAAGAGCAATATTTGTTCTGCTTAATGAGGTTGAAAAGTGGGCGGCAAGTCCCACAACGGTTTACTAAGCCAAGCGAAGAAAATAAGACTATTTAATTGTTTAATATAATATTTGTTGATGTTCCAGTTCAGTTCGCTTACCCTTACCAAAAAAGTAGCACAGCTAATGGCAATCAACCCTTGCGGGAATCGAACCCGCCACCTTTGGATTAGAAGTCCAACGCGCTATCCAATGCGCTAAAGGGTCCTACGAGATTCGCCGCATTTCAGATGCACCCACAAAGGCCGCGAATCGGAAAAACACTCACAACCTGAATGACGAATGGCCAACGTGAATTGTGAAACACACGAAGCAGAGAACTCACTTGGGAACGCTCAGCAGACACAAAGCATTTTTTGGCTGCGATGTGAGTTTCAATTATTTATAGAGCGCATCGGGCAGATACGAAAGTGAAAGTATCTTTCGGCTGCATCTTGGGCTGATGAATAAATTGTCGCCCCACGAATTTGCCGCGCTGTCTGTTTTGCTTTCAGCGTTAATCGATAGATCGTTCGATGGAGATTACGTCCTCGAGGAGCCATTTACTCAACCCCTTTAACAAATTTCGCCCGCTGGGGGCATTCAAGTGCTCAATTCGGCTTCTTAGCCCGTTCGGAGTTCTTTTCTGCCTTCTTATCGGCCCGCTGCGATCTTCATGCGCTTTTAGCTAATAAGGGGGGTGGTGCGATTGGGGTATTTCGCATAGGGGTAGCTGTCGTAGGGGTTTTCGCTCTCGTGACTCTCGACAATTACTCAACTCACTTTAGCTGCTGTTGCTACTTTCGGTTTGTTAACGAATTAATCAAATCGAACCCGACCCGACCAGACCAGACCAGACCAGACCAGACCAGACCAGACCAGACCAGACCGCTCACCCCCTGCTTAACCCACGACAGCCCTAAATGGAGTAATTTACCCATTTGCAGTCCTGGCGATTTTTTATCTCTGCCCTTTCGCTTTCGTCCGTGGAAAGTGTCCCCCTTTTTCATTTTCTGGGGGAGTTTTCTCACTTGTTCGGCATTGTCGCCCCACGTGATTTATCTACACCTTCCGACGGCTCTATTTCAGTCTGGAAAATACGTACATTCACAGTTCGCTGTCCTGGGGCAGATTATGCAAAGTATTTCTGCCGCTGGTCGCTGCTCGCACTCGAAACGGATATTAAATTTTATTGCTCATGTTGCCATGGCTTTTTCCGCAGGAGTTGGGGTGGCCAGCTCACGAGGGGCGGGGGCGGGGGGTGGGGCACCTGGTTGTGTTGTTTTTGCTGCCGCCTGCTCAGTGAGCTCTCAAGTGGCCGACCGGTCAATTAGCCAGGTCTAATCGCAGTGCGGAATGTGGCGTGCATTTTTCCAGGGGGCGGGGTGATGAACAGCAGGGCATTTGAGAGGAATTTCAAATATTCCATAAATTCATAATTGAACATATAGGTATTTATCGGATTGGAGTGGCAGCTAAGTTTAATAAGTTGAATTGGTTGATTTGAGATAGAGTCACATGGCACACCTGGTCATTTGGCATATGATTCGACGAGGCAACATGATCGCTTCCTGCAAATTGCACATAAATTATATACTCAAATGCGATTTACCGCTTGGCATCAACGCAATCAACGCAATCTGCCTGGCTAGGCAACATTTTCAAGGATCAACATCCTGTCGCCTACTCGCATTACCAAGCAAGCTGGCACGAGCCAATTTAGAATGCCAAATTCGTCAGCGTTTGCGAAAGAAAAGCGCACATAACCGGCAATTAATGAGCAGTTGTTCCAGCGTCGAAGCACTCGAAGGACAATGGAGGAAGGACCTCGGAGACGACGACTGACAGGCGGCATAAAGGAATCCGAGCCCAGCGCAGGGAGCACAAAAAGCCGATGGCATATGCATTTGATTCTCGAACCGAAAGCGAAGATTTCGCTTTCGTTGCGGGGACTTTGGCATTGGCATTGCGGAACATAATTAACCGGAAGCGCGGCACACGCGCCAGGACGAAGAACAGGACTCGAGCAGGATGATCGGCACACCGACGCAGGATCCTTGCGGGTCGCAGGATCGCGTGTCAACAACCGTAGAAAGAAAAAGCATTTCCGCTGCCATCGCCATCGCCATCGCCGCCGCCGCCGAAAGCGAAATCAAATGTCAGGCCAGTGGCGGAAAAAAACGAACAACGCCCCGCAGGAGCAACCGGTTTTTCGGGCAGGATCATCAAGGCTAGAGATGATCATACACTTGGAGAAAAATACTCCTCTAAGGTTTACAATTTAAGTTTATTGTACTTATATATTTGGGATTTATTTCATCAAAAGGCAGCTAAGACAAAGTACAAGAATAAGATACCACATGTTTATAACGTAGATATTTGTTTTCAGTGTGGCAGTGCTGCTCAATTAGAGCGCGGGCAAACAAGTCGCCTGATTATCCTTTTCTGCCCACTTCAAGGAGCGAGAATCTCCGCCGGCAGCTGGCTTGCAGAGAAAGGAATCTCGATCTTGGTGGCTGAACAATTGTTCGACTGCGCACATTGCTTCCTGTCGTCCTGCGAGCCACCGGAAGGATCAGCGCCGTCTCCGAGGGTTGCTCCTTGCCCCAGGATCCTGCTCGCTCCTGGTTCCACATTCCTAGCTCGCCTAGCTCGCCTAGCTCGCCTCGCCTCGCAGTTTCTTGGAGGCGTGTTCGCTGGTGTGCGTCGCATATGTAGCAATTAATTTGCCTCAATCCTGTCGCAGGACATGTGCAAATACCACTCGCATGTCCTTGAGCGCGTGCCGCGCGTCCTTAGGCGACCTTTGGGCGTCTTCAAAAGGGGGCGTAGCGCCTGCTGCAGCGTCATCCGATCCTTCGAGCGCATTGTGATTCGTTTCCAGATTGACGGAGGTGTGGTTGCGATGAACTGGAATTATTAGTAGGTGCAGCTGCCTCTCTATTTAATGAACTTCTTACGAGGGGAAGATGCAGGGAGTTCGGTTCGAAGTAAACAGAGTTGAACACCCTGAACGTCTTGGCAAACTATGGCTACGAAGTAAGCCGACAAACAACATTGTTTTCCTATTTAATAAATAATATGTACAGTTAAATATCGTGAGAGTTTATACTGAAAATTTAATAATACTCCCTCCACCTCCTCGACCACCACCTCTAATCCACTTAGAATCTGTCATAACCATTTAGTGCCCATTTCCACTTCCACTTCCATTTTGCGCAAGCTAATTACCTTGTCACACATCTCCCCTTTTTTTAACGCCGCATGTCCTTTTTATCCCTGCCTCATGTGTAGTAACAAGCCCTAACCCAATATTTAACTATCATGTAGCAGGAAGGAAAAGCATTCTCCCACGAGCGGACCAATCATAATGGTAAATAAGGCACTTTCCGGCTGATTAGCATAGGGATATGAAAAGTGTTTCGTGTTTCGTGTTCGCTGGAAAACTGTTGCCGTGTGCCGTCGCTTCGCTTCCTGTCATAAAAAGCAACAACAACCGCAACACCTCCCCCTTCTGTTCCATCCAGCAGGTCACAGTTCACAGTTCACAGGTCACTGTGTGCAGGTCGCAGGCTGAAGGGTTGAGTGAAAATATGACAAAAAAGTGAAACGCGTGTCAACGTTTTGGGCGGCAAATTATTAACATGCTCGGCGGCCACACCCACGCCGCCCCTTTGTTGGCCTGCGGTAAGCGCATTATGCAACATTGTGTCAAGCTCGATCGGAACTGGTCACGCGACCCTCGGCAATACAATTATAATTGCGACAAATTGAACGCCGCCGGTGGCACGCGCCTTTATTGGCTCATCTTCCGGTGGCTCGGAAAACAGATTGCAACTTTGTTTTTTCCCCCCGCCCGAGTTTCCCCCATTAGCCGCGTGCTTTTCCTCATTGACTCCACTTCCTCTCGGGTTGATTTATTGCCCTCTACTTACTAACTTACTTCCGGTCCTGGCCGATGATTCGATGTCCTTGCGACAGTTGAGCGCCCAATTCAGCTCGAGCACTTTTTATTGGCCTTCTTTTGTGAAGCGCTTTTTGTGGCTGCCACATGGCGATGACTTCTGCGGATGCTGCTAGTGGTTAGATACATTGATGCATAGATATATTAGATACTGTGGTGCATAGACTCAACTAAAATGAAGTTAAGCTAAAGCTCACTGCCTTTTGTCTACTGAAAAGTGTAATTATCCTCATTAAAGTAGTATCCATGAGTGCCGACCTCCCACGGTGCTGCCCTTCATATTTTTGCATATATATCTGCATATCTTGCAGATAATTTGTTGGGTTTTCATTAGAGGCAAACCGCAGCTGCTAAGCATTGGTCAGCCGCAGGAATCGAGCGTAATTAGGAGTTCACATTTATCAGATGGTTGATCAACATTGAGCAAGAAGCAAATCACGGCGGCCAGCTGAAAAATCAAAACAAAGCAATTATTTGCGCCAGAGTGGAAACGCTCAAGGGATTTGGGCAGTAATTTGTGCTAATTTGGGTGCAGCGGCAGAAAGATGGAAGATGGTAGAGAGTGCCCCTCTCAACACAGAAGCTGGATTAATAACCCATCAAAATATAGTGGGAACACGTCAAAACACTGTCAATACATTTCCCAAATCCCATCTGTATCTCAGTCTGCACTTGTGCGATGATTGTTCTCTGGAGAGCGAAAAGGGAACTGTTTTCCAGCTTTGAAAGGAACCGACAATGCCCTGGCTACCTACACACCCGCATCCATAGCTCCTAATCCCTGTGTGTGTGTGTGTGTCCATTGTGCAGGATCGCAGGGAAGAGAGGTCCCGGGCGAGGACCTGCCTGGCCAGGATTATGCCTGTAATTTGGCCTGCTTAGTTGCTTAATTGTGCTTAAATGTATGCATAGCTTGTAAAATATTTGCCTTAAATATTTTGGTTAAATGGTGAAAGGGTACACAACACGCTGCTGGCTATGATTTTCTATATCCTGCACAGGATTTGAGAGAACTAGGATGTGGGATACCTGCTCTTTAAGAATGCATATTTCATAAACCAGCACTACTGCCAACGGAATGATTATGATTTCGAATTCCCCCATCAAGCCATAGAGTCCAATCCACTTAACATGCTCCCAAACAATGAGGAACTCCCACAGAATGGAACTCCGAATGCTTCTTCACAGTCAATTTCGCTAATAAATGTGTTTTGCCAATGCTGGCGAAAATAATTCCGCCACCCCGCTTGATATTTAATTTCCCGTTTTCCCTTCTGGCTAAGCCGCAATTTCCGGTGACACCCCCCAAAGGCGAAAATCAACGCCCCCAACAGACATCAAGTCTCGAATTCGAATCCGAAGCTGTCAAAATGCAGGCCACAAAAAGAAATTATGACAGCAGGGAGGAGTGGGTGTTCCGAAAGTGGGTGTTCGAGTCGAATGTGTTGTCAAAATGCCAGCATACGCATCGAAAGCCAATTAGGAAACATAAATCACGCTTCACATGGCGATGCACTGCGGAAAATGGGGACTACCTACCACGGCAAGCCCAAAAGTACTCATAGAACATATGAATATTCGCCATGAATCAATAGAGTGCATTATTTGCTTATTGGCTATCTTTATTGCAACACACTTCCGATTCTCCCTGTGCAGGATACAAATCCTTCTTCACATCCAGCCCACAGACAAAGAAATCCAGCACGCACATTGATGCACAAGTACAGTAGTCATCCCCCAACCACAACGAGCCAGCAGCACCGAAGGAAGCCGAGCAAGTGCCAAAAGCTGATTTCACTGTAATTACAAGTCACACTCCTTTCGGGTGGTGGGATTCGCTTTTTGGGGGTGCAAACCCATCGAGGGGAAGATGAAAACATCCTGCAAATGTGTTCTTTTTGTTTGGCAGCACTTAAGCGATGGCCTCCCCCACAGCCACCCCCTCAACCCATCATCACCTCATCCACTCATCCACTCATCCCATCAGCAGATTCCTCTTTTTTAGAGAAAATGCTTCTGAGGTTCATGATGCTGCTGGTGGTGATGAGTTGGCGAAACCCGCAGAACAGACACACCCACCGAGGGGAGTGGGAAACTCCTTTCGCTTGCACTCAAAGAAAATGCTAGCTAGAGCGGCAAAAGCACGTAAAGTTATCATATATCACTAAAGGTTTCTAGGTTTCTAAACACACAAATAGTTGGGATATTGAGTGTGATCCCTATGTGTATTATACACATTATTCCCATTTGGTGTCCAACTACTTTCCTTGGAACTTTTTCTTCGAGTGCCTGGTTTTCCACCTTCCGTGTGGGCGTTAAACGCGTGTCAGGCTAACCACTAAGTAAACAAAGACAGCCTTGGGTTGGTCGTGGACCACCAGGTCCCTGGGGATGCAGTAAGCCAGGAAAGCTGGCTGTGGGCTGTGGGATGTGGGGTGTGTGGGCAATAGAAATGTCACAAACAAACCGATTAAACAAGTACTTGGCAAACAAACACCCACAAAAAACCAGCGACACCGCCCAGGCGAATCAAAGCTGCGAACCGAACCGAACCGAAAAGTTTCCAAGGGTGACCAAGCATTCAGAAACCCAACAATCCAACAACCCAACAACCCTTTTGGAAAGTTTGGTGGAAATGGTGATTTCCCTTCTTCCCGGGCTTCCGATTAGGTTGATGGTGACATCGTTTTGTGGGTCACGCGACCCAGACTCACTAATTCAATTCAGCTCTCATCTCATCTTTTGGCACTGGCAATCTGCGGAATATGTTAATGCCCGCTTAAGCCTATTAGTGTCAATTAAAAAATAATCGCCAAAAGGATGCGTTCTAAACTTTGTTTGCAGCGGGGAAATGTCAAATGCATGTCCTGATTTTACATTTTTTGCGTTGCGATTACGCGGTCAACTGGTTATCCTGGCCAATATGGTTTCTTTAGATTGTGGGAACCCATAAAACACACACACACCAGTTTCAGAATATATCAATATTTCAATCTACCCAAAGCAATCAAGCAATTCGCCAATCCAACTCTTCTGAGAAAGCAGACAGGACACTCGTCACATGCATTCAAATGGCAATTCCCATTCCCATGGCCATGGCTGGTCTAATTTGTGGGTGTTGTGGGGAATTAACCTCTTAATGAACTAATTTACTCAAGATTAAGATGGCCAACAAAGGAGGCGGCCGCAGCTAATTGTAAAAAAGAGCGGGACGCAAGGACCAGAGCAGAGCAGAGCACGACGAGAAGGACGAGAAGGACTGAAGTTTGGCTAGGTAGCAGATCCTTCGTCGCAGATAGGAAGCCGAGCAAATTGCCAGGCGGTTAATCTATTTAAACGCGCCAAATACGCGCGACACAATGGCAAATCACCAGTAGTTGAATGCGTATTTGGTCGAGTGCACAGATTTAGGGATAGAGGGGATCAAAGGACGAATGGCCAAAGGAAATCCGTCTATGGCCGGCAGCGGACAAAGGCCGAAACTCGTCTAATTGCGCGCCTATGAGGGAAGCGAAGAATCCGCAGTTCCGACTGTAGAATCCCGAGCGCAGAATGCAGAGTGCAGAATGCAGAAAGCGAGAGAACCTGCCAATTGTTTGGGAACATCCCTTAATCTGTGTCGGTAATCGGTAATCGGCGCAAATCGCAGGACGCGCGGCACAAAGGAGCGGCCGAGATCCTTTTGAACTTTGCTTGGGCGCAAAAGAAGGTTAGCAAAATATTATTACAAACCTACGGAACCGTAACCCACATAACATTAAGTTGTGCACTCGCAGAAATACTGGTGCACTGCGGAAATATGCAACTAATTATATGAATGGGATATGCAGTTCCATTTGTACCTTTGCCATGTAATTTAACCTTCAAACCATTCAGTAAAGTATTATACATCATCTTCAATTGTAAATGATGGTTCATGATGGTTCCTATGAACATATTTCGGTTTAGATTGACAGTTCCCAAGCGAATAGCAAATTATGCAGCTCTTGTCGTACCACATTTTGCTCAGTGTACCTGCTTACGCTTGTGCCTGTGTTTACTCTTGAATGAACTGAAAACATTTCAATTTGACAATCGTAATGGAGGCAAGGATGCTGAAGCCGCTCATGGCTAATATAGGCGATTTAGGGGATTACATCAATTGTAAAATTGGTCAAACACCGCAATTGTTTCACTCCGCAAATCGGATATTCCACTGCCCATGGATACGCGCTCACCCACACAGAGAATCGTTCCCACAAAGGAGCACAGTACGCAGGACGCAGGACGCAGGACGAAGGACGAGTCCCCGGGCAGCTGTTGAGTTTCCCTTTGAGAGGCCCTCATCGCCGGCCATTGTCCACGGCCGCCTTCGTCCTAGTTACACATATGCAAACGTATCTCAGGGATACGCCGGACCCGAGGTCCTTGTTCAATGCCTTGTTCAATGCCTTGTAATCGCTCCTGGCTTACCGCAGATTATGCAAGCCGCTCTGCTTCCCTTCCCCCGGAAAGCGATTTTCCCATAGCATTGATTCATTTCCCTGGAAAAATCGTCCAAAATCTCTGCTGCAATCTGGCATCAGCCCAAGCTCAGTTCCTCGCCGAGGTGTAAATCTTCAATTTTAAGGTTAATTTGCCGACGAGGTGCGAGAAATGCGAAGCGTTTTATTGGTTTAGTAGAGCAGTCAGTGGGCGGTGCTGGAAAATCGCCAACTAGCCCTAGATTGAAGTTAGGATGGGTGGGTGGTGCACGTGGTGCAAGTGGTGCAAGTGGAAGGAGTGTGCACACCTTTGAGGTAATATTATTTAAGTCTATAAATCAACAATTTTTTAATGGAAAAGCCTGCTCGCTTGGGATACAAGTTATGTGCAATTCCGCGGCGACCTTTAACCCCTCGAGAGGGAAAAAGAGTCCTAAAAATAAAACGAAATCCCAGAGCACCGCAACCATTTTGCAAACTCATTAAAAATTTACAACAAAAAAGCAGCGGCAAAAAAGGACACACAGCAACAACAACAGCGAGCGGAGGTTGCACTCTGCTTGCATCTCTTTCCCGCTGACCTCTGAACTCTGAACGCCATTTGCATCTGCGCTGTGCATCTCCTTCTCGCACAGCTTTTGCACTTTTTGTTTTATATTTTATTTTTGCACATTTTGCCGCATTTTCAAGTTCCTTTGTTGTTGTTTAGTTTAGTTCGTTCTGCATTCACAGTTAGTCCACTCGGCCACCCCCTCGCCGCCCCTCGTCCTTATCAAGGATACTCGCCCCTTCCACTCGCTTCAGTGTGTGTGTGTTTGGTCATGCTTGCATGGCCTTTGAATGGAAATGAACAGAGGTGAAAAGGAGCAGAGATAGTGGAAGAGAGATAAGGTGCAAAGATAGCTACAGTTTAAAAAAACATGTAGCTCAACTACTTTCTAAATGGTCCGTTCAAAAAGTCCAACAGCGGAAATCTAAACAAATTCTGTAAAAATGGCAGCTTAAACGGACTTTTTCTCTCCCCTCTTTTCGGTCAGTGTAGCAAAGCTGCATAGGCCGTGGTCGTTTTGTTTGTTGAATGTCCAGTTGGTTGTTGTTTGTGCTGCCATTTTCCATTTTCCCCTCGTCGCTGCCTTTTTTCACTGCGTTTATTTATTCAACTAAATGCAGATTGCACATTTCAGCATGTGCCGTTCATTTAGCTTCCAGTTAATCACGCTGTTTTGGCCGCTTTTGTCAAGGATATTCATCAGATTGTTCTTGTTTCGTGATACGTACTCTAACTAAAATAGTGTACATAAATCACACAGTACTAAGCTTGTTCAATTAAGCAGTGGTTATTTTAATGACGGGCTTCCAGCAGTTTTCATGTCCTTTTGAAGAGGAGTTACCCGTCGGCAGCAAATTTAACTTGCTACGAGTATATTTTATACTTGTATCTTTTGTGACGCCCATACACATTCGGGCCCAATGAGTATGTCTAATCAACAAAGAGCAGATATTTGCATATCGATTTCCCCACACGGGAGTCTGGCACAACAAGCCAGATTGCCGGAAAATGCAGTCGAAATGGCGGCCATAGTCCTTCAAGGATCTAGTAAATCCCCCACGCTCCCACGTTGTGCTTTTGTGTGGTCCTGCAGCTGCAGCTGCTGAACTGCTGAGCTGCTAAACTGCTCAACTGCTCAACTCCAGCAGCAGCAGCCATGTGCTCTGCAATGCCCAAGAAAAGGTCCTGGACCAAGGTCCTGCAAACGGAAGAGGGGCGGGGCGGGGCGGGGCGGGAGGCGGTGGAGCTGGTGGCACAGGACGACAAGCACTGGCAAAGCAAACAAAGTCAAGGAAGCCGCGCTGGAGATGCCATCAAAATGAATATGAGATTATATTTAACTAGTGCTGGCTGGCGATGCAGGGGGCTTCAAATTAAACGAATGAGAAATGTGCACCTAGAGAAGAGGACACTCCACACTATAATATAATTCATATTAGTTTCCAAACTGAGGTATAAGTAATTCTTTAATCAACTGTTATGTATTTCATTAAACATCGTGGAAAATACATAAATGTCGCTGATATCCTGCGACAAACATTCCCGAGTAGAACAGGGATTACTGATTGGATTACGGCCGAATTATTTTCTCTGTATACAGCTCATGAGTTGGAGAATTGGGTGGCTGTTGGAAGCAGAGAATCAGAGAATCAGAGAAGCAGAGTGCCGGAGAATCCTTGCCCGCTGGCGGGCTAAAGGTGAGCAAACAAAGACGCTGATAAAACGAAATGCCAAAACGACAATTGAAACGCCCAACAAAAGGCATGAGCTTTCCAGGGGGGGTGGGGGGTGGGAGGTTCGCTGCGAAAGGGGAAAGGGATGGGGGTGGACCAGTGAAAAAGTCAACTCGAGAGTGATCCACGGGCTGGTGGCTGCCATTTCTTGGTGTCTGCGTCCCATCCAAATCAAGTGTGAACGGAATACGGCCAAAGGTGGCTCATCCATCCATCCATCCATCCATCCGTCCGTCCATCGCTCTCTTTCCAGCAGCCGAGTGCTTCGCATAGTGCTCTCCCTGTCACGCGGAACCTCCTCCATCTCGTCACTCCGCTATGTATCATCTTCATCTTCCCGGGCTCTTGAGCTCTATCTCTATATAAATATTTTAGGGGCGGGCTCTGCTCACTGCCTCTCTCTTTCGCCGTAATATTCCAATTCGACATTTTGTCTTTTCATTCATAATGCAGTCGCTGTCGGCGGCGGCGGCGGCGGCGACGTCGGCGTCAGGACATATCATCCAATCTGAACGTGATGATTAAGTTCTCCTTTTGCCCGTCGCTGCCATCAATCCATCTCGCTCGCTCTCGCTCGCTCGGCCCAGGACATCTGCATCCCTCTCCCTCGCTCTGCCGCTGTCTGCATGCCAGGCATTTCAGCTCTCACTCGCGCACACGGAGGCAGCGCGCAGGACTCTCGGGGGTTGTTTCGCCAGGATTCACCCCAGCACTCGCCGTGTGTCCTTTTCATATTTCTTAAGGCCCGCACCGTTCGCTGTTTGCCTTCATTCCGCTTCGGTCGCTGATCCTGTGCTGAACGCGTCCTGTTCCTCGCGTCCCTCGATTTGCATTTGAAGAGCGTATATGTATATCCTTTTCCACGAAACAAGTGAACTTTGAGCAGTGAAAAGGACCAAGTCTAAGCGTGTTGAATTCGTGTGTGCCAACTGTTGTGTTTCGCCGCTAACAAGTGGAGATCGGCCGCCTGCCAAGGGAACTGGATATCCACTTAGGCAGTGCCTGAATATGGTTTACTTTGTACGTATTTGCTTACTAAGATATGTTAGCTTGTTACTCCGTAATTGGAAAACTCCGACGGGAAAACGGGCTTAGTTATAAGGAAATTAGTAGCATTTGGCAGGATCTAAGTTTTTGCTTTACATAGTTTATAGTCCTTCAAAAGCTTGTATCTCCACAGAATGTATCTGTACAGAATCCTTATGATTTTGATGCACCTAATCAAGAGCCAGCTCCAAGTTATTACTTCGAGCATGTGTTAGAGCCACTTGCTCGACCGAAGGCAAAGTTTCCAAGTGCTGGTGTGTTGATTGAGTATTATGCCACGCACTTGGTTAATAAGCTTGAGCTTAAGCGGCTCGCACTCATAAGGGCAACATTTTGAAGTGGCCACTAGAACACCGACATGATTTGGGCTGCTTAGAACTGAAACTACGCGTTCGTGTAGTTTGGCACCCGGGAAACTTACGGATCGAGGGCTGGCCGCCGCTGCCTCCGGGTCAGCGTGTGAAATGGTGCCCGCCTCCGGTTTAATGAGATTAAGGCGCACTTTGGGAGGGAAACTGCAAGATGGGCGAGCTGCGGACCCAGACTTGCTGAGGCGTCAAATCAAGTTAATTAAAAGCGGCAAGGAAGTCGGTAATCGCACCGGATGTCGCACATTAGCCACACTCGAGGGCACATGGGGAAGATGGAGCTGGAGACGCAGCCGGAGACGGAGACGGAGACGGCGGCCTTACACCTCCAGTGGAGTGTAAGCGATTTAATGATTCGCGAATGAAGTCGAGACCCGCGCCAAAAAACAAATTCGCATATTGCACACTGGGCCTGTGTTATGATTGATGGCAATATGCTGGCGAAAGGATTGAGGCCATTGTTTGGGTTAAGTGGAGTGTAAGCCAGGGCCAAGCACGGGTTAAATGCAAATAGCATGGGCATGGTATGCAAAATCAATCGGGCAATATTATGAAACGCACTGCGGTTTGCGTTTAATTGCAACCCGCTGGCTGGCCATGAATTATCCTGCGGAAATGTCCTGCCGCTGGGAGCACGCCCTCCGCTGGCGTTTGTTTGTGCTCCCGAATTGCCAACGCATTAGTCGCACTTGACTGATCAGGCGGCAAATAGTACGTACAGCTGCGGTCAAAACAATAGGGACCCCTTCCAAATCCTCGAAACTTGCAGGCACTGGGAATAGGTGTTGTTATTATATCCATAATTATAACCCAAATTGCTTATGCTTTGCATATGCGCTTTAAGAACCAACAAGTTTTCAGATATGTATGGGAACCACACTAGTAGTCTCCCCCCAACTGTGGCCACAGTCGCATTCATAGCATTAGGCACACACAATGGAGGCGTATGCCTTCGATTAATTGATAACCCGTTGCTTAGTTTGCATACTCAATTTGGTTCTTTGTTCCCTCCCTCCCTTGCAGAGTCCGCGTGGCATGCAACCGTGTAGTCCAGCGGGAGAAGTCGCAATGATGCCGCCATCCAAGAGTCCCGTGATGGAGAGCGCCGCCTCCGACCAGAATCCTGGCCAACAGAGCCAGCAGCAGGACGAGCAGAGCGCCAAGCGGGCGTGTCCCCTAAAGTTTTCGATAGCCAAGATCATGGAGCCGGATCACAGGCCCAGCCAAGTGCCACCGCCGCAGCCAGCTCCGGTTTCCTTCGCCACCAACGATGACGACGAGGATGAGGATCCGGAAATCGATGCCGACTCGGAGCGCTCCTGCAGCCCCATCGAGGTGATCAGCCTGGATCAGTCGCCATCCACCGTGAACTATGACTCCGCTTTCAAGAAGTATGTGCCGGGTCCCTGCTCGGGCGCCACCACGTCGGTGGCCTCGCCTCCGAGCACCGCTGCTGTGCAGCAGTTCGTGAGCTCCCGCCACCAGGAGCTGCTCTCGCAGTATCCCCTGCTCTACTATGCACCCAATCAGCTGATGTGCGCCGCCGCTGCCGCCCAATATGCGGCCCTGACCGCCCAACAGCAATCGCTGGCCAGCGCCGCCCACCTGAGCAGCTTCACCGCCTCCCTGAACGCCAGCTTGCATCACTCGCAGTCGCTGAGAAGGAATCTGGGCCATCCTCTGGCCGCGGCAGCTGCCGTGGCGGCGGCGGCCCAGTCCCAGGCGGTGCCCAATCTGCAACAGAGCCTGGAAAAGTCTCCGGTGGCGCAGAGAAGTGCCCAGAGTTCGGGATTGCAGGGTAACTTGAAGAGGAAACGATCGCCGCAGGATCAGGGCGAGGTGACGCCGCCACCAGTGTCTACTGCCACTTCCGCCACTGGGGCCAGATCCCGCTCCCCCTCGCCGCAGGGCTCCATCGAGGACAGCAGTCCGGGATCGGCCAGCGGCGGAAAGCCCAAGACCTTCTCCTGCCTGGAGTGCGGCAAGGTGTTCAACGCCCACTACAACCTCACCCGCCACATGCCCGTCCACACCGGAGCCCGGCCGTTTGTGTGCAAGGTCTGCGGCAAGGGATTCCGGCAGGCATCGACTCTCTGCCGGCACAAGATCATCCACACCTCGGAGAAGCCGCACAAGTGCCAGACCTGCGGCAAGGCCTTCAACCGCTCCTCCACCCTCAACACCCACTCGCGCATCCATGCCGGCTACAAGCCCTTCGTGTGCGAGTACTGCGGCAAGGGGTTCCACCAGAAGGGCAACTACAAGAACCACAAGCTGACCCACAGCGGCGAAAAGGCCTACAAGTGCAACATCTGCAACAAGGCCTTCCACCAGGTGTACAACCTCACCTTCCACATGCACACGCACAACGACAAGAAGCCCTACACCTGCCGCGTCTGCGCCAAGGGATTCTGCCGCAACTTCGATCTGAAGAAGCACATGCGGAAGCTGCACGAGATCGGCGGCGATCTGGATGACCTGGACATGCCACCCGCCTACGACAGGCGGCGCGAGTACACGCGCAGGGAGCCACTTGCCTCCGGTTACGGCCAGGCCTCGGGTCAACTCACGCCGGACTCCAGTTCCGGCAGCATGTCGCCGCCCATCAATGTGACCACACCGCCACTCTCCAGCGCCGAGACGAGCAATCCCGCCTGGCCCAGGTCCTCGGCTACGCAGTACCCGGCCGGCAGCTTCCACCACCAGCTGGGAGTGGCTCCACCGCACGATTATCCCAGTGGCTCCGCCTTCCTGCAACTCCAGCCGCAGCAGCCACATCCGCAGAACCCGCAGCACCACCAGCAGCAGCAGCAGCAGCAGAGGCTCTCGGAGACGTTCATTGCCAAGGTGTTTTGACAGCGATACTATGCGGAAAGCTTGAACAGCTCCACGGGGTCGACGTCGACGACCAGCTCCACGGTGACCACCACCACCACCACCACGGCCCTATCCTCGATGGCCAACTCCAGGAGCGATCTGCTGATCGACTGACTGCAGTTTGTGGCAGCGGCGGCCGCTGCTAGCAGCTCGAATTCCGGGCAGGACACCGGCCAGTCCCCATCCCCGGAGCTCGGGTGCACGGCTCTGGGCAGTGCGGTCCGTGCGCTGAACGGACTCTTCTAGGCAGCTGGTCCTGCCCACCTCCACCCACCCCGAAGAACCTCAGCAGCCACCAAATGGTTTCAACTTGTGCAATATCCCACTCAGAAAGAAGATCATGATGATGATGATGATGATGATGATGATCCCAACGCTCAGTCCACATCTCCAAGCAGCATTTTGTACATAGCGCGTCCCCAAGATGTCCCACAGAACACTCTACTTAAGCAGCTCTCTCGATGTATAGATGTAGTTAAAGGATTTACCTAGTTAGTCGCCAATACCGAAAGTCCTGAGTTCTGTGTAGATCGGCTACACGGATACTCCAGGGCTCGTTTCGATATAGGAAGTGGTGTTTTTAACATTGCGTTTGAGCTTTTTGGGGTCTGTCAACCGAAATACATAGATGGAAATGTATCTTAGCGTTGCACTAGATATCCGTACTGTACTGTAGCCCTAAGTGTCTGTGTAACCCAACGCAAATTAATGAAAAATCGAGAACGTTTTAACGAAGATCCATGAATGCATTGTATTTGTTTAGGTCTTAAGTGATATTATTGATACTGTTTAAGCAATAAATCAATTCTTCAATTATTAAACGGAAATGCTGTTTACATACACGCACGTTGGAAAAGCGGGAGCTGTGCCTTTAAAAAACCCGATATTGTCCCCAGATGAACATATACATATGCAAATAACTGAGCAACGGTGTGGGCTGCCATTGAGTTGAGTGGAGTGGAGGGATCATAAAAAATGCAAATGGATGCGAAATGAAAACAATTATTGCTGCATTACTCGGGCCCCAGAGTCGCGTTTAATGGGCTCTAAACTGTCGCCACGTCTGCCGCATGACATTTGCAACTTAATTAGTGGCGACCAGCCCCCACTTTGCCATCTTCCGCTCGGGAAAACTCCGCAGGTGGCAGGCCCAGCCACACGCCTCAGTCATTTGCATAGCACTTTGATCTGCGGCTCGAGAAAAGCCCAGGAATCCCGCAGTGGAAATGGCTCTGGAGCAGGAAGGTCGATGATGAGTTGAGTCCGCTCATAGAAATGCAACAGAAGCATCCTTATTAGTCAGGCAGCTCAATTAATAAGGCAAGTTAGAAGTATATGAAAAATGTACAAACATATAGATCCATATCCTTAGTTATTACAAAACAATATTCAAGTACTCAATATGAATAGCTTCACTTGACAGTTCAAATATTTATGTTTATTTTGGGTGGGCTATTGTAATCCTGCTGTCTTCGGCTTGGTGACATCGGACTATTGTAGAGCTTTAATACGCCAGCCCGGAGTGATGCATGTGATGTCCACTTGAGTTGACATCCTTCCCCTTTTCCCTGGCCAAATCGCATGAATAATTCAGAGCGGATTGAATATCCGAATGGGAACGAAAAGCGAAATCGAGCGGTGCGGTGCGATGCGATGCGATGCGATGCGTTGCTTTTTTATGCAAATAATCAAAGACGACTGACGTACAGTGGGCCCTCAGCATATGCTCAAGCACACCGCCCACTGATTCCGTTCGCTTGGGATGACAGTTCAGGAGAGGAAGCCCTCTGGTTGTGCCCAATTTTCGATGATGATGACTTCTGACACCGCCTCGCGGCGTTCTTTTGAACCAAATCGGCTTCCTCGATTCCTATCGCCGTCGAAGGCCAACCCCCAATTGTGGAATGAATGTGAATGGTCCTTCAGCCGTTGTCATGTTGGCCGCTCCCCCAGTCGATTCCTTTTGATGTTTGCCTTATGCACGCCCAGTCGGCCATTCGAGTGTCCATCTGCCTGGCCTTCTGTGCGCAGTGCCCCCAATCCCTAACCCAATCCCTTACCCAATCCCACAGTATATTCCCCATTCAATCCCACTAGCACAAACCGACTTATTTGGCTAATTGAACGCGGTTGGTCGTTGGCAGCACTTCATGCAGATCTGGCCCGGATAACTCCGCTCTTTTCCACTTCTCGGCCCGCTTATGCATGACACCTTGGCACTCCGGACAATCAGATTTGGTCACCCGGCCGGATGACATTAATTAAGCTAATTAATACCTATTGATCCTTGGGCAGTGCCAAAGTTTTCATTTCCGCCCGCAGGAAGCAGAAGTGTCAAGATTCTTGGTCACTCCCTTGTATCATTTCTTGCACTGCAATGTTGTGTAATTTGCTTATTTCTAGCAGATAATAATCCTATTTAATTGCAATTGTTTTAGTTACCTCGAGACATATGAATTGATTGTGAAAATACCTGAATAGTTTCATTGAATGAGTGGCCTAGCAGTGATTTCGTAGGAAATGATTAATATAGAAACCTAAGAAAGCACAGATTTTATCACGAACTTATAGTTTCTGATGACACTGATCTTATCACGAACTTATAGTTTCTCCCACTCGAAGAGCGCTTTCCCCTACTTAAAAATAATATAATAACCTCCGCCATATTTGCGGCTATCATTGGTGGCCCCCAAAATTGTTTATCCGCCGTAAACAATTTCCACAGGCGCCATAATTTTTGTATAGCCCCCCCCCCCACCGAAATAAGCATAATATTTTCGCCTTTGTTTTTAGCATATCAATAACTCTTATCGGCGGTTTGGGGGCCGTGGCACGCCCACCGATTGTGCCACAACAACTCGAGCACGCAACAGGAGAAAAGTGGGGAAAGTGCGGAAAATGCGAGCACTCGAGCCCCTCGCTGCGCACAATGAAAAATTATAATCCAATTCCATTGTCCGTCGCCGGGGGGGTGGGAGGTGGGAAAATACGGCAGACAACGACTGCGCTTATCGCCCGAAATGAGGCAGAACAATAAGGACACGGATGAGGATGGATAGATGGTTGGATGAATGGATGGATGGATGGCTGGATGGATGGATGGATGGATGGATGATGCACCGAGGCGGGAATGTAAGTCGAGCGTGAACTGCAGCGTAATCTCTTCCGGATATGATTGCGCCACCAAGTGCGAGGGATTTGCTGCCACCGGTGCTGTGACCTATCAGCTTTGTGTGCCGGCATCTTTGTGCCCCTTGTATCTTGTAGCTTGTATCCTGGCATCACTCGGCTCAGCTGAGTTCAGCCCAGCGCAATCTGCCGTGATTACAATTTCTTAAAAAGCTAAAGCTGCATTTTCCTTTCAATTACGAACGCCCTCGGCGGCTCCTAATGGCCACATAAGTGTATCTCCTGTGCCAACAATGTGCTGGCTAAAAAAAAAAAGGAGGAGAACAAAACAACACTTAACCCACGTTAATTGTCGACTCTCTGAACTATGACATGATCCCCTGCCACTCCTCCACATCGAGAGTGTCCCATGTCAATGGCTGGCTGCCATTAGAAAAAGAGGAAGCCACGGGGCGCTCAAGATGCGAGCGTTACAGCATTCCATTTGAGTACTTATAGTTTGGTCTTCTACGTAGAATGGGTCCTGTACACTGGCAGAAAGTTCCTGCCCAACGAACCTTTGCAATCAAACTTTAATTGACAGTGCGAAACTCTTGTTGATGCAAAGTGGTTGGAAAATGCTGTGTAACTTTTGAAATGTCTTTTAATAACTCACAATCAGCCGGATTAAAGCATTGTAGGCATTTTTCATGGATCAACGACTTTATCTGAGCTTTGCAGCTTAGTTCTGACCCTTCGATCCTTTCCCGCGGCAGAGCAGCTGACTTGGAGCACACTCTGGCTGGGGTGGCATAAGGTTGGCTTCGCGCCCGCTTTTCCGGGCAGCAGTTGCTCGACTTCCCAGCGAGAAGCGAGAAGCGGGATGCGAGAGGCGAGAGGCCGGAAAACGATGACAATATGTGAGGGGATCGACGCGCTGCTTGGCAACACATTGAAATGCATTCGAGTCGACGTAACACGGCTCAATTAGTGCGGTTCAGCGACTGCCAATGCAGCTTCTCCTGTCCTCCTGTCCTCCAGTGCTCCGCATCCGCAACAGCATCCACATCCTCGTCCTGCCCCGAGTCCTTGCGATTCCATTGCTCCAGCCATTGTCCGCCTGTCCGCCTGTTCGCCTGTTCGCCTGGCTTTATGTCAACTTCTTGCACGCTTATTCACACCTGAGCACAAAACCGCACCGCGGGATTTTGCTGCCTGAGGAGTCACGAATGCGCCGCCAGCCTCGCAGTTTTCCACGCCGCATTTTCACATTTCCACATTTCCACATTTTCACATTGGCGGGCAGCGAGGCGTCGCTCATTACGTGAAAAGCTGCTGCCACATTCCATTAATTAGTCCTCCTTAGTGTGGTCTGCTTCGCCGCCTTTTGGCTGAGGAAAGGTTGGTCAGAATCTGGTAACGTACTAAGGCTATAAAAACCAGAGAGAGTGGGCGTGGCAACATCAGTTAGCAAACTGGCGCGGCAACCTGAATGTCTAATCTCATCTTTCTAGCTTTTAGAGTTCCAGAGATCTCGAAGTTCATATGGACAGATAGATCACTAATATATGTATATACTTTATATGGTCGCAAACGCTTCCTTCTACCTGTTACACACTCTTCAACGAATCTAGTATACCCTTTCACTCTACGAGTAACGCTTATAACAAATTATATATGAACATGAATAGCTTACAAGTAATGCCAAAAGATAATGTTACAGGTAAAGCTCAGTATAGTTCGGTGTATCTGCTGTCACAACACGTAAATAGAGTCCGTAACTTTGAAAATCTGGAATATCGATAGCTTAAATAGACCAAAATGCCGTGCTTTTCAATGCAACGTCAGCCCATGCATTTTGAGAACGTGCATAGCCGTCGGATCTTCATCAGTAGGGTTTTAATGATAGTGGCAGTGAGTACGCAGTATATGACAGTTCAATGGGATTTTTTTCCATTAATACTCGTATAAATTGCAGATTAACTTGATCGTAACCACGCTGATAATGACATCTTGTATTTTCAATATGGAAGCGAGAAAGTTCTTACAGAAGTACTGGTACATTGGGGTAATTGGTGTGGGTGTTATAGCCATGATTTCCATTTTGATGTGCTGTTGCAGTTTCTTGTTTCGATCCTCCCCATGCAAATACATATTATTGGCAATATATGTATTGGTCCATGCCGTAGTGGTGTGCTGTGCCGCGGTTAGATATCATCCGAAACTGGTAGGTAACTGGATATTTGTGAAGTACAATCTGTATGATACGATACCACGTCGATTTATAGGTTTTTATAGCCGTGGGCACTTGTGCCGGGATTATGGTGTTGCTGTGTCTGTTCGCCAGATTTGCTCCTTGTGACTTCACCGGATGCTGGATCTTTGTTTTCGTGTTTTCCCTAGTAGTTATAATCATGGGAATCGTGGCCTTTTTCATCCCGAGCGTACGCATAGTGTATGCATCGCTTGGAGTACTCCTATACTGTGTGTATGTGGTCATTAACATCCAAATGATAATTGGCGGCACAACCCACGGAAACCAGTTCGACGAGGATGATTATGTATTAGCTGCCATGCACCTATACACCGACATTGTATTCCTGTTTTTATATATACTGGACCTCTTTGGTTTGATAGATGACTAAAAATAAATATGATTTTGGATGGCCTAATACCATTTCTTATGTGGTGTTTAGAAAAGAGCCAGTTCACAATTGTATTATTCAAAGAGTGCCCTGTTTCCATTGCCAATTTTAAAGTGGATCAGACGAAGCCTAAAATCAACTTTCTGAAACATGAAGGAGTGCGAAGTGCAGACATTCATAGATGGCATGTCCCAGACTTTTATGAAGCACAAAATGATGCGTAACTGCCAAATGGTCGAGATCCTGAACAAGGTGCGCTCCTGCGACTGCAAGCACAAACGAAGGCTAAACAACTGGCGGATGGTCAAGTCCGTCTGCAGGAAATCCGCATCCCGGGGCTGTATACGCCTTCTTATCGCCGCCTGCTTCGCATTGCTCCTGCTCATGTCCATCTACATGGTCCATGTGGCTAGAAGGTACAACCATGTGCGTGCCTACGGCAGCAGCGCCTGCGGATCCACCTTGTTCTACAGCTACACGGACTGCGATGTGTTTTACTAGCCTATGCTCTCACCTATATTTTCAATATATACAATGGTATACTCGTATCCAACATTACTTGGCTTTCACTTCTAGCAAATGTTGGGTAGAGCAAAACCATCATGCTAACTCCAAAATGACGCCGGATCGATCATACACATTTTTTCCACTGCTCACTTCATTTTTGTATTTATTTTACCATGGTCCGAGATACACATTCGGGCGTTGATGGGTCCTGGGAAAGTTGGGTGGCCCAGGGCAGGGGCGTGTCTGGCATTATTGGGAACATTCGTGCTCAACCTTTCAACCTTTCACCCGCTTTATGATTGGACGCTGCCGTAAATTATGCATAAAGCATAAGGGCCAGAAAGAGACCGAGCGACGGGAGCGAGAGGGAGGGAAGGAGTGCTGCCTTTCGGGGTGAGTCCATCATCGAACGTGCCATTCACTTTTATTGGGTTATCGAGTGGGACAGGACCTTCCAGCCAGCCCCACCACCCCCCTTCCCACTTCCCCCGTCCATGGAAGTGCCCGCTTGTTGGCCTAGCTCAATATTGACACACGTTAATTGAAGCCCGCCGGCTGCCAAAAGTATCAATAGCCATCCCTTAGCCGTGGGTCAGCGCCGAACTGAACAACCATTGCCTGCTCACACTGTGCTGAAGGGGCGGGGTGGGGAGGGGAGGGGAGGAGAGGTGGGTTTCCGGGTGGGCGGAACTCTGGGGTGGACCTTGTTGGAGTCCCAAGGGTAAAAGCTCATGTAATGTACGCAACCATGTAATAGGTACAAATTTATTGTATACCCGTGTCTAGTGCCCCAACGAATATGTCGTTAATCTGGGGATAACTTTAAAGAAAGTTCACCCTTATGCTGGACTTTTGGACTGGTGGGGTGGCCCAACTAAGTGTGTGCCACACATGTTGGCCGATTACGTCACCTGCTGCGCGGTCATCTCTTTGCAGGCTGTAATAAATACTGATTGCCCAGGTAACTTTAAACGATCCCTAATTGACTCAGCCGAACTTTACCTTTGTTCAGTAAACGTTGAATTATGTTTTATTACATGGCTTTCAATATTTCTTAGGCGTAACAATACACAATTCCTGCAGTTAGTCGTTTTAGTCGCTTGTAGATGAGTATATTATTTGGTTCTGAATGATGGCCATCCCATCTATACATATGTATATCTAGTAAGTAAGCTATCGGCAATCCTGCTGTCATATGACATTTGCATATGCGCAGGATCTTTGAGGGATTATATGTCCTTGACCCCAAAATCTTCGCCGCCAAATCGAGAAGAGTTCAAGCCATAAGTTCAAGGGGTCTCGGGGTTTAGTCGTTAAGAGTATGGACCTCGAGATTTTTGGTTAAACGAAATCAGTAGTAAAAATAAGAAACAGTTAAATGTTTTCAAAAATTATGCATTATGTATTATTTTCGCTTTGAATTAGTTGTTTTTTTTTAGTTTAGTTCGGAGTTTAGATAGCATAATTAATCGTAAGTGTGGGTTTTTCCTATTTGAAGTTAAATTTAATACATTTTGTTTAGTTGTAAATTATTGTAATGTAAATTTTAGGACTAATTCAAGTTCATATCTAGGTATATATGTATATTTATAGGTAGTGTTATAATTGTTGTAAATACAATCGAATAATTAACTAATACAGAATAATTACAGAACAAATTGATTGGAAATAGATTTTTTCGCTCTGATCAAAAGTCTGAATATCTTTGATTCTTCACATAAGCAATTCTCAGATAATCATTTGTGGCATGTCTAGATGCATATAAATATAATGTGAGTAGGCATACATAGTATATGGGTATAAATTGAAATTTTGGAATATTCAAATTTGACACACATTTCTCGTACTTTTGTCTTTTTCATTTGGAGTGATTCACAAACAGAACGTCAACAAAAAAACAAAAAGCAAATAAATCATACAGAAAGAAGGCATAGACTAAGCGCACTTTGTAACAATTCGCTCGACTCCTCCGGTCCGGTCATTCCGCATCATTCCGTATCATTCCGCCTTAAACTCAAATAACACTTAACACGTACATAAACTGCTTATTAAACTTAACATTTACAGAATTTAATTCAAGCTAAACGCAATCGGTTGCCATATAAATTATTGTTAAAAGAAATGCACACGCGCACAAAAACGAAACGGATAACTTAGCGGCTACGCAACTTGAACTAATTACTAAGAAAATAAATTTACATCAACTGTGAATGTTTATTAATTACAAATTAGTGCTTGGTTGCTTGATTTCCTTGCCATTCATTCGCCTGTGTGTGTGGTTTCAGTTAAATAAATAGTTGTTGGTTAGTCCTTCCCGCAGATGCTCTGCCCTCGTTTAGTCATTTAGTCTATCCTAAGCTCTACACACTAGGAGTTATTCTCACAGTCATCGGGTTTGTGCTTCGTGCGTAAATTGCTCAAAAGATCGGCACAGTTGTTGACCATCATCAGATAGTCTCCGTTGTCAGCGTTCAGCTGATCGTGGTTCAATCCCCCACTACCACCCACTCCTAATCCTCCGCCCATTCCGCCTCCGTTGTTCGTCTTCTCCGCTTGTCTGGAAAAAGGGATACAATATTGATCAGTACTCTGGAGCATACAGGACAGGAGCATTGCATGAGCATACAGTTCTTTATTTGAAAACTGTAGATTCATACTAAGCTACCAATCCTACCGATTGGTGATGCTGCTCAGCATATTCCTGGACATGATGAGGGCGTTCTCCAGTTCCTTCAGCAGCAGTGAATTCTTCAGATTCGCATGCAGCTGCATAGCTGCCTGTGTGGTTGTATAAAGTTTATTGATCACATTGTGTACTTGGGCTTCCGCTGCAAGGAAATTCACTTTAAATAACGATACGATGTATATACATTTTTTCAATAGTTTCTTACGATCTGTGCCCTCGTAATCCTCCGTGGAAGTCACACCGCTCCTCTGTTTGGCATTTCCGCCGGGGCTGCCACTATTGTTAATCATCAGCTTGCTCTTGTGATCAAAGCCCAGGTTCCTAGGTCTTGGTGGCACAATGGGCTTGTTGTTGACAGTGCTATTGGGCGTCTCCTCGGAGCTGGAGTCGTCCTGCATGGGCGTGGCTAAGGGGGGAGTATACATAATTAGTTCAGATCGAAAAAGGACGAAACAAGCACACTTACCACTGCTAAAGTTTGGCGCCTTTCGCCGATTGTTGTTGACATTGTTAGTCTTGTTGCTGTACTGGCGATTTGCAGCTGTAAGTGGGTTAGATTAGGTTAGTTGATCTTTTTTTATGTAAAATAATAGGTTTACTCACCAATGGGTCCATTACTGCGTCCCTGTCCGTTGCTGGCACTCCGCAAGCGGTTGCTGTCCTCGGGTTCCGAATCGCTCTGCATGGCAATGAAAAGGGAAAATTGAAGCTTGGAATGCAAAACGAGTTGGTTGCTGAATACTTACACCCTGATTGAGAACGTTCATTGAGTTGCTGGAGGCACCCAGTCCAGTTTTGCCCTGCAAACTGTTCCTTTTGCTGGCCGATCGCGAGACGTTTCCATTTCGGTGCTGGACCTGCGGCTTCTGTGGAGTGCCATTCTGCGATTTTCCAGCTGCAAAGTCAGTCCAACAATTAACAAGTAGAACTTATGATTTTCACCAGGGTTATAGAATCGAGGGTGCTTACGCTTGCCAAAGTTGCCCATGTGCAGGTCGCTCAGCGAGCAGGCGCGGCGTATGGAGGACTCCTCGATGGGCATGGGATTGAGCGTTTTGGGATTGCCTGAAATGTGGGTCAGAGATTAGTTTCGGCTCGGGTCATGCGGTTATAGTATTTTGTGTGCTAGGATATCGAGAAATGGAGGGTGGTGGTCAATAAGGGCAAATAAAAACTAGTAAATAACTGTGGGTGCGCAAATGAAGGTGGCGGAAAACTCAAGAGGCACAACAACCAAGGCGGAAATGGGGCTCAAACCTGGCTCCATCCTCAAAACAACAGTCTGTCTGATGACATCGTGATCAGCACTATCTGCAGTGATCTCGGTGTTTTCCGGATCTCCGCTCTCGTCGTCGGCTATCACTTCCTTGGCCAACTCCACACCCTGGCTGTTGTAGATGCCAGTGAAATCGGTGCTCTCGAGGACATCTGGTAAGCTGCAGTTTCTGCGTATATTTCTCGCATAGGCGCACAGATCCGAGGCATCTTTGGATGCCAGATCCTCATCTTCTGCGGGATCTTCACCTCTGGCCAGCATGTCGAAGTTCATGGTCAAACTTTTCACATAGCCCTTCTCCTTGGCATTGCAGTTGAAGGGCCTCAATCGCGATTCGGTGGCCAAGCGTATTTGCTCCATTTTGTTCTCCTCCATGGCGATTAACTTCTCGATGATGTCGATCTTTTTGGCTATATTCTGGCACTGATGGCTGGTGGAGCTGCCTGCTCCTTTTCCTTTTCCTTTTCCCTTTCCACTTCCTCCCTTTCCGCTGATCTTTCCAGCGTTATCGAGGTTTTTCCGATACTTCTCCCGCTCCTGTTGTATCTCATCCACCACTGCCTGGAGTTGGGGTTTGGTGTACAGTTTCAGGGTCTGCATATTTTCCAGATTCTCTGGGGCATTTCCGTTCTCCGCGAAATACATTTCGAAACTACGTTCTCCATAGTCGCTGGGCAGGCTGCCCACTTCCATTTCCGGCGGCTCCTCTTCTCTGGCCTGCCTTTCCCTCTTGGCACTGGGCGTATACTTGATCTGCGAGACTGTATTGAAGCGCACCGAGATCTTTGGCCTGTTTTTCTGCCTCACACTGGTGGACCTTCGACTGCTTTCGCTGGTATCAAAGCGGGAGACTTTCTTCAGACAACTCTGGGTCGCTGATCCTCCAGCCAGAGCTCCAGAACTTACTGAGCTTCGCATCGCCGGTCTCCTTTGCTGTTCCCGCTCCCTTTGCTTTTCCTTTTCAAATTTCTGCAAGTTATGCTCGAATTGCTGGACAACACTGGCGGTTCTCGACTGGGATTTCTGTTTTTGCTGCTTCTCCATGTGGGTCAAGGTGCTGACTAGATTGTGAGGTTTCGCCGGCACCGGCGGCTTAGGTTTCAATGGTTTCCTCACGAAGAGATTGTCTCCTGATTGCATGGGGTTCGAATTCCTTTGCTGTCGCTGTTGGGCGAAGTCCGTACTTAAGGACTTGTTCACACCTGAGGTATATTGCTTATTCTTGGATCGCAGAGTGGGTATATTTTCAGAGACCTGAACCTGGGCTATCCTGGGATATGTCTTAGAACTGGGCAGTGGTTTCAGTGGCTCCAGATTGTAGCCCGTGACATCGAAGCTGTCTGTTGTTGTGGAATGCTGTTGTCGCATATAGTAGTCGAAGCTGCCGTAGGCATTGGGGCTGTTCCCGTACGACTTGGACACCGGACCGTGGATAATAAAGTTCCGGATGCCGGCATGGCGCTGTTGAAGAACAGCCACCTGAGTTTGTGGATACTCCAGGGGTGCACTCTGGCAATCACTTTCGTCCGACAGTACGCTCTCCAAGCTGTTGCAATAGCTTCCAGGACCATCGCCATCGGAAAGCAGAGATAGTGACTCCTGACTCTGCTGGCCGGTGAGGAAGAAACTGGCACTGGAATGCCGTTGGGTCTCCAGAAATCTGGCCTCGTCCAGTCTCCTCTGACTGGCTGCAAACTGCTCGGGCTGCAGAATATCCGAGAGGGACACCTTCCTCTCGCACTGGTAAAATTCCCTGTAAACATAATACTGTGTAGTCCGGCCAGTGGGCGTGGAATCACCAGTGGAACCCAGTCCTCCCAAGTTCCTCAGATTCGCTGGCATGGAGTACGAGGCTGGGATACTGGGCTCATCCAGATCGCCGTATTTCCGGGTGATCTCATCAATCATCTTTTCCGTATCAGCGTGGATCATGTCCAGAATAGTTCTAGCATCGTCAGCATAAACAGAGTGTCTTTTAGGTTCGCCGAGCAGGGCACCTCTTTCGTTTCCCTCCGCAGACCATTCCACCTCTTCGTGGACTGGAGACACTGGACAGGACTTGTAGTGCTTCAGGATGCTCGGCGTACGCCTGTTATTCCCAGCTGGATTCCTCTTCGCCCTTTGTTGTTGCTGCTGCTGCTGCTGTTGACGATGCTGCGGCTGGGAATTCGAACGCATTGCAGATGACGAGCCCGCTGCAGATCCTCCAAATGGAACACCGGGAGGCGGATGGATCTGATGCACGCCCACATGATGTGGATAGGGCGGATAGTGCTGCTGAACCTGTCGCATCGTCTGGAAGTTCTGCTGCAACTTTGATTTCGGGGCAGCACAGTTGAAAAATTGCTGGCAGGCAGGAGGCGCATATTGCTGATGTGGCTCCTTCGGCATTTGATATTGCTGCTGCACTGGTGGCTGGAGCTGCTGCTGGGTATTCGTGGGTGCAGCAGTTGCTGTTGCGTTTTGAGGACTAGTATACTGCGAAGTGTCATGGGAGGCAACTAATGGGGTTAGTCAAAGTATCGTTAAGGGGGCAAATTTATCACAAATGGTAACCATTTGTAATACATTAGTTTTACCGCAGAAGTCACAAATAGGAGAGCAATATTTAAAGAGAGATAGACAACACACAGAGAGAGAGAGCAAACAACGGGAGAAAGAGTTTTTGGTTTTATTAGCCTACTGTTCAACTTGGAGGGGATATTCATTTGGTTTACAGCTGTCTGGGCTCCCTATTTCCCCAATCCCTTACCTGGCTTCGTGTAACGTCCTGGTCCTCCGCCTGCATTCCTCGATCCATCCAAGTTGGCTGCCAGACTCAGGTCCGATATGCTATGGCTTCCCCGGAGGGGTCTATGGCCTACCTGTGGGTCAAACAATGTTTGATGAATAGGGGAACATAATCGGAAATGTAAGTTAGTAAAACACCCAGTACACGCATAGACTGTAGATATATTAGTTAAAGAAAATCAAAACACAAACATTAGTAACCGCAAAACTAAATGGTATTGTTGTTAAGTGTTTGTTGTTGGATTGAAGTTTTGGGATTGAGTCAGTAAATGGTGAGTGGTTTTCTGGTTCCTCAACTTGCTTGAGTGATGTGATATGGAGTGAAAGGCTGATCTGTAGCTCACTCGACTCATAAGACCGAGCAAGTTTTTCCTGATCGCTAGTTTAGGCTATTTTTAGAAACAGCTTAGTGTGATGGGAATTTGGTTTTCCTGGAGTCACGAAGCATCGGTGGTTCAGTGGTAGAATGCTCGCCTGCCACGCGGGCGGCCCGGGTTCGATTCCCGGCCGATGCAAGCGAAATTTTTTGTTTTTTAATTTTTAGTTATTTTAGAAATCAGTTAAATTTACAGAGTATTCGGGTTGCACTGGTTTTAGAGAGTTACTATTATTACTTGTTTTAAGCGTGATTGCAATTTATAACTATATGCTGTACTGTTTGCAATGTGGTGCGATAGGTCATTCTCCCGCATGTTTAAAAGCATTGTCAAAATGTAACTGCCTAAAGCATCGTTAGGTAAGCAAAAGGTCTTTAGATTCCAACATAAATCGGCTCACCTCCGCTATAGCATTCAACCTTGTGTTGCCATTTTTGCGCGTACCCTAAACACACAAATTCGGTCAGGGAATTATTATTTTTTGTTTTTTTGTTTTGGGTGCATGTGGTTTTGGGTTGGGAGGTAGATTGGAGGTTGGAGATTGTAGGACGGACCAGATACCAAAAACAAATAAAGGACACATATAAAAAATACAGAAGAACAACAAAAGAAAAACACAAATTAAATGGGAAAATAAAATTGCTCGGAAAATGGAAAACCGACGAAGCAGTAAAATACACTGAGAGAAAGGTCACTCTCGACCCCCAGCACTTACATTCTCCAGTTGCTGCTTGACCTTGTTGATGACCTGCAGCAGCTCCTCCTTTTTGGTGCTCGTATACGACTTGGTAATGGTGGGCGGGGCCGCCACGCCCTTCCCATTCTCCGTATTGTGCTTGGCGCTGATGCTGCGGCGACCTGAAAGATGAGGGTATATGCAATTAAATCCATAAAGAGAATTTCGACAAGATGAAATAATATCTTACTGCTGCCACCCCTTTCCATGGGCGTTGCTAGTCCCGGTCCCTCTGGCAAGGCGGCGTGCAGGAAGCTGTTGCTGCTGCTCTGGGGCAGATTTTCCGAGCTGCCGCCCAACGTCGAGGCCAGCGACCGCTCGGCGTTTTCGGCACTGGGCGTGGAGCCTTCGTCTTCGGTGTCGGAGGTCCCAGTTCCGGTGCTCGCCGTATGCGAACTTCCATTTCCGCTGAGGGCCGAGGGGGTGAGCTGAAGGCCGGACTTTTCAAACTTCTGACGGCGCACCGATTTGCGCAGCTCATCCTCGTTCATGGCCGTCACCTTGAAATCTCTGCAGGGAAATAAACATTCGTTTAATTTATTTGCTACTGTAACTAATTTGAGTATACTAACGTTGGTGTGCTGGGCGCGAGATTGTTGTAGAACATTCCGTGATCGGAGCTAGTTCTCTCTCCATCGGAGATGTCCTCCACATCCCCATCGTGATCATGGGTGTGGGTATCAAAGCGCAGACCCGGCTTCAACCGCTTATCCGGCAACTGGAGACGCTGTTGAGCAGCTCCAGAACCCGTCGACATGGCACCGTTGGAGGCAGAAACAGCCATCGAGGAAACGGAGGACACAGTGACCACCGTTCCGTTGTTGCTGCTGCCAATGAACTTGAGTTCGCCCCTTCGCGTCTCCATCCCAGAATCGATGGAGGAGTCCTCGCTCAAGTAGGTTTGATTGTACGTAATGTCCTTGGAAGAGGCACTATTGTAATCAGAGGTCTGGACATTCACACCGCTGTGACCACCCACAGATGAAACGGTTCCCAAGGGACTTTCGGAGTTGGAACGCAGGTCGTCGGCCGTTTCCAATTGAGTGCTCCTCTGGGCCCATCTTCCCCTTGCCCGGGGTGCCAGTCCTGGCATCTGTTGACTGGGCGATGAGCTCAGATTTCCCATCGATGAAGCAGCATGCATGCCAGGCACAGCTGCAGATCCACCACTGGGCGTGGGTATGGATAAGGCCCCACTATCCGAATCCGCTGCTGCTTTTCGCATCGCCCACTGAGGCAGTTGACCCACATCGGAAAACCTTTCAGCCACTCCAAACTTGGGCTGCAATTGCGGCTGCTCTATTTCACTGGTGGGCGATTCCAGGACAATACCATCCGGTGGCGAAATGGGAGCCAAGGGGCGTGGCAACGGAGCATGACCGGATCTGAGACGCTGTTGCGACATCCTGGCCTGCATGGTCACTATCATATCGTGTGGCACTTGCCATATGAAAATACAACCGTCGCCACTTGCGGATATTAAGTGTCTGCAATCGTTGGTGAACTTCAGTCCCGTGACCAACTCGCTGTGACCATACATCCTTGCCATGCACTCGCTCGAGTAGTAATCATAAACAGCAAGCGTTTTATCGGTGCAGGAGGTGGCCACATAGATGCCACTGGGATCCAGACTGAGTTTAATCAGACTTCCTTCGTCTGAATGAGAGCCCTTGAAGGTCTTTGTTTGCTTGGCATTCTGGGTGCCGTAAACCCGCACGTTGCGATCCTGGCAGGCGGTCAAAATGTGCTTGGCATTCGAGTCCACCTCCATGTCGTACAACGTCGTCTTTCCTGAGGTGTTGGTGCCCCTCATGAAGATACTTCCCTGTAAAAGAAGTAGGTTAGATCACCTAGGTCATAGAGAGCAATACAAGACTCACCTGAAAACTCCTAAACATAATGGACTTGTCGGCGCCACAACTGATCATCTGGAAGTTGAGTCCAGCACCCACAAACTTGATGGAGGTGATGGAGGAGCTGTGATCGTCCAGCGTTTGTAGCAGTAGATAGTTCTGTGCCACGTCGAACACATGGATCAGTCGATCCCTACTGGCACTGGCTAGCAACTTTCGCTCGATCTTCTCGTTTGAATACTCCAAACAAAGCACCTCCGACTCATGGGCTTCGATGGTGGTGAGCAGGCGCAAATTGACCAGACTATACACACGTATGTTGCCGCACCGATCTCCACTGGCCAAGTGCTGCAGTTCCGGACTGATCTTGATGCATCGCACTCCATTCCTTCCATCGTAGGAGGAGTTTCCCGCTTTATCGAAGAGAGACGAGCCCTGATCCTTGATAAACTGCAGTTCCTCGTCGCTGTAGACGATCTTCAGCAGCTCCTTGGAGTAGATGTTCCTTCGGTAGATGTCGTTGTTGGTGCATCCATCCAATCCCCAGACACGGATCGTGTCGTCCGAGGAGCAGGTGACGAAGCATTCCTCGGGGAGGGTCTGCGACGACTCCCGCTCCACGTTATATGGCACTGTCTCCACGCCCCAGATGCAAGTGGAGTGATAAAGGAACGAGTGCGACTTGCCCACTCGTGAGATGTCGCGCAGATCCCAGATGTAAAGAGAGTGATCGTTGTAGACGCAGCTCACCTGAAAAATTAAACCATTCGGAATGAGTATGCAATTATTTCCAAAGTGTTCGAAAGACCCTACCTTGGAACGCTGTTCGTCGAACACCATGGCAATGCAGTCAGGGAACTTGGCCTGCTGTGGCACCGACATGATGTGGTTGATCTGGATGCCCTGGGCCACATCCACGCCCAAGTAATGAGTTCTGGGCAGAGTGGTCACGTATTCCAGCGTGGCCGCATTGAAGATGCGTATGATGGACTCCGCACAGCCCACGAGGATGAATCTCTCATTCACGCAGATACAGTTGGCATTGGAGGTGCGGCACTGCACCCACTTGTCCAGCAGACGGCGGGAGCTGAACTCCACCAAGTGTCCTTGCCGCGTGATGGCGTACGTGCTCTCCGCACAGATCCCCTTGCCGCACGCCACCGCACAGAAGTCGTTGTCCCGCAAATCGCCCAGAATGGCGCTCCGACCCATCAGGGGAATAGGATCCTTGTACTGCAAAGGATGTAAATCATTAGCTTCTGACCTTCAGCATAAAGTGGGATATTAAATATTCAATTTAGCAAAGCACATTAAATTGCATAGCATTTGAACAGTATTCGATGTTCAAGGATATGCCTGCACTTTAGAGTCCTTCGCGAATTGAAAAACCATCTTTGAGTCCTGCTCACGGACACGAATGATTGCTTACCTTTCTGCCTCCCTCCAGATACCAGTATTTCACGTGGCGATTGCCCACGGTGACAAAGTAGCTGCCATCCTCGGAGAAGCAGACGGCAGCCACCTTGGAGCTGATTTTATTCGAGGCCATCTTGAGGTTGGCCCGCCAGTCGAACACATTGACAATCATGTCGTGCTGGGAGCCCACCGAAACCAGGTACTTGCCAGTGGGCGAAAAGGCCTGCGGATTGAGGAGGGCGTCATTACCTCGAGTTAATTAAATAAATGCAATAACGACGAGGACTCACCACACAGGTGACGGCGTATTTGTGGTCCACAAACTCGGCGACAACACTGCCGCCGCTGCAGTGCTCCAGACTGCCGTTCGGAGTCTCCAGCTCCCAGACCTTGATGGCCGGATTGATGCCGCATTCCCCGGTGGCCACGTAGCGACCACACCGGGAGAACGCCACGGATGTGAATGCTTTGCGGGAGGTGTTGACCAGGTAGGCCTGTGTCTGGCGCTTCGCGTTGAAGAGCACCACGGTGCAGCTGCAAGAAGGAGATATTCAGCTTATAGTATCTACATATATACATGCTTATTACATGACGCAGTCGCTTGAGTGCTGCCACAACAAAAACCACACAAATATAACGATTAAAGTCGTAAGCAAAATAAAGGAGTATGATTAATTATTAGAATCGCTAGGGCTGGCCAGCTTTTTTTCTGGGAGCATTTCGTTAAATTGCTGATTAAATGCCAAATGAATTAGAATGCTGGAAATGATATTGCATTTCCGAAGACTTTTAACGTGTGTATAATTCACGATGACTGCGTAATTTAATACCCAGCTATCAACAGTTTGCAATTAATATTACATTTTGATTAGACAACAGGGGAAAATGAATAATTGGGATACCTTGTAGGCGCAGGCTTGATTTCAGAATATTTATAATAAAGAAGTTAGCTGCCATGTTAGCTACCCAATGGTATAATCTGCTGGCCCCGATCACTTAAACACGTCCTTGACCAGGCCAGACGGCCAAGTTGGCTACACATTGAAAATGCCCAAGGGCAGGCTTGGTCCTTTCCTTCTTCCACCCCATCACCTCCAACCGCTTAACCCTCTAATGCCAGAAGCTAACTGCCTGCCCGCCTGGCTCATCATTAAGCTCTTTGGCCTCCTTGGTTTTATTTTCCGTTGTTGCTACTGCTGCTCGGTTAATGAGCGCATCACGCCCACATCTCTCACTTAGGGCCATACCCTTACAGATGGGATATGCTCAGCTAGGATATATGTTTCGTTTGCTTTGCTAACTATAAGCACTTTATAAGAAATATATCCATAGCAAATAGTAAATAAAAGAACGAGTATTTAAGCGAATGCCTATTTCATTTATTTATCACATGTAGTTAAAAAAGAATTTTAGTGCATTTCATTTTCGCGTAAGCCTGCAAGAGAATTTCCCTCAGCATTTTCTATTTATTCGTGCTTGCAAATGGCACTATGCATACATGTGAGCCAAGAAAAAACTTTTGCATGGCAATGGAAGCGTAAATATGCCCTTTTCGTTAATGCACATAATTAGTAGACTTCCTCGGCTTAATTTACTATAATTGAAATGTTCCTAGGACAACGAAACGGCCGTTAAAAAGGTTCGGTATTAAGGGGATCAAGTACGCGGAATAAATTGGCTTTCTACCAATTAATTTGCGTGGATTTCTTTAAACTAAATAACGAAAGTCATGGCACTTAATTTCCTGCCGCATGCCATTATCACAAAGCTTTCGCTTAGCCAATCTGTCATTGGTGATTACAATTATTCAGCTTATTACGTATACGCCGCGTTGAAATTGATTGTGAGCTAGGCAAACACATTCAGTGGCATACGTGTATGCAAATCCTCTGCGGGAAAACAGCAATCTCGTTGACATTATGTCACTTCTGCCCCTCCGGACTGTCACAGGTTTTCCTCGTCGAGATGGGAAAAATGCAGCCATGTGCGACAGTTGAGCAGAGATAAAATCAACCATTTTCATTGCACTTTTTTCCCCTTTTTTTTATATTTTTTTTTTGGGGCACGAGGAGGCAAACTTAAAGCACAAAATTTAACGAAATTGCATTTTTCTGACGCAAATAGGAAATGAGTGGGCGGTTCTGAGTGGTTCGCTTTCGAATCCACAGGATATGCCACGTCCTTGAGGTACGACTATATGAAACTTACCCAGCTGGATAGGCCAGCAGGCCGCTGACTGGGGACACATCCAGAGCCGCATTGCTGCACACAGTCAGGCCCAGGACCTTTTTGAGTTTTATCTGCAAGGGGGAAGAGAACAGCACAACATTAGACATTACATCACATCACTCGGCGCCCCAGCTTATTTGCCTAGTTTTTGTACTCTTTCTGCTTTCGGCAAGGTCGGCAGTAATATTTGCTAAAATAAAAGCCAAACGTAGATAACTTGTTGTGTGAATTGTTAACGCACACAATTCGCACATTTATCATGTTGTTGCCGTTCGTTTACATATGAACCCAGCCTTATGCGATTTACATAAACATAAGCAAACGAAATTGCCTCAGCATGTTAACACGATTTTCCAATGTTTTTGTAGCTTTTATCAATAGTTTGGTAACAAGTTTTCTGAATCGATACATTTCCCCACAAGGGGCGAATGCTGGTTTCATATTTCATTAATAATACATAAACAACTGTGTTTTGACGAACTTTTCAGCAAAAAAGTGTGATTGTGCAACCCAAAATGATATACGAAAATTGATATTTATTTGCAGTATCTACAGTTGAATACCACTAGTCACAAGTAAAGAAAAGGGGTGTAGCTTATTAAAAACACACTTGTTACCCAAGAACCCTAATGATTTCATTCATTAAAACCGTACAAATATGGCTCTTTGTGTTGCCATTCGGCTTTTGTATTCAAAAGCCGCCTTGTTACGCCTCACCAGAGTTTCACCTTGATCTTGCCCAAGCTACCAGCCAATATCTTATTAAAAAAGCCATAAAAACAAGTGAAACAATTAGGGGCGTATGGCTTAGAACAGAACAGGTTGATTTTGTTCAGTCGAGGCAATGGGTAGCATAGTGAAAAGGAAGTGCAAGTCGACAAAGTGAGCAGACACACTACCGCATTCGAATCGAATAGTGAAAATACTAGATACAAAAGGCAAGCAGACGTAAATCAGAACGCAACAGTGGGCGATCCGTAAGACGACTCTGTCAACTTTGGCATGCAGAGAGCATCCAAAAGATGCTCGATTGTATTTCTGCGTCGCAAATGCGAAACGCAAACGCGGATTCCGACTCTGAATCCGATTGCGATACAAAGTAAGCGAATACATTCCGACTGAGATCATCTCGAACGGGCGGCGAAACAAAACAAAAGTAGCTCCAGCGTTTGTTTACTACGAGTATTACTTTATTGGCTTGTTTCACTTAAGCGCGAATATCAAGCCACACCAACGCAGCTCTAAAATCTATATTTTAATGCATAAGGTCGATCTAGGAAACCGGTTTTCGAGCATCTCACTCGCACCTCTCCCGCATATTTGCATTTTTAATGACACCGCGATATGCCGTGAAATTGTACACAGATTTTCTGGGCATGACTAAAATGAAGCCACAATGAGAATATGCTAGCCATGACTGTAAATTATAATCAAAGCTTCCCCCGAAAACATGACCAACTGGCATCGATTTCGTTGGAGTGAAAAATTTAGAGACATCGGGGAGTCGAGCAATTACGGGGCGTATGCGCAACGAAATCCGTGAGCTGGCTTTAATTCGTTTTCAAATGATAATTAGGCAGAGCAGCCGGAGGGGAAACAATTAATGGGATTTTTCTAATTTCAGTACATTCATTTCAGTAGTTGGCTTAAAAAGATTTAAGCAGTTTAAGCGGGAATTTATTATACCACACTCCTGTTACGTATTTGAAATCATATTTATTCTACCACAACTAGGCACTTTAAATTCCATTTATTTTACACACTTACTTCTTTTTGCCCAAACGGAAGTCAACACACGCCATTCATCAAAGCTTAATTTGGAAGCTGCCAAATAGAACAGAGCCACAAAAAACTAAGCCAAACAAAGCGAAATTCTTTTGTTACATATTTGGTGTAGTAGCGAAATTAACGAGCGGCCGAAAGGAACCTAAATTTCCATTTTGTGTGACAGATGCGGCAGTTAAATGATAATTAATTATGACTTAACGAGTGACGAGATACTGGCCCTGACCAGCCGTTAAAATTGGCCAGGAGGCCGGAGGCAAATCACTTTTCGGTCAAGTGGCTTTTGGCCCAATGCCCGCGGCTTGGTAATGAAGTGCCTCCTTTGGCTGGGCCTGCTGCTCATTGTTTTGGCCAAGTTCAATGCACGCAGCTGTTGGCTGCAATTGCTGGCCAAATTCTATGCTCCATACCCAACCCACATGGCTTGGTCTGAAGCATTTCGGATTTCTGCCCACAATCCGAGCGAAAAAGGCCACAAATAAGCTGAAGCATTTGCAGCGGACAGGTGTCAACCAAGAATCACGCAATGAAAATGCTTACCTTAAGGCCACAAAAGCAAAGAGCTCAAAAATATGCAAATTGAAAGCCTTCTCCGTTGAGAACCAAAATTGACTGGGCATTATTTTGAGGCTACACGATAGGCGCATCCACTCCTGCTTCACTTTATTAATATTTATATATTACTCGAACATGTTCATAAATTATTATATTTAGGTCCATCAAGTCTCTTTGTGGAAAACATGGCATGCCACAAATTATTAATTTGGTTACAGTCCAGCAGCCAAAACACAAGTGGCGCCTACTACAAATAATTAATACGGGCTTAATTGGCCACTGGCTTAATCAATAAACGAATAAATATCCAAGCAGGAAAAGATTTTCAGGCAGAATTTCTTGCATAATTTAGGCTTGACTTATTGAAGCTGATAAGTCACCTTTTGGAGTGTGGTTTATGAATTGATTATTAATTCCCGGCATAAATAAATGCTAAATCTGTTCTGCACATTTTTGTTCTCTGCGGCACATAGAATTTCTGGTTATTTTGTGTTTCTGTTGGTTGTTTTTCTTTGCCCTACCACGTTTCATGCATTGCCAATTGGCTTTCATCGGCTTACCAAGCAACCGAACATGGCCCCCATAACAAAGCTAAGAAAAACAAGGTAGAATGCTATAGTCGATAGTCAATGCCTCGACTATCAGATACCCGTTACTCAGCTGGTGGAAGTGCAAACGAGAAATTTCAACATTTTCTGAAATATCGGTAGAAATTGGGTAAGAAACAATAAAATAAAAAACACTTACAAATTTTTCACTTCAAAATCCGATTAAGATAAGTTGAGTTATGGAGTATAGAACTTCAGCCTTGAGACATTTCTTAATTTCTCAACATCATACATCAGAAAAATTAAAAAAAAAAAAATTTCTAAATTTGAATGCAGATTTTTAGAGAATTGCACCAGAAACATTTAGAGGTATGCCACTTCAAAATCCGATAAGGATAAGTTGAGTTATGGAGTATAGAACTTCAGCCTTATGGTATTTCTGAATTTTCTTGACTTTCTACATCATAACATCAGAAAAATGACAAAAAAATTTTCAAAAAAATAAATTTTTAAATTTGAATGCAGATTTTTAGAGAATTGCGCCAGAAACATTTAGAGGTATGCCACTTCAAAATCCGATAAAGATAAGTTGAGTTATGGAGTTTGGAATTTCAGCCTTGGGACATTTCTTAATTTCTCATGATGTGACATTTCTTAATTTTCTTGAATTTCTACAACATCACATCAAAAAATGTACAAAATTCATACAGACAAGGCCAGATCGACTCGGCTATTGATCCTGATCAAGGATATATGCCTGTTACTTACTTTTTAACGAATCTAGCATACCCTTTTACTTTACGAGTAAAGGGTATAAAAACAAGTACACAGAACAAAATATATTTTTTTGGGAAATTTCGAATGCTTATCCCACTTTTTCGACCTAAACTAATATTTTTTTAAGGTGTAGACAAATGACTGCACGGTATACATTTATATACATTTGTACCCACAAGGCGCTTACGTGAGCAAACTGCTTATGACTATGAAAACAAGCCAAAATCCAAGTCGCGCCAAGAGATTTTCGATGGAACAAAATCGAAATGAGCTGGATTTTTGAAATACAACTGGTATTTTCTATTGAGATTCCGCCTTTGAGTTTCAGAATCAGCCGCCACCAGCTAATTGCCCATAATTATCAATTACCCTGGGGCAGACAACGCGGCAGCTCGGGCTCAAATAGAATACTTTTGCCGGGCAAAAACCACAAAAATCCATTACAAGTGCGGAGACAAAACTTTTGTAGCGAAATGAATCATGCGGTGGATAGTCTACCCGCGAGTGGGTAGAAATCTCAGTCGTGGATGTGAGTGAGTGTCTAGGCCATGTAGAAAACGGATGTTGCTCTGGCCAATATGCAAAGGGGAAAAGGCCGTTTGCTTTCTTTGCCAGTCGCATGAAAGTTGAAGTGGAACCGATACCTATACCGATACCTATACCTATACCGAAGGCGAATCCGTTCCGGCCATAAAATAATGTGGACGACCTTTACCTCGTAGGCTGCCACATCCTCCTTGCCGTAAATGGCAACTGGCGATGAGTTTCGGGGGGCGAACATGGCGCAATCTCTTCGGAGGTCCTTGAGGTCCTCGATATCCAACAACTCATTCCTCGGTGCGGGGATCACTTAGTCAGTTAATTGCGAGTCGGGACTCTTTGGACACTTCGTTATCTATACTTTTATGGCACATTTGAGACAGACGCCCACCAAAAATAAAAATGAGCTTAAGGCTATAAATTCGTAATTGTTTTTGTTCAGTTCAACTCTTTTTGGGGGCGTTGTGGATTCGTTTTTCGTACAATTAATAATACACTTCAAAATAATACTTTTTACAGTTTTTTTCGTTGCTTTTCGGCTATTTTTTGATGACTAGTCTTTAAAGCATTGGTTTTGCTTCTCTTCTTTTTGCGACTTTGTCAAGGTCGAGTTGTGTGTTCTCTTTGTATCCGTTCGGTTCGTTGTATCTTTCGGTTTGAGTGCTGCGGTTTATCTCTTGCTTAGCCACCAAAACTAAACTATAATTATTTTGTGTTTTTCTAAAACTTTTTTCACTGCGTTTCTTCAACTTTAGTTGAGGGTTTCATAAAATATTCGTTGCACGTTTATCGCTGGCTTGCTTGCTAATTTCTTTTTACAAACAATCAAAGCGTCGCCCTATAATTATTCAAAAAATTGCTGCTCGTTTGTAGTTGTTTTTAACTATTTTTCTCTGCTTGTTGTTGCATTAAATTATCGTTAATTTTTCTGTCAGCCGTTGTCGCGTATCGTTTTTTAGCGCGGCTCAAATGAAACTGGCGAGATTTCAGCGATTTCAGCCACGACTTTGCCGATATCGAGTTGAGCAAGCCGGAGAGCTTGAGATATGGCAAGAGCTATATAGCATATGCTAGAAGCTATATGGAGAAACATTGAAGAGAGGAAAACACTCGTTTGAGACCTGTCCGATTGAGTTTTTGAGCGACACGCACACGTATCTGCCAGATACTTAGATACTCAGTCTTTGAGCACGACCATTTGCATATTTCACGATGGAAACACGTTTCTGGCCCCAAGTCCAAAATAGCATTCGCTGTTCTAACACGCGAAATAAGCAAACTACTTTAGATCGACTGCAACTTTGGGTGCGGGAGGGCCGAGAAATGGCGCAAATGCAAACTTAAAACACTCTAAAACAATTAATCAATGGCCGCTAGTTTTGGCACCCACGATTGCTTTAATTATTTAATAATCTGCATACACACTGGGAAAAGTTATGGCATCTAAAGTCTGTCTGCACTGCCCACCGAATGCAATAAATTCTCGGAGTTACGGAATCGGTGGGCGTACACGTTCCCTCCAAAAGCCGTAAAACGAAATTAGGCAAATCAACAGTGGCTAAAAATTACAAAGAGTGTATGGGGTCAGCCAAGTGGAACACACTTACCACTGCCATGCAGATAGTCAGATACGGATACAGATGGCTACAGATACAGATACATTTACTTTAGGGCACGGATTGTTTGTTTGGGCTGGTGCTTTGGTCAAGATTCAGTCTCTGCGCCAATTGCTAAGTAAAGCCATAGAATTTTGCATTGGCTATTTGCAGAGAATATGGTAATTGCCGTTTATGACTTGTGGACTTAATTGGAAGCACTTAAATGATGTTGGGGCTTCAAATACTTCTAGTATTCGGTTCTCTTCATAAATGCCCCATTGCAATTCCCACACATGCATCACCACACTGCTGTCGGCACAAGTAAACCACTCTCTCTGGAAATTTTGATTCAAGTGCAATCATAAGCTTGCCATTGCACAAAGGCCAATCAAATAGGTAGCTACCTTTCCATAAACAACTCAGCAAAACACACACAAGAGACGACAGAAAAGAAAATCAATTTGCATAACACAAATCAAGTGAAATAATCAGGCATCAGTGGAGAGAAAAGCGACACAGACTGAGACTGAGGCAGAGGCACAAAAACCAAGCCGATGGCCAAACAAAATCCGAGCTCGCAACGCACTGCACCACCGACAGATTGACAAACAAACAAAGCAGCACACTGGAAAAAAATGCACAGTTGACAGACACCTTTGGATTGTCCACCCCTCCCCAACACCAACACCAACACCAACACCATCACCATCACCATCACCATCACCATCACTATCACCATATACATATACAGATACATTCCCCGGGATCCAAAATTGTGCAGCCAATTTCTTTATCTTGTGCCATGACAGAGTCGCAGTTCGGCGCTAGTTTATGGGGGAAAGTTACAAGCGTTTGCTCTGACAGATGCTAGGCAGATAGAAATAGTTGGGGGTATGGGGGTATGGGGGGTTTGGGGCTGTGGGGGATTCCCGGGGGAGGGGGGTCTTGGTATCTGGTATCTGGGTAGCTGGGAGTCCGCCTGCATGCGCCGCATATTCAAATGAATGCAGACTGCTCATTGTTGCTGCTGTTGCTGTTTGGTAGCCGTTTATTGCAGCACAGGGAAAAAATACGACATAGTTCACCTCCATTCGAATGGTTATGAATCCACACTTTATATATTCAAATAATCTTTAGTTCCGCCACAATCCTACATCAAGTAAACTGGACTATGATGGCTCGAAAAGATCCGAGGACCAGAGGTGCGAGTTTTCTGCCAGTGTAAGTGCTGGTGCTGCCTGTTGTGCCACTTGGCTGCCTTTTTCCTTTGATTTGCGCCGTGAAAAATCGCTGGACTGCACTGGAATCACAAACTATCCATCCACAGTCTGTTTGCGGAGAGCTATTTATCGCCTCTGCAATCCCACCTTCTGCAATTTGTAATTAAAATGCCTTTTTGCCTCATTGTCGTTTGCCGGATTGTACAATTTTCAAATGTTTTTTCTTTGCAATGCAAATCGCCAATCGAATTACTTTTGTTCGGACCTGGCCAATGCTGGAAATGAGCCTTTGTTCGCATCGATTTGTGTGGGCAACTATAATCAATAATTATTATGATTTATTTGCATTGTTCTGGGCGTCGCAGATTAGATCTCCGTTCCTTGTGGGCTAAGAACATGGCAGTCAGCCAAGTGGGGAGTCGCTCTGGAGGGTTGAAAGTGAGTGAGGATCGAGATAGTTCAGAATAATTACGTAATTGGTGCGATGGCTAAGATTGGAGTCATTGGCAATGGTGTAAATATGTGATTTCTCATTCAGAAGTGTCTTGCGCTATCTGTCCATCGATCACTGATCGATTGAAAGGCACTCAACATTTCAATCGCAGCTGTCGATCCGCTCAATCAGCGCTCAATCCAATGAACCCACTCAATCGATGCTGTTTGTCCATCTGTCAGTATCTCGGCAGCGCGAATTAAAAAAGCTCGCGATGAGGTAAGCTGCGAAATCTGTGCAAATCTCGGCTATCTGCGCCAATCATTTGCAGCCCCATTGAAGCGTTGCCGACAATTTTGATTAATTGCATTGATTTGCAGCTAGCTGCAATCCAAAGTGTTACAACTACAGGTTTGCCAGCAGTCGCTGTTCCACAATTAATTCGAAATCAATAAACCCATAAAGCTCAATCGTACGGGGGGAAATGGAAAATATATAAAAAAAAAAAAAATATGAAACATAATTCAATAACAAAGCGTGGCAATTTACTCGGCGTACCACTTGAACTACGTGACAAGCGTGATGGCTCTCGGCGTTTAGTTTGGAAAAGTCTGGGAAAATCTGGCCATAAATTTGGCAAGGCGGGAAAGCGGCCACAGCGAAAACCAGCGCATGGAAAGCAGGAAGAAAATATTTAAGGGGCCAGAAGCTTACTCTCGGGTGTCAAAGTTGATGAAAGATGCTGCCAGCTCCACGGGCTCTCAGCTTTGACTACAGCTTTAAAGGAGGAGTTTCCATCTCGAGACTGCATCTTCGGCATCTTCGGCGGCCTTAGTCGATTTGAAAGTTTAATCAAGTGTTAGTTAGTGTTAGTGTTAGTTAAGAGGCTTTTTCGGTGATTTTATTGTCTTCTTTGGCCAAGAGTTGTTGGTGGCACGTAGTGCACCTCGTAATGGCCGCGCAATTTGTCTAATGATTGCTATTTGAGCAAGTAATCTGTGAGTGCAGATCAGAGAGAGAGAGAGGCTTGTATATGGAGTTGAAAGTCTTTTTTTCCGGTCGATTATAAGTGTTAATTATATGGCTTAAACCGCTTTCGGTGTAAGCTTTCTTTAATTGACACACCACTCTGTGACTCGAATGGCTAAGTGAACGCTGCTGACGCAAATTGAAGACGATGGAATGGTAATGTGTGGGCTTTAGTGGGTAACTACTGTGGGAAGTTGGGAAAGAAGACCGCAAACGCTGAGGTTCTTGCCAGTGGGGAAGCTAACCTTTAGTTAAAGATACATTTTAGTTTAATAATCAGCAATATTTTGGTTCATGATAGTAATAAGACAGCTCCCTATAAAATTTGCCTCGTTTTGACTACATTTAAATTTCCTAATCATCGAAAAGGCATAATTTCCAACCAAGCCCATGTTGCTCAAATTGCTTTCAAAGTATCAATCTCCATCACATCTTAACCCTCATTATCTCACTTCATTTGTGGTCGTTCCGGTGCCTTTTGCATATCAATTTCCCCGCCAAAGACTTAACCCATTACAAACTGATGGCCACATTCAAGATATTGATTACATAATGCCCGAGCCGCAGCCAAAAAAAAAAAAAAAAAGTATGAGAAATATCAATTTCGTGCGGTCACAAAATGCATTTAAGTTTTAATTATATAGAGAGTGAAGCATTTTTAAATTCCACTTTGTTCGTGCTGTGCTTCATTTTTATGTACTGCTAAATGCTGCAGAGGAGTTGTTGTGGTCGCTGTTGTGAAAACCACTCGAAAAAAATGCGTTTCAAATTGAAACGACTGGATACGCCCACAGGCAGACCAGATACAGCAGATACAGATACATGCGACTCCATATGTTGTACAAAAGTCTCGGGAGCTGCAGCAGTTGCAACGCACTTAACCAAATTGCTACAATTTGACAAACACAAGTACAAAAAAATATAAAAACAAGAAAAAACGAAAAAAGGAAAAACAGAGTACACCCAGGCCAAAAGTGTTGGCTCTAATAACAAGTGTCAGTCTGTCAGCTGCCAGCCCCCAAAATCTGCCCACAGTTCGACTTTTCTGTTTTTTGTATTGAAATGCAGTTTCTGCATAATTTTGCTGTGGTGATAAATTTTAAGTACTTAATTTTGTGGTATTAAAATGGTTTTATGACATTACTTTTAATTTGATTAAAAGTCGGCAAAAACATCGAAGAGATCGGTGTATCATTTCCGGCATTTCATAAATTTAAAAATCAGCTAGATGCCAAACTCTGCCCACAATCAATTTTTTCGCCATTTGTTAGCCATTTTTTGCTTGACCATAACGAAAATATGCAAATCGCTTTTAACAACTCCAGACATTAATACGCCTCAACTACGTGCAGTTGCTTCTTTGAATATGGTACCAAAAGCCATAAAATATATGTTACCTAGTATATTAATTAATAACACAAGGCGGCAGGCAAAATTGTAGTGCAACAAGTATAGCTAATAAATTATGGCCAAGTGTAATTTGGCTGTTTTTTGTGTGTCGCGATTTCTTGCGTGCCTTTTGAGTCTGTGTGTCTCATTTCCTGAGCTCATTAAACAAATGTATAATTCACACCCAGACAGACCCAAAGAAACCCTGTCTTAGTGTGCTAAACATAATTATTAACTTGCATAAAATTGGTGAACTTATGAATATAAATCAAACTTGCGCAGGAAGTCATTAAAGATAATATGCATTACATCAACGTAAGTGGAGTTAAAAAAGTTACGATTTTTTTAACAAACAAGGACAGAAAACAGCTACCTGGAAATAAACTGTATTTGTTAGACTATTAAGATAAACAAGCTATTGGGACATCAACGTTAGGATATGAAAGCCATTAATGATGATGTTGCCACTAAAATATTACTTATACGCCGCGTGGTGCGGTTGAACCTCAAAAAAAAAGGCTTAGTTAACAGATGAAAGTCTTTAGCAATGACGATTGAGATTAGTTTTACATTGCAACTCACATCTTATTGTATTGATCTGAAAATGTTGCATAATCATTTCGTAACAGATCCCAAAAGTATACACTAATAATTCGTTAGATCCAGGTGAGGTAATCATTACTAAACCGTCCGCAATAATAAAGAATATAACCAAAACTCTTAACATGATATATATTTGCCTGACCGCAAATCTATCCTAATAAGAACTATCCTCGCTACGAAGACCTCACACATTGCGGATCAATAAACAAAGAACTTTCAGGCTATGCAAATTTGGGAAGACAAAGAAACAAAATTATAGGCGTTATCTAAAGCCAAGCCGTGCCACATAAATCGGTTACTCATTTGGGTCAGAAGAGATGGCGACGAAAGAGTCGAGATTAAGTTACCAATTCTTCAATGAGCCGTAAACAACAAGATTCAGCAACCTCAATTTGCAGTTAACATGTGCCGCTGCAACTCTGATTTTAGCTGGATTTTGTATCTGCATTTGAGTGGGCGTTCCGTCAAATAAAGCCAGCAAATTGTTATGGTTGTAAGTGATTATTTGTACAGCTTGTTAAGCAATATTGAGCATTATTGTGGGTCAGACTACCAGCTACCAGGTAAATGCAATTGGGCAGCTCACAAAGGTGGGAAAACTCAGCGTCTTTGGAAGAAATCAATTAACGCACCTGAATCTCCTCCGCTCATAAACACGTCATGTGAAGACCTGAAGCTAACCCCAAGTAGATACAAGAAATATAATTTTGATTTATGATCGCTCTCAACCCGCTGGACAGTCGACAAAACGGTTAATAGAAAGCTCAGATGCGAGTCGAAAAATGTTTTATTTATGACTTCTGCGGCACGCAATTGAACTGAAAACCCAAAGAGAAATAAGAGTGATTTTGGATAAGTATAACTGACATCATCTGCTGAGGCAGCAAAAAGCTTTTTGCGTCTCGAACCCAACAAATCTCATTAGAAATGCATTTGCAAAGCCGAAAACAAAACCTGAATCTCAAAGTCCAGTTGAATGGCGTCCCAACCAATTTCCGACTCGAGTTTGGCTCTAGTTAAACAAATCAACCTGTTGAGTCAACGGGTAAATAGGAAACCAAATAAATTATAGCAAGTGAAAGAGAACAGACTTTCCCAGCCAAAGTGTGGGCGTCAGAGGCTAATGGCTTGATAAAGATATAAACAGTCTATTATCACCGGCAGAATGCAAATGAATCCAACATCTCCACTCAACCTTTTGCCCGTCTGAGAAAGTCAATCTGTTAAAAAAAAACGAAAGAAACTCAAAGTGGGCGCCCCCAAATGGGTTTTCTTATAAATATCGTTGAGCTCAGACTGTCTGTCTGGATATTCGGTAGCTACCTAAGATACAATATCTGTATCTGAGAACAAAAGATTTAGGTGTGCCCATGCATCAATCAATTTGCCAATCATGTGGGTTGTGAAAAAGTAAAGAGTACAAAAGGTATGTGGACTGCAAAGAAGGGAAAATCGAGGGGAGGCCGTAAATAAAAGGTGTTGAAATCGGCGTAGAAAGGGATTTATTATTTGTATTTCTTTTTGGCTTAATTGAACCTTAGTGAAGGCATATTTTATAGTTAAAACGTGAGTTGCCATGTGTTTACACACTTAACGCACCATATTTATGCGACGTATTTAAGCACATTTGCTCACAAGTTTAAGCAAATTTGACAACTTTTTTGCCACTCGCCGGCCAGACAACATTCTCGCATTTGGAACTTCAAATGTTTTCGCCGATTGAGTGCCACAAATCAAGTTTAAGTACGGCAACGAGGCAAAAAACTAAGCAAAACTATGTAGAATAGTAGAAAGAGCCACAACAAATGCTGCCAGTGGGCTGAAACAAATGTAATTGCGCGTGTCGAAATGTGGAACAAAAAGCAGAAAAAAATAAAACAAAAAAGAGAAAAAAAAACCGACATGTATACAGATACTCTGTCAGTCAGACAGCCCACAACTTTTAGATTCTGAACTCTTGATAAATTTATTTGTACGGGCGACAAAACAATTGAATATTTCGCCGGCCGGCTTCAACAGCATTTAAAATGCACAACACAACGGAAAAACACGAATTAAAGCGAGAATAAATGCTGGCTGCATTTTAAAATGGCCCAGACGCTCAAAAAGTGAGGGCAGCTGCCAAGTGTTAACTGAGTTTTCATGGCGCGGTTAACGACGTTCAACGATCGCGACTAGAGGAAAATGCCAAGACGTGCCAAAAACCAGACCCTACTCACCCTTTTCCCCCCCTTTCACCCGATTGCATAAGACTTTTCCGGGAAAAGAGGGAGAGAGAGGAATCAAGTGAAGTTTTCAATCCCTCGGATTGGGCAAGAAGTGCGGTTACAAAATATTCCAGCCATCAATTTGGCGGCTTTAACAAAGTGTGTGGAGCGTTTCCAGCTTGACGCTAGTAAAACTGTCAGCCCGACAAGTGGCCATCAAGTGGGAGGAGTCGAAAGGGACGGCAAAAAGATTGTAGGGAAAAAGATTGATTATAGAAAGACGGCGGGTTAACTTATCACTCAGTTGGGATAAGAGGTATTCGAATGATTAATACTTGTGTGATCATGCGATTTAAATGGCATGGTATCAAAAGAAATTACAAGTAAGATAGAAACCGTAACGTTGCACACATCTCTCACATAATCTTTCACCTCATCAGCCCGCATTAAGTATACCACCCGTGATCCCACTTTATGAATTTACCAAGCCATTTAAAAATAAATGCTTAAGTCATCTGTGGCGGGGCAAAGTTCTGGCCTCATATCTGAGCTCCATGGCTCAGATCGTAAATAATACAAAATCTCGATTTCATTCCGACCTGCACTCGGGTCCATTCGGGTTATTTAAATTCAGCTGCGAGCCAAAAATAAACAAATGACGATAAGCGCAAGAAATCACGCTGCGGCCTGATATAGTTAGTGGTATATAGTATAGAGAATAATTCTGTTTGGCTGCGCAATGAACGGGCAAAAAACTAGTCACGTTTTTCCGGTGCTCAATGCCAAAGTGCAAATTATGCAAATCCAAGATCGCAAAACGGGGGTGGAGATAGCGGACCATGCTTATAAAGGGTGCCAAGAGTTCCAAGACTTGGCTTTTTCAAACTAGCAAAAACAAAACATAAATAATCGATGGAGTGATGGATGGCTGGTTGTGCAATAGGTAAATAAGTAAATAAATCACGTTAGCGCAGAATTTTAAACATTTACTCAAGACTTCCTGTCATTTTTGCCAAGTTTTCCTGTTTCCCTCGAGTTTTCCCTCCGACATGCTCGAAATTCATTTATGTTGGGTTCAACAAGAGTTTGCCACGCTTTGTTGCCCCAAATCACAGCCATCACAGTGCCACCCGTATACATGTATATAACTAATTACCACAGATAGTTCTTGTTTTCGGCCCAGTTCATTGACACCTCGCTGAATCTAGTTATAATTTCATGGGCTCCACACTCTGGATCCCCCATTTCTAACCGACTGTCTGTCATTTGCGGCCTCTAACTGTTTTGCATTGTTTTATGGTCAGCCAGACTTTTTGTTCACACATGGGAAACAAAGCCATCAAATCAAACGGCCAGCAAACAACAAAAAAGCAGCTTAACACAATGTGCTGCAACAGTTTCCATTTAATGAAAGGTGTGGAACCACAGTGGAATTACGGTGGCTACAGTGGATACCGTGGCTACAGTGGGATACAGTGGGTCACCCATGTGGCATACAAGTTGCACCACCGAGCTGCCTGAATGGCCAACTACCGTTGGCCTGTTTAATGTCACAGTTCCACGATCTTTTCTCGTTGATTGGGTAATGCAGCAGCGAAATGTGCGGCCCATTTTCACTACACAAAAACCAAGAAGTGCCTCTGGAAATTTATGTGTGCTCCACATATTGCCCTTGTAATTAGCCCCTCGGCGATTTGTCAGCCCAACCACTTTTGTCACGTTCAAGAAGGTGATGATGGTGATGATGATGATGTTGATGTTGAAGTCGCTGTCTTTCGGGACCCCGAGCATGAAATTGTGGGGCGTGAAACTACCGTGAGTTCTGCGACAGCTATAAAGATATATGGGAAGTGGGTGTCAATTGGCAGCTAAGTTGTCTCGCAATGTCCGCATAAAATATGCGTGCTACCTATCAATATCACGCACAAGTTGCAGGAGCAGTTGTCAATTCAAGATGTGGATACACTTAGTTAAGTAATTCCGGCAAGGAATGGCAGCTGGTGCAATTGATACGGAGTACGCTGTTATTACAGTTGGCTGGAAATTTCAAAATGTGATAAGTATCAGTGCGTTGAAGTGTTGCTATCCAACATGTCAGCACTTGTGCATTTAGCTCGTCTAATCCAACTTGATCTGTGGTTGCATAATGCATGTGTAGTACTAGTCCCATCCCATTCACCACACTCCAATCTCACTTTCAGCACCACAGGTCCATTCCTCACTAATGCCAAGTATGAAAGCGGAAACTTCAGCCTTGAAACGCTCCACCCGCAGAGGCAAGTGAGTAAGTGCATTGGTAATTGGGCTTAATAGTCGGGCTAATAACTGAAGGAAGGCACGCCCTACGACCCCTTCAAAAACAACATCCAGTGGAGCAAAACCCAACTGAACTGAACTGAACTGAACTCAACTGAACTGAACTGAGCCCAACCCAAGGAAACTGAAATTGAAACGAACGTTGCGAGCTGGCCAAAAACATTAATCATGCAAATGGCCCAAACACTTTTTCTCTCGCTTTTGGAAATTACAATCCAGAAAATGCGCCACTATGGGTGACTGCTCCCACAAAAAGGTGGATATATAACTTCGACTTCGCGACGGAAAAGCGAGAAAAAAATAAGAAAAGGGAAAACAGTTCGGCCAAGCGGCCAAGCAGGCAGCAAAACCGTTTTCCACATGGCCGCACAGAAAATTAGCAAACGAGATCAGTCCAAGAAAAGCTATCGGCTTGCAGATTTTCAATTCGAGAAGCCCGAATGCAAACAGCATCGAGGAAAAGCCGCTCCAGAGCGCTGCAAGCCGGCGACCGGGGAAAAGTCGAAAGTAAAAGGAAAGAGGAACGGCGACTTTCCCGCAGCAGCAGCAGCAGCAGCAGCAGCAGCATCAGCAGCAGCAGCGAAGGCTACTCTAGACGCGACTGCGCTCCGCTTTTCCTCGAGCGTTTTTCCCGACTCTGCGTGGGTGTGTCGTCGTCTTGTTCGTCGGCGGATCCAAAAGCACTCTGGGATTAGCATATATTAGCGCCCCTGGGAAGTGCAGGTCGGCCAAGTCGGGCCACTCGGAAAGAGAGAAACCTCAACGAGTGGCGACCTAAAAGGAAAATGGAAAAGGTTTTCCACGAAACGAATCACTGCTACTCTTCGGAAATTAATTAATTTACTGAAATCCTTACTTATGATATTTACCAACATTTTAATAGCCTGCAACTTATTACTATGAGTTTATTGGCCTGCTTCCTATTGTGGCCATAAAATCAGCGAATCATACACTCCCAAAATCCAAGAACCAAAAGTATTTGAGTGCAGCCCGTAGAAGGCTAATGCATTGCCACTTTTTGGGGTCCAAGTGGGAGGTGGTTTGCCTGCCGACTTCGGTGGGTTGTGGGTGGTGCTTTAAGCCCGGTGGTTTAAGGCCCGTGTCTGAGTAAGTGAGTGGTTTGCATTGCTGCCACTAAAGCTGATTTCATTGTTCGGTTAGCGACGGCTTATAGACTTAGGTCGGGCGAAGCCAAGCCAGGGGCATAAATTAAGACTCGGATATGGTTTCAATAGTTGACTTTGTCTAATCTCGAAGTCTGCAATCTGCAGATCAAAAGGCGGTTTTTTAAGGGGCAAAAGAGGCGGGAGCGGTCGCTTCGACTTTCAATATTCCTCGTGTTTTGTCGCATGCCCAAAAGCCTTTCAATTAAACGAGTCGCACGTTTTTTCTTTAAATAAAAAAATGCATTTTAGCGCCAAAGTTCGACGGCGGCGAAATAAAATGAGCCGCAACAGCTGTAAAGCACTGCAAAGTTGAGCATATGTATAAATTGAAGGTACAGTGGCGCCTTGGTTTGCACTAGAAAAACTTCTCAAAAAGAAGCATCACTCAAATCGAAGTTCCTAGTATGAACACTTTGATGTCATTTGAAAATGAGAATCTCTGCCATAAAGGCTACACCCCTTAAGACGTCATCCAGCGTTTCAGTGCGAGGCTTCACTGTATGTGGTAAGCATTTTTTGTTACATTTTGAGGCCAACATGGGTTGGGGCACAGACAACCAAACACCAACCGCTCCAAACTGGCTGCTGTTTTGTTTTTCTGGGCCTGACTCATGATGCATATGCCGCATATTGATACAGTTTTCTGTTATTTTTCTGCGCCACAAAAAGTGGAGAAAAGAAATGATACATGCGCCGGATAAATGATGTATAGAGTTGGGTAGGGCTGAGACTGGAAGTGGAAAATGCTGTTGTCCATTGCACAGAGACCTCTATTCATAGCCATTGAACTGGACGCAGCTTTTCCTCAGAATTTTCCGCTGTAGCACCAAGTGAGAAGCGGAAAAGACGCGAGAGATTAGAACGGCAGTGATTTAAATGTGCAAATCAGTTTCAATTAAGCATTCCATGGCATGCCATTCCTTCTTGCCAACGAAAGTGGAAAGTGGACTCGAAAGGAAAAGATACAAAGTCAAGGCTTCAAGTGCACTTGCTTCCTTTCACAATGTGGCCAAAAATGAAAAAAAAATTGATTCAAGCCTCTTGGGTAAATGGAAAAGCCACAACAACCGTATTGGCCAAAACCTGTCACGCAGCAGCACACTTTGAGTTAATTAAGTTGCAACTCCCACACTCTCTTTCTACAAAACTATACCACATTCACTGTACGCCCAAATTAGCTACCAGAAAACACATATTGACTGTATTATCAATAGCACACTTGCTTCGTGATAAGTTCCACCCACAATTAGAAGCACTAAGCGATCATTTGCCAAAATAATTACATGATGTCAGCCTCAAATCGCAAGGCGCACTTAAGGTCTTTTGGAGATAAGTTAGTATACGTGTATATCTGGCATTATGGGAACTTAATTGAATGTTTACCTTCTTGGGGAAACGAAAGATACAACCAACTGGTTAGGCTTGGAAATTTTCCAATTAAGAGTGTTTACATTAAACTGTCTTCATCCAACCAAGATTTCCCACCCTGACATATCAATCGTAAAGTAAGCCCCGCTAATTGTGATCCGCTTAGCCGGTTTTAGCCAGGAAAACACTGGCCAACAATGTGAGCCATTTTTAAGCATACACTTAATCTTTCTTCAAGCATAAGTGACAAATCAATCCCCCCAGCGAATTAAAAAAGAATGATTAAACACTGTCGCCAGTGCAGTTTTCACTTTGTGTTCGACTGCCTTTAAAAGAGAATCGTTTAGGCCATATTTAGAAAAGAAGAAAAGCCGTCTCCGACTAAGAAAGTATGCATATGTATTTGCAACATAGTTGGCTTGATAAATGTTTACAAATCGCCAAACGACACTTTACTTTCTGAGCAGTTAGAAAGTCGACTTTGCGACTAACAGCGAAATATGATAAACGACTATACTGACTTGATGAGCACTTTCCCAGCGAACTGGGAGGCTGGTCATTAGAAGAAAACACCGTCGAGAGGACTGGTTGCGTTGGTTTTGTTTTGTGGCAGAGGGAAAAGTAGAACAAAAAAGAGGAAAATCGAGACGAGCTGAGACGAGATGAGACCGGCAAACGGGACGAGGAAAAGTGGCTGCACATTTTGCTTTCAATTTGCCAAGTAGCCAGCGCAGATAACGCGGCGTATGAGCAATGTGCGAGAGCGGGGCGGGTGGAAATGGAGGGGGGATGGAGGATCATATGGGCCAAAACAATTACGGCTGCAAATGAAGTTGCTTGCATTTGTGGTCTGCGGGTGGTGGGCGTGGCTCGGGAGGCAATTATGTCCAGCAGTCGTGTAGAAAGAGGGGAAAAGCATCCATCTGCATACACGGAAAACGCAGGAAAACTCGCATCGCTCCTCTTCACGAGCAAATGTTTTCTGCTCCAAAAAGCTCAAAGCGGCTGTGAAAATGATTTTTCCATTTTCATCTTGTCTCGAATAACGCAAATTAGTGATTTAAACTGAAACACTGTTGCCAATAATGAAACCGAAAGGCACACAGATAAGCAGAGGAAAATGCAAATTGCGTGCAAAAGTGCTGTTTGATTACCCGCTGCTGTGACCTTGAACTTTGCCACCTGTAAAGGGTAGAACAAAACAAAAACCAGACATCAAACTTGTTAAATCGCATTGCCCCCTGAGCTGGGCAGCTGATTAATTATTGCGCATTACGCAAGTCGAACGTTGAAAAGTTTCAGCCTTCTCTGTAGTATTTCCCCGCCGAGGGAAAACACAAATTAGAAAATTGTTTGCCGCAAATTGCGCTGTGCTGACATTTGCACAAGTTTTTCTGCGTTTTTGCCAAACCAGTAAAGTTGTCTTGCATGATACAAAAAAAAAAAAAAAAAGAAAAACGAAATTGGATCATAATTACGCGGAAATATTAGGCGGCTGTCCCAATAAAGGTCACAAGGCTGAAGGGCTCTGAATAGGAGAAATTTATTCTATAAATGAATAGTATATGTGAGGAATTTCTTGGCTCCTAAAGTATTGCAATCAGGCCTTACCCCTTCAAGAAACCTGTATTATCACTTAAATGTTCACTCTTCACATTGTGAATCGCAGAGAACAGCTCTGTTAGTAAAAATAATGTAAGCGTTAGGAATGGGTCACTCTTCACATTGAGAATCGCAGAAAACAGATCTGTTATTAAAATAATAGAATCCTGATATATCCCTTACTTCTTCACAATGAGAATCGCAGAGAAGAGCTCTGTTAGTAAAATAATGTAAGTGTTAGAAACCTGTATTATCACTAAAAGGGTCACTCTTCACATTTAGAACCGCAGACAACAGCTCTGTTATTAAAACAGTATTAGCGTTAGAAACCTGTCACTTACTTCTTTGCAATGAGAATCGCAGAGAAGAGCTCTGTTAGTAAAATAATTTAAACGTTAGAAAAGGGTCACTATTCACATTTAGAATCACAGACGACAGCTCTGTTACTAAAATAATAGAAACCTGTTTTCTTCACAATGAGAATCGCAGAGAAGAGCTCTGTTAGTAAAATAATGTAAGTGTTAGAAACCTGTTTTATCACTTAAAGGGTCACTCTTCACATTGAGAATCGCAGACAACAGCTCTGTTACTAAAATAATAGAAACCTGTTTTATCACTTACTTCTTCACAATGAGAATCGCAGAGAAGAGCACTGTTAGTAAAATAATGTAAGCGTTAGAAATGGATCACTATTCACATTTAGAATCACAGACAACAGCTCTGTTATTAAAACAATGTTAGCGTTAGAAACCTGTCCCTTACTTCTTCACAATAAGAATCGCAGAGAAGAGCTCTGTTAGTAAAATAATGTAAGCGATAGAAACCTGTTTTATCACTTGAAGGGTCACTCTTCACATTTAGAATCGCAGACAACAGCTCTGTTATTAAAACAATATTAGCGTTAGAAACCTGTCACTTACTTCTTCGCAATGAGAATCGCAGAGAAGAGCACTGTTAGTAAAATAATGTAAGTGTTAGAAACATGTTTTATCACTTAAAGGGTCACTCTTCACATTGAGAATCGCAGACAACAGCTCTGTTACTAAAATAATAGAAACCTGTTTTATCACGTACTTCTTCACAATGAGAATCGCAGAGAAGAGCTCTGTTAGTAAAATAATGTAAGCGATAGAAACCTGTTTTATCACTTAAAGGGTCACTCTTCACATTGAGAATCGCAGACAACAGCTCTGTTACTAAAATAATAGAAACCTGTTTTATCACTTACTTCTTCACAATGAGAATCGCAGAGAAGAGCACTGTTAGTAAAATAATGTAAGCGTTAGAAATGGATCACTATTCACATTTAGAATCACAGACAACAGCTCTGTTATTAAAACAATGTTAGCGTTAGAAACCTGTCCCTTACTTCTTCACAATGAGAATCGCAGAGAAGAGCTCTGTTAGTAAAATAATGTAAGCGATAGAAACCTGTTTTATCACTTGAAGGGTCACTCTTTACATTTAGAATCGCAGACAACAGCTCTGTTATTAAAACAATATTAGCGTTAGAAACCTGTCACTTACTTCTTCGCAATGAGAATCGCAGAGAAGAGCTCTGTTAGTAAAATAATTTAAGCGTTAGAAAAGGGTCACTCTTCACATTGAGAATCGCAGAAAACAGCTCTGTTATTAAAATAATAGAATCCTGATTTATCCCTTACTTCTTCACAATGAGAATCGCAGAGAAGAGCACTGTTAGTAAAATAATGTAAGCGATAGAAACCTGTTTTATCACTTAAAGGGTCACTCTTCACATTGAGAATCGCAGACAACAGCTCTGTTACTAAAATAATAGAAACCTGTTTTATCACTTACTTCTTCACAATGAGAATCGCAGAGAAGAGCACTGTTAGTAAAATAATGTAAGTGTTAGAAACATATTTTATCACTTAAAGAGTCACTCGTCAAATTGAGAATCGCAGAGAACAGCTCTGTTATTAAAATAATGTGAGCGTTAGACAGTCCGAAAATACTCTTCAAACACTTTTTGACATATTGGCCCTCCGAAATGCATTCAAAGTCCAAAGTAAAACTTAAATTAAAATGTCAAGTGGCAGAGCTCCGCTTCACTCCACAAACACTGAACTTTATTTCCCCACAACGGGGACATTTGCATCAAAAATAAATGAACGCGTGGAAAATGCACGACAGAGGGTAAAAAAACGGGGGGTTAAAAGCTGAGAAGCATAATTAATGGAAAACAAGCGGCTGCTGCACTCGTGGATCCAGATCCATTCATGAACAATATGGAGTAATTTATGATGGGGTCGTCAGTTTGTATATATGTATATACGTGTATATATGTCTTTATTTTGCCTCTTGTTTGGGAGGTTCGCCATTTTTTGATGCTTTTTTATTGGCCATTTTTTAGTTTGCCTGACTTTAGTTTGCTGATGTTTTGAACTCACTTTTTCGCTGCGCTCGTAATTCGCTGGGAACTTGGGCGAACCATTGACGGATGACGGCGATGGGGTTAACGGCGACGCCAGCGGCGACTGCGACTGCGATTGGAGCGCCATGCGCTGGTGGTGCAGCGTGGAGAGCGTCGGCGTCGACGCCGACAGCGACGCCGGGGTCATGATTAAATGCCGCATTATTTCGCCCGATTTTCCACTGGTTTTTCTCACTTCTTACTTCTCCGCCTTTGCCCGCCTTTAACTGGCAATTGTTTTTTTTTTTTTTTTTTAACTGCGTTGCGTTTTGGTTATTTGTTGCACTCGGCACTCGGCGGCTATTTACATTTCAACAATTACATTGTTTTTCCGTTTGTTTTGGCCAGCGATTCGTTACGATCCGCGTTTTTATTTGCCTTTTGTTTTGTTTCACTTTATGTCGTATCCCCCATCTCAGTTTATTTCACTGTAAATGTCAATTGCCTTTGTGGGGCAAAACATTTTGCTAGAAACAACAGAAATTTAATAATGTAAATTCAACAGCTGCCGCGGATGTTGACAGAACGGAACAGTCATCATTGCCAAATGGGTTACGTTCTGAATACCAGAAATAAAAGTGCTATTTCATTGCCTCTAATTTGCCGCCCTCCATTTGGTGGTCAGTGTTTAGTGACAAAGTGCACTCGTTAAAACATTTATTTTGATCACAGAAACTATTAATATCGATACAGATCGATTTCTACGATAATTGCAGCGATAATTTTTAGTTTCTACAGTTTCTCTAGAACTGAAAATTATAGTCGCGAGTTTATTTTCTCCACCCATTTGTTTACCATAACTTTTCGCTTGCTCGTTGTCTTCTTTTACCCTTATCTGAGCACTTTAATTGCCTTTACTTTTATCACCTGGCTTCCTGATACATTTTCTTATCGCTTATCTTCCCTTCTTCTCCCCCCTGATATTTCAATTCGCAGCTTGTTATTCTCGTGTTTATTGCTGCTTTCGCTTGCTATTTTCCAGCAATAAACTAAAATGCTAGAATTTTAGATTTCTTCAACGCTATTTAAATAATCAATAAGTGTTGTTTCAGCTATTCGAAATTTCTAAAACGGTGCTGTTCGGTACGGCTTTTTATCGTTTTTGTGCTGTTTTTCAGCTGTCGAGCATATCAGTACTGTGATAAGCATTTTGCGGAATATCATGAAAAAGCAGATAAATTGCGTATACGCCACGGAGACAGCAAAAAGAAATTCCAAGTTTGCAGGGAAATGGTATAAAAACAATACTTCTTATTTAATTATAAGCAAAAAAACTCTTTTATTGCAACAATTTCAATGTGAAGACAACATATTTTCGTTTAAATTTACCCCTGTTCTTTGCATTTATTCTAATTTGCATGTTGCAGTGATCTAATCGCCTAATTTAATTAACCGCAAGAATCTGAGAACCGTAAATTGACTTGGGTTCTTTTTTCGCCGCTTTGCTCTGCTCTTTTACAGATTATATAACGTCATCTCGATCATTAAAACTTGATGATGGTGGGTTAATTTTTGTTTTGTGTTTATTTTGCTGTTTTGTGTTGTTGCTGTTTGCAGTCGACCGAATTACACGCACCGAAAATGAACAAAACCAACAACTAGCAACATTCGAAGGTCATTCGGCAGTTTTTGGGCAAATTAGAAACATGAGAGGCACACTCAAAAACAAAGTTTAACACGATTTAAGCGGGTCAAATGCAATTTGTTCGCCAGCCGAAATATAACTTTTATTTGCGGTATTTCTCGTTACGTTGTTTCTTTCCCCGTTGATTGGCTTTTCATCATTTTTTTTCGAATTGCACAAACAAATTGCATGCGAACGCGTTGCAAATACCAATACAGATGCAGCCAGGCGAGACGCGAAGACAGCCAAAGCCAAAAGCGGAAAAGCGCGAGGAAAATCACTGAGCACACAGGAAAACCGCGGCGCTCCAACTGGAATACGAATTGTAACTGAAAGGCGGCGACAAAGCAAACGAAGCTAAAGCAGCGCAAAGCAAAGCCAGCGGCGCAGGCAGCGCAAAGCTCCAAAGCCCCAACAGCTGACAAACAAACAAAAACAGTAACAAAAACCTCTGGGAGAGATCCCCACTCTCTCGAAAAGCTAAGCAATCAGCTGTTGCGCCTACTCCAGACTAACTAAATACGAAATTAGTGTAAGAAATAACTCAGCTGAATTTTACTGTTTGTTAATATCCTAGAACTTATCCTAATATATGTAGTTTGTTTTCAGTGTAGGCCATCTTCACCACGCGAAAGCTTTTGAAGAGCGCGAAAGGCTTTCTCTTCTTTCTCTTCGCATCTAACGTTTGTGTTTGTTGATCTCTTTTGTCTTTGTTGTCGCCTCTTCTTAAATCCATAATTGCCTTCGTTTCTATTTGGTTTATTATTTAATAGGATTTTGTGTGGGTGGTGGGTGGTGGGTGTTTGGTGGTCGAGCGGTTTGTTCGTCTGTCTGCTGCGTGCATTGAACTTGACATTAAACAATGCAATTGTTTTGTTTTAGTAATTGCGTGAAACTCGAGCGCACGTTAATTGTGGGTTACCTTTGTGGAACCTGAGTTGGGAAGTGTGTGGAGGGTGGTTAATGAACTTATTCACTCGGTGGGTGGTGTGGGGTGGAATGTGGAATGTGGGTCGATGGAGAGACAATCGCCGCGGATGATTGATGAGGATTTTTTTTTTTGCATGTGGCTGCTAATTAGCTGGGTGTAAGTTTAAGTGAATGATATGTGCAATTACTTGTTTTTAGTCAACAGTCATTTAATGACTTCAACATGTTGTACTTTAAATCCAATCATAGCTAACGACTGTGTTTCAATATTTAATATTGGACTTGAATATTTTATGCCTGCCCCTTTTATTATGGAAATGCAAATCAGCTGATTATAATACATTAATCTTCATTCATCAATGGCTTTCCGCCATACATTTTACATTTTTGTATTGTATATTTTCCAACTTTCTCAAACAACTACGTTCAATTAAAACCCGCCATTGAAAAACATAGCTGAGCTGACACAAACCAACGCCAACTCATGACCATTCAGCATTTCAAAAGGAATTCCAGCAAATTAATCAAATCGCAGTCAGATGAACAAAAAATGTATTAAAGCGATCGGGAAAAATATATACAAACAAATGACACAACCCAATCGCTTTGCATTTGTGGGCGAAGTTCGAATGCATGCAGCGAAACTTTCCATTTTCCACATCGCGCCAAGAAGATAAACAAAAACGTTTGGGAAACTGGATCACATGCGCTGCAGGCGGTCGTTCATTTAGGCGGATTCGACAGTGACAAACCTCCCAACTAAACCAACTTTGAGGCTTCTCACGAAATATATAGCGTTCGATGAAAACCAGCTAAGAGAAATGGAGTCGCTTGATGATATGCGGACTTTAATATATGCCGAGCCAAAATATGAATATATTCCAAAAGTAAGTAACGTAACATATGTATATAACATATAAATATTTACATCTGTGCCTATCGCAGAAGTTCGGATACCAAAATTGGCGACGGAACCCACGATAGATCCTGAGATTTTGAGATGTTCATTTTAAGCATACCCCTATCCCTATAATAGCATTGCAGCGGGACTCACCCTATCCATTAACTGTTCATCGTTGCGTTTGCGCCTCGCCGGCGCCCTTATAATGCGTCCCACATCTGGAACGTCCATGATAGCTGTGGATTGCAAACGCGAAAAGAAAATGAAATAAGAGAGAACGTTTGCTAGTTTTTCTTTCGCTCTCTTACTTTTTCAAAATTGTGTCGCTCACCGCTATCCAGCTGGGTTTCGAACCAGCGCGTATCACTTATACGCGAGCGCCGGTCGGTGGATGACTCCGCTGAGGGCAGCTTTGAGCATTTAGTTGTGCTCAGAAAATGCGCCTTGAGTTGCGCTCGAAGCTTACAAAATCCGCTGCATACTTTTGGGCTGGAGGCATTTGGCTTCAAAATTGGCAGTTTCCTTGTTTGATTTACTTGAATGTTTTATATTTTTATGGCAAGTATTGAAGTTTTGTTAGTTTAGTGGTGGAAGCCTAGGTGGCGATTGGCCTTTGCGTAAGTGGACAGCGATCTGAAAAAGATAAGCAAGGCATTTTAATAAATAATAGCCCCAGCCATATAATTTCAATAAAAGTTTAGTCAGTTTTACTGCAAAGCAATTACTTCAACTAGTACAAACTAAGTAAAAACTGTGCACCATTCAAGCCGTTTCATGCCAAATTGAAAAATGCATTAAAAGGACTTTTCACCTTTTCTCGTTTACCTAAGGCACACTTTTCCTGCTGTTGGTGCTGGCCCACTTTCAGCCCGCCGCGCCACCCCCTAAAAACAAAGTTTCCCCCACAATTTTACTTTCCCAGTTTTCCGCTGAATAAAATATGATTGGGGTTCAAGGCGACTGAAAGCTTTCAACTGCAACAATGTCAATTTGCTGCCTGAAGAGCTGCGGCTGTTTGTCTCGGGGCTACCTATTCCAGTGTTGGTAAATTGATTTTGAAGACTAATAAAATAGTCAAGAGTAGTCAAGTTTAATCAATTTGCCGAGTGAAAAGCGCTTGTGCGATTGGCAACTTAGTATATGGTTGTCTTGGTCTTGGTCTTTCAACAAGGTAATACTTTAAGGCTTAAAGATAAGTCAAGTTGAGTTAGGGTATTTGGTAATTGACTTCTTAAGCAAGACAACCCAAAACTACGTCTCTAAGTCACACAAATCAGCGAGGCAATTAGACACTCTGCAAATCAATTGAATCAACATGGGGCTCGAAGATTCGAAAAGTTCGTCACTTCCCACTTGGCAATTGACAATGAACAATCAATTTAAGATGCAGTTGGCTGAAGGGAAGTTCTGGCATCCAAAAACGGTTGACAATAGTCATCCAATTATGGTCGGGCCATAAAGCCAATGAATCACAAATCACACGCAACTCCCACTTGTTACCACATTGCCACCCAGATTGATAAGGGATGTGGCAGTGCAATTGCACATGATTTCATTTGGCCAAGGTGAGTTTATCTTGGGCCTGCGATAAATGTTAGTGGGTCGAGTGCGGTTGTGCTTTAAGTATACACGTATAGGCGTCACTTGGCCAGCTTAATTAAGCAGCGAAACAAGGAAACATTTGTAATTAATGCGCAAAAAGGCAGCAACAACAAAACAATGACTAAGTGATTACAGATACAAAGCGGGCTGCAAAAAATAAAACAGAGTGTAGAAAACTTGGGCGAACCCTCGATACCTCTGCTTGAATGAATCCAAAAAAGTGTGGCGGAAAAGCGTGGAAAAACAGCGGGAAAACGGCGAACAAACAAAAGGAGATACCTCCAGTCTTGAGGTTGAACAATTTTCCTCTTCGCTTTGCACCATTTTCGGTGTGACGCCGATTGCTGCATTTTCCTTTGCATAATTTGCGGAAAGACGCCAACGCAGGTGACCAAATATTGCGAAAATTCCTTAATTTCCCTGCCAAGTTTTCTCTGGAGGGGAAAAGTTTGGTATTTAACGTTGAATGTGCCGAGAAGAGAATGGCTGGCTGTACGATGTGTCAACGCTGATAAAAAGTTAAAGTTTAAAGGATTAATTGCTGTATAATGATTCAAACTTCATGAATTAAGCGAACTTTCCAGTTGACAGCTAATCTGCTTTAAAAACAGAGGCACGTCACAACAAATCCCCTATTTAATTAATGCACTCGACACTAAACTGGCCATATTATCGTTCTGTTAACTTGTTTAATTGCCCGAGTTCGCATCATCGAATGCGAAACATGGTGTTTATACACAAGTGCTAACATATTGACAATAAACGAGTAATTTATCAAGCAATTTCTACCATTTCCCCAATCTTTATCTGGGGGATCCTCTGGCCAATCGAGTCAGCTCCAATTTCCCAGACTCGCTTCAGTGTATGTCGCCCACTTTTTACACCGAGCAATTAAATTATGTATTATCTTTGGATTGGCTTTCAGCTGCAATCAAGTTGTAAATCGATTAGGGGTCTGCCCCCACTTTTCTCTGTGTTTTTCCTTTGTGCACAGTGGCCGCCATAAATAAATGCACAATGTTGACGGCAGTTGAGTGATTTATGCGACAGTTTTCCACCAGGCAATTGAAGTTTTTCATAATTTTTATATCCTATTTTTCCATTGATTAGATAGACTGGCGACTGGCGACTGGCACATATTGGGCGGATCTTATCTCTGACCATCGCTCCTCTAGAATTTTTTTTTTTTTTCGCAGTTATTATTGTCTGAGCGTTGAGAACAAGTTTTATTTCATCTTTTTGTTGGTGGCTGGCGCTTTTTTCTCGCTTCTTGTGAGTCAATTGACCCAAATTGTTGGGCTCCGGCCTTTGTGTTCGAATCGACTTGGGCTGCCTCTCTTGTTGTAGCAGACGTGTCGTTTCGCTGTGCTCAGCTTGGCCCCAAATACCCTGTAATTCAGGGGCATACAGAAGCCAAAGTCGTCTAAGGTGTAACCCAGAAATGGGAGCAGATAGATCGCTATCTTAGCAGCTATTACAACGTAAATGAAAGGTGCTACTATTACAGCGATCGGTTTGTATACTGATAATACCTCTCATTTCGAACAAAGGGCATCTCGACTTCCACACACTCAATTAAGCCGCCATACATGTTTTTCGCTCAGTTTCCTGTTCTTTTGTTTTTAGTGGGTCGTCTTAAAACGAAAGGCAGTTGAACTTTGCCAAAACGATCAGCTGAAGAACTGAAGAGCTGAAGAGCTGAGCAGCCGAAGAGGCTGGGCATGTGGCTTCAAATAACTCTTATCTGATGTGATGATATGCAGAGGAACCTAACTATACCCTAATGAACCAACTAATGAATGCTGCATTTTGATTTATGAGCAGTGCTAAGATGCCTTCTGCGAACTATCAGAATGGCGAATTGATAATGAACACTCTGGAAGGAGGCTTTTGGGTCAAGCCAGTTGATTGAAACAGTTTAGATCACGCTCCACCAAATGATCAGTCAGCATGGATTTAGAAGACTCCACACCCAATTCCTGGAAATGAAATCGTTAAGTCCGTTTATGACAAAGGTTCAATAATGGTTCAATTCAAGGCCGGCCAATATTTGTTTGCCTCGTCTACGAAATTTCGCCCACATTTCGAGCTGAGTTCGCAATTTACCCCAACATTTTATGGATCATTTAGCATATGGGAGGAGGGCACCCAAGGAAAACCGAAGCTGGAAAGCCAAGCATCGTGAAAAATATTGCAAACTTTGATTAAATTCATTTCGAGGCCTTTGACTCTTTGCGAGTGCGAAACGAGTTCAATGAATTTCTGTGTCAACAGCTTGCAAGTTTTAATTTATATCGCCGCGTTTTGATGACTCGATTTGGGCATGCGATGAACCCCAAGCTAAATTTAGTGAAGTGGAAAGTTTTAAACACTATTTTCCCTATTTATATTATATAAAGAAAAACAGCAGGACAGCAAGCGCTGTATCTCAACGCTTGAAAAAGCTCTTTAATTATTTTCTTTGCATTCCAACCATATTTAATTAGCGCACACTTATATCTTCAATTTTACATCCTATAATTGTGGCCAATAAGTATAATATTTCAACTTGTGAACTGCAGGAGAAAGCTGCTGGCTCAGGCAAATAATCATATTTATCCCTCTGCTTTATTTATTTATTGTATTTGCTGATATTTATAGATTCCATTACGTGAAATGGAGTCAGTAAAAACTGGCATCATTTCGAGAAGTATTCAGAACTCAGCGCTTTTCATCTTCGGGGAGATTTAATGTAAAGAACCAGTGTTTCCACTACTCATTACTTTAAATATTTCTTAAAATTACAAATTTACAATTTCTAAATTACAATTTTCCCCCATTAAATCGTCTGCGTGGTGTAATTAAAATACAAATTATCCAGCCACAACCGAAAACGCCCCGTGCAAATAGTTTACGAGGGGGAGTGATCTAGTAATCTCGTGATGGTTTCAGGAGCAACTTGGTGGCAGAAGAGCAATCAAAGAGGCGCCTCAAAAGAGGCGGCACTTGGAAACTGAAATCCAAGTCGGTGGTCGATGATGCCGAGCTCAAAATTTAAGCTGGAAAATGCAAACTGCATGCTGCGCGTTTCAATTTCTTCGACGCCTCGAGTGTTAATAAAATGTTACAGTTAAGTTGCCACGAAAGGCGGCGGAGGAGGCGTGGCACATCCACCGTATGTGGTAAACATTTTTCCAAGCGGAATGCTAAATGAATTGCAACCAAATGGAGCTGTTGCCGCTGCAGATGATGTTGTTGTTGTTGTTGTTGCGCAAGATGATTGCAATTCCATTTCCAACGATTGGCAAACAGCATCCCCAGGGGCGTAGCGCATTAGGGGGCGGGGCCGGGACGGGGGCCCAAAGGGTGTGAATGCAACACGTCTTGGATCAAAAAAAAAAAAAAAAAAAAAAAAAATATTTCATCCGAGGCCCAGCACATGCAATATCTAAGAAAACCGACGGCAACAATTTGCATGATGTGCTTGCCATATGGAAAATGCTTTTGAAGCACTTGCAGACATAATTGCAAGTGTGATACGACTATTCAAACTTCGTAGGTTTTTATTAAAAATAAAAACTGCAAATAAACGTATTTCAAATAGCTTCACCTCAGAAGCCATTACTTTCAAGAAGAAAGAGAAATGGTCAGGAAAATTGTAATTCCTAAACTAGGTGCCTTCGCCAACTTTATTTTCCAGTGCATTACATAAACTATGCCCCTTTTGCCATCAGGTGTTGTCTAGGGAAAAACTAGCGATAAGTTCGAGTGAAAAAAATGGCAAAATTTAAATACACATGAGATGAAAAACCCACAAGAAGGTGGATAAGTGGAGAAATAATTCCAAGACAATGAGGCTGCAGAAACAAACGCAACGCGAAAATGTACACGGAAGTCGAAATGAATTTCCAAGACCAAATCGCGGGGAAAATGGTTTTCCAATTTGGCACGGACCTGTGAGTCTCCGGGAAAAGTGCAAGGAAAACCCAAAGCAAATGGAAAACTGAGCTCGAGTTAAATGGGCGTTAAATTGGCTGCAGCAATCGCATATGTTAATCCAAAAGGCTGTGAAACGGCTTAGGGCCAATTAAGACCACTCCACTAAATACTCAAAAAAACATTTGCGTACGAATACCTGAAACCGAGTTCATTGCCCCCTCGTCTTTCGCACAATGAGGAAAATCTCCGCAATTGACGCAACATTGCTGCGCACACACTTGAGACAAGCCACTAAAAAGAACATAATGAAAAGCCAACTAAATCATGGAAAGATACAGAAGCCCAGAAAGAAAGAGTTACACACATAGCTAACAATGAGAATCCGGCAACTGCCAACTGGCTTATAATAAAGCTTAAACAAAGCCGAGCAAAAGAAAAGCAATAAAAATACAGAAGAACACTATCGTTCCGCGGAAAATGGCGTCACTACCACGTCGTCTGATTTCCAGCTATCACCGCGCTAATTATACATATCACTAAGTATATAGCCATTAGTTATCGGCGTGCAGAAATAAAACGTATGTGAGCCGATATGAAAAGTCGCCAAGTCGCCGAGTTGAAGAATCGAATCGAACGGTTAAAATACAAGATGTGTCATGGGGTTTCGAAATCTCTTGTTTATTTCGCTGGCGCCTCGGGCCTATTCCATTGTTTACCTGTCTCTCAGGAAAGGCGTTCTTTGCCTTTCCCCTGTTTTAGCCATCAACAGTTATCAAACGGTGGCAATAAACATACGTGTATATATTTGATGGTTCGATTATGGCATAGATGTTGAACAAGTCTGTTGACAGGCCATGGATTGGAGAACCTTTCAGGCAGGAATCTTGCAGGCCGATGAGATCATGTTTCCAAAGTGTTCAGATTGACACTTGTGCTCACTCGAAGAACAGCGATCTTCGGCATAATCTTGACCTTAATGTTACGGCAGATTATAGATCATTATCTTTATTTGTGTTCATCAAATGGCGACCTTAATTCATTGATTTATAATGATTTGATTTATTGTTAAATTGCCTGTTCAAATTCGTAATCATCGGGTACGCCTTGAAATGAAATTGTGTTCGAGAGCTGGAAAATCCATTAGATACTAAGACTGCATTGCACAACAGACATGATCTAACTACTTTGGTACATCTAACAGACTGGTAAGTAAACTAAAATCATGCTCTTAGTACAAATCAACAACCCTTTAGAAGGTTTGAATTCGTAGAAGATTGTCAGTTATTCCAATTCACTTCCACCTGGAAGCTTCCAACAATACGATGTGCAGTCCAACACTTGACAACACTCAACGGGGAAATGGAAAATCAACAGAGCTCATCAGCATGCTGCAGCTTTCATTCAGAGCCGACTTGGAATTCAAATAAGCAAAGTGTAATTAATATGCCCAGGAAAGAGCAGACTTCTGGTTTTGCTGGCAGGTTGCACACGTCAATGGCAGGCCCAGAATCCCCAGATTCAGATTCAGATTCATTTTCAGAATCGGATACAGATTCGGATCCGAGCTGACAGCCTCATATCATATCAAGTAACCTTCGTGTGGAAACAAACAGAAACCGGTTGCCTGCACTACGCTTATGTAAAATTGTACACTCTACATGGGAGGGGGTTGGGTTATGTGGTCGCGTAATAAAATTAGAAAATGCAGGGGGTTTTTGGGCGGCCGGGAGGAGGAAGTGCCACCCATCAGTCCAGCAGCCCAGCAGCCCAGCAACCCACCAGCGGAGCTGCAGCAGAGCGGAAACCGTTCGCTCTTGTTGGCCATGTTTGCCATTTGGCTCTCAGCCGTTCGCTGTTAGTTGTTGCCTGTCGGCCGTTGGCAGATCTCAGATGGCTGGCCATTTCTTGACACTTGACAAACTTGGTTAGCGGGTATTTGCGGGGCAGATTGGACAGCGCGAGATATCTAACCAGCGTTTGCCCAGTGGAAATCGCATTAAGAGCCAACTAGTTAAGGTTACAATGGAAACTTTTCCCACCAATAAAGAGTACTTAACGCAATGCAAAAGACCACAGGCTGTTAAAAAGTATGGGTTCTATGATTTTATAGCATTGAAGCCTTGACTAGTCGAGTTTCATAGAGGGAACTAAATTATTGGATATATTTTATTTGATCCAGGGTATTTCTGAGCTTACAGCCATCCACTTAGTTATGCAAATTCGTCAACAACTGGCAAGTAATTACGAATATTAACACCCACTTATGGAGAACTCTTATCGACAGAAACACGAGGGTGCCGGTTCGCGTCCACAGGGGGCGTGTTTGTCGCTGTGCCCGCCTTATCAGCTCATTAAGTCGTCTGTGTCTAGGACAGAATAAAAAACCGATTTCCAGGCGTAACAATTGCTAGTGCAACAAAACGCTGAATGGGCCACTTCATTAGCATTGTCAAACCGACCGCGAAATGACTCAACTTACCTCGACTTTTGAGCTTGGAGAACAGAAATGGGAAATACACGTAAGTCGAGATCAAGATTCTTCAGGCCTTGTCTCGTAATCTCCTCAACTTGATGGATGTATCTTTCTGTGTGGGCCCGTGAAGTTAACGAAAAAGATACAAAAAAAGCCACTTAAGCGCATACATAAATATCAATTAAACGTTTGGCCACTGAACTTTTGTTTGACTTACAAAACCGTTCAAGTTTAAGTGATTTCTGAACCATGAAGAGTCATTTAACGTGCTGAAGGTCATTGTCTTGGGGCATATTAACGCATTTTGGGTCAAAAATTGGGTAAGCTTTCCCCCAAAAACACAAATTAAATGTCACAGCGAGTTGAACATAATTTTGGCCCAGCAATTGTGCAATTGTCGCTGGAAAGTTATACCTAAGTTAACCCACTTTTTCGGCCCTGTTGAGTTTAATTTGCAAACGAAACCAAAAGAAATGGGGGAAACGGGTTACACAAAACACAAGTTGCGACTTCATGACATTCCAATTGGCATAGGTGAGTGAAAACCCCTAAAAAGAGCGTGAAGAACAGCGAACTTGTTCTCAGAATTATTATTATATTTTTTGACAATTCGATGAGCAGAACCGCAGCAAAGAAAGCAGCAAACTTCGAGTCCAGGAAACGGAGTAATGACACTAAAAAATTGCTCAAGTGAGTCATTAAGCTGCCTCTCTTTCCAGCGCTCGCTGCCCGTCTCTTTCCCTCTTCCTTTGTGGAATGTGGAAGTGCAGCCATAAAGGAAGCAATCCACACACCTCAACGGAACTCAAGGGGCAAGGGCAAACACCTTGAAGAACCCAGGAGAGACACAAAAAAGAGGTGGCCAACTGCATTTCCTTGGCGCTTTGTGTGTGGCATAAAAAACACCTTTTGGCCAAAGGGAATTCGGAGGAGCCATAAAGGATTTCCTTTGTTCTGCTGCGCGTTGAGGTGAAACGGGTCAACAGGCGAGTGAGTTATCATTAAAACTCAACGGTGCTTGGGGCAAAATGCATTTTTATATTTTGTTTGCCAGCCATTTGCATTTTACTTGTCAAATCAAGCAACTGCAAGTAACGCCCATGAAAACAGTAGTAAATGCAATTCCCCATAAAACAAACTTATGAATCGATGCAGTAAAATATAGTGGCTTCTTAGATTGCACCTCAAGTTTATGGGTTATATAGTTAACAAAGTATTTATGTACGAATAAAGAGCACAGCAAACAAGGCAAAACTAACATGTAAACAACCCTGCCAATCCCACTTTCCATCATCTCAGTAATTTTTCCACCATCCTTTCTTACATTGTTTACCTAGCAAGTTTGGCAGGAAGCAGACAAACTGTCGATTTGGCCAACCAAAATTATGCAGACAACAAAGACGGAGGGTTTTCCTAGGTGCACAGGGGAAAACTGTGCCCTAAAAGGCTAAAAGTCTAGTTAAAAATAGACACAGATGCATGGATGAAACATATTTGAAAGGGTGTACTTAAGTGGTGACAAATCTAAAGAATGTCCACAGATAATTGCAGTGTAGACTGCCCTCGCCTGTCTGGAAAACTTTGGCTAGAAAGCGAGGGAAATTCAACCTGCGGGGGCGTTGTCGGCATTGCCAGACGTTTTCCAGCCGCAGCGGGAAAAGCGTTGGGGAAAACGGGTGGCGGGAGCGTCAACTAACTACAGCTGACAGGGGCTTGGGCTGAATTGAGTTGGCATTAGTCTGGCCAAGCAGGAGAAGCACCTCAAGAGCGCTGAATTCATAGGTAAGAAACCCAGCAGTCGCCCCTCTTTCCGCTTTTTACTAGTATATCAAATTTTTTCCAGCTACGTGTGCTGCTTCTCACGCTCCAGCTTTAGTTCATCGGAACAGATGTTGGCAAAAGTATTTCACGTCCATATATATATGTGCATATATATTTTTTTTTTGCTCATATTTTGTTCGACTGCAACATTTGGTCGGCAGACAAAGTCGCCATATTATTCGCCAAATTCACATGTCAGGGAACCATTGCAAGCAGGGTTCAAAGTTTGTACATATAAACGTATAAGTCTGCTGCAGAAGTGAGCAATACGTAGTTTGGCTTCAGAATGATGTGCAAGTTCCCTCGAGAAATCGTCTGGACAGTTGGAAAGGTCGGCTTTGGTCGGTCATTGCAATGGAGTGTAAAAGGCATGCTCAAAATGTTGTTAGTTCGGTAAACAAGTGTTGCCAATATTTCACGGACACATTTTGATTTGAAATGGTTAAAGATTACCAAGATTAAAACAATCCGCAACATGCTCATAAAAAAGCAAAACAAGCAAATTGCGTTATCAGAAAAGTTTATGAACAAGCTTTTGCAATTAGGGCACTTCATTTATGAAAATTCCACAACAAATTGTTTGCATTGTTGCCCCCAAAAAGCGTTTACTATTAATCAAGCCGAGCTGAGACAACTTTGGGGGGAAACAAACAAAAGGCCAGCAAAACTACCGGGCTGTCTGGGCCAGGTAATAAACAATCGAAGCCGGCTAGAATTGAAACTCGAGACCGAACTAGTTTTTGCCTCACTTGGCGAGATCGTTCAATCGACGGAGTAAGTAAACAAAAAAGCCACGTTCCAAAGTCACAAAATGCAATGCAGCCAAAACCAACAACCAAGCAACCAAGCAACCAAGCAACCAACCAATGTGGAATAATTTGAGTCGCGTCGGGAGCGAGCATAAAACGCAGTCAAACAGTCAAATGCCATTTCCGACTGCAGTCAGACATGAAAAGCAACAAAAAAAAACAGCAGCGGGACAACTGCCGCAGCAATAGTGACACCAGCAATAACAATGCCTGCAACAGTAACAGCTACAGTGAAGCGTGCCTAAGGGCGACGCTGCTCTAAAGCGTAAGCTTACAACTCTGCTGCATATCCCCCTCACATTTGCACTCAAATATAAAAGTGCATTCTATTAGCGGAATGAGTTATAGCCAAGCTTGACTGTACTAAGGCTTCATACAGTAAGGCCAGAGCAGTTGAGCGCACGTGGCTCCCCAGACGGAAGCCAGTGGCCAACGAGCAGGCAGGGGTGTGCCGAACGGGGGTGGGATACTTTGGGATACTTTGGGGGGCTGGTGGGCTGGTGGAGCCCAAGTCTGGGCAGAAACACAGACTGGTCTAAATACCCGGCGAAACGGACTAAGCGACGTGTTTTATGTGCGTTCCTCGGGTATTTATGGAGTTGCATGTTCAGCCGAAGACAGTTGGGCTTATGTTTATTATTTTATGTTGTTTTTTTTTCGGTGCTTAGTGCTGCTCCTTGTCGTGGGAGTCGATGTGGCGACACCTGGGGGAGGCCCAGACCACTGGGTATAATTTTTCTAAGTGCAGCGCTTTACATTCCTCCCCCATCGAAGAAGGCGCGCCCACACGAAACTGGAAAAAAGCACCTCCACACACCTAAAAACCAGCGCATATCATGGCTAATTTGGATGGTTGGGTTTGGTTGGTAGCCACCTGGAACCAGAAGTAGTCCCCAAAAGTGGAGCACTCCGCTCTGCGGGGGTTGTCCCGCGAATCGTTAACATATTTGGTATATAACTCCATTTGCAGCAGTTTCGATGGCGGAGTTCATGAATACCCTTCCTGGAATTATATATATATTCTGATATATTTCCTATTCTTTCTCCAACTTCCAGCTAAACGCCCCGAAAACAGAGCATTCCATGTGTAAACACACAACTGCAGTAGGTCTTTTCGGCTTATTTTGACTGTAATTAAACGCTGGGCGTTGCCTGATATGAGATTAGTTTTTTGTGAACTGGTACTTTGTGGGCCATTGGCTTGCCTGGACTTTTTGAGTTGAAGTTGATGGAAGACTTTGTTTACTACCTGCAACGATAAGAGGCAAGAAAGACAAGTTGAAAATTAATAACAAAAACATAAAGTCATACAATAGACATCATTAAAGCGATTAAATATTGGCACAGAGCTGTGGCAATAGGGCATATGGAGCAAATACACTTTCCTACAATAAAGATCCACTGGGGAGCTATTCACATCTGTTGCCATCTCTCTCGCCCGCCCATCGGCCATCTCTTTCTGTCCGTGCGAATTAACCCACTTTTGCCGGCCATTCGCACCATCAACAACTGGCAGCGAATTTAGGATTATGAAATCGAAAACGGCTCTTATTTAATATCGTTTCATTGCATTTGTTTACCAATTGCTTTCGGCCATGTGAAAAAGCGATTTGATTTAATTGGTAAAAGCGCAAATATTGATCTAAAAATATTGCATAGAATCTTCTGCTTTGTGGAGATGGATGAAATTGTAAGCTGAGTGCTGTTCATTTATTCAATCAAATATTAAGTATTGGCATTTGCATAGTCTAATTCAATAATCCGTGTTTTTGTTCCTCACATTGAGGAGCAGTGAACCTGATGAACTAAGCTAAGAAAGCACTAGTGCTTTCTTATCTCACACAATGGTTAAGTAAATATTTATAATTTTCATATTTATGAAAGTACGCTTCTATACCACAATACATTCTCACTTTCAAAATCGTTCTCGCTCTCCGCTGAACTAGAAAACCGATCGGCTTTAAAAAGACCCCTGCTTTCTCTATCTAAACCACCTGACTTTTCCAATTTCCCATGCCTAATCATATGACTAGACAAACAGAGTCGGATTCGCAGACTTCTAACGAGGAAGCAGCGGCACTCGCAGTGACTTTCAAACTTCGACACTGACCTCGGCAATGCCAAAAAGTGGAAATGCATGGAAAATGCCACTCAGATACGACTCGTTCCATTGGGTTCCGAATCCCCCGCCGTTCACAACAAAGTCAACAACGACTTTGACTTTCTAAGGCAATTTACGTTTGTTGGGGCTTTATGGCTAGAAAGTCCGCTTCGATCATAGAGTTGTAGAAAAATTCATAAGCGTAAGCAAGCGAAAATCGTTTTGCGGCCATTTAGCGGGCCAATAAAAATGTGCAACTCGTCGACGGCTGTTTTTGTTTTTGTTTCCTTTCCATTTTTTCTAGCCGTGTATTTGTGTGCACATGCATTATTAATGCCACTGACAATTGCAACTGCATTTGGGCATTTGGGCATTTGGCCATGTGGCAAGGCATCGTCGCATTGTTTGCAACTGTAATTTGCCACTGCCAACTGAGAAAACTCTTTAGCCGCAATGTGTGAAATTTCCAAACAGCCGGCACAGTTTAGTTATAGTTATACCCCTTTTTTCCACCGACAACATCTGGCCGTGTGCAGATAAAACCCTAATTGCATTGCCCAAATGGGCAGAAGAGGAGGCCTAATTTATTACTTCGAACAGCAGTCGTGTTATTTATGACGCGCACTGTCTGCTTGCACAATCAAATGCCAATCGAAAGTGAAGTTGGCACGTGTGAAAAGCATGGGAGAGATTATGTAAGAAAGCTGGTAAATAAATGGTAAATAGAAACATGAGACAGATCTAAGCGGTTATTAAATTTCCTCTAAAATAGGTAAAGCTGCCTTGAACAGCCCAAATAAAGTGTTTTCTAGCCTCAACACTCGCCTTGGCAAATCGGAAATGTTTAGACTTTTGCAACAAAGTGGCAAAGCGAAATTATTAACACATAAATGTGTCTATAGGTGGGCAAAAAAGCCAACGAATGTCGAAGCCAAGGAAAAGCTGGGGAAAAACTATACACATACACGTTCGGTGAAAATATCTGATGCGTATAAATAATGAATTTGTATTTGGCAAATAATTTGTCCGATATGGAATTAATGCCACTTGGACACGCAACGCCGACGAAACTTTTAGTCTGATTGAACAATATAGTAATATTGTAAGGAATGTTTCAGAAGCGGTAGGAAATGAATGAGTTTCCATACGCTCCATACGAGTTTTAGTCATGAATATTATGCTGTGATAACATTTTTAAAAATTTGCCAACGAAAACAAACAATCGAAATACATGTTTAATATTACAGGCAAACCCATTTGCGTGCAAGTTTCTACCGAAATCTAATCTGTCACACCCAGTTTTTAGAAAACTTTCGCTGGGCTCGTAGGAATGGTGGATAGAAAGTGCAATCGACCCCAAGAAGATCAAGATACATCCATGAGGCCGGCCAGGCCGAATCGATTGAACCGAAAGTTCGTCACGTTCGCTCACTTCAAATCCTATCAATGGAATATGGCAGAGATCGCAGTCATGTGCTTTTTGTTTGAAATGCTTTCGAGGGTCGCTCGTTCACTTTTGCCCACAAAAGCCGAGACGCATAAATAACCAGCAACGGTCATTCCGCCGATGACAATGACAAACCGCTAATCATACTTTAAATATTACAACAATACAACAGAAAAATCGGCGAAACGTGCGCTTCATTAATATGTGAAAATAATAATGCGACAAAAAGCGGCAAAAACTCAGGCACAAAAGGCGTAACTTAAGTAAATGTGGTCGACGAGTAAAAGTCAAAGGCGTTGAACGCACTTAACGAGGCGCAACAAATGGGGTACACATTTAAGTGCATAGATGTATGTATGTATAAAATTAAACAAATACTACAAAATTACAGATTTCACGAGGTTCACCTAGGAAATAATGCTACAGATATGTATATACGTCTTTCATCCAATCTCCCAGCTGACCACGTCCAATCGGAACTTTCTTTTCAAGAGCCAGAAAATGTAACTCTAATTATAACTGATAAGCCGACTAAGGCGACTTTCGTTGCGATTAGAAAACCGAAACACCGAAGTTGGGTAAAAGTGTGGCCACCAGTTGAACCAAGTGAGGGAAAAACAAGATAGAATGTAGCTTTTGTAGTTCCTGAGATCGAGGCGTTCATACGGACAGACGGACGGACAGACGGACATAGTCAGCTCGACTCGGCTATTGGTCCTGATCAAGAATATATACACCTCATATGGTTGGAAATGCTTCCTTCTGCCTGTTACATACATTTCAACGAATCTAGTATACCCTTTTTACTCTACGAGCAACGGGTATAACCATTTAGCTGATCGGTAATCGACTCTAATTGCGGTCTGGCTTTCGTGGGCCAAAGGTGTGCTGCCAATTAGCCGGAGCAAAGTGCGATTACTTTCGGGCCAATAAAATTCGAAGGTTGGAGAAGCACGCGAGCTGCCATCCCATTTTCCATCTACCATTTCCCATTTCCCATTTCCATCCGACAGTATCTATAGCTGTTAATTAAATGTCTGAGGAGCAGCCACCCAAAATAATTAAACAAATTTACCGGCAGCTCAGAACGAATTGAAAAGTAATTAGATTTATGTAAAGTGTGCAAGTGTTTAGCTTCATCAATTTTTCGGTGGAAGTTTCAAGTGGCTCGTTGAGCAATTGGATAATCTTTAGCATTTAAATATAGAACAGAATCTCCACACTTGTTCTTGTTATTTCCATACTTTTCAGCTCTTAGGAAAATGAAAGGTAAACAACAGGGGAAAATGCCTTTTGAAGGGCAAACATTTGAGGAAATTAGTTGGATTTTGATCTGCTTCGCTTGAGCACAAAAAATACATTTCAACTATAACTTTAATCCGCTTGAACTTTTCATATGCTCTTACTATTTTTGCCAACATTTTTTCTCTAACCTTTCACACTCTATTTAACGACTGAGGGCACAAAGTTCAATAAACCCCGAAAAATGAGTTAGCGCTTTTGTTTTATTTCCGCTTTTCTCATTTTTCAATGAGCTCTTTTCCTTTAGTAGTAATTTAAATTGGCGTAACAAGACACAGAACAACAGCAATCGGATGGGAGGCGATCCCAGCAACAATAGGAAAATATTGTGGCCAGGGGTCAAGTTGAATTACTGGACAATGGCCATTCAAAAGAGGCGGAAGGAAAGTGGCAAGGGTGGGGTACTCGCTTGTTCCAATTCATTTGGCAAGAACAAACAAAAAAAAAACACAAAAATTAAAAGAGATACAGACAAAATAGAGGAGAGATGCCTTGCAATAAATTCGACCATTTTTACAGTTGGTTTTGACCATGTTCTGACATCATAACCCCATAAAACCCACACTTCCTCGGAAAAACTAGAATCACTTGATTCAGGGCAACAAAAGAGCTAAGACTGTGCAACAAAATGTAGAACATATTCTCTTTTTATTTTTATGTATTATTTAAATTACTTTTAATAAATATTTTTGTTTGGGTTTTTGTTCGAAATACCAGAAAGATATTTATTCAAATTTCGCCGCATTTTCTCACAGTATCTTGCAATTTCTTCTTGAGCATATATATCTGATAGTTGTAGACTTGTCGATTGGTTTGTATCTTATCTTTCCACGTCTGACCCAACCGACAACCCAATAAACACGCGCTCATTCACACAGATACCCACACTCACACTCACACTCACATTCACATTCACATTCACATTCGCATTCACGCATTCGTAGAGTCAATTGTGTTGACCATGGCCAACAGATTTTCAACATTCAATCATATTTGCTGACCCTCGCGGCTTTTTATTTATTCGCCATTATCTTCCAGCTTATTTCACATTTTATTTTTGCAATTAGACACACACTTCCCTCTTATTTTGTGGCTCTTTGCTGGTTTACTGCCGATTTTGCCTTGTGCAGCATTTTCTTTTCCCTTCCTATCTCTTTTGATTTTTCCCAGAGCTTTTCGCCTAATTAGTTTGATTTTTTCGTATTGATTTTTCGCCATGTGTGAGGTTTTTTCCTTCGGCTTTCAGCTATTTGTGTTTGTGCCTATTTTCGTTCTTTAAGAAGGCAAACACAGAGCATTAGCAGATAAAATGGCAAACACACCCACAAAAGGAGGCCAACGAAATGGCAAGGAAACAAAGTTTTGGCAATAGCTTTGTTATTGATTTTGTCTGGTGCTTTGGCCATGATTGATGTATGAAACCTTGATCTTGATGAGCTATTTAAAAAATCCGTTTAATTGAACTGGTTTGACCTCCATATTTAATATTCCGCATAGTTCTCCATTAGCGCATATTCCATTAACCATTTAAAAATCTGTTTTTGCTTTGATCTCTCATTAAATAATTTATTTCTCCTGACAGTCTAAAGCTCTGAAAAACACTGGCGAAACTTACGTTGGCTTTCCTGCTATTGTTTAATTTATTTATTTTTTTGTTTTTGTTCTTATTTAGCCACTTGACGAACACTTTCGCCTTTCTCGCGTGTTACGTCTTTAGCTTATCTGTTTGCCAATTTGTTTTTTATTTTTACCCCGTCACTTGCGGTTGATATTGCGGCTAAAAACAACGTTTTAATTTAGCTGATGAGCCATAGCATACCTACAATTTATTTTCAGTACTGCATTCTTTGAAATATTTACGAAGTTTAGGTAAAAAATGTATGCATATTTGCTAAATATATCTATCATATCATATATCTATATTTCTATTTGAGCAAATGTTGCCAATGGTTTTAATCAAAGTTTTTGCGCCAACTTCCTGACGAATTTCGTGCAATTTCCCTGCTAGGCTGGAAACAATAAATTATAATTATTGCCCGTTAGTTTCGGCCTGGCAGTTGGCCAAAGGCAGTAAGTAATATCTGTCGAGAGATGAGGTCGAGCAAATGCAGCTGTTGCAATTCAGAAACACATTCGAAAAAGTCCCCCCTGCAGGTTCTCAAACAATTTGCCCCACCAACTCGACAAGTTTGAGGACAGACAACAACGAGCAGCATAAAGTTTGCTGCCTTCTTCGGTTTATTTTTTATTGCCAGTCTGTCACAAAAAAAAACAACAAAAAAAAACGAAAAACGAAAAACGGAAAACGGAGCAGCATTGCCTTTAAAAAATGCCACAGAAAATACATACAAGCAACTTTGGCCGGTTGTTGGACGACTGCATAATACTTCCTCTTCAAACTTGGCACAAGCCATGGCCAAAGCCAATTGCCGGCACTGCGGACCAGGTTCCAATCCCACTTAATGGGTTATGGCATCGATGGGTCACCGCGGGGAGGATGGGCAGGATGAAGGGGTCCTCGAGCAACAATGTATACCAGGCCTAAGCCCAACTCATCACTGACGGCTAAAACTTGTAAGCCAGCAATTTCGCTTGATTAAGTTGTTCGTAATAGTTCGTTAGTTGAGTAAATAAAATGATGCGATTATGGGTTGATGCGGGTAAGTGGAATGTGATCCGCGATCATGAGTTGGCACTTCCTCATCCCACAGCCTCAAGTTGTCTCATTCCTGCGGCATTAACTTGGTGTTAACTTGTTATTAACTTGTTATTAAAGAACAGGAGTAGTTTTGAACAACTGAGAACAGGACCTCTTCTTGCTAACTACTAGTGGCAAAGTAATCATTGTAAGGCGGATTCTTCAACTCGCACCATAAATTTGAAAATGTTGCTACACATCACGCATAATTGCCACATACAGTGCATAAATTAGTTGCCACAGATTGCCGCAAGGGCTGCTGCCTGCTCCACCCCCAAAACTAGTTCTCATCCCAAGACTCCCACATAAAAAATAAGCAGCTTTAAAGGCGGCAGCACATTCTAATTAAGCCACAATACAATGCAATTCAAGTCATTGGAAACGACGCCAAACAATGGCCGTGAACGAATGCCAGCAACAAGAGGAAAGCTGGAGGAAACCTTCAAGGAAATCGAGCTGGGACTCGGAGGGGGGCTTCAGTGGGGGCAGTGTTTTCCGGGCATAAATACTCGCTTCGATACTCCGATGGAGATGAGTGCGAAGGAGGAGGGCCTTGTGTGCTCAGCAGCCATGTCTTATCGAATCGGGTTTGCCATTAACTTGGCCCGCACCAAAGTAAACTGCATTCCAGCCATACTCAAGTGCGAGTAGAACCCTCCCGGGCAGCTCAGCTGCATCCACTCCGAACCTTCTGCCCCCCATTCCCGGCATTTTCACCGATTCTCCACCTCGGGAAGCGCCGGCAACTTACACGATATCAATAAAAGTGCACAGAGCTGAGATAAACCTGAAGAGCAGCAGCAGGCCAGACACAAAACAGAAATAAACGGAAATAAATAAATAGCTAGCCCACCTGGAATGCCCTACCAAGTGAGTCCGAAGATGTCTACTATGGAGTGAGCACTATACCCAGCGAAAGAGTATGGAATATGGATGTGGCAGAGGACTGGGAAAAGTTGGAAAGGGGGCAACTTGCAACCAGAACAACAAGTGAAGTGCGGGGGCGGGGGCGGGGGCGGAAGGGCAGGAAAATTCAGCAGCAGCAAAAATGTTGCACCTTTGTTAGCTGTTGCTGATGCTTCTGCTGCTGCCGTTTGTTGGCGGCGACTCTTGACTTCTGGCGGCTTAATGGATATGCAACGCGCACTGCGAATTATCCAAAAATGTTGGCCGGAGGGGGGGTGGGGCAGAAAGGTGGCAGAACACACAGGTGAGCTGTGAGCCAAAGTGCAGGCCACACTTCAGTCGAGACATTCCCCCAGGTTGCCATAATTTTGAGCCTTCTTTTTTTGTTTGCCTTGTTGTGTTGCCTTGGCAAATTTACAGTTGCATTCTGCGGAATGCACTCGGGAATTCTTTTCGGCCAGGCCAAAACCTGTTTCGGGCCTCTCAACTGTGAGTTGGCTTATGAAAAGTGATGGAAATTGGGGAAAAAATCGGCACTAAGAGGTGATAAAGTTACTTAAGAGTGTTAGCACTTTCGTCGAGGACCAGTGAATTATACAAGTTTTATTCTGCATCATTCAGCTCTTAAACTGAGCAACTTTCATAACTTTCATAAAGCGAAAGTTAGTACATATGTATGTACATATATTAAAGTCAATCGGTGCAATCAAAGAATACCAAGCAATTGTTCTCTGATTATGCACTAACCAACATTTTGCAGCTTCTTTTGCCGGCATTCTTGGCCTTTTCTTGGCATTTCCCAGTTGATTGCGGCCGACACAGACTTCCAATTGAGCCGTGGCCATTAGTTGGAATAAACGGCATAATATTTAATGGGCCCAGTTTAAAGTTGCGGCCAATAAGAGAGCGGCCGAGATAAAAAAGAACGCCAGAGACTGGCCAAAAGGCAATAAAAGAAGACGAGGCACCGAGCCAATGATGTGGAAAGGGGGGAATGCCAAGGGGGGCAGAGGCTGACAATGCCGACGCAGTAGGAATATTCAGATTTTCATCTCGCATCTATGAGATACGTGAGCCGCTTGGCACACACTTATAGCTACAGTGAGCGAAATAGAAACAGGAACGCATGAAATCCTTCGCGAGGCTCGGTCTCCTCCTTAACCGCCTGTAGATAAATTGCTCAAGCGGCAGAAACGAGTTGAATTCCAAAACTAGAAACGATGGCCAGCTACGAATACAAGAACACTCAATGCGCACCTGTCGCCAGGTAAAAACGCAACCGGCGAACGTCTTAGTCAGCAGAAGGCAGGGCAAAAGGAAAACATAAACCAGAACCTCAAGACAAAAGTCCAGAAAAATCACACACAGGTAGAAAACAAACAAAATGGGAAAAGTGGGAAAACAGAGAAGAATCGAAAATAAGACAGCGCGAGAAGCGGAGATACACCATATAGAATCAGAATCCACCTGTCACCGGCGATCTCACCATTCTTAGTTCTCTCTCTCTCTCACTCTCTCTCTTTCTCTTTCTCTTTCTCTATTTTTCAAACTCTTCTGAGCGGCTTTGACATTTGATCGCGAGTTTTGGGTTTTCCGATGCGCTACTCTCTCTGGGAGAGGTATGTAGATTCAAGCCAGAAATCTTATTGGTAACGAACTAGGTTGAGTTTTTACTCCAAGGATCTAAAGTGTGGAATTGGCCTAAGGATTACTATATTGCTAAGATGTGAAATATTTTTAGAGCAAGGATCTAAAGTCTATTGCTAAGATATGAAATGTTTTTAGAGTATATAGAATATAGAGTATCGCAGCACTCACAGCCTTTCCTAGGATTTTATGACCGAGAATGGCATTGGGATCATTGGGATTGCCATGTGCATTGGTTTTGTTTTTTTTTTTCGTATTTTCTAGAGCTCCCTGTTCGCCATCTCTTTCGCTCCTCGTATCTCGGAGCTGCCAGCATTTATTTTTAACCCTCGGGTAACTTTAATGAGCTTAAACTGACCGCTGTTGTCGGCTCAAAATGAAAACACCACAGATTCGGTAGAAAAAGCTACGTAACATGAGAGAAGTCTTTACGAATTAGTCAGTGTGATTAATGAGCCGACGTTGCCGTCTCTCTCGCACCGAATCCATCCGTCCCCCTCTCGCTGCCAGACATCACATGTCCGTGATTTATTTCGTGTGAGCCCCTCAACGAAGATTACAGGTGTCTTCGGTGGGCTGCGGCATGTCTTGTGCAACTCTCGGCCTGCCCCACCGCCTTTATCTGGATCAGCAGAGCGTTAAGGGGCTGGATGCCAGTGGCGAGTGCATGTGTTTGGGTCAAGTTCAGTCGTCTTGGGGCTATCTATGCGCGTTCGTGGGCTCATTTGGCTATGGAAATAGTGGAAATTGCATGTCTGGCTGGCAGCATTTCGCTGACAAGTAGCTCCCCATCTGCAGATGGTCTATGGCTGTGACTAGGCACCCAACAGCCTCCCAAATCTGGCAGCTTCCAACAAAACCTCCCCTGAACCCTCCACTGTTTGTTGACTTCGATGCGACGGCCTTCAAAATGTGTACACACCAAGCCCAGCTGAGAGCGAAAACCACCCCCAAAAGGGGGTGGCTCTGGATCCAAATCCACCTTCGAAAACGCTCTTTCTGGTCTAGGTTAGGTCGCAGAAATTTCGACACACACGCAGCGTCCGGCGGAATGTGGTCCACCCCCGCCTCTGGACGCTGGGCGGAGGAAAGTGTGTCAGGCGGCTCGAAACTCACCTGGACGAGCGAACTCCTTGGAAACTGGATTTTTAATGCTCCTGCTGCTTTCTTTCGCCGGCGGCTGTTCTCTGCGTTTTGCTTCTCCTCGTTTGTTGTTATGGTTTTTGCCGTTTCTTTTGCTTTTATTTGCAGACAGGTGCACTAACAACATTAACAACAACAACTGACAAAAACAACAAGCGCACACACGCACACGCACACACCGACGATTTTCGCGAGCGTCGCGCACAAACACACACACAAACTTTGGCTTTGAACTTCTCTTTCTTCCTTCTGCTTTCTTTCGCTTTGCCCTTTTGTGCTTTTTGCCTCTCCACTTCGTGGGTTTTATCTAATCTCGGTTTCTGCGCGTAGATAATGCCCAAAAGCGAAATAGCCGCGCCACTCGACTTTAATTATTAACTATTTGTATTTCTCGCGTTCGTCTGCCTCTTTCTCGCAAACGCCGCACGCTGCGAACACAAAACACAGGCAAAACACACTCGCGCACACACACACACACACACACAAGGAGGCACGCGTACGCACACAGACACGGCGATTGGCGGACGGGCAGCAAAACACGTCCGACGCAGCGAAATTTTGGAGGCGCTTTGCCGCTTCGAGCTCCAAATGCCCCAAACAAACTAGAGGTGGCAGGCAATCGATTGCCCCATCGATACTATCGAGCGCAGGGCTCAGTGTGACCAGAGGGGCAATCGTTCCCAGGCGAGTTGGCATCTCCTCCGCCCAGCTTGAAATCCCGATGTGAAAATACCGCAAAACGTAAGTGCAAAGTATCGGTAAACTACAATACATGTCAAATGTATGCTGTAGAATAACATGTAGACAAATGGAGATTCACTTTCATTGCTAGTACAGTGCTTGGCCGCACGCGGCGCTTTAACGGATTTGAATTCGAATTTGTATTTGTAAACCGCATATTTGTTTAACGCAGAAATAAAATTGAAAAATAAAACAGGAAAACCGTTTTTGTTTGATAGTAAGTTATTTGACCGTTTTTAAAATATTTTGTATTTTACTTAGACTGTATTTTACATAATTTTTTAAATTTATTTTCAAAAAATATGTTCTTGAATAAACATTTTAATGCTCTTGTCAATGGATTCGCGCGAAAGGTTAAGAATATGCAGTTGCCTATTTAAATATAGGAAATGCAGTTGCATATTCAAATATAAAAAGCACGACGAATGCATGTGCACACTTAATTTCAACTTTCAGAAGCACCAGGAGGAGAGCACAGAGGCGATAGGGATGATGATGGCGGATTCTCGGACCGAACAGAAGGAGCTCTTGAATCAGCACTATCAGGATGTTCGGCAGCTGTTGAATGTCCTTGCGGCGAATCTAACTGGGCCGCCCGTGTTCCAGAAGATTGGACGCAGCTACTTTTTCATAGAAAAGAATGAAAGAATGCTCTCTGCAGGAGACACAGAATTAATCAAATACTTGACATTTAACTCATTTTGGCGGGCAGTACTTAAAGATACAGATACAGTGGGGATACAGTGGGGAGACTGGCCAGGATCGAGGGTATGCAGACGGCGATACATATCGGGCAGAACTCCTGTTCCTGCAGGAGTCGCAGGCGAACAGCTGTTCGGATACTGGGCAGTTGCGGATACTCGCCAAGTTCAATGGGAAAATAGTTATGGAATAGTTTTAGTTAGTCAAATAGCATGGCCTAAATCTCGCCTGAAAGTGTATCTGAAAGATATGGCATGCATATTGAAAGTGTATCTGAAAGATGTGGCATGCATATTGAAAGTGTAACTGAAAGATATGGCATGCATATGGAAAGTGTATCTGAAAGATGTGGCATGCATATGGAAAGCAAGCACTGTTTCAACACCGAAAGCCAAGTCCAAGTATCTCTTAATTTCCTATAAAATGCTCCGGCTGCCTTCATACTCGTTTCAGCTTCTGGTTGAGGCTCCCTGAACTCACAGCTGATAAACGACCACGAATGCCGGAGTCTGGGACAACTTTGCTTACGTATTTTGTTTTACAACATGTTTGTGTTTGCAACTGATATCCCACAGCCATGCAGATAGAAGCGTGCTAAATATAAAAGTATCTGATAATCGCTCTATCTTTGACATCTCCGAGCGATAAGCTCCCACAGCAGAAAGTCGCAGAAGGACATTGAGTTGGAGGTGCCTGGAATCCGATCCAACCGATCGACACACCAACGCGAATTAGAAACATTTGTGGTTTGCGGCTTAGTGGCGGGACAGATTAAATATTTTACTTTGCACTCACATGACACACGAGATGGAGTCCACTATCTTATCTGACAGCAAACAAGACCACGTTATGAACTCCCTTCAGGAAGCGCCGCCAGTCAGTAAGTCAGTTAATCAGTTAGTCAGTTAATCAGTTAATCAGTTAGTCAGTTGAGCCCCCCACATAAAGGCTTTTGTGGTTTTAATGGAGGTTAGGCCGGGTCAGTGGGTCGTAAATATGCCGAGACACGGCGAAAAAATCTTTTGAGCTTTGTTGGTCGGTTGTCAAGCCGATCATATCTGGCAATTTGGCGCCCAGAACAGCACACGTGCTTTGATCCCAATCAATCAATCAACCAATCAATCACTCGATATGAGCATGTAATTTCCCTATCGCTAATGAGTTTCACTGCCCATGTGCAGGTGCTATCGAGGAATATGCTCGATGTCGGTCAGTTCAGTTCGGTACTCGCTTCGGTTTGCAACGCTGGAAAAACTTGTAGAAATCTTCGCTGATGAAATGCATGAAACCCTTGCGCGTCTGGCACGATTTTCCCGTACAAAACCCTTCAAGAGTCCCAGGACAGCCTTCAGTGGAATTTTCCAGAGCAGGGGAGATCGATTCACTGCCTTTGAATACGGCTGATGTCGAGTTGTGACAGAAAGTAAGGAAAAGCTGGGGACGAATTCAAGGAATATGGTTTTGCAAAAGTGTGGTGAACATTTGTTAGCAAGAAGCTGGCAATTCTTTAATGTGAATATATTACAGATTAGATAGAACTAAAAAATCGTAAAAAGTGATCATTTTTCACTGTGCACTTGGCTGCTCTCTGTGCTTTGTATCTGTAGCGCCTTAATCCGCAAATCTCGTTCAAATCTCGAGGGGGTGTATCTGCAGCACCCAGCCCCTCCGGTGGGTGAACCTTGGCCTACCCGGTGATCTTTCGCCAGCCTCCAGATCCAGTTCCCCCACCTCCTCGAGCTCCGGGCTGCCAGTCACTCTGGCGGAGATCGCGACATTGTCGCACGTCAGCCGTCGCTCAGGTTTCGTTGGCTTTTATCTCCATTCAAGAAATCCGGAGACATTATCTCTCGGCGATCTTGTCGCATCAACAAAACAGCAACAAGAAGAGCTCCGGATCGGCCACCAACACACCGAGCGACGCTCCAATTTAAGTTAGAATCAGCATCATCATTATGATCATCAGTGTGCTCAGAGATCCGGGGGATATGGGATCTTGGAGATCAGTGGATCTGTAGATCTGTAGATCTGTATATCTGTAGATCTGTAGATCTGTAGATCTGTAGATCTGTAGATCTGTATATCTGTATATCTTAATATCTGTATATCTGTAGATCTGTAGATCTGTGTATCTGTGTATCTGGGGATATAGCTGAGAGGTTGATAAGACGTTTTCATTTTCCTGCAGCTCAGTCACACAGCGAACGGCGACTGGAAAAGTTCGAGCGGCAAGCCTGGAAGGAAAATTTGTGAGCGGATCGAGAAAGTGTGTGGAAAGTGAGCAGTTCAAAGGAAAAACCCAAGGAGGAAACCTTGAAAAGTGCGGGGCAACGGAAAAGCTAATTGAAAACAACAAAGCTCAAGTATTAGAAGTCGTGAAAAACCAAAACTTGCGCAAACTGTGCTCTGTGATTTAGTGTGTAATATATATAATTATATATATATATATATATATACATACCTACAGCGACAACAACAACTGTCTTGGTCCGTCTGGATGATCACAAATTTCAATTGAATTTAATCAAAATCACAAGAAAAAGCCAGCGAGAGAAATCGTAAAAGGCAAATAAACTACGGATTTAATTTCGAGTGCCTGCCATGTGTTAGTCTGTGTGTGTCTGCGTATCCGTGTGTGTCTGCGTATCCGTGTGTGTGTGCGTGTATGTGGGTGTGTGTGTGTGTGTGACCGAGAAACTTAGATCGGTGGCCGCTTTACATTGAAACGAACTTCAACACAGTCCACGCACAGTCTATGCCGACAGCCGAGTGTTAGCAAGGGGAAAATGGGGAAAATGGTCAGCGAGGAAATGGCCACGGATCCGGCGGTCTCGGAAAAGGTGGAGCTGTCGCGATTCGGAGAGTTCTGCCAGCGGCGCGGCATCAATCCCAACCTGATAATGCTGAAGATAACCCTTTTCGTGATGTACGGCGGTGAGTAATGTGTGCACTGTATCATTAAAAACCAATTAGAAATCGCTCTTATCACCGTTCTTCATCATCCAGCTGGCCAAGAAACCAAGAACCGTCATTCCGCTTGCTTTTTACAGATATCACGCATACGACACGTTGACTTCGGGTGTTTTGTCCAGCAGAACGAAGCGGAGTCAGTGGAAAAGCAACTTATTCTAGACATTGGCTGCTTTCGAAGTTCCATAGATATATAATATTATATTTATGCGCTTTTCATAGCTTACTATAAGCTATGTTGATTGGGGCTTCTATTTCCACTGGCTTTTCCCTGAAACACTTGTAAATATTCCAAAATAAGTGCGTCAACAGAGGGTACAGTTGCGCTTTTCCATATCGCTGGCGAGCAAAAAGACAAGCGCAGCAGCTGGAAAAACGCCGAGCAAAGTCCGGGCAGGCGGCTGCTTCTCTGGCAGTGAATCTGAATTCATTATCACACTCCACGAAGCCCCTGCTCCCAAAATGTAGGGTAGCGGGCTGGTCGGAAGTTATCAATTAGGCTGGGGAAATATGTAACACATTTGTGTAAATTCAGTTAGAGTCCGATGCACATTGAGCAGATTTTCCCAGCGTGTGGCAATTAGGCATTCACAATGTGTGGGTGTGCCTGTGTGTGTGGGTGTGTGGGTGTGTGGGTGTGCCTGTGTGTGTGGGTGCGTCTTTTGTAAATAAATCTAGCTTATGAGACTTAAGCTTGAGAAAGGTTTGCTCTGATTCGCCTTGGACGAGTGTACGTCTGTATACGAGTGCCTATTTTCTGACCGTGCGCCATTTTCTGAATGCTTTTTCTGGCGGTCAATGGCAAAAAGATTCAACTGCCCACCCGCCCCCTTTGTCTTTCGCGCATTTAACTCGGTTTGTCACTAAAATGAGTATTAATGCGTTTTTTATTTGGCTCAAGACGGGCGGAGGATTCTTTTCGGCATTTCTTTCACTTTCGTCTCGGCTTTTGGGCTTTTTGAGCGCAAAGTTCACAAAATAATTTAATTGGCTTAGCTAAAATGTAATTTAAAACATTTCATTGGCTAGACATGGGAATTGCACAGCATTTGTTACGATTCTTGTGGCCTCAGCTTTCATGTTTCTGTGTTTCTTTGCTATTCTGATCCCTTTAAAATGTAACTTCAAATAATACATTTAAATTTAATTAAATACATAGCTTCAAATTGCTACAAAGTATATTTGAGTCTAGAGCAAATAGTTATATGGCTTTTTCAGAAAAAATATGTATATCTTCGGCGTGGTGGTCAGAAGCAAACGAGAATTTATTATTGAATATGAATGCAAGCACATTAAACTGTAATTAGTTGGTGAAATGTGCCTTTTGTTTGCGCAAGAACCCATTGCTGATTTAATTAACTTCATTTGATTATTTGTTCAATATTGATGTCGATGCAATCAGTGTGAATTGTGGCCTTTGTTCTTTTGATCTTTTCCATTTTCCATCCGCCCGCACATTTCGCTGTATAAGTTGAATATTTGTGAAAAGATTTGTGGTTGCGAATTGGTCAGCGGACTCTGAAAATGAGGTCTTACAAATGTAGGGCTTAATTATGCAAATGGGTTACAAGTTTCTCGCGAGCTTGCTTTCAATCAATCAACATTAATTTCCGAAACCCAATTATCCAGTGCAAGAATTTCCCCCAAATGTAAATTCACTATTCACCGTTTCGAAGTAAAAGCAAGGCGAAAAAATGAATCGCAATTAATAATTCTGGCAGCACATCGCGCACTTGTCTCCTCCATCTGTTCGATCAAAAATTCACAAATAAAGTGCAATATACACGTGTATGTAGTTGCAAATTGCATAGATGGCCGGAACGTGTTTGCCAAAAGTTTGTGCCAGCGAAAAACGGAATAATAATTATTAAAGTGCGACGGGGGGGCGGGGGAAAACATTTAAATGGGCAAAAGGACATTAATTGCGAATGACAGCGTGGCAGGAACAGATCCCCACCGAACGGAACTGAGGCGAACTTTTCCATGGACAGCTGCACAAACGAAATGTTTTTCGTGCTTTCATCAATTACAGTTAATGCAACAGCAGCTTATGCATTATGTGTTTTATTTAAAACTCTGCAGCTGTATCTGCAATGCATACTACTCGCAGCCCGTTTGGGCACATACTTTTCTCTCTGTGTCGAAAAAGTCGATTGAACATGAATGGCGGCCGCCGAGCAAACAACCCTGACATGCTTGCGTTTCCGTTTCCGGCGAGCGAAAGGGAAGAAGCAGCAGCGGCAATACGAGCAATTAATTGTTATTGCATCGGGCAAACAGAAGCAGATCCACACACACTCGCACACACTCGCACACACACACTCGCACACACATGGCGAATTATTGTTAATTATCTGAGGCGATGCAGGCAGGAGCTGTAAAGCGAATTCAAGCCGCCGTTTTCCGAGGCCGCGTTTTAAGTGCACTCCAGCAAACGAATTTCATTCAGGACACGCACTTTTCCCACGCTCGCACACGCACACACACGCACACACACGCACACACACACATGCATACGTGCCCGGCATCCTTGGCGTGTTTGCATTGAAATTGGTCAAGGCTGCGGAATGAATTGGTGGCCGGGCGGGCCAAATTGGGAATGTGACTGCTGCCCCGCCTCGCCCAATTTGCCACCATTATTTCCCTCGGTTGCGCCTCCATTTTGACTGCAGCCACGTGACGCGTTAATGTTCATAAATTATTGAAACGCTGGGGACTATCTGCGGCCGTTTTCGATTTCTGTTCCGCCGTGTTCCGTCTGCTGGCACAGTTTGAAGGCCATAAGTAATAGCGATTTATGTGCCACAATTGACTTAAGAAATTACACAAAATTACCACTTGCGAGCAGGATTTTTCCGTATTTGCATTTAAAACCCATGTCCTTTTGCTAGTTACATATAATGGTGACAAGGTCGTTGTTTTAATTCACTTAACTTGCTAATTTAATGACGCTCTTTGTGTCATTTAATTACTCGCTCAATGACAGTGTTATTCAATTGAAAGGGGCCACTGCGCTTTTTTCCACCCATCATCACATTATGTATTTTGCCGCATTCCAATCGCCAAGAACTTTCATTTCGACTGGTAATGCCATCATTGTGTCTGAGCCATTTCCCCTCCTTTCCATTTCCGGCCGGTGATTAAGTTCTGCTCGTGCTGACGAGCGCCCATAATTCGCATAATAATATAATAATCCGCACTTTCTTCTACCCCTCCACCCCTTCCACCCCTTCCACCACCACCAGCGACCTCATCCCTGCTGCCCTACCTCACGATTCACATGCAGTCGATTGGACTCACGGTGGAGGAGATTGCCATTATCTACCTGGCCCTGCCCTTCACCACCTTCCTCAGTCCGCCCATCACAGGTGAGTAGATCGGGATCGGCGGTTAATTGCCCTCGTGCACTTTCATTAGCCCGCCGCGTGGGTTTTAATTAAAAGTTTGCTTTGTTTGAAAACGGGCGCAAGGAGCAAAGTGAAGTGAAGTGCATTGCGTTCGCCATTCAAGTCGCACTTTAATGGCAACCCGTCCACCGAACTCGGCACTTTCGCAAGAAAGTTTGTGTACTTTAGTGGGAAATCAATCAATTGAGCCTATATGATACATACATACATATATATATTATATTTATTCAACCGCACAGCGGACATTTGATTGGTTTCATCCAGCCGCGTGGCGCACTTTTTCCAGCGCCCAACGCTTTTTAGGCCACTTTTCCGGGCGAGTGCGAATAATTTAATTCACTCGCAGTTTAAATGACAATTAAACAGAGTTCTGTTGCTCTGTTGCGCTGAATGCCTGTATGTGAAGTGCCCCCATCGTGTGGTTGCATTCTGCTCCTTTTGTGCAGCGCGCCTCGTGCGTTCTTATTATTTGCTTTCGCATTTTTAAACAAACAAAAAAAAAAAAAGAAGATGCATTTGCGGTATGAAATGCTGGCGACAGCGAAGGTTTTTAAACATTGCATGTGGACACTCGCTGCAGACAAATGTTGTGATGCTGTGCAGCAAAAAGTGGGGCTGGTGTGGCTGGTGTGGCAAGTGCATAAAGCTGCTCGAATCGCCGCACATAAAAGCCGCGTGAAAAAATATAAAATGTGCGCTAAGTGAAAACGCTCTCGTAAAGTTGCGACATCAAAATTTCGATCATCCAACTTGCATTATAATCGCGCTTGATAGTCGCATTTAACGGCATTGGCGGCTATAAAAGTGAAACGAGTTCGAGATGAACGAGCGAATAAAATGGCAGGCAAGGAGTTTTGGAAATGAACTACTAAATGGGTATATACAAGTGCTTAAAGTATATTTTAAGTTAAGTTTAAGTTCAAAGATGGAAGTATACACGTATGTGTTTTCATAATAATAATAGCTTTGTGAGTATTGACAAAATGCATCGCAAATGCAACCTAAGCCGCATTTGAGCTGCCAGCAAGCAATGCGAAGCCAAGTATTGGATTTGCACGCCCCACGATGCAGCTTGCAACGCCTTACAGCAATTTCGCTCACCGTACTTACGCGTTACCCATTATCCGTTACCCGTACTGATGCCATTTTCCCGGCTACCCACCCGCAGGCTTCCTCGTTGACAAATTTGGCAAATACAAACCGGTCGTTGTGATGAGTCTGCTCCTGAATGCGATTTTCCACCACTCGCTGCTCTTTATTCCGCAGCAGGAGATTCCCGGCGTGGTGCCATCGGCGTTCGTATTGAGACATCCGGACAGCGGCGACATTGAGGTAAGTTCTTCCACTGCAAAAACACTTCAACTCCTTCTACTTTAACATATGTACATATATGAAAACTTAATTGCTCGACAGGAGAATGAAACTTTGCCACTTACGCATATTAGCTATGACACAATTAGTTGCAGGTTGCATCATTGTTACGCGTTTATGCGTTTATGCGTTTATGCGTTCAGCAACCATGTTTTTTTTCGCAGTGCACACTAAAGAGTGCTGAAACCTGCACTGCAATCGATTAAAGCGCTCCACCTTCGCTTCAATCAGTTTGAATGTTTGGCGATGACTGTAATCTGCTTAGGGGGCTGCGGTTGAGGTGGGCGTGGGCAAATATCTTTAGACGCTTGTTTAGTTAAGAGCTTAAAATGATGTGGCTGCGGTTTTCCAACCTCGATGCTCGCAGTTTTCCCTTGCGGCGAAAGTTCCCGGATGCATTATTCTGCTGCTCCTGGGAAAACAGCTGTTGCGCTGTACAGTCTTAATGCGCTTATTTCATGGTTACCCTGCATTTTCCGCACCCACTTCACCATCGTCGAGTTGAAGTCGCTCTGCACTTTTCCGATGACTTTAAATGCACATTGAGCAAAGTAGAGAAGAGGGGGCAGGGGCGTATGAATACATCATCAGTACGGAAGTGTAGTTACTTGATGTAGTTTAATATTGCAGCGATTAAAGTTTTAGCTGCCACATTTTCTTGCAGCACTTAAGGCGGAAATAAATTCACATTTCAGCCAGCCCGTAATTCAAATTCAACTCGAAGTGTGCTGTGTACCAGCCAGCCAGAGTATTTCCAATGGCAGTTGTTGCGTGTGAGTTGCCAAAAATCTTCGGCATCCCCCCTTAGCCATTCGAAACCGCTTTTAAGCCCTCTTTCCACTCCTCACAATGGGCTCACTTCACTTCAGTCACGGCACGTCTCTACTTTGCCAGCGGTGCGGCAGAGGGGAACTACATAAAGCCGGCATTTATTCGAGGCGGTGGCAACATTATGTTGCCACATGCAACACACCCGCGCCAGCACTCCGCGCACCAACACAACCGCACAGGCGTGAAGTATCTGTGTGTGTGTATCTAACGCGTGCACGTTGCCGCGTTGCGCGATTCTGCGGAAAACAGGGAGTTGCTGCGTTCCGTTTGGCAACTTCCTGCCGATTTCTGGGCTCCCAGCAACGTGCCACATGCTGGCGCACACACAAACGCACACGGGGCGGATACGCAATGCGACGAGGTACGCACACACACAGCACAGCGCGCACATTACGTATACGCCTGGAGGACCTGACTCGGCAGCTATGCTTTTGTTCCGGTAACACAACACTTGACGAGGCGCCACCAAGGAGCTCAAAGATCGGTTTTAGTATTGGCCAGTTTGCAGTTGTAACCCGATTGGCATAGGGAAATTGGAATTGAATAGGTCTTAAAGGTATTCCTCACAAAACACGAGCTTAAACATTTCAATCGGGATACTTTTAGGGCAGAGTATGATGTCTTGCTGTTCCTTTTAAAACTTACAGCAAAAAATGTAGTTACTTTAAATGCGGAAACAGGGCCGCACCATTTTTTATTCAGGTGCATGTGAGCAAATGTATTTTCCGAGTGCACATGTTTTCTGTCACCCTGCGAGTGCAGCAGCTGCAATCATGCCCTTTCCATTTACGTTTTTCCTTCAGTTTTTTGTGCTTTTCACCGTCGTTGGTTCGGTTCAGCTCCTGGTTCTATCTGCATTTGTGCATAAATTTGCGTCATGTAAAATCATCGAAATAAAGCAAATAAATGTCATACCATCTGAGGGGGTCGGCTATGGGGGCTAAGGGGGTTAAGGGGGCTAAGGGGGTTAAGGGGGTTATGTGTGCCGTGGCAGAATTTCTGTGATTTTCCCCAGCGTTTCCTTTTTATTGATATCGATATGTGTGTGTGCCCGCTTTATGCTTATGATCGTATCAATGCAAACGACTGTGACTCCGGCTCTGGGGCTTCGATGTTATTGCGTGTCCTTGGGCGTCCTGTGGGTGTCCTTCCTGTAAGCCGGTTAGATGTGGCATAACAAATTTGAGCACAAGCTTTACGGCTGCCAGCAAGAGATTTCGGGCATGGATTTGCAGATGTGGAGCACCGCCACAGCCGAGGTGTTCGACCGACTTCAGCTCCGTTCAATTCCCCCAATACGGCATTCTTTATGGAGTCGGCAGGGAGTGCCGCCTCACACCTTTTGGCAATTGCATTCGGACACAAGCCGCTCTTGAGTACTGGCAGCAAATTGCAGCAGTCGCAGGATGGCAGGATGGCAGGATGGCAGGACTGCAGGACTACTAGAGTTTTACATAAATCGAATTATGGACGAGCAGGCAGGCGGGCGGGCGGTGGACAAAGGGGCGGGGCCATTCGCATGACTGGGATATTATGGTGAAGCGAAGCCAAAGGGCCCTTGCGTTTGAGAGCGGGCCGAGGCTAAACAAATTCGAATGGAAAATGGAAAATAGAAAATGACAGCAGCAGCAACGCAGCCTGACAGCCGGCAAGCGAATGGAACGCATTAGAAACAGCTCACCAGAAGCAACTACAAGATTTTCCATTTTCCAAAGGAGGGGAGGCAGATTTTGGGGCTCCTCCACAACTTCCAGACGGTGGCAAAAATCCACTTTGGCCGAGTGCACATCAGGTTTACAAGCACTAGCAGAAAATCTTGTTATGGTAAAACTAAATAATTCCCTCAACTTCAGATGTCTAGCAGTAATTGAATGACACAGGCATGGATGAGTATTTTTATTTTTTTTTTCACTATGGCCGTATCAATTTATGCTTGTCCCTATTCTGCCAGCTATTTTGCCATGCAATAAGTAAGGAAAAACATGTGGCTTTTAAAAGTATTTTGCTTGTATTAAAAAACATACGTTTATGTTATTCGAAAGAGTTGCAGAAGGTGAAAGCGTACCTACTTAATGGTAGACAAATGTATTTTCTTTCGTTTGGTTGGGCAAAAGCTTATGGATTTTTCCGAGTGATAGTGTGAGTGTTTCGTGTCCGTGGCTGTGTATCACGTACATTTATCTTAGTGTCGTTTTGCTAGCACTTAAGCCGCACTAAAACACCAACACGACTGCACACTCGCACACACATTAAAATCTCTCTCGTGCTCACACACTCACACTCACAGTCACAATCGCACTTACACTCACACTCGCACTGACACTCATACTCATACCCACACTCACACTCAAACTCACACTCGCACACGCAATCGCAGTCGCACTACAGCCATTGCCGTTAGCCGTAATGAAACGCAATGGAACTGTTATTTTGGGGGAGATTCCGGGTCCTTGCTCCAGGATCCTTGGTCCTGCATGCTTGGCCCTTGGCCAAAAGACGACCCTCATGAGTGTGTGCATGAGTGTGTGCATGTGTGTGTCTGAACGACACGCACACACGCATCCAGGGGCGGCCAATTCCACCCAGCACTCGCCACTTGCCACTTGGCACGGGCGTATATTGAATTTGTATTTATGATGTGCCCATAAAATACAATAACACCATTAAAATGGCTGCAGCGAGCAGGGGTAGTGCCGCAATGTGCTAGTCGAATATGCAGTACCCTATAGGGTGGCAGTACCCTGCACCCAAAAGTACTCCAATGTTCTAGGAAGTGGAAAACATAATTGCGCTCATGTCCAATGTGTTGTTAGTGGCAGGACAACAGTAGTATAAGGATGCCAGCACCGAAGTGCTGGTACCCCTTGCTAGAGCACCTTGCTGGCAACAGGGCATGCAAACGCAAACGCATCTTATGGCTACATTTGTGTTCCCTCCGCACGTTCCACGGACATCGGCATCCTTGGAGCAGGAGTCTCGTGCAGCACATGCCGTGGCCTGTTCCACTGGCCCTGGCCATGTCCTGTTGCTTGCGGTTTACTATTTTATGCCATTATAGAGCCGAGTTCGGTTTGCCGTTTGGCATAAATTTATTTGGCATCGACCGCCGACGACGACGGCAGTGAACGGAAATTACCATTTTATTATTGCAGGCGGGCGGGCGCTCGATGCTGCCGCCCAATCAACCCATCCCCTGTAGCCCTTCGCCGAGCCTTATTGAATTCGCATTAAAATTGGTAACGGATATATGCGGGAACACGAACACATAGCCGCAGGCCGTGCACTGCGAGAAATTGCACCCATTTGCACCCACCTGCATGCACAAGAAAATATTTAAAGCGAAAGCCAAGCCTGACACGTTAACCCATTTATTTCATAGCAATACATTGGGAGTCTCTATTGAATCTGGAGCTGTACATAATTTTTGGCGTTGATGGCAAGGCGGTGGGTTGGTTTTCTCAGTGTAAGTGCTGTGAATGCAGATACACATAAAATCCGAGAGGTATTTGTTTGTGTTTGTGTTATTACGGCTAAGGGCTTAAGTTCATATATGGGAGCTTATGATGGGTTAAGTGCCACTTTTGGCTGGATTTCGATGGGCGGCGTGTGAAGATGAGGGTGTTTAAACATTGGGCACCACCGTCACATCTGCGTCATTCCATATGCTCTCGTCGCCGAGTTCGTCATTACTATCGCCCTGGCCCACTTGACGGTAGGACTCCTCCTCCTCCTCCTCCTCCTCCTCCTCCTTCTTCTCCTTCTTCTCCTCATCATCCACATCATCCTCGACCTTTTCGTTCTCATCGCCATTGTCATCGTCATCTTCGTTTTGCTCATACACGCGATCATCCAGACCTGGTGGAAAATCGTAGGCAGTGCGAAGAGAATCGCAATCAGAGTTGATGGCATCATCGGCTGGGCCCAAGTTCAAGTCCGGGAGTTCGGGAAGCAGGATCTCCGGCTTCGGATCAGGCTTCGGATCAGGCTTCGGATCAGGCTTCGGATCAGGCTTCGGATCAGGCTTCTTTACCGGCTCCCTCTCCGGCTCCCTCTCCGGCTCCCTCTCCGGCTCCATCTGCTGCTCCTCACCACCTTTGTCAGCCTCGTCCTCGCTTGATGCTTCAACAATTGAGTCCATTTTATTCACTTTATCAGTGATCAGATCGTTGTCCTGGTCGATAAGCACACCAGCGTGATGGAAGAAGTCGTCCAGCATCATTTCCCAGTCGTCGTAACTGGATTTAATGTCACGCATCAGGGTGATCGCTTGTTTTTTTATGAATTTCGATATTTCGGTTCCCGGTAGCTTGGCAAATTTTCCACCAGGTCCAAAAATTTCTCCGGCACTCGAGACATCGTAGATAACGTCGTTAAGAGCCAGCAAGTAGGTTTTGTCCGGACGCTGCGAGTTGTACTTGGCCAACTGCATCCGGTTGAGACGAAGTCCAGTCAGTGGAGCCGGCAGCTTGCGGTGCCCCTCGTTCTCGTAGTCCTCGTCGTCGTAGGTTCCATGCTGGTGCCTGGTCTGGCGGTAGACCACGTATCCCAGGACACAGGTCAGCGCGATTATGACGAAGGGCGAGCTGGCCAGTTCGCGCAACTGGATGCTCCACGACTTGGTCGGCACAGAGGACATTGTGGGTTTCTCAGTTTACAGGAATTGTATGACCTACAAATAGCTTGTCAAATTGGTACTGACTGGGTTGCTCCAAAATGTAGATTATTTAAAGCTTGAATGGTAGAAAAATATGTGTCAGTAAATACCTTGACAATGTTTTCACATATCCCATCGTTTTGGAGCAAAGGCAATGAGCCAAGCTCACTGCAAGCTCAAACAATCGATGTAAAGAATCCGAGTAAATGTTCAGGGATGTATGCAGTCCTTACTATACCGCGCTTGCACAAATCCTTTACCCATTTCTAATTTCCAATACGTACTTTTGTCTCCTCCCCACCGCTTGCCCGGCATTTTTCTCCGCAGGTCTGGTGGTCGCCGTGTCCAAGTCGAGAATGTCCGGAGGAGCCGGAGCTGGAATTGGCCGTGCATCAGTGCGTCGACTATTGTTTGATGCAGGAGCAAGTTAATCCCCAGCTTTACACGAATACCCCGGCGTATGATGTGCGCCCGGCAGCCACCTCGTCCACCACGCAGAGATCCCAGCTTACAGCAACCACAACAAGGACGACCACAATGGAACCCTCCTCGGAATCGAGCTCATCGCCGGCCCCAACCACATCGACCACCACATCGCCGGCGTCATCATTGCCAGCGTTATTCGCAACGCAAACGAGGAGCAGATACCAAGAAGTACTTAATATGTCATCGACCATGTTCCCGCCAATGTCCCAGCTGAAGGACGCGTTGGAGGTGGGTGTGGGTGTGGGTGCGGGTGCGGAGCCCGGCCAGTCATCGTCAGCCGAACTGTCGGCCATGTCCATGCAGGGATTGAATTGTAAGTGACGTGATGAACCCGTCCACATCGGACTCCCCTTCGCTCTCCTCCGACTGACCACAGCGTTATTATCACGGCCAGTTGGACATGCACTCCCAGAAACTCTAGTCAGAATATGGGGTGTCTTAAAAATAAGCTAGATTTTCAAAAAGTCATTAGGGATGCTTACATTTTACTCACTCCCTATATTACTAACAAATTTCTTAAGCATTTCTTGCATGTTTCTAATGTTTGGTAAAACTATCCACATAGTTTGTATCCCAGTGTACTTTGGCAAGTTGATTCTATGTAGTAGCTCCTTTGTTCTTCCAGTCAGTTTACTTGTTGTCGACTTGCAATTCCTATCCTCTCTCCTATCCTCTACCCCCCCATCTATTGAAGTCCATAGCCTCTGTCCGTGTCCGTGTCCATGTCCGTATCCGTGTCGATGTCCGTATCCCTGTCCGTATCCTTGTCCGTGTCCATGTTCCTGCCCCTGTCCGTGTGTGTTTTACTTTTATTAGTTTGTTTTTCCGTCTTTTGTGAGCTACCAACCTGCAGGGCGGGAGCAGAAACCGAGAGCAACTTGCTCCATAAAAGCCAAAGACCGAGTCGACTCTCTATGAAACTGCAAGAAATAAGTATAATTCAACCTGTCGAGTGCGTGCGAGTGCTGGTGCTGCTGGTTGTCATTAAAGCCTGACGTTTTGTGTGGAGCCAAAGTTTACGGGGGAACTTTTTCCAATTCTCCGAAAAAACTTCACTGAAAGGCGTTTTTATTCCACATTATTAAAAGTGGGCGGCAGCCCGTCAGTAGATGGGGAAAAGTAGGCAGGGGGAAATGAAAATATTTCCAATGGAGATGGAAACGAGAGTGCTTTCGCTCGGGATAATATCCAAGGTAAACAGTTTACTTTTGGATGGGAAAAGATTGTGGCATGACTATCTTTATGGATTAAAACTTTCATGTTATTTAACAAATACATTTAATAATGGAAATGTATTGTATTTTTAGCGACAGCGTTGCTAATCTAAGGGAAACATACTCTTTAGTGCAGACATAATATGGAATATTTCAATTCTTGCCCATCGCATTTCATAGAGCAATCCATCAAACGTGATGTGAGGATTGGAACAAGTGTCCTCCATTAGCTCCTAAAAGAACTCCCAGAAGTGCGAAACTGGAAACATCTCCTATTTATGAGTTATACGTACATCAGAAGTTGGCTAAACTCCACCCAGCCCCATTTCACCCAAACAAAAGTCAGGAGCGTCCAAAACTTTGGGAATGTCCTGGCCTGAAATCACAATGTGGGAATTCACAAATGGGGGGCACTACAGCAGCAGACAAAAGTGCATAACTAACTAAACATGATGGCATTACACTCGGGCCCCACTCTTGACACTTGGCACAATTGGAAATTGGTCATGCATGGCCGGCGCAGGACATCTCAGCCCGGGACACACCACCAGGATACAACTGGAAGTCAGAACCAGAATCCTTTCTACTCTTTTCTCGAGGGTGCGGAGCAGAGCCGGAAAAGTGCAGAAGCAATTTTACTGTCTGTCTGATTATGGGAAAAACTCAGTCGAACACAGCGGGGGAAATGGGAAATGCGAGGACTCACAATTATAACTCTTGTCTCTCAGTAATTTAGGAGGAGCCTTTCTAATTTCCTGAACCAAAAACTGGCTTAAACATCAATAAATCTCTAACTAGCTTCAAGCAGTCTTATACAATTATCATACAATTGCTCCACAGTGACGGACAGTAGCCAGAAGAAGGTGCCTTGGAGCAGTTGGGTGCACTCGGACAACGACGATGCCACCTACTTCATGCTGCAAATGCATCCGGATCTCGCCGATCCCACCGAGCAACTGGGCATGGAGATCGAACAGGACGCCAACGAGACCGTCACCGACATCCTGCAGAGATTCGGTCGGGACTTTTTGGTCAGGGGCAACATCAACCTCACGGACATGGACGATCTGGATTTGAGATGTGGAGGCCTGGTGCGGCGCACCAATATGACCAATATCGCATCCGGAGCTGTGGAGTGCATGATGCAGCGCTGCACTTTCACCATGAATGCGCCGGAAATCTGTCCGCCGGACTACAAGGAGACGGATGAGATCATTTTCTGGGTGTACTTCCTGCTCAGGTGAGTTTAGTAAGCGTTGCGTAGATTTCATGCCCACTGATTGCTTTCCAGATTTTTGGCCACCACAATGCTGTCCGCCGGCGTAACCATCATGGATCCGATTGCCCTGACCATGATTGAGAAGTACGGCGGAGACTTCGGACGCGAGCGCTTGTTCTCCAGCATCGGCATGGCCATATTCTCGCCGATTACGGGCATCATGATCGATTACTCCTCGAGGGGCTTGGGGTACACGGACTACTCGGCTGCCTTCTATACGTACGATGTACTGCTGGTGATATCCACGATGTCGGTGCTTATGATGCCTCTTGGCGAGAAACTGCCCGCGGACAATGTGTTCCGAGATCTGTGGAATCTCCTCAAGATGCCCCACGTGATTGCCTTCATCTGCTTCCTGTTTGTGCTCGGTAACTTCTGGGGCTTCATCGAGAGCTTCCTGTTCCTGTACCTCAAGGAACTGGGGGCTCCCAACTACCTGCTGGGTGAGTTCATCTCCCCTGACCCATTTTTGAGTCAATATTCCGCACAGTAAAGCTGCATATGAGCTGGTTCAACTTTCCTTTACGACTGATTTCATTGTCCAGGCATCACCATTACCGTGGGCACCGTGAGCAGTATTCCCTTCCTGTATGGAGCGGAGAAAATCACACGGATCTTTGGGCACGTTAATTTGATTATCATCGCGTTCTTCTCGCACGCGGGTCGCCTGGTGGGCTACTCCTTCATCGAGTGAGTGCGAATCGCATTCGGCCTAATGCAATTCCAAATTGAATTCACCTCTTTCCACTTTCGATAAAGGAATGCCTGGTGGTGTTTCCCGTTCGAGGCCATGGAGTCGTTATCCTGCCATCTCATGTGGGTGGCTGCGGCTACCTACTGCTCGATTCTGGCCCCGAAAAGTTTGCTGGCCACCCTGATTGGTGTACTGGGCATGGCTCACTTTAGCTTGGGTAAGTAGCCTCTATACATGCCTATGGAACTACAAGAATTCTCAATTATTGCGAGACATATAAACACTTTCCGATGCAATATGATGGATCTATCAACAAATGGTCTTTGGTTTCATCAAGTTAACAAATATTTTTAACAATATTTTGCATAATATTGAGCATTTTTCTCCGTGTGCCCTCCTAATGAGCCCCTTTACGTGTATGTAATCACATTTGGTGTGTGTGTGCAATTTAAGGGCGCGGCAGTGGCAGTTTCACTGGAGGACTCCTCATTGGTCAGTTCGGCACTCGGGATGCCTTTCGGTACATGGGCCTGCTGGCGGTGGTTGGAGGAATCGCCTACGGGCTGCTCCATCTGATTTGGCTGCGGAAATTCGATCACACCACGGAGGAGTCCGAGGAGGAGGTCGAGGCAGTGGAGGCGGGAGAAACGGAGAAGCTCACCGAACCGGCCACAAAGGAGCAGGGCACTTCGATGTCCTTGGAGCGACTGAGTCTGATGATTAAGTACAATCAGATTGGCAGTTTGTCGTCGCTGCCGCGGGGATCGCGGGTGAGTTTTTTTTCTTGGCTAATCAAACATCTTTTGTTGGTCATCGTACAATACCTCTGTCAATTGAAAGCACAACTTAATTATCGAATGTATAATTGAATTTTACATGATTGAAAGTATAAACGATAAGCCAACGGAGTCGGTTCTTTTTGCTAATGATACTTTTGCCCGTCACAACATTTCCCTTCGATTATTCGGGTAATGATTGGGCGAAAAGCGCTTTTTAAATTGATTTTCCCCTTCTGCAGGCCGATATCCATGACCATCTGTCCGTGCGACGCAGCAGCTACAATGTGGAGTCCTTGAGGGGCGTTCCCCGGCACGGCAACATCGGCAGTGCCTCCAAAGTGGATATCCTGCGCTCCGCGCTGGAGATTAATCACAAGTCCTCGAACCATTCAATGCTGAGCAAGGCCGATAACAAGACGTCGAATCAATCATTGGGTCGCAATCGGGCCGACAGTGCCCCGAAATTGAATCACAGCAATCTGAAGAATATTTCACAGCCCGCCCTGGAGGGCGTGGTCCTGGAGGTGAGTGAATACCTCCTTGGGGTCCTTTTTCCTCCTGTGTGTGTATGTCGGCGGGCGTGTGTGCGTGTGCTTCTGTGTTGGAGTTCCTTGCTGATTGCCGTCAATTGTTTTGATTCCTGTTTTTCCACGGTCCTATGTTTGGTTTTTAAATACCCAACATCTGTTGCCACAATAACTTTTTAGCATGCTGCCGCGTGTCCTTTGTGCCCGGCCGTATCCTGCCTCTGGTTTTTGCCTTGACAACCGGAAGCGGGGGCCAACTGCATCCGCCTCGGCTTCGATTCGTACGAAATGCACTCAGAGAAAGAGGCTTTAGAAGTGAGAAAATCTGCAATCAACAGGGGGTACTTGTTCTACACAAACCTCTTGCAAAATATACATTTCCATGTGGAATAGCGTGCAGTGAATAGCTGCTGTCTATTTTTGCAGGATGAAGTATGTTTGAAACTTGCATTTAAGTGACCAAAAGAATGCCTAGAAATGTTGGCAGATTTTTCTGCAAGTGAACTCCATTTAGGAGGCAAGTGGGTCATTGAAGAGGCGGTTGTTTTGTGTGTTTGGCATTTGGTTGCCTTTGTCGAGCGGTCGTTTCTTTTGATGCCGCTCCAGTGGATTCGATTTCTCTCTGGAGCCTCGGCTTCTCTGGAGCTCCTCTATTCCGGCTGCCGTGCAGCTCGAATTCGAGCCGGGCTTATTGGTTTTGTTTTCCGGACAAGCATATTCGCCGCTGGCCACAAACTCTGCAAATTTAAATTCCGTGCAGAGAGGAGCATTCAAAACCCCAGAACAACAAGAGGTTTGCTTTTCAGGTGAAAATCGAATGGGATTGCTGCGTTTGAGGGGGGCTTATGAACCAGTAGTCATTTCAATTTCAAAAGCAAAAACTTAGTGTCATTTAAAAAGGCTTTGCATCATTTACGGACTGAACTGACAAACTACTTAGATTTTCCGACCGGCGATAGCCCCTTTCGACTTGCAGCAAAGTTTATTTAGTTTACATGCTCAAGTGCGCTTTGCAAGAGATATTGCCATTATGGCTTAAACAGTGTAATTTGTTTCCGAGCCATCTGGCCAATGACACTTACTTTCAGATACCTACTGGCCAAATCTTTGGACATTTTTAATAATTTATGGCACGAGCACCAACTGGCAGCCCCAAGCTGCAATTGCAATCGGGCAAACAGTTTCATCCGAGCCATCCTTTAATTAAAAACTTTCCCATGATATATGTCCGGCAATTGATTATCCCCTGCCCCTTCCTCTCACAATCTCAGCCCAATCCAGCTGCACTCTCAAAGCCGCTTGTCAAAGTTAATTTCGTAATTAATTTTCAATGCTTTGAGGCGAGGCTTTTATGGCAACTAGGCAACCATAATTCAATAAATCAAACGCTGCAGTTGCAACGAAACGAGCGGGAGAAAAACACAACAAATTAATGAATTTATGAACAAGACAAAGTTTTCCCTGGCATTTGCTGCTCTTTCACTTCTGCCGTTTGCCTAGCATTCCGATGCCAAACAGACCAAACTGACAGTTTTGCCTCCACACATCACTGGCCAACAAAATAGAATGAATCCAAGCCCAGCCCCCAGAAGACCAGCAGCTCACTCAGTGCAGTGTTTTTAAAAAGCAGGGGGATGTGGCCTCAGTGGGGGGCAGATACTTACTACACTTAGCCAAACGAACAGTAACCAGTAGCAAGAATATACTCAGGAATGTACTCAAACTTTAAGGCCCCATAGGCACATACACTTATGAAAAAGCTATGGTGTATTTAGTATAATATTTGACTGATATGCGTGCAGCTCTGCATTTGAGAGCCCCTTTTCTCTCTGTGCACGAGAAGGCGCTTGCAAATTGCAGGCCAGTTCGGCTGCAGAGTCCCGAACCAGAACCGAAACTTCGCTTTGTGCAAAATAAATTTGCCAAAACCAGGGAAAGCTGAGAGCTTTCTATTCGATTTTCGTATGTGTGGGAAAGCGGCTGTGCGGCTGTGTGGCTGTGTGTGTGCGTGTATCTGTGTGGATGCATCTCTCTTTACTATATGTGCGGATAATATATGCTATAGCCAAAAATGCCATTCGCATACAAACAGGGCGTGGAATCAACATTTTTTCCCAGCCGCATGAAAAAGTATCCAAGTGGTTTGTTAACTTCAATACCCGCTGTGGATTTATCCGTAATACCCAGCTCCATGTTAATGGTAATGTACAAGAATCCAACAAAAAAACAAAAACGCACAGTAGAAACCAGACATAGTCTGAAATAAAACGAACCGAACGCATGCCAGTTCGAATGCTGAGTTACCCTTTGCTGAATGGAAAAGCTATAGTACTTTAATTAATTTTCCAAAGGAGTAAAAAATCATAGAAAAACTTAATCCTGATACACCTTTGACCAAATGGACTGGCAATGAATTTTGGCCAATCGATGCGACCCTCGGCAAAGGGTAATTCGGCACACAAACATATGTAACTGCATCTGCACGGCATGTCCTGGCTCCTGGCTCCTGGGTCCTTCGTCCTTGGTCCTTGGTCCTTGGTCCTTTTGGCATCGCTTGTTCTGGGATGCAGGCGCCCGAAAGCATGCAGCACTGAATGCGAATAAACAGAGGCCATGGCAGTGGCAAAAGCAGCATCACTCGCCAAGATATTGCGCCACTGCACTGGGAGAATTCGGGCACCACTACCATGGTGTTTTCATGTAATTATTCGGCTTAAGGTCAGCTAGATAGATATGCATTTTCCCCTTGAAATGGATCACGAAACCAAGCATGCTTTCAAGTTCTCAGTCGCAGACATAGGCACCACAACTTTCTCTCAGTGCAGACGTGCTGGAAAATGCAATGGCATGTACAGCTCTCAGTGCAGCTTTGTTGGTTGCTTTTCCAATGGGTGGTTGGGTGGTTGGGTGGTTGGGTGGTTGGGCGGTGAAAAATGGCTGGCTGGAGGAGCAGGAGGACGCGGTGGCTCCGGCGTCGCAGTTTGCCAAGCCATCCGGGCATTAAGTTATTTCGTTGAATTAAAGCCCGCACTTGCGCCATTTGACTTTTGGGCATCACTTGTTTTTATGTGCATAACCCACAATCCCCGCTTAACCCCCTGATGCCCCCCTCCCCCTCCCCACACTCCCCTTACACGCTGAACGCTTAGTTGAGTTTAGTTTAATTTTGCACACTCGTCGAGCAATTTGAGCTCGGTTCCTCACATCGCCTCACATCCCATCCCATTTGGCATTTGTTTTTTGCTCCTTTGGTGTTTAAAATTTCAGATACGGAATAGCTCGAAAAATGCTCCTTTTTCTATGCCCTCATGCGCTCTGATTTTGTTTACGTTTTGCGCCAAATGATTTGTTGTTGAACCTAATACAACTTGACAAAAAGGAATAACAATGGCAGCTGCTGTAAAAAAGCAACAATGTTTGTTTTTCCCAATTTAACGGCGGGTGGGGGGTAGTACAAAATGGGGTGGCAGGTGTGTAGTTGGGGCAAGGAACAACAATGCCATAGAATAAACAAACAAGCCAAAAGGCAACGTCTGTTCGAATGTGGCAAATGATTTCAAACTTTTCAATCGACCGTGGTAAGCCGCCATTGGAAAATCAAACACAATTAAAATCATAATAAGTATGCATAAATAAACAATGGAAAACGAAGAGAAATATATGAATAATATAAATATATATGATGTTGACACCCTTCAACTGAAGTGCTGTGTATTTTGTAACAAATAACTTAGTTGGCATAACAGCTTGTATAACTGGTACAAAAATGTGGTTAAAACCAATTTGTTGGAAATCATTTAAGTATCTTATTATCTTATGATCCACACTTCAGAATGCTTTCACCACGGTTTCAAGAACGAAAAGCACGAATGAATGGAATCCCAATCGAATGCTCAATATTTTAGCATTGCCGAAGTTGGCTGTGTGTGAGTTCTGCACACATGTGTGTACGTGTGTGTTAGCACATGTGTGTGTACATGTGTGTGCACATGTGTGTGTTCCACTTCCTTCTACGATTTCCGGTTTGCTTTCTCTCTTCTTCAGCTAGAGCTAGGAAAAATGCCAGTTTCGCCCAAACACACACACACACACACACACACATATACAGCGAGTTTTCTTTTGCTTTTCTTTATGGAGCTGGCATTATTTTTATTTCGTTTTTCATGAGAGCGATTTATTGATGTGTGAGAGGAGGACTGAAGCTGCACCAAATACAGAAATATTTATGGCAATGATCGCCGAATGAATGCCACGTAATTCGATGCTCTTGGCCACATTTGTCATTGTTGATTTTGGCCAGAAATATGTACGTCGAGGCCAATAAGTTCTTCAGCATAACGCACAAAAAGTGAACGCGAAATTGCGCGTAAGTAATGCCCATTGTAAGCGTCTTCAAAGGACACGAGTGTGGCGAGTGTGGGCCGAAAGGATGGGGGGGGGTTTAAATGGTACATATCGTATATATACATACACGTATATGTATGTGGAAGGACCAACTCGAAGGCAAACAAAGGAGTGGAAACAAAAGCAGCGCAAAATGAACTGAACAGGAACATTATAGAAATTCTCGGCCCTCATGCTCTCGGTGCATACAGAAAAAATACAGAAAAACTTAATCTAAATATTTGCAAATCTTTGAGCCCCAAAATCGTATTTGCATAATAGGAAGTGTGGAGAGGATATTTCAACAGAAAGTGGATGAGCTACGAACAATTATGTTGTCTGCAAAACAGTTTGCTCTTAAAAAAACCAAACTAAAATTAGTAAAATTACATAGCTTTTTCATGAAGTTTTTCCTGTGTACCTCGTGCTCTCCCCCCATTTTCCTTTGAGTTTTCCTCTTGCTCTTCAGCACACATGCCACTTAAGATGCGCATTTCTATACAAAGGTGCACTTGTTTGTGTGCGTCAGTTTGCTGGAAAAGTTTTGTGCATTCAACTGCAAGGCCGGCGCATTTTCCACCCACCTCACTCAGCCAGCCCAAAACACTTTTTTAATAAAAAGCCAAACAACGAGCCAACTACGTTCGATGCATGGCGAATTATCCAAAAAGTTTGATGACGCGGAAATGCCTTTCGACAATAAACCAAAAAGTGGAAAAAGGAAAACCTCCGATGCAACTGCTGTACTTTATTCGTTTATTCGTGCATATGCGATGCGAACTCAGTCGGAATGCTTATGGATCGAGAATTGAGTAGGGGAAAATGGAAACATCATTTGAAATTCGAATGGGGAGCCAGGGCCCCCAAAAGAGATGGAGAAGATGGGGCTAAGGAGTTATAGGGCAATAGTTTAAAGCACGGAAAGTGCCAATGGTCAAGATAAAATGGGTTAAGTTTGATAAGCGTACACTAAACTAGTTTTTCGTGGGTCTTCGAGTAGCAACCACTATTTGCAGTCCATGTTCATTTTGCGGAAAATCCATACGAGCTGAATATGCCGGGCATCATCGAACTATAACTCAATTAAACGTGATTTATCGGCCACTTAAATTTCATGTTCAAACCCAAATTAGCATGCATGTTGATTATTCTTGCCCGCATGTGCATGAAAACGCGTTGAGGGCGCAAAGGGAAAACTAAAAGCCAGTTGGGTGAGTAAATGGCAAATTGCACTCTACACTGCACAACACAAAATGCGGCCACAATTCGGGATGGTATTCATCCGCTGCCACTTGATTTTTCTTCTTTTTTCTTCTTTTTTTCGGCGCTTATGCTTTCATTTTGTTTGAATTGGTTGGTTAATTTTGATGCTCGTTATGGAATTGGTTTTTGCATGCATTTTACCTTTTTAATTGCTAATTGCATGTGTGCGAAAAGCGAGTGAATGGCAGTGTGTGGTTGTGTACTCACTTTAATTGCAGCAAATACAGTGTGACCCCAAAAAACGACGACTCGCGCGAATAAAAAACACTTATCTGGGTTGCTAAAAATATGCTGTGTTTGGCATGAGTTCGGTGAAATGCTTACCATATTTACCCAATATTTAGCATGACGATAGCCCAAGGACCATTCTTTCAAAGTTACTAATCCGCTCTTAACCTTCGCATTCCATAGGACCAAGAGGGTCGCAAGGTCATTCCGGAGGAGACGGAGTTGCATGCCTCGAAAACCGCCGTGGATTTGGGGGAGGAGAAGGCGGAATCGCCACCGCAGCACCAAGCGCAGGAAAATGGAAATGGGAAAAGCGCGCCGTTGCAGCAGGCGGATGGAAAATCCGATGCCACTTGACGGACGGGCAAGGCAACTCTCTGACCTGCCACACGTGGCGTATGAGTGATATTAACAAACCGAATGCGACATAAATGAAGAGAAATGTGAAATTGATAGGCGAGAACTATGTGTTAGTTGTACATGTGTGGTTTATGTTATGTAAATGTGTATGTCTATGTATAAATTATGCAAGAAGAGAGAAACGGAATAAACTAAAAACTGTTGAAAACACATTCGCATTGCATTGCACTTAATTGTTTTCCCACTCAAATTGAATTCAAGCCTTTTCATGCATCGTTTGATTTTCCACTTTATTTCGCTGATTGGCTTAAAAATTAAATTGTAATTGCCCAAAACGCGGAGTGCTTTGCCATAGGTTAGGTTGCTATTATTTTTATTTTTTTTTATTTATTTATTTTATTTCCTTTCATTACATTACTTTCATTGGCTTTGCTCTCTTTGTGTCTGTGATTTTCCCCTTAGGCTAAGGCGTGTCATTAATGTTATGTTATTGGTTTTCCATTTGTGTGTATTCGTTTGTATTCGGCTTGCCTCAGTGTATCGTTTTTAATTACTTAATATAGCCTTTTAATTACAATCTCATTTTTCACTGCATATCAAATTGCACGAAAATCTATAATTGATGCAAAAATGAGTGCATCAAGTCTCAATATAGTTCACTTATTTGCCTTACGCTTTTGTTTTTTTTTTGTTTTTTTTTTTTTTGTTTTTTGTTATTTTTTCCTTTTTTTGCCACTTTATTTGATTTAAAACGCAGTGAGCTCCACTTTGTGCCGACCTCTATTGCAATACGATCAGTATTTATGTTTACATATCAACAGCAATATGCTAAATGTGGCCAGCACCTGGACACACACACCACACATTCAGTTATGGAAATGATTTCAAAACAAATATTATTTATGCACAAAAAACATATTAACTTTTGTGGCAACGATTTTAATTTATGCTAATTATTTTTCACTAACAACTTTCGACTGCGGTCGAACATTCGACTGCGGAGCCAGCAATAGCAATAATCTATGATATCTGCCTTGACCGAATTCAATTTAGGCCACCCTCCCATTTGCGCAGTTTATTGCTGGGGCGAAATTAATTAAAACTAAACTAAACAGAATTTGCTGAAATTAGTTGATATAATTCAAGTGCTTGCGACACATTCGCGGCAAATTGATTTCATCGCAACCAAAACGCAACACAATCGAATCGGCTTTCGCTTTATTATATTTAACTAATTGCAAACATTTGCAAATGAAAATGCGGTGAAAACCATGCTTTATTAAAGCCCATCAAATTCAATGTCTGTTTCTCATTAGAGTGTCATACTTTCGGACCAGCAAACATAATTAGTTTGGCTCTCTTTCATGTTTTTGCTAAAGGCCTCGGGTTTCCCCAAGCACATCTCACACTAATTACATTGACGTGGATATCTTTTTGAACTCGTCCAGCAAAGTCATTTAATCTCTTTGAAATGTCCATATGCAAATGCGCACCTATAAACTTTAATTTGGGATAGCAATCTGGGCATAGAACACTTGCATAGCAAATTTATGAAGATTTTATGGCCACAATTAGACGAGATGGTCTGTCTTGAGGCCAGCCCTAATACGATTCCACATGAGAAAACAACATGAATTGATGTTTCCTCGGACAAATATTTCCTTGGACAGTCTGGGCAACTGAAGAAGGCTTAGTGCAATCTTATTAAACATTTACATAATGCCAGATGATCTCCCATCCAACGTGGTATTTTATAATCAAACATTATCCTTTCTGTGTCAGTGTGCCTTGTGTGTGTGTGTGCGTGTGTGTGTGTGTGCGCTTAGCCAAAATAAACGTTGATAAACAAGTTAGCTAAGCCTACGCTATGTTATGTATGCCAGAGATTCATGTATTACTCATATGTTACATACATACTCGTATTCGTGTTTGTTTGCATTAGCCGGAATCGTAATCATTAAATTAGTTCACACACCTCTTTAGTTTATTATTATCGAATACTGTTCAATATTTGGAATATTCAACGAGTAGCATCAAAGATAATTACACAATCACCCGAACCCGAACCCAACCCACTCACTCCTCCTTGCGTGGAGTGAATTTGACCAGCCATCCGCCGCCGCTCATATCCAAGTCTCACTGTATCAACGGCGAGTGCTGTGAGTTCTCGCTAAAGTCCACCGTGTAGTACATGTCGTTCTCCAGATTCATGGCCAGGTGCCGCTGAAAAGGTCGCTCCTGCAGCTGGCCACCCAGCGTGGTCTGCGTCTGCATCTGTCCAGCCAGATGGCGGGTTCCCTGCTGCTGCCCAGCTGCTCCTCCTGCTGCTCCTGCTCCTCCTGCGGCTCCTGCTGCACCTGCTGCTCCTCCGGCCCTCGGTCCACCCGGGGGCGCCACATTATTGGTGCTGCTGGTCGCGGTGGCCCCCTTGCCACTCAGCCAGTGTTTGTTCAGCTTGCCCTGCACTTTCGGGCGGCGACTGAAGCCCAGAATGGGTATAAACGAGGTGGAACGTGTTGAGAATTTCCGATACGTCTGATTGACCTTGCAGTGACAAATGGTGACCTGCAACGGCGAGAAGTGCGCACGAGGGGTTAGGTAAATGGTTATGGATTGCCGCCTAATGGCATTGGAAGTGGAGCAGCGAGTGGTGAGTGGCGAGTGGTAGTTGCCAAAAAAGCTATTTACTTAAAGGCAGCAGCTTTTGGCTTTTGAAATCAACTTAGGCAGCTCCCCATGGCAAATAGATCTGGTTGCATATACATTTTGTATGTGAAACTGTGATACCCCTTTGCCTCCTTCCGCACAGAAAAAGGCCAAAGTTTGCCCGCTAAATAGTCCAACTTAAACTTTCGACATTAACCTGTCCTCCGCAGGACTTTCTAAGTTTGCATTAATTCAGCAAGGGAGCCATGCTAAATCGCTCACGGCTGCCAATAAATTGGCATGGACTCGACTCTCCACTTGAAGGAGCACACATTGTGAACGGACACCAATTGTATAAATTTGCATCTACTTTAAGCTCCGGCGTCCAGGCGATTGGGCAACTTTTGGTTAAAGCCTCGTCTGCAGCTCGAACCATTTTGCCGACATCGAAATGAATATGCAATGCCATTTCGCGCACTTTGCATAACCGCAGAGTACAATTTCCCCCGTTCGGTCATGGGAGCTTGTTCGAGTTGTTCCCCGGATTCCACGGGAGGATGGGCAGGATGATGGGGAGGATGATGGGGATATGCGGGTATGCGGGTATATGGGGAGGAACTTACCACAACGGCAACGATGAAAATGGCGGCTGCCAGGACTCCGGCCGCAAAATATGCATTATGCAATTCAATGGGACTCTTAAGCACAACCGATGAACCGAAAGTTTTGTCATTAAAATTTCTGGCGTTCGCATCGTCCACAATAAATTCGCTGGAACTAACGACCGTCTCCACCACGAACTCATCTGCGGAAAGGCCGGAAAGAAATCGCCGGAAAAAAGTTAGATAGCCGCCGGGGGAGACATACATATAGATATATACATATATACTGATGGCCCTAATCAAGTTAATGACTTTTGGGCACCGGAACCACAACGCTCCGGGCAACTCACCTTCGCACATGGTTCCTGTGTAGCCGGGACGACAGGCGCAGTAGAAGCTATCGCCGCTGGACCAACAAGTGCCGCCATGGGTGCACGGATTCACGTTGCATTGCTGGAAGTACTGAAAGGTATCAATGCGTTGGAGGCGTATTGCATCGGGAACTGCCCCGGTAAATATTAAATATATTGCATTTCATGGTTTTCATTTAAACAATGGCCTCGCTGCATCATTTCGCCTGCATTGTTTTTTCCAGCCCACTTTCGAGCTCCCAAAAGTGAGAACTACAATTTTCGTATTACATCCCATATCCTTGCCCTCACGGCGCTCGCATCCTCTAGTCACGCCCACTAGCAATTAGAATGGAGGCGCCACCGCCATTCTTCCGCTTTCTGTGTGTGCCTGGCATGTAGAATGTAATTAATTTAGCTGCCTTCCCCAACAGGAGCCACGAGCCACCATCAGCCGCAACTTGGAGCCGCGGTCTGCCCTGCTCCTGCCACGCCCCTTCACCCGCCCTCCCCCCCGTAGCATAATGACAGTGTGCTGCGGATCCTGGGGTCCTTGGAGCAGTCGCGGTTAGTCAGCGTGTCCATCATTTTCACAAAGCTTTAATTATGGCGCCTTGCCGCTTAATTTATGTACATTTTGTTAAGTTTTATTTTAGCACCACAAATTATCAAGTCCATTGAGCGCTTATTAAATTCCTTCCTAGTTCACCCCTCAATTTATGAACCAAGTTGGCTTGAATGGAAACCGATTTGCAAGTCCAAGCAGGCGGTAAGCTTCTACACGGAGTATCTATTTCTGTGAGCGGCCAGCGCAAACCGAAGTCGTAAATCAGTTTAAAAATGCACAGCAGCCGCACAAACCATTCTGCATGCAATTGGGCCAGCAAAATTGGCTACAATTATGCCACTGCCAACAATTTGTTTGGCTGGAATGCTGTTTGGAATGCTGGCAGGACTTGCAGGACTTGCAGGACTTGCAGGACTTGGAGGTGTGGCAAAGGGGAAGCTGCCGAAAATGCGGAGCCCAAGCGAAACTGCATAAATCATGACTTACCGTTCGTGGCATTTGATTACAATCCGGTCCGTTGCGACCTCCTGGGCATTCGCAGCTGAAATCATTTCCATGATCAATACAGCGATGTCCTTCGGGGCAGGGCTTGTTGGCGCAGAAATCAACCTAGAAAACACAACAGAGAAGCGGGCACAAATCAGAGCATATTGTGGCGGCAGAGTTGCGAGGCTTCATTACGTATTCAAAAATGTATTTGCCCAGCATTCGTATCTGTAGGATACACACTCCCACCCACACACACACACACCCATGCCATTTGCTATGCCTGTACGCGATTCTCGGTCGGAGCAAATTAAATCAATACCCATCCAGGCCAGGACTCGCAGACAACTGCCGGCTGGCTGGAGTCCCTCCACCTTCCCATCGGGGAATTGTCGCGGGATTTGTTTTCAATACAAAATATTGATTATCCTGGGGAGCTAGCACCAACTGATGGGCACTCCTGGGGCTCAATTCTCCCAATCGCAGACTCACAAGTCATGTTTTCGCGCATCTCGGATTGCTTTGTAAATGGCACAAGTGCTCTTCAACTGAAGCTTAAGATAAATTACAAACAATATATCTGCTGCACTGCGAAAGCAAAGTGTTTCCAGTTATTACAATTCCAGCAATTTAGTGGGAATTCAGAATTCAGAATTCAGATGTTGGGCTTGCATGTGTGTTGTGGAAACACAAACACTTCTCCGCCCGCCCAGCTGAAACTCATTTGACATTGCTCACTCACCTTAATTTGGCAGCGGTTGCCACTGAATCCCTTCGTGCAGCGGCACTCGTAGCTGCCAATGTGATCGATGCACTCGCCGCCATTCTGACACGGATTCGATTCGCATTCATTATACTCGAAGTTGCACAGCTCGCCGGCGAATCCTGCGAGACAGGATTCGAAGAAATGAAATAAAGGTGAGTTCCACATGGGGGAAGGGTTCAGTTGTAAAGCTTGCGGGTAATGTAAATGTGCAAGGTAAATGAAATGGAAATTTCAATGGGAAATGGAAAATGGAAAATGGGAAATGGGAAATGCCCGTGCTTGGGGGGCGACAGACTACTACTGTCTCGACTTCCCGGAATTGCCCTCGTCTCTGTCTCAGTGATTTTTTATACATTTACTTTCATTGTGATTGAGTGCGATTTATGCAAATTGTGTTTGTGCCAATGAAATAATTTATGAGCTCCGATGTAGATTTTTTGATTTGCGCTGATTTCAATTCAATTGCAAAAGCGAAATTTGATTGCCTTAAAGTACGCGGATTTTCCGTGCAAAAGTGCCCGTACAATATTCGACTCAAAGACACAATACGAGTATATATATATAAGCTAGTTTCTTCTTCCTTCGGCAAAACAAATATAATTCATGACAAGGCTAGTCCTAAAATCCAATATATAATAGATCCAGCTAAAGCCAGCCATCGCTGTGTGCAATTTCGACGATGATAACTCACAAAATATTGGCATTATGGGAGCGATTTCGGCAACGAATCAACAAAAGAATAAAGGCAATTTGCGTTTATTTGGCTGGAGATGTTGGCTGTTACTCACCTGGCTGGCAGAAGCAGCGGAACCCGTCCTCCTGGTCGACGCAGATGCCATGAACACACGGCGAGGACTCGCACTCGTTCAGGCTGTGCTGGCAAAGAGGTCCTGTGAAGCCGGGAGCACAGTCGCAGCTGCGGGGCGGTACAGAGGGTGGGGGTGGGGGGTTATTACAGTGGGGCGTCGCAGAAGTAAAACAAAAACTTGGCTAGAGCTGGTGGAGCGACCGGGGGAATTTTGAACATGCGACAAAAGTCAACATTTATGAGCAAACACAGACGGCGGCGGCGGCTAGACAGAACCGCAAAACAATGGCCAGGATAATTGAATGAAGGCTGCCCCTGCAGCTGCTCCTCCTGCTGCTCCTGCTGAATGTGTACCCTGCACTCGGAGCAAAAGCGATGGCTCTATTCAGAAATGTTTAGTTTTAATTGCTGCGATGCACTATCCCTTACTGACTGGACAACAACTTATTAACAACAAATTGATGTTAGTTGCCTAAAAATCTTTGATAAGTGCAATTCTTGGCTGCTGTTTATTTCTCAGAGTGCAGCTTAGCCACTCGTCTTTCAGGCATTTCTGCCCTCTCTGCCGTCTATTGTTTGCCCTGGACTCACCGAAAGTGCGTCGAGTTGCCCACACAGCTGCCGCCATTCATGCACTCGGCGGGATTGCAGGGATCCGACTCGTATTGACAGTTCTTGCCCGCGTATCCTGCGGAGACAAAGCGGAGTGGTTGGATATTAATGGCATTATCGCGGCACAACCACAGCCACGGATGAGGCACCAAGCTAATGACCTACCGTACGGGCACAGGCACTGGTACGAGTTGCCCTCGTGACCCTGCGAGAGGTCCACGCAGATGCCGTTGTTGGTGCAGGGACTCGGGTTGCAGGCGTCTATCTCCTCGCAGTGCGGTCCTGCGAATCCGCTGCAGCACTGGCACTCGTACTCCTCCATGCCGGCGTTCGAGTAGCACACTCCCTTGCCGGAGCAATCGGCGTTCTCGCCGCAATTGTCGGTTTTGGTGGTCACCTTCAGGCGCACACACTGCGCGCCCCACAACTCGGACACCACTGTGGGGCAGGAGCAGAAAAGGGTTTCATATTAATTAAGGCAACACAAAAGAAAAAAAAACAAAAAAACCATTTAATAGGCCGAACGGGAAGCACAAACAGGGAAAAAACGGCTCCCCAAAGGCAGCTTCCGCTGGCACGAGTTGGAAACGACACCGCCTAGATGAAGATGGAATACCCTAGCTGGGATGCCCCGACCGGGCTGCCCATTCCGAGGTGCTGATGGCGCTTTGGGGAGCATTTTACTTAAATATGCAACAGGACAGGTTCCATAAATGTTAAGGCTTCGCAAAAATAAACTCTAAAACTCTACAACGTACATGGATGTACTCATATTACATGGATGTGCTTTCTGGTGTTAGCTTTTATTTGCAAATCAAGACTCCCCACATTGGCAGTGGGATGAGCCACGAATTCGGCGCAACCCGCTGAAGTGAGTACTCACCAATTAGCAGGTTAACTCCCTCGGTGAGGTCCTTGTCGTACAGGGTAACCAGCTTCCTGCCGTCGACCACCAGCGGTGTGATATCCAGCAGGACGCCCTCGGTCACATCGCAGTGTTCGTGGCCGGAACGAGTTACCTGGTACACCTGTGTGGCATGAACGGCGCTGCTCGTGGATGACGTTTATTGGGGCAGCGACCAGAGTTCAGAGTCCAGGATACAGGTTTCACGATCCGGGATCCAGAATCCAGAATACAGAATCCAGGTGGAGGTGGTGCGGAAAAATAGACACAGACATGCAATGAGTGGGGCTCAAAGGTGGCAGCCAAGCTAAATGGCTTATGTTTGCTCGCTTAAGTTATAAATATGACCGAAGACATCGCAGTGTGTGCCTGTGTATGTGCTTAATTAATTGAAATTTATTTATAAGCAGTTGCTGCCGCGCTCCTCCAGCTCCAGCGGAAATTAAATAGCACAAAGGCGGAAATGAAATTAGTCGAGCCAGGGCGGCTGCCTCGGCAAGAAGGGTTTATTTTGAGGATTCTCGGGCCGCAGGGCTTCCCTCCAATTTCCCTGTTGCCAGGCGGTTATTGCGGTTACTTTCTGCGGCAGCCTTCAGTTCATAAGCAGATATTAATGTAGTGCCAATTGGCGACTACACTAGGCTTATGTGTGTGAACATGCTTTAACTTTCTGAAATACTTAAAAATATTACTTAATACTGCTTAGTGCTTTCCGCTTTCCGCTTTATGGTTTCTGCTACTCCCTTGTTGGTGCTAGTTTTCGATATTAATTTGGTGGAAAGGGACATGTGTTCCACTACTTGGCTTCACTATGAACTCTTGAAGCCTTTCGGTTTTCTGCCTTATAAAAGTACTGCACTTGTGCTCATTCGAAGCCATCTTGCTCGACTTTGCTTGGCAGCTCCTCTGTGAAGTCTTTTCTGCACTTCCACTACTTGCCTCGAAAGCATAGATACAAATAGGGTGAGACACCTCGTACAGTATCCAAGTTAGTAGTTTTTCAACAACACGTAGTCGAGGAAAAAAGGGAAAAGTTGTTGGAAAAGTGCGACCCCAGAAAGTTAGTGGCTCCAGCTCCAGCTCCAGCTCCAGCTCCAGCTCCGCCAATCTATTTGCTACCCACTCGCTTTTCCTTGGGTTCGCAGCAGCATTATTATTTGTTGCTATTGCATTTGCTAACTTGGCAGGACTCGCACACATAAACATACACATACACATACACATACTTGTATTAAATCGATAATAAAAACTTTTTTGACATCTCATTTTCATAGTTGGCGGGAAGTTTCCTCAGCGGGCCCAGCGCTCAATTGTGCGCTATGCCTCGCATCACTTTCACTCCTCAACTAACTCGATTGTTTGCGGTCTTATTTTGCCCCCAGGAAAGTTACAAAATCGCAACTTATGCCAGGCATTTCGAGTTGCCAGAGTTGCCGCGGGCCGGATAGCAAAAAAAGCAAAAAAAAAAAACAAAAATAAAATGCGGAAATATAAGGAAAAGCGGAAAATTTCCAGCGCGGTCGCGTTTGATGTCTGGCCCAAAGTTCGACAAATGAATTTTAATTTTTCTTGCGCTTCTCTTCGGGGTGAAAAACTTTCTGATGGCTGGCGGCTGCGGCATCTATCAAGTGATAAGATAAGAACCAGCCACCACCACCACACCGGGCCAAATTAAAAAGGGCCAAAAGTGTGGCCGTCCAGTCGGGCCAAAAATGATAGCAAAGCCGAGAGAAACGTGATAATTGCCATGGCAAAAAGGGTCAGCCAGCTGCGCTGTGTGTACAACCAGGCCCATGACTAATGGTCAACAACTAGGACTGCACGCAGAGAAAATACCGCTATCAAGCACAGGCTTTAATTCGGTGAAAATAATAATCCAATTTCATACCACGTCTTCTTTAAAAACTTGATCTATACTGCCTTCGGTGCAGAACTTTTTACAATTTATTGAAATACGAACAATATTGTTTCCAGTGCTCGGGTGATATCGCATTTATATGCGCAGTTTGTTGGGGCACTCCTGTCAGGCTTTATAAAATAAACGAAGAGAAATAAGAATTTGCGAGCTGAATTAAAAGGATATGGCCAGAAAGCAGAGTTAGACTGCGACTGCGAAGTAAGAGTAAACAATTTAATAAACTGTAAAGAGGCCAAGATAATGGCGAACGTGTCTGGGAGCGGTAACTATCCCCCAACTTTCGACTCGAGCAGACGTGCTGCAGAAAAATCAATAAAGGTCCCCTAATGGACGGTATTATGTAATAAGCCGCCGAACAAACACGTTTCAGTGCGCATTAAAGCGTTTATTTGAAAATAAAAACAAGACTAAAAATAACACCACCTGCCAACTAGGTGTAAAATGGGGGAGTGATTTCATTTTTTGCCATGTGGCACGGACTTGGGGTCTCCCCTTCTCGCTCTCCCAGTGAACTCAGGTGTCTGGCGAAAGGGTCGCTCCATGATGAGCTCCATGATGAGGCAGCAGTCGCTGGTGGAAAGTGTGGCTGCCGCTGATGTAGCTGCTGATGTAGCTGCTGATGTATCTGCTGATGTTGCTGATGGCACTTAATGACAGTTTTTCCGGGGACCCAAGTCACTGGCTTTGATCAACTGCATACATCACTGCCAGCAGTCAGGTTAAGTTCGCCTTCAACAAGTAACGACGGCAAAAAGTGGGGCTTATGTAATTGGATACCTTATATGGCGTAAATTGATACTGTTGGTCTCTGTGCAACACCAAATGACGCAGAAGCAGTCGTGATTGTCCCTGATTATTTAGGAAAACTATATCTGTGTGTCTCAAAGGTGGAGCCATCAACTGTATTATAATTTACATTTCGCATAACAGCTATGTATCCCCAGGTCGAATGAAAAAATCGATGGTTCATCATGGCAATGGGCAAAAAGTATTTTTTCCGCTTTTACAACATGTCACTGGGAACAGGATTAAACTGAAAGTTTGCAGTGCACAGCTGCGATACAATTCCATTATACATTGTATCCCTTTGTTGGCGGAATTAATTTAACCCGCAGCACTAAAAAGTAATTTCTCGCTTACAACAATTTAAACTAACCATATCTGTTTTTTTTTTTTTAATGAACAGTTCAAACTCAGCGTTTCACACTCACCTGCTGGTGTTGTTGGGCTCGTGCGAAGGATTCAGCATGGCATCATTGATTTCCACAATTAAAATGTCGCCGGACTGGATCTCCGCCTCACCTCGCCAAGTCAGGACATTGGGGACGCAGTGCTCGTCCGGCCTGCAGTGCTCCGTGGTCTGGAGAGGATCAGATTGGGGGTGAAAATGGGTTATTCAGAGCCTGTCGGACAGCCGGGGAAAACTGAATTATTTAGCAAGTTCTGCTGTCCCTTTTTTGGACCGAATCAGTTCTGCACCCCGCCCGGGAACACATTTAAATTTAAATAAGTAGTAACAGCCCCAAGTTAATAAACCTACAGCTAAAAGGTTCATTCCGGCTGGATATTAGCAAAGTTTGTGGCATATGCACGGATCCACTCGATGTTGCCAAATTCGTATTAATTCGGGTTAGGCCAGACGTACGCCGCCAGTGGGGCACGTCAAAGTCGGTACACAAAATACAAATAATAGAAATCCACATCCCAAAGTCGACTTTGCGGTCATCCCTGCCCTTTTTTATGTGCTCGTCCTCGGTGTCCGGCAATTTTAGCATATTTTTGCGCAATTTGAAGCGGTTTAGTTTGCCTGTCGCTTTTTATGCCGCATTTGTACTGTTTGGGGGGATTTGTAGCAGCTCAAAATTTATGGCATTTTAATGGCCTGTCTCTACGCACATAAAAATCCACATTGTATGTCGGCCAGGCCGAAAGGAAAAAGCTGCATATTTACATCTAAAAGCGGGAATGTTGACCCACTGGGCAATGGCCAAGTTTTTTGGGTCACATAGAATTTCATGCGTATTTTGTGGTCGGTCGGCTCTTTTTTATGAACACCGCAATAGGTAATGGCATAAATTTCCATTTTTATTCGTTGTATACGTGTATGTTACAAGTTTTCGTTGTGGACCGCGCTTCTTGGAAACATACAATTTGTCGAAATTAAAACCACAAATATTTGGGAATTTATGGTCATAGTTCTGCCATGAAATATTCAAATTTACGCTTGGAATAAATGGCCGAAAAACTCGACATGTACCATACAAATTTCTAATTTAAAGGCATCTGAGTTTTAAACAGAATGATCGTATTATTCTATAAGCTGTAGCAATTAAATATTTTGAATCGTTTAAGTGAAACCAGGACATTCTGCACTCAATCATTAGCATAGGCTCAGAAAGGAACTAAGAATATGCATTTAGGCTTAAAGGACTTAGGAGGTATACAGTAGACAGACAGAGTGAAAAATTCCATCAAAACGGGTCCCGAAACAACAAACAGCAAAGTAAACAAATTCAGTTGAGAAATGTTTTGTTGCTTTTACTGACCTCCGAGAGCACAAGAGTTGATGGAAAGCGTCCACCTTTTATGCAAAAATTGTTTTCTTTAATTGTTTTCTTTTGCTCGGCAGCTCGGCGGAAAAAGGACCTTGAGGCGCCAAGGAAGTCGGCATTAATTTTATGCAAGGTACACATTATGCCAATGCCTAATGTATGTGTATATTTTCCATTCAGGTGGCCCGGAGTTTGCATAATGCTGCAGTGCGTTTTAATTAAATTCATGGCCGAGCTGCCATTGGCCATTGGCCATTGGCCATTTGCCATTTGCTGGCCAAAAAGTAAACAGGAAATCAATTTGGCCGCCCACAAAAGAAACGAATCTCGCCCAAAACATCCTTCAAATGGCCAACAGACTTAATGGCATTTCGCTTGGCAACACACACAGAAAGCCGTTTGAATAGACAGTCCGCTCGATGTTAATTAAACATTCGGTCCACAGTCAGCTAGTCAAACGTTTTCGGCTCGGAAAACACACTCACATAACTTCTGATGCCGATGATGAAAAGGGTGTGTATTTTCTACCAAATGAATTTAAATATTTGCCAAGGAGCAGCAGCAGCAGCAGCAGCAGCAGCTGTGATTTGGCCAGGCAAATGGCTTGATTTACGTCAATATAAACAGGACACGAAAGGGATGTGTGCAGAAAGGAAAACTGACCCGAATGGAATTCGCCAGATGAGCTCCGGCCGGAGTCCCTTGTCTAGCTTATTCGTGATTTAACAACAAATGCGATTTAATAAAGAAATGAATAACCCTTTTCTCAGCCGAGCGGACAGTGCGTTTCGGCCCTAAATGGCCTGCCTTTAAAATAATACCAATCTTTTGCGTATATTTCATAAGAGTAATTACCTAGATTTAGTAATTTGCGGTCATCAATTAATAAGCCAGATTTAAATAACCGCAAATAATGGTTAATGGATTATAATCAGCTTATGCTTTTTTTTTCTAAACCTAATTAAATAACCACTTCTGTGGCTATTAAAGGGCCACAAATAATTTATGCGCTTTACAACTCCTGTTATTGTTTATTATACAAGTTAAACTTCAAAAGAAACGTAAAGTCCACATACAACTTGAGCAGTTCAAACGAAAAATAACTGATTTATTTTTAGCTCAAGTTTGCACCTGACTGCGGTGGGTGCTATACAAGCGAACTGGACTGTAAGCACACCCCAGGCTTCGTCCTTTTTGCATAAGGACTAGGGAAGACCCTAATGCTTCCGGTCAACTTGCTTGGGGTCATCCCCTCTGTGGCCATCGTACACATGCTGCTGGGAAACGGCCAAATAAAATGGCGATCAATAATTTCCTTTGTTGGCCAACTTATCGGGGGATTAAATTTGCACGGAGCATCCTTTTTGTGCCGTTTGCCCTTTTCTTGTCCACTCAACTGTTCCCGTCCATGTTAACTTCCAATGTGCTTGTCATTTATTTATGTGGCTCCGGCTGCCATTGATTTCCTTCGGTTGCCGAATTGTCTCAGCCCTGAAAGGTTTTCAATTAGCCGAGCAAACAGTTTTAACAAGTTTCGGCTCTTCGAAGGGAAATTGGATATCGAATGTCGGTTGTCATTGGTAAAGCTGCAGCTAAAGCTGAAGTATTTGGGTTGCCTTCGCTGAACTCTGTCCCTAATCAATCTTTTCTAACAACTTCAGCAGCTTCATTAGGATTCACGTTTCCGTTTGGCTAATCCGTAGGTTGGCAGAGCCCGAAAACCGAAAACTAAGCTTTCTCCATACTAATTAGCCGTCAGCAGGCGTATTATGTAAATGGAGTCCGTTAGTCAGTCGCCAGCTCTCACTTTCCTTTCGCATTTTCCGCTGCCGTTTCCCTAACCACCAGCTAATTGCTTAACCCGCTTACTCGAATAACACGCATACGCCCCGTGTTCCCACTCCATTCAACCGTTAAGCTGTATTTTCTTTCGCCGCCTGTGTGTCCTTTGTCTCGCTAATGATAAGAACTTAATAAGGCCCCCATTGTTCTGATAAGACACTGCACAAAGAGAACTATATATACTCGTATTTCCCAATTCACTTTGTAATAATCCAAGCAAATTCCCAACGAAAATGTTAAATGTCAAATAAATATATTATTAAATGACTTGTGATCCCGCTTGAATCTCCTTAAGAGTGGACTCACCACAATGGGCAGCAGCAGTTCGTGGGTCTCGTTGCCACGCCACAGATGCGAGTCCTGCGGCACATTGGGCATCTCGCACTCGAGCGAATTGATTTTCTCCTGCAGGCGACTCAGGATGCGCGGCCTGGCGATTGGCTTTGAAGCGGTCTTAGTGGGATTAGCCGCGGCAGGACGAGTCCTGGCGGTGGCCAGCAGAGTGGCCATCGTTGTGGTGTGGCTGGCGATTGTGGTGGTGCTGGCGCTTGTGGTGGTGCTGGCGCTTGTGGTGGTGCTGGTGCTGGTGGTGGGGCTGGTGGGGCTGGTGGGGCTGGTGGTGATGGGTGATGGGTATGCCGTCAACTTGTCATCCGACTTTGGCGGTGTCAAGGCCTTGAGCAATAATTTGGCACGCTTAAGCTGCTTCTGATATTTTCCAGTGGTTGTTGCCGGCAGTCTCGCTGTTGTTGTTGCCGTGCTAGTTGACTCAGCAGTTGTTGTTGTGGTGCTGCCCGCCGCTGTAGTTGCGGTTGGGCCAAAAGTTTTCCCTTCTGGCGTCACGTTCGAGCTGGTGGCCCGAGTTGTATCCTCCGCTGACTTTATCGGACTGCCTTCAGCCTTGGCTGCCTTCATTAACTTGCGCTTATTGTGGAGCAGCATTTCGTTGTACAGCTCCTTGCTGTTGTAGAACTTTGTGGTGGAGAACTCGGGATGCAAGGCCGGGGGATTGGGCGCGTCGGCATCCGTTTGGAACTTGGTGTTGGCAAAGTCAATGTGCGGCATGGCCATCACATCGCTGGCGCGATGCTGCATGGGAAACTCGAAGCTCTTCTTGACCCGGCGATCAATGAATGTATTGCCCGGATGCAGCATGGTCGTCACTCTGGGTCTCAATGTTGTCGTCTCGTGCAGCTGGAATTTGCTCTCGATTTCGGTAATCAAATCATCCTGATCGGCCAGCAGTTTGCCCGTGAAATCGGCTGTCGTACCCTGGTGCGGTCCACTTGTCGTGGGCTTCACTGTGGTCGAGCTGCCGAACTTTTCCTGATTCACTTGAATCTTGTCCTTTAGCTCAATCACCTCTTTGTCGACCATCATCTCCACTTCGTTGGGCATCAGATTCTGCTTGTACTCCTCGGCATTTTCAGGCTGGGTGAACACGGTCCTCTGCTTAATCAACTCGTCATTATCGTTCTGTATAATTGGCTGAATGTCCTCGATTTTCAGTGGATATAGGTCCACTATATTCAGTTTGCTGGCCGTGGGCTGCTGGGCCAACATGGCGTCGTATCTAGCCCGTTCCTCCTCGTTCAAGTCGGCCAACGTTTCGGCTACTTGATATGAGGCAGCAGCCTGCATCTGAATTTGCAGCGGGGAAATTGTGGGGGTTGCATCCTCCTCATCCTGCTCATCCTGGTCCATGGCCTCTGGCTGCTCCGTGGTGGTTGTCGCTGCGTCCACTGGCTTTTCGCTCAGTTTAATCCGATGCAGTGCATCCTTGATGCTGCCTATTTCACGCAAATCGGCTGCTACCATCTTTTGGGTGGTTGTCATTAGCCTGGCTGTTGTTGGTGTGGAAGTTTCTTCCATTTCCTCCTCCCGCTCGGTTGTTGCCCGGGTTGTTGTTGTGCTGGTTGTGGCCGTTGTGGTGGGCGTGGCCGTTGAGGTTGACCCGCCCACAGCTGAAATTTCCCTCGATTCGTCCGTGGAAATTTTCAACAGCGTTCTGTTGCTTTTCGCAGTCAAGTCATTTGTTATGGTTTCACTAGTTGTTGCAGCAACCACCGCAATTACCAATGTATAAATGTAGATTTTCCACATTTTTCTGGCTTTGAATTTCCCTTTGGGGATTTTTCGTCGTTTGAAAAATTGTTATACTGTTTCAGTTTTTATAAATATCCGCTCATGGCGACTGCAAATCTGTAAATAGAAAAATAGATTATATTAGTGCAAACAATTTTTGGCTTCCCTTTTTTGCGACCACATCCATATATTTGCTAAACAAAAAACGGTCATATATTATGTATAAGCCCATGGCCGGCTGACTTTTTGTTGTTTGGCTTTTCTGGCAAATATATTTGCATTTAATCGTATTTATTTTCCATCGCGTTTCGCTTTACAGTATTTGTTTGGCTTTTTGAAAATCTGACGGCGCAAATAGAATTCATAATGCCAGGCAACATATTAATTAAAATGCCCTACACCCGAACACATTGTTTAGGGAAATGCCACGCACACTTGAAGTTTTCCAATACAACAACAAGCTGGTAAATACACTTGTTCAGCGAATTTCTGGCCCTTCAAAAAGAATTTTCGCTCGATGAGCTGTTCGAAAGTATGCAACAAATTTGTGCACTCGACACTTGAAAATTTTTGCTAACTGCTGGTCGAATGTTTTTGTCAGCTAATCGAACCATTTCCCGCATGCGGGTCAGTCCATTCATAATTCATTGGACAAATTGAATACATGCCAAAGTAAAATAACTTACACATGCAATTGAATTTGATGGCCCGATAAAAGGAAGACTGGAATTACATAATTGACAAAGCATTTCAAGGGGCACTGGAGCCCCAAAATCAGTGGGGAATTTCAAGGGGAGCCGATTGATTTGCGGCTTGCCGCGCCTAACCCACTGTTGCCCCTCCTTCTGGCCACTGCCACTGCCACTGCCACTGCCACTGCCTCTGGCAGCTGACAACTCACAGTTGATTGCGCCCAGTGGACTGGACGGGACAAGCATTGAGCCAACTTGAGTGGAACTCTAGCTGGACATACATTCATGACTGGCTCTGTACTGGCTCCACGTCCGCCCTTTCGCACGCTTATCTCTGCAGTTTGTCAACGCAGCTGAAGACGCAGAGTCGCCCCATGAATTTCTCGAGTGCACTGAGAGAAAATATCCATTAAGGCGGACAAAGAAACTCAACGAACAGCGTACTGTTATTTATATTACTTTAGAGTTAGTGAAACCTCATTAAAGTTAGTTAAACCTCATAACTTGTTATTTTACATTTTCTTCACTAAACATGATTTTCTCCCGGTGCAGCATGTATGGATGGGCATGTGTGCCGACTCTAGTTCAACAGTCGTTCGTTGTGGTACTTTATGTGCGACATATTTATCTGGAAAGCCATAATCCTGCAGAGCGAAGAGCGGCGGGGTGGAGGGGTGGAGGGGTGTAGGGGCGGCGGGGTTGGTATCTTGAGCTATTTATAGGCACATTTTCCCAGATTAAGTCGGCCTGTGCTCGCTCTGTGAAATGGTTCCCCTGACCAGTCCAATGCGATGAGCCATCTCAGATATTCTGTTTGAGCCAAGTCCTACTGCTGCTTAAAGCAAATTGGCCCGGACAAACCACCGACTGACTGGGTGGCTCTGTTGGGTGGGGAAAATCCATTTAATTTGGATAAGTTTCACTTTGGATTGACTTAAATCTGTGAAAATGTGATTAAAGGCAGTTTAAATGAAGTTAGTCTCGTATAAAGCAATTGCTAACGAAATAACATGAATTTTTCATTCATTTCATAATGTATAAGCAAAGTAATATACGAGTATTGTAATGAAATGCTTGCAGGGGTCTGGCCATACTAAATGCAATATCAGATGGGAAATCATTAGTTGGCTTAGTTGGCTACCAGCCCCCCAGGGGCAGTAGGTATCCCCTTCTATATTGGATTGCGGCTATTTACGAGCTCCGATGGCTGGCGATAAATCAAACCTGGAGGACGCACACAGTGGCGTCGAAAAGTTGGCACCCGTGGTGCATGTGTAATGCCGACTAAGTAGCTGTAAAATATATTGCAATTTGTTGCAGCTGCGTAGCCAGCCGCCCACCCACATTGCCGCATGTCCTTGAGCGCCCCCAGCAGGCATTCAATTAATTATTGTAATGACGAAATTAATTAAAACTCATCCAATTTGAGGCTGCGGCTGGGCCATATTGAAAAGTATATTTATGTTCTGCGGTCTGTCTGTCAGGTGGGGAAACTCAAAGCCCTCAAATGGTTGTCAAATCGGTGTACAAGGGGGAAATGGGAAATGGGAAGTGGCATGGGAGGCTGGGAGGCTGGGAGGCTGGGGAAACGTTAAGAGCATCGGGGACTTTCCGGCACAAACAACTTAAGCACATTTCTTTGTTTGGCCTGCAGCAGCAAGCGAAAACAAATCAAAATCCGCTTAGTTCCGCATCCCCGGGCCACTCTTCATTTTTTTTTTTTTTGAAGTCTCCTTAAAGTCAGCGCTGTGGTAAGTCCCGATAACTGAGCCCAACTTTTCGCATCTTCAGCCCCAATATTCCCAGATTTTTCATCAACTTTTTGCGGCTGAGCTGCACACGCAAAAAGTCTGAAAAAAAACAGTCGTAAGAAGGATAACTGCGGGAATTTTCATATTTCCTTTGAGAAATGAATTTATGCTCCGCAATTGGCCGGCTTTTTGCTGACCACTCTGTACTTCAAACGGCTTTTTATCCGACTGTGATTCATTGAGGGCGATGGCTTCAATTAGAAGTGAAGCTCTGCCTTTCGTTTCATTTACGAGTGGAATTCCAAAAGGATACAGCATCAATAGGCAGGAAAAAAGTTCAAATAGAAAATGAAATAATGGTTAGGTATTTCAGCATAGTTTGTTTGACTCAGATATTCTGTGTGTCATTCATTGCCCAACAAACTTTTATTGAAAAGCAATTAAAAAATATACTTATACTAAAATTTATACGTTAGTCACTGTGTTTTTTGCCAACAAAAATGTGTCATAAAACCTAATATTCCCATTGACAGAGCTTATTCAAATCCCCGACATATCCCTCTGCCAAAATTGTATACTCAAATAGAAAAACTCATTTCCGTAATCCAGAACGAGATCGCCCGACTGTTTCCCGTCATAAATCATGCTCACAAAGCTAATTCCCAAAATGAAACATATCTTACGCCGGCTTACGCGGAGTAAAAATAAATCACTTAAAAATTTCCCAATTTTCTGGAGCTTACAATAAGAGGCACGCGAAAATGGCGAGCAAACGGAAGAGCAGAGTAAAGAAATAAATACAGCAATGGAGTGAAGTTAGCCTGTAAAAAGCAAAGTAGCAAACACACATAAATAAACACGTTCAATGGCAAATAAAAAATAAATCAAACATTTCACTTGGCGCGGCCCGAAAATAAATAAAACAGCAACAACAGCGGGGCATCAACGAAAATATTGTAGAAATGCTGGAATAATAAAAGTGAAAATGAAAAACAAATAAAAAACGCTGGCAGGGAGGCGTGGTCCTCTATGTCTGGAAAAACTTTTCCGCTGCTTCTTCTGGGCAAACAGTTGCAGCAGCCGAGGAAAAGCGATGTGAAAGAGCAAAATGTAAATAGAAATAAAAATGAAGCTTAATTTAAAATGCGACGAAGCGTGCCACGCACACACACACACACACACACGCACACACAGAAAAAACCAAGAAAATGCCTCGAATTTTTTATACTGGGCAGTGTGCAAAATATGTAGCATACTTTTTTGGGCAGCGCACATATTTATTAGGGGAAAATTAAATTTGATAGTGGGCGAAAATCTTTTTGTATTGTATCTGTTTCATATTATTACATTTTCCCCACACTGGTAAACTCTCCCATTACTGGGTATACAAAATACATATACACTGGGCCATAAACAAGCGCTAATATCAACAGAAAAATAGGAAAAAAAAAGGCGATGGAGATGGGCCGCTGCAGATAAACATTGCGAAAAAACATTTTTCGCTCTATGCAAAACAACTTTCCTCCTTCATTTGCCCCCTTTTATATTTAGAAATGTGTGTGCTTTTTTTGGTGAGCTTCCTTTGGTCGCATTTTTGGGGTAACACACACACATACACACACACACCGAGAAAAAGGCTAAGAGAAGAAGAAATCTAAAACTCTCAACCGCAAAAACCACTCTACAGTGCTCCCCTGTGCTCCTAGACCAACTCCATCCACAAGTTTCTGGCCTGCTGGTGACGTTTTTTTGAAAGCAGCCACAGCGCCACCCAAAACAAGCTCCCCCTGTTTACACCCCTTAGCCAGGACCTTAAAACAAGGTGTGTCCTTGCACAGTGGTGGCCAAGCCGTTGGGAAGCTGAAACAGTTTGACTGATTGGCGACGAGCTGCAAAGTTGTTTAATTGGCTTTAAAACTTGCTGACAGGAACTTGTTTTGCTAGCTAAGCAGTTGACGAACCAAATTTTTTATAATTCAAAGCTCTTGTGGTTTTTCATTATGTTAAAAATTCGTTAAATTGTTGCGCTAAATTGCTTGCAGGCCGCGGAATCTGCGTAATAGCTGTAGTCACGAGTTTAGTGAACTTTTTCACGCATCGCCCACAGTGCTCGGTTACAAGAGGGAAAAAGGGGCGTAGTGAAAGGGGGTTTTTCATGGGAACTCGAAGTGCTCGGCGCTGCGTTGCAAAGAACTCGCATTTATCTTTATTTTTATGCCACAAACACGCCGTCTTGCACAAAGCGAAAGAGAGGGCGACATGGCGAGGTTTTTAGTGCGATACGCAGGGGTTATGGCGGAGTTAACTTTCGCACCCTTCGCCCCCTGCCCCGCCCCCTTTGCACCCACTCCACCCACTAGCGCCCCCCCTTTCTGGGGGCAAACTGAAAGCCAACATTAGCTGGGGCCACGTTGAAGGCGGCGAACGCATACAAATCACAGAGACAAGAAGGTGCGAGTGCGAAAACGACACTGGAAGAAAAACATAATTCCAATCTATTTATTCATATGTAGTAACTAGTTTGACGTGGTAAATCCTCCTGGTTTTTGCTGTGGAATCTGCTGTATCTTCGCTTTTGTATGGTAAGAAACTTAAAGATACAATACTTCTACAGTTGCAACAACTTGTGTGCAGTTTTTGGTTTCCAGTTTTTGCCAGTGTACGAAAGAGGCTGGCCAGAAGGCTTTCGGGTCGTCGGGGCTGTGGGTGAGCGGGTGGGTGGGCCTAATCTCTTCAATCTTCTAGTTTTTGCTATGTAAAGTGAGGCGCTTAAGGCCTCTCTTTCTCGTGGGTGACAACATCAGCCAACCGCACAGTCACACACACAGACACACACACACACACACACACACACACGTGCAGTGCCATGCCTTCAGTGGGAAAATCGAAGCTCTCGCAAGCCACTTGAAGCGCTAAGCTAAGCTGAAAAAACGGGACTTGGAGGGGCTGGAAAAGCCGAGGGAGGGGGGAACCACAAGAAGCTAGGTAAACTTCAAGTGCTGAGCGGCGGAAAAGGGAAAAGGGGGGAGATATCAGGCGAAAGGGGCGGGGGCGGGGTCCTTGCACATCTGGCAGTAAATATTATTCAATGTAGTTCTCGAAAGCAAAATCACGTACAAACTCCGGCTAAAATCCCTTGTCCGTCGATCCGATCCGTTGAGTCTGCTTATCGTGTTAGTTTTAATTTCAAATTATTTGTTTGGGTTCACCGCTTTTACTTCGGCCTTGGCTCGTGGCTCTGCTGTTTGCACTTTTCCGTTTTGTGTTTATTTTTTTTGTTAATTTCACTTTGTCGCTTTTTGTTTGTTTTTCATGAATTTTACTGTGTTTATACTGCAAGGAATTTTGTGGGTGACTTTCATAGAATGTTATCTTTGGGGCCGCAACTAGCCCAACTGCTGGCTCACTTGACCAACAGTTTCGCAAAGTTTTTCCAAGCCAGAAAAGGCTATTACTGAAATGCTATCTGCTGCTGTGTTTTCTCTAATAATCTAAAAAAAAACTCTGGCTTAGCTTTTATTTAAGTTAAAAAGAGTAATACACAATGGGTATGAGTTGAAAGTGAAAACTTTACCAGATCTGATTTTAAAATATTATCAAAACAGCATGCCGTTAAACTGCAAGCATTTCAGATTTCAAAGAAGTAAGTAATCCTTCGATAGCTTTTCAACTATTGCAATTGCATATTCAAAAATCCTTAATATTTTGTGTGGCTTCAATAAATGTATTTATTCTGAGTAGCCAAGTTTATGCTGAGCACTTCTTTTTCGCAAGCACTTGGCCAATTCAGGTTAAGCCCAGAAGCGACAGGAGCACTTGAGCAAAATCCTGGTGATTGGATGAGACCGCTGTGAACTCACTTTGGTTGCAAGCAATGTAAACACACTTCGACCGGGCAACTTGTGAGGTCCTGTGCGATACTCCGACTCCAAATCGCGACCAACCGTAACGCTTGAAAGTTACTCCGCTACTGGATGCCATCCGCCAGGATGCTGGCCATGTTCAGATAAACGTCCTGGAGCTTTGCCATAAAATCCGTGGGAGAGCGACTAGCTCTCCGCAGGACTCGCTGCTCTCTACATGCGCACTCAGCATCCGAGAGGAATGTTTTGGGTTTTATTTGAAGGGAAGTTTCGGCTCTGTGAGGAGAGGTCTTCCTCAAATTACCCAAAACATTGGATGCCACAACAGCTGGGCAACAGCTGATTCAGGATGCGCATTGGTCTGAGGATGGGGCTGCGGATGAGGCTGGAGGATGGAGGCTGGAGGATGAGGCTGGAGGATGGTAAGGAGCCAAGGCAAAGCTTTCATAACTTGTGGAGCGTTCATCTCTATACGTGTTATCTGTATTTATTTTCCTTTTTCGCCGGCTTCTGCGTCTGTTTGATGTTGCGGTTGCTTTGGTTCCTCCTTTATTATCATCATTATCGTCATCAGTGTGACGCACTCTTGGCTGCCAAACGCTTTTCATTATGCGCACTAATGTCTATGGCCTTTATGTCTAATGCGTGCATAAGGACCCACTCTTAAATCCCGACTTGGCCCTCTTTGCACTGCGGCATATGTATGCGTATATATACGTATATGCGTATATGGGTATATATATGTAAATACAGGGGCATGTCGGGGCACACATTATGCGGATTGGGCCAGTTTATTTTTACTTTTTTTGGCTCTGGATTATTTTTATCATCGCTTGTGCATGTAATTTATTATAATGATTTACACATTAAGTATCATTAAGCCGAGTGCTCGCTGGGCTGTTGTGTGTAAGGGCGTATAAATTGCAACTAATTGTTCACAACGCGGCGTATGCGTGATATATACGCAAAACTTTAATGAGGAGAGCGCAAATATTTACACGCACCCACACACTCGCAGCCAGCGCAGTTATTAATAATCCTGCCATCGTTTGGGGAACTTGAGGCAAATTCTCATCGGCACCTTAATGAGCAACTTTTCCAGCAGTGCGCTGGTGGGCGGTGGGTGGAAAATGATTGCGGGAAAGCAGCCAGCCCGCACGCAAAACTTTCCTTCTCATCAATTCGAAACTAAGAGGAGAAATTCGCAGGCGTGCATGATATTTATGCCTCGGATTTGGCTTTCCCCCCCCCCCCCCCCTCCCTTCGCTTTCCTTCGCTTCCCCGGGAGGTTCATTAATTTTTCGCCAGCTCTTCGTTTGCAATTATACAAGGAAACTTTTCGCCGCCAGTTCGACAGCCAGGCCAACGCATTGACAGTGAGATATTGATTTGAAGCATGGCCAGAACTCGACGGAGTTTTGTGTGTTTCTGATTTGTTTGTTCTGCCCAAACTTTTGGCACAAAATGTCAGTCCACAAGGGGGAAAATATTGTGCAATCCCCTCTGGCATCAAAAAGTGCAAAGATCACTTTGACATTTTCATTTCATTAGAATGCATGTGGCATTTTTGCCTGTGTAACCGCTTACAATTCCACTTAAAACCAACTAAATGACAGTCGTTCCCCAAGCAACTTTGTCTGCTAAATGCTGCCATACATCCGATATTTCGCTATCAGCAACCAAACACACCACACGAAATGCATTAAAAATATGCCATGCATAAAAAGTGTTCTGCCATTCTGTGAATTTAGCGCACAAAGTGGGAAAACTTTCGATTTTTGTGTGGGCCATGGTTGGGGGGATATAAAAGATTGGCACCGCGCTTTATTGCCCTAGTTTTCCCAGCCCTTTTTATCTATTTCCAGCTTCTGCTTTCCTTTTTTTATATTTTTTTTTTTGCGGCTGGCGCCTTCTGCACCTTGACACTTTTGCAATTGTCGCATGGGAATATTTTTCCATCCGTTGTTATTCTTGCTCAATTTGTTTTTGTGTGCCCCCATTGTTTGGGCCCAGTTTTGTTGATTTTTATTCTCGTTATTCCCCTATTTTTCTGTACTTTTTCTGCACTTTTTCTGCACTTTTTATTTATGGTTATGGTGCAGCAAAATATTTCAGCATCAGGCGGACAACCAAAGTGCCGAGTGTGAGGGCGGCATCGGGCCAAAAACTATGTGGGTGATTTTTTATGGCTTTGCCTTGCCCCTTCAGTTCAATGAATAAATCATTGGACACCACCAAGGGGATTGGTTAAGGCTTTGCAAAATGGAGTGAGACTTCTCTGGTAATGTTTGATAATATATTATGGAAATGTTTTTTGTACTCGTTTTGGCTTTGCATAAATACGTCGAGAGTAGGACGACCCGAAAGGATAACAATTAAGCAATCAGCTTTAATTTTGGAACACGTTTAAAATAGTATTTGAAACCTAAGATCTAAATAGTACAGGATGCAAATAAATATTTCTGAAAGCTTCAAGGAAAACCCCATTTAAGTTGTCAATGCCTGAACCCCTTAACCCCTATCCCATTAGCCGAAAATCCCAGAACTTTCGCTGGCTGCAGGCCAGCAAAAGTAAACTAAGCAAATCTGCTGGCATTCTAATCCTTTTGAAATTTGCTTTAATTAACTCGAATAATAAGCAGCATCCGCATACTTTGTACTGCTCCTTCTGCCGCAGCCTTTTTATGCTGTTCGTGGGCTTATGAGCTTTGGCACTTTGTGGTTGAAATTTTGTGATTTTTTCTTTGGCATTCGGATTTCCGACATTTGCCAAAGCAAATTTCAGCGGAGCGGGACTAATAAGCCAAACAAGAGAGACACTGGCAAGGGGGGCGGATGGGAGAAGGGCGTGGCTGGCAGACAAAGTTAATACGACACAGCTGCCCTCGCGGTTGGTGGGCAATTGAAAAGTTTATTAATAACCCGCAGAACGGCAGTGGCAGCCATAGGAACTTTAAAGAGACTGCTGCTCATTTTTATTTGCATGATTTTTGTTTTTAATTAAAGAAGGCAAGGCTGAGCGGTAGTGAGTGCGGTCTGAGGGAAATGTAATTACATTTGAGCAGCATGCGAAATATGTTTTAATTTATTAAATTAAAATAAGCGAAAAAGAACCGGAATGAAGGAAAAAACAAAAAAAAAAACACACAACAGCAACAGCAACAGCAACAGCAACAAAACAACAGGCAAAGGAAGCAACCAGCCGCAAACCGAGTGCCCAAAGCAATTTGAACCAACGTCACACGCGGCGTATGCGTAATGTGCTCGCAACAAAATCAACGTTATGCAAATTTTAATGCGAGCATAAGGCGGAAACGAAACGGCGCTACGCTTGCCAGTTTTCTCCTGAATCCTGTTACGAGAATCGCCAGGGTGTCGCCTGGGCATGATGGTCCTATACATACCTTAGAACTCAACCAAGCTGACCACATGAAAAATTGTAAGAAATGAGATATCTTGTACGTGTGCCACCATTACCGCACTAATAAAATCATTTAACTTACACAATAAAACGCTTAAATTATTGCCTACATTTGGGGGCACGGCGTAATTCATAGGGATTAAATGCCATATTTTATATGAACCACTATTGAGGCAGCTCAATTGCGGCAAGAGCCACAGCAAACCAATTTCAGCTTTCCGAGCAATTGAGCAGTCCGAGGGTATCGCTTAAAGCCGACCCAAATCAGCGCAGGACTCCTTCGTCCTGCCAGTCGGCTGGCAGTCGCCCTGCAGTTGTACTTGTATTTACATAAGCGTCCGTATGTATTTTTCACGGAGCACTCGCCTGGCGCAAAATTACACTTTGTTGGCGAGACACACACTCAAACACACCCATACTCACACGCACACACATGCACACATGCACACATCGTGGCGCAAAAATTGTAATGAGCTTATTAAGTCATATTAAAGTCCAAGTACAGCCAATTTGATAAAAACAGCAACTGACAGGCAGACTGGCAATGTTTTCATGCGACATTTTTTACGATAGCATTTGGCATTAATGTTAATAGCAAATGGCGTAGACACACGCTGTAGCTATGTGCGTTACACTCGAAGAAAAGCTGCATTTTAATGAGTAAACAACAATAGTGCTGATTTGTATCTTCGCCTTGCAGGTATACGTATGCATAGATGTAGCAGAAGTATGAAAATCATTTGCCTTACTACGATTTGAAAGAATGAAAATATTAGTAAACAATTTCTTCAGGTGCACGTAATTTATATGACTGATGTAAATGAGCTTGGCAGCAGGTGGCTTAACATTTTTATTCGCTCCGCACTGCGGTAAATTGTTGTTAACTCGGCTTAATTGAGTATGATCAAATGTTCGCTGAGTTTGCACTCGAATATCTTTCGACTGAACGTTCAAAATTCATGAAATGCTGAGCACGAAAACAACATAAACAGAGCCCAGTTAAAGTTTAAAAAAAAAGTCGTAAATATGCCGATACTTGATCAAATGCTTCCTACCAGTAAGTAACGTGATTGCATACTAGTTAATTACTCAATGAACTCACTTCTGCCCCTAGAACTGGGTCCCAATTTGGTGACAGTCTCTAAAGTGCTTAAGAGTCCTCTTGGCCAGGCGTTGGTCTCCTTCTTGGTGGGCTACTTTGTCACCACAAAGTTGTCCCAATTTTACGGCAAGTTCAAGGGGGACTCTGAGAAAACCGAGAAAACCGAGAAAACCGAGGAAACGCTGGAGGACTTGGACCCACCACCCAGGGAAGACAGTGAGCCAGTGACCAAAGGACACGACATTGTCCTGCTCACTCTGGAGGAGCTAACTGCCTTCGACGGCTCCAACCCCAGTCTACCCATTTACACTGCCCTGAATGGCCTCATATACGACATGACTCCGGGCCGGGAGAAGTTCAGCACTCATGGGCCATACTCCCTTCTGACCGGTTGCAATGCCAACAAGGTCCTGCACATTGCCTGCAGTTCCATGGGCGTCTGCGCCCAGAATGTGATAAGTCGCTGGGAACGGAGCCTGAAAGCCGAATTCGCAGTCGTGGGCTACGTAGTGGATGCGGATTTATATTTTGATGGTAGCGGTCTAGAGCAACACGAAGATTTGGCAGCAGAGGATCAAACGGAGCAAACGGAGTGATATCGCTTAAGATGCTGTGAATATCCCATTTTCTTAGCTTGGCAATAAAATATTATTCATTGAAACTGGTAATTTACTTCCGAGCTAACTAAAGGGGATATTCACGGCAAGTGCGTTTGGAAAAATTACATGTAACTTGTAGCGTAAGCTGTAGAATAAAGAAAATTAATGAAAACATCTTTTCCTCTGGTCTTGGGTTTCCCAACAAATGGTCGGCTATTTCTTTCAGAATCTCCTCCTGCTTGAGATTAAATTAATTCTCACCCTCCATTTTGTCGTTTGACCGAGCTCTTGGCATTTGGAAAGCCGAAAAGTTTTTCCGGCTTTGTCTTGTGATTTTTTTTTTGCTCAGCGGTTCGACGGGAAAATATCGACAACGGCAAATGTCGATAACAACAAATTGTTTGTCGTGTTTTCCTTTTTACTTGGCACTTTTTGCCCATCAAGCTGTTGACTTTGTCAAGTTGTCGCCGAATTTTCAGGGCTTCGGGTGATTCGGGTTTCCCATTGTGCTGGTATGTGTGTGGAAAAACTTTGCGCCAAACACGCAATTGACTTAAATTGAATTGAAAGCTGAATGCTGAAAGGCAGGAAGTGACAAAGTGGGCGGGAGAGCAGAAGGAATGCCGTCAGGTGCTACACAGCTAATAAAATCAAAATTACTTTTCGCCAGCGCAAAGTTTCGCCTGTCGACGTGCTTAAGGAATTTAAAAAAGTTGTCCAAAAATTGTTAAGCACACACTTCAAATTCAGTCAAATGTGCAAAAGGACAACACACACTGGCTGCCAAGTAGCAAGAACAACATTTGGCAAAGTGTTATTTGAAGTGTCGAATTTGATCAAGCGCAAAGGTGACAAAAGGGCTCAAAAGTTAACAACAACTACGGCCAACAATAACAAGTGGAAATGGTCCTTAAAAGCTTAGGAGATGGCGCAGAGCAGGAGCCAGCCAAGATGGAATGGACAATGTCCTGGAGTGGCCCATTTGCATAAATTGTACTCACTCCTTTCAGTTTTTTATTTGGACTTACTGAAATCCGATTGCGATTACCCAACACCATAACAAAACAAGGTAGAATGCTATAGTCGAGTTCCCCGACTATCAGATACCCATTAATAAGCTAGTGCAAGTGCAAGCGAGATATTTCCACATTTTCTGGAAAATCGGTAGAAATTGGGGAAAGAATAATAAAATGAAAAAAGGTTAAATAATTTTTAAAAGCGTGGGCGTGGCAAAAAGTTTTTTGCAAATCTTTGGAAATTTACACGATATATAAAAAAGTGAAAAATTCCACATTTTTCAAAAGTGTTTCGCCAGAATCATTTAGAGGTATGCCACTTCAAAATCCGAATAGGATAAGTTGAGTTATGGAGCTTAGAACTTCAGCATTAGGGCCTTTCTGAATTTTCTTGAATTTCTACAACACATAACATCAAAATTATTACAGAAAAATTTCAAAAAATAAATTTCTAAATTTGAATGCAGATTTTTAGAGAATTGCGCCAGAAACATTTAGAGGTATGCCACTTCAAAATCCGATTAAGATAAGTTGAGTTATGGAGTATAGGACTTCAGCCATATAGCATTTCTGAATTTTCTTAATTTCTACATCAAAAAAACTACAAAAAAAATTAAAAAAAAAAAATTTCTAAATTTGAATGTAGATTTTTAAAGAATGCCGCCAGAAACATTTAGAGGTTTGCCACTTCAAACTCCGATTAAAATAAGTTGAGTTATGGAGTTTAGAACTTTAGCATTAGGGCATTTCTGAATTTTCTTGAATTTCACAACATCAAAAAAGTACAAAAAAATTAAAAAAAAAATTTTTTCTAAATTTAAATGCAGATTTTTAGAGAATTACTCCAGAAACATTTAGAGGTATGCCACTTCAAAATCCGATTAAGATTAGTTGAGTTATGGACTTTAGAACTGCAGCCCTAGGGCATTTCTGCATTTTCATGACTTTCTACATCAAGAAAAATTACAAAAATATTAAAAAAAAAAAATTTCTAAATTTGAATGCAGATTTTTAGAGATTTTCGCCAGAAACATTTAGAGGTAGGCCACCTCAAAATCCGATTAAGATTAGTTGAGTTATGAGACAGACGGACATGGCCAGATCGACTCAGCTATTGATCCTGATCAAGAATATAGATACTTTATATGGTCGGAAACGCTTCTTCTGCCTGTTACATACTTTTCAACGAACCTAGTATACCCTTTTACTCCACGAGTAATGGGTATAAAAACCATTATGCTAGTACAGAGGATTTTAAGTTTTAAACATTGCCATTTAACATGCTGCTTTAATGAATCTTCATTATTGATGATGACAATAATGCGGATAAAGGTAATTACTCATTCAGTTTTTAAATGACCCTTTTGAAATGAGTTAACTGAAGGGAGTCGTTATCATTTTGGCAACTCATTATATGTAGCTCCTTTAAATAAATTTCCACTTAGCCACGCCCCGAAACTTTCCCAGTCCTGGCATCGGCATCGGCATCCTATATAATTTTTGCCGAATTCTGAATTTATTACCATCTGGTTGTCATGTGCAAACGATGCTCTAACCCCTATTTTGCAGAGGATATGGAGCTGGAGAGCTGGAGACCTACAGCCAGTGTCATTCGTTCATTTTAATGTTTTACGTGACCCATTCGAAATCGAATCGAATGACTCATTAAATGCAGAACGGGCCAAAACAGTTGGTGGTTGGTTGGTTGGCGAAAAAAGGGGGGGAAGGTGGCCATAAAAGATGTGTTCTAGGTGAAAGGCAATTAACCATAAGAGCTTATGTCGTGGAACGTGCCTAATTGCTAGAAAACACTAGTCGCATTGCGTCTGGATTTAGGTGTGTTTGCCCAGGGAAATTCAAATGAGTGTGTGAGTGCGGCAAACAATTAGTTTTCCAATTTCGAAACTAAAATGTTGGCAAACAACACAAATTAAATTCGCCCGAGCTGGAGCTGCATTCCGACTTACCGAAGGAGGAGAAAGGATTCACTTTCTTTCTGGCCAAAGTTTACTTTGCTCTTTGCCATTCGCTGCTTGCGGGAGTTAATTTAATTAGTTTTCATTTATCTAAAGTACACGCTTCATTACATAATTTAACAATTCATTAGATTGAGCCGGGCGTCGTGGTAATTGAAAAGCGCGTCACGCTCTAGCCCCCACATTTTCCATTTTCCAACGCCCCGCGATATCCTTGCACATCTGAGTCCTGCCCCTCATTTCGCAGTCTGGTTTTTATGTTCACTTTGTTATTATTGCCGGCAGACAATTGCTAATGGTCGCTGTAATTATCATTAAATGGTTCGCTTTCTTTTTAATTCCTCAGCCATCTCTTCTTCCACCGCCCAATCTGAACACTTCTATCCTTTATCCTTTTTTGCTGGGAACAATGGCTGTGGCCCAACAGCTGCTGGCTACATTTCAATGTGTTTGTGAAGGGATTAAGCTGCACTTGGCTCCTTAATTTGATTGCATTCGAGAGTGATTTGCCATTCATGGACAATTATGGGTGAGCGGAACAGGGGAAATCGCAACTGTAATGTGAAGGGCTTACTTGGGGCTTAACTGAGTACCCAAGATTGCTTTTAATTCATTTTACAAGATATATTCTGACAAATATTTATGTCTATCGAGTAAGTAGACCAATTGTAATTATACTTGCTTTCCAATTACCACATCATCAGTAGCATTTGCCATTGCAACGAAAGACATCGGTAAAGAACTACATATGTTTTCCAACCTTTTCTCCTATTTTCCGTAGTTTGAGGCTTAAATTTGGCAACGAGCTGTGCGACAAGTCAACTGCCATGCACCCACTTTGGTAATAATTTTCATTTATTTTTTTTGATGCCGCTCTCGAAACATTTTGATGTTTCGCAGGACCAGAATTTGATTTACAAATGGCACTGCATTGGCCCAAAAATGGGTGGCCCGGCCCATTGCCCAATGGCATTTTGAATTCATAAATCCATGTTGCCCAGAATGACACCGAAACAAAGCAAGCGAAACGAAAGCCGAACCAGTTTTGGCCCATATATCAGGCTTAATTGCAATTCAGGGCCTGAAGGCGTTCAGTGGGCCTCGCAATTTGCGAGCTTTTCAGTTGACCCAAAGCCATTTTGCTGGCAATGTCTAGACTGGGCTCGCACTCCGTTGTTGCGCATAAGTTTCCGGGCGAAACTCCAGCCCGGCCCGTCCTGGCCCGGCCCATTAAAAGTGGCCACAGACTGGCTGTCTCGGGTGCGTTATGCGAGTACTTTATATTCAAAAGTGTGTAATTTGCAAAAATGTGGGCCGGGGCTCCAACGGCATCGCCCCCAGTGGCTCCCAAAGCGCCAGCAGCTGTGCTCGTCACATTAACCTGATGCCGTCGGGAAAAGGGCGGAAAATGCGCAGCGGCTTACACTGGGAGAAATGGCGAGCATCAGCAGTTTCACAACACAACAGACATGGCTCAAAAACGTACTATTCGGAAAGTTATGGCTGTAATTGCAACATTTTTCTCAGTGTACTTTCTAGGCTCTTAGGCTGTCGCCTTTTTGTAGGTCGCCAGCGCAGCGTGCTTGTTGTTGCTGCTGTTGCTGCTGCTGTCGCCAGGTCGCGGTTAATTATGTTTTTTGTATGTCCTTACGCATAGCAAGAGGCAAAGGACGACGCTACTCCTGTGTGCCGATGTGTGTGCGTGTGCGTGTGGGTGTGCGGCGTGTGTGTGCGAGTGTGTGATTATCGTCTCGGATTTAATGCGCACTTTGATGTGAAACATTGCTAATTTGGCTTTTTATGTTCTTGTCGGCGCTGCTCATTTCCCCTAACTCGGCCCTGATTGCTGTTGTTTCTGCCCCGCCTTGTGGTTTTTTTAAGGCCACATTCATGCTGGTGACGCTTTTTACGCGGCCTTGATTTCAATTATGAGTATGTTAAGTAAATGTAATATGCCATGAAGGGTTGTCAATAGTATGGCCAAAAGGGCTTTACGAACGGCCATCCCAATGAAAGCGTATTTTACCTTTGAGCACATACCTTTTGATACCTGACATCGAGACCCGTGACCTTTGACACCGACAAATGATTTACGAATTCGGCTTATCCCGTACTTAACTTGGCAATTCACTTCAATTTCCCCCTGTTCAAGTTGATGCCACCTTGCAGCAGCTTCCAGCCATTAAGCTGCCACGGAGACTTCAAAGTTGGCGTTGTTTCAATTAATCCTTGGGGAAAAAACATTCTCGGCTTACAAAGTCAGACGAGTTTTTTGTGCCGGGGCAATTTGTGAATTGCGAAAATTGATTTATGGCATTTTTGCACAGCCATCTCACATTTCACTCTTCACTTTTCACCGATGACAGCCGACGCAAAAAAAAAAAAAAAAGGAAAATCGAAGTCAGCACGGTGGAAAAAAGTAAGGGATATGGCAAAAAATACGGCTTAAAGCTGAAACAAATGGCAGACATAAATCCATCATCATCAACATTATCGTGATGGCCGAGAAGCAGCCAAGCGTTTGAACAAATTGACTGCAAGCAATTTGGGCCAAGAAAGTGGAAAAAACGAGGAGTATAATTTAGACAAATATTGCTCATACGCAGTGGTGCCCGCAGCAGCAGCAGCAGCAGCAGCAGCTCGGGTACTTAATTTAAATAAATCGACACAGACAGAGTCAAAACCATACACAGTTCTCACACTTCCTTCCCTTAATAAATTGTAATCGACTTAATTGAGTGATTCATCTGACGGCAGCAAGTTATTACAACTCCCAGCCACAAAACCAACTGAAAGTTTAATAACATTTATGGCCGCTGGCCAAATCAAGTGACGCAGTATCATTTGCACACACAGAACATCTCCCCAAATGGGGTTGAATTCTTAACCCTCGGCCAACTGCTGATAAATTGGTTTCATCTCAAAGTTTGGTCCAGTCAGACAGTCCAGTCAGTCCATCTGGATCGCCACTGAAATCCACTCGCCCCTCGCTTAGTTCATAATTTACTTAGCCAAGAGCAAAAGCCAAGACCAGATGTTCGTCTCTACACTTTAACCAAAATGCTTTGCCGCAGTGCCGCTGCCAACAATAACAGCAACAAGGCAAAGCCAAAATATGCAAACAAATGGCTTAAACTGCTTTTAGCCCTCGGGCTGACAATGAATTTTGCTGAATTTACCGACTTCGACTCTGTGCTCAAGTCACTAAAGCTATACAAATTTTAGTGCGAGCTTGCCATTCTGCATACCATGAGCTAAAGTGCTTCCGAATAGAATCGAATTTTTTAGCTCTATGTTTCTGAAAGTAATTTCATCTTCATAAAGATAAGGCACTGATAACCCAGAAGGGCAGTAGCCGAACTTGAGAGATAAGAGTCTCAATACTTATAATAAAGCTGCAAAGCCAAAAACTGTTTAGTTGACTGAAAGCATCGGATCGAGAAGCTGCAAACAGCTCATAGAAAGCCTGTTATATATACAGTTTCATTCCAAGAATCGAATCAAGGGATATGAGGTGTACAATTATAATTACTTTGGCCACGCTTTTGGCCTTTGGGAAACACGCACATGCCCATCAAACGTATTATTTAACGGGAGATGAAGACAAGGTACAATTGGACAAAATTTTTAATGAAGTTAATAAATTGGAGCAGTTGATAAGTAAAGAGGTAAGTCAACTAAATTTTCTTCTGCTCGGAATACTCATCTTACACCAATCCCAGCAAGTATATATTCAAGCCTATTCCGTTGGAACAGACGACCATGTAAACAAACGTGTCAAATCTGATATAGAAGATCTGGCTTTTAAATTTAATTTGATCGCGAGGTATTACAAAAAAATGAGAAAATTCGAGTCAGCTGCGTGGGAAAATTACACACAACTGACCTTGGCTAAGGCGCAGATATTCACAGGAGATTATAGCAACCTTCAGTACATGGAGCTGGTTAACTTAAAACTCTTTGGAGAGGATGATTTTTTCAGTCGACTGGCCCTGGCCAACCAGGTAATAATATAACACTTTGTGTCCTCCTTTGACAGAAACAGATACAGATACAGAAACAGAAACCTTTAACTTGAATTCGCTAATGTGTTTGAAACCAGTTTCACCTATACACGTGCAAGTCGCCGCAATCGCCGCAGCAAATTCTTTACGCTTTTTATGTGCTCTACCTCATTCACGAACTGAAGGCTCACGCCCTAATAGAGTGGGCGTGGCCGCTGCTCAGGAAGTTTGGAGAAGGGGGATCTGTCGAGGAGGAGCAAGCGAGCAGGGCAGCCTACAAGCGGACAGAAGCCACTCTGCCGAAGATCAAGCACCTGATGAGCCTGGCAGATCGCACCGTGTGGCGCTGTGATCCCGGGAAACACGAGGCCGGGGTCACCTACGAGGAGGTGACCCGTCTCCTGCAGGGCTACGTGGAGAACGAGGTGGACCTGAACGGCGATGGAACGTGCCGCCGAAACTGTGGCTACTACAAATCGGCCAGAAATGAGGGCTGCTTCGATAATAAGTTCTGCTCCGAGCAGCCAAAATGTTCGGGGGGAGTCCACGATTGCCGCTTTGTGGAGTCGAATATGGAGATTTGTCAGGCGGAAAAGAATTCCAGCCGGCGGTACGAGTTCATAGAGTACAAGAGTGGTCTAGTTTATGGCAATCAAAAAGAGTGTGCCACGCGGAACAGTGCAAGGAGCTGGAATCGCTGGCTTTTCATGGAATGTAGCTACTGCCTATGCTTGTGCGATGCTCAGAGTGCTCGATCGGATCGCTACTTCAACCTGCGCCCTGTGATCACCGATGTGGAAAACAACAGGTCAGTACCTAATTCGTGTACTTTTAAACAGGCTAAAGCCAATCTGCACCTCACAGGGTCGTGACGGGTCTGCGATTTGTGAAGAGCAAGCGCATTTTTCACCTGCAGGTGCAAGAAGGTCAGCTTCTGCCACTTGGAGCCATCAACGAGACCACCCTGCAGTGGAAGCCCGTGGATGCGTACTCCATATCCGACAAGGCTGTGACTGAACACGTTGACTACCATACGCTGAGCTACGAAAAGCGAGCCCTTGATCTGGGTGATCTGAAGGGGGGAAACAGTTCCGTGGTCACCGGTCTGCGGTTCCGAGTGAAGGGAGCTCATCTTCAACTGGAGGCCCAGTTCAGCGCAGTTGAGTTTGAAAGTGGAAAGCTCATCGATCCCAAGAGGATGCGCCACTGGACGTCCTTGTGCACCGATCAGCCAAGGCAAGTAGTTACAAATATTATGAATTATATGTGTTTTATAGTCTCGTTCCTTTGCTTTGCAGGGAGAAACTGCATCTGAAGGACGCCCAAGTATCCAGTAAATCCTTGGAGCTCTCGATACCCTATCCAAGTGACAACCAGTACATCGAATTTACCAACACGGGCTTCGCTCAGGATGCTGCCCAAACTACGGTGCCGTTCATCGATATTCAGGAGGTCGTGTCGGAACCGGCGGTTCCACTCTCCGGAATCGGAATATACTATAAAGGACGAGAGGGCTACGGTGGTTTCTTGGCGCTCCGAATCACCACCTTCGATTTCACTCCATATGTCCACTTGCCACCATGGGAATCAATGCACTCGAAAGATACGAATTGATTTCATCGGTGCGACTTAGAAGTACGTTGTAGCTTATCAGTTTTAACGGTCTTGAATTTCATTTCCTAGTAAATGGTTTTATAAATTTTATAAATATATGGATTGTTTTATATTTTCTATGGAAAATCATGATTCATTCGCATGATTCATTCGTAGCGATTTCATGGTAAATGAAAGCAATAAAACAAGCACTCGCGCTGATAGATGTAGTTGTAAGCTGGACAACCTGATTAATTATCGCCAAGATTACTACAACAAAGTGATATTCTAAATTTAAGGTACTTCATTAAAGTGAAGTTTCATTCACTTTATTGAAAAGAGGATACTGTTGAGTGCACCTCATTATTCATTTGGCTTTCGTTCGCCAAAAAAAGGATGGCAATGCCGCCATCGGGTCTGACTTTGTTCTGACTGCTGGGAAGTCAGCTCCGTGAGCCTTAACCCTCTGTCGGCCTCATTCCCTTAACCCCTTGAGACGGCAGCAGTTGGCCAGAAAGCAGTGGCAAAACTCAGAAGCTGGACCAAAGGACGAGAAGGAGGAGAACAGACTTTTCGTCGCATGCACCGCGCGCATTTCGACTGCATAAAATATGGAATTAAATTGGTAGCCAACAAAATGGCGCCTGGGAAAATGATAAAAATATGAGACAGGAGCGCAGGATCTCCGTCCTTTCCCGCCACTTTTCCACTTTCCCCCCAAAGCTCTTTTCGCACTTTGTTGCGAATTCTCTTGGCGCTGTCGAGTTGATGACTTGCAGCTGTCGCATTTCTTTTCAGACTTTAGCAACTGCAGTGGAACCAAACGAAACGGCTGTTGGCACCTGGTTAGCCACCAGGTGGATGTGGATGTGGATGAGGATGTGGATGAGGATGTGGATGAGGATGTGGATGAGGATGTGGATGCGAGAAATGGCATTTTATTTGACAGCAAACATTGCGGCACCTCGTGGCAAGTTTCCGTCGCACACTCTCCGAAAATTCAAAACGAAATTTGCTCTTGAAAAAGGAAAAGAGTATACATAAAGGATTTTACAACTGCAACTTGTGTTAACAGGTTTCTATACTCCTTTCCCCAACTGTCAAAACTAGAAACCTTTTGGTACTAACTAGTTTGTAGCTATCGAATACTACTCACTCACTCCTGAGCAAAGTTCCCTGCAATCGTAGTGAGCCTTGATATTGCCAACGCATTATTTTTTTGTTCTAAAATTCAATATCGCCTATCTCAGTTGCTAACCTATACTTCATAAATATGGGCGAAAGGAGCTTTCGCAAGCTGGGCGTGGGTGTGATCCTGATGACCCTCATCCTCTACGCCCTGCTGTTTCTGGACACGGAGTTCTACGAGACCGGCGGCAAGATACATAATGCATTCTTTGTGAACACCGACGGATGCCGCATTATAGCCATGGATGTGATGAACCCGACCATTGCCAAGTACACCGATTGGGAGTGGGAGGACAAGCGGTTTTACCTGAAGTGCCCCTATCAGACCTGGTTCCGAACGGAGGTGGCCAACGGGGATTGGTACCTCAAGTTGACCCGCGACATCGACAGAATCTTGCAGGAAAGCAAACTCGCCTACGACTGGCAGATAAAGTGCTATTGGTTCCGGATAAAAATGAAGGGGCGTTGGAGGACCAAGCGTTACGGTCGCACCAAGTTCCCTCTGGAGTACCCGTATGCCCTGAAAGTCCCCAAAGGAGTGAGACTCTTGCGAGTCATGTGCATGAATGCTTTCACGAACAAAACCTTGCACGATGATGTCCATTTCTTCGTCCAACCACCTCCTGAGAAGCTGCTGAAGAAAGCTCCGACGACCTTGAAGTACTGGGATGGGGAGAAACCCTCGAGTGGTGGGACTGCACCACCTATTTCTGTGATGATCCTGGGTCTGGACTCCGTTTCGCATCTCAATTTGCTCCGCCAGATGCCGAGAACCGTACGATATATGCGCCAGAAAATGTCGCATGTGGAGTTTTGGGGCTTCAACAAGATCGGCACCAATACCTATCCAAATTTGATAGCTCTGCTGACGGGTCTCAGTGCGACTGAGTCCGAGGCCTATTGGGTGCGGCAGAAATGTATGGATAACCTGCCACTGATCTGGAAGGAGTTCAAGAGGGCCGGTTACAATACCAGTTTCGCCGAGGACATGGCCATCTATTCCATGTTCTACTTCGGCAAGCCCGGCTTCAAGCATCCGACCACGGATAACAATTTGCACGACTACATGGTGGATCTCTATATCCATAGGCAGGCCAGTTCGGTGGCAGATACTCATTGCATGGGCGAAAGGACCTTCATAGATATCCTCCTGGAGATGAACGATAGGCTGCTGCCCCACACGCAGCGCTATCCCTTCTTCTCCTTCTACTGGTGGGCCAATGGCTTCCACGAGTTCTTCAACTCCCCCCGCCTGGCGGATGGAAGATTTGAGCGATTGCTGAGCAGCCTCGACGACGCCGGCATAACCAATAACACCATTATACTCTTCATGTCGGACCATGGCTTGAGATGGGGTCGCTTTCGCAGCAGTTTCCAGGGTATGATAGAGGACAGCCAGCCGTTTGTGTCCGTCTTGTATCCCGAGTGGATGGGAGTGAAGTACCCGGTGGCCATAAGAAGTCTAGTTGGCAATGCCCACAGCCTGGTGACCACCTACGACCTTCACGAGACCTTGAAGCACATCTTGGATCCGAGTTCCCTGGAGGATGCGCGCATCACGCAGAAGACGGAAGAATTGTGGAAGCTGAAGGGTTCGGAAACCCCCAGGGCCGTTAGCCTCTTCTTGCCCATTCCGCCCTGGAGGAACTGCAACACGTCCCAGATCCCGAGTAAATTCTGTCTGTGCCACAAGCAGGTACCCATTCCCGTGAGCAACCGAGTGGTGAGGAAATCGGCCAGCATTATCATCGAATACGTGAACCAGTTGATGGTGGAGTACCCCGTTTGCATACCCCTTCAGTTGGATTCGATCGAGAGTGCCTATTTCGCGGCTCCCCAGCGGGACAATGACTTCTACATCGAGAAGGGGCACAGGAACACGTATCCCGAGCAAGGACCCTACTGGGAGCAGCGAAAGTACACGGACCAGGACATCGTGGTGCGCTTGAAAGCCAAGCCGGGCAACGCCTACTTCGAGGGCATGACCCGCAGACAGGGCAACAAACTTTCTGTGGTCGGAGAAGTGGTCCGCTTTGGTGGCGATGGCAACAGGAACAACGACTGCATCGATAATCCCCTGCTGGAGCCATACTGTTATTGTGCCCTATAGGTTTTTCAATGCACATAAAATAAATAAATATTGCCTAACATTGCTAACATTGGTTGGCTGTTCCTCGAATTTGAGCATACAAATCTTAGAAGCCTGACAGGCACTTCGCCCACAGCAGTTACCTTTCAGCTGCACCCAAGCAAACTCCAAGTGGCTCCTTCTGGGCTCATCCTCAGCGGAGAAGTGCCGTCAATAAGTTCTGGATGTGGCAGCCACCAGGCAGCCACCAGGCAGCCACTGCCACCAATTATCTGTGAGTTATAACTTTTGATTTTGCACGTCGAAGTTGTGCCAATTAGTGGCCACCGCCGCCGGGCGAGTCTTTAAAAGTTTGCCGCATGACTTGGCAGATGCCAATGGAGTGGACCACCTGCGGGCGGAACTTTGAGGGATATATGTATACAAGTCTATGTATGTACGAGTATGTGGGCGGGGTGGTCCGACTGCGATTCCGAACTAATGGCATAAGCCGCTTATGTACCATGTACTCGCACTCGCACTCGCAGTTTGCTCTTACTTTTAACCCACTCACCAGCAAAACTTTTTTAGGATTATGGCAGACTTACGCAGAGCACACTTATGGCGCCGCCGAAAGAGACAGATAGAGGGTGCGCGACAGAGAGGGGGAGCATGGGCGGGAGCAAGAAGCGAACGCTTTATAGTTTCAATATTTGCTTTGTCCTGTTCGGTAAAAATCCCCTGGGCACATAGGGCAGCAAGAGCTGCACGGATTTATAAATGGACTGGCAAACATTTGGCCAAAACTTTAAGAGGAGCGGAGAGGAGCGAAGAGGAGTGGAGAGGAGCGGTACCAGGCGCGGGGGGAGTCAAATGTTTGCTCCGCTTTAAAGGAGTGGAGCTTTATTGTTTTTGGCCAATTAGTCTTGGTCTCTAACCCGTCTCGGCAATCGTCTTGAATCTCTCCCCAAGGTGTCCTTAGCCGAACGAAATGTATATACCCTCGCCTCGGGGCATCCTTGGAATCCTTTGACGTCAGCCAAGGAAGCGTTAAGAATGTTTTATGGCAGCCGTAACCCTTGAAGTAGAAAAGCTGCGTTCGCTAATTCAGTGAATTTGAAATAAATCCCCAGGAAAATGATGCTCTTGAAGATTGTAATTCAAATTCAGCAATGCAATATATTCAATATACATAAGGAATACAAATATATAGGGTACTGCCGCTTCGACTCAGCATTTCGTAGCTTGCCTTATTTTCATTTTGCGTGTGAAGCTGAGAAATGTAAGATAGCCGGCGAAAATTCCGTTTGCCGAGCTTAAGTTGCTGCTAAAATGATTTATGTGCCGAGCTTATTTATTGCACCTCGATGAATACAAATTTAAATGTTTCGCCAGGAAAATTCAACCGTAGCACTCAACTGCGGTGGAGAAACATACGGATGAAAAAAAGGGATAATCGAATTGGTAAGGGAAAACGAAACTGGAAACTCCCAACTAGAACATAAAATGCATTCAGAGCTTCAATTGTTGAAATTTCGCAAAAAAAGGTATATGTGCCTATATGGATTTTGTTATTTATGGTTGACTGCTGAGGAATGGGATCAGCAAACAGCGAAATTTATAGATATAAATTTGCCAAACGGATGCTTTGTTGGGCACCAGAGGATTTTGTGCACTCGTTCGGAAGGATTTCAGCTCCTCTTCAGCCTGTTCAAACAGATTGCGAATAATGCGAATTGAGTTATGCAAGCAGAAACAGAACGATTTTTGAGAAAGTGAGCCCAAACAGTCTAATACATCGAAGTGAATTTCCTGATCAGCTCAGACTGATTGCTCTGCTGAACTCAATTTGAATTTGATTAATCCAACACCAATTCAACACCACTTAATTCCGCCTAAATACTCGGTCCTTCATTAACTAAGTCCGCATCAACAAACCTTTTATACAAGGATTCCATTTTCACTGAAGTATGTTTAGCAGCTAACGCAATTAAACAGTTCTCTCTCAAATAACAACCTCAAATTATTAGAAAACCACACAAAGAAGCAACAAACAAGGACGAAGGATAACTGACACAGACAACTACAACTACAGTGAGCACAACTGGAGTGGAGTGTCAGGATGACCAAAGCAGCCACAGCAGTTCATAAGGATGTTGAACACTCCTGTGTCCAAGTCAGTGGATACTTCTATTGGGAAAAACTGGAGGATGGAGCTCAGAACAGACAGTTCAGAATCCGCAGCAAGCCACAGATATCAATCGGGCAACTAATTGTCCTGGTTAGAGCCAGAGTAACCCATGCGATTGGTCAAACATTTTCAATATTTCCTGAAAAACAAGAGTTTCCCCACTCCAAAATGAATTTCCCAGAGGAAAACCTCAAGCATTTCCCACCTTCCTTTGTTTTCCGGGCCATTCCAAACAATAAGTTGCCATTTTACTGCCGAATGCTTAACCTTGTCCTCAATCGCAAAGGGAGCATTCGACTCCTGTTCTCCCACGCTTTTCCTCCAGATGTTGCCCAAGATTATTTTCACCATTTTCTTTGTGCCCTTTGTTCGGTTGCCTAGAAAAGAAACATTTCCCAGGAATATGGGGAGCAGTTCTTGTGGGCTGGTGCCTAATCAGATATTTACGCCCCGGGCGGTGGCTCAAAGTAGAAAAATATCCAGCAGAACACCTTCAGTACACCCAGAGAAAATGTCCCTAATATGCAGTGGAAAAGCACCTCCATTAAGTTAACTTCACACAGTGGTATTTCTCCCAGTGAACTCGAATTTCATTTGAGCTCTGGGCCTTCGACTCTTGCTGGGTGTTAAAAAAAATGAGGAGCATTTAAGGCCAAATCCCCATGGCAGACCAACACCATCCGCAGTCCGAATCCGAATGGAATCGATATGTGAGCCCACTCCTCCCTTTTCCATTTCCCTGTTTCCTGGGAAATCCGTTTCCTGTCAAGCTCTCACTTAATTGGCAGCATTTATCAAAAGTTCATAGAAACAATGCTGGCAAATTCTGCATAAATTTGAGAGTGGTGGCTAGCCTGGAAACGAAGGCGCAGTAGGCGTGGCATAAATCCTAGACATCCTAGACATACATCTGCATCAGAACGTGTCCAAGTAGGAGAAGCCCAGAAATCAGGTCGCCAGGTCCACTTTCTCCCTCCTAGAGCTCCATTGTGTGTTCCCTGTGTGATGTGTTGTGTGTGGAAAAGAAAAGTGGGAAAACGGAAGGTTCTGGGGGAAAGAAAAGTTTGTAGAGCACATTTCACTTGACCTGCTTGGCGGATTGAGATCCTCGAGCGCAAATGGTAAAGGGAAATGGCATGGAAACCGTTGGAGGAGCAATAAAGTTTGCGGAACATTTTCATTGTAGGCCAAGGCAAATATGAGTATTAAGAGCATGTTGAGGGGTGGTAAATCGAACTGCAGACATATCTCCTTGATTGACTCCTCCCCAAAGTAATTATCGCCCATTATGAGAGTGGAATTAACACCCAATGCATGTGAGGCGCTTTAATCGCTGCTCAACCGCAATTTTCGTCTCTCGAATATCCTGCGCCTTTCCCCCCGGAATTTCACTTCCGGTCCAATTGGCAAACCTCGAAAACGGAAGGATATTGCGCCTACTGCACGAAATGGGGGCGTGGATAGATGCTGCTGGTATTGTTAATGAAATCCCAGCCGCACTTCCGCATATGAATAATTTATCGAACCTCACTTCGATATGGACCTGTACACTCGTATGGGTTTGGACATTGCAGCACTCACTGCAAAAATGCAAGTATTAAAACTGTTATGAATGTGAGTGCTACTTTCCCGCTGGTGAGTCCTTAATCCTTGACTGCCCTTCCTTAATTCGGCCCCATCCACAAGAGGAAAGGGAATGGAATTTTCCGGGAGCTGGTATCCCTGTTGGTTTCCAGTTTCCATGCTCTCTGGCATATTTAAAGTGTTTGCAAATCACGGTTGTGGGAATTAGCAGGGGGTTGAATGGGAAAAGCGTAGATGTGCTCGGGGATTTCATCTGGTCAACTGCACCATTCTGACCAAATTGGCAAACATTGGTAAGGGAAAAAGGACGAAAGCCTCCAACGAGGATTCCATATATGAAATGTCATGCGGGTTTGCATTCAGATTGCATTCAGATGAGGGGTGAAAGGTGAGAGATTTATATGGGTATTACCAGGATTTAAGGGAAAAGGCGTTATCCGAATTTGATAAAGTGATTTAAGTTTTTAACAGGCAAGAGTATTCTTCTCCAGTAAAGCCTATGAGCAAGGGAAACTGACAAACAATGGTCGGTCTTCAATCCGCAGGATCCACCAGGACAACCAAGACAACCACGAACTATCCACGTCACAAACAGGAGCAGGCAAACGGCGGAGACAGCCGACAAGGACGATAATCAACTGGTAAACAGCCGCAGAGGATGGAGACCACCACCCGACCACTCCTCCTGGCTTTCTGCTCCAAGGACCTTCATCGTCGCTCCACTGCAGCAGCAATTAAATTTCCCTGATTCCCTCTAATTGCGTCAAGAACGGGCAACGAAATCTGCCACGCCCCGTTTGAGCCGCCCACGAGCTAGTGGCTGCTATTAAAAAATCATAAATTAAGCAGTGGGAGCTTTTCCTTTTCGACGTATCTCTCCTCAACTTCTTTCCTAGAACTTGAATTGGTTAGAAAGTGCTGCAGTCGCCAATAAAGTGTTATTTAATTGCTTTTGGCTGTTTATTGTGGGTTTTTCTGTTTTATTTCTTTTGTTGCAACTAAAGACCATTTTGCAATATGCCTTTGAACCATTTTCATTGCATTTTCATAGCCTCGATTGTTAATTAACTTGCTCTTCTCTTGCTTTTCTAGCTTTTCCTGCTGTTTCTTTTGGCTCTGTGCTTGTGGTCTGTTTGGCTTATTTTCCTGGGAAAATCGAAACTCTTCCGAGCTGATTGCACTCAGCTGATGAACTCTTTAAAAATGTATTCAAAGTTTAAGGACGGGAATTAGTTGGCCAAAGGCGACCTTTCCTCTTTCCTTTTGATATCTTACGGAATATCCTGATTCTGGCAGCCTTGAAACAAGACTGGGCCATAAAATGAATATAAACTTGGAACCGCAGAGAAATCACAAGATGAGTCATAAACCTTCAAAAGACAGATCTTAAAGTCCGGAAAAATTTCATTGTGAGATGAAAAGGAAAGGGATCTTTTGTATTAAACATATTTACAATTTGTGGAATTTAACTGATGTTAGCATAAGCAAAGAGTAGTACTTTTCATGCTTTCCTTCTTCATAATATTTAAGAAACCTTTGGCTACTTTTTGGCTACTTTCCCCATTCATTAATCAACTCCTCACCCCGCCTTTCCACACTTGTCACACCCCAAAGTTCAATCGGAGCAGAAGGAGATTTTGATATATTACTAGGGACCAACTCCGCTTGATTATTTCTTTAATTAAAGCTTCCACAAACTCACATCCCGCTGAGAGGGGAAAAGTGGCGGAAATTTAATAAAAATGTCACAGCTGAGCTGTGCGAAAGGACCTTCTCCTTCTCCTTATCGTTCTCAGTTTCAATTTCCCCGAGGACCTTGGAACCTCCCACGATAATTATGAAATGGAAGTCATTTGTTCAGCTGTCGCCGGGCGAAGTTTTTCCAGCTGCGAGCTGACCGCTGGAAAAGCTTTAAGGTGGAAAATCGGAAAGTGGGAGATGATTTGGAGGTGATTTGCATGATGATACTTTATTCCCTGCTCCTACTTTCCTTTTCTTCCTCCAGCCACATCCACATGAATAAATTCCAATGGCCAATTTTGGACAAACTTTGTGGCATGTGGAAGGAAGGGAAAGGATGGTTTACACGTGGTGCCCATGTTGTCCCGCCAACATTCTGACAATTTGTGGAAAACAAATAGGAAAAGCCGGGGGAAGAGCTGCCCTGCTGAATTATTCATAAATATGCAACGCATTTCCATCTTGTCTAGGTTCTGTGGAAAATTCGGCTACAACCGATGACAGGCCAGGAAAAATGCTGCCTCAGATTTGTCGAACTAGATTCCTGCGAAGGTGAGCATCCTCCGACGTCGGAAAAGATGGATGACATTTCCCGGAAACTTACTGATTTTGTGTGATATGCAAATCAGAGGGAAATCCATTGGTGAGATTATGTTTGCTATAATGTGATGAATCTCTGTTTCTATATAATTTTCATATTATTGCCCACCGCGTTTTTTATCCAGAAACCAAACAGTTTTCCTGCTCTTCTTATATTTTCCGCTTTTCAGAACCCCTATCCATTTATACTCCCCACAGCCGTTTTATGCTTTTGCACTTAGCAATTAACGAGTTTACTTTTTTTAGTGCTACTCCCAGTGCCCGTATCAAGTGGACATATCCTCCTCCACTCCTCCACTCCTCCAGTTTCCACCACTCCCTCCACTTTCTCCCTGTGGAAGCCCCTTTCACCACCCAGAAACACCTCCCAGCTGGCTCGTTGCTCTCAATTAGAGTGTCACTTCCGTTCGGAATTTAGTTCGCTGCTGGACAAATTTACCTATGTGCAGGTGCCGTCACCTCTCTTCCTTCCATTTTCCCAATCCCGCAGCCTGCCTCCCGTGTTTTTCCACCCGCCTTTCCCGCTCCTCCAGCTGCCATAAAAACGGAACTCGGACACGGACTGCATTGCGGTCTCCTCTTCTTCGGGGGATGCTTGATGGGAAGAGGATAAGGATGTGGATTTGGATCAGGATATGGATGTGGATGTGGATGTGGAGGGGCTCCAACTTGGAGCCTCTTTGAGTTCGTGCTGGGAAATAATTGCGCTTCAGGGAGTTCTTAATTTATGGCAGGACAGTGCAGGGTTCAACTGAAGTTCAAGGTCCGAGACCGAGAAGCAGTTTTCCGTGGAAATTGCCATTCCAATTGCATTAAATGCGCTTCGCGGACAAAGAAACTTCTCACCATTTTCTCCTGGTTCTGAGTTCTGGCTACAAATGAATGCACATTATTCTTGGGAGTTTTCCACTCCCTTGGTCTTATTACCCCCCCGCAATCACTCCCTACTTAGTAGCTTTCTTTGCAGAAAATGCAGAGGAAATTGTTTCTAAATAAAAGCAAAAGGAGAAGAAAATGGGAAAATGTGAAAATGTCAAAGAAATTTAAGAAGCGCAAAGAAAGTTGGATGTTAGGAGGAGGCAGGATTGCAGTGAAAACTCCGATTGAATTGGTGTCAGGAATCGGAAAATAGAAACAGGTGGCAAAATGAGATTCCAAATCGGGAAAATGCAGGAGAAGGCCTTTCCTCTGGAGTGGTTTTCATTTCCGGAAAAGGTTCAAACACATGTCGCTGCTCACCTTTCACCGGCTTTTCAACTTTAATTTTCTTTGTGGTCTGCCCTCGAGCTTTTCATCTTCCTGTTCTTCCTGCGGTTCCTTGACAGGAAGTTAACATTAATTATAGGAAAGTGCCTGCGAACACATTTTCACATCATTAAAAATTATTTATGTGGCCAAGTGGAGGATAACAGGAAGCCAGGATACAATTCAAACGGTATTAATGTCCTTCCCCGCCGCCTCATCTTTCAGCAAATATGGATCCGAAGAAAGTTTGAGGGATACTACGAGATATTCGCGAGTCTTAAGAACCATTGTTTCATTGAAATTTGCATAATTCGCTGCGAATTTTGCGGTCGGAATTTAACGAGCCACACAATTTGTCAGCGGACAACCTCGAATTATTCATGGGCAGCCAAAAAGGCAGGACAGGTGTACAGATGTTCAGGTGTACAGGTGGGAAAAGTCTGGCTGTGGAGCAATCAACTTTGGGTCTATGAATTTGTAATTGGAAAGGACACAAAGTTAAATGGAATGGAAGCAGACGAGAGCTAAATGCCAAGGAGGTGACTCTGGAATACAGATACAGGTGTCCAAATGCCTGGAGTTCTCCTAAAAGTAAAGGGAATTATTCATGGTCAGGACTGCCATTTACTGCATGAAGAGGTCAGAACTCACATGAAAAACACATGAATTAGAAAAACACCATTCTCCCAGTGAATTTTTATTTATGGCTTGCTATAATTTGTAAACAAGCAAAAATAGATTAGTGGCCATTTTGAAAACAACAACTGCAATATTAAATGGATGTTGCAATGGGAGGAAACGAAGAGATGCAAACGTTGGGAAAACAATTATTGGAAAATACCGAACAGCATCAGAAATGAAAATGATGAAGCGGGAAATAAAGGGGATACTGAATAGGAGCATTTCATTTGTGGCCATCGGTAAATAATTCAGAACTGGTGCAGCAACCACTGGTCCACTGGTCAACCGAATCCCCCGGGTTTCCCTCATGATATATTCCCCGAAATCCGCGAATGAGCTATTTAATCAACAAATTATACGGACAAACAATGTGGGCGGCGATGCGGAAGGGGGCGTGGCATTAGGCAGTGACAATTGAAACTGACAACTTCGAAAATAGAATGACAGGTTTCATTTCATTCTCGTTGTGCAGTGAAAGAAGCGAATTTTTGACCCCTGGACTTTCAGTTTAATATTATTATTATTATAATTATTAAAACAATAGAAGCATACATGTTGTTTGATTAGTAAATGGATATTTAATGTAGAGGTCAGCTGCTCTACTGAATTCCTCCTTATGTGTTGAATAATTGTGCTTGGTAGTTGGCATCTCAATCAACGAATTCCCTGGGATTCCGAGTATACCCATCATCTCCATCATCCCCTCAATCATCATCATCCTCATCGATGAATTCGCACGTGACCCAATGCCTTGGATTTTCCATCCCCCCGATTTCCCACAACCTTCGCTGGGAAAACAAAGCAGTCGGAAAATGTCAACAAACACAGGCGGAAAATCGTGACGAACAGAGAAAAAGAAGCGAAAATGTTCTCAAGTCGATTCGCCAAGTGAATATTTTGTGGCGCTTTCGTATTTTGCATGCGTATTTTCCAATCCCACTGTCAATATGCCAAGAGTGAGAAAGGGAGAGCGATGCCAGGGGGAAAGAGACGGGGAAACACATGTTGGCTTTTCCGAATTCTCTTCTCACGTAGCCGTAAACCATTTTGAGCCAAAAAATGGAAAAAGCGAAAGAAGAAGCGAAATCGAGACCACGGCGAACTACAAATTTAGCAGGGAGATGAGAAATGCCAGGACCACGCCCCCTTAGGCCCCCACCGCCTTTCTCCCGAGGAGAAAGGCCTTTCTCCAGACTGAGGCGACTTTATTATGGCAATTCTTCCCCGAGGGAAAGGAGAACAGAGGGAGAATTGAGATGCACGCGACATTTCAACAAAATTAAAAGAGGAAAAATGCTGAAAATGTCCTTCAGAAAAGGCGAAAAGGAAGAGCCGCCATCGAGCTTGCCAATTTAATTCGTCTCTGAATTCCAAATCCAGTTCGCTGGCTTTTGGCCAACATAATTTGCAATATTTACGGGGGAACGACGAGAAGGAGGTGAGGAAAATCTTGGCCAAGCCAAAGTAGGTCATCAGAGGAGGGAGGGGTATTTGAAAGACGAGTAAACATGAAATTAATATGGGATGTGGAAACATTCAAATGGAAATACAAACAAGAAGTCATGTGAATTATAAGCCTAACATAATGAGAGGATGCCAATACTTTGGAATGAGTTTCGGACTTTTGCTTGGAGGTTCTTCTTGTACTTTTCAGTCCTAACTATCCGCTCCTACAAGATTTTTCGTCCTCTTAAAACCGCTTCATTTAAGTTTATTTAAAAACTTTTATCCCAACTACAGTCAACTGGAATGCTACTGAAACCGATGGGAAAACTAATTGGTGTCCCACTTCCTGCTCCCTCTCCACCTGGGCAGATGGTCCTGGCCGGAGGCAGTTCCTCTGCCATATTGGAGACTCCCAAAGTTATTGGAGAAGATCCAGAGGAAGTGGGGAAGTGGAAGTGAGCCACATAATTCTTGGACCACTGACAATTTGAAACTTACACCGCGAAATTACGCGGACTGATGAGCAAAGTTGGCTCCCAGAGACATTCGAGATTCTCCACTGGCATTCACATTCAGAGAGATGAGAAATTACCCTGAGGGAAATGGACAGAGATAGAAAGTGGGGAGTGAAAGAGATGGCTTCTCTGGATGCTCAAGTATCGTGTAAATGGAAACCATTTTTGGTGAAGTGAGCAGCATATTTAGAATACCTGCCACATTACAACGTTATGCACTGACAAAACAGAATGAGTAGATTGTAAATATACGTATAATTTACTTCATCCTTACGAAAAACCGTTTCTGGCAAATGGATAATACCAGATTACATTTTGAACCATTTCCAATTACTTTCTGTGCTTTATTTTTCCCAGTGTAAGGCACTTCCGGTTTATGCTAAATGTGGCTCACATTGTTTAAATTTTCATTCTATCAAATTTATTTCACAACGCCTCATAATTTAACACAACTTTTTCTGTGGCATCCCCCTCTCTTTCTATCTCCCTCAGTCCGTCGCATTCCTTTTTTGTTAATAAGTGTGTGTGTTTTAATGTGTGTTACTTTCCTCTTAGCGGAAATTTTTGCTTCCTTTTCTGCGGCTTTTTTGGTGCTTTGAAATTATTCGCTGGCTGAAAATAAGTCAAGGGAAATAAGCGGAGCTCCCCGTCTTTCTTCCACAGTACCACTGTCTCTTTCCCCCAGTACACCCCTCTCCTTCTGCCCAGCTCGGCATACAAAAGCAATTACGATGGGTGCTCCACTGACTGGGGCCTTAAATGGGTCCGCTCCCCGCTTTCTACTTTCTCCTTTCTCTCGGAAACGGGAGGCTCGAAGTCAACGGATTGACAGCCGCCGCGCCCCCTTTCCACACTTTTCCCGCCCTGATGCCCTGATGCCCTGATGCTTCAATATGTCAAAGCAAAGGAAAATCACTGCAGGACCCACGCAAGTTTTCCTCGCCAGAATTGTGGCCAACTGTAAGTTGGGAAGGGAAAGTCTCGCCACTGCAAACAAAGGAAACTTGTGCCAACCACTCGAATTTCACTCATTCACTCTGCTTGCATTTCATAATTAAACAGAAGTGGTAGGTTTCTTATTTAAATTTTTCCTGTTTGAATCTGTTACCAGGAAAAACTGTGACACGACCGCAAATCGCAGCGAGGAAAAGCCCATTTGAAGAGTGAAAATGAAGTGAGTTCAGGGGGAGGACATTGTTTTGTTTATCGCGAACTTTTCTTTATTTTCTCCCAGCTAAGCTGAGATTTCTTCTCGTCCCAAAGTCTTTTTTGTCCTGTCTGGAAATGTGAAAAAGCGATTGAAATCGTCACAAGTGACCCAGAATCAAAAGAAAACTGAACTCGGATCTAACCTGCTCAGAGGAGAATAAAAGAAAAGCTTTTCAAATTCAAAGAAATTGTCGCCGATGGCCTAAAATGTATTTTTGCTCATGAAGCTAAAAATAAAACTGGCTCAAGTTCTCCTTCCCACTTTTCGCAAATTTATAGTAAAAAGAAAACAAATATTTCATTTCCGGGAATAACCCCCTTGTTTTGTTTGATTCATCTCGTGATGCGTAAATATTGTTCAGCAAGGAAAACTGTTTATTTACATACAACTGAGTGAAGGATGCAAAACTTTGAGCAACAGCTTAACAAAAGTTGCTAATTTTAGTGGCAAGCCCAAGGACGAAACTTTTTGTGAAGGATGAGCAAAAATATTAAATACAATTACCACATTAATTTACATGACTGCGGCCTCGAGAAATAATTAAAAAGTTAGCAAAGTTTGGGCCAAAGCAAACAAGTGTGGAGGGAACTAAAAATCAGAATACACGTACATGCGATTTTTTGGCTCGGCAAAGTTTGCCAATACATCGAAATGTTGTTAGACAAACTAATCCTGAATTCCTTGATCCCCTTTGGTTGCTCAGATATTTCAGTCGAATATTCGATTGCCCTGCGGATTCATGGATTCCTGGAACCTCAAAGGTTTGTTTGTTGCGTACTTTTCCTCGTGGCTTTTCCTTTGCTTGCCAAGCGAATTTCATAGAAAAATTCATTTGAAAAATGCGCAGTGTTTCAAGTTGCTATCTGTTCATTCATGTTATTCTCTATGCAAAGGCGTTGAGCAATGTTATTCGAGAAACAGAGGGAGTGAAAAGTTTTCCTGCCACACAAATCAATTAAAAGTTCGCCCCAAGCTCACATGAAACTCTTCAATCTTCCATCTTCACCAGACTTTAAAGGGTCTCTCGTTCTTTGGGGAGAGGATACACATCAATGAATCAGGATGTAATTCAAGCATCTGCAATTGAACATTGATCGATGGCAGGATTACCTTCTCCCACCCCGATAAACATTCTAATTGATATTGAAATTGAGACTTTTGTTTGCCGCTTTAGTAAGCAAAACAACTACCAGCCGTATAAATTTAAATTTGGGAACTGCAAGGATAATCTCCCCATTTCCTCCGACTTTTCCTGCCACCTCAAATGTGCGAGTCGTTGACATGAATAATAAGAATTTCGACCACGGACGCAGGACTGTCCGCAGACTAAGGCCTAAGGACTACTGACCTCCCCAAACTGATTTCCTTGAACGGATGTTCATCTCGAAATTATGGCAGCAGAGAGGAAAGAATCGCAGAAGAGAGCGAAAGCTTCTCTGGAGAGTTAACTAACAGATAAAACTTACCGAAGAGCGGATGTTCCTGGCTTCATGTTGACAATGTCTGGCAACATTCGGCGCATCCTTCGTCCTTTGGCTCTCCCTCATATTGATTTCTTGCTCTGTTTTGGCTTCGATTTGAGGTTGAAGGCGGTAGAAAGAGTGAAGGAATGGGTGGCAGATGGATTTCTGGGTCAATTGCTTTCTGGTTGCTTATTTCACCAACTGTTCCTGTTTGTTGGTGACACTTCTCGGCGATTCCACTCCAAAAACCACAGGCCTTCAACTTGGAATGGGGTAACCATATGCCACCCTTTTCCCACTTCACACACTTCAAACCAATTACGAACTTGGCCCAGGCGACAAACACTTAATTGGTTTAAAGGCCTTGACACAAAGTTTTCACTGGCAATTTGCGATGGCTGCGCATTTCCATGCAGTCCATCTGACATGCCACGCCCACTTGAATCGAGGACCACAAATTTATTTGTTTTGGCTTGCAGTGAGGGAAAATGTTCGAAATTCTGCGGACAAAGCCAAAAATAAATGAGCACCCGTTCAGGTCAAAGTGCAGTGGATGCACCCCTCGTCCTTCGTTTCCCTCCACCCAACGCCTGATTATCGGAACTCCCTTTTTGTGATAGATGACGCCGCCTGTTTCTGTTCCTGGCAACCTTTTAAAATTCCGCTCACGCAGGACATCAGCTTGGATCCTGGGATCCGTTCCATTGCTCCTGCCCCTGGCTTCGTCCTTCAGCTACGCGTTGCGGTTTCCATGGGCGGAGGGATGGGGTTCAAATCGGGAAAAACGGGCGGAAAACACTGTGCAGCTGCAATTTGGGGCTTCGGTTCGGCTGACAATGTCAGCACTTTCATTATTGCCCGCATTTTGGACTCAAAGTAGGACAAAGGAAGGAGCTTAGGCAAACGGGCGGTGGGTGGTGGGCAGAGGGGCGTGGTGGTGCAGCTGGGTTCAGCTGATTCAAGAGCATTTTTCCATGCTACTCGCCAAAGTTCCGATGAGGCACCAATCAAAGCATTTTGCAAGGGATCTGATGAAAGGCTCCAAACGGGGAAGAAATCCGAGCCAGCTCAAGTGAAGTGCGTAAGTTTTTCTTGCTCGGCAGGAGAATTAGAAGATATCCACATTCGATTGAAAAACCTTTACGATTCCAACTGATTGAAAAACTAGGTACTTGTTCACTTTCAGTTTCGTGTATTTAATTTTCAGCAATTTGATGGCTTTTCCCTGCTCCTGGCCAGCTCACCGTTCCATTACTCATACGCAGCGTTGACCGCACCAGTTTGTCTAACTTGTCTTTTTCAACCGACTGGGGAAATGGTTTTAGTCCCGCTTTCAGAATTCCCAATGAGAATTCTCCGAGACGAGTTCCCGAGTTCGGACATAGCTTAGAGGAATGTTTTCCTGCACTTTTCAAACGGTCAAGGTTGCTTTCTGACCTTGAACTTACACATGAAGACACCGAATGAAAACCACCCCCTTTGTTTTTCCTTTAAATGAGACCACTTCGCCATTGGGAAATCCCTCGACCACCTATTCCCTTCCCTCCTACTTGACTTAGTTTTCCATTTCGACGTTTCCTTTGGCCTACAAATGCAAATGGAAACACTCGGATAAAGCGGAAAATTCTTCTGTTATACCAGCCACCTTAAGCCGCTGTTTCGCCAGGCAAATAAAGACTTTCCCATCTCTTCGTGGCTTTCCTGACCCCAATGCATCACTAGTTGAGGTTCTCCTCCCCGCTTAGATGGAGTTGAGCACCTGCCTTCCTCCTCATCTGGGGTCACATCAATTTGAATGTTTCGCCTTGTTTGAGATGCTAATGCTGCGGAGAACACGAATATCTCAGTTGTGGGGAAGCGGAATAGAGAGCTTAGCCGGCGGAGAAAGAGGGAAAGTCAAGTTGCAACCACCCGAGTCACGTCCTCTGTTCTCCATCCTCCACTGTCGATTGTGCGACAGTTGAACACTCGAAGTGGGTCGAAGGTGTTGCATGATTTATGGATGGATGAAGATGCAGGGAGATGCACTTGCTGTTTATGTTCCAGGTGGTTAATATCCGGGATGGGAAACATCTCGAACAATAGGAACTGGGAAGAGGGAAAGCATCTGCATATAGGAAACATCCGTTCCTCCTCCTTTCCCTTTCTCCAGTTCTCCGATCCCCCAGTGAACCAACTCCGGGGTACAGAATCCAGGGATACGCGATAGGGACATCTGCCACTTCACCCGATTCATTCCCACATTGTGAACACATTCAGTGAACGCCCATTGAGGCATGCATAAAGTATGTTACAAGGCAACCGACCATGCCCACTCCACTGAAGGGGGCGGTGGATTCCGGGAGATGGCAGCCTGCCATCGATAAATTCGTTAAAATCTTCGTTTCATTCAATTAAAAGGGAAACAAAATAAGCGGAAAACTCGTCACCAGAAATGAAGGAAATTCACGAGGGGAAGAGTGAGGATATGCAAAGTGAGATGTCATCCGTGCGGGAAGTCAGAAAGGATATTTCTGAATCGATCTGGACTGACGTAATGAAGAAATAAAGTCTCGATTAACTCGGGGTGAAAGGATAATGTGGTCAGAAGCAATTCGTCCTTGGAGTAAGGATCACCTTCTCACTTCTTTTGGCTGAATGGTAATTGAAAGAAGCTTTAAAGTTACTAGTGGTTTAAAAAAGGCTTCACCGTTTCAGCTTGAGTTTCTTTTCACTTTTGGAAATCTGATCAAGTGAAAGGTACTTTCAGCTAACCAAAATAATGGGAGCCAGTTGCCTGGTTGTCTTAATACTTCGACTGAGTAGATGAAATTCCACATTTGGGCTCAGCTTCCAGTTGCTAATTTGAAAGGGGGTCCTCATTAGTTTTGTATGACTACGCAAATGAAGGGAACTCAGAAGGGAGCTTGTGCTGCGAATTCGGGATGGCAAGTCATGTGAGCTAATGATAAACACTCTCGTTAAGGATGTGTGGAGGGGGAAAGGAAAGGAACTAAGCCAAAGCGGAAGCTCAGATAACGGACAACGAGAACCAGGAAGTGGGAATGGTAGCGGAAATGGGAAAATGGGTGCAAAGGACTCCGTTTTCATTTGTTCACTGAATAATTGCACTTTAATTGAAAATACAAATGCATTTTCTTTGACCGCAGAATAACGAGTGAGGAAAAATCAGCTGCAGTGAATGTTATGACAGGGATGATATGGAATTAAAGTTAAGAGCTGTGCACTTTGTGCTAATGAGGAATTGAAATGTCAAAGAAAATGAAAAGCAAATCGCTGAAAATTTAAACAAAGCTAACTATGGAAATCAGAACATTCAAATGCTGCGCTCCAATGGTTTAAAAATTCAATTCAATGTCAATTAAGAATATGATATTTCTTCAAGGGAATTTAAAATTGTAAAAAAATCTACCCAGAAAGAGCACTTCGAGCTCTGCCAAATGAGGCGACGGAAAATGGGAAAAAGGTCGGAAAAGCAAGCAAAGCAAATGCAGAGAACATGGAAAACTGCCGCAATTTGTTGCAAAAACAAAGAAAGTTTCGCTTGTCGAAAAGGAAATGCAACAAAGTAAAGGATGGGAAATGCGGCAGGGAGATATTTAAATCCTTTCCCTCTGAGCTTTCTCTTCGTGAGCAGAAACTGCAATCAGCCACTACCACAATTCTCGCTCCGCCCATTTTGATGCCGCTTGATAAGAACCCACAGAGAAATAGGAAAAAATTGAAAAATGAGAGGGAAAAGTTCATGTTTTTCCTTGTCAACTCTTCTTTACTTGAGTTGCAGAAAGAAAGGGGAAAATTTGGTCGATGAAACGGGTTACAAGTGGGGGAGCCACGAAGGACTGAGGACACTTGCTGCTTGCATTTGTGTTGTTTACAACTGGTGAGTGACTTTTATTGCCTCCCATTCGGATTTGCATTTTCAGAGCAACTGAAAGGCACCTAATTGAAAGTAGGGCGAATCGGGAACACAAATCACGGATTATAGATGTAAGGACTGAAAACGGGCTAAGAAGAAGCGTCAGGATCGATTCATTGGCAACTTCCAGTTCAGAAATTCTTCATGAAAGTCCCTTCCCATGTGCAAGGATTCTCCATTGCGTTACTTTTCCACAGCCTCATTTTCATTCTCGCCACATTGGAACTCTGAATGTGCGAGCATAAAACTAAGTGCTCCCTTTCAGGATCTCTCCCTGCTCCTTTCTTATATCGCATATCCCCCTAACTCACATCCCGTGCCTTCCTGAATCCTTTCATTTCGTATTTAGCCAGAGGGAAACGCAACAGAAAGGAAAATGCGGCTAGACAAGAGCTTGAATGCAAGAAAAGGACCACAGCTGGGAAGAGAAAGAGAGGGTAGACCACTGATGGAAAGAGAGGGGAATGGAGGGGGACAGCAGTCAACATTTGCTGACTTAGCTGCAATTATGGCAGATATTTTTATGAACTTGATGTCAGCACATACTCACACTGAGACACATCCTCCGACACATGACACACTCACACACACACACACACATGGCTAAAGGAGAGTAGATAGGGACATTACGACTCCTGAAAGGAGGAAAGCAGCGAGAAAAAGGCCAAACGGTGCATGGAAAATGAAGATGAAAACGCCAGTTGGAAAATCATCCGCAAGAGTTTATGAAGATGTTGCTCAGTACTCCACAGATAAGATTTGTATTGTGCTACTCCCCCTTAAAAACCATTTAGAGTTTATATACGTGTATAACGTAGTGTTTTTTCTATTCACTTTAAACGTAATAGGTTATTTCCTGGCTGCTTTAAAAATGCCGTATCAAAATTAATTTCCCTCTGTTGTTCATTTGCAACTGAAAAACGTGTCCATGGTGAAAAACCGCACACATTTCCGCAAGAGCGCAACAAAAAGCAGAAGTTAATTGTTCAAATATTCTCAGCGCACACATGCAACGCCCTTTGACCTCCGCTCCCCACTTCCCACTCCCCTCGGCAATCCATTGCTGAAACAATGGAAGTAGGCGCCACAAGATCAGAACTCTGCTTTCCCCAAAAACGCACTCCCAAATCATTTACGGCACAGTTAAACAAGCAAACATTTTCATTGTTATTTTTATGGGGGAACTAGGGGAAAATGGAACCTCTACTGCTATATTGCAGTTTATTTGGAGGCTCGATAGGAATCATCAACAATTCATTTCCAGTTCCATTGCCTTCCCATTTCGCGAATTTTATTCCTTTTAAAGAGGATTTTTCCTGCGGGAATAACGATGGAATTCCCGCCGTAAAATTAAATTTCTCGCAATTAATTCCGATTCCACTCCTTTGCGAAAAAGTTCGCTGGAATTTTTATCGCTGACCCGGAATGACCTTCGCATCGATTTCATCGCCTCCCACTTCCCAGTTTCCCCTGTTTTATTTTCTTTTAATTTATTTATCTTTGCTGAAGATGTTCCTTGAAGTTGATTTTATGCTCAAGCTGACTTTGTCTCATTTTGGTCCCCTTTCCTGTCGCCTTTTAATTGTGTTTAAATTATTGGGGAGAGTGGCAGAGAAGCTTCGATTTCTGTTTATCTTTAGCAATGTAGTAATTTATTGCTCCGGAAATTAAAAAAGTTTACGAAGGAAAATGGCTCCAGGGACTTTTAGTATATTTAAAAACGCTCAGATGTAAATGGATAAACGCTCATGATGTAAAACATGAAAAAGAGCATACGTATAGTGCTTAGAATTTTAAAATCATATTAAAACAACGGATAGATATCGACCTAAAAGTGTATGAAAAATTACCATATACATAAATTTATAATACATTATTTGACCACCCACAGAATCTTCCTTTCTCTTCATCCTAAAGATCATAAATTAAAGAACTTTGTCGAAAAAGAGCAACAGCCAAAACTTCTCACGCAAAAAGATTTCCCATTTTATCTCTTCGTTTTCAATGCTGATTTTTATCACGGGACACATTGAAAATTTACGACTTTTCACAGCGCATAAATTTTGCGCCGTTTGCCAATCCTTATTATCTGCAAAACACTTTATGTGCATCTGAGGAATACACGGGAACAGGGAGTATCTAATGGATACATGAACCCAAATTGAGACACTTTGCATAGACCAAAGCAATCATCATCCCCTCGAACGGAGTCGGGAAACTCGGTAGGGAAAAGCTCGGGAAATGAGCCAAGAAATAATGATAAAAGGTGAAAAATGCACTTTGCGGAAAGGAAAAACAGAAAATGCTAAGCGTAACTTATTATGAAGGAGCAAAGGAAAAGGGGAATGGGATAAGAAAACTTTCTGCGGAGCTTCAGCTGCATGTGTTGCATACTTTGCGGGGCTCCAAAGAAAGCATGAAAAATGGGCAAGGGGAAAACTAATTTTTAATGCCTCCCATAGGGAAGGAAAAATAGGAAAAGTTTCTTCCTCCGATTGCAAGGCAAAATGTTGTCACTTTGTATCCTGGCAGCAGGGATCATCAATCGCCGCTCTCTTCTCTGAGTCGCCAACGGATTCATCAGAAAAATGTAAGGATAGGAGTAAGTAAACCAAACTTCTTCTTGTTTGCCAATAAATTTTCAATTTCCGCCTGAAATTTGCAATTTATTTCGCTGCAGCAAAGCTAATTTCCCCGCTCTCCCAACACTTCGTTGCTTTGTAAGTCACTTTCAGGGAGTTTTCCAAGGTGGATGGTACTTTTGCAGTTTTCCCTGCAGTTTTCCACACAAGCTCAGCAGAGTTTATCGAAGGACATAAATACACCGGAAAATTGCATTGTCTGCTCCCAGGATTGCACTTTATTAGATAAGCAAAATAAGGTAAGCATCTGCCGCATTCCTCGGCGATCCTTTGACAAGTAAACAACTGCAAAAGTTCGCCCTCCATTTTCCACACATAAATCCCGGCATTTTTCTCAATGGTGCTGTCAGCAATTTGATTTGATTTGCCAACTCTGCGAAAATATTTCATAAATATTTGCCCGGCATTTTCCCGATTTTTTAGCACCTTTTCTGGGGTTTCCTTCTTATCGGCGAGCGAACATTTGCAACTGGGAAAATATTTTTCTCTCTTTCCGTTTGTTTTTTTGTTTGTTTGTTTTCCCTTGCTACTTTGTAGTGCAAATATTTTTGACCGTTTTTGCACTTCATTTGCCTGGGTGGGCGTGGCTGTTTGTTTTTCTTTGATGAGCTAAATTGGTGCAACGATTGCATTCGGATTGGGATTTGATCGCCTTGAAATCGTAGAAGCTCACAAGGATTATGGGGGAAATGGGGATGGAAGGCCCTTAGTTTGCATACCTAACTCTCGAAACAGAGACTTTTATTTGCAGGTCCCTTCGGGACAATATCCATTTGCTTTTAACGAGTTGCGAGTAAAGTTTTCCCGCAGGCAACGCGAATCCTTTTCCAAGTGAAACATTAAACTTTGCCCCATCAAAAAATAAGGATAACAACAGGGTGGCTAAAAGGCAGCCAGGATAATTGCCAAGGAGACATGCCGGCAATAAGAGAAAACATTTCCAATAATCCCAAGAACGAGGTTAACGGAGGGACATTTTCATGACATTTTTGTCATCTTTTTGAGCATTACATATAAATGCATGAATAACGGCCAACAGATTTGTGAAGATATTTTAAGGTCAACGAACATTAAAACCTTTGAACCACTTAGCTAAAGCCTGGCCAAAGCAAAAGTTCAAAAAAAAAAAGACAACTTCTGTTGCCAAATACATTTCACCCACCCACGCCTACTTTTTTCTATCTTTTCTAACATAATTTGTCTAATTAACTCGTTTTGGGTGTGCTCTTGAGTATTTTTCCCCTTTTTTTCCTTTTAAAAAATATCTTTTCAGAGGATTTCGGTTAGCCCAATATGAACGAAATCCGTTACAGACTCCAATTTGCCAGTTCGCTGAAATTTTTCCTGTGGCGTCCTAATTGCATGCGAATTCCTTGAAAAGGCTTACATGGCGTATGTGGAATGTAGCTTACCTTCTGTGTATTTTAATGAAATCACGCACTCAAAGTTTGTAGCCATGGGTAAAGCTAAGAATAAAGAAAACACTTATTCAGTGCTTAAGAAACGAGGCAGAAATTGTTTACGAAGGAGATGGGCAAACTTGTATTTTTGCATATGCACACCTTCACTGCAATTACATTCTTGTATCCTGCAATCAGTCTATCAGTCCACATGACTCACTTGAAGACCATTTTTCGTCCAGTAAGATCGAGCTGCAAATGGCCAAAGTCGTTCCTCCCACTTGAGAGATTGCACTCGTGTATCCATGCAAACTGCATGAGTCGCAGGATGTCCTTTCCCCACTTCATTGTTGGCTTTGTTTGTTGCCTGATTGTTTGCTGTGGTCAGCAATTAAAAATTCAAACCACTGTTGTGTCGGGAAATGCCTTAATCATTCCAGTTGCAAGCTTTGCAGTAAGTGCCCAACTCGAGGATGTCTTCAATAGTCTTGAAAATGTGGTTTGATAATGGAATGCAATGAAAATGAATGAATCAATGAAAAGAAAGTCCCTTAAAGCTCATTGAAAATTTGGAAATACGGACATATTGCATAAGAGTGTTTCTCTATATTATAGATTAAATAGAAAACTCAAAAGTTACAACTTACTCGCCGAAAACAGAAAAATACCAACATTGAAATGGAAAAACAGTGGTAGTTCCACGTGACAGCTGCCAAAAACTTTTCTGGCAAACACAATTGCCAAAAAAGACCGGAAGTTGAAAAAGCGTTAACTTTGCAACAGTGTCAAAAACTACACGCGCGTCTGTAAAGAAGACTGAAACTATTTGAAAGTTTAAAATGCTAATGAAATGCATTTCAGGTTTCACAGTCACTGAAATCTGGTTCTAAAAAGCAATTGGTACTCATGAGTAAGCATATTCCAATCTTTGATTGAGCGATTTTCAGGTAGTAGTTCTGCACCTTAGCTCAACAAATATTACATTTCGGGTAATGAAGTTCTTCCATAAAGTCAACTTACCGCAATTCATTGAGCGCAAGTTCCCAATAATTAGTTTGCCTATCTGGCTGACCCATCAAGCCGTCAGCACTCAATGTTGATAACGTACCGAAGGGTCACTTCCGTGTCACCAATTATTCCGAGTCGGACTTCAATAATGTCACAACCGAAGCGCATTCAACGCATTCGCCAGGGCCTGGCCCGCTTCACCTTAAGAGCCACCTTGTATGGCTCCTGGGTCCTCGGACTATTTCCCTTCACCTTCGACTCGAGGAAGAGGCGCCTTAATCGCTCCAAGTGGCTTTTGGCATATGGCTTGGTGCTGAACCTAGGTCTGCTGGTTTTATCCTTGTTGCCGTCGACAGATGATCACAATTCCGTCAAGGTGGAGGTCTTTCAGCGGAATCCATTGGTTAAGCAGGTGGAAGAGCTCGTGGAGGTTATCAGCTTGATCACCACACTGGTGACCCATCTGCGTACCTTTTCGAGGAGTAGCGAACTCGTTGAGATTCTCAACGAGCTACTGGTGCTGGAGAAGCGCCACTTCAGTAAGCTCATCCTATTGGAGTGCCACAAATTCAATAGGTATGTGATCGAGAAGGGTCTTGTGGTAATCCTGGAAATCGCTTCCTCTGTGTTGATCTACTTTGCGATACCGGATAGCAAGATTGTTGTCCATGAGGCAGTCTGTATCTACATTGTGCAGCTGGAAGTGCTAATGGTGGTGATGCACTTTCACCTGGCAGTGATCTACATATACCGGTACGTGTGGATAATCAATGGACAACTGCTGGACATGGCCAGTAGGCTGAGAAGGGGAGACAGCGTGGATCCTGATCGAGTCCAACTGCTTCTCTGGCTATATTCCCGCCTTTTGGACTTGAACGCCCGCCTGGCCGCCATTTACGACGTTCAGGTAACACTCTTCATGGCCACCTTGTTTTCGGCCAACATTATTGTGGGCCATGTGCTGGTCATTTGCTGGATCAACGTCACGAGGTTCTCCCTGCTAGTCATGATCTTGCTCTTTCCCCAAGCGTTGATCATCAACTTTTGGGACCTTTGGTTGGGAATCGCCTTCTGCGAATTGGCTGAGAGCACGGGCAAGAGGACCTCCCTGATCCTGAAGTTATTCAATGATATAGAGAACATGGACCAAGAAATGGAGCGACGAGTAAGTGGGTATTTCTTTTGAGTACTAACTAATTCTTTACACACTACCCCATTTTTAGGTAGCTGAATTCACCTTTTTCTGCAGCCATCGCAGGCTCAAAATATGCCATCTCGGATTGTTCGATATAAACTATGAGATGGGCTTCCGCATGATAATCACCAACATTTTATACGTAGTTTTCTTGGTGCAGTTTGATTATATGAATTTGAAATTCAAACCGAATGTTCAATAATATCAATTGAGGATGCTTTTTGTAAATTTTCATTTTAAGACGACTAAAAACGATAGCAATTAATACTTTAAAAGTTCTCTGTGACTCTTCGATCTTTTGTTTACAACCTTTTTCGTACTTTTTTTAATATAGCTGGTTTCACTTGTGTCGTCCTATTATTCATCGTTATATAACTACTCTCTCGTTTACCCCTAAAAGTAATTACCCCCCTAATTTGTGTGTACCACCTATGAAACTAAAACCTCATTCCATTGAAATCGATAGTTCATCACATTAATTATTTAATTATTAATCATTTTAAAAGGGCTTATGCTGATGGTTAACTTTGGAAGCCGTCGGCCCTTTGTTTACTGCTTTCTATTATAGTGTTCCGGCACATTCCCGGGTGTTTACTTACATTTTTGTGTCACCAGTTGACTTGACCAATTTAATTCGGAAATGTTTGGAACAAGCCGCGAAATTCGTCCTTATTTGACAAGAATGCTCCTAAGAGCCACTCTCTATGGATCCTGGCTATTTGGCTTATTTCCCTTCACCGTGGACTCCGGAAAAAGAATATGCCAACTGAGGCGATCCCGCTGCCTAATTTTGTACGGCCTAGTCGCTAATTACTTTCTTGTGTTCATTCTGATTCGGTTGGCGTTTGAATTTAAGAAACAAAAACTAGAAGCTTTCAAGCGAAATTATGTGCTGGAGATCATTAACATAATCATTGCACTGATAAACATTCTTTCAGCCATATTGACACACTTTATGAACTTTTGGGGCAGCAGACAAATTGAGCAAATATGCAACGAACTTTTAACTCTTGAGTATCAGGACTTTAAGGACGTGAACGAGATAATTTGCCCAAACTTCAGCTGCTTTCTGATTCAAAAGTGCTTGAGTAAAGTGGGCCAGTTGATATCTTTCTTCACGCTCATCTACGCAATTCCGGGAAATGAGTACCCCTTCTATCTCGTACTTTTGAGCTGTCTGATGGGAGTATCCCTCAACTTGAATACCATACACTACCATGTCGGAGTCTTGTTAATCTATCGCTATATTTGGCTCATAAACGGACAACTGAAGGACCTAGTGAGCCATATAAAACTGAATCCTGCGACAGACTCCTCCAGATTGCACATATTTCTTTCCCTATACAACCGCCTTCTGGGGCTCTATGAAAAATTGGTAAACGCCTACCAATACCAAGTGACCCTATTAATAACATCTCAGCTAGCTGGCAACATTGTGGTCATTTATTTCCTCATTGTTTATGGAATCAGTATGCGTACCTTCTCCATCTTTTTGGTGGTCTTCCCGCATTCTCTGTTAATAAACATTTGGGATTTCTGGCTGTTCGTTGTCGTATGCGAACTTACCGAAAAGGCTGGTGACGAAACCGCAGTAATCCTCAAAATATTTTCCAATCTCGAGCACAGAGATGATCGGCTAGAAACAAGTGTGAGTACATACTCATATATTATATTATAAATTGTATGTAATTATTATTAATTCCTTCAATAGGTCAACGAGTTCGCTTGGCTTTGCAGTCACCGGAAGTTCCGATTTCAACTGTGCGGACTGTTTTCTATAAACTATAAAATGGGCTTCAAAATGATTATAACCACTTTCCTCTACTTGGTATACTTAGTTCAATTTGATTATATGAACTTGTCGGCTTAACTTTTCAATTTATTAAAAACGAATGATATTTAATGCTTTCAAAATGTTCTTAATTTGTTGCCCCTCATGAACGCCCTTAAATCGATAGGTCAACCCCTTGCACCTTCATTAATAACCCTAAAATGGCTTATATACAGTTTATTGTATGTACTTTATATACTTCCTCTCTTACTCTGCAAGTAACGGGTATATAGACAAAAAAATTAAATTAAAACATCATAACATCAAAAAAATAACAAAAAAATTAAAAAAAAAAAAATTTTTAAATTTGAATGCAGATTTTTATAGAATTGCGCCGGAAATATTTAGAGGTATGCCACTTCAAAATCCGATTAAGATAAGTTGAGTTATGGAGTATAGAACTTCAGCCTTATGGCATTTCAGAATATTCTTCAATTTCTACATCATAACATCAAAAAAATTAAAAAAAAAAAAATTTCTAAATTTGAATGCAGTTTTTTAGAGAATTGCGCTAGAAACATTTAGAGATATGCCACTTCAAAATCCGATTACGATAAGTTGAGTTATGGAGTATAGAACTTCAGCCTTATGGCATTTCTGAATTTTCATCACATAAAAAAATTTCAAAAAATTAAAAAAAAAAATAGAATGCTATAGTCGAGTTCCCCGACTATCAGATACCTTTAACTCAGCTAGTGTAAGTGCGAAAGAGAAGTTTCATAATTTTCTGGAATATCGGTAAAAATTGCGAATAGAATTAAGAAATGAAAAAAAAAATTGTTCAAAAGTGTGGGACAGTTTTGGGCGGTAGAGTGGGCGTGGCAACAAGTTTTTTGGCCTATCGATATTGTAAACATATAACTATGTATATTGTAAATACATATGAAATATTGAAAAAATTAATCGAACTTCTGTTCATAGAAAACATGTATTCTTACGAGTATGAATTGTGGTTGCTATTAAATAAATTAGTTCCTGCTTAAATTTTGTCTTAATGTGGCTGGCTTTATCTTGCTCATTCAGAACTGTACTAATTAATATTTGTTCGATTTATAGGCTCGATTTAGTGGGGCATTGTGATGGCTGATTCATCAGTCGTCCTGCGATGTTCCGACCTCGATGTGGTCTTCGGCAGAAGTTGGCCTACATCGTCCTCAAATCGATCCTTTACAGCTCCTGGCTGCTCGGAATATTTCCCTTTAAGTATGAGGCCAAGCAGAGGAGATTACGGCGTTCCAAGTGGTTGATCCTTTTTGGAATAGCCATGAGCTCCTGTCCTCTTATCCTGATGCTAAAACAGAGTGCAGAGGACCAGAAACATGGAATCAGATTGGACGTCTTTCAGAGGAACTCCCTGCTCCATCAAATTAGTTCACTGATGGGAGTAGTCGGAGTGGTGACCATCTGCACGGTGTACTTGCGAACCCTTTGGAGGAGCAAGCACCTGGAGGAGATCTACAATGGGTTGATGCAGCTGGAAGCCAAGTACTTTTGCTCTGGGGCAGTGGAGTGTCCCGCCTTCGATGGCTATGTGATACAGAAAGGAGTACTGATTGTCGTGGGAGTATTAGCTCCCTGGATGGTGCACTTTGGAATGTCCAATATTAATTTGCCCATAATGAGCGTCGTGGTCGTCTCGGTAATTAAGTTGGGAACGCTTCTCCTGGCCGTTCATTATCATCTTGGGGTGGCTTTCATTTACCGATTTGTGTGGCTCATAAACAGGGAACTCCTGAGCCTGGTTTCCTCCTTGAGGGGCAACCACAAGGGCAGCTCATCCAGAGTTCGCTTCCTCCTGAAGCTCTACACCAAACTGGTGTACCTATATAGCAGACTGGCCGATTGCTACGACTGCCAGACGGTCCTAATGATGGCGGTATTTCTGGCTGCCAACATCATAGTTTGCTTCTACATGATTGTCTACAGGATCAGTCTGAGCAGGATGTCCTTTTTCGTAATGCTAATCATGTTTCCCCTCGCACTAGCTATCAATTTCATGGACTTCTGGCTGATTATGCAGGTTTGTGATTTGTTGCAGAAAACTGGAAGACAAACTTCGATGATCTTAAAGCTGTTCAACGATATTGAGAGCATGGACAAAGATCTTGAGAGAAGTGTAAGTTAAAGTGATGTTTCCTTTATAGCCATCGATTAAATCGAATTTTACCTTTAGATATCAGACTTTGCCCTGTACTGCAGCCATCAGAGATTTAGGTTCCTCCACTGCGGATTATTTTACGTAAATCGGGAGATGGGCTTTGAAATGTTCGTCGCAAGCGTTCTGTACTTGCTGTACCTGGTCCAGTTTGACTTCATGAACTTGTGACTCCCCAGGCTTTCAATTAGGCTTGAGCTCCTTCAGAGCTGCCACTAAGTCTCCCAGAAAGACATGAGATGCAATATTAAGCATGTGACATCATGGCAATAAAAGCTGAATCACTACCCCTACAAGCGGTTGTCGTCGAGTGAATGAAGTGAGTGACTTGCAGCTGGGCAAAGGATGGGAATTTGGAACAGGGCCGCAGGGCAAAGCTACAGCTGCAAAAGCCAAACTCCCTTGGAACTCCTACTCCTTAAGCGAGACTATGCAAAAAGCCAGAAGTTAAGCACTCAAAAGCGGAAGACTCAAAAGCGCCTGGGAGAATGGAGTGGCTGTAAAAGGAGTGCAATTAAGGCCAGCAAATAAATGAGTTTACTGCTTTGCAGCCAGCTGTGCATGGGATTCCCCTTTTTAGTACTCTGCAAAAACAATGGAACTAACCTACATGAGCCGCTTTAAGTGCACTCTAGCTTTTGTTCACACAAAACATATTTAAACATATTAAATAGGAGGAGGCATTGTGAAGAAAAATACCCCAGATAATTACGAAACCTAGTGTTTCTAGAATTTAATTTAGAAAATATTAGAAACCAGGTTATGTTAAGACATGTCAATGGTATTTGTAGACAATCAATCACAATGCAATCACCTGCGCTTGATTTATGCCAATTTTTCCATACACTGTGTTCTATACATCGTGTGTTCTGCTGGACATTGGCAACATTTAGGCCAGAAAACTACAACTGACAGGCAACAATTAGGCCAACAATGTGGGGCGCACAGAAAAAGTCAGACAATGCATACCCACACACGCTGGGCCCTTCGTCCTTGGCATCCCCAACATCCTTGGCTGTCAGCTACAGTCCTTCGGTCCTTTTTGGCCCCCTCGTCGGGGGAGAGCCCCATTATCTTCGATTATCGAGAGCACAAAGCCAGCTGCGATAACAGGGCCCAGCAGCAGCCACACCCGACACAATCGCGTAAATTGATTTTTATTATCCTGTGCAGGGGATTCCTCTCCTGCCGCACGGCATCCTTCTTTCTCGCTTCTCGGTTCTCGGTTCTCGGCTCTCGAGTTTCTGCAAATTTCCTGCCCATCCAGCACGGCGGGCAAACAAATATAAACTCGAGTGTACACAAGCATTTGATTTATTGCCCTGGCCCAGGACATCCGCCAATTGTTTGGACCACGTGGCATTCCCCGGATCCCCGGATGCCCGGATCCCTGGGATCCTTTGTTTACACAATAAAATGCCAGCAGTGAAGTCAACATTAGGTCAACATTCTTGCTATTGGGGCGACTCGTCAACGCTTACGGATAATTCGATTCGCTCATCTCGATTTGTGCCAGCTTTCAATATATTTTTATTAAAATGACAGCATCTGGTTATCGCCCTGCTGAGTGAAGCACATTTTCACCATTTTCACCATTTTCACGGAGCCAAGAATTCATAAAAATTTTCTCGCTTTATGATGATTCGCACTGTCAGCAGAAATAGGCTCGAAATGGGTTTCCTTTATAGTTATAAGTTCGGTTATCTGCCCCTCATTTCACTCTCCATTATGCGCTCATCTTGTTTATGATATTGGTTTTTATGGTCCCGACAATACCAATTGAATGAACGCAACGAAAGTTTCAAGCTTAAATATTTGTTTCGCAATAGAGATAGTGTTTAAGAGAGAAGTCCCAAGTTGTTTCTTAGCCAAGTGCAAGCGCAAAGTGTTGCCGAAAGAATATGGCTGCAATATTTAGCCAGACTTTCCACTAATTGCCCGGCTCTTCTTGGCTTCCTTCCATCGCGCATTTTCATCCTTCAGATAGTTTAGTTTTAGCTGGGGACACAAATCGGCTTTGCTCTTCGTTGAATTGTTGTTTAAACTGCCAGCAACTTGCAGCAAATTGGCAATTATTTAATCCTCAAACTTTTCTGAGCCAAACTTTCGGTGGAAGCTCCTGCGCTCTGCTCCGATCGGCTTATATAAATTGAGGGCTGGAGGCCCAAATTATAACGCATTGGCAAACTAATTAAGGCAGTCGGCTCGAATCAATGGAACAATTGGTGGAAATTTAGCGAAATTGGGAAGGGGCTTTGGAAAGGGTTTGCCTTTCATTAACTGCTCCCCTTGAAGTCGAAGTCTGTGCAACTGACTCGCTCCTCAGTCCATCAGAAACATTTCCCAATTTGCGGCGGCTTCTGGGAAACATATAAATTTAAATTAAAAATTTGCTGATAAACTTTGACCCTTCGTATTCCGCCTTTGGCAATCCTTTTGGGTCATTGAACGTCCTTTAACTGAGAGAAAACGAAAAAGTTTCGTCTGCTTCGTCCCTAATTACAATAAATGGACAGTCAGCCCGATTTTGCAGAATGCCTGGCGGCAAATTTTAATTAATTTGCTGGACAAATTATAAATTGAGGTGAACTTGCTGTCAGGAAAGTGTGAAAGGTTGAACACATTCTTATCTGATTGGGAAAAGAAACGCCGACCTTTCCGTACTAAGTCATTTGGATAATTGGAAAGCTATTACGTGAAATTTAATGTAGGTGCCCAATAAAATATATGTTCCCTGCCCCGGCTGACTTTTATATTGCCATAAAATAATGGCTGCACCAATAAATATTGCGCCAGACAAAAACAGAATGATAGCGGAAATTATCGACGGAATTTACGAGTCTGCCTCATGAGCATGCGATGGCGCATTTCGGCGAACTAATGTGTCCATCAGGATTTTTATGGTGTAAACAAAGCAATGAACAATTCGCGCGCAATCCGGATAAAGCCAATAAATCAAATATATTGGCCACAGCGAAAGGCAGGAAATGCGAACCGAAACTTTTTGCTCAGCCCATGGCTGAGTTGAATGGCTACAGCAGTCTGTAAGTGGAAAGGGAGCGCAGGACTCGGGATAATAAAAATCAATTTACGCACTTTTGCTGTGAGCGACGCGTCCTTTCTAGTTGTTTTTACTGCCGATGCTGCTGATATCCCCTTCAGCATTGTTCTTCTCCTCTGGCCTTCTAATCGAGGCTAATGGCGGTGATTCTTGGCATTAGAAGGGTGGTAGGTGGTGGGTGGAGCTGGTCTTGGCCTGGCCTTGACAGCGGTTGGCCTCTGACAATAAGTGGCTAAGGGTCAGATTATCCGCAGCCTCGAGTGTTGATTTTTAACAGGATTTTATCCCTGCACTCAGCACTTTAATTGATGCCTTCCAGAGGGGTTTGATTTCAGTCCAGAAGGGATGACGAACTTAAAGCATGGAACTGTGATATAAGATATAAGGCATTTTTTATTCAAAGATATTTCAAATAATAAAGCTGGTAGTGTGGCATTGCTGATTAATTGTATTCCTATTGATTTAATAGAGTTATGCTAGCATCATGTATACAATATACTCCAAGAACTACACAACATGCGTTTGTTTGAATGGAAATCCGCAACAAAAGCAAAGCCCGGAGCACAATAAATCAGGAAAAACAAGCAGCCAGCGAGGAAAGTGTGGAAACAGCTGGAAAATCGCAGCCAGGGAAATTAGCAGAGCACACACTATGCATCGCACAAGAGGCGAACAAAGAAAATGCGCCAAAGCTACTGCTTTCAGCTTTTCTCTGTTTTCTCCGCAGCCATTGTTCGCCGGAAAATCCAGCTGCATTCTTAGCCAGTCGAAAAAAAGAATATACTCGTACTCGTACTGAGAGCTGAAAACTCGTTCATTTGTTGGCCTTAATTGCGCTGCTTTTCACAGCCACTCCATTTCCCCGAATCCTTTCGACTTGTGCATATTCTCCTTTTGGCTTTAGAATGGCCGCATTTTTTTCTTTGGAGGAAGAGAAATAAATCCCCTTTCATTGCTTCGTTTTTCCTGCTGATGTCCTGCGGCCGTGTTCCCGTTCTCTGGGCCTAAAAGTCAAAAGGGCTTTCACTTAGACACGGCTCCGTGTAAGCTCGGGTACACATCCCACTTGTTCTGCCACCCTTTTGAAAATCCCCCGACTTCTTGAGCTGTCACTTGTTAGTCCCGCGTGCTTTCAAGGACCCTCAACTCCAGACGACACAAGGAAGTGCGAACCAATTAGAGGAGTCTTCCAGGGGCGCTTTTAATGGGCTATCTTCACAGGTTCCAAAAATCGAACTGGATGAGGAACAGCAGGTACAGGAAGCTGGTGATGGCCATGCGAAAACCCATCTCGTAGTTCACGTAAAACAAGCCGCAATGATGGAATCTCAGCCGGCGATGGCTGCAGAATAATGCAAAGTCCGTGATCTAGTAGATTCAAATAGATAAAGTAGATTCAAGCTATGAATAATGTTTTAGAGTTCAACTTACACTTCTCTCCAGTTTCTCATCTACGCACTCAATATCATTGAACAACTTAAGGATGGTGGAAGTTTGTCTACCAGTTCTTTCTGCCAGCTCACAAATCTCGATGTTTAGCCAAAAATCCAACATGTTGATGACCAGCGCTTGAACGAAGACCAGTATTTTAATGTCCAGGCTTTTGTTTAGACTAATGGAGTAGATTATGAAGAAGTAGATGCCCAGAACGTTGGCGATCAGAAAGCTGGCCATCACCATGACCATTTGATAATCATAGATGGAAGCCAGACGATGGCTGAGATCCAATAGGCGACGGTACAGATTGAGCAGAAAGTCCACCCTTTCAGACTCAACAGTTTTCCCATTCGCCAGCTTGTTGACCAGTTTCAGGAGCTCCCTATTTACAATCCACACATATCGGTAGACAAAGACCACGGCCAGGTGAAAGTGTGAGGCGCCCAGGAGAACTGCCAGCACCATCAAACACAAACTGCCGAGTCCGATGAAGAACTGTGCACTGAAATTCGGTGACAGGCCCAGTTCCAGGACCAGCATGGATATTATTTCCAGCACCAGAAAGGAGCCTTTGTACAGGACGAACCTATCGAAGCGGCAGCACTCCTCCAAGGAGTAATTACGAAAGTAGCGGTGCTGCAGGTCCTCCAGTTCGTTGAAGGTCCTCTCGATATCGCCGCTCTTCCAGAAACTTCTCAGCAGCATTATGGACACCATTGCAAGGGACTGAAGGTCGTGAATGCCATTGATCTGCTCGGCCAGTGCGTTCCTGTGGAACAGCTCCATTCGCAGCGGAGATTCGCTCTCCGTGTCATTGGTAACGACCAGCAGAATGAATGCCGCATTCAGGACACAGCCATACGCAATTAACCACTTGGAACGACGCAATGTCCTTGTCCAGCTGTCGTAGGTGTAGGGAAACACGCCCAGGATCCATGATCCGTACAGAGCACCCTTCAACGTGAGGCCAGCCCACTTCTGGCGGAAGCCACTGCCACTGCCACTGGGCCGGAACATTCCGCCCGGAGAGTCAGCCTCGAATGGTCACGAGTGGCATCCACCGACGAGTGCCAGCTGCGATAAGGTTGGTTGCCTATACAAATGGTTTCCGGACCTGGTGAGGGAAATGCCGATGAAGGGATTACTTGTCCAGACCAGCAAACATTTCACCACTCTGCACTGGCAGAAGTCAATGGAATCAATAAAATTTTTGACATTTCATTAAGTTTACATAATGGAATCTATTTAGGTACATGTTTTCTTCATACCATACCACTTCCTAGCATACCATTTCAGAAAATGTCTTATCTTGCCAGTTTATTCACACTAATTAATCGCAGTGTAGTTGCCCTGCATACCATCGCTTTATAGGCCAAGCAAGTTGTTTGTGCTCATGATGCGAGCAACATTTGCTGCGATTAAATCATTTAATTAATGGGATGGACACTGGTTGAAGTTCGGTTAAAGTTTTCCGCCCCCAATGCTTTCCACTTTGTCGGGTCATTTCTGAGGGGTCGTAAAAAATAATTTGGAGCAGCCGAAAGGAAACCTGAAAACAACCTGGAGAAGAGCCACTCATTGCAATTCATCTGAAATCGGTGAGGAGCTTCGAGTGCGATAATACGCCGGCATATTTCACTTCACATCTGAAGAGCTCTCTTGGAGATGAAGGGGCGTAGGAGCCTTTGAGCCTTTGTTGCGTGAAATCCCCTCAAGGGGCCTTCGCTCCTGCACTGGAGATTTTCCGAAGTTGTGAAAATGAAATTTCATTCAATTAGTGTGGCAGACGACATGTTTATGCCCCGATGAGCTGCTGAAATATGAGAGAGGAGACCGAGAAAAGTGTGCGATTGTGGCAAATACGTGTTGGTGTCCAGTCCTCGAACCCAAAATGCTTGAACCTCCGATTAATAAGGCTCAATTGCACTCGGTAACTGAATTCCTTCATCGAAGTGTTGGCAATTTTCTTTCCAGATATTTCAGTTTTCATTTTACCCCGTCCCCATTGGCCGCTACAAACTTTCAAATGGTTTAAAGTTGTTTCCCGATGCGCCTGCAGTTTTTGACACTGTTGCAAAGTTAACGCTTTTGCAACTCCCCTCTTTTGGGTAGTTATGTTAGCTGCCAAACTTATAGCAGCTGTCACCTGGAAGTTCCACTCTTTTCCGTTTTCATTAGTGGTATTTTTCTGGCACCTTTCAAAGTCTGCTTTTGGCGGAGTGCCATTGCAGCTTTGACACTTCTTTCACAAAGCTGTGAGCCACCCAAAAGGGAAGATCAAGGCTTATAGCACATCCTTGTCCCAGCGGATTTCAATTAATTCTAAAGCACTTTCCCAGAGAGCAGAAGCTTTGGCTTGTAAATTGCTAAGCAGATTCATTCTATAATCAAACCACATTTTCATAACAATTGAGAGCAGCTGAGCCGCATCCTCGGGGTGTCCTTTGTGGCTCCTTTGGGGACATTCGCTACACAGTTTGCAATTAGAATTAGGAAGGCAGTGCTCGACACCACAATAGTTTGAATTTTTAATTGCTGACCACAGCAAACAATGAGGGAACACAAACAGGGACCCGGGCTCATCCAATTTGCATTGCTAAGCGAGTTCACTCTCTCTTGCAAGAGAAAGTGACTTTACCCATTTGCAGTTTGAGCTTAATTAAACGCAAAACGGTGTGCAATTGTGGATTGTCGTTGAGTGGAGCTCTTCCCTTCTTTGAAACCTACAATAAACCACAGAATGTTGGCGAACCCCCTCTGAATTGTACCCCACTTCTTCATATAGAGTTTCCTCGCCCTTTGTAGGTGCTGATTAAACGCGGAATTTAAGCAACAACGCTTTTCTTTTTCAAGGCCTCACCAACGCTAAGCACACTTTCCCAAAAACGTGCGTAATTGCATTAGAAGTGAAGCGCCGAAATCCAACACGTTAGGGGGAAAGCGGGAAAAGTTATCAGACGTTGCGTATACGCCACGTGAGCCGCCTTCTAGGCAGTCCTTCGCAATTAGGCCACGCAAGTCACATTTTGTCCCAAATGGCATAATTAGAGGCTGTAAGGGATTCCCCTACCAATTTCAAACGAAGCCAAGAGAAATCCTCCGAAGAAGGATTAAAAAAAAGGTATGGAAATGAGGGTGTTAAAGAATGGGCCCAGAATGAGTTAATTAGACAAATTACATTAGAAGTGTCTGGAAAGGGGAAAGGACCTATTTAAACAAGATTTGTGCTTCTATTCTTACATTCCGGCTTGCCATTTGGGATTTGATAAAAATTAGCTATGTGACTCCTTGATCTTTAAAATATACCAAACAATCTTTTGTCTATCATGCATTTATTTTCAATGCCGCTCAAACGTGGAAACAAGAAAATGTCGCGCCTTTAACCTCTTCCTTGGGATTATTGAAATTGTTTCCTCTTATTGCTGTCATGTCTCCTTGGCCATTATCCTGGCTGCCTTTCAGCTGACATCCTTCGCCACCCTGTTGTTATCCTTATTTTCTGATGGGGCAAAGTTTAATATTTCACTTGGAAAAGGATTCGCGTTGCCTGCGGGAAAACTTTGCTCGCAACTCGTTAAAAGCAAATGGATATTGTCCCGAAGGGGCCTGCAAATAAAAATCTCTGTTTCCAGAGTTAGGTATGCAAACTAAGGGCCTTCCATCCCCATTTCCCCCATAATCCTTGTGAGCTTCTACGATTTCAAGGCGATCAAATCCCAATCCGAATGCAATCGTTGCACCAATTTAGCACATCAAAGAAAAACAAACAGCCACGCCCACCCAGGCAAATGAAGTGCAAAAACGGTCAAAAATATTTGCACTACAAAGTAGCAAGGGAAAAACAAACGGAAAGAGTGAAAAATATTTTCCCAGTTGCAAATGTTCGCTCGCCGATGAGAAGAAAACCCCAGAAAAGGTGCTAAAAAATCGGGAAAATGCCGGGCAAATATTTATGAAATATTTTCGCAGAGTTGGCAAATCAAATCAAATTGCTGACAGCACCATTGAGAAAAATGCCGGGATTTATGTGTGGAAAATGGAGGGCGAACTTTTGCAGTTGTTTACTTGTCAAAGGATCGCCGAGGAATGCGGCAGATGCTTACCTTATTTTGCTTATCTAATAAAGTGCAATCCTGGGCGCAGACAATGCAATTTTCCGGTGTATTTATGTCCTTCGATAAACTCTGCTGAGCTTGTGTGGAAAACTTCAGGGAAAACTGCCATCCACCTTGGAAAACTCCCTGTAAGTGACTTACAAAGCAGCGAAGTGTTGGGAGAGCGGGGAAATTAGCTTTGCTGCAGAGAAATAAATCGCAAATTTCAGGCGGAAATTGAAAATTTATTGGCAAACAAGAAGAAGTTTGGTTTACTTACTCCTATCCTTACATTTTTCTGATGAATCCGTTGGCGACTCAGAGAAGAGAGCGGCGATTGATGATCCCTGCTGCCAGGATACAAAGTGACAACATTTTGCCTTGCAATCGGAGGAAGAAACTTTTCCTATTTTCCTTCCCTATGGGAGGCATTAAAAATTAGTTTTCCCCTTGCCCATTTTTCATGCTTTCTTTGGAGCCCCACAAAGTATGCAACACATGCAGCTGAAGCTCCGCAGAAAGTTTTCTTATCCCATTCCCCTTTTCCTTTGCTCCTTCATAATAAGTTACGCTTAGCATTTTCTGTTTTTCCTTTTCCTGTTTTTCCGCAAAGTGCATTTTTCACCTTTTATCATTATTTCTTGGCTCATTTCCCGAGCTTTTCCCTACCGAGTTTCCCCACTCCGTTCGAGGGGATGATGATTGCTTTGGTCTATGCAAAGTGTCTCAATTTGGGTTCATGTATCCATTAGATACTCCCTGTTCCCGTGTATTCCTCAGATGCGCATAAAGTATTTTGCAGATAATAAGGATTGGCAAACGGCGCAAAATTTATGCGTTGTATAAACTCGTAAATTTTCAATGTGCTCGTGATAAAAATGTGAAATAAAAACGAAGCGACAAAATAGAAAATCCTTCTGCGGGAGAAGGGAAGGCTGTTGTTCTGCTCGAAAGTTTTATAATCTTACGATATCTGGGCTAAATAGAAACGAAGTTCTTTCGAGAGGTCAATAAATGGACTATAAATATTTATGGGCATTAATCATACACATAATGGGTCAATATCCAATCCCTATGTTCAAAATGATATCCAAATTCTAGGGACCAAACGTAATACCTTTTTAGGTTACACATCCTAGCAATTTCAGATAAACTTGAGAGTCCCTGAGCTATTTTCCTTCGTTAAACTTTCTTTAATTTCCGGAGCAATAAATTTCGAAGAAAATTTCGATCCAATTCTAGTGGGAATTGGTAAAGATAAACAGAAATCGAAGCTCCTCGGCCACTCTCCCCAATAATTTAAGCACAATTAAAAGGCGACAGGGAAGGGGACCGAAATGAGACAAAGTCAGCTTGAGCATAAAATCAACTTCAAGGAACATCTTCAGCAAAGATAAATAAATTAAAAGAAAATAAAACAGGGGAGAGTGGGAAGTGGGAGGCGATGAAATCGATGCGAAGGTCATTCCGGGTCAGCGATAAAAATTCCAGCGAACTTTTCCGCAAAGCGGAGGGGAATCGGAATTAATTGCGAGAAATTTAATTTTACGGCGGGAATTTCATCGCTCATCCCGCAGGAAAATCCTCTTTAAAAGGAATGAAATTCGCGAAATGGGAAGGCAATGGAACTGGAAATGAATTGTTGATGATTCCTATCGGGCCTCGAAATAAACTGCAATAAAGCAGTAGAGTTTCCATTTTCCCCTAGTTCCCCCCATAAAAATAAAAATGAAAATGTTTGCTTGACGTAAATTGACCGTGACGTAAATTATTTGGGAGTGCGTTTTTGGGGAAAGCAGAGTTCTGATCTTGTGGCGCCTACTTCCATTGTTTCAGCACTGGATTGCCGAGGGGAGTGGGGAGCGGAGGTCAAAGGGCGTTGCATGTGTGCTCTGAGAATATTTGAACAATTAACTTCTGCTTTTTGTTGCGCTCTTGCGGAATTGTGTGCGGTTTTTCAACATTGACACGTTTTTCCGTTGCAAGTGTCACCTATAAAATGAACAACAGAGGGAAATTAATTTTGATACGGCATTTTTAAAGCAGCCAGGAAATAACATATTACGTTTAAAGTAAATAGAAAAAACACTACGTTATACACGTATATAAACTCTAAATGGTTTTTAAGGGGGAGTAGCACAATACAAATCTTATCTGTGGAGTACTGAGCAACATCTTCATAAACTCTTGCGGATGATTTTCCAACTGGCGTTTTCATCTTCATTTTCCATGCACCGTTTGGCCTTTTTCTCGCTGCTTTCCTCCTTTCAGGAGTCGTAATGTCCCTATCTACTCTCCTTTAGCCATGTGTGTGTGTGTGTGTGAGTGTGTCATGTGTCGGAGGATGTGTCTCAGTGTGAGTATGTGCTGACATCAAGTTCATAAAAATATCTGCCATAATTGCAGCTAAGTCAGCAAATGTTGACTGCTGTCCCCCTCCATTCCCCTCTCTTTCCATCAGTGGTCTACCCTCTCTTTCTCTTCCCAGCTGTGGTCCTTTTCTTGCATTCAAGCTCTTGTCTAGCCGCATTTTCCTTTCTGTTGCGTTTCCCTCTGGCTAAATACGAAATGAAAGGATTCAGGAAGGCACGGGATGTGAGTTAGGGGGATATGCGATATAAGAAAGGAGCAGGGAGAGATCCTGAAAGGGAGCACTTAGTTTTATGCTCGCACATTCAGAGTTCCAATGTGGCGAAAATGAAAATGAGGCTGTGGAAATGGAGAATCCTTGCACATGGGAAGGACTTTCATGAAGAATTTCTGAACTGGAAGTTGCCAATGAATCGATCCTGAGGCTTCTTCTTAGCCCGTTTTCAGTCCTTACATCTATAATCCGTGATTTGTGTTCCCGATTCGCCCTACTTTCAATTAGGTGCCTTTCAGTTGCTCTGAAAATGCAAATCCGAATGGGAGGCAATAAAAGTCACTCACCAGTTGTAAACAACACAAATGCAAGCAGCAAGTGTCCTCAGTCCTTCGTGGCTCCCCCACTTGTAACCCGTTTCATCGACCAAATTTTCCCCTTTCTTTCCTCAACTCAAGTAAAGAAGAGTTGACAAGGAAAAACATGAACTTTTCCCTCTTCATTTTCCAATTTTTTTCTATTTCTCTGTGGGTTCTTATCAAGCGGCATCAAAATGGGCGGAGCGAGAATTGTGGGAGTGGCTGATTGCAGTTTCTGCTCAGGAAGAGAAAACTCAGAGGGAAAGGATTTAAATATCTCCCTGCCGCATTTCCCATCCTTTACTTTGTTGCATTTCCTTTTCGACAAGCGAAACTTTCTTTGTTTTTGCAACAAATTGCGGCAGTTTTCCATGTTCTTTGCATTTGCTTTGCTTGCTTTTCCGACCTTTTTCTCCATTTTCCGTCGCCTCATTTGGCAGAGTTCGAAGTGCTCTTTCTGGGCAGAGTTTTTCACAACTTTAAATTCCCTTGAAGAAATATCATATTCTTAATTGACAGCTTGTTTTTAAACCATTGGAGCGCAGCATTTGAGTGTTCTGATTTCCATCGTTAGCTGTGTAAATTTCATTTTCTTTGACATTTAAATGCCTTATTAGTATTTGAGTTTGTCAAAAAGTGCACAGCCATTTCTATTTTCATCTCAACCCTGTCATAACATTCACTGCAGCTGATTTTTCTTCATTCGTTATTCTGCGGTCAAAGAAAATGCATTTGTATTTTCAATTAAAGTGCGCAATTATTCAGTGAACAAATGAAAACGGAGTCCTTTGCACCCATTTTCCCATTTCCGCTACCATTCCCACTTCCTGGTTCTCGTTGTCCGTTATCTGAGCTTCCGCTTTGGCTTAGTTCCTTTCCTTTCCCCCTCCACACATCCTTAACGAGAGTGTTTATCATTAGCTCACATGACTTGCCATCCCGAATTCGCACCACAAGCTCCCTTCTGAGTTCCCCTCATTTGCGTAGTCATACAAAACTAATGAGGACCCCCTTTCAAATTAGCAACTGGAAGCTGAGCCCAAATGTGGAATTTCATCTACTCAGTCGAAGTATTAAGACAACCAGGCAACTGGCTCCCATTATTTTGGTTAGCTGAAAGTACCTTTCACTTGATCAGATTTCCAAAAGTGAAAAGAAACTCAAGCTGAAAACGGTGAAGCCTTTTTTAAACCACTAGTAACTTTAAAGCTTGTTATTAAACAGCTTTCAATTACCATTCAGCCAAAAGAAGTGAGAAGGTGATCCTTACTCCAAGGTCGAATTCCTTCTGACCACATTATCCTTTCACCCCGAGTAAATCAAGACTTTATTTCTTCATTACGTCAGTCCAGATCGATTCAGAAATATCCTTTCTGCTTTCCCGCACGGATGACATCTCACTTTGCATATCCTCACTCTTCCCCTCTTGAATTTCCTTCATTTCTGGTGACGAGTTTTCCGCTTATTTTGTTTCCCTTTTAATTGAATGAAGCGAAGATTTTAACGAATTTATCGATGGCAGGCTGCCATCTCCCGGAATCCACCGCCCCCTTCAGTGGAGTGGGCATGGTCGGTTGCCTTGTAACATACTTTATGCATGCCTCAATGGGCGTTCACTGAATGTGTTGACAATGTGGGAATGAATCGGGTGAAGTGGCAGATGCCTCTATCGCGTATCCCTGGATTCTGTAGCCCGGAGTTGTGGGAAGTGGTTCACTGGAGGATCGGAGAACTGGAGAAATGGAAAGGAGGAGGTACGGATGTCTCCTATATGCAGATGCTATCCCTCTTCCCAGTTCCTATTGTTCCAGATGTTTCCCATCCCGGATATTAACCACCTGGAACATAAACAGCAAGTGCATCTCCCTGCATCTTCATCCATCCATAAATCATGCAACACCTTCGACCCACTTCGAGTGTTCAACTGTCGCACAATCGACAGTGGAGGATAGAGAACAGAGGACGTGACTCGGGTGGTTGCAACTTGACTTTCCCTCTTTCCCCGCCGGCTAAGCTCTCTATTCCGCTTCCCGACAACTGAGATATTCGTGTTCTCCGCAGCATTAGCATCTCAAACAAGGCGAAACATTCAAATTGATGTGACCCCAGATGAGGAGGAAGGCAGGTGCTCATCTCCATCTAAGCGGGGAGGAGAACCTCAACTAGTGATGCATTGGGGTCAGGAAAGCCACGAAGAGATGGGAAAGTCTTTATTTGCCTGGCGAAACAGCGGCTTAAGGTGGCTGGTATAACAGAAGAATTTTCCACTTTATCCGAGTGTTTCCATTTGCATTTGTAGGCCAAAGGAAACGTCGAAATGGAAAACTAAGTCAAGTATGAGGGAAGGGAATAGGTGGTCGAGGGATTTCCCAATGGCGAAGTGGTCTCATTTAAAGGAAAAGCAAAGGGAGAGGGAAGCACTTCTGCTTTCCATTGCGGTTTCCATTCGAGTGTCTTCATGTGTAAGTTCACGGTCAGAAAGCAACCTTGACCGTTTCAAAAGTGCAGGAAAACATTCCTCTAAGCTATGTCCGAACTCGGGAACTCGTCTCGGAGAATTCTCATTAGGAATTCTGAAAGCGGGACTTAAACCATTTCCCCAGTCGGTTGAAAAAGGCAAGTTAGACAAACTGGTGCGGTCAACGCTGCGTATGAGTAATGGAACGGTGAGATGGCCAGGAGCAGGGAAAAGCCATCAAATTGCTGAAAATTAAATACACGAAACTGAAAGTGAATAAGTACCTAGTTTTTCAATCAGTTGGAATCGTAAAGGTTTTTCAATCGAATGTGGATATCTTCTAATTCTCCTGACGAGCAAGAAAAACTTACGCACTTCACTTGAGCTGGCTCGGATTTCTTCCCCATTTGGAGCCTTTCATCAGATCCCTTGCAAAATGCTTTGATTGCTGCCTCATCGAAACTTTGGCGAGTAGCATGGAAAAATGCTCTTGAATCAGCTGAACTCAGCTGCACCACCACGCCCCTCCGCCCACCACCCACCGCCCTTCTGCCTAAGCTCCTTCCTTTGTCCTACTTTGAGTCCAAAATGCGGGCAATAATGAAAGTGCTGACATTGTCAGCCGAACCGAAGCCCCAAATTGCAGCTGCACAGTGTTTTCCCGATTCGAACCCCATCCCTCCGCCCATGGAAACCGCAACGCGTAGCTGAAGGACGAAGCCAGGGGCAGGAGCAATGGAACGGATCCCAGGATCCAAGCTGATGTCCTGCGTGAGCGGAATTTTAAAAGGTTGCCAGGAACAGAAACAGGCGGCATCATCTATCACAAAAAGGGGGTTCCGATAATCAGGCGTTGGGTGGAGGGAAACGAAGGACGAGGGGTGCATGCACTGCACTTTGACCTGAACGGGTGCTCATTTATTTTTGGCTTTGTCCGCAGAATTTCGAACATTTTCCCTCACTGCAAGCCAAAACAAATACATTTGTGGTCCTCGATTCAAGTGGGCGTGGCATGTCAGATGGACTGGATGGAAATGCGCAGCCATCGCAAATTGCCAGTGAAAACTTTGTGTCAAGGCCTTTAAACCAATTAAGTGTTTGTCGCCTGGGCCAAGTTCGTAATTGGTTTGAAGTGTGTGAAGTGGGAAGGGGTGGCATATGGTTACCCCATTCCAAGTTGAAGGCCTGTGGTTTTTGGAGTGGAATCCCCGAGAAGTGTCGCCAACAAACAGGAACAGTTGGTGAAATAAGCAACCAGAAAGCAATTGACCCAGAAATCCATCTGCCACCCATTCCTTCACTCTTTCTACCGCCTTCAACCTCAAATCGAAGCCAAAACAGAGCAAGAAATCAATATGAGGGAGAGCCAAAGGACGAAGGATGCGCCGAATGTTGCCAGACATTGTCAACATGAAGCCAGGAACATCCGCTCTTCGGTAAGTTTTATCTGTTAGTTAACTCTCCAGAGAAGCTTTCGCTCTCTTCTGCGATTCTTTCCTCTCTGCTGCCATAATTTCGAGATGAACATCCGTTCGAGGAAATCAGTTTGGGGAGGTCAGTAGTCCTTAGGCCTTAGTCTGCGGACAGTCCTGCGTCCGTGGTCGAAATTCTTATTATTCATGTCAACAACTCGCACATTTGAGGTGGCAGGAAAAGTCGGAGGAAATGGGGAGATTATCCTTGCAGTAAATTTAAATTTATCCGGCTGGTAGTTGGTTTGCTTACCAAAGCGGCAAACAAAAGTCTCAATTTCAATATCAATTAGAATGTTTATCGGGGTGGGAGAAGGTAATCTTGCCATCGATCAATGTTCAATTGAAGATGCTTGAATTACATCCTGATTCATTGATGTGTATCCTCTCCCCAAAGAACGAGATTCCCTTTAAAGTCTGGTGAAGATGGAAGATTGAAGAGTTTCGTGTGAGCTTGGGGCGAACTTTTAATTGATTTGTGTGGCAGGAAAACTTTTCACTCCCTCTGTTTCTCGAATAACATTGCTCAACGCCTTTGCATAGAGAATAACATGAATGAACAGATAGCAACTTGAAACACTGCGCATTTTTCAAATTAATTTTTCTATGAAATTCGCTTGGCAAGCAAAGGAAAAGCCACGAGGAATACTACCCAACAAACAAACCTTTGAGGTTCCAGGAATCCATGAATCCGCAGGGCAATCGAATATTCGATTGAAATATCTGAGCAACCAAAGGAGATCAAGGAATTCAGGATTAGTTTGTCTAACAACATTTCGATGTATTGGCAAACTTTGCCGAGCCAAAAAATCGCATGTACGTGTATTCTGATTTTTAGTTCCCTCCACATTTGTTTGCTTTGGCCCAAACTTTGCTAACTTTTTAATTATTTCTCGAGGCCGCAGTCATGTAAATTAATGTGGTAATTGTATTTAATATTTTTGCTCATCCTTTACAAAAAGTTTCGTCCTTGGGCTTGCCACTAAAATTAGCAACTTTTGTTAAGCTGTTGTTCAAAGTTTTTCATCCTTCACTCAGTTGTATGTAAATAAACAGTTTTCCTTGCTGAATAATATTTACGGCATCATAAGATGAATCAAACAAAACAAAAAGCCAGCAAAATGAAATAAAATATTGTTTTCCTTTTACGAGAAATTTGGGAAAAGTGGGAAGAAGAACTTGAGCCAATTTTATTTTTAGCTTCATGAGCAAAAATACATTTTAAGCCATCGGCGACAATTTCTTTGAATTTGAAAAGCTTTTCTTTTATTCTCCTCTGAGCAGGTTAGATCCGAGTTCAGTTTTCTTTTGATTCTGGGTCACTTGTGACGATTTCAATCGCTTTTCCACATTTCCAGACAGGACAAAAAAGACTTTGGGACGAGAAGAAATCTCAGCTTAGCTGGGAGAAAATAAAGAAAAGTTCGCGATAAACAAAACAATGTCCTCCCCCTGAACTCACTTCATTTTCACTCTTCAAATGGGCTTTTCCTCGCTGCGATTTGCGGTCGTGTCACAGTTTTTCCTGGTAACAGATTCAAACAGGAAAAATTGAAATAAGAAACCTACCACTTCTGTTTAATTATGAATGGCAAGCAGAGTGAATGAGTGAAATTCGAGTGGTTGGCTCAAGTTTTCTTTGTTTGCAGTGGCGAGACTTTCCCTTCCCAACTTACTGTTGGCCACAATTCTGGCGAGGAAAACTTGCGTTGGTCCTGCAGTGATTTTCCTTTGCTTTGACATATTGAAGCATCAGAGCATCAGGGCGGGGAAAGTGTGGAAAGGGGGCGCGGCAGCTGTCAATCCGTTGACTTCGAGTCTCCAGTTTTCCGAGAGAAAGAGGAAAGTAGAAAGCGGGGAGCGGACCCATTTAAGGCCCCAGTCAGTGGAGCACCCATCGTAATTGCTTTTGTATGCCGAGCTGGGCAGAAGGAGAGGGGTGTACTGGGGGAAAGAGACAGTGGTACTGTGGAAGAAAGACGGGGAGCTCCGCTTATTTCCCTTGACTTATTTTCAGCCAGCGAATAATTTCAAAGCACCAAAAAAGCCGCAGAAAAGGAAGCAAAAATTTCCGCTAAGAGGAAAGTAACACACATTAAAACACACACACTTATTAACAAAAAAGGAATGCGACGGACTGAGGGAGATAGAAAGAGAGGGGGATGCCACAGAAAAAGTTGTGTTAAATTATGAGGCGTTATGAAATAAATTTGATAGAATGAAAATTTAAACAATGTGAGCCACATTTAGCATAAACCGGAAGTGCCTTACACTGGGAAAAATAAAGCACAGAAAGTAATTGGAAATGGTTCAAAATGTAATCTGGTATTATCCATTTGCCAGAAACGGTTTTTCGTAAGGATGAAGTAAATTATACGTATATTTACAATCTACTCATTCTGTTTTGTCAGTGCATAACGATGTAATGTGGCAGGTATTCTAAATATGCTGCTCACTTCACCAAAAATGGTTTCCATTTACACGATACTTGAGCATCCAGAGAAGCCATCTCTTTCACTCCCCACTTTCTATCTCTGTCCATTTCCCTCAGGGTAATTTCTCATCTCTCTGAATGTGAATGCCAGTGGAGAATCTCGAATGTCTCTGGGAGCCAACTTTGCTCATCAGTCCGCGTAATTTCGCGGTGCAAGTTTCAAATTGTCAGTGGTCCACGAATTATGTGGCTCACTACCACTTCCCCACTTCCTCTGGATCTTCTCCAATAACTTTGGGAGTCTCCAATATGGCAGAGGAACTGCCTCCGGCCAGGACCATCTGCCCAGGTGGAGAGGGAGCAGGAAGTGGGACACCAATTAGTTTTCCCATCGGTTTCAGTAGCATTCCAGTTGACTGTAGTTGGGATAAAAGTTTTTAAATAAACTTAAATGAAGCGGTTTTAAGAGGACGAAAAATCTTGTAGGAGCGGATAGTAAGGTCTTAAAAGTCCAAGAAGAACCTCCAAGCAAAAGTTCGAAACTCATGCCAAAGTATTGGCATCCTCTCATAATGTTAGGCTTATAATTCACATGACTTCTTGTTTGTATTTCCATTTGAATGTTTCCACATCCCATATTAATTTCATGTTTACTCGTCTTTCAAATACCCCTCCCTCCTCTGATGACCTACTTTGGCTTGGCCAAGATTTTCCTCACCTCCTTCTCGTCGTTCCCCCGTAAATATTGCAAATTATGTTGGCCAAAAGCCAGCAAACTGGATTTGGAATTCAGAGACGAATTAAATTGGCAAGCTCGATGGCGGCTCTTCCTTTTCGCCTTTTCTGAAGGACATTTTCAGCATTTTTCCTCTTTTAATTTTGTTGAAATGTCGCGTGCATCTCAATTCTCCCTCTGTTCTCCTTTCCCTCGGGGAAGAATTGCCATAATAAAGTCGCCTCAGTCTGGCGAAAGGCCTTTCTCCTCGGGAGAAAGGCGGTGGGGGGCCTAAGGGGGCGTGGTCCTGGCATTTCTCATCTCCCTGCTAAATTTGTAGTTCGCCGTGGTCTCGATTTCGCTTCTTCTTTCGCTTTTTCCATTTTTTGGCTCAAAATGGTTTACGGCTACGTGAGGAGAGAATTCGGAAAAGCCAACATGTGTTTCCCCGTCTCTTTCCCCCTGGCATCGCTCTCCCTTTCTCACTCTTGGCATATTGACAGTGGGATTGGAAAATACGCATGCAAAATACGAAAGCGCCACAAGATATTCACTTGGCGAATCGACTTGAGAACATTTTCGCTTCTTTTTCTCTGTTCGTCACGATTTTCCGCCTGTGTTTGTTGACATTTTCCGACTGCTTTGTTTTCCCAGCGAAGGTTGTGGGAAATCGGGGGGATGGAAAATCCAAGGCATTGGGTCACGTGCGAATTCATCGATGAGGATGATGATGATTGAGGGGATGATGGAGATGATGGGTATACTCGGAATCCCAGGGAATTCGTTGATTGAGATGCCAACTACCAAGCACAATTATTCAACACATAAGGAGGAATTCAGTAGAGCAGCTGACCTCTACATTAAATATCCATTTACTAATCAAACAACATGTATGCTTCTATTGTTTTAATAATTATAATGATAATAATATTAAACTGAAAGTCCATGGGTCAAAAATTCGCTTCTTTCACTGCACAACGAGAATGAAATGAAACCTGTCATTCTATTTTCCAAGTTGCCAGTTTCAATTGTCACTGCCTGATGCCACGCCCCTTCCGCATCGCCGCCCACATTGTTTGTCCGTATAATTTGTTGATTAAATAGCTCATTCGCGGATTTTGGGGAATATATCATGAGGGAAGCCCGGGGGATTCGGTGGACCAGTGGACCAGTGGACCAGTGGACCAGTGGTTGCTGCACCAGTTCTGAATTATTTACCGATGGCCACAAATGAAATGCTCCTATTCAGTATCCCCTTTATTTCCCGCTTCATCATTTTCATTTCTGATGCTGTTCGGTATTTTCCAATAATTGTTTTCCCAACGTTTGCATCTCTTCGTTTCCTCCCATTGCAACATCCATTTAATATTGCAGTTGTTGTTTTCAAAATGGCCACTAATCTATTTTTGCATGTTTACAAATTATAGCAAGCCATAAATAAAAATTCAATGGGAGAATGGTGTTTTTCTAATTTATTTAATGTGCCATGTGAGTTCTGACCCCTTACTTCATGCAGTAAATGGCAGTCCTGACCATGAATAATTTCCTTTACTTTTAGGAGAATTCCAGGCATTTGGACACCTGTATCTGTATTCCAGAGTCACCTCCTTGGCATTTAGCTCTCGTCTGCTTCCATTCCATTTAACTTTGTGTCCTTGCCAATTACAAATTCATAGACCCAAAGTTGATTGCTCCACAGCCAGACTTTTCCCACCTCTACACCTGAACACCTGAACACCTGAACACCTGTCCTGCCTTTTTGGCTGCCCATGAATAATTCGAGGTTGTCCGCTGACAAATTGTGTGGCTCGTTAAATTCCGACCGCAAAATTCGCAGCGAATTATGCAAATTTCAATGAAACAATGGTTCTTAAGACTCGCGAATATCTCGTAGTATCCCTCAAACTTTCTTCGGATCCATATTTGCTGAAAGATGAGGCGGCGGGGAAGGTCATTAATTCCGTTTGAATTGTATCCTGGCTTCCTGTTATCCTCCACTTGGCCACATAAATAATTTTTAATGATGTGAAAATGTGTTCGCAGGCACTTTCCTATAATTAATGTTAACTTCCTGCCAAGGAACCGCAGGAAGAACAGGAAGATGAAAAGCTCGAGGGCAGACCACAAAGAAAATTAAAGTTGAAAAGCCGGTGAAAGGTGAGCAGCGACATGTGTTTGAACCTTTTCCGGAAATGAAAACCACTCCAGAGGAAAGGCCTTCTCCTGCATTCTCCCGATTTGAAATCCTATTTTGCCACCTGTTTCTATTTTCCGATTTCTGACACCAATTCAATCGGAGTTTTCACTGCAATACTTCCTGCCTCCACCTAACATCCCACTTTCTTTGCGCTTCTTAAATTTCTTTGACATTTTCACATTTTCCCATTTTCTTCTCCTTTTCTTTTATTTAGAAACAATTTCCTCTGCATTTTCTGCAAAGAAAGCTACTAAGTAGGGAGTGATTGCGGGGGGGTAATAAGACCAAGGGAGTGGAAAACTCCCAAGAATAATGTGCATTCATTTGTAGCCAGAACTCAGAACCAGGAGAAAATGGTGAGAAGTTTCTTTGTCCGCGAAGCGCATTTAATGCAATTGGAATGGCAATTTCCACGGAAAACTGCTTCTCGGTCTCGGACCTTGAACTTCAGTTGAACCCTGCACTGTCCTGCCATAAATTAACAACTCTCTGAAGCGCAATTATTTCCCAGCACGAACTCAAAGAGGCTCCAAGTTGGAGTCCCTCCACATCCACATCCACATCCACATCCATATCCTGATCCAAATCCACATCCTTATCCTCTTCCCATCAAGCATCCCCCAAAGAGGAGGAGACCGCAATGCAGTCCGTGTCCGAGTTCCGTTTTTATGGCAGCTGGAGGAGCGGGAAAAGCGGGTGGAAAAACACGGGAGGCAGGCTGCGGGATTGGGAAAATGGAAGGAAAAGAGGTGACGGCACCTGCACATAGGTAAATTTGTCCAGCAGCGAACTAAATTCCAAACGGAAGTGACACTCTAATTGAGAGCAACGAGCCAGCTGGGAGGTGTTTCTGGGTGGTGAAAGGGGCTTCCACAGGGAGAAAGTGGAGGGAGTGGTGGTAAACTGGAAGAGTGGAGGAGGATATGTCCACTTGATGCGGGCACTGGGAGTAGCACTAAAAAAAGTAAACTCGTTAATTGCTAAGTGCAAAAGCATAAAACGGCTGTGGGGAGTATAAATGGATAGGGGTTCTGAAAAGCGGAAAATATAAGAAGAGCAGGAAAACTGTTTGGTTTCGGGATAAAAAACGCGGTGGGCAATAATATGAAAATTATATAGAAACAGAGATTCATCACATTATAGCAAACATAATCTTACCAATGGATTTCCCTCTGATTTGCATATCACACAAAATCAGTAAGTTTCCGGGAAATGTCATCCATCTTTTCCGACGTCGGAGGATGCTCACCTTCGCAGGATTCTAGTTCGACAGATCTGAGGCAGAATTTTTCCTGGCCTGTCATCGGTTGTAGCCGAATTTTCCACAGAACCTAGACAAGATGGAAATGCGTTGCATATTTATGAATAATTCAGCAGGGCAGCTCTTCCCCCGGCTTTTCCTATTTGTTTTCCACAAATTGTCAGAATGTTGGCGGGACAACATGGGCACCACGTGTAAGCCACCCTTTCCCTTCCTTCCACATGCCACAAAGTTTGTCCAAAATTGGCCATTGGAATTTATTCATGTGGATGTGGCTGGGGAAAGAAAAGGAAAGTAGGAGCAGGGAATAAAGTATCATCATGCAAATCACTCACTTTCATCTCCCACTTTCCGATTTTCCACCTTAAAGCTTTTCCAGCGGTCAGCTCGCAGCTGGAAAAACTTCGCCCGGCGACAGCTGAACAAATGACTTCCATTTCATAATTATCGTGGGAGGTTCCAAGGTCCTCGGGGAAATTGAAACTGAGAACGATAAGGAGAAGGAGAAGGTCCTTTCGCACAGCTCAGCTGTGACATTTTTATTAAATTTCCGCCACTTTTCCCCTCTCAGCGGGATGTGAGTTTGTGGAAGCTTTAATTAAAGAAATAATCCAGCGGAGTAGGTCCCTAGTAATATATCAACATCTCCTTCTGCTCCGATTGAACTTAGGGGTGTGACAAGTGTGGAAAGCCGGGGTGAGGAGTTGATTAATGAATGGGGAAAGTAGCCAAAAAGTAGCCAAAGGTTTCTTAGATATTATGAAGAAGAAAAGCACGAAAAGTACTACTTTTTGCTTACTCTAACATCAGTTAAATTCCACAAATTGTAAAAATGTTTAATACAGAACATCCCTTTCCTTTTCATCTCACAATGGAATTTTTCCGGATTTTAAGATCTGTCTTTTGAAGGTTTATGACTCATCTTGTGATTTCTCTGCGGTTCCAAGTTGATATTCATTTTATGGCCGAGTCTTGTTTCAAGGCTGCCAGAATCAGAATATTCCGTAAGATATCAAAAGGAAAGAGGAAAGGTCGCCTTTGGCCAACTAATTCCCGTCCTTAAACTTTGAATACATTTTTAAAGAGTTCATCAGCTGAGTGCAATCAGCTCGGAAGAGTTTCGATTTTCCCAGGAAAATAAGCCAAACAGACCACAAGCACAGAGCCAAAAGAAACAGCAGGAAAAGCTAGAAAAGCAAGAGAAGAGCAAGTTAATTAACAATCGAGGCTATGAAAATGCAATGAAAATGGTTCAAAGGCATATTGCAAAATGGTCTTTAGTTGCAACAAAAGAAATAAAACAGAAAAACCCACAATAAACAGCCAAAAGCAATTAAATAACACTTTATTGGCGACTGCAGCACTTTCTAACCAATCCAAGTTCTAGGAAAGAAGTTGAGGAGAGATACGTCGAAAAGGAAAAGCTCCCACTGCTTAATTTATGATTTTTTAATAGCAGCCACTAACTCGTGGGCGGCTCAAACGGGGCGTGGCAGATTTCGTTGCCCGTTCTTGACGCAATTAGAGGGAATCAGGGAAATTTAATTGCTGCTGCAGTGGAGCGACGATGAAGGTCCTTGGAGGAGAGAGACAGAAGGAGATTGGGTGGTGGTCTCCATCCTCTGCGGCTGTTTACCAGTTGATTATCGTCCTTGTCGGCTGTCTCCGCTGTTTGCCTGCTCCTGTTTGTGACGTGGATAGTTCGTGGTTGTCTTGGTTGCCTTGGTGGATCCTGCGGATTGAAGACCGACCATTGTTTGTCAGTTTCCCTTGCTCTCAGGCTTTACTGGAGAAGGATACTCTTGCCTGTTTAAAACTTAAATCACTTTATCAAATTCGGATAACGCTTTTTCCCTTAAATCCTGGTAATACCCATATAAATCTCTCACCTTTCACCCCTCATCTGAATGCAATCTGAATGCAAACCCGCATGACATTTCATATATGGAATCCTCGTTGGAGGCTTTCGTCCTTTTTCCCTTACCAATGTTTGCCAATTTGGTCAGAATGGTGCAGTTGACCAGATGAAATCCCCGAGCACATCTACGCTTTTCCCATTCAACCCCCTGCTAATTCCCACAACCGTGATTTGCAAACACTTTAAATATGCCAGAGAGCATGGAAACTGGAAACCAACAGGGATACCAGCTCCCGGAAAATTCCATTCCCTTTCCTCTTGTGGATGGGGCCGAATTAAGGAAGGGCAGTCAAGGATTAAGGACTCACCAGCGGGAAAGCAGCTCTCACATTCATAACAGTTTTAATACTTGCATTTTTGCAGTGAGTGCTGCAATGTCCAAACCCATACGAGTGTACAGGTCCATATCGAAGTGAGGTTCGATAAATTATTCATATGCGGAAGTGCGGCTGGGATTTCATTAACAATACCAGCAGCATCTATCCACGCCCCCATTTCGTGCAGTAGGCGCAATATCCTTCCGTTTTCGAGGTTTGCCAATTGGACCGGAAGTGAAATTCCGGGGGGAAAGGCGCAGGATATTCGAGAGACGAAAATTGCGGTTGAGCAGCGATTAAAGCGCCTCACATGCATTGGGTGTTAATTCCACTCTCATAATGGGCGATAATTACTTTGGGGAGGAGTCAATCAAGGAGATATGTCTGCAGTTCGATTTACCACCCCTCAACATGCTCTTAATACTCATATTTGCCTTGGCCTACAATGAAAATGTTCCGCAAACTTTATTGCTCCTCCAACGGTTTCCATGCCATTTCCCTTTACCGTTGGCGCTCGAGGATCTCAATCCTCCAAGCAGGTCAAGTGAAATGTGCTCTACAAACTTTTCTTTCCCCCAGAACCTTCCGTTCTCCCACTTTTCTTTTCCACACACAACACACCACACAGGGAACACACAATGGAGCTCTAGGAGGGAGAAAGTGGACCTGGCGACCTGATTTCTGGGCTTCTCCTACTTGGACACGTTCTGATGCAGATGTATGTCTAGGATGTCTAGGATTTATGCCACGCCTACTGCGCCTTCGTTTGCAGGCTAGCCACCACTCTCAAATTTATGCAGAATTTGCCAGCATTGTTTCTATGAGCTTTTGATAAATGCTGCCAATTAAGTGAGAGCTTGACAGGAAACGGATTTCCCAGGAAACAGGGAAATGGAAAAGGGAGGAGTGGGCTCACATATCGATTCCATTCGGATTCGGACTGCGGATGGTGTTGGTCTGCCATGGGGATTTGGCCTTAAATGCTCCTCATTTATTTTCACACCCACCAAGAGTCGAAGGCCCAGAGCTCAAATGAAATTCGAGTTCACTGGGAGAAATACCACTGTGTGAAGTTAACTTAATGGAGGTGCTTTTCCACTGCATATTAGGGACATTTTCTCTGGGTGTACTGAAGGTGTTCTGCTGGATATTTTTCTACTTTGAGCCACCGCCCGGGGCGTAAATATCTGATTAGGCACCAGCCCACAAGAACTGCTCCCCATATTCCTGGGAAATGTTTCTTTTCTAGGCAACCGAACAAAGGGCACAAAGAAAATGGTGAAAATAATCTTGGGCAACATCTGGAGGAAAAGCGTGGGAGAACAGGAGTCGAATGCTCCCTTTGCGATTGAGGACAAGGTTAAGCATTCGGCAGTAAAATGGCAACTTATTGTTTGGAATGGCCCGGAAAACAAAGGAAGGTGGGAAATGCTTGAGGTTTTCCTCTGGGAAATTCATTTTGGAGTGGGGAAACTGCTGCTCTCAGGAAGTATTGAAAATCTTTGACCAATCAAATGGGTCATACTGGCTATAACCTGCACAATTAGTTGCCCGATTGATATCTGTGGCTTGCTGCGGAATCTGAACTCCATCCTCCAGTTTTTCCCAATAGAAGTATCCACTGACTTGGACACAGGAATGTTCACCATCCTTATGAACTGCTGTGGCTGCTGTGGTCATCCTGACACTCCACATCAGTTGTGCTCACTGTAGTTGCAGTTGTCTGTGTCAGTTATCCTTCGTCCTTGCTTGTTGCGTCTTTGTGTGGTTTTCTAATAGCTGATGGAAATAATTTGCTCATTTTATGAAAGCATTCGCCCATGTGGTTGGCCCATCAAAAGGAGCTATTTAATGTAGTTAAACGAAGCACAAAACCGAGAAGTTTAATTATAGTTGTCTCCCGCATTTCTAATAAGTCATGAAGATATAAGATTTCAATGATGTATTTTTTAGCAACATGAAGAGATTTGGTTTTCCGAAAATGATTTCAAGCAAGGCATTTAGCTTGGACTGACGTTTATTACTTTTTAATGAGCACTTTTCCCCCAAAATGCCGCACGTGGCTGCCATTAAGTTGGCCCCAAAAACCTGGCCCACGAGTCTGTAAAACTTGCCACACTTGCATAAACTTTTCCACAACTTCGAAATGAACTCGACAAAATGGCCAAATCATGGTGGCTTTGAGGACATCACTGGCCGGATTACCGCAGCAGTCATAAAGGCAAATGATGGCTAAATAAAAATGGTAAACTACAGTTGCCAACTCATGCAAACGTCTTGTCCTGTCTGTGCTTAAATTACGTTTTCCCTTGGGGCTGAGGTCACTGGTCGCTGCCTGGAGTTGGAGCTTGAGCTGGAGCAGGAGCTGGAGCTGGAGCTGGAGCACCAGGATGAGCAAGTGCCTCATGACCGCAGAGGGGGCTCAACGTCGAGCTGTGGCCTCCAGCAACTTGGGCCCAGACCAAAGACAAACTTAAACTTCAGGAAAACTTCGGTTTTGCTAACATGTTGCGGCTGGCAAAATGTCGCCAGCAGGAAAACGAGTTGTCGAGTTGAACTAGGCTAAATGCCTCACTTGCATGCATTTACTAGCACTCAACACATTTTTGCGCAGCCATGGAAAATTCGTGTGCAACACCAGTGCATTTAAAAACAGGAAAAGGCTTACAGTTTCAGCAAATGCAAAATCTCACAAATTAAATACCAGTGCTAAAACAACACCAATCTATACACAATCCGTATATTTCCGGAATATTCGATAACTTTATCCGTATGAATTACAGGCTCGCAACAAAGAATCTCTTGGAATAAACACGTAAATTCAAAATTGTATTCATTTTGCATTTGTTTGATTGAAAGAGTGAAAATAATCCTTTGTGCATACTGAATGCAAACAGGACTAAATTCTTGTTTGTTTTTAAAGCTTTTACTTACAAGCTGGGTTTTTTTCTGCAAAGGACAGAGTGACGCACAAGTTAAGTCGCTAAAAAATCAGTTTATGCAACTCCAAATGGATTTGAAAATGCAAATCCTTTTGCGAAGTGACAAGGATTTTCAGGCAGCTTCCTTGTGCGTGTTTATCCTTCAGTTTCCAGCACTTTCAAACAACTCGCAGCGCATACGAGACCGCGGGGAAAGATTAAGACAATGCTCGATCCACTTCGACGCCTTGAGCCGGAAAAATCGTTTCCCATTTTCCGCATCCGAGGCTTTGACATCTTCACTTGCATGCGAAATGAAAATCCTGCTTTTTGCTAATTGGCGTATAGACAAACTTAACTTTCCGCAATGAGATTAGCTGGGTTCGGAGTTTTAAGTTGCTTTTAAGTTTCAGCAACTTTTCAGAACAACTCTGAGCGCTTTCAAGCAGTTTTCCATTTTTATAAAGCATAAAATGTTCATAAATAACTTTGAGTGGGTGGCAGACGTTTGAGAAAAAGCGATGCCAAAATTGAAGCTGTGAAAACTACGCCAACATAAATGGGCCACTTCGAACGAAGTTGGCATTGTCCAAAAAAATGGTCTGAAATAAAACCAAAATAAGTGATACGTATTTTTATTGAATTTGCGACAATGAAAGCTGCGATTGCCTGCATACCCTCCAAATAGACAAAAATACTCAAGTCAAATCGCATTATGAAAATGCATTTGAAGCAAAGCTGCCGTTTGCATACTTCTTCGTCCCGAAGGATGTCACAATCCGTTTTTATGCCCATCTCTGAAAATCTGCGAGGATACGCCGATACTCCCCCATCCTCCACATGCACAGCGAATCGCATCGCGTGACTGAATCATCCTTCTGTCGGGGAAGGGCAACTAATCCAATAAGTTCCAGTGGCACTATCCTAATGAGCCATTCTATTTGCTTAGTTCCCGGCTGACTCGAAGCCTCCTGGTAGCTCCGTCGGCAGAGGAGCGAAGGCATCCACATCCTGTTGCTGGAGGATGAACTTTTCTACGCCGCCTTCCGACGGAGCCAAAAGTTACATTTAATGAACCATCAGGACACACCACTCCGGGCATCCTGCGGAGGAGCTGAGGAGCTGAGGGGTTGAGGGGATGAGGGGCCCGGGATATGCCGTAGATATGGGGCGTAGACAATTCCCAGAAGTTAACTTGCAATTTTGCATGTCGCGCAATTAGGCAAAAGTTAAATTGCTTGTCATAAATGTAAAATTTGCTACACAAAAATTGACTTAAGTGAGTGCAGGAGCTGCAGCTTGGGCTCCAAATAAATTTGAGCGGCTTTTGAATTTAAATTGCACTCATAAGCGTCGTAACTCCTTGGGCTGTTAAAAGCGCTGAGCCACGCCCCCGGCACCGCCCACCGCCCACGCCCATAAAGATTATGAAAAGTCGTAAAAGGCCAAAAATATGAATGCGATAGTCATAGTCTGAGCTGCTACGAAAATGGCTCAAATAAAATGAAACAGCAGACTCATGCAGAAAAGTCAGCGCCGCCAACATTTTGTGACATTTTCCGCTGTCAGCACGCGGAAAACTCTGGAGTGGCAGAGGAGTCGGTGGGGGGCGGGGTGCTACACTCGAAACAATCTGGTGTGTGAAGAGCAGCTTTAACCAAAATTCCTAGGCTTATGACCGAGTTCACTATTTGCGTTCTCAAATCGGAACTTTATACATATACATTTGTATATTATGGCATGTTCATATTCTGGCTTTAAACATATGTAAGTTAGTGAGCTAGATTTTCTTCCCTGCTTTTGTTAGTTCTAAGTGCGCTTGTGGTAGTTACTAAGCTCCGGAGGAAGGCTCAAATATGCGCCGCTAGCTGAACATTTTGTCATATTTTGCTGCTTAGCCGCTTGAAGAAGCTGCCTTCATTATGGAACAGCTTGAATCCCCCAACAGGCTGCATAAAGTATGAAATTAAAATGCTGGCCAAAATGGTAAAAAACGAGTGACAGCCAAAGTTGCAAAAGCGTCGACAAAAGCGGAAAACGCAAACCAGCGGAGAGCAACCATTTTTGTTGACTTGCTGGCGGCTTTGGTTTGTTGCGTGTTGCAGTGTGTTTTAGTGTGTTTGTGGGTTCAGAGTTCAGGGCGGGGGTAATGGCTCCCGGGGGGGGTCTTGGGGGGATCACACCTGTGTCAGTGTGTTGGTGTGGGGCCAAAGTTGAAACTTAATGTGTACAGCTTGTCCGGGCATTTTGTAGCCCCAAAGTCATGGTTAGTTGAACTTTTCATTGTTCCCACGAACAGTGGCAGCAACTTTTGCAAAATGTGCAAAAAGGAATGTTTAATAAGCTGCAAATAATAGTACTTGAAGCACAGATCTTGGCCCAAAAGCAAGCGGTACCAGTTTACCAAGCAGCTCTAGCAAAAAATACAAATAGCTCTTCATCATTTTGTACTCACACATTTCGTTTAGTAGTACGGAACCCGGATATAGTATAGTTACCTTAAACTTGAAATATCAAACCACGAAAGCTTAAGGGTATCCTTTACTGCCATGTCCTTTTTCCCACCGCAATTTAAGCTGACTTCTCCTACTTGCAGGACATGCTGCTCCTGTTTCATTGTGACAAATAAACTTACGCACCGAAAAAGCCGGCAGGGCGGTAATAAAATGCCAAAAGGTGCAAGGTAAAATAAGGGGAAACATCAACCAACTCGGTCAGCCTGTAAAAACGGCTCGCATATCAGATGGTTTACAGCATTTGTTTATTTATGATGGGGCCGGAGGAGCAGCTACCGTTCCGTGCAGCACTCAAATTAAAGGAGCCGCAAAAAATGTGATTTCGAAACAACATTCCCCGGCTGACAGGAAAAGCTTTCACCTGCAATTCACCCGGCTGCACTTGCCATAAAGCGAAAATTTCATTAGGCCTACCCGGAATACCAAAAAAAAAAAAAAGTAGCAGAAAATAATAGAGCAGCAGTCCTTCACGACGATTAGGGTTGCCGCCCTTCGCATTTTTTACAGTACTTGCTGCCCGAGTATTTGGCCGTAAATTCCAAACCATTTCCATTTTGCACAAAACGTGACTGAGTTTTCCCAGCCGCGCCCCCTGCAAAATCCCCGCCCACTGGCTTCCGTTTTTCGCCAGCCTCCGGGAGGGGAAACTGTAAATAAATTTTATTTTTCGGTCCACCAGCAAAGTGCATAGAAAGGTCCGGAGTCCGCAGTCCGTAGTCCGTAGTCCGTAGTCCGTAGTCCGTAGTCCGGATTCCCGGATAGAAGCCTTAAAAACGGAACTTTATCTGCATTTAGTACGTAAATAATCGAGCGCCTCGCTCCGAGGATTTCGGTAGGTGAAAAGGCTTTTAGCTGCACTCGGGACGAGTGGGCAGTGCTAATTTGTTTTGGATTGATGGACATGCATTTTGCATGAATGAGCTGGGAAACCCGATTAATCTAAACCTCTCAGCAGGCCCTGCCTGAATTGTAGCTCCGGAAGTTTCACTTGCTGGAAAATTGTTTAATACTTAGCGCTCTGAACAACAGTCGATTCAAGGCAAAATGCATAATTTTGTGGGTATCATTTTCACTGAAGATCGCATGGAGCGCGAGGAGGATTACAATAGGCGCAACCAGGTGCCGGCGAAAGTTATTTCCACTTTCAGTCCGAAGAAAAATCAGGTGCGTTTGGGTTTCTGTTCCTATCTGGACTGGTGACTGGCATATTTTGAATTTTCCTGATAAGTCACCAAGCCACAATTAATTGGCTAGTTTTTCTGCTTTCTGTTTCAATCATTCGCTGATTCATTGTAATTAGTACACGTATGTGGATGTTATTAAGGCTTATAAATATTTAACTAGGCGCTCCTATTCAAAACGTGTTTTTCTCCTACAAATAACTGCGCAGCCAATTAAATAACATTTATTAAACATTTTAAAGTTCACTTTTACAGAAAAAGGGCATCGAGGTGAATGCTCCTCCCGAGAACGAAGCCAAGCGTCGCATACTAAACTCATCGAACTTCAATAAGATATTCGGAGCATCCCCCGAAACAGATGATTTGGACTTTGAGGACCTTCCCGACCTCAACCAGCCGCATCCAAATGTTTCCATTCGCGAGCAACTGCGCTTGACCTCCGTGAACCGCGGAATCATCCTGAGCATTCAGCGCAAGCACCAACAGCGACTCGAGGACCTTTGGCACTCGCAAGTAATGGAAAAACTATTGGATGATTAAACGCAGGTCCGCAAGTGAAGTGCGCGAGGGCTCCTCCCACTTGACATTTTCCACAAATAAAAGAATAAAATGTGAAGAGAAATAAATAAATATATTGGCAAAAGGCATGATTACTACTAAGCTATAATATTTATGTGATAAGGTTACTACTAATTGTTAACAGGTGAGTGCGAAGCTTGACTGCAATTTGCGCAGCGTCAACCGGATAATTAAGCGAGTTTTAACTTGTGCACACAATGTGCTCATGTCAAATATCAAATGGAAGGCAATGGGGCACTTTAAATGCAAAACCCACCATTTGGCAGTCGAGCCTGCTGAAATCACTTAAATTGCCTTATGGAAAGTGTTGGAAAAGCGGGGGAAATGCGTTTCCACAGTCGAAAGTCCGGATGTCCAGCTTGTGGCAGGATGCATTGATTTATGTCCTGTGGACGACGTGGGGGGGGGGGCGGGGTAAATGACATGAATCTTCATTTGTGAATTGCATTTTATATGACTGCTCCGACTGAGATTCAGTCAAGTAATTGTGTGCACATAAGCACGCATACACTCGCGGTCCGAATAATAGTAACTGTGCATGGGAAATGGTTAAAGAAAGGTGCGGATATTGTGATTAGATAAAGTGGCTCAAGCGTACTGAGAAATGTATCTGTGCTGGCACTTTTTGCATGAACATAAATATAACTTTTTACTGTGAGAGTACATATGTTTCAATTAGCATCCTGAGGCGAGCGAGGGCTCAGCTCCACAAAAGGCATCCCAATCCCACCTTCAGGCTCAATTAGGGCAAGTGACCAGCTTTGAGCTCAGCCTTATTTATACAAATGTGTATGCAAATGCGTGTTTTTGTGGGGCAGCTGGGTGGCTTTGTATATCCAGAGCAGCTCATACGAGTATGCAGGACGAGATCCCTGCTAATGGAATTCCCTCAGACAATCCGGAATTCATTCGACTGCAAAATTTCCTGTTTTGAGATGTTTGTGGGCCTGGGCAAATGGAATTTTCCAGTTGCCAGCCGACAGCACTTCATTTTGGACTAAACACAGCTGCACCACACTCCCTTTGCTCCTCACTCTTAATTATTCGAGAAAGTTATCTACTGGAAAGTTGCTTAACAAACTTCAATCACGCCGCTGTGCTGCACTATCTTCGGGCGGATTGGGAATTATTTATTGTGCCACATGAAATTATAATAAAAATGAACGCCAGATTTTAGGTAGGCTAAGCTCGAAGGTCTTGCAGAAATTTCCCTGCAGTTAACTACGAAGGTAACGTCTTCATAACTTCCTATTATTTGCCTAATGAAATTCCCTCGTCCGCAGAGCAGCCTGTGCCCCCTATCACCATCTCCATCCCCCGTGCTCATCCGAGGCTGAGCTTTAGCTTATTGAAATGCTGAGCATCGGGGACCTGGACCACCCCAGCACCACCCACTCCTTGGAACCCTTCCAACCCCAATCCACAACCAGCCCCAGGCCCACTTAAGTCAGCCCCCTTTCAGCTACAACAATGCAAATATTATTCCTTGACACCAGCTGTAGAAGAGGCGACTTCGCCAGCTGCTGTCACAGGATCCCCATCGTTATGGACTATGTGCATATACATATATCTATGTATCTATATATATATAGATATCTGGGTTGGCTTAGAAGCCCCCCGCGTGCAGAGACCCTTGGCATTTCCATTCCATGGTTAATAACTTGTTGCTCAGCCAGAAATCCCCGATGCCCGATGCCTGCCATAAAGCACTTAATCAAGTTAATAAAAATTGATGGCTGGCACGCAAACAATTTGTTTTTTGATTGCCAGCAGGACGAGGTGCCCTAGCTAGTTGGATCTTATGAAATGTGTCAATTTGAAATATGCGATGAGTTCATTAAATTCACGCAGGTTTTTGGGTAACACCAACTGTATGCCAGTCACTTAGTTTATTAAACCTAACTTTAATTGAGTGCATGTTGCAGATAACCGAGGATAGTTGTAATAACACTAATTGCATGTGAAAGATGGCTTAACTTTGGTCGCTTTTCCTTGCTGCAAACCTGTTGACATTAGTTTTATCCAACAGTTTAGCGGGAAATGTACCAGCCACGTCGCGGTTTCAGTTGCCACTTGGCTTGGTTCTTCCTGCAGACGACTCTCTACGCATCCTGGCTACTGGGACTCTTTCCCTTCACTTTCGATTCCCGAAGAAGACAGCTGAGACGCTCCCCATGGCTTCTACTCTACGGCTTTGTACTGCATCTTTTCGGCATGTGCCTAGCGTTGAGTAGCTACTTAGCAGTTCAGCAGCGGAGAAAATATATCGCATTTGAGCGCAATCCGCTGCTGGAGAAAATATATCTACAGTTCGCAGTTACTGTATACTTTTCCATAGGCGTATTGCTGCTCATGAACTTTTGGAAAAGCAACACGATCCTGCAGATCGCCAATGAACTACTCACCGTAGAGCGTCAGGTGACTGTGAAGAACTGTCCCAGGTTCAACTGGTTCGTGATTAAGAAACATGTGACTGCAATAGGCCAGATCATAATTGCAACTTGGTTCTGTCTGTGGCAAGAGAGTTCGTACCCGCAGATCCTGAAGATACTTTGCTGCCTGCCACCGGTGGGCTCCCAACTGATTATTGTGCACTTTCATGTCGAAATCATCTTGGTCTACCGCTATGTGTGGCTGGTCAATGAATCCCTGCAGGACTCCAGCAAGCTGAGCTGCTCCAGGGTTCGCGGACTGGTGTCCTTGTACGATCGCCTCTTGAAGCTGAGCGAAATGGTGGTGGCGACCAGCGATTTCCAGCTGATCCTCTTGCTAACTATTTACTTAATCGGAAACACTGTGCAAATCTTTTTCCTCATCGTGCTCGGAGTGAGCATGAACCAGTGGTACACTTGCATAGTGGCTTCCCCTCAATTGCTACTAAATTTCTGCGATTTCTGGCTGAATATTGTGGTGTGCGATCTCGCCGGAAAGTGTGGCGACCAGACGTCAAAGGTCCTTAAAACTTACACTAATCTGGAGCACGCTGATGAGGAGTTGGAGCGAAGTGTGAGTATACTTCAGCAGTTTGAGTTCCAATCAACTAAACTTATTTATCCTTTTTCTGGCAGTTGAATGAATTTGCATGGCTGTGCACTCACCGCAAATTTCGGTTTCAGCTGTGTGGCCTCTTTGCCATTAACTACAACATGGGCTTTCAGATGATCATCACCAGTTTTCTGTACCTGGTTTACCTGGTTCAGTTCGATTTCATGAACTTGTGAAGTTGTCCTTATATACATATATGCTTTGCTCTAAACTGTATACCAAATCTTCAACTATTGCCGAACAATTGCCCCTTAAATTCGAGAGTAGTCCGTGTGACATTATTATTTCCTTGCCCGGATCGTGACATCCGCGACATGTACTTTCCCCGATTCGTGAGTGATACGTGATTGGAAATAATTTAAGATGCTGCGATAAAGCAATTTGCGCAAATTTAAGATGAAAGAGGCGACGGACGGGTCGCAGCCACAGCAAAACACACATAAAATGGAAGCATTTTCACAACTGTCATTGAAATGTCAACATAAATCTACTGACATCCAGTGCCAGGTCCTGTTCGTCCTGTTCGTCCTGTTCGTCCTGTTCGTCCTGCGCTCCTTTCGCCATTTCTCCGTCGCCCATTTCTCCGCCGCTTTCCCAGCGACTTTTGCGCGCTGCGTGACGTAAATGCTGATGAATATTTCTCATCTGTTGGCTGCGGTTCTCCAGCTGAAGTGGGTGGAGGAGCTGCTGCCTGCTGATGCGGAGCCTTCCCTGCAGCTGTGCTGTGCTGTGCTGTGTCCTGGCCTCCGGCTCATCCGGAACACAGAAAAAATAAACTAACAAGACGATAAAGCTTGTGCAGATAATTATATTATTTCCAGCTTATATAGTATATGCATGGCATATCTCTTGGCTCGCAGTAGAGCAATCCTAACCATTGTTAATATTATGCTAAAGTTCTCGCGTTTTTCTTCAAGTGTGGTATCATAGCTGAGCTGGAGGGCGCTCTGTGACTCCCAACAGCGAAATGGGCTTGTCAGTTTTGATGAACTATCTTTGGCTGCCCTGTTTCGCTGCTAATGCTAATGCCTCTGACAGAGATCTATGTGCGGTCTGATTCATTCGAGTCCCAGTCCCACTCCCAGTCCCACTCCCACTCCCAGTCCCACTCCTAGTACCAGTACCAATCCCTATCCCAATCCCAGACCCAGACCCAGTCTCAGTCTCAGTCGCAGACTCAGTTTCCGGCGGCTTGCAGACCTCGAGATGAGGTCACGTAGAGCTGCGTCGACGGCCGCTTGTTTGGCTTATTAAATGCTCAGTTGTCCCGCTCCAATTGCAGGCATTTCGGGATCGTCCTGCTCCTGCATTTAGTATTAATCTGGCTTAAATGTGATTAATGTCTGGTCTGCGGCAAGCTTACCGCCCCGTGCCCCTTGCCCCATGCTCCATGCCCCAGGAGTGCTGCGGTCTGACAAAGTCTGGATAAACTAAGCCCGGATCAGCATGTGTAATCAATATGGCCATTAACATTCAGAATTCAATTAGAAGCTGTGTCTGCCCAGCCTCGGGGCATTTCTAAGATGGCTCTGATACATTTTAATTGGTTTGGAGACAGCTAGTTTGTGGGTGCTACTTAAACCCATTCAACTGTTATTGGGACAGAGTTTAGCGAGCATTTGATTGCAGCTATTCGAATTAGGTGTGCTAAGACACATTTACAATTAATATGTGATGTATTACTACCTCTAGTACCCCATCCTCGCCCATCCGACAAAATAGCTGTCCCAGGACTCAGTGCACCGCCTTGGGTGGGTTAAACCTTTCGGGGGTGGGGAATGGCCTTCAATTGCACCTTTGGTGGCGCCCCAACTTGTGGCAATATCTTGGTCGCAGGTCCCAAACAGCGGCATTCATTAGCCGCCGGGTTTGCTTTAAATTTAATTGTTTGCCCGCTGCCGCTGTGCACTTTGTGGTTTAATTAAGACGGGATTGGGGGTATACTCGTACAATGTATGTGGATGTGGGTGGGGCAGACAGACGGCAGCTGCCTTAAACCAAATTACACTAATTGGGTTACCATATGACAGGGCAATGCGTCGACTGTGACATTTGTTTGCCATGGCTTGCCAATGCTTGCATTATGTCCGCCCACATCCTTCGCCCGCACAAACACAGGCGCCCAGTACGCCAGTGTGGTGTGGTGTTGATCTACACTGCGAGAAAATGTCAGTATGTAATCCGCGCTGGGCCCATCCCGCACTACTTCTTGGCACTCCTTTCAGAACGCATCAGCACTCGAATTCTACGTGATAATGATAGTTATCCCCCCCGATTGCTCGCAGTGCATCATAAGCCCAGTCGTCAGTAAGTCCTTCACTCCACCGAGCGTTTGCACTCGCAGTCGCCAGCTTGTAATAAGCTGCAGAATCATTTTCCGCATGCCGGCTGCTTTGACAGCTGCAATACCACACATGGCTCAAAGGGTCGAAAAGCGGGCCACATGGGGAAAAAGGGGAAAAAGGGGCAAAGTGGCAGAGGACATGGGGAGTTGGTTAGCGGCGCAGACCGCACTCGAAATGGAAGCCAAAGGACTCGGGCTTAGTTAATTGAGTGGACAGCAAGGAGGTCTTTAAAGTGGGATTACATTTAACTGGCAAGGATAAGAAGATAAGCATTCTATAGTACATACATATGTTAGCCTATATCTTACAAGCTCATTTGCTTCTTAGTGAAGAAAGGAGAAAGTTTTACTTTGTATTAGTTCAACTAGGGGTAGAAAGGGAATGTGCATTTCTTGCGGCTTGGCGCAGCTCCTAAGCCTCGACGGCCGGCTCCACGGACAAGGACCTGCTGCTCACACTGCCAGCGGAGGTCATGATGTCCTCCAGCATTTGGTTGAGCGACTCGGAGCCCAGGGCGTACTCCTGCTTGTTGGCACTACGGTTGTGCATGGCGTCCAAGTAGACGCCGCTCGAGTTGCGCTCGCTGCTCAATATGTGCTGCAGGACATTGCTGATCTGCTCGGAGCCCAGGATCTTCGGTTGCTCGGTGGCCAGTCCATCGATGGCCGCCGTTCCCAGCTGGCTTGAAATTTTGGCGGGCGACTCCTTCTCGTTGGCAGTCTTTAGAAAACGAATCGCCTGTGCAGTGGCCAAGGCTCCGGCCGTAAAAGAAGTCAGCCACTGAGCAATCGAAATCATTGGGAAATGGATATATATTAATGATTCGAAAAAGAATTTAGACCTTGTTTTGAAAGTTCGTTGCGGTTGCTATGACTTAAATTTAAATAGTTCAGCGCACTTTCCAAGCGAATATAAATTAATTTTACTTTATTAGTTAACTTTTTTTTTAGCCACTGGCTAAGCTTACAAAGCATGTTATTAAACTTAATATTTTTCAAGAGCTTTAAATATTTCGAATTTTTTTGGCTAGAAAATAGCTAATAGGCTTTTATCGATATATCGCGGCGATAGTGCCAGCTGTTCACGCCCACAGTTTGACCGATGTGGCAGCCCTGGTCGGCCACCAAAAATAAACATTGGAATTTTCGCTTAACTTGATAGAGTTTTATCCTCTTAGAGCGATGCTGCCGGGCGTTGGAGTGTTCGGAACGGGGGAGATAGCCAATGTGCTGGTGCCGCTGCTGCGGGAGAAAGGATTCGAGGTGCGGGCCATTTGGGGCAGGACCCTCAAAGAGGCGAAAGAGACTGCCACCACGCAGAATGTCCAATTCCATACGAACGTAATCGACGATGTCCTGCTGCGAAAGGATGTGGACCTGGTGTTCATCGTTTGCCAGCCCTTTCTGCACGCGGAGATCTCGGTAAAGGCCTTGGGAATCGGGAAGCATGTGGTGTGCGACAAGCCAGCAGGATTGCACCAGCAGGACGCACTAAAAATGGTGCGGGCTTCCCAGTACTATCCCACTCTGATTTCCCTGGTCAACCATCCCTTGAGGTTCCTGCCCGCCTTCACCCACATGCGTCGCTGTTTGCAGGAGGAGCTGATTGGCTCCATTGGCGACGTGGTGCTCATGGACGTGCGCGTTCAGATGGGAACTCTCTTCCCCGAGAAGTTCAACTGGATGTGCGATGCCCAAATGGGCGGCGGTGCCCTGAATCTCGTGGGATCTGTGGTGGACTTGGTTACCTTTCTGCTGCAACAGCAGGCAATAAGAGTGCATGGAGTCCTGCGTTCCTACACCAAAACCACGGCGGCCATTAATGGCATTCGACAAATTACGGCTCCGGATTTCTGCAACTTCCAAATGGAGCTGGCCAGTGGAACACTGGTCACAGTAGCGCTGCACAGTCACACTGTGCCCGCAAAAGCCTTCTCGCAGGAAGTGCTCATCTATGGCAGCAAAGGACACCTGGTGGTCCGCGGCGGCGACCTATTTGTCCTCAAGGAGGGCCAGCCCAAGGAGGAAGCTGTCTATGTGGATGTTCAGGATCTGCACTTCGCCACCAATAACTCCTTGCTACCACGACCCTATATCAAGGGACTCTGCAAGATGGTGGGCGCTCTGAAAGAAGCCTTCGGCAGCAAGGAGTCCTCCTGGGTTAAGGCCCCAGTTTCCACAGCGGCCACCTTTGAGGATGGCCTCTACGTCCAGGCTGTGGTCGAGTCCATCCGCAAATCGAACGAGACCAGGCAGTGGCAAAGGGTTCAGTTGTCCACCGACAGCCCCCTGAATCACGACCAGATAATTCGATATGCACGCATGTCCACAATGTGAGTGAGTCGGTCTTAGGTGCAATATATGAATGATTCCACTATATATTTTTTATATAACATACGTGTTTAGTCTTTAAGCGTTCAAAAGATTCAGGCTGTTAGGCCGGCGTCATCTCCATCAATGTATTTAACTTATTTGTACGGCATCAGCATTTTGCAACTAATAAAATTGATTTGTTAGACTGTCACTCAAGTCTTTTATATTCGCTGGAATATAGTTAATAGTTCCATTTTGCGCTGGAGACAGCTATATTGCGAGTAAGCAAACAGAAGTCATCATATGTACCAAACGTTTTATTATAAAAACAAAAAATTTAAAACACAAACTAAGCGAAATATGCCATATACACGTAATTGCAACTTAGGGCTAAAACTAAAGCTAATCACTAAAGAGACGAAACAAAACGTTGATCACAAAAGTATCTTTGTAGCGGACCTTATAGCAGTAGATGAATATTCAAGACTTGGCATAGCTGGAGTTCCTCGCGGAGATCCAGCTTAGTGGATGAAGTATACGGTTCACAGGGCAAGATGGAAACGGGTGTATAGCGATTGTGTTGCAGTTGATCTTCCTTTTTGGTATATCAGCACTTAAACTGGAGTAAGCTACCCTAAAGCCTTCTTGCATACAATATTTCGGAGAATATTTAAATAAATACCTAAGCTAACATCGAATCGGTCGATCAATCATAAAAACACAAAGGGGAGTTTCGAATTCGGATCTTAAGACAAGAAGAGATGGAAAGACACCCGACTATGTACATAAGGATTAACACTGGGACTACGCCTTGGGCATGGAATCCTATCGTCTGTTGAGCTTGTGCCACAGAGTGATGACGGTCAGCACATGCATGACTCCGATCACGATGCCCATGAGGAGCAGGCAGTCGGACATGTGCACATCCGATATCATCATGTACTTGAGGAAGACCTTCGGGCTGCGGAAGTGGCAGTACATCGCAGTCTCGGGGCACTCCAGAAAAGGTCGATCCATCCCGTAGATGGCGTTCAACGCCCCATGGAATCCGGCTCGGAAGTAACTCAAGTGCCACATCCACCGGAAGAGGGGCGTGATGTCGATGTAGCGCGTGCAGAATCCAAACACGGAGAACATCACCGCCAGAATGGGTCCCAAAAACACGGCAAGCTGAGGTAGAAAGATCAGTCATTACTAATTGGATTCCCAGTTAGCTGACGGCGTGCGGAACCCACCTTGGTTGGCAACGTGGCTCCCACGAAGAAGCCCCAGGCCTGGGCGCTCAAAGAGGCCATTATGCCCAGCAGCACAAAGTAATAGATCCGGAATGAGTCCGTGGCATCGTTCCCAGTCAGGTGCACGCTGATGATGATGTACATGGCGGTGCAGAGGCTCTGAAATGTGGGAATGCAAACATGAGTAAGCCAGTGGGAATGGAATGGAATGGGTTATTAATTGGTTGATTTGCCATACATTAATTATATTGATTTGTATGTCATTTACCATTTATGATAATATTATAATTCATTGCATTGATATGGGCCATGATAAGTGATTAATAGTGGGTAGATTAGATAAAACTAGTATATGGTTTCCCACTTTCATGTGTAGAACTGGTATGACTAACTGAGAAAATAGAAAAGCAGCCAAGAGAAGGCTGCCCTAATTACCAAAAATGCTAGCCCTTCGAAACGCAAAGCATTACGGCAAACAAAAGAGTTTCTTTCATTGCCAATTTCCCTACATGGCCCACACACACTCATATGTGCACATATATGCACACGTATATGCCGGAGTATCGGAACAATCAGGGAAAAATCACTGCAAATTACAGGTAGTCGGGCTTACGCGATTCTGTCACGCAAATGAAACGCAAACTCGAACATCGGCGATTTCACATCGTTAATTTGACTTAATGACCGAGCGGTAATTCATTAGGCCACTACCACCTATGGAAGCTTAGTTCTAAATGATGATTAATGATCCATACCGTTGGGGTTGGGTTCCGATCGGTCGGGTGATCTGTAGTAGTAAAGTGGGGCTCACCTGGAAGGGTATTTCGAAGGAGATCAGCGAGAGGAAGTAGGGTCCCAGCTTGTACCAGCGGTTGAAGTGCTCCCGTGTCAGCATGTCAATTTCCAGCGGAACTGCGGATAAAGATAATTGATAAGTGAGATTGCGATTAAATTCGGATTCGGGTTGGATTCAAAGCGATCCGACGTGTGCGCACGAAGGTGAGGGCATTACATTGTACATATGTAGGTCAGGTCAGTAAACCGAAACCGGTAAAGATCGAGTCCCCAGTTCCACCAACTCCCCCAGTTCCACCAGCTCCACCGGCTCATCCAATGCCTCCTGTCTGCAGCAATTAATTGTAAGTCGAGAACCGCTGGCCAACCGGTTTTATTATACAATAATCGCAGCTTGTGGCTCTTGTATTTAATAATTATTTACTTAGCGGGCTTCAGGATCGCCTTTTTCGGGGGAGAATTATTACATGGAGATTATTAATGACAAAGTGGATCGGATCGGCAGGGATCTTTTATCGCTAATCAGATCTGCCCTCGTTTCGAGGGCTTATGTTCCCATAAATATATTTTCAATAAGTTTCTTATGGCCAAGCTGACTGGATACTGGATACTGACAAGGCGACATAGCCAATAGAACAAACTTTATGTTTTAATTTTAGCAGCTTCTAAAATCAACTATCTGAATCTGTAGATCAACCCAGCTAATGATTCACTAGCTAAGCACCAAATCGTGTTTCCTTTCTGGCAATTAGGAGCCACGAAGTTGTGTGCAAATGCCAAGAAATGATTGGCTAATCCGCATTCCGAGTAAATAAGTATCTAAGCAAAATATCTTAGAACGCGGCAGCTAGAGACAAAGCAAAGTGGCCAAAATAAACAGACATTGCGCAAGAACAGCTGCAGTTTTTGGCCAAATCTGGCGACAAATTTTTGCATAACTTGGCCAGCCAAGGAAACCATTGACTGGAAACTGGGAAAGGCCAAGACGGAGGTGGAGGTGCTCGCTAGCACTGGAGAACCACTTGGATAAATGCATTTGGGAGGCGAGGTGCGATCACCTCTGCGATTTCAGATACTTACACGTCAAGACCACAGCCATTTTGCCGGTGTAGACCAAGAGCAGCGTGGAGCCGTACAGATACACGTAGTTTCCCAGCACACTCTGGGCATTGTTGCCCACGTTCATGTACAGGTACCCGAAGACGACTCCGATGAAAATGTGCGAGAAGATGCGTGCCAGCAGCAGAAACTGAAAGAAAGATACGAGCCATTAGATACTTTATGCAAGCACAGTTTGCTTTGAACTTTCTCATGCGAACGCGAAGAACTCTTTAATGTCCTTGTAAATACGCGGATTTTGTTGGTTACCCGCTTGTTTTTTGTGTTCACAGCCGTTTTCGTTTTAAGTGACACATTTATGGGCAGTTGTCTCAAGGTAGGGCTATACGCCATGTCCAATTGCCATAAAGGCAGCATGCATTGTGGGAAAGTGGGTCTAAACTATTACATATAGTTAGTTAGCTAAGCCCATACATGTAATAAACATTTTCGTACTTAGATAAATGTTGAACCGATGGGAAACCGTCTAGCAACGCCGTTCAAGTAGCTGGCAAGCCCAAGGCTCCGCAATTTGATGGCTATTGCACTGACCGCGGCTGTACCTTTTGGCAACTTATGGCCAGCCAGTGGTCGTGTAGTGGATGTTGGTCATTAGAACACTGCAAAGCCGAAATCTATGTGAAGGCTGAGTGCTGGCATTACTTTTCAGTTACGAGCCGCTCGAGTGGCTCCGAGATTCTCGGTGTCGCCGGTTCTGTTGGCCAGTTCTGTTGCCCAGTTCTGGTGGCCAGCTCTGTGACACTGACAAGTCAATATCGACGGCTCTGGAGGTGCTAACAAAGCTATGCCCACACTGCACTGTTTGAGTGGCCGAGTGCAGTATGCAGAAGCACATTAATCGTGTGCAGTCACATAAAAGCCAGTTAGCGCGCTAAGTGATCATCACACAAGCCGTTCAATTTCACATTTCAAAGGTACCTCGAGTGCTAATTGGGCACATTCGGATGATAAACGTCGGCCATCAATCTCGATGGCATTTCTGATTCCGTATGTATTTATTTACTTATTTATTTCTTATGCTAAGCACTTGAGCCTTTGCCCTGAGTCATTTGTTTTCATTTGTCGCGGTGCCAACGAACTGAAAGTCGTGTTAAGTGTAGAACAACCCATCTAATCAATCAATATTTGTTAATCCGGCTTGCATAGCTATGAGAAATGCATTTACACAACTGATTTGTGTGCTTGAATTACTTTCAAGCGCACGAGTGGCAATTAAAAATCTCGCTTAATGCCGCGATTATATGTTTAAGCATAATGCCTTCGGAAACTAACAAAAAAAAAGGCAGCAAGTGCCCTATTATATTTCGCATGCATGATATTATATCACAATTATGATTTTTTAGCAAAATCCGAAAGCGTGGCGAAGTGGCCAACCTTCCCAAAAAACTTATAGTACTCCAATGTACAACCACAAAATGGTAATGTGCAGCTGTGCTGTAATTGCTCGGAGAAATAACAAAAAAATGAAAACGAAAATAAAGTAAGAAGCGGCTATTTATGAGATTAGCCATTAAGAATTACGCAGAAACGAGATTAGCCGAAACTGGATTCAATTTTTCGAGGACGCCGCACCAATTACCAAATCAACTCGACTGTTAACCACTTAGCCACTGCCCTAAACCGGCTTTAAACTAATTGTTACCCATTTTGTGCATTAAAGTTATTGCAGCGCGAGTTATTAAAATGTAAGCTTAAGTATTTTGAAAATCTGGCAGCTATATAGCAAATATTGTTGCCATATCTCGAGCCTTGAACTTTGAGTGCAAACGGAGCTTCGCATGATATCTAGTTCGTGGTATTGAGGCCCCACTGTATGGCTACTCACGTAGTTTCGCTTGGCGCAAATCAAGATGCGCTGCATCAGGAGCACATACTGCATGAGGAACGAAGCCGATCGGATGGCATTGGACGGCCTGGCCAGCTCACTGCCACTGGCACTGGCAAAGCTCCGTGGCTGGGGCTGCAGGTTTTTCTCGACGAGATCGGGGTCCGTGCTCTCGGGTGGGCCGCTCAGTGCCTTGATCTCCTCCAGAGCCAGCTCCTGCGGCGATGGCTTCACGTAGTCGAAGCTGTCGAACTGCACCTGGGCAACTTTGGCCAGCGCTTGACCCAGCGTCGTGCCGACGATGTTTTCTGCAATTTGGAGAAAGTTCAACATAGTAGCTGGCAGCTATAGTAGGGGAAATTGGCGCACCATGCGCCAATAATTGGCCATTTTCCGTAAACAAAAAAGCTTTGCTTGTGTATATATCTATGTTTCAAGCACATTTATATCAGCGCAGTAGTGGAACACCTCCACTCTAACGACTTAAACTTTAAAACGTGGCCCAATAAAGATGCTATCACTGGACCGTAACAATATTCGCATAAACTTCATTCAAACTTTTATATTTAGAATACTTTAATGTCCAGGGCATGGCAACAGATCCGAGGAGTTCAAAACTCACCTTTAATGGTGGCCACGAGGCATGCCATATCGGAGCTGCTCATAAAGCAATGGCGATCCACATCCTCGTAATACTTTTTATTGGCCGCATGGATTAGCTCATTCAGGTCACGTTGATGCTCGCCCACGGCCACTTCCAGCACTGAAATCCATACGATAGGATATGATATGACATATAGATGGATAGCTGGAGAGCAGGGGATGGACTTACGATAGTCGGCTGGGTTGTGGTAGCTCGGGCAGACGAGCTGCTGGTCGGCCAGGAAGGGCACCAGTTCCCTCACAGGTCCTTGGTACATGCAGTGGCCATCCACGACGGTGTAGAGCTTGTCGAACATCTCGAAGATCAGGGCACTCGGCTGGTGGATGGTGCAGACTATCGTGTGGCCCTGGGAGGCCAGCTTCTTCAGCAGAGCCACGCAGGAGCTGCACGAGGAGCTGTCCAAGCCCCTGGAAGCCGAAAAGACGAACAGAACGAGCCGGCCATTAATTCAACTTTCGGAGTGACTCAACTGGGTTTAATTGCTCTGCCTGGATAACCTTTGAGCAGCCAACGAATAACAACCCCATTAAACCTCTGTCTTACTGACAGAAAAGAACATCAAGCAATTGGACAACTGGAACTTTAATACTAGGAGAGATTGGGGCTCGAACTTGAAACGAAGTCAAATGAAAGTGACAAACGAGTTTGTTCCCAAAATCCACTTACCAATGTAAATCGAGCGGCATTGCACAGATTCGATCGGCATTTTAATGTACAATTTCAGAAACGTGTTCTTTCAATTGTTATTAACTGCCTGAAACTGAGAGTTAGGTATTCGTATCCCAAATTCACGTTTACACTTTGCTTAATACCCTTCTATACATGTATCTAACAGCAAATAAATGGTGAAAAGTGAGGTCTTAGAAGATATGCCGATATCTGCAAGCTTATTTATGGGTATATATTATATATGATATCAAAGCGATTCTCAAAAATAACCCAGTTGTTCTCCGCTTTTGTTCTTGTGATATTTTTGGAACTGGCAACTCCCTTTGTCTGTAAACCATCCAGTCATGATTTTCACTTCGGAATGGTGGAGTGTTCAACTGGTTGTCTGAATCAACTTTTACCCAGTCATGCCCCATGAAAAGGGACTCATAATCCCCACCCAGACGACTGAAAATAGCTGACCCTTAATGGGCGCATAAATCGGATTTAGTTTAGCAGATTTATAAGTAATATAACCGCAGACCCATCAATCCCCATTAAAATAATCTACTACCAATGAAAAATTTGATTAATTACGCGATTAATGAGCGCAGTAATTAAATGAATATTCAATAACAAGATACATGTCCCATGCTAAAAATTTAAATAACAAACTGTTTTTTCAGCTCACTGAGCACCACTAATCAAAGCAAGTCCAAACTATGAAGCAGACTATCTGGACAATTGATAAGCCCTCAGCCATAGAGCCATATAGTCGGGGACAAACTTGACTTGCGGGTCAGTTGGTGTTTTTGCTGAATTTCCGCCAGGCAAAGTTTGCTCATCATCGCCATCGGAATGCTGGAGATGATCACTATCATGGCTACTCCAATTGCACAAGTCTGCGGGTATATAGTGGCACTTACGTCGTCGGCTCGTCCAGATATAGCACGGGAGGATTACTTATCAGCTCCAGGGCGATTGCGAGTCGCTTCTTCTGTCCACCCGAAAGCTTCCCGGTGGGCACATTGTAGCGATGGTCCAGACCCAGCAGCGATAAGATGTGTTTGATCTGCAGATGGTACAGAAGTGTTTCGGATAAGATATCGCATCATTGCCCTGCGATGTTAGCACTCGCTTGGACTGCTTTAGAGCCATAAATTGTACTAGGAAAAGCTCTGGCTTAAACTCGGGATGATCACTTACCAGGTCCATTTTGTACGCCTTGGTGACCTTGAAGCCCAGTTTCAGATGGGCCGCCAGGAGCATTATCTCGCCGACCATCAGCTGGGGGCGCAGCAGATCGTCCTGGTGGATGTAGCACAGCATTTGGCGGAATCTCTCCGAGCTGGGAGCCATTGGCTTTTTATTCACCCGGATATTGCCCGACACGCCAGTGGAGCTGTTGAAAATAGGCGTTGGGGTACAGAGTGAAAATGGGTGGGACAAAAATCATAATATAATCGGACATAATCACTACAGGAATTCAGCATGAGCTGGGCTGAATGAAAAACAAGCTTCACAACAAGCGTCTAGTTCGGGGAAGTAAACCCATGTGTCGCTTTCAAGTTCATAGTTTACTGACCGATAGCGTTTGGCAATGAAATCCGTGTACCGTGTACCGTGCACCGCCTGGGGGCATCGTTTTTGCCGCCACGTCCACAACTTGAATCATGATAATTAAAACAGCAGGCTGCAGCTTGTGGTTCCATCTCCCCCCTGCACGTGCGTTGCATTTATAAATTGCTAAAATGTTTATTTACTAAAAATGCTGTAATAGCTGTCAGTTGGCCATCGAACGAGCGCTGCGATTAAGCGGCGATTTCCTGCGATATGCGTCAATTTGCGGACTTGTGACTCAGAGATTGTTGCCCATCCCCGCCGGACTGAAGTCCTAATTATGCAATGGCTGAGAACTTGAACCGCGCTGCCGGAGGAAGTGATGAGATTATGTCCGGGATGGAACGGCAATCGCCAGTGCACTGCCTTCCATACGTCAAATGAGAAACGCGCGATTGTGATTCATGTGTACTGTGTAGCTATCAGCTTAGACATTTGCAATGTGAAATTCCTCTAAATCTAATTTCAGTCCGAGTATCTCTAATATGAATATGAAACCCTACATCTTGCTTACAACCATTTGCCTTCTAATCTGTGTTTGCAAGGGCAGATACTAGAACTGGGTGGCTTTCCACAAGCCCTTCGATCTCTAACCCCGCCATGTACAAGTCCAATCATATACACGTAGCTAACCAAATGCAGCTGAGTTACTTGCCGACACTGGAACAATGTGCTGATTGATTGGACGACTGCGACGACTGCGACGTCTGCACTTTATATGCACGGCCGATGTGTCCAATGTGTAATTAAATGGCAAGAAACAGATTGCATATTCAGCGATATAGCCATAAATTAAGTGCGAAGCTGCCCCGCCACGCTGCAAATCGATTTTCAAGTTCAACTGTGGGGAAGACTCACCAAAATCCGGACATCACGTTCAGGAGCGTACTCTTGCCGGCTCCCGAAGGACCCATGATGGCGGTGAGTTCGCCAGAGCGGAAGCTGCCATTCAGGCCATGCAGGATCTCCTTGGTGACTGCGGCGCCATAGTCCAATCAAATCAATAAGTAACTAATAAAATCTATCAAAAATGTAGATACCTACCGAACTTCCGCTCCGGGAAGGAGAACTTCTTCACCGTGTAGCGCACGTCGGAGAACTCGATGTCCACGGGATCGCAGTGGTCGAAGTTGGCATGCGCCACCGCCTGCTGGTAGTTGGGCCTCGGGAGTCCGGTCAGGTCATTGGTCACCTTGGTGGTCAGCTCGGTGGAGCCCCTGGACGAGGTCGACGACGTCTCGTCGATGGACAGCTCCGAGCTGGCCGCCGTGGTGCAACAGTTGATGCCCAGGCAACCGCCGTCGTGGTCACCATGGTGATCCTTCAGGCTGCAGACGCCGGAGCTGCTGCTGGCATCACTGCTCGCACCACCCACGCAGCAGGCGGCATCCGAGGCCTTGATGTCTGGCAAGAGGGTCATGTTTCCACGGATGCCCTAATGTTTCTGGTCAGCGGAGCAGGAGTCTGGAATGTCACACAGAGAGGAATGCACTCTTTAGATGGTCGAGGGTTCAGGAAACAGCGAAGATTAGGCTTATCAACGCAGACGTGTTTGCATTTAGTCAAGGCGGAGGCTAAGCGCTAATAGTGATAATATTATTAATCATGCTAATACATTTGGTTCATTTTCATTTTCTGTCTAGTTATGTGTTTGTTGCATGTGAAAACAGAATTCGCGTTCATAATTAATGGCCTCTCAGCAGTTTTTCGCCCAAGTGTAGAATTATAGAAGCCGCTTTAGAATTAACGACCTGTTTGCTCGCTGGGGCGTTAACTTCAATTAATGTTGATATTTGACTACAAATTATTTATTTGTTGCATGCAAATTAATTTTTTTTGGGGGCGTTTCACTGCGCTTGTGCAATTTAGCAAAACACTTTATAGGCGCACTTGCATATCGCAAACGCAGCAGATGCGTCATCAAATATCTCTTACATAGTACATACGCGTATGTATTATATATAAAAACACTTTTGTTTTGTTTTCTGGGCTTTTGTTTAAGCCTGTCTCGAACAAAGAAAGTTATTGAGATTTAAAAGGCATTTATGTGGGATGGGGGCACTTCGCTCAGTGAGAACTGAGGTCTGTCAGACTGATGGATAGATTTGTAGGCTGGCAGTCTGAAGATCGCTTATCTGCGACGAATTCCTCTTGGAGTCCAATAAGCCTTAAGTTTATTCACAGACGGTTCGATGGTCTGAAAAGCATGTCATGTAATCAAATAACCAAACAATCTTTTCGTCTGCCTTCTTTTGGCGAATTTCTCCTCTTTGATTCGATGACTCGACATTATGCAAACATCGACAGTCAAAGAACGAATTAAATTGAAGACTTAGTTGTGAATTAAATTCGATTTGAAGAAACGGTGTCAATAGCAAATATTGCTGTTCTAGTCCGAATGATATTAGAATAGATTTGTATTTGTCTATTCCTCAGTTAGCTAATGTTTGCTAATTTTATGTACCCTTGACTTAGGTCAGTAATTTTTTGCCCGATTTAGGGTTAGCTAATTACTTATGCAAACAAATAAGCTGGCCGGAATCGCCTAGAATGTTGTTTGCACTACTTGATGGAAAGGGTTGTAACTAAGAGTTGGGAAATACTTGCACTTAATAAAATAATATGCCAAATTACACTGCCTTACTCAACACAAAACGTTGAAAGAACCAATATCTAGGCTGACACACATGCAAATTGGGCTTGCAAAGTGCTTTCGATTCGCTCGAACTTCAAAAAACGCTTTTCCAGTGACTTTGGGCGGCTTTTTTCGTGCCAGGCTGTCCACCCATGTATTTTTCGATTTTGTTTGGCCAACGAGTTTCGAGTAGCTGACTGATATTGACTTTGGGGTAAAGAGTTTGTGTCTGGCTTGTTAGCTGAATGACAAGTCAAACACTGTTGAGACAAGGCGAAACCAGTTTTACATAAAGAACTGCAAATCATTTACACGATTTTCGCATTTCGCAGTCTTTGATTAGCCAAAAAATAAAGCCGAGCAAGTCGAGAAGTGCGACATGATCTTGGTGGCAACTGGAAGTTCAACTGGTTCTGTCCTGAGTGCATTTCGAGTGCAGTTTCATTGAGTTTCCATTGACAGTTTCCATCGATTGGGCGACTGTGGCACACACAATTGAGTTCAGCATATGGTCGACCATTTCACGACGCTTGTGACACGATTGACATAAATATAATTATGTGAACATTTTGGAGTGCATATGAAATTAGAAAATCAAAGTACTCAACCATTAAATCATGAAATACCTAAATCGGAAGTACACGTATGTGGTGCATTTACTGCCAAGAGAGGAAGGCACGTAATTAGTTTTTATTATCCAGCATTGTTCACTTCACTTAATCTCTAGAAAGTATAAAGTGCATAGTTTTAGCTCATTTGTTAAATCTGTGCCTTAGCTGAATTTCAGCAACAATTAATATTTTTATTGCAACACCCGAGCTGCGATGACTCAAAGATAATTGTGTATGCACCTAGTAGCCCGGAGATCGTGACCCTGCTTCAAAAGTGGTTCAGAATCACCGAAACGGAACTATGAGAATCCGGGTAAGCATATAATGATCATATAATTTTGGAGATCATATCATCTCGTCGCAAAGGTCGTTGGGACCTTTAGACATTCGGTCTGCTGTCTGTTCATAACCCAGTCGATGCAAATTGTTATTACATAAACTCGAAACAATATCGAAAAACGCTCGCCATTTCAATTAGAGTCACGAAACTGAGAGATCATGAACAACTTCAGCACAGAAAATAAAACAAAGTAGATGAGAACTACAATAGTATGAGGCAATGAGGCGGCTACTGCAAAGCCACGATAAATACAAAATACAAAGCAAAAAGGAAAACTAAGCCGCACATTACGTATACGACCCCTGTAACACCACTATTTCACTGCTCGCCTCGCGATAAAGAAAAGTGACATCGCCAAGGCCAGCACGTGGCCAGCAAAATAATGTTAATGGATCAGGGTTTATCTCAGCCAGACTCGGAGAACATACGTATATGCACAAGAATGAGTTCTATGACAGCGATTATTCATATATGTACATCAGTACATATGTACATATGTATGTACATATGTACGTCGCAGTAGCCGGCATAATAATAAGTTTGTTTTGATTTCCAATATTTGTCTTGCCTTTTTTTGTCTAATTGTTAAGTTATTTCTCGCTTCGAGTGGCAGTCAGCCAATGACCGCTATATTCGGTTTGTTTATAATTTATAATTCGAGTGCATTAGTTGGCCATTGGCTACGCACACTCATACGTTCGTACTTTCTATTGTGCGGCTCGCGTAATAAGCCAGTTGAAGAAAATACGTGTAAGGATGATTGAATGGACATTTTGATAGAGGGATTAATCTGCTGGAGTAGCGGAAGAAAAGTCCTCGATACAAGTAATTGCCGCAACTGTTTCCCAAACAAATTAGAAACACATTGTGGCTGGGCATGGGTATGAGATGGGTATGGAAGTGAATAAATTTGCATAGCACAATTCCCCATTCAAGGCACACTCATGAATAAGTAAGTCGAGTGATGCAACTGGAAATGCTGTTCGCAGCGGATCGCATAATCGAGTGGGAGTGGAAGTGGGAGTGTGAGCAAGTCGCACGATAAAGAAAAACCAGCCGATGAAGTCGATTCTAATGCGATGGCCTACATTTTCCAGTTTCAAGTTCTGTTCAAGAGTAACGCGGCAGACAGAGAGGGCAATCGAAGAAAGAGCAGGACAGGGTTCAAACGGGTAGCTTTTCTTCCAAGAAAGACAGGCCAAATTATGTACAAGCAGAAATGTTTACTTTCTAATCGAGAGTTTTCGCATTCACAGCTCTTTCTATTTGTGGATATATTTTTAAGCACATTTCTGAACAGATTCAATGGTATGTGAGCAGATTTATGAGAAATTAAAATATTGTGGTAACTTAGCAGATATACAAAGCAGAAGCACTCTTCTTTTTCTCTCAGTGCCTAGCAGACTTTCCGTATTCCTCTGTTCTTTGTCTACACAATTCTTCTGGTGACTCAACCCGCTCCTGCACCCCACTCCCCCCACAGCTTTCTGTCGTTCTTCTCCGTTTAATGGGTCAAAAGGTAACCAACTCGGCGGTGTTAACGAACCTCTTGACTGCAAGTTCTTCAGCGGCTCTTTCTTCGCTGTAGTGCACAACTAATTTGGATTCTTCTCGGGAAGTCGTAAGTTTTGAATGAAAACACATAAACACAGAGAAATGTTTTCTTTTGTACTCCTCTGGTAACTGCAGCGGGAAATAATTGCAGTCTCTGTCTTATTAACCTTTGATTAACATACGCGAACACGCGATGATTGTTTTATTGTTGTTAGGCGCACTTCTTGTATTTTTTGTTGATTTAATCGACTTTGTTGCACTTTCTTCACATTTTTCTACTTTTCCTCTCGGTTTGCGGTCGGTGCTTCGGTTGCCTCGGTTTTTGCCCCTGCTTCCATTGAACTTATGCAGATGGGCAGCGACGCGTAAATTAATTTCAATTGCGTGTGCTATACATTATGTGCTTCGATTTCTGTGTTTCTCGATTTTCCCCCCCGACTCCGATTCCCGCTGAACAAGAATATATACTCGTATATATGCTCCGCTGCACGTGCGCTCGCCACGCTCGCTGCCGATCAACTAAGCGGTGGTGCGCTCTCCACGATGCCTTTATAAGACCCCCATCCGAACCCGACTCTGCTGCTCCGGCGGAGACTCTCCCTCTCTCTCTCGCCGGCCGGTTACGTCTACGTTACGTTACGGGATTGCTCCCAACTCCGATATCCAGTTAACCCCATGAGTGCGGCGTATACGCGATCTGCCTGCTACGAAATATTCATAAGTTTCTTGCAATCTCTTAGATTCCGACGGATTAGTAATATATTATTGGGGGTTATAAATTAAGTGTTAACACAAGTGGTTCGTACATGTTCCATGTCATCCTTTAAGAACTTGCTCATAATCCTGAGTTTTTCCAGAAAGGGTTCTATGCATTTCTTCGAAGCAAAGTACTTCGTTTGAAACAAATCAAAAGTTAGTTAGATACATATTGTATGCTTCCTGCCCCGTTTGAACGGATTACATCATAATATATTATAGGATTTTCATTACTATTAAAGACAGGGTGTCCGAAAGTCGAGTCAAGTAGCATGTTGCTTGCATATGCTTATTATTTGTGCATTACGAGTGATATACCCTGACCTCTATCGCAATCCCGTTAGGCAGCACGTAGTGCACTACGTAGTGCGAATCTCTTTGGCAAATCTCCCGATTTCTTTCTGGGCTTTTTTCGCCACGATCGCTGCGTGGTTTGCACCAGTCAAAGTCAAGTTTTTCCTATGACGTTAGTTTTTCAATCGCCGCAATTTTTCTTTTACTGCGAATCAGTTTGCGGCTCGAGCTGATTTATGTGTGGGCTTTAAAAACAATGTGGAAAATTGCAGTTTGACTGGGACTTTTTGCATTGTTTCACAGACAGAGCGCGGATTTATTCGGGTTTATTGATCGACGAGTTGCGGACAGGCTGCAATTACTTGAAAATAAGTCATTGGCAAGTGTAATCAATTTAAAGTATTGATTTTTTAATTACTGGTTTGTGCAGGGCTTGTGGTATAGCCAGTCTGCTTTACAGGCTTCACAGGAGACACGTGAGCTGGAAAACCTCAATTGGACTTAGATTAGCTGGGTTAATTGGTTTCTAAATAGATCTAGGGCTATTGCTACGAGTATTTTAAATGGCTTAATCCACGAGACGAAGCTTGCTTAAAACACTTAAGTACCTTGGCCCAACAAATACTCTGCGGAGAATGCTTTAATTGTCGTTTGAGTATTCACCGATCAATGGAAATAGGGGTAATTATTAGTTTATGTAGATTCTTTAGTGCATTTTTAATATACATTTCCAAGCTATTTCGTATACCTACTATTTATATTTCTATCAACTTTCAACCTCACCCTTAAACAATGAATGGAATAACAAATTCAGTGGTTCCACCTAAGCCTAATTAGTTTTCTGATCAGTGACGCCTAAACAATCCCTTTTATTGTACTTAAACCTTCAATTAGCATACATTGTGATCAGATCCGGCCAAAGGTCGGAAGTACCTCAACATCTGTAATTACTCCTCATTTCTTATTACATTATTGGCCCAGGCTGGCAATTAATTCAGGGAAAATTTCTTAAATGGGTCAAATAAGCATTCTGGAAAATGAATCTTAATTATATGCGCTGCAAGTGGAGCGTAGCCTAAGCCATCGATTTAGCCAGGCTCGCAAACTTGGTTAATAATTACTGGCATTTCTACGATAAATGGCGCAGTTTTCCCATAACTTGGCATACAGATTATTTATTTCTCAGAGATAAGGAACAAAAGATAGCGTATAGATAATGGAGCTATTTTCCCTGCTTATCTGCCCCCAATTATGTGGCTTTTTGTCACCCCCAATATCCAGTGATAATGCTGTTTGCAGAGTGTTATTTGCGCATCCAGTTATTTGGCTACCAACTGCGTCCAAAACACTTGCTGCACTTCCCACGACCTTTGAGCCAAGTAAATTTCAGGTGCGATACTAGCCAATAGCCATATAATAGGCCTCAAAAGATGACTTATACCCATTTCAGCACTCCGCCGGTTTTCTTGGCACACGAATGGGCGTTCTCAATGCTTAATTTACATTTATAATTCGCCAGACAACGTCACGATATTTTCCCCTGCGCTGTGGGATTTGAGTAGATCTGCTCAAGATTTTATTGAAGTTTGATGGTGATTCAGATTGGGATATATCGAGTCTTTCTATAAATAGACACAATTACTTGTCAATTTTATGGGATGTTCCTATTTTCAAATCAAGCTAGGAAAATGGTTTACAAACATTCATTCATAACGATATTCATGTTTACAAGGCCGGTGCCGCCAATTCATAAACATTCTTGCGAATAGTTTGAAAAAAAAATACAATGCTATAGTCGAGTTCCCCGACTATTAGATACCCGTTACTCAGATAGTGAAAGTGCAACATTTTTGGGATATCGGTAAAAATTGTGTAAAATAAATAAAAAAAATTTTTTAAAAAAAAATTCTAATTTTGAATGCAGATTCTTAGAGAATTGCTCTAAAAAATTTAGAGGTATGCCACTTCAAAATTCGATTAAAATAAGTTGAGTTATGGTTACTTCTGTCCTGGGACATTTTTGAATTTTTACAGCTTCATAACATCAGAAAAATTACAAAAAAATTGAAAAAAAAATATATTTCCAAATTTGAATGCAGTTTTTTAGAGAATTGCTCTAGAAACATTTAGAGGTATGCCACTTTAAAATCCGATTAAGATAAGTTGGGTTATGGACTTTAGAACTTCAGTCCTGGGACATTTTTGAATTTCTACAACTTCATACATAACATCAGAAAAATTACAAAAAAATTGCAAAAAATATATTTCCAAATTTGAATGCAGATTTTTAGAGAATTGCTCTAGACAAATTTTGAGGTATGCCACTTTAAAATCCGATTAAGATAAGTTGAGTTATGGACTTTAGAACTTCAGTACTGGGACATTTTTGAATTTCTACAACTTCATAACATCAGAAAAATTACAAAAAAATTGAAAAAAAAATATATTTCCAAATTTGAATGCAGTTTTTTTGAGAATTGCTCTAGAAGCATTTAGAGGTATGCCACTTTAAAATGCGATTACGTTAAGTTGAGTTATGGACTTTAGAACTTCAGTCCTGGGACATTTTTGAATTTCTACAACTTCATAACATTAGAAAAATTACAAAAAAATTGAAAAAAAAATTATTTCTAAATTTGAATGCAGATTTTTAGAGAATTGCTCTAGAAACATTTAGAGGTGTGCCACTTCAAAATCCAATTACGTTAAGTTGAGTTATGGACTTTAGAACTTCAGTCCTGGGACATTTTTGAATTTCTACAACTTCTAACATCAGAAAAATTACAAAAAAGTTGAAAAAAATATTTTTCCAAATTTGAATGCAGATTTTTAGAGAATTGCTCTAGAAACATTTAGAGGTATGCCACTTCAAAATCCGATTACGTTAAGTTGAGTTATGGACTTTAGAACTTCAGTCCTGGGACATTTTTGAATTTCTACAACTTCATAACATCAGAAAAATTACAAAAAAAATTGAAAAAAAATATATTTCCAAATTTGAATGCAGATTTTTAGAGAATTGCTCCAGAAACATTTAGAGGTATGGCACTTCAAAATCCGATTAAGATAAGTTTAGTTATGGACTTAAGAACTTCAGTCCTGGAACATTTTTGAATTTCTACAACTTCTAGCATCAGAAAAATTACAAAAAAATTGAAAAAAATATATATTTCCAAATTTGAATGCAGTTTTTTAGAGAATTGCTCTAGAAACACTTAGAGGTATGCCACTTTAAAATCCGATTAAGATAAGTTGAGTTATGGACTTTAAAACTTCAGTCCTGGGACATTTTTGAATTTCTACAACTTCATAACATCAGAAAAATTACAAAAAAAATTGAAAAAAAATATATTTCCAAATTTGAATGCAGATTTTTAGAGAATTGCTCCAGAAACATTTAGAGGTATGGCACTTCAAAATCCGATTAAGATAAGTTTAGTTATGGACTTTAGAACTTTAGTCCTTGAACATTTTTGAATTTCTACAACTTCATAACATCAGAAAAATTACAAAAAAATTGAAAAAAAATATATTTCCAAATTTGAATGCAGATTTTTAGAGAATTGCTCCAGAAACATTTAGAGGTATGGCACTTCAAAATCCGATTACGTTAAGTTGAGTTATGGACTTTAGAACTTTAGTCCTTGAACATTTTTGAATTTCTACAACTTCATAACATCAGAAATATTACAAAAAAATTGAAAAAAAATATTTTTCCAAATTTGAATGCAGATTTTTAGAGAATTGCTCCAGAAACATTTAGAGGTATGGCACTTCAAAATCCGATTAAGATAAGTTTAGTTATGGACTTTAGAACTTCAGTCCTGGGACATTTTTGAATTTCTACAACTTCATAACATCAGAAAAATTACAAAAAAAATTGAAAAAAAATATTTTTCCAAATTTGAGATTTGCAGATTTTTAGAGAATCGCTCTAGAAACATTTAGAGGTATGCCACTTTAAAATCCGATTAAGATAAGTTGAGTTATGGACTTTAGAACTTCAGTCCTGGGACATTTTTGAATTTCTACAACTTCATAACATCAGAAAAATTACAAAAAAAATTGAAAAAAAATATTTTTCCAAATTTGAGATTTGCAGATTTTTAGAGAATTGCTCCAGAAACATTTAGAGGTATGGCACTTCAAAATCCGATTAAGATAAGTTTAGTTATGGACTTTAGAACTTCAGTCCTGGGACATTTTTGAATTTCTACAACTTCATAACATCAGAAAAATTACAAAAAAATTGAAAAAAAATATATTTCCAAATTTGAATGCAGTTTTTAGAGAATTGCTCCAGAAACATTTAGAGGCATGGCACTTCAAAATCCGATTAAGATAAGTTTAGTTATGGACTTTAGAACTTCAGTCCTGGGACATTTTTCAATTTCTACAACTTCATAACTTCAGAAAAATTACAAAAAAATTGAAAAAAATATATATTTCCAAATTTGAATGCAGTTTTTTAGAGAATTGCTCTAGAAACACTTAGAAGTATGCCACTTTAAAATCCGATTAAGATAAGTTAAGTTATGGACTTTAGAACTTCAGTCCTGGGACATTTTTGAATTTCTACAACTTCATAACATCAGAAAAATTACAAAAAAAATTGAAAAAAAATATATTTCCAAATTTGAATGCAGATTTTTAGAGAATTGCTCCAGAAACATTTAGAGGTATGGCACTTCAAAATCCGATTAAGATAAGTTTAGTTATGGACTTTAGAACTTTAGTCCTTGAACATTTTTGAATTTCTACAACTTCATAACATCAGAAAAATTACAAAAAATTTAAAATAAAATATTTTTCCAAATTTGAATGCAGATTTTTAGAGAATTGCTCCAGAAACATTTAGAGGTATGCCACTTCAAAATCCGATTACGTTAAGTTGAGTTATGGACTTTAGAACTTTAGTCCTTGAACATTTTAGAATTTCTGCAACTTCATAACATCAGAAAAATTACAAAAAAATTGAAAAAAAATATTTTTCCAAATTTGAATGCAGATTTTTAGAGAATTGCTCCAGAAACATTTAGAGGTATGGCACTTCAAAATCCGATTAAGATAAGTTTAGTTATGGACTTTAGAACTTCAGTCCTGGGACATTTTTGAATTTCTACAACTTCATAACATCAGAAAAATTACAAAAAAAATTGAAAAAAAAATTATTTCTAAATTTGAATGCAGATTTTTAGAGAATTGCTCTAGAAACATTTAGAGGTATGCCACTTCAAAATCCGATTACGTTAAGTTGAGTTATGGACTTTAGAACTTCAGTCCTGGGAAATTTTGGAATTTCTACAACTTCATAACATCAGAAAAATTACAAAAAAATTGAAAAAAAATATATTTCTAAATTTGAATGCAGATTTTTAGAGAATTGCTCCAGAAACATTTAGAGGTATGGCACTTCAAAATCCGATTAAGATAAGTTTAGTTATGGACTTTAGAACTTCAGTCCTGGGACATTTTTGAATTTCTACAACTTCATAACATCAGAAAAATTACAAAAAAAATGGAAAAAAAAATTATTTCTAAATTTGAATGCAGATTTTTAGAGAATTGCGCCAGAAACATTTAGAGGTATGCCACTTCAAAATCCGATTAAGATAAGTTGGGTTATGGACTTTTTTATTTTCTTTGAACATCAAACATCAGAAAAATTACAAAAAAATTTACAAAAACAAGATAGAGTGCTATAGTCGAGTTCATCGACCATCACATACCCTTTACTCAGCAATTGAAAGTGCTAACGGTTTGTGGGCGTTAGAGTGGGCGTGGCAACATTTGGAAACAAACTTGGGCTGCCTGTATATACTTTTCAACGAATTTAGTATACGCTTTTACTCTACGAGTAACGGGTTTAATAATTAACTAAACAAAATGCGCAGACACATTTCGAATGACACCCACCTATTCATATTTATAGGTCTTGGGTTACAAACTCTATTCCTAACCTACATAACCGAGCTTAAAGCAAGCTTATGTGACTTTTGTCACGCATTTGTGAATAAATTGCCAGTTTCCTTTTCGCTAACTTGCGAGGCACCAGCCCAGCTTTTTAAATATGAAAATCTGAATAAGCTAAAAACAAATTACGGTTGGTTGTCAACAAACTGACTGAAACTGCGCAAGCAGGAGATGATCATAATGACGATGGTGATGGCGATTGAGGAGATACCGCGCACTGATTACACATCGCGTGTCCCCCTGGCGGCGAAAAGTTTTGGGTGGGCTCCAAGATCTATGTAAATATGTGCTCCAAGGCTTCATCGGGTGCTTATATAGGGACAGTAGCCACATGAGATGACACGATGCTGTAGCGTGAGCCCATATAAAGCCTTCCAAGCAAGGGTTCAATCTGGGTTCACGATCAGCTATTTTTCGCAAGCTAGGAAATACTCAGGGCGACACTTTTTGGTACGGGTAAAAAAAATTCCAAGCTGATAGCTGATAGAAATTTGAAATGAATCGCAAACAAGTGGAAAGCAAGTAATAACAAGCAAACGAGCCTGAGAAGTCTTTCCCTATGCCCGGCCAGAAATCGCAAGAAAATAAAATCGCATTATTAAAAGTCCACTTGGCACACCAAATGTTTCGCTAATGAGGGGCATAAATCCATAGCCACCTATCGCTATATCGCATATACTCGTATAGGGAGCCATAGCCAGAAATCCAAATCGGCTTACCCTCCAAATGCCCGGCAAACATCATTTGGCCACTAATTAAGAAATAGGGGCAGGGAATCGGAGGAGCCGGAGCCAAAGTCTAAGCCTGATTGACATGCATACACTGCAACAAATTGGGGGGCAGGGGCGCGGGCTGGCATGACGTTAGCCAATTGTGAATGGATCAATGAATGAATAAGTTGATTTCGAAGGAGGCTACTTGGCATTTCGGTCTGCTCCCAACGGGATGGGATGGCTGGTTCCTCGGCGATCGTGTCGATGGCAACGTAGACCACAGTTTAATGAATTATAGATGCGGGATGATCTTATATAGTTCAAAGTCTGGGGATGGGTGCCCGAAACGCTTGCGGCATCAAAATTAAGCGAGCCGGGGTTCATAAAACGATAATGGTCAAAATCGTGGGTTTTCATCATCAAGTGTTTATAACCAGTAGTAAAACATGGAAGGTTTTTTTTATAGTGTTGTACGCATTTTAAATATGGTTTGCTATTTCCTTTGCTCTCATCATCTACACAGACATTTCATAGATTTGGCAGTATTGATAATATTAATTATATTCCAGAAATAGATTAATTGGACAGAAAGCTCAATTTCTCTGTGTGCTTCCCCCAATCGAATTACCCTATTCATAGTTACTATGAGTAATAACACAGTGCGAATTGTTGGTACCTTCCACAACCACCAGTCCACCTCCACCAGGTTACCTTCCCTCAGATGCGTCACTCACTTTCCATTCAAATGGAGTATAGGAATATGGGAACTGAGCTGCCGAAAAACCAGCCGGAAACAGCGAAAGAAGGCGACGAAAATGTTGAGTACCGAAATCAGAATGCGCGGCATGCGGCACATGACAGTACTTTGTAATAAATCCAATTTTTCCTATAGCGAAAGGTGTGTTCTGAAGGGTATACGAGTGCGTAATCGATTTGCATATGAATACCACTATGCTTTTGGTCATTTCATTGTGCTCGGCAACCGGCAAGTTGAATAAACTGCAAGAAGCAGTCGTAAAGTGGAGACGTGGAAAGCGCAGATGATCCACTCGAGAACCCCAGATCCCAGAGGTAGTTGCACCCACGATCCAACCTTCAACTGGTTGCGAGCACAGCTGTCAATGGCCCAACCTTCGGAGATAAACGCTGGAAAAAGCAAGGAAAAACAATACTGGATCACACAGCTGCCTCAAGGGGCGGCTTTATCGACATGCCATTATAGGCAAACTTGACCAATATTCTTTATCGTTCACGGAAAAAAACTGCGAGGACCAATGTCTATTCAAATGTCTTTGAATTTCAAATGATATATTTTGCACGATATATTCTAGTATTATTCACAGTAAAATCTTGTTTAATTTTTTTAAAAAGTGTTTAATATGGTATTTGGTTTATTTTTCTATATGTACATTAAAAAATAGAATTGCTCATAAAGAAAACCTCGGTTAATCCAATCAGCATGATTAGCAAGAAATCCATCAATCGTATGTCAATTGAGCAAATTGAGGGAAAACAAGAAAATGACCAAAGAGCAATCCCATCAGGGGTGAGAGGGCAGGAAAAGGCTATAGGAAAGCAATGGAGGGTTAGAGGGAAAACTTGATGTACGCCGTAAACAAAAACAAAGAGCTGCAGACCAAAATATGGCAATTGTAAGCGGCACAAATGTGATATTTACGCAGTAACACACACTGGTATTTCTCAAACCATAACTACGCATCACAGGACTCAAAACTACTCGCCCACAGCTTATACCTTTTTAGTTGCTGAACGCTTTTCACAATAACTTTCAAACTTACAGTATAAACTGGCACTTTTAGACGGGAAACGCTGTCATTAAAATAGGAACTTTATTCAAGCGCTGTTTGCTGCGGCTGCAACTGCAGTGGAAAAACAACTGACTACGCGAAGGGAAATGAAAACAAAACGCTTAATAGCGGTGGAAAAGAGAAAGGGAGGGAAATTGCTCCAAGAGGGTTGAAAATGCATTCTCTGTTGCTTCCGGCTTGGCGCCAAATGTAAAGCATTTCGAATTCAAATAACAGCATGCTGTAAATTAGAACAGAGCTGCTGTGCTCGCACATTCTGTTAACCGAGAACAGCTGAGCGCGAACGCTGTTCAACACTAAAATTGCACGCTGTTTTTGTTTTCATTTGATTGGAATAATGACTACTTAAAATCATCATGAAAATATCTCGTTTCAAGAAGTCCCACAAAACTCTGGTGTTTTTTGCCAGTAATTTCGACTACCGGGAACCCTACCAAGTGCTAATTGATGCCACATTTTGCCAGGCAGCCCTGCAGGTGGGTTTTTGCTTATATCGATTGCACTTGTTGATTTCCATAGTTATTTTTGATTTTTAGCAAAAAATTGGCATAGATGAGCAGATAAAGAAGTACTTCCAGTGCGGCGTTAAGCTACTGACCACCCAGTGTGTTATCCTGGAAGCGGAATCCCTGGGAGCTCCTCTCACTGGAGCCACGTCCATCGTCAAGCGATTCCATGTCCACAAATGCGGACACGAGGGAAAACCAGTGCCCGCTTCCGAATGCATCAAATCGATGGTAAATTGGGAACTGCATGATTTCAAATATGCTGTAGCTATCAATATATTACTTGCCCTTCAGACCAGAGACAATCGCTATGTGGTTGCCTCGCAGGATCGTCTGCTGCAGGAGAGTCTTCGCAAGACTCCCGGACGTTGTCTACTCTATCTGCACAAGGCCACTCCCGTTTTGGAGGCCCCATCTAAAGCCTCCAAGAAGTGGGTGCAACGACGGGGCAAAAACCTAATGCTGGGCAAACAGGTCGAGAAAATCGACTACATGAAGGAGAAGCAGGGACTTAAGCCAGCCGAAAGTGCAGTCAAACCCAAGAAGCACAAAGGTCCCAAGAACCCCAATCCCTTATCCTGCAAGAAGAGCAAAAAGGAAAAGGTGAAGCCACAGCACAAAGGCGTGGAGCAGACCGCAATAACCAAGGCGAAACGAAAACGGGTCAAGATTCCGGCGCACGTCAAGGCAGCGTTAGGAAAAGATTAGATTAAGATTGGTTTATCAAGTAGATAAATATAAGATAATGCAAGCTGATCTGCAGTCTTGACAAATCACTATAATGTAAATGTGGGAGGAGTTGCTTTAACTAGCCACTTGAAGTGAGTCTGTTTAATATGTTTTCTTCTATAATGGCAGGAAAACGTATGCAGCTGAACCACTTCCAATGATGATAAATTACTAAATTCACAAATTACTTGGCCGCTTTTTGCATTTTTAACGTAAGACCTCGACACTGACATATAATTAGTAACTTATTGCTCACCACTTGAATAGGAGGAACTGAAGAATCCCATTGTGCCTGTGAAGATTATCGCAATAGAAACGTATACTCAACCTAATCTTGTGCACATATTTATATATTTTAGTATATAGTTAAGCATTATACAAGAGTATAAAAGATGACTGAGAGCCGTTGGGAGAAGGGAAAGGGAAGAGGAAAGGGCGCGGCTCATTGGAGCTCACAGTTTGCCCTCGCGAATCTTGTTCAGCGTCTTCTCGGTCATGAACTGAGCCAGGATCTTGCTCAGCGTGGGATTCCGGGCGCAGTAGGCCAAGGTGTTGACGGGGAAGAGGCCGCACCAGGTGAGATCCATCTTATTGGCCAAGGCAACGGCGAACAGATCGCCACATCTCTGGGCCGTCATCCGCTTCTGATTGGCCGTACTCAGGCCCACCTTTCCGCCCTGCTCGCCCGTGAAGGCCTCCTGCAGGAAATCGGTGGCAATGGGTCCCGGTGCGAAGAGGGACACATCCAGCTTGCGCATCTCCACTTTCAGGGAGAGCAGGTAGGCATTAAGAGCGTGCTTGGCGGCACAGTAGGTGGGTGAAAATGGCACTGGGCTGAAGCCGGCGATGCTGGAGGTGGCAGCGATGTGTCCTCGACCGCCGTTCTGCTCCACGAAGTAGCGCACCACCAGGCGGCTGAGATGGACCACCGAGAAGACATCCAGCTCGAACAGCTCGCGGTCCACCTCGATCTCGACTTCCGTCCAACTGGCTCGCTGGGATCGGCCAGCATTGTTGACCAGGACGTCCAGTCGATGAAAGTGATTGAGCAGCGTGTTAAGATGCGTCTTATGCTCGTCGAGATCGAGCATGTCCATTTGAATGACCAGCACGTCCTTTGTGGCCAGCAGTCCTCGAGCTGCAGCTAGGCACTCCTCTTGGACCTGCTCCAATTGCTCCAGTCGCCGCGCACTTAGCACCAGTTTCACACCATGTCTGGCCAAGCTGAGCGCCAAAGCGCGGCCAATTCCACTCGAGGCACCAGTTATCCAAACCACCTGCCCGCGCATCGACGACAGCGAGACTCCAAAACGGGATTTGTACCACAGGGCCACATTGCAGTCCAGCAGGATCCACAGGAGCACGTACACCACATAGTACAGCACCAGCAGGAGCAGCAGAAACTCCAGGAAGGTCATCTCGTTGGCTCTGTACGGCTCAGCTGGGTCGGAGCAACCTTTGTCCTCTGCCGCAACGGAAGGCACTGAAACCTGTTCTTGCCCCCACACTGAAATCACTGCGAGAGGGTCTGATTGATCAGCTGTTGGTGGGCACCAGAGATGACGCAGTGACTGCGGAAAGTAATCACCTATCTTATTGTTAGCCCTATAAAAATGGAAATTTGTTTTCGAATGATGCTATATTAGTAAAGTGAAGCTAAGTAAGGGTAGTATATTATCTCTGATAACGCAGTCTGTGGGACAGCAACCAAGTCACAAGAGGTTCTCCCATCTGCTCATCTCTGATAGTTTCTTTTACGTAAACGAATCAGGTCTTCCAACACTCTACCTTTGCGCCAACACTCGCAACAAAATTCAACCCGAGCATTTTGGCTAATTTTTTCCTTTTATATAAAAGTAAGTAAACTAAGTAAACTAAGCCTAGGCCTGCAGGAAGTCTCCGAGATTGCTGCATATCTTGTCGATTTCGGCACATCCCGATTGATCCAGCGCCGAAATGGCATTGGCGAGGGCCACGGTTTCCTTCAGCGAATGCGCCTTCAGCCAGATCCTGCCGTTCACTCCCACGGCGATCTCGTAGGGCAGTTCCCGTGTTAGCGCGGTGAGAACGGGGCAGTTCTCCCGCAATAGCATCCTGCCCAGATTCAGGCTGCACTTGAAGAAGAATCCCTCGGCGAGAACGCCCAGTTTGCCACGCTTGCCCACCGAATTGACGCAGACCAGCTCCGATTCAATGTCTGCGCTGGCATTAAGAACTCTCGCGTAGATCAGATCCCCGGGATTCAGATCCGGGCGATTCTTCTTGGTGGCCGCCTCAAAGGCGAGATACGATATGGAGGCTGTGTCCGCTGCTCCGATGTCCACGCGGTACACATCGCCCGTCTTGGACCGCACTATAGCCAGCACCAGATCTCCACGCGCTGGGATGTAACGCCTCTGGTAGTTGTCCACCCAAAAGGTGCCGGGTTCCTTGTGACGAAGTGGGCCCGCCTTGCTGGCCACCACCGTGTCGTCCAGTCGCCGCAGTCCCGGTCCGAGAATCACGCGCTTACTCTTGGCCAGCTCCTCAATGGCCGTGATCCGGTCGCCGGGCATAACTATTGTGCTGGTCGCGCTCATTTTAAAGTAACTGCTCCGATTTAAAAACTCCAAACAAAAAATCCGCGTGTGTCTTTCAAAACATATGGTCAAGTCGAGGGCTTACCAACACTGCCCGTGCCAGCCCTGGTCTTTAAAGTTAAAATAACAGATGCTATTAACAGTTTTAGTTGCTGCTGTAAAGTTTATATTCATTCTATTTTTTGTTGCCCTTTTTTTATATTCTAAACTTGTATAATAGATCTGCCTAAAGAAAAGAACTTTTCAGTATCAATCATTTATTTCTATTACAAAATGATCTTAAAAATGTAACTGATAAATAAGAGCTAACAGTGTGTGGGCGGCAATTTTAACCAATACATATGCATGCCCGATCAGCTGTGCTGCTATAAACATACATAATAGTACGATTTGCTTAGAACCGCTTTGCATTTATTTGTTCTAATTTATGGCGGCTAAAAAGCGTGAGAAACCACAAGTATGTGACTTTGAATGACCGATTGTCCAGAAGCCACGGGGACAGTTTATTACCATTCGCTGTTACATTTCTCTTGAACCCACTTTATTGTTTATGCTTTATTAACGCGAGCACTTACTCTCCTGTAGATAGACATGCAATCCACAGCTGCGTGTGGATCCCAATTCATCTAACCTTGTGCGAAGGTCAATTTTCCCCAAAAAAATATAGGAAACATACCAGGAGAAACAACAAAAAAGGGAAAACGCACCCCCACACTGAAAACCGGCGAGCACCTGGAGACGCATACATATAAAAAGAGAGCAAAAGTAAGTGGCGCTCTCTCTTTACATCTAGAGGTGGTCAAAAAAACATCGCCTAAGCTGAGCTTTTTAGCTTATTTATAGTAATTTATCATTTAGCTTGTATCAGAGTTGAAGGCTTGAGTAAGGAAACTTAAACACATTCTAACCGATACTATTACTCCTTGTTTCCAGTTCCAAATGAAAAGCCTTTTCCCCGCCGTCTTTTAAGTATTCACACAATGCCTTGGATCTCGGGAGCATTCTGGAGGACTTCCATCACTAATATTGAGTGTCTGCGTCTGCGCTGGCCTCTCCCAAGAATTCTGATGTCGCTAGCGGGCAGCGGCAGCGGCAGCGGCAGCGAAAAATCGGCGAGCGGCTTCTCCGCGGTTTCGCCGCGTTTCAGAAGCAAATCAGCAGTCAGCCAGCTCTCATCTGGATATAAATTTGTGCAGATCCGCAAAAGTACTTGGTATGTATAATGCTAGACTTGGTGTGTGTTTGTGCATCCAGCTTATGAAAATATTTAATTGTTTTATCTGCGGGGCCCACAAAGACCACCCCCCATTGAAGGGCTTGAAAATCGAGCAGTTTTCGCAAGCGATTTCCGCGCGATTATCTAACAAATGGTGCTGTGCAAATTTTCAAGTGGCTCATTTTCGCAAATTTCCAATCGATCTAATTGCACAAATCTATTAATTTCAATTGTCAGCAAATCGTTGTATCGCTGCAGAGATATACTTTCGTTTTTCGCAACTTTTCCACGTAGTGCGGCTCTGCTGGACGCCTCACTTTGGGTCTGACCTTTAAAAGTAGCTTAGAGGTCATTCGGTTGTTCGGCGAGAGAAAACTGAAAACTCTCCCACTGAGACAGCGGAAAAGCGGCAAAGCGGGAAATGCCGCCCGTGTCAGTGACTCCAAATAATTTTAGAAATATTTAACTGAAATCTGAAGACAAATTAAATATAGAAAACGCAGTGGGGCATTTCGAGACTATTCCGTGGAGAAAGTCACACCCAAGTGGGGATAAATAAACTTACACCACTCGCCGCTCGAATTGCAAGTGACTTATTTTTCTGCAAAAATAAAGTTTATATAGTATTACATCAATATTTAAACATTTTTCACATGCACTCATGTATGTATATCAAAGCTTTGAGACTGATGTCTAAAATTATGGCTCAGCTATATCATCTTTTCACTTGTCTTTAAGGATTTCCCAGTTCCTTTCTAGTTTCCCTTACTGCCCACTGTATCACCAAACATTTCATACAACTGTCAGTTTAGTTACAACTTAAAAAGCTCAAGCTTTCAAGCAATGGCGGGGATTTCGGGAATATTCTGGAGCACATCCACCACTCAAACTGAAAGGCCTCGTCTGCGGTCAGCCATTTGATAGAACACCATGCCTAGATTGAAACCCCTGATAGCAAAAGCACTAATTCGCCGTCCTCGTGGACTTTGGTTTTTGCAGTGACAGCAACGAGATGACCATCAAAGCGATCAAGGCCCGTCAGATCTACGACTCCCGTGGCAACCCCACCGTGGAGGTCGACTTGACCACCGAGCTGGGACTCTTCCGCGCCGCCGTGCCCTCCGGCGCCTCCACCGGCGTCCATGAGGCTCTGGAGCTGCGCGACAACGACAAGGCCAACTACCACGGCAAGTCGGTGCTGAAGGCCGTCGGCCATGTGAACGACACCCTGGGCCCCGAGCTGATCAAGGCCAATCTGGATGTGGTCGACCAGGCGTCCATCGACAACTTCATGATCAAGTTGGACGGCACCGAGAACAAGAGCAAGTTCGGAGCCAACGCCATCCTGGGCGTTTCCCTGGCCGTGGCCAAGGCTGGTGCCGCCAAGAAGGCCGTGCCGCTGTACAAACACATTGCCGATCTGGCTGGCAACAAGGAGATCATCCTGCCGGTGCCCGCTTTCAACGTGATCAACGGTGGCAGCCACGCCGGCAACAAGCTGGCCATGCAGGAGTTCATGATCCTGCCCACCGGCGCCACCAGCTTCACAGAGGCCATGAAGATGGGCTCCGAGGTGTACCACCACCTGAAGAACGTGATCAAGGCCAAGTTCGGTCTGGACGCCACCGCTGTGGGCGATGAGGGCGGCTTCGCCCCCAACATCCAGTCCAACAAGGAGGCCCTGAACCTGATCAGCGATGCTATCGCCAAGGCCGGTTACACCGGCAAGATCGAGATCGGCATGGATGTGGCCGCCTCCGAGTTCTACAAGGATGGCCAGTACGATCTGGACTTCAAGAACGAGAAGAGCGACAAGTCGCAGTGGCTGCCTGCTGACAAGCTGGCCAACCTGTACCAGGAGTTCATCAAGGACTTCCCCATCGTCTCGATTGAGGATCCCTTCGACCAGGACCACTGGGAGGCCTGGAGCAACCTGACCGGCTCCACCCAGATCCAGATCGTGGGCGACGATCTGACCGTGACCAATCCCAAGCGCATTGCCACCGCCGTGGAGAAGAAGGCCTGCAACTGTCTGCTGCTGAAGGTGAACCAGATCGGAACCGTGACCGAGTCCATTGCCGCCCATCTGCTGGCCAAGCAGAACGGTTGGGGCACCATGGTCTCCCACCGCTCCGGCGAGACCGAGGACTCGTTCATCGGTGACCTGGTCGTGGGCCTGTCCACCGGCCAGATCAAGACCGGCGCCCCCTGCCGCTCGGAGCGTCTGGCCAAGTACAACCAGATCCTGCGCATCGAGGAGGAGATCGGCGCTGGCGTCAAGTTCGCCGGCAAGTCGTTCAGGAAGCCGCAGTAAGCGCAGGCCACTTCGAAATTCCAACCACACCAGCCCCATCGAATGAGATCTGGATCTTGGAGAGGGAGCTGGACGCAGTAGATCCAAGGAAAGGCGGCGGTGCATGTGCTCGTCAAACTTTTACTTTTGGAATTTGTGTCTGGCGCACGAGTACATCAGAATTAAACTACCAAACCCATTTGCTGTCTCTATGCTTCGTTACTAGACATTATTATCAATGTTAAACCTTGATCTAATCATTATTTATAAACAAAAAGTCCAAAAAACACAATGTGCGAGATGTTCGTTCAGTTGCCGCGAGCTTGGAATATCTTTTCACTGTAGCCGCTGTAATCGTTTTGAAATTATAAATTGATCTACACAAACACCAAAACCCACAAACAGACAGTTATTCACTTCAAAAATGGTTCGAAAACAATTGTTGAGACATAGAATTTAAGCGGAAAGCTGTTGAAATATACTCATCGAGTACACGGTGTTCAGTAGTCGAGACGCTAATCAGATGGAATAGTACACCAAATATTAAACGTATTCAGATTTGTTGTTGATGTGAAATAAAAGTATAAAAATTAATGAATTCTTTTCAACTCGCTTGTGGCGTTGCCAGATCTAGTAAAATTTAGTAAGGGGTTTTAAGAATATAAAAGTATAATGAAACTTGAAAAAACATTTTCTTGATTTGGATTGAGATTCATTGGCTCGCTCAGATTGTTTTTCCTGCAAAAGATAAATTAATTTATCAACATACATCAAAAGAATGAACTCTTTTCTTAAATCTTTAAACTTACTTACCTTCAATTAGTCGCGTATTTCAATTAGCTTATTCAGCCTGCTTTAAATAAATTTAAATTTCTAGGGTGGCCCAAAACGGCGCACAAAAATGCGCCCTCAAACGCATTTTGTGTGGCATTTTTAGGCCCTTTCGTGGCGCCTCATGGCGGCGGTATGTTTGCACAGTCGCAGTGCGGTCACTCTGATGGACGTGTTTTCTACAGCGGATCAGAAATAATTTACTTCAAAACTAAATCACAAGCGCTAAGGATCGGCGAGCTCGAAATCGAATCAGTCCACCGGTCGACCGACGAACGTTAACTGCGCGCATAGGCTAACCGTAGGTTAAGTTAACGCTCATACGCTGCACACACTGCAGTTGCATAACCAACCGTTGCCGAAAAGTTGCAAAATCGCAGCCCAGCGAAAGCCCACAAAGTTCAAAGGACAATAGAAAGTGGCAAGTGGCAAGTGGCAAGAGGAAGAGGAGTACGTGCTCAGCGGGTCAGGAGCCCCTCCCCCCTGGGGCCTCAGCTCCCCACCCCCCGTTCTCCCTCGCACCCCCGCCCACAACGTGCCCCCAAAATACAGTGCGTTCCCCAAAGAAAACCAAGTGCGCGTCAACTGTTAGCCAGTAACTCCAAGTAACCAATTCCCCAATCCGTCGAGGGAGCAGGAGGAGGAGCAGCTTCCGGCACTGGGCAGGCAGCCAAGATGGCCCAGAACACGGCCGACACCTTCATCCACCTGATCGCCGGCGGGTAAGTAGTGGCGGACTGAGTCTGGCTTCCACGCCCACTGCCTACTGCGTCTTATCGCAGGTCAGGCGACCGATCATCATAGGCTAAACCGGTTTGCGTTTGCCCGGCCTTTGGCTGTAATTGTGGGGCGAGAACGGCGCAATTGCGATTAGATTTGGCTCGCGATTGGGAGCTGAACGTCTTTTTGGCGCCATTGCCAAAAGCGAGGAAACCTACGCAACCGAGGAGACAGAAAAGAGAAAAAGCAAAAAGAAAGGCCCCCCCATAGCAGGGAAAACACAATCAGTTCCTTGGGAAACACGCTCCGTTCACGTGCTTTTGGCCATATTTGTTGTTCGGCAATGACAGCTGCTGAAATCGCATCTGAATTAAGCGAAATACACAGAACACAAATATGTATGTACATATGTATGTATGTAGTTGATGAAATGCCTGCAACGATGAAGCACAACCATGAACAGAGCATTTCTGGGTTCATTTAACCGCAGACCAGGCAATGTCCAATTGGATTTATTCCACTTCCCCTGGACGGGCTTCAATTGCTTTGTTGTTGTTTCCCTTATGACTTTTATGGCGGCTTTTATGCGTCTATTTTTAGACGCGTCGCATCTGAATTTATTTGTGTTTCCACCTGCACCCTACACACACACGGTCCGGCACATCAGTGCGCCACGTTCCCCCAGCTCCAAACCAGTTTCACGCTCCAAGTCGAGCCCCTCCTGGCCACTCGGAAAACGATCTCAAGCCAAGTGGATTACAATCGAAATGTATTTATGCTTCATGACATGATATTTACATGTGGGATGGTGAACAAGTGTGTCTTGTTATGGGTGCATCCCACAGATGAGTATTCTCTATATTAGTATGCTATGCTTATGACTTCAATCCCAGACTTCCCCTTTAAACAAATACATCTTTGAATACATTGATTGCAGTGGCCTTGGTGGAGGCCTTTGATAGCATGACCCGCGTTAGGAATGCCCCTGAATGACGCTTCTAATGCCCCAGCGGCAATCAGGTCTTATTGGACAATTTGCCGGCCGGCATAGCAAGTGCACTTATCAGCGGGGCACAAGGCACCACACACAAGGTCGTAGGACTCTAGGAACCCATCCCTATCCGTATCCGTATCTGTATCTGTATCTGTATCTAACGAGCTGCGCGCACATATGCGTAATTTATACTTTGGCGAGCTGGAAATAGGAGGCGCGACATGCACGTTGCAACCTGAGCTGGCTAATACCCCAGTTGTTCTGGCCACCTGCCACTTGTCGTCGGTTCCCGAGTATCTCGTTTTGCTACACGTTGGGAAAACAAAGCGGAAAGCAGCACAAGCTACACACACATTGTTATCGCTGCCAGTAAGCCGCAGGGCAAACAATCGAACGACATCCATCTAATCGGGCATCGGAGGCCTCCAAGGGGCTTACATAAGTGGAATGCACATGCAGTGCACATGGCCCATATTGTTCCAAGATCAGAAAAGAGCTTACTTTCATTTGTAGTTCGGTATGTATAGCTAAGTACTTCTGCAGCACTTACGAAATGACTGATCTATTCCCCAAATCTATCGATTTGGCTGGCACACCAATATAATAGGTGGTGTTTCCTACATATTTCGCCGCTGTTCGTTTAGAAACAATTCTAAATTGAGCTTGGCAAGTGATTTCGAATTTGTTTTGGTTCTCAGCGAGACGGCCCAGGCAAATAAACTTTTTCTGGCACACTGACTCAGTTGAAGGCGAGTGCTGATTGCAACAAACAACAGAACCCAAGGTGTTCTATGGGGGGGTTTCGGGGCATGATGACAATGTCACTCTGGCCACAAGTTGCACATGGCTCCTGCGATTCCTGGTCTACAGCTAAATTTAGATGTAGCAACCCGCTGTCTCATATTATATCATTAAAATACCACAAGCTTTTCCATCAGCTGGGATTCGTTTGCATCTTGCTCGAGGCCAAGAAATATATTTTCCATACGTTTTTTCACTCGTGTCTCTCCGCACGTACGCATATTTTGAACAATGCATTTATTTTGTCCAACTTGAGAGGCAACCAACCATAAACAGAAGAAAGGAACCCTAATGAAAGAGGTATTTTCCATTCTGGGAATTACTCGAAATGATATTAATATTTATTCTTAACCGCTTGGCACGCTGAAATTGTGTCAAGGGCGTCGTTTTGATAGCACTCTTGATCTAGACACACATTTTTAAATATACATACGGAAGCGAGAAAAGCGAATGAAAATTCGGCGCAGATATAGAAGGTCGCGTGCCAAGTTGTATTCGAAAATAATAGGAAAATAATGCTGCATCTGAATGCTGGGGCCTTAACCTTCGATTCCTTTGACCCATAAACAATAGCATTGAAAACTTTCCATAGGTTTCGTAATCTTCGGAGAAGCCAAAAGCGGCGGTAGCCAAAGGAAAAACGTCAAAATAAAAGCGGCATTGATAAGATGGGAACGCAGGTCTGCGAAACGCAAAAACCATTCAAAAGCGCGTATCATATTCGCTGTGAGTAGGAGAGTCTGCCCGAAAAGGTGTCCTTATCAGTCGTCTTTGTGGGACATGAGCAGCTGGACAAAAGTCACCCCAGCAGAGCTGACGCATTCCCCAGCGGAATTATCACACCGCATGTGTGTGCTCCCCTTTCGCTTGTACGTACCCCCATAGACGATGTCTGCGGGTCCAAAATTTCCGCTCTTATCTCTGTTTTTGGGCAGGAATGTCAAGGAACAGATAAACCGCTCATTAACCGGTTGCAAAATGCACGATTCTCGCACATGCTTCGCCAAAGGCCATCGATCGGCAGTAGCTATGTATATGCAAATATGTATACAGATCAGTCTGAACGAACTTGGATGCACATGAAAACCCTACTAATGGAGCACTTCCCATGAGCTACAGAGAAACTCTTTAAGTACTTGGCCCAATATTTATTCACAGATTTATTTGCGATCGGTCTCGTACTGCGATCTACTTTAATCTTAGCTCGGTAGCTGGACTGGCACTCTTGACGGATTTACTGCTCGATGCTCAGTATCCAATAGTTGAGCAGGGCCCCTTTGGTATTACCCCTCATTTATCACAAGTGTAATTGTGATTGCTGCTTCATCACCTGCAACTGGCGAAACGGATTCATTAATCGTTCGCCTGAATTACGATTGTTTGTCCAACTGTCTGGGTGAATTACTTTCGGTCGGCGTGGAATGGGGGGTAGCAGTTAGCTTCATACTCGCGTGATGTGCCAGCCAAATGCTAATTGAGTCGGTATGCATTGATCAAGTGCGTTTCATTGTTATTTGCTGATGGGATAGAGATGGATGGTATCCAGATTAAAGGCCCAAAAACCAAAAGGCAGCATATGGCGTGTTTAGCCCGCCGCTGAGATAATTGGCCGCAGGTTCCATTATGTCACAGCCATTAGGAGGCATGCCAGATTCGAGGCGGATCGGGCAGCCGTAGAAGTACTCTGCGCCCAGTACTCTGGACGTGATAAGGGGCTGCTTTTGTCCGGTCAGTGCAATTCATCCGCTGGCAGGCAGCAAAGGTTATCGAGAGTAGAGCCGGGTCAATCCGCAACCAGTTCGGACCGGATTCCCATAGCGGGGCATCGCAGCAATCGCCTCCAGATTTGCGAAATCAAACGAGGCAGACGATTGATTAAATGTTATTTCTACTAGTTTATTGCTCTAGGCTTAGGGAGCCGTTCGTGTCTGTCCCCAAAGTATCCGCTCATCGATCAAACTGCTGCCCCCTTTTCCCCGCCCTTTCATTACCGCTTCTGGGTTGCATAACCTTTGCCCCTTTCGCGGGCTTATTGCCGCCGATTATAGTGATTCAATTTCACAATTCCCTACTCCCAGTTGCCAACTGGCAAATTACAAGTTTGCGATCACGAGCCATGCTTCTGCAAGCATGTGCCCCTATCATTCCAGATAGCAGAGTTCCCAGGTGCTGTTTCCCCCTCGATAGAGGCTATCTGTGTTGGCTCTTGGGAAAGGTCGTGTATAATTAATTCTTGGGGGCACTCGATCGCCGATGTGTAAACAAGTTATTAATCTGGGGTAAACCAAAGTCAAGGTTAAGGTGCAGCCACCATAGTGCAATGAATTAGCTATTTCAGTAAGAAAATTGGAAACTAGAAAGGCAGCTCAAATTTACACAAGTTTCCCGATGTTTTACACATTTTCATTTGCATCGCCTTGTGCTTTTCGCAGTTCGGCAAGCAAATCAAATCGACCGACCTTGCCTTACATGCACTTGGCATTTGCAACGCATCGCAGTGGAAAATGCTCTATAGCTCGCTCGGCTACTTGGTGGACACCAGCTCCTCCTGCCCGCCTGCTCCTCCCAGATTTCCCCAGCCACAACCCAACCCATCATGCAATGCATTAGGCAAAGCGCTGCTCATTTCCGATGCAGCCAATCAAGAGGGGCTAGCACTCAAATCGGAGTGGAATGGCATGGGCACGCTGCCCAAGTGGTTGACTGTTCTATATGCACGGAATATGGAAGCACATTCCTAGCCGGAATTGCGCAAATCCAAGAAATACGAGTTGGGGAAACAGATATTTTTCTGCCCGCTTGATTGCCAAATGAGATTTATTTTTGTGTTATTCATAGATGAACGTTCGCCAATGAAAATGTGGCGGACATAAATGGTACATATGTACACTTTAAAAGACTTTTAGTTCTATTTATGCCTTGCAAGCACTTTAGGTGGAAAGGAATTAATAGTGGGAGATGTAACTAACTGAAATGGAAGTTCCTTTACTTAGATCATATAAGTTCTCTGACTGTTCCCTGCTGGCACTATTTTTGGATACACTTTGGATGAGATTACTTACTGGGCCTGTTTCTTATTCTATTTTCATCCGCGCAGATCCGCTGGCACAGTGGGTGCCGTGGTCACATGCCCCCTGGAGGTGGTGAAGACGCGCCTGCAGAGCTCCACGGCGTTCATGACGCCGTCGCGGCTGGCGGAGAACGCCGGTGGACCGGCGAATGGTGGCCAATCGGAGCTGCTGCGGCCGGAACAACGACGTAAGCTAAGCACAACGATATTACGTAACAGATCACAGCCACAGGTGATTGGGGGTGTGCGTAGGGTAGTACCAACTTCTTTTACCTATTTATGCCCATCTCATGCCCATCTAACCCACCGCCACTGCATCCAAGCCACTGCATCCTAACAAGCTAAGCCCCGAGTCCCGATGCCAACGAAACGAGCAGTCCCGAGCACCTACGATGCCTTCATCTCCATTGCCTCCAGCCCCTGGACCACAATGGTTTACTAACTCAACCTGTTTTTGCCTTGCAGATCATGGCCATTTCACACTGCGGCATCTCATCCACAACGCCCAAATCCATCAGCATCATGCAGTGCCTGCGGTAAGTGGACACCAGTTGCCATATACTCGTATATTGGAGTTTCGTATGCTTATTGCTGCTTTTGCAGGCATATTGTCCGGAACGAGGGTACACGCGCCCTGTTCAAGGGTCTGGGTCCGAATCTCGTGGGCGTGGCCCCCTCCCGTGCCATTTACTTCTGCACCTACTCGCAAACCAAAAACACGCTCAACAGTCTGGGGTAAGTCGCTTTGCTCACCGTACATCCAACTGGGCAATGCCATTAATGCCCGCACTTGATCCCCAGCTTTGTTGAACGTGACTCGCCACTGGTGCACATCATGAGTGCAGCCAGTGCCGGCTTCGTCTCCTCCACGGCCACGAATCCCATCTGGTTTGTGAAGACGCGGATGCAGCTGGACTACAACTCCAAGGTGCAGATGACCGTGCGGCAGTGCATCGAGCGGGTCTACGCTCAAGGCGGCGTGGCGGCCTTCTACAAGGGCATCACGGCCAGCTACTTCGGCATCTGCGAGACCATGGTTCACTTTGTCATCTACGAGTTCATCAAGTCCAAGTTGGTAAGTAGCAGCATTTGGTGCGTGCTTGCCTAGTTCCCCTCCAACTTATCGTCGTTTTTGTGACAGCTGGAGCAGCGGAATCAGCGGCATACGGACACCAAGGGATCCCGCGACTTCCTGGAGTTCATGATGGCTGGCGCTGTTTCCAAGACAATCGCCTCCTGCATCGCCTACCCCCATGAAGTGGCTCGCACTCGTCTGCGGGAGGAGGGCAACAAGTACAACTCCTTCTGGCAGACCTTGCACACTGTTTGGAAGGAGGAGGGCAGAGCAGGACTCTACAGGTGGGTTGAATAGATAGTTAGGGGGGATTTTCTATTTAATCAGCCACTAAAGCAATCGATTTGAGCCCCGGGGTTCCCATGCTCAGGAAGCTCGCTTGAATCCATCTTGAAATAGATTAAATCTTTCAATTGCCTTGACACTAGGAAATCCCACAGATCCCAAGGGAATCCCACTGCCAATCGACTATATATGTAGAAATAAAATATATATACACTATAGCTATACATCACAGCTAATGAATTATCATAATGCGCCACCCACGACTTCGTGAAATCTATTTAAATTCTTTTGCGTCGCATATTTGTGTTTGTTTACTTTAATTTGATTATCACTCGCGAGCGTGCTCACTCAGTGTGTTTTATATGAGGGGGCTCTGGCACCGCAAATTCAACTACTAATTGTACCTTTTACTGCCCATTCCACAGGGGCTTGGCCACGCAGCTGGTGCGACAGATCCCCAACACGGCGATCATGATGGCCACCTACGAGGCGGTCGTCTACGTGCTCACGCGGCGCTTCAACAACAAATCGAACGAGTTCTACGACTTTTAGATGCCTTTCAAAGGACTGGTTAACGAAAAGGACCAGGAAGAGGAGGAGGAGGAACCCAATCTGTGCATATGTAGACGCGACTGCTGCAACTTAATTGTAATTGTACCCCGTTTTTAGACGATCCAAACCAACGAGCGCAAATTCTTAGTTAGCTAGCTTCTAAGTCAGATATGAAACGAACTCGATAGACTTAAGACGTTAGACGTTGAACGTTGGCCAACAATGCGAAGAGATGAGAAACACGCACCAGGATCGAACCGGGACTGCACCATCCAAACTTAAACCCATTTTGCTGTAGCAAACTACAGAAGGATCTGGCTTGCCACTGCAAGGGAAACGTTATCAAAATTCAAAAAGGCTGCTATTTAGTTAAAGTTACAATATATATTGAGTGTATAAATGTGGTTGATACTTGGATACTTGATGTAGTGTAAATAGGACTCGCTCGATTCGCTCAGAGTGTGTTGTAAATATATATAAAGAGTGAGTCCACTGGCGTTGCAATACGGCCCTAGTTTTCTTAGTTGTAAGCACAAAATGTTGAATCGACCGCAGTTGCCATTAGATGCCGCTATATATATGGATATAAACCGACCGATCCGATGCGTACTCTAGCCTTAATTTGTAAAAGTTTGCGTTAAGTTTCCTCAAGTGCGATATACAATTTAGTTACCATTACTCTACCATTACTTTAACTACATTAACATTATCAATGCTGTTTGTTTAGTCCATTAGTTAGCTAGTTAGCGAGCTCCATAGTTAGTGAGAGCCACACTTCCCCCAAAAACGTATTTCACTGATAACTAAGGAAACCACTGTGAATAATTGATTGCAATCCGATTTGATGGTGAAATCAATAAATACAACAACTTTGTTTAAAAATACCCCACTCGTTGGCTCTTTTATGTCGCATGGGCTTTAATGCCGCCCATTATCTTATCGGCTATCGTCTGCAGACCCTCGAACATAGTTCGTCTTAGCAAAGCAGACTGTCGGCCATAAAGGTGAGATGAGATAAGCCGATTCGGCCCAGATAATACGTTTTAGCACAACTCAGTTGAAGTGATTTACTGGCTAACTTTTATATTCCTGAATACGGAGATGCAGATTGAAAAAATGAGTGCTAAAAAGATAATTTCAAAAGTTTAGACACTGGTTCGAGTCCGGGCTGAAAACATAGCATAGCCTGGTTCAACACCAACTTGCTTAAGCGAAGACAACAACCGAGTGCTCGATCGCAGTTCTTCCCCATCTCTATGAACGCCACCACGCTTCACAACGTAACAAGCTGCCATCTCTAGTAACGTAAGCAGTGTTTCGAGCAACAAGTTGATTTTATTTTCATAAACAAAGTTTGTTGAAAGCGAAAAATCCTGGCCAAAGTGATGAATCGTTAGCTGTTCCGCGAGCAACCTTGATAACGAGTCAAAGAGCAGCCAGAGAGCAGCGCACTTAACCCGGATAGAAAGCAATCAGTGCAATTGGAGCAGCTTGAAAGGCACACGCCAACAAATCGAGATCGAGATCGTGAATAGAGAATCGAGAATCGAGTTGACACCCATTCCACCATGCAAATCGATGCACTGGAGGCCTGAATATGCTGCTCAGCGAGACCCACTTCTGGACCACGGTGCGGGAGGATGTGGTGCGGATCAAGAGCCAGGATCTGGGCGCCTTCCGCTACCTCAGGCAGCGCGACAAGGAGCTGGAGCAGCAGGACGTCGCCCTCCTGGCCAAGCGGGACTACACGGAGCGCCGCAATGGACTCGCCGTGCTGAAGAACTCCGGTCGCAAGTCCACCGGCCGCTTGAAGGACAACCTCAAGAAGCTGGAGGATCTGCTGCGCCAGCACAGGATCATCCACTCCGAGTGGCAGGACGCGGCGCAGGTGCTGCTCCTCTTCTCCCACGGCCTGATCGCCCACATCTGCGTGGACATCTACACGGGGGACATCCTGCGCATGGTCTTCGAGAAGTACCTGGTGGGCAAACTCGCCTCCGAGGTCATTACGGATGGTATGTGCGCATCTCTCTCTCTCTCTCTCCCTCTGTCTCTGTCTCTTTTCACTCCGAAAGTCCCAGTAACTCCCACCACCTCGTTGTGCACTTCGCCCTGCCCTCCATCGCATTAATGCCATCCATCCATCACCTTGGGCAGTGCATTTCTGCATGTGCATCTCGGCTGGAAAACATCTCAACTTACAGAATTTAAAAATCAGTTAGCATGCGCCTTCTTCTATTGCCAACACGCAATATTTAATGGCTACTCCACGCGCAATTACAGGTTCCTCCTCATTAGATCGAATGCCCAAGAAAGCCTAGGGTATTGCCCATTCGGTAGAGTGCAGTCCGCATCTTGGCCTTGCTCCGCGGAGAGCTGCTTGTGCAGTTATGGAGAAATTTGCATTGGCAACAAGTGCGACTTGATTTGCACTTTCCCACACCAACACAGCCGCACGCACACATGCAGCAGCATGCAATTATTGTAATTTTTAATTAATCTGCTGGCTTGTTTTGTTGCCTGTAAATATGCGAGCCCCCATCTCCCATCCCCCATCCCCCATCCCCCGTTCCACAGCTTTCCATGTTTTGTTCAAGTCACTCATTCAGCTTTGTCGCTTGTGTCTTTTCTCGTTGGCTCGCCAGCTTTTTTCACCCGTTCCCACATCGTCTTGGCCTACAATACCAACCAGCTGACGGTGGTGCATCTGCAGAGGCCTAATGCGCGCTCCCAGGGGCCGGAGAAGATCGCGAACATGGATCCGCGCATCTTCCACGTGATCATACCGGGCGCCACAGAGCGCAAACTATCCCGCCACCTCACAGTCAACGGCAGCTTCGATCTGTTCGTGGTCTGGACGCAGTCCTCGCAGAACGAGGTGTATCCCTGGAGGCCGACGGTCAGGGACCAGGATCGCGCCAACATACATGTGTTCAAGATCAAGGGGTAAGTTCCATTCAACTCCAATTCCCTGGCTCCGTCTAATCGCTTTGCTCAGTTTGCAGCTGGAATCGATTGCCTATTGCTGGTCGGAGAACGATCCGCTGTGCGTGGACTTCCTGCGGAGCAGCGAGAGCCAGATCATCACCCTGGAGCAGAAGGTATCCCGCAAGGGCGACATAAGTGCCGAAATCTGCTCCTACGAACTGGCCGCCGGCAAAATGCAGCGCACTGCCATTACCTCCATTCCAATGTGCGCCCAGATCTGCTCCTTTGCCTTCAGCCCCGACCAGGAGAAGCTCTTCCTGGGCAGCATCGATCGCAATATTTGCCTGCACGACCTCGTCCAGCAGTCGACGAAGTACGCCAACCAGATTGAGATCGTGCCCAATCAGTGCGCCTGGCACTGCGACTCCGCTATGCTTTGTGTGGCCAACGAGCGTTCGGTGCTGCAGTGCTTCGATCTGGCCCTGGCCACCATTGGCCATCAGCTGGTCAGCGAGAGTGTGACGCCGGCCAGCTTGTTGGATCTGTCGCACTACTTTGTGGCCCAGCCAACGCTGCTGAGTGTCGCCTTCAGCCGGAAGCCAGATTTGTCCACTTTTAAGCACACCTACGCTCAGACGGATTGCCTGCTGCTGCTGATCTACGAACAGGGTCCTCTGGCCTGCATGCGCATCTTTGGCGGCACCGGAATGCGCGGCGATATCCACAACTCCGGACTCACTGCGGACGTCATTGCGGACAAGTATCTGCGGCTGCAGCAGCCGGACAGAGCGGTGAATGTCCTGGCCGCCCTCAACTGGGAGACCTACGGAGCCATGTGTCTGATTACGCTGCACAAGATAGCCAACTATGTGTTCTTCGGCGGCGACCAGCGACGCCCTCGCATCGAGCTGATGGCCAGGGCGCTCAAGACATTCGCGCACACGCTTTCCGAGGAGACGAAGGACGAGTTCAGCGACCAGGTGTACGATCTGAAGCGTCGCTTCTGCTTCTATCTGCTGCGGTGAGTTGAGCTCAAGTGGGCATGCCACTTTGTATGCTGAATCCTTTGATTGCTTGCAGCAAAAACCTATTCGCTGAGGCCTTTGAAATCGCCCAGGATGTGGCCGACTACGACATCTTCATGGACCTGTACAACCTAACCAAGTGCATCTCCAGCCTGAGTGAGTTCGCCCAGGTGGCCTTCAGTCAGGCAGCTGCCATAATCCACGAGGAAGATCGTGCCAACGGCAATCTCAGCCTGACCTGCGACCTGCGCTCCGAGTCGGCCTGCTCGCTGTCCACCTGCTCGGACATGTTGCGCGGTCAGGGTGCGGCCACGAGTACCGAAACCGGATTAGGTCCAGGTCAGCCGCAAAACCAGCAGGTCCTCAAGAACTACGTGCCACCGCTGCCCTCGTTCAAGTCGAAGGTATTCAACGCTGAGATGATCAAAATCAACATACCCAAACCGGAGCTGAGGCCACCCTTGCCGAAGGTTTCGATAGGGCCACCAATCTCTTCGCTGGCGAGTCTAACCCTGAAGTCCAACAGTCTGCAGCAGGCGCCCGCAAAGAGTCTACACTCAAATGGTCAGTAAGGAGAAAAGCACAAGGAACGCTTCATCACTTCCAATATGTATTATTTCAGGCAATGTGTGGTCCCAGGATGTGCCGGATCAGACGGTGGGTCTGCCCATGGCTAGCAGTCCCCTTCCTCGTCTTGCGCCTTCAACCATTCCAGATCAGAGCGCCCAGCTAAGTCAGTTTAGCACGATGCCAGCTTCGCCTCCGCCGACAGCCGCCTATCAGCCGAAGTTTTACCAGCATCCGCTTGTCTCTGGCAATATTCCCGCCATGCTGCCCTCGCTCACCAGCGAGGACTACCAGAAGCGGCTGTTGCTGAAGAAACCCACTGCATCCATATTGTCCAACCCGGCAAATCCAGCACCCACGAACGGAGAGGCACCCGCCACGCCCGCAAAGTCACAAACGGCCGAAAAGAACAAAGTCAAATTCTCGGATACAATACAGGTGGCGGTGGTGCCTGTGAGTATACAACCTAATCGAGGATTTGCCTGTTTATTAATGCTTTTACTCCACCAGGAGATTCCTCGCAAGGAAAAGCCTATGCCTCCCAAGAGAAATGGTTACTCCAGGCCAGCAGCGCGACACCTGACCAATCCTAAAAAGGAACTCGCAGACAGCCTGCCGCTCTGTCATCCCAACGACGAGTACCTTAAGGATTTCAACCCCATAACTACCAGTGGGTATTAGTTGAGCTTACCATTATCCTTGCCCTATTGACCCTGTCATTTGTTCGCAGATGTGACCAAGCCGCCCATTCGACGACGCGAGGAAGAACCCAAGAGCAGCAGCAAGGGCGGCAACTCCTCGTCCATCAAGGTGGTCCACTTTGGCGTAGTCTAGTAATTCATAGTGCAATTCCTAAGCGTACACCATTTCGGTTAAGAGCTGCGTCTTCCAATCGTTTGTAACTATTGCCGTCCCAGTTAGTGCAAAGCTTTAAATAGGAAAGTTTTTACTCATAGGTTCTCTATACTCTTTACACAGGTTACTCATTAAAGCTTAGCATTAAATGTTTGCCAAATCGGAGGCGCCGCCTACTTCTTCTTGGTGGTGGTGGGACCGCCCATGCGCTCCAGCTCGTCCTTCAGATCGAGCAGCTCCTTGTCGGGCACATAGCGTCGCTCTTCGCAGTCGTCGGTGTGCTCCTGCACCCTCAGGCTCACTCCCTCGGGCAGCGCCGCCTGGGCAAGGCGCAGGAACTGTGGATACACAGGCGCATCCACGTTGTTCAGCTGCAGGTTGCGCTCGTAGGTGGTCAGCTTGTACTCCGACTCGATGACCGTGGAGTTGGGCCGCAAGCGCTGCACCGTCGTCTGCTGCGCCGGGAGGGCGTAGCAGTCGGAAACGTCCAGGTCCAGGTACTCGGCCACTCCGTGCAGAAACCTCTGGTAGCTCTCCAGCTGCGGATAGTCGTAGCCCTTGATCTGCACGCTCAGACTGTCGAACTGCGGGAATTTCGGCTTGAGGGACTGCAAAACGGAGGGAATGGTATATAATGGGGCAAATGGTTGAGATCTGGCTGCTCGATTCTGCTAGTTCCGAGCAAGTATTATGTAAAATGGGTTTGTAAGCTCGTTACGATGCATAGCTGCCTAATATGTATGTGAGTGAACTCAGTTGAGGACCCACCTCCAGGTAATCCGGCTCGTAAACACTTCCACTGGTGCTCCGCACGGCGGTGGTTGTTGCTTTTGGCACCTGCAGCGCCAGCCGCACACTTGGCACTATCTAGCACAGTACAAGGTATTAAATTTAATAGAGATTTTAATAGATATATTCAGCTATTTACCCTGCGTAGCATTTCGGTGTTTTCAATTCTCCCAGTCAGGTTATATCACCAGCTGATGGCGTGCAGCCACACTGGGCCAGCGCCACGGTCACTCTGGCAGAGGCGTGCGATAGGTTCGGCAAATGATATCGAAGAACGATAGGCACCGATAAGTTCGGACAAGTGCAAGAGGAAATAATATTTGTATTTACTTAAGCCCATCGTACGCACTTAGCACTCGAAATGCAGGGATCGGCCACGCTGTTGGTGGTTGCGTTGGCACTGCTACTTGGACCGGAGAACACGGCCGGCAAATCGGATCCGGGCATCGTGGACGTGCTGGTGACCACGGTAAGTACGCGCACCACCACCTCAGCCCCAAACAAATAGGGGAATTAATCCGTTTCCGGCTACGTAACCACTGGTTTGTCCTGTTCCATCCCACACAGGACTTGTCCAGCATCCGGGAGCAGCGTCCACTGCTGGCCAACACCAAAATCTACGCCCAGAGTAAGTACAGGCGGCGGAAAACGCATGACGAATGCCTCCGACTTACCCCCTTCTTCCGCACCCTCTCCAATGGTTCCAGTTAAGGGCTGCACTTCCAAGGTGGAAACAAACCTGACCATTACGTTTCGGCTGACGGAGCACCCCTGCATCTTCGATGACCGAACGGTGGGTACAGCGTTTCCATATGGCTCCGCGCTCCTTACACTTAATCCCATCAATCTTATATCCCGATACAGCTGCAGACCATTGCCCAGAATCTTACCCTGCAGAAGAATGCCACCATCAATAATGTCATCACAGAGATCACCAGGACATATCCCTGCAACGGACTCATCGTCCTGGCGATAAACAAGGACAAGCTGGTCCAAGGAGCAGCGATCCCATCCCCGGAGCCCAAGCATCCCATGCTGGAGCACAAGCACCCACTTTCGGTAAATGCGACATATGTGTATATCAGCGACAAGTAGGAGCACAGCAATTACCAAGGCGCAGCAAATTTGAGGCTTTCCCTTATCAGCTTATCGTTTCTCTTTAAACAGGAAATTCTGTTGGTAAACAGTTCCAGTCATATGAATACACAACATTTTAGAGCATTTAATGGTCCAATCGGTATCAGTGTTCCTATATGTAGTGTAGCGGAAACATGGATAGAATACAAGCCACGCAGTAATTGAACAACTTCCGTTTCCTTTCAGCCCACAACGAACCCGATTGCGAGCGTCAAGGAGGATGGCATCTACGAAATTGAAGTTAACATAGCACCTTCCCAGTCCGCACCGTTCAATGCCGTGGTGCACATAGAGTTCCTGGGCCCACACGGCTACATCTCGGCCATAGATTGGCCATTCCTGCCGGTAGGCGAAGTGTACTTCAAAATCAGTTTGTTTATGTTTCATATGCCTGTTTATTTACCCACAGTTCTATTTAATCATGTGCATTGTTTACGTGATATTTGGAATTATCTGGCTGTTTGTTTCCTTCGCGCAATGGCGAGATCTATTGAGAATTCAGTTTTGGATTGGTGGCGTCATACTGCTGGGAATGCTGGAGAAGGCCTTCTTCTACGCCGAATACCAAACACTGACGAACAAGGGAGTTGCAGTTCAGCACGCCGAGCTAGTGGCCGAGTTTGTGTCCTGTGCGAAGCGAACGCTGGCCAGGATGCTGGTCATCATCATGAGTCTCGGCTTTGGCATTGTCAAGTGAGTGGAACCATACGGCTGATTTGATTAGAAACAGAACTACCATTAAGCTACCGCCTGCAGCCGTTTGTAGTTATTACACTTGTTATTATAGTTATAAACAGTTGCTGATAGTGACCGACCCACTTAAAGCAATCCAGCTTGATGTCATTCCTGTTAATTCAATCCATTTAATCTCTTTCAGACCCCGCTTGGGACCCATGCTGCATCGCGTGGTGGGCGTGGGAACCCTCTACTTTCTGCTGGCCTGCGTGGAGAGCTACCTGCGCATCACCAATGTGAAGACCGATCGCAGCGAGCTGCTGGTGGCGAGCATTCCACTGGCGGTGCTGGACACAGGAATATGCTGGTGGATTTTCACCTCGCTCGTGCAGACCACTCGCACTCTCAGACTCAGAAGGTGACTAATGCGAATGATGCTGATGATTATACATACAAATTACGCACAAATACGTATGTTGATTTCAGGAACATGGTCAAGCTCTCACTGTATAGGCACTTTACCAACACGCTGATCTTCGCTGTTATCGCTTCGGTCATCTTTATGCTGTTTGCGCTGGGTTTGCGTAAGGTCGAGAATTGTACGCCTGTGAGTTGTTGATACGCATGAATGGAGCTGTGGGTTTACTGGTTTCAAATGCGATTTCGTGCTCTTTAGGGCTGGCGCGACATTTGGGTGGATACTGGCTTCTGGCACATTCTATTTTCGGTTCTGCTGCTGGTGATTATGATTCTATGGCGACCGACGAATAACAACCAGCGCTACGCCTTCACCCCGCTGCTGGATAACCCAGAAGACGAAGACGACGATGGTAAGCTAGACCACGAGCTCGTCCTGCAGGCAAACTCCAATTGATTTTTCACATTTTGACAGACGAGGAGGATCAGTTCGTGGCTGATGCGTACGGCGTGAAAATGCGCGGCCAGAATGGAACGCCGAAAACGTCGACGACATCACGAAATGCCACGACCACCGAGGAGGACGACTTGCGCTGGGTGGAGGAGAACATACCATCTTCGATGGCGGACTCGGCGCTGCCCATCCTAGACTCCGATGAGGAAATCATCAACACCAAGTTCGAGGTGTCGAAAATGCAATAAGCTGTGACTTTCGCTGGACCGAAGAGACTTTTTACGCATATTTTTGCACATTCACGCAACCGTGTCGCCCGCCAGCAGCAAGTCCCCCAATTTGCAATGTATTTCTTAGTTCTATCCGCCATCGATGTGGAAAACCTTTATCGCTGTGCTGCGCTGACACCGATCTTCCAGTTTCGAGAACTATTTGTCCGGGCACGCCTTCTGAACCCGTGTAAAATATTGTATGTAACGTAGTTCCTGCTACGCGCACGTGCTCCCCGTCTAAATAAACCTAACTTATTCATAACACCTAGCCTAAGTTGTAGATACCTACGCGACGAACCGAGAACTTAATTTAAAAACTTCGATTTCAATTCTAGTGCTGAGCCCCCAGTACACTCGCAAATGTGTGTGAGCGAGCTATAGGTGGTCTCATTTTATGTATATAGCTGGTAACACAAAAACGAAACGATCTATATAATTGTACGAGTAATCTGTAATAACTATGATAAAACGCGACTCTGCAATGTCGGAGAAACTTTAACTTAAACTATTCGCTGATAACTGAAAAGATTAAAAGTAATTAAAAGTAAGCACACAATCGTTTGCGTCACACACCGCAAGGTATTTAATTACATATTTGTAATCAAACGATCTAAGATTTTCATAAATAAATGCAATAGTATCTTAAAGGTAGCCATGAACCAAACTTCCCTTGTTTTCGTTTAGTCCCCCTATCTAACTAGCTTATGATATGATATGATACAGGTTGTCATAGCTAAAAGTATAGCAAATATCGAAGTAATGTATGTATACGTTCTTGTATATATGTTATCTGTTGCGATAATAAGTTTAAACGAAGGAGTTCTTCTCTTGCCCAATTAAAAGCCTTCAACTTGTAATTCATTATTTATTAGTTTTCTTTGTATAAAATTTCTCTTTGCCTTCCAAATTTTTGTTAAAAAATATTAAGTAAAGTAGAAAGGTAATGTGCATTTCCTCAGATAATACAATCACAAAGCGATTTCAGTTAATATTTTGCTTCGAGCTCCTTACTGTTAGAGTACACACAAACACAAAGTCACAATTAATAAACACAATTAATTTATTCGCGGAAGGATTAAGAACGAAACTCAAGTGCCTCGACTTCGGTGCAAATATGCATTATTACAAATAAGATACAAATACTTATGGATACTGTCTTGAGAGCGGCGAAGTTGGCATTTTCGGCTGAACTCTGGATGAAGCGCGACTCTGAACTGCAACAATGTGGGAGGACAGTTGAAACGGGCGGGCGGGCGTTCAAATTTACATTAATATGTTTCTCGCGGTGTAACAATTTTCTCATGTAACAAATTTACTGCCTAGAAATGCGTATTTAATATTTTTAGTCTGCTTTTTAGTCCAGTCTAAGCGAAATCCTCCGAGCTGCTCGGCAGCAAAAAGGGCGAGTAACAGCGAATTGGGTGGGTTTGTGCAGTCCAAATATTATGCAAATTATTTCTAATTACGACAATATTTGGTAGCGACGACAGTGCCTTGCAATTCGCACATTTCCGCACCCTTTTTGGGAGCAGTCAGCTAGTGGGACCTCCAAGGACTGGATTGGTTTATGTGGAAATTCAGCCTTTAGCCGCTCAGTACTCAGTTCGATTCGGGCTTGACATTGCGTCGCAGGATGGCCGCTGCGAGGTCCTGCTTCATGGCCGCCTGTTGGCGCTGATCGGCCAGCGATTGTGTGCTCCTTAGTCCGTTCACAATGTCCTTGGTCTTGCCAAAGTAGATCTCGTTCAGGGTGTTCCTGATCTTGTTCTCCATCTCCTCGACCATTTTGCCAATGTTGGCGATGTGCGGCGACGACTCACTGACATTGGCGTCCTGCTCCTGTTGCCGGGTGAGCGAGCCGCCCAGATTCATGGTACCCGAACCCTGTTTGTTGGTCTGCAGCCACAGCATTGCCGTGGAGGTGAGCTTGTAGTGGGCCGTCCTGCCGGTGGTCTTCTCCTGAACCTCGACCACATGGATGGAGTCCCAGCAGCCGCGGATCATCTTGCTGCCATCTCCCGCCTTTTTGATCAGTATAACGGCGGCGAACCCGTGATCCAGATCCCATAGGTAGACGGAGGAGACGCCTCCCTCGTAGTACATCTCCCTGTACTGATCGAAGGCATAGTTGGCCTCGATTTCCAGTTTGCGCAGTCGTTCCGAGGGCATTTGGCCATCCTCCAGCGGCGGATAGTAGGAGTTCGACCAAGGCGATCTGTAGGAGTCACCATCCCGGTTATAGTCGCACAGCAGATAGTCCTTGCCGTGCTCCTTGTCCTTGGCGATCTTCAGAGGCTGGTCCACGGAGGAGAGCAGATCCTCGCAGAGATCCGGGGCCAAGTCTATCAGATCAATGAGGTTCTTCTCAATCTGCTGGGGCGGCAGCCTCCGCATCAGATCCAAAGCACAATCCATCTGCATTTCCGACTGAAAGAGAAGAGATACCAGTGTAACTGAGTCACTGCAGCGATAAGAGAGCCCAAGAAACCCCTACATTCACTACTGCCACCCGGCAAAAAGAGGATTACCATATATGGGCATTATTTAAGGCCGCAGGCCGCCGCCCCTGTGCATGTTCTCTCCGTGGACTAGGTGCCTTGGGAACCATTGCCTTATGGCAGGGGCGGTACCGTCCAAAATCACCGTTTGTTGGCCTGTTTTTTTCTTGTTACTATTGTAGTATTACTCACCATTTTGATACTTTCTGCTTTCCCTTGTTTCGATGGTTTCACACTGTTTATGTTGCAGGCCTCCGGTCGCTGGGCAAGGCCAATCTTAAACGCTAGCTAGGATTTTGGGCTTATATTGCAAGTGATTGCACTAAATTGACTTTTTTCTTTATTATTAGGTTTTTTATTTTTGCTATGGTAGTTGCTGCTAGAGCTGGAACACAGCCCGATACTTACGCGATATCGATAATTTCGGAGAGGCATCGATTGATTGCGGAGTATCGATTTTTTACCCGCAACTATCGACCGGATGTATCGAACGAATGGCGGTTATTTTTAAATGAATACTCTTCATATGTGAACATAACCTTTGGCACCCAATTCGCGCGAAATAAAACCATGTTCGTACTTTTATTATATTTTAGCAACAAGTTTATTGAATTTAGTTTCGTTCATATACTTTTATGCTTAATTCCATTCTGGTTGCCCATTTCCTCTCCGTGTCTTGTGAGTTTCTGTTACAATGCGTTTGGTTTGTGTGACTGTGGGTTTAGCTTACTCGTAGTTTTTAATATGTTACACAAAAATGTATGGCATAATCGAAAGTTTTTCTTTTTTCCGAGTTCGTGTTTAAAATATATTTAAGCTGCTTCGCTTGCGCACTCTTCAGATATACATACATACTTATTCAGAAATCATATGCGTGCTCCGAAAACGTATCCTTCTGAATCAATCCTTGGATTTCTTGATTTTTACATTAATGTTAGCCAAATACGTAGCGTGTGGGATTTTGCCTCGTTAGTAGTAGTAGTAGTTCAATAAACTTAATTAACCGCTTTGGGTTTAGACTGGCGCTTCAAAGGCGCTTTTTAGGTGTATACTTCGACCATATACAATAAATGTAAAATCTCAGACTTTAATTTTTAACTAAGGTGCACTACACACAGAAATCGTTCGGAGAAATGTGAACTAAATCGAGGGTTTTTGTTCGCAGCTCTGGGTTTTTAGCCTGGGTAAAAACTGTTACAGGTGACTTGTAAAATTAGGGCAGGTTTCACTAATCTCGAATAACTTAGATAATTATAATTTGTATTTCTTAGTCGTTCTTTTGAAGTTTAATATTTCGGCTAATTAATATTTATTTACTTATGCTCTGTCGCATTCTAGACACTGTGCCAATATTCGAAATCAAAAGCGGTTTCAGATTTAATAATAATACATAACTCCATTTTCAATCAATCGTATTTCTCGTATTTCTCGTTTCATCTTTTTTCTTTCGCTCAATAATTATGCAACACTTGCTTATCAACGCTTCGACAATCAAATGTAATCACAGTTTTATGTTTTCCTTCTTTATATAAACTCATTTTCATTTAGCTATTTATTTCACTATTTTCGCATATTCGCGTTGAGTATGTGTGTGTGTTTCTGTGAGTGTGTTTGTTGTGGCTTGTTCTTCTTGACTCTTGACTTGTGTGGGTGGTAAAACTAAAAATACTTAGGGGTGGTAAGTACACGCCTAGTCCTCATGTGCTTCAAAAACTCACCTAACCTTCCATCAATCCTTAATCCTCAATCCTTAATCTTCAATCCTCGATCCTCGATCCTCGATCTCCAACCTAAGTGTCCTTCCTTTCGGAACCATGCTTATGAACATCTCAACTCACTGATCCTTGCCATGATCGCATATTAGATTATTAATACTATTACGTATTTAGAAAACTTTAAGAATATTGCACAACTTGTGAAAATGCTGATTCTGACCGCCCTCTCCTTTCGTTATAAGTTTTTAAAAATATTTCATTTAATATTTAATACCTGAGTTGTTCATAATCGTTTCGCATGATTATTACATCCGTTTTTTCGGTTGCTTTCATTATTTTTTAATCGTAATACATATCGAAAAAAGTTTCTGTTTTGTTTTTTGTTTTTGGTATTTGGTTTTTTCATTTTTCTTTTTTTTGTTTGTTTGTATTAAATGCATGTATACATCGTCGTGAGTCTTGATAATGCCCTGAGTTTGCTCCAAACGGATTTGCGTTTTTTAAAACTATTTTTTGTTTTTCGTTTAACCTTATTCACGTAAAGTACTTCTCATTCCGAACTTCATTCTCAAGTGGACCGTTGTCGTCTTTGAATTTAAGCGGTTTAAAATTTAGTTTCGGGTAATTCGAAAACTTTTCAGTTCAGAACAAAGAAAATCGAATAGTTCATCGTGGTAACTTTCATGTGTAACTCAAGTTCTGTTGCATTCTGGTTTCAAATAATTGGCCCAAAATAAAGGAATAACCAAAGGTAATTAAGCTGTTTGGTAACTGAAATTTCAATCCTAAAAAGTCACACCAACTGTCCGTTTTTCGAACGACAGCCATCCTTAAAATTTAAGCTTTATACTTTATGCCGAAAAATTTGTACGATTTCTTCTTGATCGATTCCTCGCCTCTATATATATTTAGTTAATTTTAATTTATCTGCTAAATTTTGTTTGTTTTTTCCTGAAATTTTGTACTCGTCATTGTTCCAAAAGTTTTTGTAGTTCTCAAGTGTGACCTATACGCAATAAGAACGCAATTTGAATGGGATAACTAAAGCGAGGGTTCAAATAAAACAATCAAAACACACACATTAAATATAATTTGTACTTCCTTCGATCCATCGTGTTAGACAAATTTACAACAACTTGATTTACACATTGAGGGGCAGACGTGGGAATGCTCTATATATGGGGTATATATACTATAGCGTACATACAACTAGCTTCGTCAAGCATTTTCATCTTCAAATTTCGCATTGAACTGAACTGTAAAGTTGCTTAGGCCTAAACACATTGATTTTCATTAAATTACTTTCGATAGTCGTAAACTTTAGTATACATATTTCGTTACATTTATGTTTTTTTTTGGGGGCAGTGGGGGGTGGGGGCATAATCAATCGAGTCCAAAATGCTGTCAGTACTGTGGGGATGGGAATTTAGAATTGTGTTTAATTTTGGTTAACCAATAAAATTGCCAATTGGGAGTTGTTTGTGTTTTTTTTTTCTGGGGTTTAACATTTATTTAGTTGCATTTTGTTTTAGCATTTACGTGTTTATAGATTATAAATTTAGGTTTTATCGAATAATTGTTACAAATTAGAAAAATGTGTATAATGTAATGCGTAAACAAGCCAATTTGTTGCGATCGAACAGAACATCAAATCATACAAAATATATATTACATTTTCTGCCACTTAACTCAAACTGGGTTGGTGTGCATGCGGTTTTCCTTTCATTATTTTATAGTTATTTGAAATAACTTAGGTAAAGTAAGCATAGTAGTTTTTCTGGATGGGGATTGGGATGGGGATGGGGATGGGTATGGGAATGGGGATTTTGGGGAGTTGGTTCTGTTGAAGGGGTCACAAAATCATATCGAATTGAATAGTAATCGTAAGTACAATTGGCTTGTTGAGGGGCTTGGTTTTCGTGTTATTTGCTTCTTGACATTTCGCACTAAATATTAATAGAAAAACAATTACTAACAAAAATATATAACAAAAATTACATCGAGCTCTTACAAAATGTTCGGTGCACTAAATTTCACGTTAAATTGAACTTAAATTTTGTTTTGTACGTGTGCACACTATTATTTATATAGTTACATTTATTATATTTGTATTCTCGTTACAGCTTCAATTCTGTTTATGGATTTGCTTACTAATTAATTTATACAACTCAAGGTAAAGGTAACTAAAGTTTAATGAAAAGTTACGAATATACAATACACAATTCTTCTTGTTTAATTTATTTTATGTACAATAATTGTGTGATTTCGTGACATTTCGTTCACGTCTCGTGTGCTTTACTGTACTGTACGCTCTAAATGCAAAATGGCGACATTTGTGTTTTTAGTTTTAGATTAAGTTAATTACGCTCTCTGGGATTTTCATTGCAAACATATTTTACAAAGAAATTATTTTACGCCGCTTGTCGAAAAGTTGAAAAGTTGGGCCTAAAATCTGATTACAGATAAAAGTATTTTTGCTTTATTCGTTTTTAAATAAATATTTATGTATAATTGATGCACGTACATAGAGTGTTGCCTGTGCCTAATATTTGTTATAATTTGTATTTTTTCTTTAGCCAAAAGTTTAAGCCTAAAATGTTTGTTTTGTAAAGTTTGCTTATACACGCAAGTTTCTTTTAGAAAATGTTTATCTTCGTTTAGCAAAATGATTTTCTCATTTTTTATTTTTTTGTCTCATTAATTTTTATAACCGTGTTGGGTTGGCTTTGAATTTAATTTAATTTAATGTAATTTTATTTTGCTCAATTCTTGTATTTCGCCACTTTCGGACTTGGCTCAAGCAAAAGTATACCATTTACTGGGATTGTTTCTTAATTTTTTTGTGGATTTTCATTCCTTTTTGGGGTAAATTTTGTAGCCTTAAATAATTTCTTTGTATTTTTGTTTACGGTAAGATTATAAAGAGTTACGTTCCTTTTCTCGTTTCTCGTTTTCTCGTTTTCTCTTGTTTTTTGTTTGGTTTGCCTCATTCAGTTGCTTTGCCGAAATTGATGTATACAAATGATCTTAATCCTGGTCACATATCGCCTACATCGTCTGCTCTCTACACATAGTACATAGTAAAAGTTGTGGATATTTTCGTATAATTAGGGTTTAGCCAAAGGTATATGCTCGTAGTTTTACATTAAATGTTTTGTTTCGTCTGAATTTCGTGGGCTGCGTGTGCTCAGCGCATATTTACATGAAAACGTCTATAAGAAAATCAGTAAGGGGCTTTCCACCGATTTATTCCATTCTTCTCCTATACCAAAGGTTCCTCACTGTGTGGATCTGAGTGTCTGAATGTCTAGGGATCTGTATATCTGTATGTGTCACCATTTCACAAAAAGAATAACTCAAAGTGGTAATGAAAGTATATGTATGTTGTATCATGCTCATCTCGTCACTGCGCAGTCTATGGCTAATTGAGGTAGTTCAGTTTACTATTGCAGTTCGATCTGGTTTTGGTTTCCCTTATTATTGCTATTGTGTGTTCATGTGTTCATGTATTCATGTATGCATGTATTCATGTGTGATTGTGTCTTTTGCATTTAAAATTAGTCCTCACTAAACATAGGTGCCACTTAGCCACTAGCTAACCGATAATCGAACTAAGAACTAAAGCTTTCTTGATAGCATCTTCGATTACAGCGAAACATTCATTGGTTTCTCCTCTCGTCCTCTGTTTGTTTGTTTGTCCCATGCAAACCGAAAGTTAAAATATATAGTTTAAACGTAGCCATAAAAATAATAATAAAAATAGTTCAAACAAGTTTAAAAACACAAAGAGGTAGTTTCTTTCCTGAGGTATATGAGTTCCTGAGTTTGATTAGACTCTAATTGTAAGACGAAACGCATTGCGCAACTAAGAACTAAGTTAACGTAAACTAAAAGTAGTTGGTGTATCAACTAAGGTGTGCTTACTCCAATTAACCCCCGATAACTAAGTTTAGTTATTAAACATTGTTTGATTGATTCACTGACTGACGGATTGAATTACTGACTGATGGCTGACCCCGCGCCCAGCCCGTGCATTTGCTCCCCACCAACGTACTTAAAAATAAAATGTAATTCAGACTCCAGCGAACGCTGATGGGGGTGTGCAAAGTGGTACCGGCAGCCAGGGGTTAAGTCTAGCTTGGGTGCGAAGAGGTAGTTTGGTTTGCTTCAGATATTGCCAGACTCTACTCTAGTGGGTTAATGTATTGCTTGCTATTGCTATTGCTTGCCTTGCAATCGTTGGTCCGCCGCCCAACACGAGTGCCAAATAAAATTCGAGTTGACAAATTATTCGTAAATTGAACTCAAAATGAACTGAACGAAAGAGTAAACGCCATTCGTTTGCAATTTCTAAACGATATCACAGAACAAACTGGGGATCGGGTGACATTGATAATGTGTCTCGTGTGCGGTGTCTTGTGGTTCAACAACAGTTAATAAAGGTAGTTTCATATTCAACATTTTGGCTATTTTACGCTGCTATGGACTCTGGATCACCTTTGTAGCTATGTTTCATCGGACTTGGACTTAACTGCCACTATTCTATTGCCTGGCTAACGAAAACGTGCAAATGAAGACAGTTTCACAATTTAAAATTCAGCTCCTCAAGTTAGCTCCTGATCAAATAAAACCCTTCTCTTCTCTTCTCTTCTCTTCTCTTCTCTTCTCTTCTCTTCTCTTCTCTCCGTTTGGCGAGCCTAATGTGTTCCTACATATGCGCTTAGTAGTTTAGGTATAGGTTTACAGGTATACGAATACATATTATATCTAGGTTTTTCTTTATCATTATACAACTGAGGCCACGCATACATATGCTATGGATATATATGCGCTTATAATATTAATAATAATAATAATAATAATAATTAATGTATTTACAGGCCAAGAACATTGCTAGCCTTGGCAGATTTTCTCAATATTTTCCATTGCATTTTTCTTAGATTTCCATTCTAGGTTACTCTCGTCGTTCGCTTACAACAAAATGGTTTTCATCTGTTCAGTATTTTACAGCTTTTCTTTGTGGGACTTGTTATTTCACTTATGTAGGCATCGAAATTATAAGAGCCGAAAAAAGGAATTTTGAATTTTTGTTGGTTGGATTTTTGGTGAATTTTAATTTTCATTGGTACGAAAAATGTTTTCCAAAGGTGTGCCAAAAGTGTTTGATTTTGAATTTCGCTGTTGCTGCTGTAATTATTGCTGTTTGTTGCCTTTGTTGTTGCCATCAAGTTTTTGAGAACGTTTTTGAGTGGTTTTTGCGTAATATTTTCGTTTGTTAATTAACATGTTTCACACTTGGCTAGAATTATTCAATTAAAAAATAATTATATTTACTTTACGTTTTCTTTGCTATTTGCTTTTCTCGCTCATCGTTAAATATACTCTTCTTTGTTTATAAAATTTTACTAGTAGTCATTTAATTATATATTTCTTATAGGCACCCAATTTACCAATTGTTTTTACTTCGTTAGAAACTTCTGAATTCGGAATTGAATTTGTTGGTTTAGATTTTGTAGCCGAAAAGCAGTTGTATAAAATTTTGAGGCCTAAACTTGAAGGAAAACCATAAAACAATACGAAAATCACAAAGCAAAATGTTACTTCCTTAAAGCAAAACTTTTCTGTCCTCGAGCACAGATCCTGGCATCCTGGCATCCTGGTCCCCATGGAGCAGTGGTACCCTCACTCGCCCCCTACTCCTGGCCCCCCTTGCCTTTTCGTATTATTAATTTAATAAAATTATGTACAAAAAAACCGGACAAAGGGGCAGAATTTCGGGAAAGTTGGGGCCCATCTGGTTCAAGTGGGGCACTCAAGGACTCAAGGATCCTGGCTCCTGGCTCCTGGCTCCTCACTAGGTTCTTCTCAGCGTTTCTCTTCTATTCTGTATTTTGTTTCTTTTGTTTATACTATTTTATTGTTGCAGGTACTTGTGGTTGCGGTTTTGTTGTTGCTATTGTTGCTCTGTAGTTTGTTTGTTGCATGTGTTGCTATGTGTGTTTGCATTGTGTTTAATCTTAGTTACTCGCGTCTTAATCAATTCAGTTTTTAGGTTTAGCATTGATTTGAGGCAACTTGCAGTTCTGTGACGTTTCTATAGGAAATCAAAAATATATGCGACAATAATCTAATCATCGTTCCCTCCGCTCAACACACACGAATAAACAAATTCTCAACGTTTTGTTTTTTGTTATTTGTTTTTTCTTTGCTATGCTGGCTACTCTTTTGGCGGTACCAATCAAAAACGTTCAAACTTTTTGCATTACTATTTCGTTAGTTTAAGCTTTTGTTTAATTTGTTTGTTTTTCATTGCATTGCTGCGAGTGTTCTTGTTTGATTAGCACCCTGAAAACGATTTTTCAGCCGGATTGCATTTATTTCTATATTTCTATATTTCTGATTCTGTAACTGTTCTGTTTCTTGAGAGTTCTGTTTCATACTGCCATTAATTAGTTTGGATTATGTTGCACTTGCTTGTGCTTGTGTCTGCTGCTTGAACTTCGTTGATTGTTTGTTTGTGATTGGTTGGCTTGAAACACAAATTGGTAATAAAAATGTCTGCAAAAAGTTGGTCATCGAATTCTGCCATCTGTTCGTGTGTTCGCTCGTCTGTCTGTCTGTCTGTCTTATCATTTAGTAGTTCCTTGCTTAGTTATTATAGTAATCAATGTGTCCAGTTTGGGACTTCTTGTCTAGCTTGGTAGGTGATCTCCGAGGGCAACAGCAGTTGCATCAGTAGTCATGTATCATCTTCTTTGCGCGCGTAAATCATGTTTGTAAATCACTCATCTTTCACTCCGTCGTTTCGTCGATTCTTAGCCTAAATCTAAGCAGCTTCTTTGGGGGGCATCCTCTGGGGGCATCTCGTTTCTCCTCATCCTATTGCTCCACATTGACCTTGGGCGTGGAGGTCAGAGTGGGCGTCTCGTTGGGCGGTATTATGTGTGGGGGGCTGGTGGGCGTATTGGGCATGTGATCGTATATGGCCTCCGCCTGGATATCCGGTTCGGCTTCGGACATGTGCAGTCGGTCATCCTCGTCCTCGGACTCCGATAGCACCTCGATCTTGGGCTCCACTACAACGAGCTCAGATCCTGGCTGTGGTTCCGGCGGCTGGTCCTCGTCCACTTCCATGGGTCGATCGCTGCCATCGCTGGCCTCCACATCGCTGCAACCATCACTGGTGGTGCCAGTGGTGTTCGTTGTGGTTGTAGTCGTCGCGGTGGTGTTGACCGTGGTGTTCATGGTCGAGTCCATGGCCTCGGCGGCCTGTTCCGCCGCCATGGCCGCCCTGATCTGCTGCGTCAGCTCCAGGTGCATACGCTGCTGCTGTTGCTCGTAGGTGAGCGGTTCAGTGCCCTCTGAACCGGCTCCCTCTTCCGAGCCTGCCCCATCCACTGCCTCGCCCGACTCCCCAGCCTCTGCCTCCGCCTCTGCCCCATCTCCTCCTGCCCCCGTGGTGGTCTCCGCCACCATTGCGTCCCGTCGCTGCATGCACTTCTCCAGTGCCATCTTGAGTGTTTTACGTTTGCGCTGCTTTGCCGCCTCCTTGGTGGCGTTCATGACTACTGATGCCGCTGCTGTTGCGGCTGCTTCCTATGGTGAATGATTGTTGGCTGCCGCTGTTGCCGCTGCTGTTACCGCAGCTGCCGCCGCCAAGTGTGCTGGAGCAATTGTTGCCCCAGCCGCCAATCCGATTTCCTGCTTGTGCTCCCTGGCAATGTGACGGCGCACCGTGTTGTTCCGCGTGAAGGTCCGCTCGCAGAAGGGACATGGCACTCGGATGCCCTGGTGACGCTGCCGGATGTGTGCCCGCAGATTCGTCTCGTATCCGTACAGACGATCGCAGTAGAGACACTTCAGCTTCTTACCGTCGGCCGTGTTCACGCTGTTCTTGTTGTTCATCTTGGTCGCGTTCCATACGTTCAACATGTCCGCCGGCGCAATCGAGGCGGCCAGGTTACTGGACAGCGTTCCGTCCGCCTTCAGGTTCTCCAGCAGGGCATTCGGTGTGGTCGACGAGGTGTTCGAGTTCGGCGGCGGTGGCGGTGAGTACTTCAAGTTCTCCAGCTTCACCCGCAGATCCTCGGCTCCGTTCTGTTCGTATCAAAATTGTAAATATTATTGTTCTAAGCCGTATCGCCTGTACTACTCACATCTGTAGACTCATCCATAAGCTCGCGGTCGTCGTCGTTAGCCTCATTGGCACTGCCATTGTTGCGCTCCGATTTCACAATGCGCTCCATGCTACTGGTGGCGTTTCCATTTCCCGCTGTGGTGCTGGGACTATGGTTCTCGTAGCGACTGGGGAAAAATACGAGAGTCAGTTTACATACTTTGGGGGAAAGGACTTGGTTAACTCACCTGGACTGTGGCGATGCGCGTTCGGAGTGCATGGTGTCGGCCTCGGTGGGCGCCGTGGAGGAGGCGCTGGACGAGGGACGGTGGTACGGCGGCTTGTTAATGGGGCTGGGGCACTCGGAGGACTTGGAGCCATCTCGCAGTACGGAACCACGCTGCTCCTGCTCGGAGTACGGACTGCGGACAATAGCCCTCTTGCGCGGAGGTTCGTAGTTAATAGGTCGGTAGATGGGCGGCACATGGGTGTAGCCCATTCCGGAAGAGGAACTGCTGCCACCCGGATGCATGAGGGAGTCGCACTCCTGCTTCAAGATGCCGGTGGATCCGCCCAGATGGTGAGCAGCGCCAGCGCCGCTTCCCAGGCTAATGGGTCCATTGTTGCCGCCACCACTGCCAACTCCGTTGCCACCGATTCCCACTGCGCCACCACCATTACCCGCTCCTCCGCTGTGCGAGCCGCCAATTCCTGCCGCTGTGCCGCTGATAATGTTGGCGCCGGCACTGCCGCATCTGTCCACGACATTCGCACTGGCCGCCAGGGTGCTCAGGCTACTGGCCGCCGCATTTGCAGCCGCCGCCATTCCTCCACCAGCTGCCATACCGGCCAAACTCAACCCGTTGCCGATGCCCATGCCCGGCATGGAGTTGGCTCCCGTTACGCCTCCTCCCAGACCGATTCCGACTCCGCCGGGAACGATGCTGCTACCGCCGCTCAGACTGTTCCTTATGCTCCGCCTGCCCGTTGGCGAGTCAAGTGGCGACAGGTCGCCCATGTGTTGTTGCGCTTGCTGCGCCGCCAGACGTCCCGTTTCCGTAGACAGACCTTTGACCTGCACGTAGGTGAAAGAATGAATTAAAAAATACTCCAGTGTACCCAACCCAAATACGGCGAGCCTTTTCCGGTTAACCAAGCCCACGGCAACTCATTTAAATTCATTACGAACCTGCAAACTCTCGGCGGACTTGAGGAAACTGTTGAGCGCCTCCTGGGAGACGTGGACCTCGCCTTTGTACATGAACTCCAGAAGAGCGGCCATGTTGTCCGGCGTGGTCGCCTCCAGTATGATGACGCACTGGCCATTTGTGGGCGTGTTCTCGAACAGATCGGCGAACTTCTTTGAGCAGGCCGCCAATATAAGTTTGTGGGCTTTGAATACTACGCCTGAAATCGGAGAGGAATCGCAAATGTGTTATTATATAATAATACACTTGCATAAGCTTAAAGAACGGTATTTTTAGACTCATATTACATTCCTATTCCCTTTCCCAAACTTGTTCGCCGCTTTCCGATTAAATCATCTGGCTTTGGGACACACCACGACCCACAAAAGGTTGCCAACAGGTTGCGCCGAACCGCCAACCGAGACCTTGAACTCATAAAAAGTCATGTCAAATATATACGGGCACTCGCACATAAACACGTACACGGAGGACAATAAAAGCCGCAGCAAGGAAATCATTTCCTCGCTCTTGACTACACAGACACAAAGGGAGCTTTTCATCTGCAACTCGCTCTCATTTCGGCATTTTCCTATGTGTGCGCTCTGTCTGAGTTATTATTCAACATCAATGTCGTCTTGGCTTTGGCTTTGGCTTGGTCTTGGTCTTGGCCTGGCAGTCCTTTGTGTCCTGGCTGGTGGAGTACCTGACACAGAAAACCCACCCGGCGTATACGCAATGTGCGGAAAAGAAAATGGGGGCGGGAAAGCCAGCCACTCCGAAACTTGGTGTACTGCGATGTGCTCTTTGCAGCTGTGTGTTTGTATGTGTATAATCGTTTGGCTACAATTTTTCACGCTTTTCTTGTCTCTCTTTTGGGTTTTCCTTTCCATTCCATTCCATTCCACTCCAATTTTTTTTTGGGTAGGAGAGTGGGTGGGGTGGGTGGCGCAGAAGTTATGTCTTTTCTTTTATGGGGCACTTGTTGTGTTAGCTGCGAGCATTACTTAAGCCAAATTGAAACGATACTCGCACAGCGGTGTTTTGAGATAAATACAGAAAATATAGAGCGAAAGTGCCAGAGAGCGGACGATGGCGGCTAATATTTACCGCCGACATTGTTCATAAATACATTTCAAGTTTGACACTTGTTCACGGTGGCACTTTGTGAAATTTCTGTAGCAGCTGAAGCGTAAGCAAATGCATTAAGGCACTGCCCCACACAACAAATGCTCCCTTTTCTTTTCTCGGCTGGCTTATCGCGCAGTGCAGTCAATTATTTCGTTGAAATTCAACCGAATTGTGTCAATTCTTGCCTCAGCGCCTGCCAGCTGATAAGCGCCGATAAGAAAACGCAGCTGGTGGGGCAGGAAAGGCAAGGAAACGGGGACGACATCAAGGTCAAAATCAAACGCATTGCTCGAGCCCCGAAAAAAGCAACTAAACAAGCACTTTCGGAAGTGATTCAGGCGTACGCGGCGTATGCGCGATTTGCGTCGTCACTGATTAGCTCTTGGCAAAGAGGAATTATATAATCGGTTGATTAATACAGCAGTCTACGCAAATTGCATTTAACATATGCCACACACACCATCCATTTGTTCCTTTGTTTACCCGAACGTCGAAAAAAACATATAAGAAAAACTTTCATTCGTTCTGGCGATTATATATCAGGCGTATTTTTTGCGTTTTTTCGCTGGTTGGATTTTCTAACACTTGATACAACAGAAATTGGGTCACAATCACCACAATAAAAACGCAAAAAAGGCACACACATATTACTATACAAATTCACTTTGATATGTCTGTATGGACTGGCCTTGATAAAGAAATGACATTGTGTGCGTGTCTGTGTGTGTGTGTGTGTGTCTAATATATAGTATATTTTTGTTTTCTATTGCTCGGCTTGTTTACGTTCTGTGTTTGCGTTCGTTTTTTCATTTACTCCGCAATTTGTTTTGATTTGGGGCTACTTTAGGGCTATTTTAGCTTTTATGCAGTTTGGCAATAACATCGACTCAAGTACGCATAGTTTTTCGAGCGTTTTACGGTCAACGAACAATTAGTGATCTAATCTAATCAGATGAATAATGAATAAGAGACCATCAAGTTGTGTACTGGAAAAATATGTCGATTAGTGGAAAAAGTCGCCTGATTTCACATTTCTTTCTAAAGATAAAAATCAAGCCAACCCCCAAACATCTAAATCTCTCCTTCTTGCAATCCCACATGTTACCCCATTTAAAAAATAGCCCAAGGCGAAGCAAATGTTCATTTGGGTAAAAATGCTCATTTCTCAAGTGTTAAATATGCTCCGAAAGCCAAGCGAAAACTCAATGAATGCATCGTTTTCAATCACAACGAGGAAAAATGAAAATTGCATAAAAAACGCGACTTGAAATATCCACATGAATATTAAAAACAATAAAAAACATACGTTGTTTGCCTTTGTTTTCGCAGACGGGCAAATATTTAATGCTTCATTGCCAAATGGACAAAAGAGTCGTGCGGAGCCAAATCAAACATAACAAATGCAGAATTTGGATGGATGGACGGACTCCAGCATCTAAAAGCTGCTATCCCCAAAGAAATATTAAAAACCACAATTAAAAACAGCCAAACCAGAGGGGTTAGAAGATGAAAACAAAAAGTACTTGTGTGCTGGGGTGTAACGTTCAAAATTTTAATCAAAAGTAGTACCACTTCGATTGATATGAGTGACAACGGCAACCGAGGAACCGGAAGCCAAAAGGGTTTCTGGATTTGTCTAGGGTTATTTATTTTTTATTTTTTTTATTTTTTTTTTTGGGTGGGGGAGGTGGTAACTGTCTGCGTATGAACACCAATCCCCTAATAATCCCAGTCAGCTCTGCTTTTCCCACTCATTCATTCAATCAATGAAAAACAAAAATCCATACTTACGCACACATGGCGTATGGAAATGCTTAAAGTTCGCTGAAAATTCGTGTTGAATTTAAAGCAGGCAACAAGCTGCTAAGTGAGTGGTTCTAAGCCAAGGTTAAGCTTGAAGAGAATATACATATAAAGTAAGGCAGAACCCATAAAGTGCCATACATACCCTACATAATAATCATAAAAATAAGCCATCTAAGCGGCCAAGAAAGCAACCGGCGACGAAAAATATTTAAGCCCAAATCAAAAGGGAAAGAAAATAAGGTTAACAAGGGTCCCAAAACAGACTGACACACACACACATTCGGCGAAAAGGAGCTGCCAAGTAACTGACCTCAGTCAAAAGCCCGAATAAATATATAGCAAACGTGCAAATAAAAGTATATATTTGTATATGTGTATATACATTGTACATGTAAAGCCGCTGTATAGGTTTGCCCGCATTTATTCGCCATTTAATAAGCCAGCATAAAAACTGTAGTAAAAGGCCGTAAATGAACTAGCAGACAACAGGCGGGCTAGAAGCATCTGAGGGTTGGATTGGATGGTACAGGATGGTATAGGAGGGTATATGATGGGTGGGATGTGGCTGACAGACAAGGACGAGACAAGCCATAAAAGCCACTTCCACTTCCGCGTCTCCATCAAACAGAGTCGGCAAAGAAGGCAAAAAGAAATCAATGTCTGATTCTCTGGCGCACCGGCTTATTAGCGAAAAATGAAAACATAAACATGAGCAGCAGGAAAATAAAAGGCAGCGAGTGGTAGCTAAACAAACATCTATCTCAATGATGAGTATTTTGATAAATGCTACCGAGAATGCCATGTATGCAGCATAGACTTAACTGTCAGTTTAATAGCAATCACTTACCATCGCAGGATAATATGACATCGGCCAGCAGATCCGATTTGAACAGGTTGGAGAATGTTATTGCCAAGTTAGACGAGAAACTGTTCCACTTGAGGCAGAACTGCTGCTGCGGATCCATGTTGCCAGCAGTGGTGCTATAGCTTTGTCCCGATCCGTGGCCGTCTCTTTGTCCGTATCTCTGTCCGTATCTCTGTCCGTATCGGTGTCCTTAGCACTCAGGAGCCAAGCTGTTCGAACGGCGCCAGAACGGCGACAACGACGACGCTGCTTTCGACTTTTTCCAATGATTTTCGTATATCGATGATGGTGCTGCTGCTGCTGCTGCTGTTTTTCAGCTGCTCTGCGAATTGATTTGTTTGTTTTCGTGTTGCCAAAATGGAATTTCGTGGAATTTTGTAGCTGCCAGCAGAGCATAAAAGCAATTCGGCCGCTGCAAATCCTTAGCCAAAGGGAATTTTGCAATTGTTTAGTTAATTTCTTGAGTGTCGTTCTCGTTACGTTCGCCGATTTCGGTGCGAATTGTTCCGGTTCTCTAATCACTTCCGCTGCTGCTTCAATCGTAGCTGATAAGTTTTTTCTCGGCGTTGGCATAGAAATTTAACCAGAGACTGTATGAGCACCGAATCTCAAAACTGAATCCGACTCCGAACACGCCAAATGCTGCAATGAGAATGACGAAAATGATATTGGCCGATTAGTATTGCTTTCGATGCGTTTGACAGGGAGACCGATGGCAAATCCAGTGCCTGCTTTCTGCCCTGGAGAATTCGAAAGGGATGCAGGTTGCAAAGGGCAATCCGTAAATCTACATATATATATTTGCCTACCCCCCTACCACCCCCAATCGAGTAGTTCCGAGAAATATGTTCCCAACAAACTCAAATTTCAAAAGTCATGCGAGGCATGGCGTGGGGCTTTCTTGGCCAAAAGCACAAACTGCATCGCATGTGTGTTGGTAACTCTATCTTTGGCCTGCAGCATTTCCGACCAATTTATTAGAAATTAATCGAGCATTTAGAAAGAAGCGAAAACAGCCCTGCAAAACGCCAAAAAAAAAAAAATAATAATAAAATAAAAAAAAAACAAAACAAAATCACAAGATATACGATTCAATTCTGGGAACTCTGGGCTGGCCAAGTCAAAAATGCCGCCGCTTCCAAAGGTTTTGATGCAACGCGCGTGAACACACAACTTTCTGATTCCTGCCCCCTGCCTCCTCATTCCTGCCCCTGCCTCCTGATTCCTGCCGCCTCCGATCTTGGCCTCGTCTACGGTTTCTGCCCCCCACCATCATCCATTCTCGATTCCTGGAAACTGCAGGTGAGGCTGCCTTTCGTCGTTGCATGGGATGCGTTTGTTTTCTTCGAATTTGTTTAATCGTTAGAAAAATGCGGCCCGCAACTTTTGTGGAAGCTGCCAAGAGCAGTCGAGTCATTCTTTTTTTTTTCTCTCTCTCTTGACCGTCAAAATCAACGGTTTCGTTTCGAGCGGAGAAAAAAAAGGGGGATAAAAAAGATATCGGTAAAAAGCTATTAAGAAATTCCTGGGAAGTTTGCAGTTTTCGAGTCCGGCAACTGGAATTCACTCGCTGGCGTGCAAGGGAAAGCCAAAAGGATGCCCTTGGGGGATAGGAATGATTAAAAGATTGGGTGAAATTGATCGACATGATGCGGGGTTTATGGGGCAGTGCCAAAAGGAAGCTCTGTTCTGAATTCGAAAGATAGTAACTGGAAATGCGATATAGGAGTGGTAACAGAACTAAGTGGCAATGCTGAACTAAGTCCCACGTAGTTTAAAAAAGGTAAGAAAGCATATCTCCGCCCTCCTTCTTCCTCACACAAATAATCCAGATAACTTTTACTGTCACTCGTGCGTTGAACCATCTTTCGGCTTTAATTCCTGCAGAGATATTCTGCAACCCCAACGTGCCTCCTGAAAAAACATCCTTGTTTCTGCACTTGGACAGCTTCTGGCTTCTGGCTTGTGGCTTCTGGCTTCTGGCTCCTGGAGCTTCGGGCTCGACTGTACTTTGGAAACTTCCTACAGTACACATATCCTAATGCTGCCATTGTCAAAGGGGAATACGCAATGAAATTTACGCAGCTGCATTTGAAATGCTTTTTCAATTACACGAAATGCTCAGCTCAGCCAGCGTGAAAGGAGAACAGAGGAAAAAGCCCAGGCACAACAACTAGATCAAATAGTACACCGTATACCCTTGTCTTGTGCTCATCCAGATACTCGTACTGAGAGATACACAATACACATGCTCACACATACATGCTCGTACATATACGCATTTACTGAGAACGCACCTGAATGGCAGTCTCAAGGCGAAATCATAGCTCAGGTATCTGGTGGTAACCTATCTGCCTCCAAAACAAACAACAACAAAGGCCGCAGATATGTGCGAAATGTACACGAAAAAACCAGGCGTAAATCCTTTTCACAAACACAGATACATTTGGATATGCGTTCCAGGAACAACGCACACACAAATGAAATAAAAGCTGCTTTTTTGCTCCTTCGAATCCGTCTTTGTGTTGGGCAGGAAGAGGCAGTATATAGGCAGTATACGTATCTGGATCGGGGACTTATAGCCCGAGGGGAGCCTGAGGGTTGATCCTCGGCTTTACTCCAAAATAGCAACGCACTTTCGGCAAAGCAAAAAAAAAAAAAGAAAAAGAGAGCAAATTGCGCAACTAATGCAGCGTATGAGTGAGTATCTTCTCGATAGTTCTGAGTCCAAAACAAAACAGCTTTGAATTGCCATCATCGAAGTTCGGATGTTTAATTGTTATATTTGGTTGATTTGATGGCATTTCAACTAATTGACCTTGTGCACTATTTCAACAAAACGTCAATTCGATTCCGTGATTCACATTTGTTGTGCGTTGAGTGCAGCATATCTCAAGTGGTCAGCTGCGAGCACACAGATACTTTTGTATCTTTGCGCATTTGGATACAACTACGCGTCTATTTTGGACAATCTTGTCCGCTTTGAATGGCAATTAATTCCGGCAAATGACGCATATTATGAAACCACTTTGTCTTCCCTCTAGCAGGCCACACAATGCAATCGGAAATGCCAAATGAAATATCTTGAAAACGACATAAACCTTTTTTAGACGCCGCTCAGCTTGATTTGGCTCCTTCGTCGCGGCATCCCGAAGATGCCAACTTGGTTGAACAGCACAAATAGTAGGCATGCCAGAACCAAAATCCACAAAAGAGTTACCAAGCGGCTTAAGCAATCCACTTCGTACTGCATATCGTGCATCTTGAGGTCTCTTTCGTCATCGATAAACGAAATGTGATGCGAAAAAATCATAACAATATCTAATACTTTTGAGGGAAATTTAAAAGCCTACGTGTAGCAGAAGATTCAAACTGACCCTGATTCCCCTCGATTGCATTTTCCACGGACTGATAGCCAGGACAGGCGATGTGATAACATTACCGCATCGTATTACAAAAGTTGCCGATGACAGCTCGTGAGCAGAGCTAAGAAATCCGCTTGTAAGCACTTTGCCACTCCTCCTTTTATCTCAAGCTGATGGCTTTGACAGCTCTTGAGCCAAGGACTTCGGCTGGAAACTCCCATCCTTTGCTATCCTCGCCATCGGCCATAATATTACACATGTCCGCATAATGGTGAAGCGGATGGCAGATGTGCAGTCTGGAGATCCAGGAATAAATGTCGCATAATTCACAGCGCCAGTTTGGCGAAATTGTGAAATACTTCGCCACGGGGGCTCGGTCGGTCGGTACACATCAAAGCGAGGGCTCTGCATGTTGCATAATAAAAGGAAAAGGGGGCGTGGCAGGTCGGTGGCTTATCTCAGTTGCGCACAGCGGGCGGAAGTCAGGTGCAACGGGCAAACAGCGAAATTGAGTAACTTCCTTGGCATTTCGCCTTTCCGCTTCGATTGGTTATCATTGCCATAATTGCAGTGGGATTTGCACAGGAAACTGGTTGATTGACTTAAAGCCAGAATACTGTTCAAGAGGAATTCCAACTTAAGCTTGAACTCTGCCAGTAGACTTCATTGGACCCCCCCACAATTTGTGTAAAATATAATTAACCTACTTTCCCGTGTCGTGATGGTAATTAGCTATGCAGGAAAATGCAGCCAACTTGAAATGCAGCTCCATGAAAAGCAAATGAGCTGCCATCAAAAGGGCCAAGCGAAGCAGTTAACACAAATACGCTTGACAGTCGGGCTAAAACGCTTCGCTGGGCAGCCGGAGAAAAAATCTTGAATGTTGTGTTAATGCAGCGCAAGTACAAACAATGTGTATCTTCCAGATACGCTTGCCTTGCCGCAATTACAAATTGTAATTCTTGGGTAGACGCCACAGTAACGAATATGAGGTAAAAGATTCACATGGGTCCCCAAATTAATTATCGTTAGAAAAACATAATTAGGGGAGACCAGATTGTGTTCTATTCCAAACTCACGGACATGATAACTTTGAACCCAGTTGGAAAACGCTTGGCTGACCACAGAAAGCATAGATACCTGTAAGTAAAAGAGAGAGAAATATTCCGAATTAGTTGATAAATTTATTTTTAGGGGGATACAAATGTTGTTCATTTTCACTGTATCAATCACAAGCAGTTAATTAAGATCAGTTCACTTGTCATTTGCGGCATGTTAATGACTTATTTTCGATTTGGAGTTTACCTTTAATAGAGGGCTAAGTTACGTTTGAAATCGAACCCTCGGCTTTCGCGGGCATTCAATCAAATGGGGAAGAAGTCGCGATGGACAAGCGTAAAGTGGCAAAAACTGTAGTCCTCTTAACCCCTTGGTGGCTGAGGCGGTCGCAGTGGCGGTCTGGCGACTGCTCAAACCCAATTAAAAATGTCAAAAAATGGGAATACCTGTAGGTAGTTAGCAGTTAGCGCACGCAGTAAATATTCATCACGCCATGCCAACAAAGGGTTAAGGGATTGGTAGGTAGCTTGCTGGATGCTGGATGCAGAATGTTGGGTTTTGCTTTGGGTTTACGCCGCCAACTCGAATCAAACATCCTGGCTCTGGTGCTCCAACTTCAACTCCAACTCCAGCCCTGCCAGCCAGCGCGTCACACAGTTTAACTTTTCATTTGGCATTTCGTTTTTTGTTTTACAGATGTGGGGATCCTGGGGGCGCCCCCAGGAAACCCCCCGCCCCCCTTTCGAGTGTGGCGCCACTGCTTATCAGCATGAGACGCACACATGTCAGGACACAAAAACAGGAGCCGCACACGGAGCACCGAGAGTTAGTGGAATGCATTGTGGACGTTGGAACAATTGCGTTTTGTATGTTTTCGTGCCTCGTCAGCAAAATTAAAAAATAGATACGCAAACGTTGCCCTACAAAAGTGGGTGGGTGCCTGGGCGGCTTTTCTGGGTGCGCCGCCAAAGTTATGTGAAAGAAAAGTCATACTCCGCCTCCTCGGCGGACTCCACTCCAGCCCAATGCCACTCCACTCTCTGCCGAATTCAAATGTCACACAAGGATCGAAAGGTACGCATGGCCAGCTCTCTGCTGTCCCAGCCTGCTTTTCCCTGGTTTATTGCAAAAATACACAACAAGCTGGGGGAGAAGTGGATTGGAGTGGAGTGGACTATGGGCTGGTCCAAACAACAGCTGCTTGGCCAGTTTTTCGTCCTCTTCTCGCTTTTTTGGCACAGGGCAAATCTAATAGAAGTAACACACAGGAGCCGAACGAGCTGAATGCCTGGCCAGAAATGTCACTGGTCCAGGCCGATAACTATGGCCCAGCCCCAGCCCCACCCCCCACCGCCCCTTTCCACACACACACACTGGGCCGGGAGCAGAGGATGATGGCCAACAGAGCCACAGGATGTGAATGGTCCAGGCCTCCTCCTGTTGTTCCTCCTTTTTGGGTGGTTTTCTGTCTCGGTCTGGCCGAAAAAAAGCAAAAATGCAAAAAACAAAAAACCAACCCCCCGTTTGCAGCATTGCGTGTGTATTTTTATTGTATATATCATTGATGAATTCGCCGATAACAAATCTCAATCAAATGTCAAAAAGGTAACTGGCAGGAACGTCCGAGCGATGGACAGACCAAGAGCTCACCCTCCACTGAATTAGAGGCCCTCGTTGGCGATTTCCTACACGTTGTAATGTTGCAATTTTCACGCAGCCCACGCGTCGTATGCGCAATTGTTTTAAGCAATTCTGCAGATGGATCGAAAGTAGCAAGGGTGGCTTCATCCTGACAGCAGCTGCAGGTGGGCAATTGAAGAGCTGACCTCTACCCCCACTACCCCCCACTCAATCCCACTCCAGTAACATAGACAGCCTTGCGTGTGACAGCTCAAATTGTCATCTTGAATTCGAAAACTGTCAAACTTTTACGGAAACATTTCGAGAGGAAACAATCGAAGCGATGCCAATTGAAGTTGGGTATCTACGAGGAATTGCATTCGCATGGTGATCCTACATGCTCCATTGGAAAATATACAAAATTACAGATTTCACTGTCATATTTGGGTCGCTTATAAATTATTTCCCTAGCAAATCATTAGCCCATCTGAAATCGAACCTTTTCAAGCCCGCGTTTGATTGCCGCCCGTTCCCAGTCCTTCTGTTGTTTCATTCGCATCATCAGCAAATTAAATAAAGCTCAATGACAAACTTCATTAGCCAAAAGATCAACTGGCCAAATGGCGAACAACAAAAATAACAATTTGCCCACCCCTCGGCATAAATCCGTAAATACCCACGAACCCCTCGCTCGCAACTTTTCCGGACGGAACCCCTTTTAGCCGGACTTTGTCCGGCGGTCAGAATGGCAGGCCAACGTTATGCCAGAAACTAAATTAAGATTGAAATGTAAAACTGAAAGCGTTTTACACAATTATTGAACGCTCGACGAGGATGCGCCGTGCCATGTTGTAGACTCGGAAGAGTTTCGGGGGAGGATAGGTGGGTTTTGGAAACAGGGAAAACCACTCTGGGAAAAAGTGCGAGCGGGGAAACTCCGCCTGTCGCGACATTTGACAGACAATTCACAGTGCGAGAATCAGTCGAGTGCATAACTTACAATTCCGTAAATATAAATTTTCGATTGCCTGGTAACAAAAAAGAAAAGCAACCAAAAAACAAAAAGGGCCAGCCAAATCGAGAGGATGGCAGAGTACGTGGACTAATGAAGGTTGTCCGTTCTCAAACTGCCGACTTGGAATTATCACTCCAGCATGCATTTCCTAAATGAAAACGGGCAGGGTATGTAAAAGTAAGGAAAAGCGGGCAAAAAAGAAATGTATGGAAATTTCTGTTCAATCACAAATCCAATGATGTTCGCTTCGACGCATTTTGACATTTGGACAGGGCATGGAGGGCATGGAGGAGGTTTCCTCGACCACGTTTCCACTTCCTGGTCTGAGTCGCTTTGATGAATCTCACTGGCCCCCACGATTGTTGTTTGTTTGAAAGGCTTCGTTTTCGTTGTCCATCCCCCTGTTATACCATACATGCATATAGTACCCCCTTGCCCCAGTCGAAACTCGGATGCCTCCTTTTGGGCCGATCCTTTGTCCCTCGCAGTGCATTGATTAGAATGTTTGGACTTGAGTACGTAAATATTTTTGCTTGCCTGTCAATTAGTACGTTAAGCTGCTGTTGTTTTGCACTCGGGGCAGTGGGGATTGGATTGGAATCCCAAGTACCAAGGACTGTAGGCTTTTCATGGACTTTGCCTTGGTTTGGGGCCGAAAAAAATGCAGATGAATCAGTTTGCAAGTTTGCAGGAAGGTGAGCGGTGTATTTGCGACTTCAAGTGCCTGCAATTTAAATGCTGAAGATGCTGGAAAAACGTGTAACACACATTTAAAGAACATCCAACCACATTTACTTGGTAATTTCAAAATGATTTCACACAATCAATAACCTTTTTCTTGGCAACTTTTTAGGCCTTCCTGTCTTTATCCCAAATCGCCTTTATAAGCGAAACACCTGAGCTCGCCCAACTTCTCCGGCCCCAAAGGACTACTCAAAAAGTCATTACTTTAATCGAATTGGCATTTCCCGAAACGAGCGTGGGCCGCAGCAGGACTCAACTGCAACGCCTCCTGCGAGCCCAACAAGGATAACAACGAATTTCTCACAAACTTCCGATGGCGGAGGGTGCGAAGGTGCGAGGCGGCGAGGGTGCGGGGGTCAATGCAGAATGTGCGCCAAACATGCAATTAAGTCGTTAATACTTCATCGATTTAATACACGCGGACAGGAGCTGGATATCCAGGGGATACAGGATACCGCGGACGCAGCGAGGATTAAAGCATTAGCAAATCGAGGATGAGCTGTCCTTTCGAAAAGAGAAATGGAGGGGGAGAAACGGAAGCGGAAGTGGCGATAGACGCAGGACGATGGCAGACATTTGATTAGTTTGTTTGGCCTTCCAATTTCCCTCGCGCTCTTCTATTTTTTAAGAGATATGCAATTACGAGATACAAGTTAAACAAACCAGCGGATATTCATAACAGCCTATGCGATGCGCATAGCAGCGATATGCGTTCAACATTTGAACATTTGATTAAAAACGCAAATAGATTTTCCAGCCCACCCCTCCTCCATAATCCCCTATGTGCATAAAAAATTAACCAGCAACGATGCTCAGCGCTAAAAGAGAAAGAAAAAAGCTAAAAAAAAAAACGAGGAAATATATAAACCGAGGGAAACTGAAAAGCGCGGACATTTTTTAAGGCAAATACGGAGGACCACCAGCAATTCATCAGAGGAACGACGCTTTTTTGTATCATCCGTGGGCTCAACTCATCTCCCACCTGTAATAAAAATCATAACCGGGAGGCGTTGCACCAGACACCGACGCACATATTGAACTAACGACCAGGTGGGCGGTGGGGTTGGGGGGTAGGTTGTTGGAAAAGGGGAGGCCAGCGCCCGCATGTCTGTGTAAAAAGGTAAAAACCAATCAAGAGCATCAATAAAAGGCACGTCAATCAGCGTGTGGCAAGGTAGGCTCCAGCCGTTTTCCTCCTACCCGGGAAAACTGCTGCTCAACAAGCACGAAAAAATCATATTTCCTGGTCCTGGTCCTGCTCCTGGTCCTGGTCCAGGCCAACATGCGTGAGTTTCCCCCTTCGCTTGCTGCCTTTCTCCCTTTCTCCCTTTCTCCCTTTATCCCATTTTGAATTTCCCCCCTTTCCCAGCTCCTTGTGTGTGTGTTTTGGCCTTTTGTCTAGCATTGGCAACGCGGTTTTAGTTCAGCCAAGCTGTCATATCGACGCTTTTGCATGCCAGACGATGCCAACCGTGCGGCTTCAGCCTCAGCTTCAGACTCGAAAACTGGAAAACTCGGCATCAAACTCAAACTCGAGCGGCGAAATTCGGGGGCCAAACTCGCTGGCTATCGGCCACAAAATCCATCCTTTGGACCCCTTCCTGCGGTTATTTGATGGTTACATATCATGATTTTTCAATAAATTCAACGTCCATGCGCCACTTTGCTCATTGAATTTTGAACAGCGATCTCGGCGCAGTTGGGGGCTAAATGCTGGGTACCCGGCCAATGGAGAGGTGAAGGAGCACAGGCCTAAAGTTGAAAACAAACATTGGTAATGGATGTTGAAGCTGTGCTCGGAGAGTTGCCACAACATCGTCCATGAAGGGCTAGCTAGGGATAACTAATCTATGAAGGAAGCCCACTCAATAATCGAATTCAAACAAACCAAACACAACGTTCCTTTCAACTTCTTAAAGCTCGTTTAAGGACGAGCCTATTCCCCCTATTCCCCCAATTCCCCCAATTCCTACAATTAATTATGCCATCCCATTGCCGTGAAACAAAGCGTTTCCGTTAATCAATCTCTTGAAAAGCCCCTGCGAAAAGGGTGTAATAAATAATTTTCTGCTCCTTGTCGCATGTGAAAAGACTGGCAGCTCCCAAGAAGGACTACCCCATGTTCTTCTACGTGGCTTTATGGTCATAACCAAGTCTGGCCACCACACTTTACCATTCCTTGACTTTACTTACGCATTGCTGCATTAATGCGTATGGAAAACAATTTTTTATGTTCTGAGCACATTTTTTTAATGAATCCTGTTCGGGGTTGTTGCTGCAGCACACGATGTGTGAGTGTGAGTTGGGTCTGCTGTTTTTGAAAAGAAGTTTCCGAAATTCGCGACTCGCGGAACCTTTCACTTTTCGGTAAGCCGCATTCTGCGTGTCTCACTTGACGCGGCCAAAAAGTGCAAAAAAAAATACGTAAATGGACGTAAAAAATTTATGAAATTTAACAATGAAAAAAGGGTTCAAATGCTGGGCTCTGTACAAAACCAAGTATCAGATGCACATAAGCTCGAAGCCATTGAAACTCCACGGACTCCAACTTTCCCCTTCTTATGGCGTCTGCTGCCAATTTTATTAATGAAAAGTCAAGTGATTTTCATTTGGCGAGTGGGCGTGGCAGCACACGCACAACTTCCTAAGGGTTGTCGGACCAAAAAAAAACAAAAAAAAAAACAATTATTTCAGATATTGAATACAAAAAACGGCGCCGGCTAAAATACGTTTGTACAAATTGTTGTCGCATATGAATACTCATATATTTATGTACATATTAATTGGAGGACAGCGAAAGAGTGAAGCTCAAGCAAAGTCCTTTGAATATTAAAACCTTTTTCGAGGAATCCCAATAATCGATTAATATTCAAAGGATATTAAGCCTTCTCAGTCAATATTTCGTTTACATGTTGAATGCATTTTTTAGTAATGTCTTGCAGAAAAACACATACTTCCCAGCACAACTTTTTCCATGAAGTATCTGAAAATACATTCGTTCACTTTAAGTCCCTTTTCACTCCTGCAGATGCGGCTGCAAATCACCTCGAGTAAAAGTGTCAAAACAATACGCAAAACGCACAGGCGCAGTATCCTGCCCCTCCCCACCGCCCTTCCCCCCTGCCGCACTCAGACACCTTTCTCACCCAGACACGCACAAAATTTATGCCTATGTACAAGGACTCCAAAGGAGATGAGCCGCACAGCATTCAGAGGCGGAAAAGCACTCGCAGGACTCCAAAAAGGAGCGCACATAAAACGCAGACTGCAGCCAGGAAGCGGGAAAACTGCGGAAAAATCAATTTTCTTGCGGTCCCAATTTCCAGCTAAGGGTGGGATGTGTGTGTACTGCGTACTATATATGTATTTTGTGCGTTTTTGGGGGTTGCACACCCACACACACACACACACGCACACACACACACAGCAGCGCACGCACTCCTTGTCACGCACTTGTGCAGCGAATTGTCACCCAGTTTTCGGGCAGAAAAAAAAACAAATGAACGAAACGAAACGAAAGAGAAAGTCGTGAGCGTGAGATGGCCGAAAAGGTTCCATTCCGTCTTTGAAGTGCAAAAATGCAGCATAATTTTGGGCTAACGCAATTAGGCAATTATGAGGAGCTATGGCTGTGTTTGTTAGTGTGCGTGTGTATCCTGCAGAGTGTCCTGCGTCTGCTAATTACTCATGCCGCACGCATTTGCCGCGGGGCACTGAGGCGTATACACAATCATTTTCATTGGACGTGCAGCGAATGAGGAGAGCAGCACAAGGGTGCAAAGGAAAGCGCAAAAAACAAGGAAGGATAAGTGGGGGGAAGGTCCTTGGGGAGGTGGGTACACTTGCAGAAGTGTCTGCGCTACCTTAAAGCTCTCTTGAAAAGTGCCCAAAAACAAACGAGACATTTTGAATATTACTCGAATGAAACGCTTTTCCAAGACATTACTTGAACTGCACAATTTCTCTCACTCCACTTTTGCCTACTTTCATCCTGTTTTTTTTGTTGTTTTTTTTTGTAACAACAAAATGTCATTAAAGTGACTTTTTCCTCTTATCCGCAACTGCCCCCAAAAAAGTCACGCACTTGGCCAAAAAAAAATAGCATTTCCAATGACGTAAGCAACAAAAGTTAAATTCTCCTTTTGCCTGTTATTAAAAAAGTCCGTCAGGACACCAGCATGCCCTTCGTGCTGTTGTTGCCGCTCTTGTTGTTTGGCAATTGGGCACAGGCGGCAACAAAATGTTGCAACAAAGTTTTCCCCGAAAAGGCGTGACTCTTTCTTCCATCGGCTTTTCCTCGCCGCTTTCCTTCTCTTGTACATAGGCATCGGGATAAATGTTTTTCTTTTTCCCTTCCCCATTTCCCTTGCAGATTGACGAGGGAGCTGCAGCGTTGGTGAGGAAAATGGGGGGCAAAAAACGGATCCCCGAGGGTGACTATTGAAAATGTGTCAAATTGAGGCAGCAACATTGCGAGTCGAGTCGAGTCGATTCGACAGGATTGCTTTTGGGCCATTTTCCCTAGGTCTACGCAATAATACAACAACAATAAAAAAAAGGGAAACAAAAAGACGTTTTTCGGACATGACAACAAATTACTTGCTGCTCGAAGAACTTTTCCAAGGCAAAAACTTTCAGGTGTGAGCTGCAGATACTTTAGCAGAGTGGAACCCTTAATTTGATATACTCCACTAATCCTCGATCTATAAACCAAATAGCTTACGTGTGATTTGTTGCTTAAATCTTTTAATTCCGTTAACACACCACTTTCATCCAGCTTTATCAATCCCAAAAATGCCGTGTTGTAGTTTCTTCTCACATTTCCGAGCCTGAACGGCAAATATCACTACAAAGCAACGTTGTACGAAAAATTCAGACCACAACACACAAACCCGTTTTCCGCCTAACTCTTTCCATTATCCTTTCGGGTTTTTGTTGTTTTTTGCATTTGTTGGGATTTCCTGAACAGGAACTGCAATTAGTTGTGAGGCGGCACACGCGCAGCGCCTGTCACATTGGCAATTTGGCCAGCTTAGCGCTCGTTGCAACCCCTAACAAAAAACATTCGTGGCGATTGCAACAAAGACGCAACGCTTAATTAACCCCGCTGAAAATTGTTGCAGTTGCACTCGAGGGTTGGGCGCCACGCATCCCAATCGACAGCGAAATCCTTTGATGCAGCAGCAGCTGGGCTGCAGTCAGGGGATTAGGACCGAGGGCCAAGGACCAAAAGGACCAACAGGACCACAAGAAGCTACCCCTAACACTCCAAAAAAAGGGGGTTGTGCATGCACCAAAGGGTCGGGTTCATTATCAGCACGTGCCCGAAGGATGTTTTTCCTCTTTTTCCGGAGCCGAGATTTCAGAAATTGCATTCTTGTTTTGGTTGCAAGCCGTCCCAAAGCGTCCCAAAGTCCCGGAGCAAGTTTCGCTTTTGGTGGTGGCTTCAATTCCCCCCTATTCCAGCTGCTCAGATGATGGATCTGGTTTTCATGGTTACTGAAAGCGGGCGGGGGTGGTCTACTGAGTTGGTTAACGCACTTTAGGCAGCGCAATTGTTTGCCCATGACGTTGCATGTCATATGTATGTATGTGCAACTGAGGCATGACTGGCAGAATATTCTGAAGATACTTAATCTCATTGGGTCTTACCACTTAATAAGGGTGGCATTTTATCCAGGACGATGAAAGTATTTACCTGCAAAGAAAACAAAGCGAAACAATCATTAGTTTAGTTAGTTAATGGTTTATTAAAGTACTTATTAAAAGTGGTTATTTCTATGTGAATATTTCTATATATAAATATATATTAACCCATCTTTGCACACAACTGCATTCCAATTGTTTCGTCCAATAAGAACAATGCAGATCGAGCAATCGATCACGAAGCCACTTCGTGACTGCAAAAAACCAGCCGACGAATTGGAATTCAATGCACGAAGCCGAAAGCGCATGCGAAATAAAATTGCAACGAAGCCGAACGAGAGAGCGAATGAGAAGAATGCAACGATCGTGCAACCATCTCGTTCCCACGAAATGAATGCATTCTGATTGGATGCGCGCAAATGGCGAGATTGAGCGGTTCATTTCGCACACCCCAATAGGAGATAAGTTAATTAGAATTTGCTTTCCACTGGAGCATTTATATCTTGGTTTCTTCACCTGTTTGCAGCCAATTTCATATTATTAGTCACCCGCAAATGGACTATCTTGCTTTGTCTCTCTGCGCTCGTATATTGCATAATCCACGCATACACTGGCAGAAATTCTAAACAGAACATCATTGGCAAGAACAACAATCACTTTTATGTGCGCTATCTGAGTTCGTATCTGTTGTGCTTTGTTTTTGCCTTATAGCTATTTTATATTTTTATACCACGCACACCGATACAGATACTTTTTCTATATGTATGCATGTCTGCCCTCGTCGCAATTTCCGTAAATTTAACCTACATTTTGGATTGCCTTCATTTTTGTTTTTTGCAGAGCAAAAACATTTAGCCAAACAGAACTTGCCCGCTTTAAGCAAAGAAAGCTCTAAAAAGTTAGAGGGAACGAACGTTAGAGGGGGTTCATTTCTGATAGATCCCCCTAAAAGTGAATTCTTGTGGGAGTTCTTCTGCTTCTTTAAAAACGGATAATGCCATGCGCAACGAAATTGAATGCAAAAAAATATATACATATATGTAATTCCAGTTATTAGGACTACAAAATACCCTATAAAAGAGATATACAAAATGAAATTATTTTTAAATTTTATTTTATATCGAATGCTTGGTATCAGTGATCCCCAAATTGAAGACCTAATATTTTAGCCAAGAAAAAGCACTTTGCCGCTTTATTGCCTCTCCCTCTCTCTCTCTCTCTCTTTCTTTAGTTCCCCATTTCGTGGGCAGCGAAAAAGCAAAGCAAAGCAAACAAGCACCAAAAATTCGCAAATATGAATTCGCATGCACACAGCATGCTATCGCCCTCTCCCTCTGGCACATGTGTGTATGTGCGTGTGTGCGTGTGTGTGTTTGTGTAGCTTGTTTGTTCTAAGCTAACCCATACAAAGGTAGATCGAAACAAGGTCAAATGCAGTTATTTGCTAAAAAACGAGACAAAAGCGGATCAACTGTTTATTGCTTGCTTTTTTCGCTCTCTTTTTTTTCGGCTCTTCAGCCTTTTTTGCGCTGCATCTGTGAGCGTGAGTGTGTTTGGCTACTTTTTGATTTATCTTTTCCGTTTTAGTTGTGTTTTTGTTTTTGTTTTTGCTGGTTCTGCAGCCTGCGACTGCGCCGCCAGCTTTGCTTGGTTTCTTTCTTTTTTTTTTGTCTTTTTTATTCCTTGCCTTGCCTCTTTCAAGGATATTCGGCGCCATTTCTTGTCTTTTGTATTCTGCGCGTGTGAGAACAACAACTTTTGGGTTAGTCAGTCAAAGGAATTCCAGGAATTAGTCGCGCATGCATAAAAGGTGAGAATAATTCTCTGGAGATCTCGGCGAGCTCGGATCTAAGCAAATGGGAGAGGAGTGTGTGTGCGTGCGAGTGTGTGCTGAAGTGTTTGGCAGTGAATACGAAATTGTGTGAATTGAATAAAATGTGAGTCAATTAAGCAATTAATGCACATAATGTACATATGTACATGTGTATGCAGAACGATGGGAATCTATTCCGCTGCGATCACCACGATTATGTGGGAATTATTGGCAAGGAAGTAGAAGAGCGAGCACTAAGCCCAACGTTGGGCGCCACTTTTGTTATGCCCCCTATTGGGCGCCATATATGTATGTATGTATGTAGGCTTGCAATAAGGGTTTATATAACTTGAGTGCATAAAATCACTTTATGGAAAATTTCAAGGTTGGTAGAACACTTTGTGTGCATTCGCAAGGCCAGTGAATAATGAATATTATACAAACACAACACCTGCTGGTTCTACGAATGATCAAGTGCATGATCAAATGATCGAACTCGAAGCCGATTCAAACTGTAGTCTAGTCGGACTCGCGCACTCACAGAACGACAATGCACATATGTATGTCTGAATTCAACTAAAATAAAATACAGCGGGTATTCAGTGTATTCAAGGCGGATCTATGTGTGGAACTGACGTCGAACACCCCCGACGCCACCCGACAGAAGTTCCCTGTCAAACAAATTATTTACTTTGTACGCCAAACCCAGAAAGCCAGGCGAAGGAAAAATAAAGAACGCATTTCGGGGCTCCAGACCTCTCTGTCGCACTCTGGCGCCCATCTCGCTCCCTCTCACGCGTTCTGCATGCGGAGATCTCCACCGACTGGCACAAATATATGGAGAGAACAGCGCATTTGCTGTTATTCATCAGTGACCTTGGTTGCAATCTTTGAGTGTATTTGTTTGCTCGCCAAATTGAGTTTTTGCGCGATTTTTTTGGGTATTTTTGCTTGCGCATTTCAAGTTTCACGTATGTATAGAAAACCGAAAGCAACAACAATTTGTTGGTCTTTCAAGCATACTAAGTTGAGCCAAGAAGCAAATATTTCACTGCGATAAAGTGCAACTGGACAACAAAAACGGAAGCGAATGAGTTTTGCATAAAGCATTAATCATACGCCACATGGGATGGGGTGAGTGGAAACTTACTGCAAAATCGAGTGCAGCTTACTCAAAATATTTTTCCAAGCAATTCGCACTATCACAATTCAAGATAAAAACAAATTGTTCCCTTTGACATTGACGGACACGCGCAACAAAAACTCGCAAGAGCAGAAACTAACAGCACTTTGCGAGTCTTTTTGCATTGGAAGAAAGCCGTGAAGAAAAGGGGAAGCAGCGGAGAGCGGAAAAAATATTTGAAACAGACACAACAACAAGCCGCTGGCACTGCACACAAGTGTCCCAATTCCTCGAATCTCGCATTCCACGCTGATTCCACAAAAAAGACGCATAAAAAACAGAGGCGGGCAAATAATAATGCTAATACATAATAATAAGAGGCGAGCAGCAAGAGCTCCAAAAAAACGACAAACAGTTAGACCGCAGATACAGATACAGATACAGATACGAGTGCGAGCGCGGATACAGATACAGAGGCAGATAGGGATACAATGGCCGAGATACAGATACATTTGCCAACTTAGTAGAGCACTTAGCTTGGCCAGTACATTTCGAGACCCCTGGGCTCTTAAATTAAGTTTTGAGTTTAGTACTATTTTCTCATTATTTAATTTGACCGCAATTTTGCTCTTCATTTGGGTACTTGCATTTTGAATTGTTTATTTATCGCCTTCGCAGAACAGTATTTAATCTATTTTCCATTGCTGTATATGGTATATACATACAAATGTATATCTATTTGCTTTATTATGTCACTTTATTCGCCTCTTTATTTATCCGCAATTCATTTGACTTCATCTGATGACGTCGAATTTGTTGCTGGATTTTTGTTTATTTACGGAAGCGTTAGGTATTTGTTGTTGTGTTGATTGCCTCAACGATATTTGACATTTAATAATGAATGCATTCGCTGATCTTAATTGATACTGGTTGGATAGATACTTACCTTATACAACATGGACAGAGAGATACTAAAACTAAGCTCAGTGCCATAAATCAAGCGCGTGCTGGCTGTTTATTTGTAAATCTAAAAAACTCATATTTTATCCAATTAAACTTGGCCATGCTAAACTAATTAAAAGTCTCCAAATTCAAAATGGAGCTCAACTTTGTGCGCTCTCATTGGCGGTGCAACCGAACTTTTTGCACATGCATTATCCACTTATTCTCTCCGATCCCCAGACCTATATATATGGAAATATATTCGCATGTACTGTCGGTTATTTTTAGCCGCTATTCAGTTGCCGCAACGATTGTTGTCACGATTAACTTTTATCCACCCTTTTTTTTCTTCTTGTTTTGGCGATTATCTCATTAAAACACATTTTGTGTGCATTCAATGTTCTTTTGCGCAGTTAACCCCCCCTCGCGAAATCCCCCCTGCAAATATACGTGTTATTTCCATCATTTGTTATTGCAGTTTCAGCGCTTCAAAGTCGAACAATACACACACACATACACATACTCGAATATTTTAACTGACTTTGAGCCAGCTGACATTCACAAGCGGACACAGAAAATACAGAAAAATAATAAAATGCGAGTATCAAATTAATTGCACTATGCTAGCGCTTGATAATTATTACTATTTATTTCTATTTCTCTTCATAAATTTCGGCTAAAATATTTTTGAACACACACATGGAAAGCACCATGGAATCCAATAAATGTTAAACAACACAATTTTACACCGGCGGAGGCCATAAAACGTTAAACATTGTCGACGACGACGGTGATTCGATGTCTTCATTTTCATTTTTCAAGTTCAAGTTCAAGATAAATTTGATTTCATTTCACTTTTTTCGGCTACTTTTTTTTTTTTTTTTGGTTTTTTCTTTCCCCGTCCGCTTTTACTTTTATTTTACTTTTTACATGACTCACAGACACAGATACTCAGAGGCTTCTCACACTCTGTGCGTGTGTGTGCGTATCTGGGTTTTGCATAAAATTATTTTCATTCACAGAAAAGCGAGTGGAACAAAAGCGAGGAAGAGTTTTCTTTAAATTTATGGATGTTGTCAAAAGATTAACGCTTTCAAGGTCGGAATTTGTATGCAAAACAGTCGTTACTTGGATCAATATAAAGAAAATACACGATAAGTCACCAAGATTGCATAGAAAGTGGATAACATCCCCCCCCATACAGCAAACAATTTGTGACACTTTTGAGCCAGCATTAATCATATTTCAAAGAAATAATATAAATATCCGAGCAACTTTCATCGCAACCAAGCCCCCGCATTAAAGCCTGTATATTTTTATCGTGACCATTACACATCGCCCACCCAAATATTGAAACAAATGCAAAACAAAACAACCTTATTAATTTACCCACAAAATGTCAAATGATTATGAAAGCAATTGAAAGCCAGCAAATAATAAACTAAAGACAAGCGGGTGAAGAAATTCAATTTCTTTGCACTTCCAGACGCCCACAAGTGCACAAGATACAAATATACATAATGTATGTATATTTGTACATACTTTGTGTAGATATCTACACAAAGTCACACTCAAATTGTTTCAGACAGCGTTTGTCACGACCAAAGGCGAAAAGATACAAAAACAAAAATACAACGAGCGTCGCATGCAATTTAGTGCAAAGAATGTGTTTTGTCCCATGACTTTTACTTTTCTTCCAGCTCGTCTACACATTCTGTACATTATGTACATTCTGTACATTCTGTACATATTATTCTTTCAGTTCGGTTGCGTGCAACTTGGAGCTGCGACAATCCGCGACTGGAGACTCGGACTGGGTCGGAATAGCGAAATAGGGGTCGGATTGCCAATGGGAGTAGTGGGGGCTGTCTGGGGTTAAAGTCGCGGCCAAAACGAAAGCGAAAGTTATGGCATTTTGGCAGCCAAGTCGAAAGTGTTTAGTGTAGCTGTGTGGGTGGCACACTGCCCCCAAACGCACCTTTCTCTCCCCTTTTGCAGGTGGATTGTCTTGAGATTCGTATCTGCAAATTGCAGGCGACATAACCAAAGCTCAATTCGGAAGATGTTTCACTACCGAATCTTCCTCTTCAGTTTTAATTTCTCTACCCTCAAGATGTGCAATTCTGTCTATCTATTTCTTTCCATTCTATTGCTGATTTATTGCTTTTTTCTTAGCTACCAACCTTTTTTGCCCATTTTGCCTCGGTCAGTGCAGCAAATCACACAAATTAACTAGAGAAAACTGCCGCAGGACAACATAGAAGTCCTAATGAAAAATTGTCGGCGCAAAAAAAAGGAGATAAGAAATTTCATTTGAGTTCAAGTTGTGCGGAGGCCGAGAAAACAAAAAACTCGGCAAAAAAGGAGCAAAATAAACCCCAAAAGCCATTGACAAGGATGATGTCCCGGCAATAAATTGCTCAAATACAGAAAACGGGGGGGATGGTTAGCAAAATGCAGGCAAATTATAGCCACAACCGGGCTGAATGTGTCAAGCCAAGAAACTTTGGCCGTAGTAAAGTGGTGAAAACAGAGAAATACTATGAAATACTACAGCGGAAAATGGCAGTGGGGGGAGTGGGGGGAGGGGGTTGGCTGGTAGTGCAGGCTGAAATGAATTTTCACTCATTTCCTTATCGTCTGTGATTTCCTTGCCAGACTTTTCGGCCAGACGCAGACAAGCCAAATGAATTCTCTCTATGCAGGCAAACACACCATACACCACACACAGCACACAGCACACCACCCCCTGCGGAACCCGTTTGCCCCCGCCCCCTTTTCCACCCGCTGTCTGTCGCATTGTCTGCAGGCGGCGCACAAAAAATGCATTCTGTTGCCTGGAAAAAAGTTTTCCCCGGACGGAATGAAAGAGGAGCAGCCGAACGAAAAGCGGAGGCAAAAAAGTAAAATCAATGAGCAACAACATTGCACGAGGGTTGTATACCCTGCAACGTCGTCATCATCATCATCATCACCGCCACCACCACCAACAACATCATCATCATCAACAACATCATCATCGTGATCATCATCATCGCGTTGTTGACGCTGGGGCAGCAGCATCAGGAGCTCGGGCTGTCATCATTATGAAACATACAACAACCCTCGACTGCAGCACACTTGGCCCAAAAAGGGGGGTGTGCAACCCCCAAGCAAAGTGCAGAGCACACAAAAGCCCCCCTCCCTTTCACCCACTCTCTCTGTCGCTCCAGCTCTCTCTCTCTCTCTCTCTCTCTCTGTCTCTGCCTTTCCCTCTGCTGTCCTGCTCCTTCTCTCGCCTGCAGGAGCCCACAAAAAAGGAGCAGCACGAACTTTCACTTTTTTGCACGAGAACGTAGGAAATCCAAAGGGGGGAGCATGGGCGCCGTCATGCGGCATTTCATTTATAGTCGGTTAGTGCAATGCGCCAAAAAGCAGACAACACATATGTACATATAAGCCATAAAGCAGAGACGGAGCGCACGAAAGAGTAGGCAAATCGTGGGCAGAAAGAGACGGCGACAGCCAGAGGAAGGGAGAGAGGGAGGGAGCAACTGCAGTTGCAACCCTTTTTCAGCGCGATGCAGCAATAATTCTCGAACAACAAATGGGAAAAAGTCGAAAATAAAGAACTTGTTTCTAGCCAAAATGCAAGTCTGCAGAAGCGAAACTTTGGAAAAGCGAGAAGGAAAATGTGAGTGTGGTGGGGTCGCTCGGTCGGTCGGTCGGTGGGTGGTGAGTTAAGGGGGGTGGGAAAAGTGCCGCAGAGGGTTGGAACAAACTCCGGAGCTTGGGAAAACTTTTGCAGCTGACTTTGGCAATTTCCATTGCAGGCTACGTGCACGAGTGTAGATAAAAATATTTTAATTTATTTCACATTCGACGATTGCAGTTCGGAGTGAGCGAGACGGGGCGCCAGAGCGAGTGAGGCAATTGGAGAGCGAGATGGAGAGAGTGAGAAGGTAAGGGAGGCAGACTATCACCACCCCCTTTTTGCATACACACTGCACATTGGCTTTTTCAGCGAGCGGCTTTCCCTCGCTTTCCCCTGCTTTTCCACTACATCTCTACACATATGCTGTCGAGTCTGGGCTTTCCCATTTTCATTTCCTTTCCTTTCCTTTTTTGCCTGCATTTGTCGCATGCAGCTTTTCCAACACCCACCTCCTCCACCCACTCGTTTTTCATTTTATTTATCTTGATAAAAGGTTTTAGTTTTCCGTCTGTGCGAGTTTGCCCATCCATCAATAGTTTTTCGGACTAAAGGGTTTTTCTGTTTCGAGTATTCTGGCAAACGTATTGAATTGTAAGGGATATCAATGGGTTTGATTGAGTGAATGCAGTTTTGACCACTTCAATGCACCAGAAGCAACTGCATGAAGAGGATATAAATATACTGAAATTCATTTATTTATACCAATTAAGGTAATTCTACAGATTCACTTTTATTGAATCGATAATGAAATGCTTTAGAACCTGAATTGAAATACAGCTTGAATAAAAAGCGCAAACATATTTTAATTTCAATCCGTAAGATACATATTTAAGCTTTTGTCACTTCACCACTCTCATCAAAATGAATATGCATTCCCATTCGAAATTCCATTTGTGAAATAAATCCCCTTTGGCAAAGATAAAACGCAAATAGAGTTTAGTTTTGCGATAGATAAAAATACAGAGTGACATGTGGATTTTCCATTTAGATTTTCATTCACGCTTGACAGCGCTTTTCTGTGGGCTCAGCCCCACCAACTGCAATTTAATCCCCGAAAGGCAAAATTCGGAAGTTCCCCATTGCATTGATGATTTATTTATGCAGCAAAGCAAACACAAAGGGTAAAAATTGATTTCTGCATACTGCAAATTTATCGCTAAAAAATGTATTTATCAACAAAACTTTGGCGCAACTGGCAAAGCAAACAAAGTGCCCCTCTCCCCATTCCCCCCTGCCGATGGATTTTCCCCGTCGGTCCGAAAAGTATTAATGGAATATTGCCGAAAATTCTGCAGAAAAGCGCATGCAAACAAACAGACACAAGCAAAAACATCCTTTACCCACACTCGAGCACATGTAAACTGAGAAAAGCGGCAAACAAAAACTTTCAAAGGGGAAATACAGCACCAACACCAAAAAATGGGAATTAAGTCGTGCTCCTTTTATTATTTTATGCTGCTGCTGCAGTTTGCTGATTGTTTATCTCACGAGGGGGGGGGGGAGAGCGGCGAAAGGGGCGTGGAACTGCAGTATTTTCCGCCACGCCCCAAAGGCCAGAGGAAATGAAGTTTTGAGCCAACACACACACACACGTGCACAGAGTGGGTGGGAAAAGCGTTGAAAAATCGAAATTACATTAGAGCAGGAGCGAGAACGGAAATGGACAAAAAGTGTGCATAGGCAGAGGTGGAATATATGTATATATATGTATATGTATATAGTCAGATGGACCCGGGAGATAAATTCGCAGAGAGAAAGGTCAAAACAGGCAGATTAATGAATGGCCAATGTCCATGGAAACTCGGAAAAAACCAAACACACAACTGCAGAGTGCAAATGAAAAGCATTCGGATATGCAAAACCCAGGCGGTGATTGAAAAGCTAAAGGATGCAGTTTACATAGAATCACTTTGCGATTCCGTGAGATTTTTAACATTAACTCAGTTCTGAGCAGGCTGCATAAATCAAGACCACACCATTTTACGATTTTCGCCTAGAGGAATGCAACGGGAATTCTCAACAAAAACCAGCATTTAAAACATTCTCCATAAACAATTTGCAAAAGTTCTCCTCGGCACTTGCAGCGCCAGTTTTCCGACCCCAAGAGTGGGAGTGGGTGGTTCCGAGTGGCTGCAGTGGTGCAAAAGGGGTGGTGGCGGGTGGTGGGTGATGGGTGGTTGGTGCGAAATGGGAAAACCCAACAAACGGAGGCTCGGACTAGGGTCGTGTCTAAATTAAACTTCATCATCGCCCGGCGCAGAAAACAAAAGGAAAAGCCAGCTGGGGTCGGGAGTTTGGAGCTTGGCGCTTGGAGTTTGGGAATTTTTGTAAAAATTGCATAGCTTTCCCACTTTATATGTAGCGTAGCGTAGTGCCTTCTCTGTCGCTTTTACGCTAGCGTGAACTGCAGAAATTGGCAGCAAAAATATAAAATGGGAAAGGCGCAAAAAAAGAAATCAGAAATTATTGTAGATTGCAGAGGTCCTGGTCCTGGAGCTCTAGGTCCTGCCACCCAAAGTCTGACCAGCATGCAACCACCCAAAAAGTGGGAGCCTCCTGCCACCCAGTGGGCGGTGGGCAGTGGGCGGTGGGCGGTGGGCTTGTGGACTGTGGACTGGCTAAAAAGAGAGCAAGTGAAGTGCATAAATGGATTTTATAACGTTCCCAGAGCCTGGGCTAAAGTAAATTTATGCTTTTTAATGCAATTGCAGGACGAGCAGACCGTAAGTGGGTGGTGTTGCAAGGATGGTGGGCCCGCCATGCTCCGTTGGTCCGGGCTAAAAGCATTCGACCGGTTGAGCTCCTCGTTTCTGGCCACCCAGAAATAATACAAAAAAAAAAAAAATACAAAAAATTAAGGGAGAAAAAGAGAGCTGGTGTGCCCCCCCTTTCTGCAAATGGTTGCAACGCTCGGATGTCGTCGACTACGTCGCCATCGGCCAGACAAAGTGACATTTGTCGTTAATTGCAAAATTTATGGTCAGGAATCCCTTGGAAAGGCTGGGGAAAACCCCGGCAAATGGAAAATGCCTCAAGGGGTGCTGGACTTGAATGCAAAACAAATGCGACAGCAAAAAATAAGTGAGCCATGGAAATGAGGAATTTTTTATGCAATTACTTCGTGGGAGCAACTTACGTTACGCCATACACAACGGCCTAATTAGTTCGAACAAAGACGCCAATGCTTACCTGCAAAAAATAGAGAAAACATTTGATTAAAGTACGAATTAATTAGGCAAAAATAAGACAAAATGCAGTTAAGTTTATTATTAAAGGTTGAAAATATCTCTAGCATACTAACTTCAAAGATCTAGATACATGGTGGTAGTTCCGACTTGTATGTTCATTTAAGATAAATCGCTTTGTATTTTGTTCTGCCAATCAAAAAATGAGTGCAGTGCAACAAGAGCGCCCTTAGCAACAGTTTTTTCTACATACATGTACACTTGTAATGAACTCGGTCTATCAGACCAGTGGGAAAAAGCTAAAAAGAAAATAATAAAGAGCTGGAGAAACCGGCACATGCGACGTTGCCCTGGCTGCATTTCGCCTTAATTAGTGTGGGTAACTAGGTGGCCCGTCGGTTGTGATGGTCCCAACACCTCGACCCTAAACCCCCCCCCCCCCCCCCTACTCTTTTTTGGGGCTGTCTATCAGCCGTGCAGCCATGTGTGCAGTTAACCCTTTTGGGCCCATCCACTGACATCGAGTGCACTTCAAAGTAGCAATTCAATTTCATGGTTGCGCCCCTTCCTAACGGCTCACAAAAGCGAAGAAGAAAAACACTACTCTTTTTCGTGGCTTGTTCCTGTGTAAATCACGTCCATAAAAATGTTGCACTCGAGTTGGTGCATTTTAATTAGACTTAGGAAAGAAAACCCCGAAAAAAAGAGACTCCACGCTGCAGGCGGTCGACCTTAAATGTGTCTTATCAGCGGTCATCGCAACGCAAATGAAACACCTTGCACAAGAGTCGAGGGAACGAGAATCACCCACGCATAACGCCGAATGAAAATAGCCCCGAAAAGTCTGAGAAAATCCATAAATTAAGCTTGGCATACAACATCATCGGCGGATGGGCAAGTGCAAGACTTGCGCAAATGCATTGTTACAGTGCTGGAGGAGATTCGAGTGGGGGGGCGGGGGAACCCCACACAAATCCCAAAAGTGTGACTTGCACCACATAGTACATCATATACATCATAGCATACATCATATATGTATGTATGATTCAACGAAGCGTATGCCGAAAGACAACGTCATAGTCCTAATAGGCAACTATATGCTTTTTGGGGTGGAATTCCTGCTTGACTGCACTTTATGGAGCGAGCAAGCGGTTGCAATGTTGCATCCCCACTTGAGTTTAGCATCAGTTCTATTGGGATTGTTGTTTCAAGATCTGTGCTTTTGGTTTATATTTATATTTAAGTAGTTTGTACTGTGCAATTTCTTATATTTTAATTGATCCACTTATCAATTCCGACACTCCATGTTCGTCGCATTGCAACCTGTTCGAAATTACCCACTTGAAAACGAACTGGCTGCCCCATCGTTGATTATTTTCCCATGGAGCCAAGTGCATCATCAAGACCATCCAAAGTTCTGCATATCAAACGAACCAGAAAAAGCCAAAGAAGCAACAAAGAAGGAACCAAAAAAAAACACGTAAAAAAGTTAACCACAAGAATGGGGAGGAAGAAAGAACGCCCTCGAAGGGCTCTAACGGTAAATGCTGCATATGTGTTCCCTGTCCCTCTTCTCACTCTCTCGCTCTTTCGCGTTCTCCCTCTTTGGTAACCCTTTTTTCGCCTTCTTTGTTCCGTCTTCCACTTGAGTTCGCTTTGTTTTAACGGAAGCTGGCGCTGTTGTTGTTTTTATGCTTTTTAATTTCCTTAACCATGTTCTTTTGTGCTTTTTGTTCCACTTCTCGCTTTTTCCACCGCCGAGTGCGCTCTTCAAGATTCTTTGGAGAAAGGGAGACGGCATGGGGAATGGGGAATGGGGAATGGGGGAAAATCCGGATCGAGGAGGAAGCGGAAGCATCGAAGGTGGAAACGCATATAAACCAATGTCGCTTGTGGGGAAAAAATGTCAAGTTTATCAACAAACAAACGTCTCGTGTGGCTAAGAAGTTACAGATTTTCCAGATTGCGGCAATTTGAGGGAATTATGTACGGTTGCATGTGCCTTTGAGTGTTTCTTTGGAGTGTTTGCGTGTATAATACTTGACATAATTAGCTGTTATTAAAAGGAAATTGGGGGGCCAACGGTTCTCCAATTAAATAATCATTTTCGTTCCGTTCTTTCGGATAGGGGATACGAAGAGCGTCAGAAAGAGATGCAAAGTGTGTCACTGTTGCATTTCATTGCAGCTTGGTGGTCAGTGGGAAAGGGGTATATTGTTAAGCAATCATTGTGGTAAGATCAACTTCGGCTTGGAGCTTCTATGGTCCGAGGAGGAAGTGTTTAGGTTTAAATGAATCAAAAATCTATTTGGGAAGTTGGTTATTAAATGTAAATGTAACTTCATTGTATAAAAGATTGCTAAGATCCGAAGTGGATCGAAAAAAACATATGTATGTACATATGTATATGTATGTCGCCGCTTTATATTATATGTCGCTGTTTTATATTATATTTGTCAAGCTGACGCATTATACCATGTTAATGTTCATTTAAATAAATGATGAAATGTAAAGCAATTCGCAGAATTCTCTAGAATTCGTCTTGTGTCCGTTCGACGCCTGGGCTAACGGTAGTTTCTGTTTTGCTTCGAGTAGTTTTGGGCCTGAATTCAAGTGAACTGCGACGCAAAAATGCAAGAACAATGTGCTGATCTGACACAAGCGTATAAATACTGAGTTTGGTGGCAAATGAGGAAGTCTTCATTTGAAAGTTCAGCATGTCATTGGCCAGGAAACGCGCTGCGTGAACGGTAATAATAATCCTGATCCATCATATGGACATATAGTGATCATTAGATGGGTAAATTGAAATAGGTTTTTCGCCCAGAATTCATTGCCTTGATCCCCAATCTATCTGTATCTTGAACTGATCATCGCAATGAAAAGCTCTTGCCTCGCTGTGCGTGGCGCCTACCAAAGCTCATAGAGTGCGTGCGGAAAGCTCCCAAACTGTGACCATCTCCCTCGCTCTCACTGCATTGGCCTAGGCCTACGAGCTGCGTGTTTTTGTTGCTGTTTGGCGAGACCATTTTTAGACTTCCTCGTTTTGTTGTTGGATTTGCAGTGGAGCTTTCTTGATTTCATGAATGTTTTCGGTTCGCTGGGCCACTAGAGTCTGATATTTATTGCGCGTGAATGTCATTCGTGAGGCGGCAAAGCTCTACGCACTGCAAAAGTATGCATGTATGTATGGGTGTTTCTGGCGTTTTCATGGTGTGCGTATACGCACATTTTTAATTATGCTGTCAGCTCAAGGTTTTTTCTATCGCTGCTGCTGTTTTATTTCGTTTTTTCGTTTTTTCGTAGTTTTATTTTTTTGTTGCTGTGCAGGCTGCCCCTTACGCACTTTGAGCCAATTAAATTGTAGGCCACGCCATATTTTTTGTTTTTTATTACATTTTTTTTCTTTTTTTTTTTGGATGCGACTTGTGAATTTTTTTGCGCTGCGCTCACCGAAAGCGGAAGAGAGACGGGTAGCATGGGGTAAGCGAGACGGAAGGGGAACGACAAGTGTGTGTAGGCCTATGTATTCACTTCTTCGCTGCTTGTACATAGCAGAAACTGCCATTTGGCAGTGCTTTTTACAATTTTTGTCTATGCTTTGTTGTTTTTATTTATTTGTTGCGCCCTTCTGCAAGTTTCGCTGTGTGTGTGTGTGTGTGTGTGTGTGTGTGTGTGGCTGTATTTGTGTGATCGCTTTTTGTGTGCGCTCAATCTGTTTTGGGAATTATCAGCATTTGGTTCTGGGTTGTGATGTAATAGCCTCTAACACGAAACACACGTACATATTTGTCTGCCTGCAACTCAATTTCATTTTTTATATGGAATTTGTATTAGAGAAGCAAAGACTTTATACAATTCCAATGAAGAGGGGCAAACAACTTAAGAAATCTTAATAAAATGTCAAATTTTATTTCCGCAAATTGTTGAAACTCGCTGTTTTTGTCATCCATGTAAAATATGACTCCCACACAAACACTGAAAAAAAGTCCACGAAACTTGAGACATTCCAACTGTTCAATGCAGATAGAGCAAAGCCAAAGAAGGCGGAAAAGGGAGGGGTATAGGGTGCGAGAGAGAGGCAGTTAAAAATGCGTTTTCTATTTGTGCAAACTATTGCGGCGGCCATACTCACACACAGATACGCACACACACACACACACACACAGATGAAGGTAACACCCACACACAGACGTCGCTTGCATGCAAAAGTTTCGTTTTTTATGGCGTGTGGCGAAGTGGAGCAAAAGGCAACTGGCAATTAGCAACTGGGGAATGGTCAGAAAAAACCTCTAAAACTAGCGAAAAAACACGAATTGACTTTGACAAGCCCTAGTAAACATTGCACACACAGCAGCGGCCACATAAGTGGTTCCAATATTCGTAATATTAGTCAATGATTTCAAACAATCAAATGCATTTCTAATGTTATTTATGCAATGTTCAAACTTAAAATTTTAAATTTTAATTTTTTAATGTTTTCATTGTTTTTTGCAAGAGAAGTACAACTTATGGACTCTGCTCTAGTTCCCAAAAAAAGTGTAGGTTCTTCATATAGGCCTAAACTATCTCTCTCTCGCTCTCTCTCTTAACTTTTTCCTCCATGAATAGTCAGCATTTAAGTGCCGTGGAAACGCAGAAGGCAAAAATGTCACTTCGGCTGACACCGACAGGTTTCCGGGGCCCGCCACTCCCCTCGCCGCCCTCTTCTTTAGCCCTAGCTTCTGCCAAATTTTGCAGGCCCGAAAAACTAGTCACTCTTTTTGATAAGCCTTATATGAGATCATAAAAGCGATTAATTCATAGATATGAATTTTTATGGTCAAGTCTCGTGCAAGTTGAATTTTGTTGTTCTTATTCCCCAAGCCTACATATCTACACTTCAGCAGCCCTTGAATGAGAAGTACGTACGTGTCTGGTCATAATGGATCATGAAATCGTAAAATAATCTCCACTTAACAACTGGCCAAACTAGAGTACAACTTAGGGGATTTGCATGCATAGATTGGCATGGGATTTCGACTATAAACGATCGTATTTCGCTTAAAGAGTTATCAATAACAGTTTTTTGAATATACGAATGCTTTAACTTTCGGTTAGGCTTCTGTGGAGAAACACAAGTGCATTTTGAACCTTTTAATTGCACCCCTCGAAATCCGGGGCTACAACCAGTGTAATAACAATCGGGAGAACTGAGGCAGTTGCTCGGTTTCGCCTTCTTGGTAGTCGGCGCATTAAAATTCAGGCAACTGCAGTGGCAAGTCATAAAACTGAAACCATTTGGTAAAAGAACCGAAATGCGTTTGCCCCGGAGGGGAATGAGGGGGGGCCTGGGAGCATATCGTGGGCACTTTGCGCAAGTGCCGACAACAAGAGCAAATAAAAGGAAAACAACGAAGTCGGTTGCATTGCGTCAGTTACAACATGGCCAAGACATGGCGAAGAAGGGGGCGCGGAGGGAGGGGAGGGAGAGCCGCGCAGTCTGCTCCAAAGGCAAGTTATTCTTAGAAAAAAAGCCAACTATTGTGCAAATGCACGTGAGACGGCGATGAAAATGGAAAAGAGCGCACTTCCGACAGGGGAAAATGCAGCAGACGAAAACTAAGACAAAAGCGCCAGGGAAAACGCTGCACAGCAAAAAAATAAGGACTCTCTTATTACAGATTTAAAGAAATCATTATTTACTCAACAATTATAGCGAAATAATTATTATTATGTTAGCAGTTTGTAATATTTTCTTTAGCTTAGTATTGACGTCTACATTTCCTTCAGGCTTTGAAATGTATCTTGCTGGTATATTGTATCTATAAGATTCTTTCGTTTGACAAACACACTCTGTAGAAATATTTATTTTAAAATGCTTTGGAACTTCTTAAGTGAGGTTTTATGAACTGAAATGTTTGTTAATAACGTATTTAATGGTTGTCAAAATTGTTTTAGGTGTAAAAGCTTGAAGCAAAACTTACTAGAGAAAAAAAATGTTGTGCATTTAATTAAATGCGGAAGACCCCGCACAACAACAACACAACAACACAAAAACTTAAACAAAAACTACAATTTCAAGCGCACGCAATGCAAGAGCAACCCCAACGCGTGCGAGCGGGACGGCTCGAGTGCGAGAGGGTGTGAGAGGGAGCGGGAGGGGGCGAGAGCGGTACAAAGAAGTACACAACGCACAAAATTTGGAACACGCTGCGTTTGCTAAGTAGGTCAAAGTGGCAGCGACGCCGGCAGCGCTGTCGAAAAATATTGCGTGTCAACTGCGACGCATTTTTTTGTTGTGCAGCGGCAAGAAGCAGAAGTAATATATTTTTAATTTATGCACAACCCCAAAAAGTATATACACCCCTTTTCCAGCGTGCGTGTGTGTGTGTGTGTGTGTGTGTAGATACACATGTAAAAGTGACAAGCAAGCAACTTTTGCTTTTTTTCTCTCTGTATTAATATGCAACGCCAAGTTTTGAGTGTCATAAATCATACACAAAGTGCGTAGACAATTTTTCTCTTGACCAAAAAATGTTTTCCTTACATTTTGCATAAATTATAATTGTAATTAGAGGCGGAGCTTGCTTCTTTTTTTTTTTTTTTAAGCGGTAATTGTTTGCAAATGTTTGTGGACACTTTCTAAAAAAACATTTTTCATTTTACACACTTTTTTGTGCGTGGGGAAACTTGAAGGGCCATTAAGAAATGCGGAGAGATATTTGTAAAAATAACAAGTTTTGCATATGTAATATACACAATATAACATTTAAACTTACCTTAATATTCAATTGCAAATTTACGCATTAATCCAAATCCAGAATCCTCAGTTGCAAAACCTTTTCACAAGTGGTAATTTTGAATTTATAAGTTTTTTCTCTTTTAGTTTATCTCACTTCACTCGTTCACTTATGCCAAATGTTCTAGTTCTTTTTGTTTTCAGTTTGGTTGCTAATTAGTTAAGATATATACTCGAGTTTTTTTGTTATCAAAAATTGTTTACCAAATATTCTCCGATATAATTTGTAAGCATAGATATATGTATAGGTATATATTTTATAAATACATGTATTACGATTGGTAATTTTTAATTTATTCTTGATTTTCTTTGTTAAATGATTTTGCTTTGCTTTTATCGAAACGAAATTTTTATGCAAACTAACACACACGTTTTATCTGCTGCTTCTTTTTTTTTTGCTAGCGGTTGCTGTTACTGTAGTGATCACTGTAGTAGTTGCTATGGCTGCTGCTGCTGTTGTTGTTGTTGCTGTTGTTGTTGTTGTTGTTGTGTTGCTGTGTTTAGTATTGCGTATGTCCGAACCAATAATTTTGAAGAGTTTACCAATTTGGTGGCTTAAATTTTTGCGGTTTTCTGCGTTTGTTCTAAAAAGATTTCCCTCGGCTTTTCAACTGATTTTGGGCTGGTTTTTGCTGACGGTTTTGGTTTTCCTTTTGTTGCTTTAAAAATTTACATTGATTTTTATTAGATTTTCATCTTAGTTGCAAAACATTTTCACGTGTGGACGTTTTGAGATAATTACAATTTGTGTATTTTATATGATGTTTTTGTTGCCAAAAATCGTTTTTTGTTGATTTATTTTTGTGTTTATTTTGTGTTTAATTCAAGACCAAAACTTATGTTGCCAATTTTAGAATTTTGCGTTGTTTATCGAAATGTTTTTGTTGTTCAGTTCATTTTTATGTTGATTTGTTGCAATTTCGCGAAATTTGTTTCAATTGAATTGATTTCATATATTTAGATGGTTAAATGTTCTTGATTCGCATTTTGTAGCATTCGCCGGTTTTGTGGTCGTTGAATGTTTTTCTTGATGTTCCTAAAATTTGCTCGTTGAGACATTTTCACAGTGACATTTGGCTGCAAATATAAAAGCGGTTGGAAAATGGTTATTAAAAAATGTGGAAGTGGAATGCGGATGGTTGAAACTGAAACTTATTCAGGAATAGTGTGACATTTTTATGTATTAATTTTCTATTTTATATTGTATGTAAGTAAGTATTTTGTCACAGTTGCTCCGAATAAATTTGATTTCATTTTTAGCCAGAATTTCTGGTTTCTTATCAGCCCGAGTTCTTGTAAGTGGAATTGGATTAATGATTTTATTATCGCAGAAATCCCACTTTTGGGAACATAATTCCCACTTTGCTTCTGGCAAATGTCTTATATTCTACTCAAGAACACTTTATATGCCGTTGGGATTTTTGATATTGTGGGGAAGGGGAAACATGTGGGTTTATTTGAGCAGTCATATTGTCACATTTTTTTTTAAGAAAACTTTAATTTCAAAGCTCTTCCTAAGCAGTTTTCACATTTTGTAGGGTATTTCGGTAGCTGTTCAACACTTGGTCACCGTTATTCTACACTTTTCTCTCGCTTTTTGAACAAGTGTCCTGGGGATTAATTGCATTTCTCTTTCATCCTTGCACTTCTTGCACTTTCCTCTATTCTCCCTTAATTGCTCTTTCGTACACACACACACACACACGCGCGCGCAAACACTGGCACTCCAAGCACACAGTGCAAAAAAGGGGTTCAGTTCACTGGGATTGCGCCTTATTTATTTTCAGGGGGAGGTGGATAACGGGGAGGGTTGTTTATTGTTCCGTGTTCTGCTTGCTGTTGTTGTTGTAGTTGCTTACTGCTTTTGCTTATTTTTCTATTGTTGTTGCTTGATTAAAAATGCAGACGTTTTGGTTATGCATAAAAGTCTTTGCTTCACTTTTTCTCAGTTTGCCTTTGCTTTTCGGTTCTTTTTATGTTGCGCTTTGTACCGTTTGAAATTCGAGTTGCAAACACACACACGCACACCCCAGAATTTAATGTGTGCGATAAAGGCAAGTACACACGCACAATTGCAAGGGTATTAGTCGTATGTACATTTTGGTTTATGTCACTTTATTAGAGTCTTCAAATATGCCTTGCACTTCAGAGTGATAGATTTTCCCTCGAAATTACCTTTGAATCACTGGGCGAACAGCCGTTTTGCAACACTCAACTCACGACGCACACACACACTCTTGTCACACACGTGCACACTGGACAGTTACAGTTAGTTTGTGCATTTGCTTTGCTCATCGACGAAACACAAACAAAACGTAAATAATAATTAAAAGTGTTCAATGCCGCAAACTTTTAGCACTTTCCGCTTTTTGCACTTCATCCGCTGCAGTTCTTCCAGTTCGAAAATGTAAAGAATAACTGTTTTCCAAGCGGTTTCGAATCCGTGCTTCCTCGTTTCTGAATTTACGTGTAAAACTTGAGTTGCCTGCAGTTGCCAGGCTGAAATCCTGCTGCGCGAGCGACGAGGCGATGCGAATTTGCGACTGCGAATGCGAATGCACAAACGCTGCTGCTGCTGCTGCTTTTCGAGCTGCGAGCACCACCGAAACCTAGGGCCGAATAGACGAGCGACGTGCTACAAAATTTCGTTTATGGCCTATCAGCCGGCGGGCAGCGACGCCGACCGCGACCGCGACGCCGGCCGTGGCAGCGGTGCCGAAGCGCAAAGTCAAGCCACCACCAACACATGCAAGCCGAGCAAAGCAAAAGCAACAGTCGGCGAGCGCAGAGCGCAGAGCGCAGAGAGAGCCAGCGCCAAAACGCAGCAAAGCGCAGCAGTGGGCCTGAAGCGGCGAATAGTTCGGAATTTAGCTAAGCATCTATCAATAGGGATTATTTGTTCTTAAAGAAACTATAAAAAGCTAATATACGAGGCTTATGAAAGATTAGGCATCTTCAAGGTCAAACAAATAATTTTGATATTCCATTTGATATTTTGATATTACTCCCGATATGTAATGTACGTGTTCTTAAAGTGATTTTAAGTTTCTTGTTATTTGCCCTTTCCTAACGTTTTGTCCCACTGTGCTGGCGTCGCAGTCGTAGTCACTAGCAGCAGCAGCAACAGCAGCAGCAGCAACAGCAGCAGCAGCAGCAGCAGGAGCGAACCAAACGAGTTTCGGCTCGTGCTTTTGCTTTGCCGAAAATCGTATATCGCGATGTGAAGGAAAGGAAGAAAAAGAAATGCGAGCGGAGACTCTTGTTTTTGTTTGCATTGGTTCGCCTTCGCCCCCGCCGCACATAAGTGCGCGAGTGTGCGTGCGTGTATGCGTGTATGCGTTTGTTTTCGCTCTGCCATTGCAAATGCAAAGTTTTGCAGTGGTGTGCGCGGGAGAGAGAGAGAGAGCGAGCTAGCGAGCGAGCTTTTAATCCAATTGGAATGCAAGCGAGCAACTTGCAATTGTCAGATTGGACAAGTCCAATAAGGATTTTTTTGAAAAGGATAACAGGATGTGGTTCGAAAATAGTTGATATATTTTGTATGATTTTTAGAGCACAATTTCCCCAGGCGTGTGGAAATAGGGTCCGTTGCAACCGCTATCTGCATGTCCTTTTCTGTGTGTATGCACTGTCGCCCCAGGATAAAACTTACATATATCCTCATAATCCAGGGGTGAGTTTCTCACTCACTCTCTCTCTCACTCTCTCTCTTGCAGGCGCAATTGCATAAGGCAAAGGACATGAGGTAATTCAGAGGAGCTCCGCTCGAGTGGAAAATGTTTAGGGAAATCTCGTCCAGAAATAGCAAAAGCAAACCTTAACTTGGTCTTAACCTATTCGAGCAGCGGGGGATCCATCCAGGTGGTCTCTGAATACTAGATGCAATAGGAATGGTTTCGCAAGAGGCGATTTACAAGGGAAAACCACTTTAAGATCGGCACAAACAGCCAATTGAGTGCGTTGAGATGGGAACATGGGAAAAATGTTAATTGCACAGTTTTAATGCAAAGGAACTCATGACATTTCTTCAAAATGTTGAATAATCTCGGTAAACAAAGGTAAAGGCTGAAATGGGATCTTTAACCCTAACCCAATACAACCCAATATGTACCTATTTTTTTGTAAAATTCATACAATTGGTCTTTGATTTTCTAGATTGAGAACAATAATTCCGTAACTACTCGGCAAAGTTCCCGCCTAATTTGCATATCCGATCAAATCATCAAAATTTGAACAAAAACCCTCAAAATTCTTTGCATTTTTCCACCCAAAAACTTCCCCTTTTCTCTGAAGTGTCAGTGTCCCTTTTTTGAGTGCAATTCCCATCAAAAATATCAAATTCCTGGGCAATCAAACAATAACCACTTAATTTTAGTCGAAAAGAGTTGACAAAGTTCCTTTATTTCGATTCATTAAAATTTGATTAGCAACTCTGCCTGCAAAACAAAGTACGCTCAAAACCAAAGACAATCACAAAAACAAGAAACTAAATAACAAATAAATTTAACTTAAATATAGTGCTGCACATTTACATGCAAACTTTTTTTCAGTGCCAAAAACAATAACAATGCGCATTCGTTTTGCAGTGACGAAAAGAGAGAGAGAGAGGGAGAGCGCGCTAAGCTTTTTTTGCGCATGTTTTCTCTTTCTCTCTCTGTCTCTGCTGCCATTTTATGCACACACAATGACAATGAAAGCTTGTGGGTCGTCACGGGGAGGGGTGCTTCAAGGGAAACCGTCAAATTTACGCAATTCAAAAACACGTGGAGTGCCGACTGCGCTGCCGGCATCGCTGCTCTTAGGCTGCTGCCCGAAAATCCAATAAGCAAAGCCAAAAAGCTCCTGCTTTTGCCGCTGCCTTTGCTTCGGCCTCTGCCGCACACCATTGCAACGCCTATGTGCATGCACGCACCTATGCGTGTGTGTGTGTGTATTTTTGGCAGCATTCAATGGCCGCTCTGCCGACACCGACTGCGACGCCGGCAGCGACGCATGACGCAGGGACGGAATTCCGATTGCAGGGCAATTAATACATAAATTGATTGCAGAGCCGATTTTAGCTGCGAGCGTTCATTGAATAAAGTGCGAAATCGAAGTTCTTGAGAAAGGGACAAAAAAATATAGGTGCACTACTGCTTTTCTTTATTTTCTGATTTTTCCAAGAGAGCAGGCCTGGTTTTGCTAAAGCCAAGTTTGGAGGCATTTCAGGTGGTAGCGGCAGAGACGCAAAACTCTTTCATGCAATTTATTATTTATTGACATACAGTTCTTAGTTCTTTGCTTACTTTTTTAAAACATGACAGGACCAAAAACCTTCCCATAACGGATAATTCAGTGCATTTTTACGATGGGGCGCCAATTGAACTCACCCCACCCCCTAAATCCACCCCTGGGCTTCTCTTTTTTGGCTCTCCCTTTGCTTTTGCAGTACTGCACGCACTTTTTGGGCCTATGCTTCCCCTGCTCTTCGTCACTCAACTTTTTGCTTAGCTACACAACTTTTGTTTAGCGCACTGAAACAAAATAATAGTGGAAACTAAGGCATGAATGGCGAATGAACTATATGTTCATCTGTTCATCTGCACTGTGATTCATTTGCATGAAGAATTCATCTGAACTTATGGAAATCAACTCATAAATCAGTGATTGTTTTGATTGCAATTAAGTTCGGTTTGTTTTCTGTGCATTTCGAGGGGGTTGGGGTGGAAGGGGGCTGTATTAAGTGGGTGGCTGTGCGTTATATGCTCCACTTTTTGGGCCTGCGACCACAGCCCCAAAATTCTGTTTTCGAACGCACTTTTGCAGCTTGCGTTTGTATGCCTTGTATACACACCCACACGCACTGTGTGCGTGTGTGTGTGTGCTTGTGTGTGCTTTTGTGGGGCGCGTGCGTGTGGTTGTGTGGGTGTTTGCATTGGTGTGTGCGCATTTTTGGGTGTGCGTTTTTTGGTATTTCGTGAAATTTTAGCATTTATTTGTTATGTACTCAAACTGACGTCGCTGCAAAGTTGCTTTTGCTTTTGCCGCTGCTGCTGCTGCTGCTGCTGCTGCGCTGCTTTTGCTGCCTTTTCGCCCTCTCACTCTCACTCTTTCTATCTCTCTGTCCCTCTCTCCCTCGCTTGCTTGTGTGCGTGAGTGCGTAGGCTCGCCTATGTACACTATTTGGCAATTACATTCGCCTGTATGTATTTATGTACACTTGCACGGCTATATTTGTTTGTTTGCTTGTGTATTTTGTACATAAATATGTTTGCTTGTTTGTGCTTTTCGCTTTTGCTTTGGAGCCGCCAAAAAAACACAGTTTTATGTGTGTATACTGCATTTTTATGCCCGTGCAGAAGATATTACATTTTGGGCTTATCGATAGTGGTTGCAAGAAGCGGAAAAGCCCTTCTGCAGAATACTCTGTCCATAAAACCAGCCAAGTGTCAAATATCTGTACGTTCGGTTGTAATGATAAGCCGAATTGAATTTGATCGAAAATTTGTAATCGAAAAATGTGATATTTTAAATTCGAAGCACTTGGCTTTTCTAAGAATTGCAGCAAAAATAAATGTTGTGCTTGACATTTGGCTTGGCATTTGTGTTTGTAATGCTCGTCAAACAAACAAATGCTCACACATGCCACCCACTTGGAAACCCCACCCCATTACACCCACACACACCACCCACCACCCACCACCCCTTAAATCTCCGCCCCCCACTGTTTTCATATCAATGTTGCTGCGTTTACAGATAAGATGATATCATTTGTTCTTGTAGCATTGCCATCACATTTAATTCGCATGTGTTTGTATCTGAATATCTGCATATGAGTAAGTTTGTTTGTCACATTTGGGTTTAAAGTTCTCAATTTTTGTCGACTGCATTGGTTTTCCATGCTTTCGTTTTCGAATTTGATTCCACGAACAGCTATTTTTATGGGGAAACCCAAGAAGTAGGGATCAAAATTCTTATGAAGCGCATAAATTACAGCGTTTCGCTGAGTGGAACTTCCAGTTTCCAGTCCCTTTAAAGTTTTTCCGAAAACAGTTAAAACTGCGCCGCAGTCCCGAAAATTATTGCGTATTTAAGCTGCTCCTTATTGAATCCGCTTATTCATTCAAAAGTGAGGCGAAAATGAGCGAGGGAAAACAAACAATACGGAGAAAAGGAAGACAGACAACAAAAGATACAAAAAAGGGTTTCAAGGACATTTTACACATAATTTTTACTACCTTACAGGACGGACGCGCACGGTGGAGAGGAAAAGCCCCGGCTAATGTAATAATTTTTGCGCTCCACTTTGCCAAGGGAAACTCCTGTTGCTCTCGTCCTGATTTTGGGACCAAGTTGAATGCTCTATTACCCGCAATCGACGCGGACGAAGTAGTAAAAAAGGTGAATGAATCGAGGGGCGCTGGAAATGGATATCGGGGAAAAGTTCTAGGGCGACGACATTGATTGCCTTTTCACCTTCGACTCCCTGGCATATTGTAAAGGCTTCTTCCTTATACCCACCCCATTCCTTACACACCACCTCATTTGTTTACCTTCCGCGACCTGTGAATCGATTATTACGACTTGGGTGAATGAACTTGAGTGGGTTGACAACAAGCATTTGCATATGGAAATATAGCTTCCTTCCCGCCTTGAACTTCAAATGTTAAGGATCTTTAGGAACTCATACCTATTTGGTATATGCACCAATCGTAGAAAACTGTTCCCTTCCGAATTCAGCACTGCAGAAGGTAATACAATAATGAACCCATTAATACAACATGCCAACCATTGCCGCAGAGAACAGCCAATATGTTCGAAATTCGCTGAATGAAACGCAGGGCTATGTGAATTAGAGCAAACAGCGGGTGGATGGATCCCCAAATGGCCGGGGTAATGTAATTTAATGATGAGCAGCGGCAGGGGAAACTGGGTCACTCACGCATGTTGTCGCTGCAGCAACAAAGCACGCGCACTCCAACTAGATGATGAGATACGCCGGACGTTCAGATACACATCATCAGCAATGCCAAACTACCAAGCTACCAAGCTGGCAGACTACCGAAATGCCCAACCAAATCCGACCCAAAAGAACCCAGACAATGCGTCGCGACTGTGAAGGGGGGAGGGGGGAGGGTAGGGTAGGGGAGGGGCATGTGGTGCAGGGTGGTGCAGAGGTGAGTTTTTCGAGTGGTGGTGCATGCCAATCAGAGCCCGGGCACAGTGGTTTTGGGAAAAACCAGATAAGATTTATAGATGACAAGGGCTTAATCAAAAAGATTCAGTGCAAAGGTTTTCTTCATTGCTACATAGCTAGAACCTGTTGGGAATTATAGTGGATTCTGACATCGCAACCATTGTCTTTTGAGTAAAGCTATACTAAAGTACTGTTGTAACCATTCTATAACTTATATTTTATGATATTTCCCTCGTTCCTCGTAGGTTGCCCACACTGTACCTGAAGTCTGATCGCTTGTGACTGCTGCAGTCAACTAGTGCCGCCTTCCCCACTCCCTCCCCTCGTTCAAATGCAATTCTAACGCACAACTCGAACAACAAATTTCGTAGTTTTCGGTGATGTCGTTTTTCGGTGCGTGGAAAACTGGGTCACTTGCATATAATCCACATGTGAGTGCGTGTGTTGTTCATTCGGTGGATGTTGCAACTCAGCTGCCTGAATTGCTGCTGCTGCTGCTGCTGCTGCTGCTGCTGCTGCTGCTGATGATGATGATGATGATGAAGATGAAGATGATGATGTTGATGATGATGTGGCTCGAATGGCTGTTCTGCCTTTGATCTTCGCTCCGATTGTTCGGAGCTGCCCTTGCCTCCCACTGGGCGGTCGTTGTGCAACGTTCTGAATGCAATCTATCAATCGATGGTGATGTCTGCTGCTGTGTGCAACCACTGAGTGCGTTATGTAAGAGCCATATTTCAGCGGGAAAAGCTATTCGATTGGATGTGTTAATGGCAATTGGCAGGGAAATCAACACAATTAAAGAAGACCTTCTATGAGACTCTCTTAAAGCGTAGTGCTAACTTGAATATTAGTAGAGCATGACATCTCAAAACTACACTCTTCATGGAATTAGATTCTGCGTTGAAGAAAGCACTTTCCCAAATCCGCTAAAAGCAGAGAGAAAATCCTCTCAAGCTTGTCACTTAATAATAAAATCACATTATGTGGCCGAAAACAAGGACCTTCAACCCAATTAACCATAAATTAAATTAACTAAAAACCCAAAGCGGCCGAAACGAAAATTCGCATAATATGGAGGAAAAGCGAATAACAACTTGGCGGCCGCAATTGTCAAAGGTTTTCCACTTTGCTTTTCGGCTGCTTGTGTTTTTCCGCTTTTCCCTCCCCTGCCCCGACCTTTATTTATATTTATTTTATGCACAAGAAAAGTTAAAAAGAATTGCACAATTTAATGGGCACGAAACGCGCGCAGCCGAGAAAAACAAAAATTCCGAATCAAAGACACAGCACACAAATGTTCATAGGCAATTCTCAACATTTTCTTTATTTGTTTATTATGCATGAATTGTAAATGTTGGGCCAAATTGCCGGGTCTTCAGACTCGCCGGGGCCGGGGGGCAGGGGGAGCGGAGGGGTGGATGGTGGATGACGTAAAGTTTTTGCTTGCAACAGCAACCGGAAGAATTCAATTGTGTGTCAGATACTTGGGATATGGGCGCGGGGTTTTCGGGGGGCAGGGGGGCCATCAAACGGCAAAAGGCAATAGTTAATAGTAAAATTGGGGCGGGAAAACTCGCTGAGAAAGACCTTATTTGCATGCGCTTACGAAAATTCGGAAAATGCTCGGGCTTCAGTTGAGAAATCAGCCAAACAGTAGTATTGTAAGTACTTACTATTTACAAGAATTATATGCCATATACATACATATATATATATCTTAAGTTCCTAACCTTATGCTGTAGGCACTTTAATATAAGTTAAGTTAAGTAGTGAAATTATGAAAGTGCGCCCATTTAAATCGCTAATTTTAAGTGACTCCACTTTGGGGCAAGCTGAACTTAGCCCACTGAGTAAATTGCGTTATTAATATTTCACGCACCATATGATTAACCAATTTCTGGTGCGTTCTCCGCTGAACTTGGCTCATTTTCATACTTTCCGGGGTGGAGACCACCGAAAATTCACTAAAAGTTTCGCCGCGACTGGGGAAAATCGCTGGCAATTTCGATTCCCACGCGTGCACAGTTTACGCCTGCGAACTAATTGCAAATTAATGACTTTTGGCGAGCGCAGAACTACGAGATACATGTATATTATGTACACGTATTTGCGCATCCCAAAGATACCATAGCCCTTGGGCTCCGGTTAATCAATCATTTCGTCTATTACATGCCTCGAGTAAGCAGCAAAAAGTAGAAAGAAACAATATTGCTATCATATGTCTGTCAATTTGTAGTTAATTACTTTGCTTATTCTTTTCGCAGCGATCTGCACGGGCTGGAGAGGGATGGCTATAGGGAGCGAATAAATTGCAGTTTTTGCACACACTCGCTATCTCTTTCTGGCGCTCTTATCTCTGCGGGAATTGCATCTGTGTGTATCGAGCTTACCGCGCATGTGTGTTGGTGCGCCATTGTATCTGTGTGCGAACAAGCTTTTTGCGCATTTTCGCAACAACAAGCGATTCTCATTGGATGCGCAAAAATGGCGATGGATCGCCAGCGAAAATATGCAAAATTGAACTCTATTGAGTTATACAAAGAAATCTTAATCTTATTAAAGGTCTTGAAAATTAAAAAAAAAATTAATCAATATTTTATTTTATTAATAATAAATAAAAATAAACAATAAATGTATTTAAAGTCTTGTCAATTGGCTAATAAAAATGGCTTGATTTCGTGATTCGCAGAAATTTACAACTTAATCGATTAAACAAATTAGTGCCTCATCCATTTGTATTTAAAAATCATTTATCAAATACTTTATTGAGATTTCAGTCGAGCAAACAGAAAACTAATATGAATCGCCGTAAAAAGAATGGAATATTTAATGGGGCGATCGCCAAAAACATAACGAGATGTGTGATCAGATCCGAAAAAACTGAAGTAAAACCTAAACAGAATTTCCCGCAATGCAAAAATAGTGTGGAACCCAAAATAGAAAAAAAACAAACACGTTTTCGACATTGTAGAAAAATAAAATCTTGGAATTTGTTGTAGCTGCTTGTTGCTATTTTTGTTGCTTCTATTTTTTTTTTGTTTTGTTAATCTTTGTCGACGAGCCGCGTGGACATGAAATTTATGGGATGTCAAAGGGCCGTATAAGCTACTGGGGAGCAAGCGGGACGGGGCGTTGCTTGGATGGGGGATGGGGGGATGGGGGTAGAGAGGGTGCGTTGGATTTTTGGCGCGTGCAACGAGAGCCGCACTCTTTCCATGCTCTCCCGCTCCCGCTCCCGCTCCCACTCACGCACACGCACACGCATCCGCACGCACACGCACGCACTTTGCCGATTACCTCATCGCAGCGAATGTCAGCATAAAAGCACAAGGGAAAACAGCACAGCAACAGCAACAGCAACAGCAATGGCAGCACAAAGCAGAATAGCAACAGCAGCAAAGCACAGGCATGGAATGCGTGCGCATTAACTTTGTGCCCAGGGGGGTGGGGCGGTTATGGGGGAGGGGGAGAGTCTATGCTCAAAGGCCATGCTCACAGTGCTGCTCATAGTTCTAGGTTCCAGCGAAGGAAGCTGGCGATTCAATATCAATTTCATAACAAAGCATTTCATAGAGAGCGCACACGAACGAATTAAAATATTATAAAATATGGATCTTTTTTATATACATTATATAATTTATATACGTTTATATATACATTAATATTTAAAGACCTCTTTTTTTAGATTTTTATATTGCATGCAATTTTTTTTGAAATAGTATGAAATCTCTCTCTTATTTATCTTTCCAACTATAGACTAATATCTCACGATTTATTACGATTTATTGCAGCCTATATCTATATAATGTACCATGTACTATGCCCTATTTTTCGGCCCTCGACTGTGCGTTCTGCCTGCTGCGATCTCCATGTGGCTGGCTTCTGCGTTTCGGCGCTGCTCTCTGGCTTTGTTGTAAGTTTGGAAGCTTGGAAGCTTGGAAGTTTGGAGCCCAAGAACTGGAACTGGTCCAGGCAGCCTTTGAATTAATGATCCATTGTTGTTGCCACCGCGGCTGCCAGTTGGCCATCGTATTGTGCCAGTTTGCGATGTTTTCCCTGCTATATATGTACATACATGCATACATATGTATGTTCTTCGGCTATATGGGGTAGGTCATTCTGCCTGGCTTGTAAATGCCGGAAATGTAGCCAGTTGTTCTGCGGCCACAGCTTTGTAATTTTAGTTTTGATTACAAGACAAGTTCCACAATTACATTCGCCTGGGCCTGACCATTTTGCACTCTACTACTGCTGCTCGTTGTTTTCTGCGGTCAAATGGCAATTAATCAAAAGCGCTGTAGGGCATAGAAAACCCATAAATCACGCACAAAAAACAAAAAACAAGAAAAAAAAAACAAAAAGGGTGTGTGAGCCAGCTGCACTCCTTCTTGACCACCTTTCATCGGCTGCTCATAACTTTTTCGGGCTTTTTTCACGCGACGCGGAAAGTATAACATAATTATACTAATTTGCATTTCTAGGAAGGTGCCTTATGAAATGTGGAAAATTTGCGTTAAAACTATTGTAATAATAAATCAAACAAGTGGGGACAAATCGCATGCAGACATAAGGGGTCGATTTTATGTTGCTCTTTAATCAGTTTGTTGCTCTAATCAGCAATCGTAATAACACAATTCCAATGAAACAATAAAATACAAGAAACTGATTTATAGTTATTTGAAATAGGAACATCATTTTTCTTAAAAAAACCATTCAGGAAATCATTCGGTTTCATAATTGATTTCTGTAAAATTTTCTAAGAATCACTAACATGCTTTATATTTTTTTTAATCAGTTGAATGTAGATTCACTAAGATGCTATATATGTTTCTTGATCAGTTGAATGTAGAATCACTATGATGCTATATATGTTTCTTGATCAGTTGAATGTAGAATCATATATTTTTCTTGATCAGTTGAATGTAGAATCACTAAGATGCTATATATTTTCTTAATCAGTTGAATGTAGCATCATATACTTTTCCTAATCACTAAGATGGTATATAATTTTCTTGATCTTTCGAATGTAGAGCATGTACCCAGCGACTGTCGCAGTCGATATACCCACTTGACCCCAGTGGTGCGTAAAAAATCTCTTAATTTACGAAATCATATATCAAGCATTCAGCCAAGGGTTTTCCCAGTACGTGCACATATGTGGCTGCGCCCAGAAAACGAGCACAGAAACTATAATCAACACCCCAGCAAAACCAGCAAAACCAGCAAAACCCGCAAAACCAGCAAAAGCGGCAAAGCCAAGGCGGCGTATACGTAATATAATTCTTTGTCTGAGCACGCAGGTCACCTGCTGCTGCAGGACATCCGCCCACTCCACCCCCCTCCTAGTATTATTAGTTAATGGCCAAATGGCATTCAAAATCAAGGCACACATACGCCGTGTGGAACGGTGGCCAGCCCACGGAAAATTTCCTTTTAATTTTATTATTTTCACATAAGTAGTTAGTTTGCGCTGTTTACGCCACCCTCCGCATTTTATTGCATTTTAATGGAAATTTTTGTGGGGCAACATGCATGGCATAGTTCGCCATAGCCATTCTAGTTGCCTCCTCCTGCGTTAATGTGCACAAGTGAAATAAAAGTTCATTACAAAAATTAAATAATTTAATTATTGGCTGCGTTTTTGGGGTTTGGCCCGCGCCAATGGATGTTTTTATAGGAAAATTGCGTTTTCATTTACAATTTTTTGCTGTCGTGGCTCATCGTTTTCGTTCGCAGGAGGTGTGGCATTGGCATAATGGTCATTTTAGCTGATTGCCAGTTGGTGGAAAGTAGTTCCAGTGACAAAAGATAGTATTAAGTTGGCCTATTGCTGACACATTATCGTAAAAGGCAATCAAAATTAGATTTTAATCGGTATATCGATAAGATAAAGATTGTAATTGCTTGAATAGAGTTTTTGAGCTATTAGTTTACAATAAATAGTTTAAATAGTTTACAATTGGATGCGTTGGTTCCTATTTATAGTTGTTTTCCATCATATTTTTATGGCTCCTTCGTTTGCTGTTTCCCAGAACATTTTACGATTATAACAGCTATGCTACTGTACTCGTTCCGAATTTTGCCAAACAAAAATATAATAATAATAAAGTTATGAAAAATGCGATATTTATGTCCCGGCTAGAAGCGAATTCATTCAAATTAGCTCGAAGATGGGATGGCTGGCAGCAGAAAACAAGCAAATGATGTGAAAAACAAGCCGCTGAAAGGGAAAGGAAGTGAAAACCGGGCTGAAACCAATCCAATCAGAAGTAAGAAATGTGCAAGTGAAGGAGAAAATCGCTGACTTGGGGGGGTGGGGAATTTCGCTGGGCATCCAAAGAGGAGCCGGGCAACTATCAGGCCTAGAAAGGAAGCTATAGAAAGCTATAGGAAGCTATAGGAAGCAGGAATCCTGGCGCCTACTGACGGCCCATAAAAATAACACAGCACAAATCTCATCTGTGTAGTTTATATACATTTCTCTGGCTTTTTTCTCTTCCTTTTCATGCGCTTGTTTTTAATCTTTGACTTGTTTTTCGCCTACTTTTCCGGGCCCCAGACAATGTTATTGCATTCTGGCGACGACGCCGCCAACTTTCAGGCTCCGTGGTTTGGGGACTTAATGGTTAACTCACACATACGTCGTTTACAGCTGTATCTGTATCTGTGTCTGTGTGTGTGTCTGTGTCTGTGGTGCACTGTGTCCTTTGACATTGCCCTCGAGTTCTGTTTGTGACATTTGCGGGAGATTCCCTCGCAGCCACCGGGTTTTGGGCCTGCCCCGTTGACGCCAGTTGGCCATTAAATTGATAAGCGAAAGGCCAAAACAAAAAAATGTAGCACAAGCAAGAACTGCTCCACATCCAACTGCACGGCGCTCTTGAATGAAGGACTCGATGCCAGTCGACTGATAGAGACACCAGTCTAATTTTGGGGTAGCTCGAAGGAACTGCTCTTCAAGGGGAGCTGGAACTCAAGGGGAGCTGGAACTCAAGGGGAGTAAATAAGATGGGCCATAAAGCTGAGATACAGTTGAGTGCAAATGAAAGTCACACTACTGTGAGGAGTCTTAAAACTCCCCACAAATCGAGTTGCAGGAGAGCTGCCTAGCAACAGCGAAGAAGGCTGGAATGCAGAAGGAGTCAAGGGCAACCAGGTCAAACGGGAAATAATGGACCTTGGACCCGAGCAAAGCGGAGAGACCGTGAGCTAACGGTACCGCGCTGGACCTTGGACTCAGGCCGGCCAAGGGCACAGAGGTCAAACGGTAACGGTGCGGACTTTGGTCAAGCACAAAGAGGACGCACCGTGGACCAACGGGACCTGGGTCGGACCTTGTACCTTGTGCAGAAGGGGAAATAACAGGATTTCCCCGGCCTATAAAGGGGACTGCACAAGCGCAGCTCGTGACAGTCAATCGGAATCGCGCGAAGAACCGCAGGTGTCAAGTTCGAGCAAGACAGTCAATTGGAATCGCGCGAAGAACCGCAGGTGGCAAGTTCAAGCAGGACAGTCAAATCTAACCACGCGAAGGGCCGTACTCACACGGATACAGTCAAACGGAGGTTCAGACTAGTGAACCGTCAGGACGAACGCGAGTGACGCAGGAGAACGATCCCTGCAAGTGAAACCGGGCACGGTCAGAAAGGTCAGTGGAGTCAGTGGTCGGTCAAGGTGGCCTGGGAGGAGCGCTAGCTTGACCCAACGGGCGAAACACCTCTCCGCCATAACATCCTAAAACCTCGAGCCCGATCAAGGAACCGTTGTCGAGGACACCGCAGGACAACGAAGGCACCAGGCAGCGCACAGGAACCTGGCACGGTCGGAAGGGTCGGTGGAGTCAGTGGTCGGTCAAGGTGGGCCTGGGAGGAGCGGTAGCTTGACCCAACGGGCGATACACCTTTCTCACCACAACATCCTAAGTCCCAGTCGAGCCGGCGCGGGTACGCGAAACGCGCAGACGACGGCGAGGACCGAAACAACCCAGCTGTAAAGAATTCCGCTAATAAAGCTATAACATCCTAAAACTCTGTCTTCTATTTGGTCGGGCAATCACACAAACATAAATTTGGTGGGACGAACACACAAACTCTCTGAGCTAGCCGTTGCAATTCGTAGCGAGCAGAAAACAACAGAATCAGTTCGTTACATCTGGCGCCCAACGTGATTGTCAAGGCCAAAAGAACGGAGAAAAGATGGGGAAGTCGTGGTTATACAACCTAAAGAAGGATGACTTTCCAGCCATAGCGAGCGCGCTAGGGATCAAGCTGGAGGGTTTGGTCGAGGAGATGCGGAAGTCGCTGTCCGAGTTCATCGATCGGACGGTGGATGAGCCTGAAACGGTCGCCGTACTGGAAGCGCTACAGAAGGAGTATGGAAAGAGACCGGCCGTAGAGGTAAAACTTACCGGCGTTGAAGGCCTGGTGAGGAGCCTCAGCTTCACCAGCATGATGGAGGCCAGTGGAGGCAGATCCGAAAGGCAGGAGGTGGAGCAGGGACGGCGGGAAGGCACCCGTCCAAGGAGAGAGAGCCGGGAGGCCAGCCGTGATCGTCGGGATACAACAAGAGCGACCCCGCAAGATTACGCAAAGGTGGCGAAACAGGTGCGAGAGTGGAGTTTCCGGTACGACGGGCACGAAAAGCCGCTGGAATTCCTGGAGCAGGTGGAGTGGTCAGCAATGACGTATGGGCTGGACATCAACCAGATCCCACGAGCGATGCCAGAGCTGCTAAAGGGCAGGGCCTTAAAATGGTTCATTGCCAACAACAGGTTCTGGGAGACATGGGCAGAGTTCATTCAGAGCTTCCAGGAATTCTTCCTGCCCAGAGGTTTCATGACGAAGCTGGCGGACCAGGTCAGGCAGAGGAAGCAGCGACATGGCGAAGAATTCAAGGACTACATGGTGGACATGCAGACGCTCATGAGACCCTTGGGGCTGTCGCGGAGAGAGACACTGGAGCGGATAAGGGAGAACAGCACCCCAGCCCTGCGCATGTTTGTTCGCCCGTACGAGTGCCGGGACCTGGACGCCCTGATGGCCCTGGCCGACGAATTCGAAGAGTTGGACACCCAAAGGGAACGGTTCGAGGTGGAGCGGACTCATAGGGCCCGTCACCAGCGTGATTTCCCAAGAGGGGAGCAGAACGCGGTGTGCAGGAGATGCCAAGAGGACACCACGGGCCCGGCGGGACACACCGGCATCAGGCAAGGGCCGGACGCGGTGCGGCGGGGGTTTGTGTTAAACCCGGCACAAGCATGCCATAGATGCGGAGGCCAGGATCACTGGACGCGGGAGTGCAGGAACCGTCCGATCAGCTTTTGCTGGGTCTGCGGGAGGATTGGCCCGAGGACCGTGGAGTGCTGTTCGAGATCGGGAAACGCCATGCGACCCCAGCCTCAGAGGGGCAACCTGGGTTCGCAAGGTGCCGCCCCTCGAAATTAATGGGCAAACTGAAGGCGGAGGAAAGGCAACTGTCCGCCACAGTGCTCATAGACGGAGTGGAAGTTAAGGCCACGATGGATACCGGAGCCACGGCTAGTTTCATTAGCAAAGAGCTGGCGGGCAGGTTGCGGGCGGCAGGAGAGGTCGTACCCACGAGGAGAGAAGTGCGTATGGCGGATGGACGGTACGAGGAGGTCACATCCATGATCGAGTTGGATATAGGACTCGGAGAGAGGACCGTAAGGATGCAGCTGCTGATCCTCCACAACATAATCGACGCTCTAGTGCTCGGATGGGATTTCCTAACGAGAATGGGAGCAAGGATGGAGTGCGCGGGACTGAGCGTTACGATACCAGCGGGTCCGGCGGTCCAAGGCAGGCCACACGAAAGATTGTCGGTAGCGATTGTGGAGCGGGCGCCGGAGTTCGCGGAAGTGGATGTTGACGACTTCCTAAGATCAGAATTGGCTGATCTGGCGAAAGTTCAAGGGACGTCAACAGTAGCGGTACACAAGATAACGATGAAGGACGATCAACCGGTCAAGCAGCGCTATTACCCAAAAAACCCAAAGATGCAGGTGGAAATCAACGCCAAGGTTGACGAGTTGCTGCAAAAAGGATGCATCGAGCCGTCGAGGAGCCCATACAGCTCACCAATAGTCATGGTGAAGAAGAAGACGGGTCAATGGAGGCTGTGTGTGGATTTTCGCCAGATAAACGCAAGGTCTGTGAAGGACGCGTATCCGATGCCGATGATTAACTACATTCTGGACCAGTTAAGGGAGGCGAAATACATAAGCAGCCTGGACTTGAAGGACGGATACTGGCAGATTCCGTTGGAAGCGGGAAGCCGACAGTATACGGCATTTACGGTGCCGGGAAAGGGTCTGTTTCAGTGGAGGGTAATGCCATTCGGACTGCACTCCGCGTCGGCAACGTTCCAGCGGGCGTTGGACCAGGTGATAGGACCCGAGATGATGCCGCACGCTTTTGCGTATCAGGACGATATCATAGTGATCGGACGGACACTGCAAGAGCATGTGCGCAACTTGAAGGAGGTGTTCCGGAGGCTGCGGGCGGCGAACCTGAAAGTGAATGCGGATAAGTGCAAATTCTTCAGGAAGGAACTGCAATACTTGGGCCACCGCGTGACGGATCAGGGTATCGGAACGGACCCGGAAAAGGTAGCGGCGATAGCGCAGCTCAAGCCGCCAGGAAATGTGAAGGAGCTGAGGCAGTACCTGGGAGTGGCGTCATGGTACAGGCGTTTTGTACCCGACTTTGCGACGCTAGTGCAGCCACTGAACGCCCTCCTCAAGAAGCAGGCAAGGTGGGAGTGGACGGACGCTCACCAAGAATCGTTTGAGGCCGTCAAAACCAGGCTGGTCGCCGACCCGATCCTGGCATGCCCGGACTTCTCCAGGACTTTCGTGCTGCAGACAGACGCCAGCGATTATGGGCTTGGCGCAATCCTCACGCAACATTCCGATCAAGGCGAGCGGGTGATATCCTACTCCAGTAGGACGCTGAACGGAGCAGAAAGGAATTATTCCGCAACGGAAAAGGAATGCTTAGCTATAGTATGGGCTGTCAGGAAGTTAAGACCGTACCTGGAGGGTTACCACTTCAAGGTAATAACGGACCACATGGCCTTGAAATGGCTAAATAGCATCGAGAGCCCGTCCGGAAGAATAGCAAGGTGGGCACTGGAGCTTCAACAATACGACTTCGAAGTTTCGTATAGGAAGGGCCAGCTGAACGTCGTCGCGGATGCTCTATCGAGGCAGCCTCTTCAGGAAACGTGCCGTAGGATGAGGAAGGAGGACGAAGGACACCCAGACGGGCAGCAGGGATGCATGTGGACGGAAGGGATGCGAAGGAAAGTGAAGCAGGAGCCACAAAAATTCCCAGACTATCTGGAGGAGGCTGGCCGGCTATACCGCCACATTCCGCATCGAGCAGGGAATGAAGATGTGGCGTCATGGAAGCTGTGTGTACCCACCCAGGACAGGCAGCGCGTCATGGCCGAGAACCACGATATGCCAACGGCAGGTCACCTAGGTAGTCGGAAGACGATTGCGAGGGTGGCAGCCCGTTACCACTGGCCAGGAATGCACCGGGACATTAGGAAATACGTGCGGAGCTGCGAGAGCTGCATGAAGTACAAGTCCAACCAACTGCAGGCAGCCGGGAAAATGCTGACCCAGGTGCCAGAGGAGCCATGGGCAACCGTGTGCGCGGATTTCGTAGGACCTTTGCCGCGGTCGAAGCACGGGAATTCAATGCTGTTGGTACTGGTGGACAAGTTTTCTAAATGGACCGAGATCATCCCGATGCGGAGGGCAACAACAGAGACGCTACAAAAGGCTGTTCGTGAGCGAATCGTGGCCAGATTCGGGGTGCCCAAGGTCATGGTAACGGACAATGGAGTCCAGTTCACCAGTAGGGCATTCAAAAAATTCCTGGAGGAGCTGGGGGTGCGACACCAGTTCACGGCTCCATATACTCCACAAGAAAATCCTACGGAAAGAACCAACAGGACGGTCAAAACGATGATCGCGCAGTTCACGGGGGCCGATCAGAGGAGGTGGGACGAGAACTGGCCGGAGCTGCAGCTGGCAGTGAACACGAGCGTGGCGGAGTCCACGGGATACTCGCCAGCATTCATCACGCAAGGAAGGGAGCCAAGGCTGCCGAACGCGTTGTTTGACGAAACAACATCTGGGACGGGCAGGTGTACGCAGACGCCTGCGGAGAACGCGGAAAAGCTGAAGGAGATCTTCGAGTTGGTACGGAGGAACATGGAAAAGGCGGCGCAGGATCAGGCGCGGCACTATAATCTCCGGAGACGGCCATGGAAACCCAAGGTGGGAGACACAGTGTGGGCCAAGGAACACCACCTTTCGAAGGCTGGCGAAGGCTTTGCAGCGAAGCTAGCACCAAAATTCGACGGACCGTTCAGAATAAAGAAGTTCACGTCACCGGTCATTTGCGTCCTGGAGCACGCGGCAACCAAAAAGGTAAAAACGGCTCACATTAGCGACTTGAAGCCGGGAAGCGCTGGCGCCGGCGGGCCAGGAGACAGCGAGTGCGAATACCCGTAACGGAACCCCTTCGGTGATGAAGGGGGGAAGACGATACGGGGTATCGAAAAGCTCGAAAGGCACAAAAAGTCTACACCAGCACAGGCCCGTTGGAGCACGAGAGCGGGACAGGGAGGACAGGCAGCTGCAAGCACCGTTACCGGGTGAGATGCACAGCTGCAGAATTCCGTGGGAGGCGGGGACACGGAGAAGGCCCGTTACCGCTGCATGGAGAAGTCCCGTTACCGGTGCACGGAGGAGCCCCGTTACCGGTGCTCGGAGAAGTCCCGTTACCGATACACGGATAAGTCCCGTTACCAGTACACGGAGAGGTCCCGTTACCGGTATAGGCCCCACGGAATAACGGCACAAGATGCAGACGGAAAACCGAGGTTTCTTCGCGGAGACGGCGGCTCGATTCTGTCATTCGAAATTTGGAAGGAGACATGAAGACATCAAGAGGTACGAGCGTCCGGGAGGTGAGGGAAACCGGCATCGGGGAACAGCCCGGAGCGATGTGGAGGAGGGATTCTGATGCCTACCTCCAGCTCCTGGCGTCACCCCTGGTGTCGCGATCCCCATCCCCGGCGGAGGATCCAGAGGAGATTCCGGATGTCCGTCTGTCGGACGATGAGTCAAAGGAGGTGGAGAAGCGGTCGGAGATGGAGAAGGAGTTGGAGACCATCACCCTCTCCTCGGAGAGTGAGGAGGACGACGGAGGTGAGACGGTTACCCCGGTGGTCTCATCGGACGAGGAGGAGGCCGCACGCGCGGCTCGGGCCAGGATGGCGTACCGCAGCGTGCGGCGGGCAACGCAGGGACACGGGCGGATACGCCTCGGGATCGTGCCGCCGACAGCGGACCCGGAGGAGACGCGGAGGTTTATGGTGGCGAGGGTCAACACTCTGCGGCGGCTTCAGCAGTTGGTGGAGGAGCGGAAGGTAGCCGCTGCCCGGGCCGCGTGGCAGGAACGGTTGGATCGGCTGCAGGAGGAAGAGGAGGCGTTGTGGGCTCCACCGCCGCCGGCACCGACACCACCGCCGCCGCCGCCGTCGCAGCCACCGTTGCCGCCGAGCCCACCACCGCCGCCGCCGACACCACCGCCGCCGCCGCCGAGCCCACCACCGCCGCCGCCGCCGCCGTCGCAGCCACCGACGCAGCCGCCAGCACCACCGACACCGCCGCCCACACGCACGCCCACACCGCCACCCAGGTCGCCACCGCCCCAGGCTGAGGAAGGGCCAAGGTGCGAGCGGCAGCAGTACTGGGAGATGGACCAGGCGCACGTGGGACAGGCGGTGCGCACCATCGAGATGGGCGGGCGCCGGTGGCATCAGCAGACGGTCACCTGGACGTGGCCCGCACCGGCGGAGGAGACACCGGAGTCACGGGTGTGGGAGGAGACGAGCGGGATCGGAGGGAGGCCGGTGCCCCAGGAGACGCGGGATCCACGTTTGCGCGCCCGGAGGGTCGGCCATAGCAAGGAGGAGGAGAGCCCGGAGAAGGGGCCCTGGGTGTGGCCGGTACCGCAGGAAGCCCCGCCGCCGCCGAAGATGCGACGACAGGAGTCGTGCCCCGAGGCGCGTCCACCACCGATGCGACCGGGCCCCCGCAGACAGGAGTCGCTGGTGGACCAGGCGTGGAGGGAGCTGCCGAGGGAGGAGTGGCCACCCCAAGTGGCCGAGGAGGCGGACAGGCAAGCAGGCCGAGGAAGGCGAGACCGCTGGGCCAAGTTGTTTGTCCATGACGGCCAGCGATACCGCCTCAAGGTGCGGCGAGGAGGGGGGGCACGGGTCTTGAGGGCCGAGTAAAAAAAAAAAAAAAAAAAAAATAATAATAATAAAGGAAGGAAAATCAATACCGGATTTATATGGGGGGGGAAGGGAAGGATGGCACGGCACTACACGGAACAAAAGGGTGCGGGTGTCATCCACAGCAGCCATAGACGAGCGCGAGGAAGTGGAGCTGCGGAGCCAGGCACGAGAAGGAGGCGAAGCTGGAATGACGTAGCCGGTGAAAAGGAGCAGACGGCAGCAGATGGAGGAAGCTGGAGAAGGGCGCGAGGATCAAGATGCCGAGTCGAGACGCTGAACGACAGGGTCTACTAGGCTGAGACTGCCGGGCTGAGATCAAGGACGCACAGGTCGACGAGAGGATCCAGGAGCAAGGGTGTGGATGTTCGAGATGCCAAGTCAAGACGCTAAACGACGGGGTCTACTAGGCTGAGACTGCCAGGCTGAGAACGAAAGGCGCAGGGTCGACGAGAGGAGGATCGAGAAAGCTGCCTATGCGAGGAGACACCGGCTCCGTCTTTTCAAAAACTTCCGAAGGAAGGGGGAGATGTGAGGAGTCTTAAAACTCCCCACAAATCGAGTTGCAGGAGAGCTGCCTAGCAACAGCGAAGAAGGCTGGAATGCAGAAGGAGTCAAGGGCAACCAGGTCAAACGGGAAATAATGGACCTTGGACCCGAGCAAAGCGGAGAGACCGTGAGCTAACGGTACCGCGCTGGACCTTGGACTCAGGCCGGCCAAGGGCACAGAGGTCAAACGGTAACGGTGCGGACTTTGGTCAAGCACAAAGAGGACGCACCGTGGACCAACGGGACCTGGGTCGGACCTTGTACCTTGTGCAGAAGGGGAAATAACAGGATTTCCCCGGCCTATAAAGGGGACTGCACAAGCGCAGCTCGTGACAGTCAATCGGAATCGCGCGAAGAACCGCAGGTGTCAAGTTCGAGCAAGACAGTCAATTGGAATCGCGCGAAGAACCGCAGGTGGCAAGTTCAAGCAGGACAGTCAAATCTAACCACGCGAAGGGCCGTACTCACACGGATACAGTCAAACGGAGGTTCAGACTAGTGAACCGTCAGGACGAACGCGAGTGACGCAGGAGAACGATCCCTGCAAGTGAAACCGGGCACGGTCAGAAAGGTCAGTGGAGTCAGTGGTCGGTCAAGGTGGCCTGGGAGGAGCGCTAGCTTGACCCAACGGGCGAAACACCTCTCCGCCATAACATCCTAAAACCTCGAGCCCGATCAAGGAACCGTTGTCGAGGACACCGCAGGACAACGAAGGCACCAGGCAGCGCACAGGAACCTGGCACGGTCGGAAGGGTCGGTGGAGTCAGTGGTCGGTCAAGGTGGGCCTGGGAGGAGCGGTAGCTTGACCCAACGGGCGATACACCTTTCTCACCACAACATCCTAAGTCCCAGTCGAGCCGGCGCGGGTACGCGAAACGCGCAGACGACGGCGAGGACCGAAACAACCCAGCTGTAAAGAATTCCGCTAATAAAGCTATAACATCCTAAAACTCTGTCTTCTATTTGGTCGGGCAATCACACAAACATAAATTTGGTGGGACGAACACACAAACTCTCTGAGCTAGCCGTTGCAATTCGTAGCGAGCAGAAAACAACAGAATCAGTTCGTTACACTACTTTGGGTTGATTATGGCAAAACTTTCCTTATTGAGTAATGCCATTCCAATTACACAATAAACTTAAAAATATTTATTGTTTTAAAAAATTATAAGGACATTCAAATTAAACAATAATATAAAATGTATTTTGTGTTTTAAAGAATTATAAGTACTAAAGTTCATAAATGCTTTGTAAATCCTAAGCCAGGCGAGCGCAATAAAACAATCAACTGAAATGAAGTGCCAACCACTCCACGCGGGATATTTTTTAAAAGTTGCCATTCGGCGAGGGGACACTTCAAAAAACAACTTGCCAATAAATGTCAAAAATATAAAATGGCAATAAAACAAGCCTGTCAAAGGCAAAAGTTGAGCTGACAGTTCTCAAGGATCTCGGGTGCTGGCAGAAGTCCTGCCAGAAGTCCTGCCAGAAGTCCTGCCAGCAGTCCTGCCAGAAGTCCTGCCAGAAGTCCTGCCAGAAGTCCTGGCACTAAGACATTAACATGTGGCCCACATTACCCAGTGACCGCCAACGGCAGGAAGCGAAAGTGAATGGCAAAATAAACCAGAGGGATACACAAGTCTTTATTTCAATTGGGAGTTCGCTTGGTGGAAGGGGCGCAGTTATGGTTGCCAATACACTAAGTACTTGCTGGACCAACTTGGCCCCATTCTCGTGTCCCATCCCCCCTCGCAAATTGTCGCCCTAATAATGCCAATGACAACTACAAGCAACTCGGATGGAAACTTATCCCCCAAAAAAGTGGGGAACAAAATGTCAGTTGATCAATAGGGATAATGAAATAGGGCTTTGTGTTGGGATTAACTTTAAAGGAAGTGGAGTGAAGTTGAACACAAGAGTCTTAGCTTTACAACGCTTCAAACTCATATGGTTAGGTACATTTTAATTAAGGTGATGTCTGATACTAAATATAATATGCATTATAATATATAATATAATTAAATATAATACCCTGCAGCACTAGTAGCTTTTTTATAGTAAATACATTTGTAGTTCCTTTTAAATGCTTTGAAACTCGCCTAGAACTCAGCAGATACAAAAGTATCTGCGAGTGCAGTGGGTTTCGTCAGGTTGAACGAAGCGAAAGCGTGCTGCGCATTCGTTGAGTTGGTTTGCAGCTCGAATAAGTTGCAAACGTTGGAAATTCAAAAATCTTCCGGGACCATAGTTTTAGGCCCATAATTAAGATGGCAAATCTGCGACCAATTGAAATGCGGAAATGGCGAGAGATTTATGTGCTGATGACTTTCGAGATTTTCTCAGGCCCAAGTTTGCAACGCACAGTCATACGCAGCCAACTAGGTGCGTGTGTATATATAGCTTGCTATATAATTACCGGTTATTGTACGCTGAAGCTGCGACGACCTTACGCACAAAATGCGTGTTGTGTTAACCAAATACAACAATCCCAAAGTCTTCGGGCCCACAAAAAGCCAACTGATTTCAGGCCCCTCGCGATAGACAAACTCACTGACGCTTGGCAACACAAATGTTTGAACGCAAAATGTATTTCTGGTTTTTTCGGGCCTAAAGCCCAAAACTCAGGTCGAACAAACAGCTGGCAGAGGAAGACTTTGGGCTCGAGGAGCAGCTGAGAAACCGCAGGCAGAATTTTATGCGCTCGGCAAAAGATTTCGATTTCGTTGTCCCCCGTCTTCTGTCTTCTGTCTTCAGTCTTCTGTCTGCGGTCTTCTCTCTTCTGCCCCCTCGTCATTCGCGTTTCGCTTTTGCGCCTAATTTTCGTAGATCGCTCAAGGGCTTCTAGTCCAAAAATTCGGCTTGGGGGGCCTTGCAGATGAGCTTCTCAAAAACTTTTGTAAATATTAGAAAATTGGAACTTCGTAGAAAATAAGTGGATATATAATGCAGTCATGCAAGTGTTAGTAAGGTAATGAGGTGCAAATTTGCTAACCAAAAATGAGGAAATGCCTGGCAGATAATCAGTACGTTTAAGGGATACTTGTAGGTACTTGTAGAAATTAGTAGCTAAGTAACATAAATATGAAGATCATGTATAGTATGTAATATTTTCGCAGCGCATTGGATCAGTCAGCTAGGCGCAACGAAAAGCTTGATCGACGCATAAGTTTGGGGTCTTGTTGTGATGCTGCTAGATGTTCGTTGTTCGGCTGTGAAGTGTGTATCTGTGTTGGAGCTGAGTATCTGTGTGAGTCGCCTCTATCGCACAGTCACAGTGCACGAGTGTGTGTGTGCGTTGCTCATGTGCGTAACGCATTTTTCACTCGCCATGCCGCTCTAACGCATTTGGTTCGACAAAAGCTCGAACAAGAAAAAACTTATGAACTGAAATTAACGAATCTTTAAATAAAAGAGCAACAACAAGCGACACCTACAACAAACATAAGTCAGCCCAACTCAAGGTTATGTTCAGGGCTATACGCATCGCATTGTCGAATGGATTTCAGTCGCTTTTTTCGTCGGCAGTCGGATTTTGGTTAGTGCGTTTACGCATTTTTCGTCGACTTCTGCCCGCTCACAAATCATTATTCTCTTTTTTGTGTAGTTTTTGCAGCTGCTAATCAAAATGCCTAATGCTCTTGGTTTTGCTGGCGACCGACTGTAATTTATAAATTCCGAAACTGCTAGTTTTTTTTTGCTCTTTTGCTTTTTTTGTTTGTGGAAGTTCGCAGCGATACGCATTATTTACGCAACTGATTTGTATTTGCACTGCAAACTGTATACGTTGGCTGCCATTAACTATGGGCGTTGGAATATGTACTTAAAACAGCGCATATCGTATGATATATGAATGCCCCATCCAATTAGCCACGCCATTAATATGCTCACTTACAAAAGGCACATTTGGAAAAACACATGCTGGGGTTAATTACGTCTTCAATTCTGGCTTTTAATTGGCTTGGAAAACGCAAAGTATGCGCACTCAGGTCTGGCGTTCAATTAAAATTCTAATTATCCGGTTAATAAAAGGTTGATCAACTGCTGCGTATTCTCAAGCACAACTGTGAATATTAATATTGATTAGAAATATTATTATTAATGCCATCAGTAACTCTGGAAATTGAATACCCAGCAATCGATCTTGTATTTTCCCAAAAGTCCACTTACCAGCGATTTCTACTTGCCAACGAAATCTTTTAAGCCCAATTGCGGCTATTAAAATCTTGTTTATCCATAACCATTAAGTGAATATGTGAACTCCCTTCCTGAATCATAAATCGTGTAATGAGATGCATGAGATCATAAAAGTCGGCCAAACAAAAGCTTCAGTTAATCGAATGGCGCATTATGGCGGTGAAGTTCAGATACTGATATCTGAGCACCTGAAAAACAAAAAAACCAAAAACGACGCACGTGCAACGGGCATTCCAACGGTTTTCCAATGGCCCTGCATCGCCAGAGGTCACAAATCGAATCGAAAAGCGATTTGAAGAGGCCAATCGAGTGGCAACCTTGAAAACAGCCGACAGGTTACAAGTTTACGGCTCAATTTAAATATTTTAACAGCTCGAAAGCACTGCACGCCACGAATGTTGGTAACCAAATAGTTTAAAGGCGTTTCCCAGTCAGCTGTTCAAGCTCCCAAGAAAATTATGGGAAATACTTCACTTTCCCCCTTAAAGACAGCTATTTATAACGATTGAGCATGCTAAAGGGAAAATAAGTTTTTAGTTTACAATTCACTAGTTCTGATCACTAACGTTGTGAAGCTAAAACATTCGTATCTATTGCTCCAAGTCTGGCATAATGCATGTTATTACTATTATTATTTAAGCCCGCTTAGATATTTATCAGATACATGTTGGGTTCTCATGCCCAAGATCGATTTCAGTTTGCCCATTTTGACCTTGGCAGGTCAAAGCTGCGGCATTTTTCCAGCTGAAAACCCATCGAAAATTATTAAATATTGTGTTCATAATTTTTCAACGGCTCTAATCTCGCACAACAAAAGATCGTGTTTGAAAACGTGTTCGTTGCCGAGTGCGGAAATGAGTAGGTCCGAATTGAAAATAACACACACACACACACGCACATATGGTTTATTGAAGGGCTAAGGTCTCCCAGCAACTACAACAACTACAGCAACCAATTTAATTGATATACGCATTGATAGCACGGCTACAACAAAAACAACGCACTGTCGATTGTTTCTGTTGATTTAATTTCGTTGTTGAATTTCCGCTGCGAAGGGCACATTTGTATGGCACTTGGTGAGCGCGAGCGAGATGGCGATACATAGATTGGGGGCCCTTAAGAAAAACGCTCGTGCCCGTGTGTGTGTGTGTGTGTGTGCGAGAGTGTTGGAGTGTTGGTGTGAGAGTGTGCTGGTGTTCAAGGTCACTCGGCTGTCGGTGCGTTGTTGGCCCTCCTTTTCTAGCTGCGTTTACGGCGACTCGGCGAACAAACACAAAGACAACAAGCAAACTAAGCAAACTTGCAGCTACACACATCGATGAGGTCATTTTACAAATATTTCCAATGCAAGGTCAGCTTTTGTGAGTTAAGAATCGTTGGAAGATCATTAGATCGGTTGTAATCTTGATTAGCTATCATGAGCTATCATGATTCATCTTAATGTTCGAAATACATTTCGAGCAACTTCTTAAAGTAGTTAATATAGTAGTTAATATATGGCATATATTTCCTAATTTGCCTTATCACCACCCCATTAAGTTGCTCAGATTTTCCGGAGTTTTTGTGAGCGCTGGAAGCCAATCTAGAAGCCCCAGCTCAGAACGCGCCCTTTTCGCGACTCCATCACCAGTGTCAACTGTAAATCAAAAAGCCATAACTCAGCCAGACACTCGACCCGTAATTAGTGGGCCCGTAATTAAGCCGTAAACAAAGGCCGGGAGCAAGAGGGCCAAAACAATGCACTTTGGCAGTTTGGCCGGGCCAAGACACGAAAGCCGCGGCCGCGGAGCAAATCTGCCCACGCACATGAATATAAATATGAGCATATATATACATATATACCCCTACATTTGTCACCATTAAATGCCGTTGTCCGAAGCGGAGCTCAACAAATCAAAGTCCAAATGGGGTAGCCGCGAAACAGAAGCTCGAAAATGGGATTCACGTCTGTCGGACGGGGAAAAGATGGAAAATCGCGTGCTCGTCACACCTACGAAAGTGTGCAAAGCAAGAGGCAAGTGTGAATATGTAATTAAGTTTTATGAAAGAGTCGGCAGAGCCTTCTGTGTGAACTCCGCCCACACTTCTCTCTCACATCTCGTGGGCTTCCCCTGCCAAAAACCCTTTTCAATTCATTCCGGGATTTTGATTACCACTGACACGTTTAATTGCAGGCTGAATGAGGGAGATGTAACGCGTGAAATATTATACTACAATGTATTTGCCATAAATAGGTATTTAATAAAAAGCAAGAAAGAATGCGCTAGTCGAGTTCCCCGACTATCAGATACCCGTTACTCAGCTGGTGGAAGTGCAAACGAGAAATTTGGATAGAAAAAAAACTTAAAAATTTTACATATGTTACATACTTTTCAACGAATCTAGTATACCCTTGTACTCTACGAGTAACGCGTATATAAATTTTCAAATTCACTCATCGATCAATATAGCATAATAAAAGCAGCTTCCCTTAAAAATATAGAATCCGCAGCAGCTTGACAAATTTTTTGATATATGTCACACTCATATTTCAAAATAAACAGATCTAGACCCCCCAATAGACGAACACTAGCCACCTTCTTCTAATATTTTGTCAGTTGTGTCTGCCACTTGGTCAGTTTCCTAAAAATATCCATTTAAAAATGTGCGCCAGGGTATTGCGAAATGAAAACGAAGAAAGCATTAATCAAAAACTGACCAACATGGATTTGACAGCTGTCATTTGAAACACGCACTTGTGTCATCTTTTCCAACACTATTCCGTTATGCAGCTTACGCACTTTGCACACTAATGAAAATTCTAAAGAACAAGCTCTGCGGATATCGGATATCTCTGCCATATCGGAAGTGGTAGGAAAACAGGAAATCCTATTAGTCAGAGGATAAGAGGCACGCATGCTAAAGGATTAATCATGAGAAATTGCATGTAGTTTAGACTTAAATGTCTTATATGTCTGCTATGTAAGTTGCAGGACCGATAATTGGGATAAGTGCTAGTCGAATGTATAAACTCGTATCCGGCTTAATCAGATACGTCCCGGAAACGCAGGAATAGCTGCGTACATATATGTGCAAATGCTATATATATGTATATTTATCATGACTCTGAATTTGGCAACCCGCTGCGCTCCACTATCGAAAAGCAGCGACGCACACGAGGATCATGGATCACACGCACTATGGCCTCGCCGAAGTTCCAAGGTTGGGGGGTTACTGACTTTGAAAATGCGATAGAGGCAATTTCGTTCGTTCGCTGTTGTTGTTGTTGTTGTTGTTATTGTTGTTGTGTACATTTGTGCTTTAGTTGAGTTTTTGTTGCTGTCAGCAGATGAAATAACAACAATTTAATTGAGCCTTTTTCGCATTTTCGATTCTTCACTCGCAGTGCGTGGAGAGCAGGCGAAAGAAATAGCAATAAACACAGCGAAATGTCATGGAGCAGCAAAAAAGATACGGGAAACGCCAGAGAATATGGCAAAACGAGGGGAAACTACTGAAATCGCACTCCCGCATTTAGTGGAGTGCTCGAATCTGAAGTACCATAGATACGAGGTTATTTCCAATGGCGCTTTCAAGAAAGAAATGGAAGTAATGAAACGCTAGTAAGCAGCAATCTATATTTATGTGGGTTATCATGCCTATCAGCATTTCTAGATTGTTAAAGGTAAACAAAAAATCCTAGTGTGGGAAGGAATGAAGCTAAAGATCGAGGCAACTGTCCATGGCGCGGGGATTACAGGGTATCCAGAATCTGGCGCACATAATAATGACAGGTAGTTTGTCTATGAGTTTTTTCGAAAGTGTGCGTGTGTGTGTGTGTGGGGCGCTGCAGGTAGCAGATATTGCTTTGTTCCCCCCAACAGTTGTTGTTTACTGGAATAATTCTCATTGCCCTCGCTTCACACGCACTTTCGTAAACAACCTGGAAGCCAAATATCAGCTATTGCTCTTTTCGTATAGTGCAAAATGGTTGACGGACTTCAACTCCATCCACATTCGTGCAAGGGAGTGAAAAATGAAGGGGGACTTTTATTTCAGTTTTTTTTTTGTTTTTATATTTTTTTTGATTTTTTTTTGCTGGGCATCATGTGACGGTGATGGATGCGTGCTGCTTAAAATGAATCGGAGTGAGCTCATTTTCAAAACAAATGGCGATGTTCTATGCGTTTAGTAAGATCTTTTCTCGGAAAGATTGGCATACAGTGATTAGGACTTAACTCTCGTAGAGTCAATGCCTTGCATTGCTGTTACACATGTCGTATGAGTGATGGCACAGAAGGAGCGGCTTCCATATCACGCATACGACTGGTGGAACGGCATGCTAATGGTTGGACTATTTTAGAATATTCCAAGAAAATACTTCAATGAATTCCAAGGAAGCGCATTTATTTGTATATTTTATAATAACTTATAGAATAACTTACATTGTGCGTGGAAGTCGATTGCCTTCTCGGAAAATTACTCATACGCCGCGTTGGCTGCACACACAAATCAGCAGCGTAATGCGTCAAGAAACCGAACCACTTGGCCAAATGTCAAGCGTTGACTGCTCGAGTGGCGAAAATTTCGCCATGAGGTTATTGCACTTTCTAATGCTCCACGAAGTCCAACAATAAAGCATAGAACCAACAGGAAAAAAGCCAAAATACAAGCGGCAAAAAAAAAATGAGAAAAAAGTCAGTAGGCGACGCAGCGCAATTAAGCGCGGCAAAAGTTCTGCCTCTGTGTTGGTGCAAAATGTATGAAAAAAATTCCACCCATGATCAGCATAAATACGCAACACGCGCACGCACACACTCACACTCACACGCTCACAGTCGCAGGCACAGTGGAAAGCAATAAATAAAAGCAGCAAAAGCGCAACGAAAACGCACGAGAGCCGAAGAGTTTCTGCTTAGTGCCGAACGCCTTCGGCAAGTTCTGGTTCTTCGCTGTGTGCGTGAGCGGTTCGCTGCTGTGGTGGTGTGCGGAATTTGTTTTTCTAAATTTGATGATGCAATACACGCATTTCGCCGACGCCATGCCGCCAGCAACAAAGTGGCGAGTACAGTGGAGCTACGCTAGGGCGAACTAGGGGTACTCGCTTATCGTAGTCTGCTTATGGGGATTCACACTTTAAATTGCATTCTCATCCTCATTCTTAATGTAGTATTTTAGAGGATATTAGTTAGGATTAACATAATGTAACTTGTTCTGGTTCGTTCTTTGTAGTTCAGGCTGTAACTTACTTGATGTATGCTTTTACATCGCCATTCACACACCTTCTACTTTTGTATATGCCCCGAAACTCGTTCATCGCCTCCCACTCCTTTACTTCTGCTGCCTTCTTGGCACGCACTCTGCACTTTGGTTTCTGCGGCTTTTGTCTGTGTATTTGATTACACTGGAAAAATGTGGGAGGCTAGCATGAATAATAGCCGCGATGGACAACGAACGCACTACAAACGCTGGCGATTCATCAAAGTCCGAGCTGAACAAGTTTTTTGCATTTCAAAGAGGCACAATGATGTAAAGAAACTACGCAGGGAGTGGAGTAGAAGATAGAAGATAGAATAGCATAGAAGTGCTTAGGCAATCAGTATCAGATTCTTAAGAAAATAAATCTAATCAGTGAGATAGTGAAGCCAAGTCACTTAATTAAAAACTAACAGCACTTAATAGAGCTCCTTAGTGTGATTTATTTATTAATCCACATATCCAAATATTTTCGTAGTAAAAACGCATTTCCACATGGACTTTCGACATTGATGGGGATCGAAAATGATTTAATGCTCGACAAGTTTCCACCCGTGACCTTGGGGATCCGTGGAGGCCCCCAGTTTCGTGTTGAGGTAGCGATTGAAAGAAAGAGTGCGATGAAGTGGGGGAAATGGGGGCGAAAGGGAGTGTGTAGAAATAGAAAACAACTTTTACTCAGGTTTTTTGTTATGATTAGCCATTCGCGGCGTACGCACATAAATTCTAATTTTACTTTTCGCACACGCACACAAAACGGCCGCGAATACGAAAACTATCTATAAGTGTGCTTATATCTGAGGCAGTTAAACGGGTATTTCTGAATTAGTTGCTCCTGTGATCTACTCGATAATGGAAAGCTGGATTCAGCCACATTTTGCAGCAATTCAATGACTTGTAGAGCAGTAGTTGTTCCACTATTAATTGAAATTTTATTGTCTCCCACGCTCGTGTCAAAATACAAATTTATGCTGATCGCGGTATTCGCTGTGTCAGCAGTCATTGCACTCTGACCGAAGCAGCGCCACAAAAAATTTTAAAAAAAAAACGGCAATAATAAATCGGCGCTGGAAAAGATAATACTCAGCGCGAAATTCGCGAAGCAGAGCCCCAAATTACCGCATCGTGCATAGGAAAGTTCATTGGCCTCCCCCGACACTCAGCACATGTGTGTGTGCACAAGTCTGTGTGGCCATATCTCCCTCTCTCTCTCTCTCTATATATATATTTATATGTATAGGTGTACCCCACACGTACGAGTATATAGTTATTTGGGCTTTGTTGCTGGCCTGCACCAATCAGCATTAGAGCACTTCCCTTCCAAATGCCAGTTCTTTCTCAGTTCCATTCGCTCATTCTTCCAGATTTTTGAGATATTCTACACTTAAGGTGGCATGCTATAAGGGTTAATAAAAAATAGTCCTTCCTGGGATATTATAAGAGTTAATAGGAAATAGTAGTCCTCCCTGGGAAATCATAAGGGTTAATAGGAAATAGTAGTACTAACTTGATATTAACGATATATCGATATATTTTTGAGATTTTCTACACTGGCATATTATAAGGGTTAATAGGAAATAGTTCTTCCTGGGATATTATAATTGTTAATAGGAAATATAAGTTATTCCTGGGAAATTATAAGGGTTAATAGGAAATAGTTCTTCCTGGGAAATTATAAGGGCTAATAATAGTTCTTCCTGGGATATTATACGGGTTAATAGGAAATAGTCCTTCCTGGGATATCATAAGGGTTAATAGGAAATATTAGTTCTTCCAGGGATATTATAAGTGTTAATAGGAAATAGTAGTACTAACTGGATAGTAACGATATATTTCCTCCAATATTTTCGAATTTTCGTACTATCTACATTTGAGCCGCTGTTCTAATGGTATTCAAAAAGTTCTTGCAACACTCGACGTTCAACAGGCATTCAATTAATGCCTCTCATTATGCAGATAGATTCATTCGGGGGCTATTAGCGAGGCATAAATTTCAATTTGCGTGCGACGCCCACAAAAACGATAAGAAAAACAATAAGCCTGTGGCCGTAGATGATTTCACGCACATTTATGCAAAATGCTTTTTTCATGCATTGAAACAAGCTGCTTTTCCTTGAATTAAAATCAAAAGTGCCTGGACTTCCAGTATTGAGTAATAAGTAGTCTTCCTTTAACTTTTACTTTCCCAGCAAATAAACCATGATTCGGTTTAAATATACTTTAGTTTCCAGCGCAGGCCCATTAATATTTCCCCCTACACTGCACACAAATCCGACTAATTTGCATATGTATAAGTGGTTCTATTGGATACGTAGGCCTGGCCCAAGAAGACGAGTTCGGGTCCGAAATGCGATAACCTTGAAAACTACAGCCGATCATTCCACTCTATGCATACCAACTACAATGGAGGCCTTTCGAGGCTCGAAAGTGCGTGAAGTTTGGATAAACTTTGTGGCTGCGTTCGGTTCTTTGGCATTCGGCTGTTGGGCAATTAATTAACCAAAAGTTTTTTACGCTGCCAAATTGACAGGCAGCGAGTCGAAAAAGTGCGGTTTATAGGAAGTCTCAGATGCGTGGGCCCCGTCATTTTCTCAATTTCGGCTGTTCTCGAGTGGCGAGGCTGAAAAAACTGAAAAAATTGAACGCAATTCTAAATTAATGAATATTTTTGGAAGTGAAGCAAATTAGTTTGGCGCTAGCTCCAATGCTTAGATCATTGGCAGAATATTGAAATGTTAAATAATATATTCATGAGGTTTGCTCTGGTGTTATGTTTGAATTTGATTATCATTGACTAAGAACTAAGAGTTTTTTTGAATGTCTCATAGTTTGCTGCATTGCTTTAGGGACAAGTACAATTTTCTCACAACCTGAAGGTAAATGATTGCCAAATTACAAACCAGAATCTTTGGCTAGAAATCGCAGAAAATGGGTATTGCAAAGCATCGGCAGCCAGTAAAAACCAGTGGGGGATGAGGGTGGGGGGCTTGGGGCTGGTGAATGGGGCAGCATAGGTCCAAGAATAAACGCACAAACAACAGAGCCCACAGAAATGACTTTAAAACCAAAAGAATAACAAGCAAAAGCCAAACGAAGCGAGTCCGAAGCCAAGCCAAAGTTTTTCTAGCAATTCTTAGCTGGTTTCTTCTTGCCCCCCTCGTCTTCCCCGCGCAATTATCCCTTCTTTCTGCTCTGTGCGTGGTCTCCACCGTCTTCCAATCTCCAACCTCCATCTTCCATCCTCCATCAACTTGCAGGCGATGACTCTTCTTTATAATCGCCAACCGAAAAGCAGGCAGAACATCAACGCACTGAAAAACAATTCATACGCAGTGTGGCCTTGCGAAAATTAATCATACGCCATGTGTTGCAAGTCTGGATAAACTCTAGGGCTACGTATACAATATTCTTTTGACTAGCTCACAACTATTCAAGAAATTCGCTAGGCACTCATCGCCTATTTCGCACTTTTTTCATCATAAAAATAGGTATTTTTTGTAAATAAGTTTATTTCGCTTGACACTATTTTTTACAGTGCATTTGGAAGCGCTCACATGCGTGTGGGCACTGTTGTTGTTGATTCAATCCCAATCACACGCTCCCCAGCACACACACACACACACACACCACTGCAAACGCACCGCAACACATACACACACACTGTGGAACAGAAGTTCCTGTTCTCTTATTTTTTGCAAGTTGCCTCTGCCGACGTTCTCTTTATTTTCATTTTGACTATTCTTTCTAGTTTCACCTTGAAAAGTTCATTCACGCCAAACGCAACGTCCCAAGTCCAAAAAAAAAACTTGCACAAAAATAACATAATTTATTTGGACGCAGAATTCTCGCCGGACTTCGTTTTTATTTTTTACTTTTTTTTTGTATATGTATTTTGGGGTGCACGCAAAAAGTAAGAAACGCTCACACACGCATATTAGATGGAGCGAAAGAGAGGGATGGTAGCGGCAGAAAGAGAGGGTGAGCTGGATGGTCAACATTTCCAATGCAAATATATACGCATTTTTTGTTGTGCGGCCATTCCATTTGACTATTTATGGCCGCTTTTTATATTTTTATATTCTTATTTTTTACTTGCCCTGCGGCAGCAGAGTTAGAGCTCCAAGAATCCAGAATCGGGGTAGTAAGAACACTTTCGGTTCTCGGAATTAGTTGTAGCCCGATTCTACTACTCTAGTATGCTCTCCTCTGGCCAACTAGTCTCGAGCTCAAGATTTATGGCCGCCAACACTTGAACAAACAACCATTTGCTGTAAGATCTGTGCGGGCTAATGAGGCATATTAAATATGCCACCTATAAGGAGAGTTCCTAACTCAAATCTTGCTCTCAGATGCAGGATAATCTGTATAGGAATGGTAAAGCAACTGGTAAAGCAACTAATACTGAGAGATTATGCTGTGAGTCACCGCAATCAAAGCCGCGAATACCCCTTTTTCAAACGGGGGCAAGTACCCAGCATAAATCATACGAAACTATTTCGCACCAGCAACCAAAATTGATTACGACCCAGACTGGGGAAAACAATAACAAATTCGCAGACCCCCACGCACGGGGAGCCAAACAATAACAAACTATCAGCGTTCGCGAAACAGAAAAATGCGAAAAAAGCGCGAATTAGCAGCAACAACAAATTGTGCGAGTGTTCAAAACAAATGGCAAAATTCGGTGAAGTTCAAGGTATGAGCCATTAAACACAAAACAACCCAAAAGGCAGCCAGAAAACTAGAAAAAAAATCAGCTCTAACTACTGCTGGCAGGCTGAACTATTCATGTGTATAATTCTAGATAAGAACACGCACAAATATTTCGGGTAGTGTAGCTGGCAGTCGATACATTAACAGCATTGATAGGTGCGAGTTTTTTTGTGTTCTGTTCTGTGACATGGAAATAGTTAACAAGAGATCGAGTTATACACATGTATACAAGCTAAGTTCTTCACATCCATGTAAGTCGTGCTTTTCTCAGTGTATTCAGCAAACTATGTCTGCGTGGCTCCCCATAGAAGTTCCCTAGCAGAATCAACCTATTCTATAGAACCGAATCTTATCGGGGCGATCGTGCGTTCTATTTCGCAGACAACTACAACGATTTTGTATTTCTCGGGCAAACGCATGTGTGTTCATGTGTGCACAAATGTATGTATTCTCATAGTTTGTTTAGCTTTTTTACTATTCTTTTTTTTTCTATTTTTTTTTTTTTTTTGGGCTGGCTGGCGAAGCGTGTGGCTTTATGTAATCTTTGATGATAATTATGTTAGTCTAGGTCTGGCCAACGACCAACTATGCGTATGCTAGTTGGCGAATGTCATCCGCTGGGTATTTTTATCTGGTTTTTGGTGTTGTTTGTGGCTGGCGTTGGCTTGACATATATTAACCATTTTTATGGGCTGAGTAGGCAGAGACACACGGCAGACAAGCGGGCAGATAGCGATAAATTGGGGGTAATTGTATGCAATTAGAGATTAGTATGTAGGCCTAAAATGTGTGTATGATTGCGTTGGACAACACGGTCAATGATGACTTTTTAAAGATTTTTTGTAAAATTTCAAATGACATCATTTTAGTTTGTATTTCAATGTTTAGGAATGCAATATACACATAAATGCGTTCTGACGTTCATTTTGATCAGCAATAAATGTACATTATTAAGAATTTTTATGTATATATTTCCTACCATAAAAATGCAATAATTGTAACAGCTCTTCAAATGAGATTCCGATTCTTCGTCAAGTTTCTGCGCTCCGAAAAGTATGCTACAATATTTTACGCAGACCAAGCAGGTTGATTACACTGACCAGCAAGCAATCAAAACTTATTTTTAAGTACAAAATGCCCCCAAAAAACGGGCTACGTTATAAAACTTTTAGCTTAAACACACACAGCGAATAGCACGTAATTATCCTCTCATTTTGCAGAAAGTATGCAAATGAAACTTTTTGCTGTTGCCGAAATAAAAGCAAATTATAAACAGACCTGGCCCATTAATATTCACCTACTTTGGGCCACACACACACACACACACGCACACACACCGGAAAAGAAGGGCAAAAAGGCTTGACCTGAATTTGCTTATCAGCCAACAGCATCCGAATGACTTAAATATCTCATTTAACGCCAGACCAACTACGATGGGATTTTTGGGGGTTTGCCCCAATGCACGCACACCCATATTTACAACTAAATATAATAAATTTCGACGTGTTTATCCTCTTTATTTCGAGCGCTTTTTTCACCCACACACACACACACACACATACGCGTGTTTGGTCCTTTATACGAATTTTGCCGGGATAAGAGTGTCTTCTTTTCGCCATACACTCATGTGTGTGTGTACAAAGTGTGTCAGAAAGTTGCTCCCTGACTGTTACTTTCACTACTTTCCAGTTGGCGTTGTGTGTGTGCAACTGGGCCCTTGGATTTCCCCTTCTTGCGCTATTTTCCTCTAAGGGTTGGCTGCCCCCGCCGCACTTGTTGTTGTAGCTGTCGTGCTTGTAATGCCACAAATTAACGATGTATGTAATTAATATCTGGAATTGGCTCACAATTTGCTAAAAATTTGTCATATTTGCTACACGACAGTTTTATGTGTTTTCGTTGTTGAGCCTGTGATTTCACTTGGGCGTGATTGGAACTTTTGGGTTTGGGGATTATCGCAGTTGGGAAATCGGTTCTTAATTAATTAGAAAATATATCAGATGCGAAGGGATGTTAAAGGAGTTATATATAGATTTCAAATACAAACCATAAACTGTGTTTTTTAATATTTCGCAGCTTTTTGCTTGTGCTTACTTTTTAAAACACAATTTTCCCTAATCAAAGCCCTTTGCCCCGAAATTCTCTGGCTAATTGATTGGGAAACATGCAGAGCTTTTCCACTTTGACTACGCATTTCCACACTCGCTGCCAATTTCAGGAATTCTGCGTCTGGGGCAAGAAGAAGTCAAAGTCGCAGTAAGCCACTAAAAACTTATCGCGCATACATAAATATATAAATTTTAATTAGAGCTCGCGCACACACAGGCAGCTGGTAAATGGGTAAATGGGTAGGAGATACTTCCCTTCTGCGACCTTAATTAATTTTTGGCCCAGTGACATTGTTGTAGTGCAAACGGCGGGAAGGGGGGTGGGGCGAATTGATTTTCCTTATTGCCAGTATATAGCGAAGGCGGAGACTGGAAACGAAAGCGAAAGTGCAAAAGCGCAGCGCGCAAAAGTATCTGATGGATACGAGAAGCTGGGGGATGAAGCGCAGGGAATCGAGTGGCTTCTGCTGCTTTTCAAGTGGCGTGGGTAGTTGTTGTCAAAGTAACGAGTGGGCTGTCAGGCTGTCAGGACTCGGGATTCTGCCCGCTTTCTCCGCTTTCGCCGCTTTCTCATCCTGGGCAAAACGCCTACCATCCGGCCGCTCCGCCGCCCCGCCGCCCTGCCGCTCCTGTCAGAAGTAAGTAAACTAAAAAGACAAAGGCCTCGCCTAAAAGTGTGCTACACATAAAGAAAATAGGAGGTGGTGGGGCGGCCCCAGGAGGTGGTGGTATATAAAGAAGCTGCCAGTGCCATGTCTTCGTCTTCTTCTGCTGCTGCTGCCACTTTTCCTGCTGTCTTGCTGCTGTGCTGCTGCTGGCCTTTGCGACGATGTTGCACGTTGCCGGGGCAACACGGACATTCGGCCACGAGTCCGCCCCACAATGATGCAAAAACAACAGCAGTTCGGGCTGCTGTGGCATCAGCAGCAACAACGGGCGATTTTCGGGCATTTTCGGGTTGCTACTTGCCACACGCAACTTTTGCAGCTCTCCCCCCCCATTTGCCACCCACTTGCCATTTTCAGTGCCCCATCCAAAAGTTGGTTGGAAAATTCGAATGTCAGTTGTAATAGCTTCGGCATATAAATCAATAAAATGATTGTACGCACCTTTGGGGCCCTTGCCCTTCTGCTTCTGCTTCTGCTTTCACCCGCCGCCTGGCCACGCCCCCTGCCCCACAACTTTCACCCCGCCCCCCATCTCGACGTCGTCCTCGTCGCTTGGCTTCCTTGCAGCTTCTGCTGCTCCTGGCAGTCGCTTCTCTGTGCTTGTGTGTGTGTGTGCGTTGTTATTGCAACGTTGTTGCCGAAAATATTCACAAAAAGGGGTGGCACAGCGAGGGCTGCTCGGTAAGTTATGGGCTTTTGTTCGCCTGTTCCTCGCCTCCATTTGGTTTGCCTAGCGACTACAGAAATTGATCTGAGTACCGCAACATCGGACAACCTTCTACAGTTTGATGAAATGCTTGTTTCCAAAACTCCAGTGACAGCCCTCGCTGAGCGAGCTGTGAGTTTCAGGTGCGCCTGCTTGTTGCTATTCCTGCTGCTCCTGCTCCTGCTGCTCCTGCCCCTGCTGCTCCTGCCCAAAAAATCCACCTCCGCCCGGGCCATTTTGCTGACTGTTGATGATGATAATGGGCCTTCCCCTATATATACACACTTTTTCTTATTTTCCTCCTTGGCTCCTGGGAAGGGGCGGGTGCTTGTGGGCGTGGGCGTGCCCCATCCTGTCCGATGCGAACGACGTAAAATTTTTACGCATTTTTGATTTATGGTCCCGGCACAAATAAATTGTCGACGTTATCAACTGTATATTGAAAATGCATTGGGCGCCAAACGGGAAAGTTGGCTAAAAAAGAGGAGGGAAGAGGAGCTGGGAAATATGAGGCCCCAAGCCAGCGATTCCCCCCAGCAATCTGGGCAGTAATGTTAATGATTATGGTCGGGAATCGAGGTAACAGCTGTAAAGTTGTTGCCGAAATATTAAACCAGAAATGGGAGATGGGGAGTTTTTGGACCCAGGCACCTGTGGTTCACATATGCAGCAGCCCAGGGATCCCAAAGAGCAGACTTGGATTCGAAGGAGACTCCTCGCTGGCTCTGGCTGTTTTGGCCATTAAAAGTTTTTACAATGCAGACACACGCACTTGGTTGGGGCGAAAAAAGAATGGGGATAGCTTGGGGGTAGGGAAAAGGTTTGGGCCAAGTAACGTGGCACTTTTCACAATACAACGGCTATTTTTCCGTAGCTCACTTATTGCTCTTTTTCCGTACGTTTCGTTCGGTTGGCAGGGCCAACCAACAGTGCGCATACTTGATGGGCCTCAGCCATCGTACTTCCCGTGCCTCATTTTTTCTTTCGGGGATCCCATGCTCCCCACGTTGATGGAAGACCACAACACATGCGAACTAAAGTTGCTCCTGGCCAGAGGTTTAGGGCTCCCCCTCCGTTGGCTTCTTCGCTTGGTAACAAGTAGGACACGTCAAGTGGCCCTTCAGTTTGGATTCGCTGCCTTGGCACAAGTTTAAATTGCTGGGGAATGGAATAAGCTACTTAAATTTGTCTGCCAATGGGCGGTGTTCTGGGGAAATGGCCACCGGCAGTTTAAGGGATTTTAGAGAAATATTGGGTGCAAATGCAGGCTGATAACTCTTAGTGAGTGGAAATTCACTTCTTGCTGAAAGTTAGGTATATCTTTATGTCAATCTTCACCATCCAAATGCAGAGATCAGGTTTCTTCATCTTAAAAGTTCTTAACAGTCCTTGATTTGTACTTAAAAGGAAGGAATGAACGTATCCAAGAATGGGATTTAAGGCAATTTGGGTTAAACCTTTTTTCCGTAATACCGGCAAGACCTTATTAAAGTTACATTCCAGTCATCTCTCTCATCTAACTAACGAGCCATCCACTTCGGCCTGCATGTATAGCTGCCCAGCTAGCTCCAACTCCCCCATTCACACACACACACGCACCCCCATGAGGGTGTCACACACACGCACACATACACACACACACGCGGAGAGACACTCGAAAAAAAAACGAGGACGGACGGACGTCGACTGACGTTGCTGTGACAGCAAAGATAACGCAATAACAACAGCAGCAATGCCAATGCATGTGGCAAGCAAATGACCAGCAGCAGGACCTCCCTCACACACACGAGCACACTTGTGTATATATATGTGTATATACGAGTATACACACGCACACACGCACACACGCACACAGGCAGGACGACCCGCTGAGCATGTGATCTATGCCTATCTGATGTATTTTAATGGTGCTCACATATATTTTTCATTATTGCCCTGGCTGCCTGTTGACCAGCAGGCAAATGGTGTGCGCAAACAAGAAACGTATCGACTGCAAAGTTACCCCTTAAGGGAATATATAGCAACATAAATTGTAATTTAACGCAGAAGTAATTAAAATGAGGAAGGGCAATAAAAATGCCTTTTTGCTAGTGGTAGTCCAATATACCTCCCAATTTGTGTTTAGCCACCCACACCTTCCACATTACGTATACGCAGTGTCTGTTTCCCCTGTTTTCATCATGGACCAACAATTTATATCTATACACCAGAGGCCGCGACTTTTTCCAGCTGCCAAGTGGATGAGAATGTGGATGTGGATGTGGATGCAACGCATTGGGGCCGCCGGCAACAAGCCACCCGCACCCGAATCCTGACCCAGTCCCAGTTCGAATCCTAGTCCTTTCTCGTCCTTTTCCCTGCCCAATCCCTTTGACTTTGCTTTTTTCCGTTCTTTATCTGGTCGTGCTGCGGCATTTTTCGTGATGATATGCGATGGAGTTCGGGTGGAGACCCATACGGGCAATGTGCGGGAGCTGATATTTTTTATGGCCCGTTGAGATTGCAATTTGGAAATCGATAAATTGCAATTAATTTAATGGTCGCAACGACAAGCAGCCAAAAGAGCAAGGAAACCATGCGAATATTAAATAAATCATGGATGCTGCACTGGAATGCTGTCTGCACAGCAATAATATAAACAAAATGCATTAAGTTCCTGGGCTCTTAACTTAAATAAGATAGAATGCCATAGTCCAGTTCCCCGATTATCAGATACCCGTTACTCAGCTAGAGAAGTGCAAACAAAAATGTGAGCATTGGGAAAAAAGTAAAAAAATAAAAAAAACTATAACATTTTTAAAATAAATTTCTAAAATTGAATGCAGATTTTTAGAGAATTGCGCCAGAAACATTTAGAGGTATGCTTCAAAATCCGATTAAGATAAGTCGAGTTATGGAGTTTATAACTTCAGCCTTGGGGCATTTCTTAATTTTCTTGAAGTTCTCAACATCAGAAAAAGTACAAAAAAAATTAAAAAAAAATAAATTTCTAAATTTGAATGCAGGTTTTTAGAGAATTGACAGCATTGACAGCAGGACATCCACCTGAATGGCCACATAAACGTGGTTGTCACAGACAGTGCTCTCAAATCGAGGAAGCAGAAACAAGAAGAAACCAATCAAAGAAGGTAAAAACCGAGCTTGTCAAATTAATTGAAATATATTAAATCCAAACCTAATCTGTAATGCAACTCAAGGCTGGAGGCCGTCAAGTTTTAATTAAAATTTCGCTGTGACCGGGAACATATTTCCCAAATGCAGCAATGAGAAAACACTTTCCACATTCCTTATTATAGAAAATTTACGCCGTCGCTGGGTATTTGCATAATTTCCACCACCCAACCACCCAACCACCCAACCACCCACTCACCCACCGAAAGGCGAAACCAGATCGACTGGGATTGCTGATTAGCAGTCCCCAAACACCACCCCCTTTCCATTTTCCGCCCCCTTTCGCTTTCCACCTTGGTAACTGCGGTCCAGCCGGCCAGCATTTAATTACCTTGGAGAAAAAACGTGGAAACCGAGCTTCGGCGAGCTTCAGGTGAGGAAAAGGAAGTGCGGGGAAAACGACAGCGGCAACAAAGGCATAACCTAATTTTCTCGAGTTTCCCAGGCAACGAGATGTGGCCAGCCAAAGGGAAACAACCAAGAATTCCAGATTTGGAGCTCTGGTCTCTGGCGAAATCTGTGAAACCGTGTGTTTTAGGGTGCTGAAAATGCAAATGCACCGAATGAATATTCAACAGGAGTTGGACTGTGTTTTTGGAAAAGGAATCAAACAAAAAGTGAATGAAGGAAGTTCGCATTGAGGGGAAACAAAGGCAGGATTAACGGAATGATCATTGAACAGTAGAAATCAGAGCTGAAATAAGCTTTAAACCAAATCATAAAGGCATATTGTACTATAAAACAGAATTAAGTTTTGGTTAAATAATATTATTATATGATTATATTGTATAGGAGTACAAAACGACAGCACCTATAACCCTTGACCTTCTTTACTTTTCCACCCACACTCCCAAAAACATACGCACACATTCAAGTGTGTGCTCTACGCACAACAACACAACGAACAACAACAAAACGAACACAACACAACGAACAACAACAAAACGAACAACAACACAACGAACAACAACACAACACGACGAACAACAAAGGACAAAATAGAAACAAAAGCTACTAACAATGATTTTCATGGTACGTAAAATTAATTAGGGCACTGAGACAAAAATCCTCAAATTTCAATTGAGCCGCAGCCCGTTGTCGATGGCCAGTGGGAGCGAGAGAGACGGCCGCTGCGATGGAGAAAGAGATGGGGCTGTGCACTGAAGACAAGGCGGCCCAACTAAAAATACCAAGGATCCACATGGGGGCAGGGGGAGGGGGAAAGGAGCTGCTGGGAAACATAATTACTCTGCATCTGTGTGAGTTTCGATGTTGTTGTGCCTGTGCGTAGGCTGAGCGCCCTGCACTGAGAGAAATAGTATGCATAACTAACTGCACAACTTCAAGCACTCAATGCCACACTATGCCACGCCTAGGTTAGTTTATACTTTTATTGGTTTCTTTAAGTAAAGGAAATTACACTTTTGGTACTTCCTAGGGTATTTCTCTGAGTGCACTGCCTTGTCAATGCAAGCCGGCTCCTTGTGTTTCCTGTCTGCGTTCCTTCCCTTGCCGCGATTACATAAGCCCAAAAACTTGTACATGCCACTGGGATTTTCTATGTGTTTGTGCGTCTGCACTTGTGTTGGTGTTTGTTATCAGCCCAAGAGCAATTAAAGCAGCAGCAGCAGCAGCAGCAGCAGCAACAACAACCTGAGTCGCAGCATCAAAGCTCGGGGGAAAAGCGAAAGGAAAAGCGAAGACTGCGGCAAACTCGCACAGCGTTTTCAGCTAATATATAATTACAAATACATTTAATCCTGACGGTTTTTTAATTGTCCTCGCTCTTGCAGATGGAAGGGTTGAGATCAAAAGGGAGAAAGCAGGCGGCGCTGTGATTGACATTTTACGTGAAACTGAATGTGGAAAGTCGGGAAAAGCTGAACGAACTGTCGGCCTGTCAGTTCTGAGAAGGGGGTATCAAGGGATGCCGGAGGCGAAATGCAATAGTTGTATCAGTACAACCATTTAATTAATTAAAATCGTACCGTTTTTAGTTCACTGAGCTTAACTGAGAGCTATTGCCGCACAAACAATTTTATTAATAAGTATAAAGGTAAAGAGAATGCCTCATTGGAATTCAACCTACTATTTAAAGGACATAAGCATCTTTCACTAAATACCTAGGCACAGTCGCATTATTTCCTACATCAATTTTCTAGACCTGCCCAGGCTTAGCTACCATTAAAGCTTTAAAATTGCAATTAATTTTCGAGTTAACCAAGCCTACAACTCATTCCGCTTGGCCGCAAGGAAGGCACTTTATTAGAAAACCGTAGAAACTGTTTGCAAAAAAGCAAGGATGTGTGGGTGGGGAGGAAACGGAAGTAGATGGCGGAGAACTGACAACATAAAACCTCAAACCTCAAAGAGAATTTTCAGCGCTTCTCGGAAACCAGAGAAAGATGTACAAAAAAAAAACTGAAGGCTCCGGCCGCAACTCGGAAAATTTAACCTTTCAAACTCTCCAAGCTCTCCCCATTTTCCAGCACAAGCCAAAAAAAAGAAAACTTTAAACTAACGCGCCCCAAAAGAAAACACACACAACCACACACTCACAACTATGCACTGCAGGAAAAGCCTGAAGAGATGGGGAAAACACAGGAAAGAAGCAGCAGGCGACCCACATTGATAGAGGCGAAAACGAGCCGAAGGCGGAAAATGCCAACAAAAAGAAGCCCGTGGGCCGGGGAAAATGTTTTCGCTTTTCTTGCATTTCCAGCGGAGGAAACAACAAAGACGGCCAACTACGCACTTTGCTGAATAGCTGGCCTGCAACACGAACAAGCACAGGAACAAGGAAAAGCAAAAGGAAAAGCAAAAGAAAAGTGGTAGTTGGAGGACCAAGTAACCCAAACTTCTATGTACCACAACTCCTGCTGCCGTTCTATGTGGCATGTGCCACATAGAGCGACCCAGCCAAAGAAAACCGCAGTGGAGGCGACGTCACTCACATAACAGTGGAGAAAATCTGCCTCGTACACTGCGAGAAATACGTGAGCAATGTTCTATTACTGATACTGCTCAATTACGCTGCCTACTTACCGGATAAGTTTCTTTAAAGTGTCAATATCAAGTTAGATCAAGTTGCATCTGCGAAAATGGGAATTTGTAGTTTTCGATTGAATTGCTGCATGCACACACTGGCCATAATGTTTAAATTTAAGGTGCAAACACTCGATTCACTCCACTCAGCTTATTAACTATCGATTAAGCCCCAAGTAATCTGCCATTTTTTGACTATATAGGCTATAGGCCATTACGCATCGGAAATGCCTGCACGAAAATATATCAAATTACATTCTGTCACTGTACAGCACCCCGAATTTCCCCCCGTTTTCCATTTCCCTTTTCGTAGCAGCCCATCTTGCCTCTCCCCCATCCTCGTCTCTGCCCCACTCCTTATCCCCAATTCAACCGCTGCACACGCACAAAGGCGCCAAAATCACAAACGCAGCGAGTGGTCGCCTGTGCTAATGGCTGGGAGTTATCCTGCCACCCACATTTCCTCCTCTGCCACCCTCTTCTTCTTCCCCCTTGCCCCGCTGCCTGGCGCCCATAAAGGACTGCAGTAAATTCCATGCCCCCCCCCCCCCACCTCCCCCTCCACCCGAAAAGTACAACCTAAAATAGCCCCTTTCTTTGCCGCCGCCGCCAAAAGAAAGTTTTATATAGGCGCCGGCGCACGCACATCTGGCCGAAATATATGTATGTATTTCCAAGTACATAAAAGCTGCAGCCAAAAAAAAAACATTGTCGAGGGGGTGGAGGGGGCTAAGCCCCCCCCCCACTCAAGCCCGGCAACCCGTGTCAAAGTCATCCTCCCCAGGAAAACTCCAAACCATTCGCACGAACGCGAACGCCCTGCATTTTTTTCTATTTACTTTGCCTTGGCTTTGCTTTTCCTTTTTCCTTTTCCCTTTTTCCTTTTCCCTCTTGGGTTTGTTTTTGTTTTCGTTCTTGGCCGTGGATTTTCTTGAACGTCCTTGATCCTTGCAACGCACAGCCATAATAACAGCCCGAAGAAGAAGCAGCAGCAGCAGAAGGGGCAGGAGGAGCAGGAGGAGCAGAGTGGCGCCTGCTGGTCGCCTTGGAAAAATCGAGAGAGAGCGCGTAGCATACTTTTCGGGGCGGTGCGGCTCGGAGGACCAAAGCGCCGGCAGGAGGCCTTATCAGTTGTGAAAACAAAACCGGAAGCCCGCACAGGAAGTTGCCACAGCGAGCGAGAGAGAGAGAGACGCAGAGAAAGAGAGGCAGCCATGTCGGCGAACTTTCAGGGTGAAAGTGAAAGTGAAAGTTAAAGTTAAAGGCAAAGGACAAGGCAACCGAGGAAAGTGAAAGCTGAGAGCGCCAGCGCAGGCGCACTGCCCCCAAATAGTTATAAACAATGCAGAAAATGCCGAGAGAGAGAGAGAGCGAGAGAGGGAGAGAGGGAGAGCAAGGGAGACGGAGGGCGCGAGTGTGTGAGCGAGCGCGAGAAGTTGCAGTTGTCTCAAGAAAAGTTGGTGGCCGAAGCTTTCGCTGCTACATTTTTAATGGCCCCAATGTCCTTGGCAGCCTGCAGGGTGGGTTGGCTGGTGGCGCTGGAAAGCAGCGCAGTCGGCGTCGTGCATTTACTTACTTTCACTTTCCGCCGACAGCGAAGGCGAAAAAGTTAAGGGACCCCCTCCGCCCTCCGCCCCCCGCCGCCCAACCATAAAGCCAGCCCCCCACTCGCTGCTTGCATATAATGTACTTGGCTGCTTCGCTACGTTTCGTTTTCGTTTTCCTTTGCTTTTTGTTTTTTGTTTTGGAAAAACTTTTGCCCCAGAGCTTTTGCAGTTTGTTGTTGCTTGGCGCGTTCTTGAAAGTTTATTTTTGACAGAGTTTTATGTGCCTGGCGGCCGATGGCGGGCAGGACACCAAAAACAGGACACTGCAGTCGAGGGTCGAGCGAAACGCCGAGGGAGCCGCCCGCTGCCAGCCTGGCCGCCCAAGGAAAATGACAAAATAATGTAATTTGGGCCCGTAGATTTATGCGTGCTGCGCCTTCGCAAGTGGAAAGGAGTCCTCCTTCGGTTGGGGAAAACGCAACGTAGTCGTTTCCTTTTTATTCCCCTGCCATCCCTCCGCGATGCTTCCTGCTGCGCGTGCCACACGACTTTTTCCCGCTTTTCCGCGCGTTTCCTTGCCGTTTTCTTTTAAGCCGCTTGCTCGAATTTAGGGCAGGTTTCGCTCGCGCTTAAACCCACAATAAAAACATATCCTGCCCTGGGAACTTTGGTCCTTCTACTTAGCCGGCGGCACGGCGAGAGTTGTTGACAAACTTTCAGGGCGAGAAGAGGATAAAAAGGGATATATGACTGGCCATATGGACAGGAATCGGAAGTGGACACGGACATGGGGACAGGAGAATGTTGATTAAATTGGGTTAAAAAATCCACCAGGTATATTATTAGTTAAACTTAATTGGAAAGCAATGCAGAAGTGCTTAGTACATAAGAAGCTGATTAAACATTTTCCATATGATTAATACGATAATAGCTTCCTATAAATGTTTAATAATTTCAGCTATGCCTTAGAACTAAGCTGTATTACTGCGCTAAAAGAGAAGGAACTTTTTCTATTTTTACATTGAAATACCTGCGATCCTTGTTTTTTCCCCATTTAGAACCGCAGGCATGGGCCTAGAAAGGTGATGGGCCGCTTAAAATATCCGATGAAGGATCATTACTCACACGCCTTATGTCCTGCCATGTCCTGCGGCACGGCCAATAATAAAATATGAAAACAAAGCACTGGCCATTGTCATGGTCACCTAATCCGCCTGGCCCCAAGTGGGCGACTTGAGCCTCTTTTGGCCGAGAAGCGGAAGCCGCAGGCTGGAAAGCAATCATTTCAAATGCAAAAACCAAACCAACCAGAGGTTGGGGCCAGGGAAGTCGGCAAGATGGGCCCATAAATGACCGCCAGCTGTGCCGAATTCTCGGATCCAAGCACCGCTGCACATGCGGCAGTCGTACGCAATTTCCAGAGGTCCTTGCGGCTCCTTCGGCTCGCTGATGCTGCACAGATGATTCTGTTCATTTAATTTTCGTTTTCGCAAATGGGTAAAGTCGGCGCAGGGAAGGGGTATGCCATAGCAGGATAGCAGGATAGCAGGATAGCGGGATAGCAGTGGGCGTGGCGGCGGCGCCTCCGCATCTGCGAAGGACTGCCAGTCAGTCGGGGAACCTCAGAAACTTTTGCCTGCCACGCACAATTTTCCACTTTCAACTTTTCCAAGGGCTGGCTGGGTGGCGCTACTCTGGGTGGGCTCAGCTTCATGCTTGGCTGATGTTGCGATAAGCAGGCTATGTCGTCGCCGCTACACAGCTCAAATTACTTCAAAATTGATAATATCAGACACATATCATTCGTGACCATTCCAACCCAGCACATGGGGGCATAACTTCAAAGTTAATATTAACTAAATAAATATCTGAAAACAAAATTTTTCACTTTCGCTTAACAATAATTCTTCGAGTGTACCTTGCCTCTTGCTACCGCTGTGCTGATGTTGTTGCTGCCGCAGCCGCAACGCTGCACACGCCGCACAGAAATGGGTGAAAGGGGGGTGGAGTGAAGGGGGCGTGGAAGGCGGGCTGCCCTGGGGCAGGGTTGAAACGTTGTTGTTGCCGCTGCTGTTGTAGTTGGCGCCAGTTTCCCATGTAAAAGTTGCTGAAAAGTGTAACGCAGTCGAGGCTTGACACGAGTTAAGTCGGTGTGGGGATGCGGTCGAGTTTTGAAGTTGGGGGGCGTTGTGGTGGCTGGAAAATTCGGTGGGTGGGTGCGGAAAATCCAGGAAAAGGGCAGATGCCGTTGCCACGTCGCCTACGCGGCATAGTTTCAACTTTTCAGGCCTCTACACGGACAGAAATCATGGTTATCCGGATTAGAGGTGGGTATAGAATATATGTATATATATATTTAACTAAATGTCAAATCTTGGATTATAACTAGTGGTTACTGTTTGTAGCCCAGATATTAAAATGGTTAATGAAAAATAAATTCGGTTATTTGTGTAAATGTAGAGTATCCCCCTGTCCACATGCCGACAGAATTTTGAAGTTTGTTTTTGTTTTTGGCAAAATTTCACGCACTTTTCCGAAGGAGCCCCTTTTCTATGTGTGCGTGCCTTGAGCCAAGTACATAGAGGCGCCGTTATGTGCGCAGATTTTCCTGCTCCGGCTGCGAAATAGATGAACACATCGGAGGGAGGAGGGGCGCACTTTCGGCCCCACTTTCACTTGCCACCTAGCCGGAGAAAGCAGGAGAGTGGGTGGCAGCAAAGTTTCGACATCAAAAAGAACTACTTTCGATAATCACAGGACTGGCGCCAGAGGAATTACATTTCAGCCGGCTGCGGGAGAGTTTTCCCCGCTGCCACGGCCGCTTTTTTTGGCTTTAAAGTTTGGCCAAATTTCGGGTGGCCAACTTTTATGCGCATAGCAAATTCCCCTACATCGGCTGTTTTTTATGCAGTTTTTATTGCCATTTTATGCGTTGGATGAGATCAGCCGCGGCATATCTCCAATTCAGGAGGTTCGCTTATTAATTAGGCTGAGCGAAACCACCCCGAATAAAATGGGAAACATCAAACGAAGTCCAATCAATGACATCATAATGATGCTGCCCGGGGGAAAATGGAAAAGTGCAGTGGAAAAACTGGATGGTGAAAGTCCGGTGGTTGGACATCATCTTTTGTCCTCCACTCGGTGGTGCGTTGACCAACCGGTTTGCCATGGAAACCCTTCATCATCCGGTGAAAATCTAAGCCACTGCAGTTTCCAATTGAAAAGGAAGGTAGTTTTCACTTGAATGCGAAGGGTGGATGCTAAGCCTCTTCACCTTTTCGGGGAAAGCGAAAGGGGATGAAAGGATTGAATGGCAAGGTGAAACAAATGCAATTTAATTCGACGCAGGATTTTCTATTCAAAAATAAAATGCATAGCGATTCAAATTAAAATAAAAGCTTTTATGCACTGGAGGGGTGGTTGTAATCCTTCTTAAACGAATTCTCTTTATTATTTGGGTACTCTATTCCTATATATGCGCTTTTCCCAAAAGTTAAACTATTTAGACTGGCCCTTTAAATTTTCTTTTAAGAATTAATAATCAAAATAGAATTCGTAGCTTATTACATATATTTAAAAAACCGTTACGAACGTGTAATAGCAGTCAGCTCATGTCAGCAAGCACTCGTAGTGGCAACTCTTAAAATGCAAACAGCTGGCAGCACTGAAATACTGCTTTAGCCCTGGTATTTATCGTGACTACACTGGTATATTGCGGTATTATATGCAGACTGACTGGTATTTGTAACGCAGTTGTGTGCGGTCACACTGGTTCATTGACGAAAACGACAAACGTCGAAATTTTCGTGATCATTTAATTTGATAGGAAAACATACAAAATGATGAACGCCGTGTCGCGTGCTTACGTCAGAGGCGGAGCCCAGGTCCTCTCCACAGGACTGAAGGCGAGCGGCGTGGCCGTCAACTCGATGGGTAAGGCTCTGCGAGGCAGTTTCATCGAGCTGCCAGCTGAAAACACAGCCATTACATAATGAATGGATCGGGAAATTGGCGGAAAAAGTTGATTAAAAGCCTGCAAATGCTGCCAGGACTCGATTTGCACTCGGCATCGAGGGGATTCGCCAACTTTCCTTACGTAATTTCAACATAACCTCGTACAATAACAACAATCACCAGCTCACAAGCACACCTGCAATTTACATCGGATCTGTGGGATAAACTCATCCGATTGCAACCAAACTTAGGATGCACTATCTCCGGGACCAAGGGTACCATCATGTGAAGTTTGGCACTAGTATCTTTAAGGAACGCCCAGATATGACAAGTTGAAAGAAGTTACCCAGTGTCGGCTATAAGGAACACACCTTCAGCCTTGGCAACCTTGAGACCAAAGGACTTACTAAACATCTATACCCCCATATCAATGGATGCCTAATGAATCCATCTTTCCTTGCAGCCAACCGCCAGGCACACACCGACCTGCAGGTGCCGGACTTCTCGCCATACCGCCGGGAATCCGTGAAGGACAGTCGTCGCCGCAACGAGACCGCCGAGGAGCGCAAGGCCTTCTCCTACTTGATGGTCGGCGCTGGAGCCGTGGGCGGTGCCTATGCGGCCAAGGGTCTGGTCAACACCTTCATTGGATCGATGAGCGCCTCCGCCGAAGTGCTGGCCATGGCCAAGATCGAGATCAAGCTGTCCGACATCCCGGAGGGCAAGTCGGTTACCTTCAAGTGGCGCGGAAAGCCCCTGTTCATCCGCCACCGTACCGCCGCGGAAATTGAGACCGAGCGAAATGTGCCCACATCCACGCTGCGCGATCCGGAGGCTGATGATGTAGGTACCATGGAGTGGGTGGATTCCAATGGAGAATCATCTAAGCTAGCCATAGAAGTCGACCCACTCTTCACTTAAGCTCCACAACCTTTGGGAATTTCGCTCATGCTGATAATCCACTCTCATTTTAGCAACGAGTGATCAAGCCCGAGTGGCTGGTGGTCATCGGAGTGTGCACGCATCTGGGCTGTGTGCCCATCGCGAACGCCGGCGACTGGGGTGGCTACTACTGCCCCTGCCACGGCTCCCACTACGACGCTTCCGGAAGGATCCGCAAGGGACCCGCGCCCCTCAACTTGGAGGTGCCCACCCACGAGTTCCCCAGCGAGGACCTCCTCATTGTCGGCTAGAGGAGCGGTTACCGTTTAAGTCCCCAACTGCATAGTGAATGGATCGATGTAAATTAATAAATACAACCAAACAGAACGACCGAGCATAAACAAGCAATTCATTCGAGCTGAGGAGGGATAAATGTGAAGGACAACGCCGCTTAAATCCAGCTTACTTGTTACATAGTAGACAAATGTTTAGAAGTATGACAAACATTATTAAATCTTTTGAAGATGTAATTGTAATTCTGGTTTAAAATCAAGTCAGTTTCTTTTGTTGATCGTGAGCTAGGACTTTACTTATAGTAATTATTGAAAATCACTGAAATTAGACGGACCGAAATAAATTTAACTATCCTATTAGCTAGTAACTCCTTAGGGAGAAGCATTGTTTCGGCCGACTTTTGGTCGTTTTTCCAGAATTTCCGCTTCGAGAAGTTCGCTTTTAAGGCGCATATTTCGCAGCGCCACCTTGCGCTGCTCCAGCTCATATTTCTGCTTTTCCATCTCAATCTTGTGCTTCTCGGCTGCCCGGGCGTTTTCACAGCGGTAGTACTCCTGCTGCAGCTTGATTAGAACGAGCCTCTCATCCTTGAGGGTATTTGAGGTGTCCTCGCCTAAGGGGTCATCGACTGACTCGTCTATTAAATTCAGAACATCATAGTTGGGGCTACCAACTGCGTAGCGTAAGTTATTTGGCGCGTAAGTTATTTTAACTTCGCTAGAGGCGCTCCTCAGGCTGTTTTTGCGTCTGTACTCCGGATCGAAATCTGTGCTACCTATAAGAGTTTGATGGTGACAAAAATAGCACTGAATTGCTGATGTACAAGAACTCATCATGGAAGATTATAGAGGTGCACATCTCTTGATAATTAGATGTGCTATGAAATTGGTCATAGCAAGTTGTTGCTAGTGATCCCGCCATCCTGTACTCACTCTCTTCATTATTAGCAGCTCCAGCCAGCGAAGAAACTTCCGAAATGGACAAGTTCTGCCCAGATTCCTGTGCATCGCCCGTCTGTGTCTCCTCATCACTCAGTGTGCCGTTCTTTCGCATCATCCGCAGGTTGTTGGTGTATTTCTCGCGCAGAGCCTGCCAAGGACGCTCCATTCCGGTTTGAAGGGCGAAATCCGCCTCAATTTGCTTCCATGCCTCCGATTTCTTTCTCCAAATGGCCGGATCCTTCTGCTTGCTGCGGATGACATCGCGGTGCGCCAGGATCAGGTTCTCCAGGATCTCCTCCTCCTCGATGGTGAAGTTCTTCGCACGGGCCCTTACTCGCTTGCTCGCAAACATTGTGCAAATTGTTAACTTTGCTTTGGCAAATACAAAAATTAATAGTTTGGTAAACAAATAGCTGTTTTGTTGCTAGTCGTGCGTTACCAGATCGCTTGAGGGCTCGCAGGGATGGGCAAGAAAAGTACCAAATACTTCGCTCTGTTATGAAAAATACAAAACTCCGTTCGGGTAAAATAATTATTAAGTCACCAAACACGCTTGTAAAATTTATATATCAATTTCAGGAACTTAAAACAAATAGATTGGCGTTAATATACTCTTAATACGATTTTATAGATTTAACAAAATAAGGCGTTCTCCTTTCCAACACTTGTTTCAATGCTGGCACTAACAATCAGCTGATGTGGCCGATCGTAAAGGTCTGGCAGCGCTGGTCCATTGTTGTCTGCGATTTAAGTTTGTTGTCTTTTGTTTTACGCGTTCAAATTCGGTTAAAATGGCTGAGGAAATCGACGATAACGAATTCTACCGGGAGAACTTCAGTGCGGACTCCGACTGGGAGGTGTTCAATGCCCAGCTGGGCGAGATTCTCCAGAAATGGGACGTATCCGCAGATGCCGAATCCCGAAATCTCAAATCCCAGGAAATCTTCACCTGCAATTGGAAGGTGAAGAGGGAAAAGCTGGACATGTTGATGAATGGCATTGAGGTGGAGTATCACCAGGCTGTCCTGGAAGACAAGGAACTTGCCAGGGAGGAGACCAAGGAGAATCCCTGCCTGCAGCGCACCAGTTGCCACCATGACCTCATGTCGACTGGGAGTAGCTTTGGTCCTCCAATTAGGAGCTCGCAGGATCTGCACATTCTGGCCAGAATCTACGGACTAAGGAGGTTCATTGTCCTGCACCCCGTGAATGTCACTCTCAACTACATGAAGTCCACCTCGGAGTTCAACTTCTTCCTGAGCGCCGTCGCCGTTGTTTCTGCCGAATTTCAAAGCGTGGTTCCCATCTTCGTCCAGATCTACGATCCCAAATGGAACTTCTACACGGGCGTGGCCTTGGCGCCTGCGCTGAGAACCAATTTCAGGCTTATTGGACTGGAGAAGGCCCCGCCAGAATGTCGGTTCCTGATGGGTCTGCTCACCCTATTCAGGGAAAAGGTGCCCACTTCCTACTCCCACGCGGCCATGATCTCCGTTTGCACCACCTACGCTCTGGACACCATGCGCATCCGCATGCCCATGTACGTGCCCTTCGACCACGGCCTCAGCTCCGAGGATACTGTAGTGGATGGAGAAGTCTCGCACCTGGAAGTGCAGCAGTTCTGTGCCTTACCACATGGCTACACTCCCGAGTCTCGCACGGAAATCTACCTGGTCTACACCTGGCCAGAGCTGTCCGAACACGTGGCCTTTGATAGCGAACAGCGGAGCGACTTTGTGCCCTCCAAAGCTCCGCTGGGAAAGGTATACCTTTCGGTTGAAGCCTCGTCGTATCTCTCCTGCTGCCTGAGGGATTACCAATCGGTGGCAGAGGTTACTAGGTCTCTGGAGTCCTTTGTGGGCAGGAACTTCTCCGGCACTAGCAGCGGAGCAGAGGCCGCATCCAATCCCTTGGACCGCATCACAGAGCACAAGCTGACAAAGCGCAGAGAACGCAGCTTTGAGTTGCCCTCGCAGGCGGGATTAACTAAGCGATTACCTGGTCCCATGACCGAAAGCGAGTTGGGCGAACTCTTGGCGTATCTGTTCCCCGATATGCATCCCGAGATGGCGTTGTATCCCTACGTCAAAAAAAGCTTCAAGGATAAGGTGAGTGTAGCTGAGTGTAGTGTAGTTTAGAGTACAGCTTTCTTAATGGATTTTTGTCATTTTTCAGTTTGACCCCATGCGAATTAAGAGCGCTGTTCCCGATTCGTTGATTTGTCGTCTCAGCTGTCTGCTGGCCACCTGCCACGCCCACCTGGGCAGCGTCGAGGGCATGGCCCAGGTGTGGGCGGCCTTCACCCGTCAGCTTCGCTTGCTGTGGGATAACTCGCTCACAGTTCCCGGGTGAGTAGAACACTATGTTAGTAACAAAAATATGCTTTATTCGGAACTTGATGCGTACGAACTAAGGACCAAAAACGAAACTTTTCGTAAATTGTCTAGTAAATTTAGTTGCTAATCTGTGAAGCCGCAAAGTTAACACTTGAATTGGATTTACATTTAACAGTATAACGCACATTAATTATGGGATCGTGTACTATAACTATAACTGCGTTGAATTGGTGGTGTTATCTCATCTCCCTCAGAATCGGTTGGTGTCTTCGTTTTCAGTGTTACTCTAGGGAACTAGAGAAGGTCCTTTGTCCATTGAAGGACATGCTCCAGTGTTCCCCCAGTGAATGATGTACATACTCGTATACGTGTATGTATTATATATTCTTGTGGCTGGCAGTTTTGGTGTCACCGATTATCATTAATATTGCTCATCTCCCGGTTGCTGTATTTCCTCCAGTGCAGCTAAACTAAATTTAAGCACGTGCTCTCCACTCGTTTCGTTCTTCATCGTTCTCAGTGTGCTAAGGCAGTTTAATTAAATTGTAATTGGCTAACTCTAAGTTTGATTTAAAGTTTCTTATGCTAATTGCGGATATTTGCTCCTCTACTTCTCATTGGCTTGCTTTAAAGTGAAACGTTCAACGGAAACATATTTAGTTTGTTCTTTCTCTGAATTTATTGCCTACACGTATGTTTATCGGAATATTTGCTTACTTCTTGTTCTAAATAATTGCTCCCGTTTTCCACCTAAATTGTGCTTACTGGTCTAATGCTCAAAGCCTCGCCTATAACTGGTTCTTAGGACTAGTGTGTAGAATATAGAGTAGATATTAGCTTACTGCACTAAGTATCTAGTGCCAGACATGGACTTGTTGTGGCTCCCAGCGGGAGTCCGGCCCACGGGCACTAAATATTGTTAACTGTCAACTGTGTTTCGCCCGGACTGACCCGGACTGTTTATCCGGACCCGTCCCTCCAACGACAATGGTAATGGTAAGGCTATGATAATGATGAACCGAAATCGTTTCGAACGCTTAAGCCTACGAACTTCTATATACATCGATGTACAGGCGCTCGACTAGCAAGCAGACATACACGTACAAACCAAACAGGTGCAAATAAAACCAAACATGTGTAATGTACTCTTTTATTAAAATCTTACCGAAAGTAAAAAGCATAAACGTAAGACAGAACTTAGCACGTAAAGTTTCGATTGAAGCTTCTGTACACAACGAAATAAAACAAGTCGAGACTTCAAATCGATTTCGAACTGAAACTGAAACAGAAACTGAAACAGAAACTGAAGCTGAAACTGAAACTGACTTCAATGTGAGTTAAACTAAAACTGTGCAGGCAGTAAATGGTTTGGTTGCTTCAAAACTACTGGGTGTGGGTGTGGGTGGGCGATAGGCTCGGGGCTGGGACAGACGAACATAGAGCGAAAGTAAATGAATTTAAAGAAATGATAGGGGTTCTAGACTAGCGAATGGGAATAGTTGTGGGAATGCTTGGAAGAATGTGTGAAGAGTTAATTCGACCTACGACAATTGGTTATTTGGCTCTTAACTACCTTGAAAACCTTTAACTTCGAATTACGTTCGGGTAAACTACACCTTATAGGACTGGCTGTGGCTCATTCTAGATTATGTACATATTGCTTTTGTGCTCTCTCAGCGACTTGTATGCCTGTCTATCCCAGCGCCAATGACCCCGCCTCCTTACGCGCTAGTCATTAGTTAGCTTAATAGCTATTAAGTGTAGGGGTTTAGTACCATATTGACTTAAGTTGTAGTTCTTCGATAGCTGCGGAAAGAACTGGGGAAAGTTGTGTTATTGCACTCTAAACAGCGTATAAAAATATCTATTCCTCTGTACTACACCTCAACGTCTGCCGTGCCATTATTATGCATTATGCAGATCCTAGAATTCCGAGAGGCCCCGTGACAGCAGCAGCATCAAGGAGCTGCACTCAAGGCTCGGCCCTGTCTGCAGATGCGTCTGCTGCATCCGCAGCACCATCTGCACCCGCGTCAGCCAATGTCAAGTTCAGAGACAAGGACACTTCCTGCTGTCCCTGCTGCCCATGCTGCCCATGCTGCCCGTGCTGCCCATGCTGTCCCTGCTGTTCTTGCCGCACTTGCTCTATGCTCGACACTGAGGTGCTGGCCAAGGATGAGCCCTCCTGCCTTCCATCCTCCCCAGCTGCTGCTGTCACTTCGGCTGTCTCCTGGTTCATCTCCTCCTCCTCCTCGCTTAGACTACAATTACATGTACAATTACAGCTATCACTAAACGTATGCGCCTTATAATTGCCGATGCTGCCGCTGTTGCCGGTTGCATCATGCTTATTACTGATATTATATAAAATATTGTTAGTCGTGTTGTTAGCCGTTGCCATTGCGGGTAGCTGTAAACGGAAGGCGTTGCTGCGGGGAACGTGGCGTGTTGCAGCCGCACTGCTGCTGCTGCTGCTTGTGGGATGATGATAGATGATTTCCTGACGTTCATATTCGTTAAAATAGTTCTCGACAACGATGCCACTGGCTGCTGATGCTGCTGCTGCTGATGCTGCTGCTGCTGCTGTTGCTGTTGCTGAAGTTGCATCTCCCAGCGCTGCTGTCATCAAAGCCGGCGACGCTTGCTGCTGCTGCTGGGCGAGGTTGCAGCTGCTGGTTGTGTTGCTGCTGTGGCTGTTGCTGTTGCTGTTGTCGGGGTGGCCAGAACTGGTGGTGTTGCTATTATGGAAATTGGCTGCTCGGGGCACCACATCGGGGGGCGAGGTGCAGCGCTCTGTCTGCGGCATATAGTAGTGTAATCGTTGATGTTGCTGCTGTGCTGGCTGATATGGCTGCTCCCATTGCTGATTGTTTCTGTGTCGTTGTTGATGTCGCTCGTTCCTCAACTGTTGCAGTTGATGATGCTGCTGCTGCTGTTGCTGCTGCTGCTGATGTTGCAGTTGCTGATGTTGCAGTTGCTGATGTTGTTGCTGCTGCTGCTGCTGACGCCGACCATGCCCCCTGCCCCCGTGCCCCTCAATGGTCGGCGTCAGATATTGTCAGAAGATGCCATCCCAGTTTAATACAACATTGAAATATCAGGACAACGTGAGTCGCCCTCATAATGGCACTAAACCGTTGCGCGTCGTCGGATTGCGGGCCATATAGATGTCCATGTCGTGATCCGTCCAGTTGTCCGATGTATCGCAGTAGTTGTTCAGCGTGTGCGTCGATCCCGCCTGCGAGTACCTGCAAAGCAATCCAAAAAGCCAGCCGTTCGGTTGGCGGTTGGCATCGATTATATCAGAGATTCACTCGTGCAACACTGACGCATTGCCCAATGCGTTTGTGCAGCAAAACAGTAGAAATGCTCGAATCGAAGCGAAACGCAATTAAAATTAATGGAATCAGTGGAAATTTATACAGCGGGGGTATGGGAATGGGAAAGGGGCCTTTGGGTTAGTAGTGAGTAGTTAATAGTTAGTGGACTGGTGAAAGGAATGCATGTACACACTGTAGTTACAGAATTTTTGAACACACATCAATGAAAGTTTGATTTGATTGCGGCGATGGATAGTTGCCAATCAAGGCTGAAAGTAAAGCGAGGAAGCAGTTCGAAAGTGTTTCGGTTCGGGCTTGGAAAAGCCAAGTTAGCCAAGTTGGCCAAGTTAATTACACTGAAATCAGTTAGTATTTATGGTAGATTAATCTCTATTTTGTACTCAGATTCAAGTTATTGGTAAGCAGAACTGAGAACTTAAGTAGGAACCGTCAATCGAGAAGTATGCAGATGTAGTCATCCTCTAAGTTCAAGGTGAAATATATTATGAAGCAGCGCACGCGAATCAAAGGTGTTTGATAAACAACTGGCTCATTAATCAATATCTGGCTATTTTTCTCACGATTTCCGAGAAACTTGCGATTAAATTTGGCATTGAAATTTTAGGAGACGGCCCCACCCCATTCATAAAAAAAACTCATTAAAATAACAACAAACAAAAGTCGGAAATCAGAGTCTAAAAAAAAAAAGAAAGAATTGAAAGTGTTGTTTGGTCTGTGTGATTTGTAATCCGTGATAAGCGCTTAACGACGATCTCGTAGTGGGTGTGAGCTGCATTTAATTAGTTTGATTTGCCGGACTCCGGTGAGCTGTGTGCTCTACTTACCGACTTCCCGGTCGATGGTTGTGTATGTGGGTGGTGTTCAGCTGCTCCCGGGATCTGGAGCGTGGTCGGGATCTGCGGGCGCTGGAGGCGATGCTGGCCGGTCCGCCGCCGCCCACCATTCCGCTCATGGCCATCAGGCTGCTCACGGGCAGTCCGTTGGCTCCGCCTCCTCCGTTGCCGCCCAGGCCACCGCCTCCTCCGTTGCCGCCGTGAATGGATCCCGCGTAGGAGGCACGGGACATGCGCTCCGAGGCGGCGGCCAGCGACTGGCGGGATTGGCGCAATTCCGGCCGGGAGTTCACCAGGTTCGAGGGGAAGGCGCTGCCCAAGTAGCCGCGGTGCGAGTTGTTCGAGAAACTGTGCTGCGACTGTCCGTCCGCCAGGGATCTACTGTAGTTGCGAGTGTGTGGGCGTGTGGGTGTGCGGTTGTGGTTTGTGGGCATGTGTGTGTGTGTGTGTGTGTAATGCATAAACAAACAATGAAACAATCGAATCGAACGAACGTAATAAATAATACGTGTAAATAATGCAGCAGGCACGGAATGCATGGCAAGCAAATGTTTGGTTCGCCGCGGATTGCAGAGGGCTAAAGAGTCGACTCACCTCGATTTGCCCACCTTGCCGGGCATTCCGGAGAAGTGGCTCCTCATATCATCCGGCTGCTCCACGGGATATATGCGCGGCCGCGGTATCGAGCGACCACTGTAGGCCGACACTTGATCCCATTCCTGCAATGCAGATTTCTAGGCTTAAGCTCAACTCTTTCATTTAACTTCTCATTTCCATTTCCACACGCTCAACTAGCGCTTTTGACCACCTTCTTCTACTTAATTGAGTGCTCACTTATTCTGAAAGCAGCCTTGCCAAAAAAAAAAAAATGGAAACGGAAGATTGGCAATCTGAAATACTTTTGCACTCGCATTATTTATCTGAGCCGCGCTCCACTTAGTGTGCTGCCCCCCCATAAATGCAATCAACAGCCATCAAATCGCGTCGTTGCCAATTTCCCGTAGTCATGGACTAAGTCCCAAATCCCAGATAGTCAGCTATCCGGCAACCCGGACAGAAAGTCAGCCAGTCAGCCAGTCAGCCAGCTATTTAGTTGGCCAGCCAGCCGGGAGCCAGAAGTGGCAACAATTTCTTGGCAAGCTCCTCCTCGAGCCAAACCAAGTGGAGGCCCAGAGGGCGGCGATTGGGGTGCCCGGCGGGGGACTACTCACCTTGTGATTGTTAAATGCCGATAGCGTTGCAATGGAGCCAAGTGGTCCCGGTGAACCGGTCGGACCGCAGCAATTAACGGGCAGACCTCCAATTGGCAGCGGACTCTTCTGCTGGCTGCTTTGCAGCTTGCGGGAGCGTCTGGGGAAGATACAAACGGGGCAAGGATGAGTCTCGCAAAGAAATGGGGGTCCTAAATACCCTTGCCAAACAAGCAATCGCATCATTTATCTCGGTTTATAGCTATAAACGGCGATTCACCTAGTTAAGTATTAGTTTTCGAGCTTTGCAAAGTAAGCTACTTAATGAAAGTCCTGCACTTCACATACACATACACGTAGCTGCACTGTGTAGATAAAAATAAATTACATGGCTTGGATAATATATGTATATGAAGCAAGGGAAAGGCACACACAGTTTATCCAAATTTAGGAGGGCATACCTGGGTTTGACATAAGCCGGACTCTTTGCTTGGCCTGCAAGTGGAGTCAATGATAATCTTAACAAGCTTCCTAAACAAATTACAATAACCCTTAGCAGAGTACAATGGGTTGCACCGAAAGATGATGAAGTGTAAAGATACTTTGCACGGCGCAGAGCGTAACAAATTCCAAGAATACACTGTATAGGAAAGTGGCCACGACTTAAGGACCTGCGATAAATCAGCCAGCCACTTTGCACAGCAATTGGCTTTGTCCGTGGCTCAGTTGCTGGGTAATAACTCTTTGGCCGGAAAGGAAAGCAGAGGAAAGGAAAGGAAAGGAAAGCAAAGGAAAGGAAAGGAAAGGAAGGGAAAGGAAAGGAGTGGAGTGGAGTATTCAAAGTGTATAGGAACCCACCTGCTGGCAGCGATAAAGACAATCACGGCCACAATGATGGTGCCACAAATGGCTGCACTGGCCGCAATCGTTATCTTGTCCATGTTGGAGGCCTGCGAGGCGACGGTGCGAACTTCGCGGCACTGCTGGTAGGGCACCGTCTCCGGGGTCACGTGCAGCTCCTCCAGCGAGATGACGCACACGATGATGCACTCCTGGGCCGGAACATTCTTGATCTTGAACTCGCGCTCGCTGGACTCCAGCGGTGGTCCCTGCTTGAAGGCCTTCTCGCCGAACAGGCGGTAGACCACGCGGAATCCCAGGATATTCGCCGTGTCCGAGTCCCACTGGATGATCACGGAGCTGTCCTGCCGGAACGCGTGCTTCACCTGCACCTCGTTGGCGTCGTCGATGCGAGTGCCCCGCTGCGGTGGATAGCCCAGGACAAGTGGTGGCCTCTGCGGCTTGTGGAGGCTTCCTGCTCCTGCACTATTGCCATTGCCATTGGTCACTCCCTGGCGCCAGCCCGGCGCCTGCTTGCCATTGCCGTGACCCGTGGACGTGGAGGATGAGGATGAGGATGAGGAGGAGGAGCTGCTGCTCGTCGTGATGGAGGTGGCCTGAACTGTGCCCGTTCCATTCGCCGGGGGACTGGCAGCTGGCGAAGCTATGGTGGCCGATATCGTTGTAGTTGCCTTGGTCGGGGGACGAGTCTGTTGCAGTTGGTATAGGAAATATAGTTGGTATAGGTATCATATGTATATACTCAAAAGTTAACTCTTAAAGCTCGATTAAGTTTGTTTATTTGATTCAAAAGTACTTTAAGCATGAACCATCAACGGAGTGCGAATAATGTCCCTTGATTTATGTGACAAAGTGTAGGCGAATGTACAGACACTTTATGCCACCATGATATACTTCCGCCTTTTTTTTTTTGCATTTTATTTGCCCGCAATTGTTAACTTAACGATGCCGCCCGGTTTTATCACCTGCCCACTCACCGTACTCCGCCTGGTCGTTGGCTCCGCTGTGGTGGTCGTTGTGGTTGTTGTGGGTGTCGTTGCCGAGGTGGTGCTGCTCACACTGCTGGTCACCGGCGCAGAGGCAGCTGTGCCAGTGCCCACTGTACCCGTTCCCGTGCCCGTGCCCGTGCCAGTTTCATATTCCACGGAGTCGGGCGAGGAGGGCATGGTGGGCTTCAGATTGTCGGCCAGGCCGACGGGTCCACGGAGGGCCGCATCGGCAATGTCCGGGCAACTCAGCTCCTCCGGCTGAATGGAGTAGAAGCCGCGGTCCCGGAAGCGTGGTGGGGTGCCACAGAACTGGGGATTCCGTTCGCGCGATGTAACCTAAGGCCATGTGGCCAAACCAAAACGCAGTTAATGAAACGAAAGTTGGCAAGTTGGCAATGAGATCCAATCGGAAATGGGCCATTTGACAACAAGTTTTATCGGGACAATCAAAAAAAATGTGCGAACTAGGGATGCTGGAATTTGTCGCTTACATTTACCAAAGGAATGTTTGGTATCGAATTGAATCAAGTTTAGGTCATTGAGTTCCGGGAAACGAGTCCATTAAATATTTATGTAGAAGCTTATAGCTACAAAGAGTTTGGCCAAATTGAAGATTGGCTAGAATTCATTTGAAATGATTTGTGTGGCATCCAGTTCCGATTCTCGATTGCATTTCGCTTTAAGGGATGCACTGGCCACTGGCCACAGCACTCACCTGCAAGTCGCCGTTGCGAATCCACTCAGCCACCCATCGCAGCTTGCAGTCGCAGTGGAGGAACCTGCCTCCGAGGGAGAGTCCGCGGAGTGTGGCATTCAGATGGGCGAAGGCGCCTTCGGGCACGCTGCTCAGTGGATTTCCGTCCAGGGCCAGCAGGGTGATGCCCGGATTGCCCCGGAAGGCGGCCTCCGGCAGGCTGGTCAGCAGATTGAAGCCAATGTCCAGGACGCGCAGCTCCTTCAGCGAGTGCACGGCTCCGATGGGAAATTCGGCCAGCAGGTTATTGAGCAAACTTAGTGAGCTCAGTGTTTTTCGCACGCCGGCAAATGCCGTTTCGCCAATGCTCTGGATGAGATTCCTCTCCAGATTGAGGGCAGTCAGGGCGTCCAGACCATCGAAAACCCGGATTCCGCCCGCTCCCGGCAGTTCTTTGATGCCATTTTGGGAGAGATCTAGGAAGGCCAGGCTCTTCAGGCCCCTGATACTTTCCGGTACCTTTCGCTGCTTTGTGCCCTTCAGGTTCAGGTTCTTCAGGTTCTGCTCCAGCCCCCTAAATGCATTGCTGGCCAGGGTAACATTGTTATCGTTCAGTTTGAGGGTGGAGAGCTTTGTCAGGCCCACAAAGGCGTCGTCGGGAATATGAGTGAGCTGGTTTTTGGACAAATCCAGCAGGTTCAGCTTGCCCAGAACCTTGAGCGCCTCCACTGGCACGTCGGCCAGCAGATTATCCTGCAGATTGAGATTCCGCAACACCGACTCCTGTCCCTTAAAGGCACCCGTCGCAATCCTCTGGATGCCGCAGCTGGAGAGCTGCACATTGTGCAGGCTCAAATTGCTGAAAACGGCATTGGGCAACTCGGCAATCGTGGAGTTGTTCACGTACAGCAAATCCACGGGCTTCAGGCGGGCATGGGTGTTCATCGCAGCCAGGAGCTGAGAGAAGTCCACCTGGATAACAGGGAATAAACGGTTGTAAAACCAACGACTTAAGTATTGTAGAACGAATTTATGTGGACTTAATGATATGCTTGGATACCATAAGATACACTTGAAGTAAATTAAGAATCTATTCCCACCTGATCGCATTGCACGGACAGCTCCCTGCCCAGATTGTAGGCGCAGATGCAGCTGGTCTGCAGGTCGGGCACATCCCGCTGCCAAGGACACTGGGCGTGGATGAGTGGGAGTAGCAGGAGCAGGAGCAGGAGCAGGGGCGTGGTCGCTGCTGGTAAAGCTGTTGTCGTTCGGCCTGGTCTCATCTTGGTGCCGGCATAGAGCTGCAAGTAGTAAATGGGAGAGGACGGCTCAGTGAAAAAGTGAAGGTTGTCTGGGACAGTCCGGCAATAAATTACCCAATTAATACTGTCGCCTGGCAGGCAAATCTCCCCCTGTTTCCTAGTATCTTTCACTGGTCAGTTGGTCAAGGATACGCATGGGGGTAAGTGTCTGCGAGTAGAAGTGTGCACAGCAGAAAATAAAGTAAAAGTGGTGTCCAGAAGCATCTTCAAATATACGTATAGATTGCGCATTCCTTATTTTACTAGCGCACAATTGACATGATGTTTTTCTCACTGCAGGGGAAGTGCAAGTGGGCAAGTGGGCAAGTGGGCAAGCTTTATCAATCAGTTTTGGCAGGCTACTTTCAATTTCATTTTCATGCTCGTTAGACAGCAAACAGTGCGTGAAAGGAGAACCCCATCCCATCCCATCCCATCCCATTCCAGTGATCCGATCCTTGGGGCAGTTTAGTTTTGATTAATTTGCCCGTCTGCCTGGCTGCGCCTGTCAAACGAGGTGCTTGAGCTGGCCTCTTCCGCTCCTCTTTTGGCCATAAAATAGGCATAAAAACCAGGGTAAGCAAGACGTAGCGAACGTCAATCCCTCGCAACCCTTTGGGGACTCCTTTTCAGAAAAAGGAACCGCCGCCAAACGCTGGAAATAAAAAAGTGTTGCGCGGCGCAGCTTTTTGTTGGCCATTTAATTTAATTTGGCCGCATCATAAAAAAGCCAAGCACGTGATGGTGCCCCCTTTTCACCGCCTAACCACCACCAGTCCCCATTTGTTCGCCTTTAACCCCTTTTGAACCCCCCCAAAAATGTGGCACCATGCAAACAATGGACGATGACTTAAGGGTCAGCAAAGAAGCTCTTGACCTTTTTGCATAATCATGAGTTATGATGACACACACTTTTCCCCTCCTTCGCTCGTTATTGTCTCACACAATTTTTATTCCCGCAGATCATTGTTATATTATGTGATTTCAAGCAGAAATTTCAGATGAAAAGGCACAGGTGAATGGACTGCCTGCTATTCTTCGTCGGCCGAATCAATGCAGATGCAAAATAAATTAATCAAATTAGTGTTTTGCGAGTGTTTAGAGGAAATCGTGGAACGAGGAAAACTTGTGCATTGCTCTTAAAGCTGCCGTGCCCTAATCAATCAAATAATACAATTTGCCGTACAGATTTCCCGTATAATTTCAATTGAAAGTTGGCGTTTTTGGAGATGTTAGTCGATTGCAAATTCAAACCTCAACTACCCCCACTTTTTCGCTCCTCTGCAACTGGCGGCCGAACCGCAGGGTAATAATTAAACTGCACGCTCCGCTGCATCGCAAATAATAATCAACATTTTGTCTTTTGATTGATAGTTTTTCCTCCATCTGGGCAGCTGTGTCACGCCTCCCTGAGTCCGCAACCCGAAACCAGAAACTCCAAATCTGAAATCCGAAATCCGAGATCCATAAGATAAATCCCCGGGTGCAGCGGAGGCTCTGCAGTTTGATGTCTCAATTTTTCCGATGCGCCTGACTTCATTTTTCATGGCAATTGGGTGTTTTTTTATTTTTGCTGGGCTGGCTCTGCCTTAATTCAACTTATAAATTGCATTACGTGGCTAAATCCGCAAAAAAGCAGCGGGCAGAAATATATTATATTTCAAGCTCCACTGTGCACTCGCCACTCGTCCGGCTCTTTCTCATTTCTCACTCAGCTGTCTGGCCACAAATTTAATTAAAAAATTCTTGCACCATTTTATTCCCTTTCTTTCATTCGCGGCGAGTCGCCTTTTCTTGTTTTCTTCTGCGTATTAATTGCATCACTAAATTTTTTAATGCGCGCAAAGTGCGAGAATTGCAGCGGGAAAACAAAGCGGGAAATGCAGTGCGACTGAATAAATGGAAATCGAAAAGACAGCTCAAATTACATTTTCCTATCGAAGGGATGGGCTATTTATAAGCTGAATCCCTGAATTTGCCACCTAAAACTTGTACAGAACAGAGATATCAGTTTTCCCCAAACCATTCTTTCCAATAGAATAGAGATATAAGTTTTCTCAAAAACTTTTTATATCTTTACTAAATTTATAAATCAGATATTTTGAATTTAACTCAGGTTAGCCCAGGGTATTTTATATCTTTACTATATTTTTACCTCAAAAATGTTGTATTTAACTCAGTTTAACCCAGGGTATTACAAAAAGTGCACCTTTTTGCCTGCCCAGCCGAAAACTTGAGAGGTGCAAATGATTTTCCTATTCCTCTCACTCGTTGGCCGTTTCTTTTGTTGTGGCCGCATAATTATTCACTCTTTTTTATTTTTTGGCGGTCGGTGGCTTGGCAAATTTGCATTTTTAGACAATGGTCGAGCGGTTAATTTTTTTTGCGCTCTGTTTTTGTTTTGGTGGATTTTTTCAGCCACCTGCCTTGCGGGCCAAGTTGGGCAATCTTCTGGTCCCATCACACACCTCTAGGCACAAAAATGTTTTAATTGAAGTTTATTCGGCAAAAGCCGGGCATTCTTCTTGTGGGCGTGGCTCGGGGGCGGCTGTGGGCTTAAGGTCACATAATGCTGTTAAGCATTTAAGTGGATTAGAATTTCTGAGGTTGGCAAAAGTGAGTTTGTTTTTTGTGTTCTGTGCTCTCGAGGAAAAAGTTGTCAATTGAAAAGTTTATATATAGATGGGATTATATATAGAACTGGCTGCTTTTCGGGTCAGCTTGACCAGGTGTGAGTGCGTGGGTAGATCATTTTTTGGGTCAGCTTAGCCACAGGAATTAAATGGAGAGCACCATCATCATAAACTGGGTTGCTTTTTGAGCTTGAACCGATGAAGTTTGAAGCCGTTTCGGGGCATATTAATTTTGCATTTTCAGGGGAGAATTACTTTCAGCGCGGCGTTGGAAGGGTTGGAATCCTTTGAAAAGGTCGCAAGGCAAAGCTTTGAGTTCAACTAATTTGTTAAAGCTAATAAAGCACTTTAAATTAATAAATATTTGATACTGTTAAGTTGTCGCACTTCCTGGGCGCTTGAATTATCCAATAAATTCCTTGGAAATCCCCTGCCAAAATCCCCCTTTAAATATTCCGGCTTTAGCATTCCATTTTGGCTCTGTGGCCAAAAAACAATTGCCATTTAACCGCAGCTTATCCTTTTGGCCATTGAAGCCGACTAAATTGTTCTGTTGCCCACACAAAAATAAACGTAAACCGGGCTAGTTTATTGGGGCAACCCCAATGGGGGATGGCAATGGTGGGCCATCTATTAAGCCCGGCAGAAATAGACATAGAATTAATGACTTGGAGCACACTTGATGTTCTTATTTTAGTGCAGCCAAAATAAGTGTGTCGAGGAGATGGCCAAATGCCTAGAGAAGGGACATTGTCAAGTGGCCAACATTAGGTCAATAAAAGCCAAGAGCCATTTGTCAGCCAGCTTGCTCGGTCGCCCGCTGTCAAGTTGAGTGCAATTTTAGCCACTTTAAAAACCTTTTAAGCAGCTGCTCCGCCACTGCAGCTGTCCACGCAGCCACTAATAAGGCAACTTTTATGCAAATGCCAAGTGCAGGAGCTGCAAGAGCTACAGGAGCTACAGGCGCTGCCGGGCTCCCCTTTTTCGGTTGCCCAACAGGCAGCCACCGTCCTGGTCGAAATAACTCACTTCCCCCTTAATGCAGCCCATGTAGCCGGGCCCAAAAGCACACTCAGCTCCAAACCTACTCCGCTCCAAAAGTTCACCGAACTCTTGGGGCTGAGTCACCTCCACTGCTCGGGCTCATTGGCTATGCAAGGCCAGAGGGCCACGCACGCGTTGACAGCCATGATGAGCGTGAATATCAATTGGTCTACCAGGAGGGGATAGATACATATGTGTGTCTGTACGTGGGACCCTCCCATAGTTAGCTCTGATGTATGCATGGCGACTTGGCCGAGAGAGCTCGCTTTTGGCCGCCTTTGTCGGGTTTATTGTCAAGTCGGCGACTGAGATTGGCCCGAAGAATGTGACTGATATGCCCACATGGCGGCGGTAGATTTGGCCCAGCCATGAAAAGGTTGGAGCATAAATTAAGACTCAGATGAAATCTTAAACTGGAAACACTGTGATCCAAAGAAGAAGTGAAGTTACAATCACAGAGAAGAAGGCAGTTTCTTTAAAGCCCACTGAAGCGTTGAAAAAGTTAAAAGTTAAACACGTATGTAAGCAGAAGAGAATCCAATAAGGCACATAAACGAAACCAAACAGCATAAACCTAATTAATTAAGTGAATGTATCAACACCTCCGCTGTTGTTCTCAACATGCTAACACCTTCGAATGCCCTGGATTTCCCCCAGAATTTCCGCTGGCTTTCCCGACACGCGCACCTGCCTCCTCCACCAGAAACTCCAGATGCTCAACGTTTGCGTGGAGCGTCGCGTGCAACGGGAGGCGAATAGCAAAAGAAAATCCGAGGGAATGGTGCGAAAAGCTAGTGCTGAGGAGGAGGAGCTTGAGGAAGGCGATGAGGATGGGGATGGGGATGAGGACGACGACGAGGGAGAGTTCTTTGACTGCGATGATCTGATTGCCGGTGGGGGCTCACCCACGAAAGCAGTTCTTAGTCTGAAACCCGAGGGTCGCCTCAGGCGTTTGAACAACGAGCGATTGCTGGAGGAGCCCGATGAGTATCTGTATATCCCCGAGACGCAGGACCCGGTTCCAAAGACCGAGGATCAGCTGCAGGACGATGCCGAAGTCATGCTGAAATTGGGACCCGGTTCCGGCCTAACCACCCAAATGATGTGCACTTCACTGCTCTCCGATATGGAGGCCTTCAAGGCCGCCAATCCCAGGGGCGCAATGGAGGACTTTATACGCTGGTACAGTCCCAAAGACTGGGAGGAGGTCACTGATGGTACGTGACTTCCATATGATCAAGATTAAACATTTATGCATATCATGTTTTATTACAGAACTGGGCCAGGTGAAGCATCAACTAAGTATTCGAATGACCACTGAGGGCAACACCTGGCAGAAGGTGTGGGAACAGGCCCAGGCCGTTCCTGTGAGCAGACAAAAAAGGCTATTCGACGACACCAACGAAGCTTTGAAAGTGCTTCACTATTTGGAGACCCGGAAAATGCACGAGATCTACAATCTGACCATAATTCCCCTACTGCACTCAGCTATACTGAAACTAGCAGTAAGTAATATTCAACTCGTAAAAAATGTATCTTAATAAACACTTATTTACAGGACATTCTAAGCGATGCCAAACTGGAAGATTTGTTCAGCGCCCAGATAGAGAAACTTCTCAGCGATCTCTGCCGTCTCTCGCGGTCTCAATCGGATGACCTTTCGCCAATAAAACCCTTATTAGACGACCTGGCCGAGTTGGAGCGACGGTTCTACCAGTTCAAGTGCTTCGAGCGACTATCGGGCTATCCGCAGAAAAGCACTCTTCATCAAGTGAAACTTCAGTTCGAGGAGATCCTCCGCAATGACAACTGTTGCACGATTGTAAATCGAAGACTGACCGCAGCTGGCGACGGCACTTTGTATGACATACTCATACCCAAACTGGAGGAGGACATGTCCGATCGGCTGATAAGCAAGGATTACATCATTCGCTTGGATGGGGACACCAAGAGCACAGAGAAGGGGCTGTATTTGGGCCCACAGTTCATGAGGGCCATTGTAACCGGGGAGAAGCTGAGACTTTGTGGAGCGTTTACAGAAAGTACGGCGTTTGTCTAAGGCAAATGTTGTAACTATCTAAACACATGTATGCTAGTGTAGTTATATAAAACTAATCAAATTAGACATCAAAAATAGATCTTCACACAATTGTAATAATTCAGAATAGCTGGAATGTAGCTCCACACTAAATATTATCTTATAGTAATAATCATGCTACTCAAATTGGTGTTATTGGTGCTATGTAAGGAAATAAAAGTACAGTAGAATCAACTACATTGTGGAACACCATTTCCTACCAATCTCTTAGCTCCATCTTGCTGCATCGTTTTCGGGGAATTGCCCTCTGAGATCTCGGCCTCATATAATCGCATAATCACTTCTGCAGCCGCAAGCCTTGGGGCCAAAAGAAATCCGCACGGAAACTCCACTTGAATGACAGGCCAGGAAAGCGAGGAAAGCTCTTCTGCTACTTTTCCTAGACCAGCAAACTTTGGCCAGGCAATTGCCGAAATGCGAGGAAATGCCGGTCGGGGCCATAAGCAAATTGTGGGCCATGTTTAACTGGAATTATTTTAAGCGCACACTTCGGCCAAGAAGAAATAGGAGGAGGGCCCAAGCATCGCTGGCGAAAGAGGCGGCATCGAGGGACCTGGCAGACATAAAACATTTCTCCACCGGACTCGTTTGCTCCTCGGGTTTGCTGGTAATGTTTTCTCCACTAAATTACCTACGGGCAATAATTGTTTTGTGTACATGTCGGTTGTTGTGCCTGTTGTTGCCCCATAAAGCTTGCAACAATGTTACCAGCACTACGAGCCCCCATTCCCAACGCAAAAACTAACCCTTTTTCGCCGCCTCTGGCCAGCCGAAAATGTAGGAGTGCAAAATAAATTTGTATTTACTGCATTTGAGGGCAGGAATTATGTGAGTGCCTGTGCATTTCGTTGCACTTGGCCCGGTGCTCAAATGCAGGGCATCTGCTGGATGTACATAAGTGCCAAACTAGCCGGCTTCCACATTCCGTACTGGCATCCATTTAAAGGCTTAAGCTTGTTGGTAATAATAGTGTGTATGCAGATTAAGTGGTTATTTTTGGAAAATGCGTAAGACTGCCAAGTCAGGATGTAATTTCAAGGACGGCTGATTTTTATTAGCATTAACACTGTGTAATATTATATATGATATCGAAGCGAAAGCTATTCTTGCCTCTTTTGTGGACACATCAGCTCCTCTTGACCACTGGACTTCCATTGTCCTAGCTCGTCCTTTGTGGCACTGACACCTTGCAAATGGCCTTATGACGCCATTAATCGAAGGACCATCGACCATCGACCATCGACCCACTAGATGAATTTATTGTTGGCTGCCTTTGCGAATTCATAGTTAGTGACCATTCAATAAATCAAAGAACGAATTGTGCATGCGAAAGTAAGCCAAACATATTGCAAATGATATTCATACGGACAGCGCAGATATGTGCTACTATATGTTTATGTGCAATGAAATAATATTGCAAAAAAGGCAAAGCGAGCTTAATTAAATTCTTGCATTCAATTTGGCATGAAATGGCTCGATTTCGAAGGGCGAGTGAAAAGTGGAGTTCGCTTCCAATTGATTTGCTGGCGGTTTTGTGGTCCACCTTCGTTTGTCTGCGTGGATGTTACAATCTTGCTGATGCAGTTGAATTTTAATGAAACTTTTTCTATCCCCCAGTTATTTTCCCCTTTTTTTTTATTATTTTGCGCAGTAAATTGAATTATAGCAGGCCACACACACACACACACACACACACACACACACAGACACATACTCAGTCGCTCGTTGAGATTTTCAATTTTCTATTGAACCGACTGGGAGGCGACGGAATGAAATGAAGGAAAATCATAAAAGTCCTTTTCCAGAAAGCGGCTATTGCACTGCTCTCCGCTACATGAATTATTCAGCCAACAAACTGCAATGATAAGCACTCTTCCACTGCCCTGCCCACAGCCCATAATTCAGCTGAAAATTCCCTCTTAAATTCATAATAAAATATGCAATAAAATATGCAAAAGCCTTGCCAAGTGCCAGAGACCTTAAATAATAATAGGGCATACTGGGATATGGATATCCATGGGAAGCCCCCAAAGTAAGCCCAGTCCCGCTAAGCTGCACAAATTTGCATATTCATTGCAGAAAACGAACGGAAAAACCAAAAAACTGAGGCGGATTATAAGTTTCAGCACTCAATAATTAAAAGTAAGCAATAAAAAGAAAATCGCATTGGAAAAGTGGAGTGCTGGAACTCGAAATACTCATCGTTTCAAGCTCATACTGGAAATTCTAATGAAGTAAATAATTAGAGACTCATTATATGGATTTTAGCTTGGGACTATTTTTAGTAGAGACTCTCAATTGCTACACATTTTCCTTTCCATAGGAACTTGCCGGAAAATCCCATATTAAATGGAAAATTAAGCTTAAATCAGCCTTAACAACAAGGAGCGGCACATTCAGTTCAGTTGAGGGCAGGTGGGATTACTAGATGTCTTCTTACATATTTTTCTGTCATCTGCACCTGTACATACTTATGTACATAATATGTATATAGTATGTAAATTCGTATATGTGGTGTGACTGCAATCTGGGGGAGCACGCGTCTTAAGCGGCTTATTACTGATTTACCTGTTGTCGTATGCATAAGTAGGTAAGTAAGGAGCAAGGAGATGGGCTTAAATTATGAATACTCGTGGGCAGACTCAAGTGGCTCACCTGCACCCGAATTCTCCCATTTTCGGCCAGACTATTGGCACTTGAGCTCTGCAGAGTGATGGCAAATAATTGTAATTGAAGATGCCAATTGTTTGCCAGCAATTAGCCCCTCCGATGGGTGTGTATGTATATACGTATATATATATACTATATATCGTAATGATGTATGCTGAACAATGGGAATTTTTTGTGGGGGCTGCTGATGGACGCCTTCGTCGTTTTTGCCTTCGTACATTTTTTGTGTGGCTGCGATGAAATCATTTCTTTATATGGGAATATGTAAAACAGGGTTGGGCTATCGAAAAATGTACATATTGGCTGCTAATAATTTTAAAGCCACATCCGCTTGAGTAAACGACCTTAACTAATGTGGCTTGGCCTAAACGTTTGGAGTTTACCAACTATTTTCTGATTTGACTGGCTGCATTGAAAGTTATTATGTAGTTATAGCCTTCAAATATCTGTAGCTTGTATGCTAACTATTTTTGCCTATTTTGTATACATTTTTTATAAACATCTGAATGTCTTTAAGACTTTTGCCAAATTACTGTACTGTAGATATGTAGGTTGAAGTGCCAAACAAATTTAATTCGGTTTGACTGCTGGCGAAACATTACTTTTCCGTGCTCAACCGATTTTCCAGTTTCTCAAGCGAAACCCAGAGTATCTGCCAAAATGGGATTATTGATATGAGTCTTGTAAACCTTGTTTGTTTGGTTGCTCTTCCTCTTGCCGTTTCTCCCCCCCGACCCCCGCCCGGAGCAAATATTTGCAATTTGGATGGGAACCGCTCGCCCGGCTTAAAGCTTTAAAAACTTTGTAATATCGCCTCCAGTTTCGCCAGTTTCGCCAGTTCCTTGGCAGCCAGACCGAGGGCGAAGTTAGGGCCACGCAGATCAACCCATCTGTCAGGAGGCTGCCGTGGCAGGCAACTGGGATGAAGATGGGTGCTGGAAGAGGGGGGCCAGAAGTCCGCTGGCTGGGAGGGGTGGTGGTGGGGGGGGGGGGTGCGACATTTATTAACGTGGCTTGGGCGTGGCGGCAGATGCTGCCAGAAAGGTGTTAAGTGGCAGATACTCGGGAGGAGGAGAAATGATGATGAAGCGAATCTCACATATCAGCATAAATAAATTTAAGTGTCGAGCAGCAGAGGCACAAAGAAATCTGCGTAAATTTCGCTGCCATCCGACCGATGCGGCATAAATATAAATTATCCGCGAGGACGCGCATCTCTTCTTTTTAATGATAAAAAATATTGCAAATGTGTGCCAGCGGAACAAACAAAATATTTATGGAAATTATTCGGCGCGTGGCCGTTGATTTCGCTGCCGCTTGCACGCACGACTTCTTCATTTTTAATGGCTAATTAAATTGGCAAGCAGAATTCAGAAGTTAAGGCTAAAACTGGCCGAGCCGAGAACTCAATGCAAAAGTTGGTCAACGGAATTGCAAATCCAACTGGAAGAGCCGAACAGCAACAACGACGGCAGTGGACAAATATACCCGTAGATACATATGTACACATATGTATGTACTTGCTCAACATCACACATACGCACTGTTGGCCGAGGGAACTCGCAAACATTTGCGCCAAGTTAACTGCGGTCAGATTTTCGGCTCCTTCAACCATTCTGCTATTAAACGGCGATGGCAGCCAAATAGAAGACAGACCTTATCGTATTATAATAGTACATAATAGTACATAATAATAGTATAATAGTACATAATAGTGCATTTGTTTTTTATTCACGCTCAAAGCAAGATATTTTCTTAGATGAAACGGTACATTCAGATCGAATCATCCAATTATTCGCAGCCTAACCCACTTCCAGCAAAACGACCTCATCATAACTCGCTCCATCACTGACCCATTTTCAGCTGTGCCATTCGAGTTTTTGCGTAACGACGAACGCACCTTACTGCCATTTCGCCAGAGGCACTTGGCCATCTCTAATAGGAAATGCATTTGGCGCTGTTCAAGTAAATTACGTCAGCGGCTTGCCACACACACAGTGGACGAGGGGAGGGTGTGGAATAAGTGCCCCAGCATGGGCTGCTTAAAACATACAGCACTGCACAAGGAGAAAACTGATACAGATTCATAGCACTTTCGAAATGTTAAAAATTACTCTGATATATAGTTTATTTTAATTAAAAGATGCTGTGGTGCTCAAGCTGGAACCATGAGTACTATCAAATGCTCTAACATATTTTACATTCTTCTATGGTATACTGTCTCCCCAACATTCTGAGTGTGTGTGTGTGTGTGTGTGTGTGCGGCGCTTGCTCCAAATATGGGAGCAGAGACAAAATGGAATCGGCGCTGTTGTTGCTGCGGCGATTGGATCCCATCCGTTTGAAAGAGTTGAAGTCGAGAGTTGGCTGGGAACGCGCCTCGATTCGAATTGGGTCAGCTTGGGCATTTTTGGTCCGAAGAAGAAGAACAAGAGGAGGAAGAGCGGGAAATGGGGGGAGGGCCTAGCTAACGGTTAATGTTATTGCGACTTGCCATTTATCGCCGTCCATTGTTCGCCACCAACTGAGATTCCCGGCGGCTTGGAGTTGCTTTTGCTTTTGGCTTTGGCTTTGGCTTTGGCTTTACAGTGGCTACAGTGCTTTTGGCTACTTGCTGCGAGCAAATCGCTTGACTTGGCTTTACGACCCATTGTAACGATAGCAGAAGCTGGGGAAAACGTAGAGGCAGAGCGGGAATTAACTTCTTCATTGTGCATTTGACCCAAGTGCCAAATGCAAATGTTGGCAAATCATCTCTAATTGCTCGGCTCTTTGGCGAAACAAAGTCTTGGCTGCACAATAATTGACAAGATATGATGCTCAGTTTATTTATTGCACAAATGCTTGAAAGGCGAAATTTTACTTGGCTGACAGAAGCATAAAATCATAAGCCCTGGCCAAGTGCCATTGACAAATTCAATTAATTTGCTCAAGTGGAAGGGCAAGCCATTGAGAGCGAAAGAGTTCACGAAAAGAGTTTTCATGCAGTGCAATCGATGTTTAAGTGGAATGAAGCTAATGGGAAATATTAAATCTTAATCAGAGTCAACAAAACAGTTTCGGAACTCATTTAAAAAAGTATTCAGAAAGTGCACTCCAACGCAGTGCCGGCTCGAAAACCGCATAATCAAGTTTTAATTATGCATAAATTGCCGGCACACACTTCCAACAGTTTTATCAGACACTTGCATAATTATATAAAGTTTCTCTATGACTTACTTTCCATTCGGCAAATCCTGTTTGATATTAAAAATGCGCTCAGGACAAAGAAACATTTGAGGCAAACTCAAACAGCGGCGAAAACTTCTGCCGCTTCTGAGGAAACTTGAAGAAATGAAAATGACAACGAGAAGTTCCTGTTCTGGCGCTTCAGCTCCTTTTTTGTTTTAGCTGCAGACACTGTCTTGTTGAGAAATTGCGCATATTTCCGTTTCCGTTTCCTGTGCAACGGCGTCCGTGTATGCGTGTGTGTGTGTATGCGTGTATGCGTGCATGCGTGTATGGGTGTGTGGGAATGTCTGTCTGGACTCTTTGCCAACTCTTTTTGCGACCCGAGCTGCAATTTTGGCTGCCTTCCTGTCGCTCGATGTCTGCGCATAAATTAAAGGTATACATTTTAAGCACACAAACCGCATGGCACATAAATGAAACTTTACGAATTTCAATTGTAATGAAATATTTGCAGTAACCATGAGTTATTCGCTTAAACATTTATTTATAACTTCTCAACTTTAAACCGGTTGTCCGACATCATGGAGCTTATATTATTCGATGACAGCAAAAACCTGACACTTTTTTAATGTTTATCAATATTTCTCGGAGCCTTTTTTGGTCGCTCGGCATTTGATATTGATGAAATTTAGCTTGCCATTGGTAAAAAATTTGTTATTTTTGATGGCCACCCAATCGGGCTACCGGGTACATATGTATGTATATATATCCCGGTTTTGGGGATGAGAATGAGAGGTGTACGGCTTTCAGGCAGTTCAATCAACATAGTTGACGTTTGATGTAAAATCCTTTCAAACGCATCTCCCAGATAGCCAGGGATTTTTGTTATTTTTCACAATACCCTGCTGAACCGCAGGTATGTACTAGCTAATAATTGCTAAAAAAAACATGTGATAATGTGTTACATCCTAACTCAAACCAAGTGTTATTAGAAAACAATATGAGCAATTGCAAAACCCCTTTAGTTTTTACTCAAGGCAACCATAAGTTGTACTAAAGGGTATCGCAGCAACGACCCCTTATAGATTTCCCTTCATGGCTTCTTATTTTTATGTAGACTTTACTATCCGTGTGAATTTTTACCAATATGTGGCATCCTGTTGACTGACTGCCGACTGATTGCGTATACGCGATGTGACAGTTTGCTGAAAATATGTTGCGTATACGCCCCGTCTACCGCTTTCTGCCACAGACACTCCCCAGGAGCAATAGTTGAGCTGGATGCTGGATGCTGGGTGCTGGGTGCTGAATGCTGGTACGCCTGTCTGCCTGAATCAAACCGAATGTGATTTTTAATTCTACAATTTTGACATTTGCGTTTGCATTTAAATTAGATTTTACGAGGCCACAAACATCCACAAACATCCATCCAATTTGAGGGTTGCCTATTGCCCCGCACATCGGAAAGTCGAGTGGATTGCAATGGGAGCATGACAAATGGGATTTCACTCCCGGCCATCTCTCAAAGTCTGCTCTCAAAGTTCTGGTGTCCTTGGATAGGTAACCAACCAATGGGCTCAGCTCGTTCGGGCCACTCTTCTTGCCACTAATTGAAACATTATTAACGGCCAAGTGTCTCAATCGGATTGAGAACAATCACGAGATTCGAAAGACAGAGAAGTGTCGATTCCACTTAATTGCATCATCCTCACTCACACACCGCAATCATTTTGCATCTCGTTTGGTGCCGGATCAAAAATAAAAGCGAAGAAGCCGCTTCATAAAATTAAACTTAATGGTGTTGATGATGTTCATTAACCGAGCGCAATCATAATAACGGCCAGGGAAGAAAATATTAAACACAAAATGGTGTAAAAATTAATTAAGCCCTAATGGCTGTGCAACATTTTTCGCAGCCACAAAACGGAGCTCGAGTAAAACAGATTTTGTATTTACCCGCACCGATCCAATGAGGAATAATTTAAATCGCTTTTGCGCAGCTTACGGCAGTTGAGTAACTCAATTTAAGCGAATATAATTAATAACATTATTTTCCTTGATACTCCACTAATTTCGGTTAACCACAATGACTGCTATAACATTTTACCTAATGGATTGCATATGGAAAACGTGCTCCCTCAAATATTAATTTCGATTTTTTGGGTCAGCTTGAGTGGAATCACTCATGTTGCTCATAAAATTTCCTCGAGTAGCTGTTCCAAAACACCAGGCTGTGAATTTTCAATCAAGCCTTTATACTCTTTCCTAATTCACATAACAAGCTCGTTCGGTTCAGTTCACATTTGGTTTACTCTGCATTTTTGGCACTGCTTCACATTTGTGGGACAAAAATTCATCGAATATTCGCAGGAACTGCCACTAAATTCGAGCACTTTTACACGAAATGACTTTTACGTATAAGGAACTTATAGACGTTGCCATTGGCTCCCCGGAATCGGGACACGTTAACTTCTACGCCTTGCATGTGCTGCTCACGTGCTTCGCCCAGCGATTGGAGGTCCTGGATGAGGTTGTCGAGCAGGAGGACTACATGGTGGCCAATGTGCGCTTGCAAAGCAGTTTATGTGAGTGGGGGAATTTTCATCCATTAAGTGCACCTGGAACCCTTAACATCTCAATGCGGTTTAACTAAATAGTGACCTTGGGCAACACCTCGAAGTTCCGTCTCTTTGCCGGTGCGGATGCCGAGGAAGGAGAAGCAGCCGAACCGGCGGAGGAGCCACCAGCCGAGGCGGCAGAGGCTCCACCTGCGCCAGTCGAAGAGGCTCCTGCAGCAGAGCCAGCACCAGAGCCAACTCCAGAGCCAGCTCCAGAACCCGCTCCAGAGCCTGCTCCAGAGGAACCAGCTCCACAGGAGGCAGCCCCGGAAGAAGCAGCTCCTGCGGAGACTGGCGCCGCAACTCCAGAACCAGTGGCTTCCACCCACGAACCAACTCCATCCGCAACTCCGGCTCCCGAGGAGCGTCCTCCCTCCGAGCCCGAGGGAGATGCCTCAAAAGCTCAAAAGGATGTGCTGGCCGAGGCCAAGGCTGAGGAGTTGGCTCTGCAGGCCTCACGGGTCTCCTCGAGATCATCAGCTCGCGAGAAGTCGCAAAGTCAGGAAGGATCCATTAGCAATAATCTTATGCGTCTCGAAAGACGTCTCTCCAAGGTTGAACTGCAAAAGGAGCAGACAGCCATGGAGTTTAAGCAGTTTGTGAGCAATCTCACCGGCCAGCTGAAGATCACCATGGAGCAGGTGAACAATATGACCCACTTGCTGATCGATCGCAAGCCGAATCCGCAGAGGTTCAAGATACTCCGTGACATAGCCAAGCAGCTGAGGGTGCTGATGGTGACGACTGGTGATGAGGTTTCTGTGAGTTGGTCCAGTGGTGACCTGGTGGGCGGCCAGGAAGAGGAGGGCCTGTCGGAGGAGGAGGTACCGGAGGAGTCGAGTGCGCCCACGGAGGTGGAGAAGCCCGAGGAAGAGGAGGAACTGGACTTGGAACAGCCCCTTTGCTATTCGCCAGAGAAAATGCTTACTGAGCTCCTAGATCTCAAGTCGCAATTCTGTGCGCTGACCAACAAGGTCAATGAACTCGCTGCAGCCTTGCTGAAACAGGACTCCCAGAGACTGACGGACCAGATGAAGGATCTGTCGGAAACAGTGCGGGATATCAAGCTCTACATGTCCAGCAACAAGGAGGCTACCAGTGGCATGATGATTCGCCTCAATGACTGCGTGTACCAGATACAAGTGCTGAAGAAATCGGCTGCCCATTTGGATGACGTGAAGATTGACAAGACGGAGGTGGAGCTTTTGTTGGCCGAGAAGGTGGACTTCCAGCAGCTGGCCACAAAGGTGTCCCTGGAGCAGCTGGAGGAGTACAAGGCCCGGCTGGAGCAGATGTTCTGCGAGGTGCGCCACATAGTGAGCTTGAACGAGAAGAACGTCCTGCAGATCATCGACAATCTGCGAATGACACTGGGCATCGATTCCTTGGAGCTGAGTCTCAAGGACTTCCGGGAGATGATCGAGCGGCGGGTGCAGCTCATAGCCGAGGCACTGCAGAAGTACATGGAGATGACCAACGATGATTGTGCCGCAGCTGCCGGAAGGGTCAAGGTCATGCAGGATCTGGCCTGCTTGGCCTGCGACACCACCTGCGTAATGCGAACTGTGGAGCGATCCAAGGTGCCCTCGCTGCCCAATGCCAAGGGCTCCACCGGCCTGGGCCCCATTGTCACCTACGAACTGGGCCAGATCCGCAAGTCGGGCATCATGGGTTACTACCGCAAGGACGAGTTCCCGCACTCCACCAGTGCCTGGAGCAAGGGCACCTCCGGTGTTCCCATGGTCAAGTGCACTCCGCGTCACGCGGGCGGCAGTCACACCACCCACACAGCGGATGAGCACATGCAGAAGGTCATTCTCTCCAAGAAGAACACCGGATGGACATAGGAGAGAATACTTCCTAGTTATTTTTGGTAACTGGGCAAAATTATGGAGATTACTGTGTTAAAGAGGAAGCTGCAGAGATTTCTGTATGTTGTGAAATATTTAAGTATACAAATAAAATACAAATTGGCTTTCTGAACTACAAATACTTATGGCAACAACAGGCTGCGTATTTGCCACATTGCCTTATTGGCCACAAAGGCTTGGCCTGCAAAAATAATTAATTCGCACAGATTCCCTTGCTCTAGATCGCATGTCCGCATATTTTAATCTCGGAACACACAAGAACACTTCACTTTAATATTCATTGCATCACCGTATAATTCCATAAGAGAATTAAATAAAATATGTTGACTGTAAGCGATTTATGTTAATGGACTTTTTGGCCAAGAGCATTAATTTCCAAGTTTCGATGGCTGTGTGCGACACTTTGAAATAATCATTGATTGCACTTTTAACTGCCCCATTTTAATTGAAGCAGTTACCTACAGCGACTGCATGTGCAGGGATATACACGTACACATATTTTAAAACATTTATTTTCGCTTTGCGGCTCATTTAAATTTGGCTTCGCATTGCTGCATGCGAAGCGTGCTTGTGGCAGCGATTGATAAACATTTTTTATTGCCCGCATCGGGGGCAAGTTCATTATGATCCTGATCATGATCCCGATCCTGATCCTGTTTCTGCGCTTTAAGTGAATGACTTGAATGGACTGCCAGGGCGCGTTTAATAGGCTAACGAAGCGTAATGCATAAATTTGCCATTAATTGAAACAAGCTAACAGTTACAAAACAAGCCAGTTACAAAAACAATATAAATAAATTGTTTTTAGTGCTGCGTCGGAGGCTATCACAGAAATGGATAAAAAGGTGCCGCAGATATGGCAAAACTGTCATTTACCCTTTATTTAAATGTTAACAACAAGGGCGGACTTCCTTCAGCATAAATTTAAAATTATTCAGCATTATTATTATTAGTCAGATGCCATTTACATGCTGAACATGAACATGAACAATTGAACTGAGAAATATTTAAGCATCATTACAACGATTTACACACACTTTTATACCCGTTACTCGTAGAGTAAAAGGGTATACTAGATTCGTTGAAAAGTATGTAACAGGCAGAAGGAAACGTTTCCCACCATATAAAGTATATATATTCCTGATCAGGATCAATAGCCGAGTCGATCTGGCCATGTCCGTCTGTCCGTCCGTCTGTCAGACGGCCTAAATAAATAAATAAATGTAAATGAATTGTTAAATTTGAATAGGAGCGGGTTTTGACACCTCTTGCATGTCATATTGTTTTCACCAATACAACTTTATAAATAATTTTCTAAGTTGTGCAGTTAGCATACCAAACTACATCAAGCCACTTGCATTTCATGTTTTTAGTTTCCTCAAATGGTAAAAACAAGTGCTCGCCATTAAAGCCTCATAAGTGAACGTTGAAATTAATTAGAGACAGCAATGTGAGCAGAATGAAAAAGAAAAACGACGCCAACGAAATTTTAATGGAAACAGGTCAGTGCATAAATTGCAAGTAAAACGGGCGAAGCCGGAAGACAGAAAAAGGCCAAATGTAAACAGAAATGGACCCAGTTGGCAAATGACAGCAATAACAGCAAATAGTTATAACTAAGTGTAACAGAAACATTACACCGAGAAAAAAAAGAGTTTCAGTGAAAGCAATGAAAAAGAAACAGCGATAATACCTAAAAGCATTCCCACATTGAGTTTTTATGCAAGACAGTGTGACCTTGCACAGTGGCGGAAATGCATGGTCACTCTGTGCCCCCGTGCTTTAGAAGCAAGTTTTAGGCAGAGTGCCAAAAACGTGAAATGGAACTTCATGAATTGTGCAATGGTCACCGCAGATGGCGAGAAGGGAAAAGGTGCAGGCAAACAGAGAGGAAAACAAAGACATTGGGAAAATAAATTAAAATGCAAATTTAAACGAAAACGAGTGTAAACAGTAAACACTTCAGATTGGGGTCTGTGTGCAAGGCTAAGACGGAAGTCTCTCGATCTCGACATCGTGGAAAGCAAAAGCCAAAAACCAAATCGCGGAAATGACCCAAAAAAGAAGGCAGGCAGTCAGACACCGCGCCGCGTGAAAAGCACATGGGAGAAGATGCGCCATTGTTGTCGCTCTTTGAAGGTCACACTTGGAGTGGGCGGAAAATGGGGGCGGCGGCGGTGGGTGAAGGCGAGGAAAGTGTTGAGCTTGAGCCAAATTGTTGAGCCAATTTCCACGTCTCACTTACCCCATAACCAACTTTGATTGCGGCAGTCTGTTATCTCTGTGCGTGTTCCCAAGATCCAATGACTTGTCGGCTTAAAAGTTTGCAGACTCACCTGAAAATAAAGTAAGTGATTTTCAGTGATTAATTGAAATTTATTGATTATCATACTCGAATGAACTTGAAAACTATTTAGCCCGCATTTCCATTCTGCGGTTTCTTCTCACCCAATACCCAAAGAAAAATGGTCGGAAAAAGTTTTGCGAATAAATTTCGACTTTTCTAGTAAACTTATTTTGTAACCAAATGCTGATAAACAAGTAAAAAGACAAATAATTTGAGCAAAGTAGAACAAAGTACAAATATTGGCAAGGGAAAGTTTACAATTGATAGGTCGATAAGCTAACTATTTTAGGGCTAAAGCAAAAATAGTACATAAACAGTTAGCAAAAATGTTGTAAGTCAATATCTCTAAATCTTTAACTTTACTCGTAAGCATACACGTACATATATGCAATATCCAATCGGAAAAAGTATAAAGAAATTCTGAGATGTTAGGACAAATCAAGCCAGTCTAATGAACGGATATTCAGAGCTGGTAAAAAATGTAATCAATATCGCAGCTCAGCAGGGCAGCTTACATAAGCAAACACAAACACTGCGGCATGTGCGAAATCGTTTTCATTCCAAAATAGCCAAATGATGTTTAAGTTGGAATTCAATTTGGAGGCGATAGAACGAGGAGAAAGGTTTTCCATCAGAGTCAGCCGGGAATGGAAGTCAAAATGAATTATTGCTCTTGGCCCAAACTCATTTTGGCCCTTACGAGTATGTGCGAGTGTGTTAAATAAACATAAGGGGGCCAAAAAGCAGACTTGAAAGAAGTCGTAGTTGAAAAGAAAGGCATTTTCGGCATTATCTCGGCCTGCTATTTTCAACTTTTTCTGGCCCAAAGTAAAATGACTTGGGGCTAAGACGAAATAGCCTTGAACTGCACAGTTTGACGCAGCTGAGCATCATAGATTTTAGCGTGTTTGTGTTGCTTGTATTTTCTACAAAAAGTTGTTTTTTTTTGCCTGCCAATATGTATATGTATGTATGTATATTTTTTACAACTCTTACCTAAACAAAGGATAGCTGTATGATTTATTGCAAGTATGTGGATATAATCTTTAATTAAACTCTAAGGAGCAAGCAGAAAGTGCCTGCGCTGTGTGAAACCTGCACTCCAGCTTATATAAATTTGACTGCACTTCGCCCAAGGAACATCAAATCTTTGTTTATTTTTATTTGGCTTTCAAACACAAAGTTGTACAAACGAGTGGAATCTTTGTGGCTGCTGCCCTGGCTGTTATGACTTCTTTGGGTATTATTCTGGGCTGAGAGGCATTTGCATAAACCGCAAAATCTGCTTGTTTTGAATTAGCATTTTTTGCTGTTGACGCCGATGTTTATTTTTCTCTTTTTTGGGTGTTCAGGTCCGGCCAATAATTTCATTGGCCGCAGGCCACTCATCTCTGGTGTTTTGTCTGGCCTTTGGGCTGCTTTTAGAACTTGCATGCCTTTCTTTCTTACATATTTTTATGTGAGACAGCACAAAAGTGATATATTCGTGGATTTAAATCTGTGTTTTTGTTATTTCTTGTCATTTTTCCAGGCCGCAACCTGCTGCTGGGCCAGTGCAGATAAAATGTGAGGCGAGTGTGGGGGAGACTGCCATCTGGCAACTGGCAACTGGCAACTGGCATCTTGTATATTTATCTTTATTAGCCATTCACCGATGCGTGACTCAAAAAGCGAGCAAGACAAGCGCACAAACTTTTGTCGGCATGCAAAAATTAGATCGGGGCGAGCCACGCCCACATCTCGCACAGACAATGGGCAACTTAATAAGTTATCAATCAAATTTCGTCAATCGTTTCGGGTCAAAGCAATCAATTTGCGTGATAAAGTCAAATGCCGAACAGCATCCGGGGAAGGATATCTTTCATCTGCCACGCCCCCTGGCCCCAACAAGGCTGCTCGCCCATTTTGGCCAACACTTTCCGCTCAATCCTCTCTTGGCCATCAGCTCTTGGCATTGTTTGTCTGACAGTTGTAAAGTGATTTGCTACGTGAATTGGGCGATGCCGTTGGGATCTGGGTAAAATGGGTTATTTTTGGGTGGAGTTGAAGGTTACAAGCGTTAGAATTGGAAAATATGATTTGTATACATTAAGAGATTTGATGTCAGCCATGGACAGCCGAAGATGATTTATTTGGATATACAGCATGTGACAGAAGATGTATTATTTTTCGTGCTTCGCCAGAGAGCTTTTGTCCAAAACGGAATAAATGAATAATATACGAGTATTGATGATGCATTTTGCTGCTGCTCTAATGCTCTAATGCTCTAATTAGATCCCATGGGGAATAGGGCCATCAGTATGTTGACTTGACAACATTTCAAATGCATTGAAACTAACAACGTACAATAAATAGATTTAAATATGGTATCCCATCATTTGCTAAATATACTTATGCTTACATATTATATATAACTCATAACAACAGAACAAAGATCCCAAGCAGTTTACCAATCAAAACCTGACCCAAATTGTCTGCTCTGTAAAAAAGTAAAAGTTTATGCAAATAAAATCTTACAATGAAATTGCCTCTCATAAATAACAGTAAGGTAGTTTAACCAGGAACCATAAAAACCTAAGGTTCCCCGAAAAAGTTGAAGTTTCATATCAGAGCTCTGACATTCGATCTCAAGCCATTCGATGGCCTCAGACTTCAAGACCCAATCACTGTTTGATGTCCGATATCCACCAGTCCGATTTTAACCAGTTCCGTGCCAAATTATGCATAATACAATCATAAACATCTGCGTCTATAAATACAGCGAACATCTAACCCGCAGACCCCGAAACCCGCAGCAGAATATTACAATACAAATGTTGTTCCAACAAATCAGGCAATGATAAATAATCATAACAGACTGTTATGTTTACCAACAATCGAGTCGACATTCCGGCATTCGATTTCCTGTTTATGCAACGAAGCCAACAAAGTTTTTCCCAATCGGAACTCATGGAGTTCTAATAAAAAGGCGAAGGAAAACTTGCCGGCAATCGCACAAACTTTTAATGTCGAATAGTTGAGCAAGTCGCAAACGTACAAAAAATATGCTAATAGAAAAACATTCACAATGAAGCGTATAATGTATCCGAAGCTGAGAAAAAAACCAGATTTAATTAAGCCGCAAAAACCGATTTAAAAGTTGACCAAATGCCAAAGGCCCAAAAAAAAACCAAAGCCAAATAAATGGCACGTATTCCGGTATGTGATGTTAATGCTTATAAATAAGATGGGGCTTTGAAGACTTGAGATGCTGGTCAGTTTCGATGACGAACCGAAAAAATGTGGGCAGATCCCAAGCTAAACGTTAATACAGTGCGTTTCAGACTGTTAAGGTGAAGTAGGGAACAACTAGTATCTTATGTAATCGAAAGCTGTTACAGATTATCGTATTGTTAACCAGATAATCGCATGTTTATCGAACAATTTTGAATTTGACTCTATAATTCAAATATTATTACTGCTCGTTCTGCAATATCGCCACTGACTGTAGCCAAAATAGTTTGAGGAAGTGCCTGAAACGTGAGTGATGGAATTCTCTATTGATTGACTCAGCAGACGAGCCAAGGTCAGCAGCATCACAGGTAACAAGCACCAATGACAACTAATCAATATTGGACTGTAGAGTCGAGTCATCGGCAAAAAAGGCTTATAAATTATGCTGCCCCTCGAGTGAAATCTCTCGAGGCAGAACTCAAGCGACGCTCATGTATCTTCAAGTGCCAAAACGATGAAGATGTGGATGGAAAGCGCTCGTAGAGGGGCTGCTGTGGCAAGAGTGACCAGCCAAGTGGGTGGCAAGCAAATGGCCGCACCTTGCCGCTTATGCTTATGCTTATGACAAGTAGCCGCCGAGTCGGACTGATGTTGCCCAATGGGCTATGTTCCAGATGCTGCTATTTTCGGGTTTCCCGCAATCCATCCGGCCGGCCGGCATCCCAACTCTTTTTTTGGTTCCTTCTCGGTCTGCCGGCTGTCCCCAAGCAAATAAACTTAAGTGCATTGGCTCGTAAGCTTCAGCTCGACTTGAGTGCTTGTTAAATGTTAAGTATACATACATACATATATGTACACATACGTAGATATTTTAGATTCGGAAATGCGTTCGGGTTCATTTGTTGGGGGAGCTGTAGGATTTCGGGCTGCTTAGCAGCTTCCAAATTGGTTCTGAAGTGCGTTGAAGTACATCGATGTAAGTGTCATCGGTGACACACGAATTGGGCGACGGGAGCTGGGAAACACATTGAGTTAATGCAAAGACAAGGAAATTGAATTAATGATTGTATCTACGAGATACACATGACTTCTCCATATAAAAAGACATTATTTCTTCTTTGAACATTTAGATTTTACCACCTCTAAAAACACACACTTAACAGCTCTCTGCAGTTTGGGATGAAAAAGCTGCTGCAATTTGTATCTGCATGTCCCAATTCACTTTCTTCGAGCTGCAACTCTCTCATCATTCGCCGCACTTATGTCGGATCATTAGTGCAAAGTATTTCTTTTATCTGGCGATCAAAGAAATTAACTAATTTGCTGGCATTTGTGCGGCAGAGCCGAGTGAGATTGCCATTGACATTGAAGTCGTGCCAAATGTTAATTAAGTTCAGCAGCAACATTAAAATAATAACCCAATAAAAAAAGCGAGCCGACTCGCACAATGAAGACATCAAAAAGCATTACAAAAATGTAACAGCAAAGTAAAAAGAAGATGCGAAGGCAGTGAAAATAGCAGAAATTCAAAGCGGAGCAGATGGACTCCACTTCACTTTTGCTCTCTTTTTGCTACACTCTTGTTTTTCTACCGCCGCGGCTCGAAGATGAAAGCAAAATTTCACTGAGTGTCAGTGAAATGAACTGGAGTGAACTGGGAATGAACCGCACTGATCCGGCGATGAACTGCCGTGAACCGAAAATGAACCAAAGTAAGCCGCAATTACGCTGAATAACAGTATTTTCATATTTATGGTACCATTTTGCCTCGTTTTTGCGTTGTTTCCGCTGTAATGACAGTGCAATTTATGATAATTTCTGGCCAAGGCCATCGCGCCATAAACATAAATTTCTGCAAAGAGCCAGCTTTTAAATGAAAATGAAAATAGTACTGAAGAGAGCAGCAGATACGAAAGCAAGTCGCGAAGAGGTCAAGACCGGTGATAAATGTCCGCCTTTTGGGCCAAACTGGGTATATGTAACCGTACAAATTCACTCTTTGTCAAATTATATTGAAACTAATAAATTTGACAGGTCTTAACGAGCTCCAGGTTGGGCGGAGACCCATACAGAAATTGACTTGTCAATGGTTCATTTCGGTTTTTATTTTCCATGTTTCTCCTTGTTTCTTGTTGTGGTTCAGTTCATTGTGTGAAACAAGTGAAAGTGTCAACTCCATGGAACATGATAAATGACTGAAGGAACACGCCGGCAAATGGTGGAGGAGGGGGCACAGATAGGTGGAGAGTGGAGAGTGGAAAGTGGAGAGGGAGTGGCAGGTTGCGTCCAATGCGGCGTATACGTTATTTATGTCCTGCGTGAAAAACTGCAGAGGGAAATGGCGTTATGCAAGCGTTTTTGCACACTAACAAGTCCATTGCGAGTCGATGCAGTGAAATTGAGAAATATCGAAACAACATCCTTTAAGGAGACTTCAAAATGCAGTTCCGAAATGGTATTATAAATCAATCTGAATTGATAAAAAACAAAGTAGCCCTTCACTAAATCTTTCAGTTTTCAAAAGCCAGCATTTTCCCTAATAGTTATGAATAGCCTACTGGCGACTTATATAAGAATCGTGTCGCGTTTTCACTGGGGTCACACATTGTAGCAAAGTAAATATGCCAAAAGGGACGCGGCTGAAAGAGGGTCCTTATCTAGGAGGACTAGAGCACGACACCCAGATAACCCGGCCACAAAACTCATGGCGAATGCGTGCTCGGAATAATGAACAGAGTTTCGAGGATATGGTTAGTGGCAGGTTGGGCAGAAGGGGGACGATGTTGGGCTAACTGGGTGGGGGGATTATTTGCCAACAGTTGTCGGTATAAATAGGAGCACACTCATGCGAAGGTGGCTCAAATGCAAAATAGGATCCTTGCATCCAACCTTGCGAAATCACATTTGCAGCTTGCAAAATGTATAATTACGCTACGCACTTTGCCGCTGAGTGGGCGGAATGCGACTTGCTAATTTGCAGAGATCTTCTGTGCGGGGCTTGTCGACATCGTCAAGTGCTAATTTTCGTGGCCAACTGTTTGCCCACTCACAATTCTTTTGAGAAAGTTTCACAAAAAATCGCTGAAAAGCAAATCGTTGTGAAGGTGCTAAAGCTACGGCCTGGAATGTTTGCTCTGCAGATTCGCGCGGTGAAACGAGCTGAAGTCTATTCAGCGTAAAAATGTCTTCTTAATGAGCAACACACAGAAAAGATCTTTGAAAAGAGGTTTGCTTGTCAGCTGGGAGACAACATTTCCTCAAGTGATTTCTCTAATTTGATTGGCAAATGAAGGCTTGCTCAAGGAAAGTGCTTAGAAATGGTAAGGTAAACACATAGCCCAACTTTAACTATAAGACTATAAGATATTAACTTATAAAATCTTCTTTCCGTGTTGTTGGTGAAATATCCCTTCAGCAAGTGTTCTCTCACCTGCCTGCGTAGATAAAAAAGTCATAATAGATATGGGAACATGGAATTCAGCGCACCAATGGGCCCAACTTAGGCCTAAAGTCGAGTCTTTGACCCGATCTCTGGCGGCGTCGGCAAACAGCACCTCCCCTCTGCAGTGCACCCGCTCGTTGGCAATCAAAAGCATCGTTTGTTTTGGACTCATAGACTCTTCAACTAAGCGAGATGGTACAATGAACTCTGCTAGACTGAGCTGAGTGGGAGATTTGGTGGGGGAGGGGGGCGGCAGGGGGGCTTTGGGCTTTTGGCTTTGGACTGGAGGAGCGGTAAGGCTTGTCGACTTGTGTAATGCAAGGCAAGCAGAAACAGCGCAGAAAAAAAAGGGTTACCCCGCGAAAACGCAAACAGGGGAAGGCTGCACTGTGAAAAATAGTCCTGCTTCGCATGCGCCCTTACAAAAATACATATGTCATTGATAACGTAAAACCAATAATTGCCATTTTCTGTATAGATTGTTTTTTAATTTTTCTCCGTGTTCTATGAACATGTCTTTACTCCATTTTTTCGCAGTGTTTGCTTCTTCTCGTTGCTGCCTCGACTGCGGCTGTTTGCATTTAAATTTTTCACATTCAATTCATTTGAGGCTCGGCAGAGCACACACACAAAAAAAAAGCGTTCAGTAGCAGCAGCAGCAGAAGAAAACGGCAAACAAAGTTACAAAGGCGCTGGGGTAAGGAGTGTGGTGTGGGGGGTGGGGGGGGAGCAGTGGGGAGGCCAAGTTAAATGCTGCAAAAATGAAGCTAATACTTATGTTGCAAGTTGCAACTAGGGCCACTCCGACCCCTTGTACGCCCCCACTTTCAAATATATCCCTCACCTGCGATGACTTGCGGGCCTCACATCATCATCATCATCCACATCATACTTTTTTCATTTGGCTTTTCACCTATTGTTTACGCCCTCCGGTGTATTGTGTGGGCGTGGCAAACACATGAGAATTCAACGGCCCGGCTAAAATGTGTGTGTGTGTGTGTGTGTGTGTGCGTGTTTGCGTGTGTGTTTTGTTTGTGCGTGTTCCCATTTTATTCATTTCGCTAGCTTGCTCTTTTGTGAGAGGGGAGCCCCTCCACTGCTCCCCTTGCGGTCGTTTCCAGCCTCCAAACGGTCCAACGCCATCATTTCGAGGAAGGCAAGGAGCATTTTTCACATGGGCTAATGACCACAGGTGAGTCTCAGGCGGGATAAAGGAGTAGTTAGAGTGACCAGAGGCCAAATGGAAGCAGAGTATTAAAATGGTAATTCGTTTCGAGGGATATTACATATATGTATTGCAAGAAATGTTGCAAAAAGCTTGTTAAGAACATTATACATCTTTAAAATGGTAGCTTTTAAAAGTCAGTGTACCAAGATTTAATGTCTGTAAGAATTAACGCTCTCGCACTCAACACTCAACGAATACAGGTGAACATATTCCCTTAGTTAAGCCATTATGCCTTGAACTCTTTTTCTGGCCAAAAATTGAAACATTTCCCCACTTGCTTTTACAGAGAGCTTGGGTTTCCCTCGTTTTTTTTTTGTTTTGTGTTCTTTGCTAGACCTCTTTTTTTCTGCACCTGAGCGAGAGCCAGAGTACCGTACTCTTTGCAACTGGCTAACAAGCCAACTATGTGTAGCTAACGTTCAAATGGGCACACACAGCCAACAGCAGCAATGTCAGCAGAATCGGAATCTGGATGGGGAGCAGACTCGGACTCAGACTCCCACTTTTGGCCAAAACCCCCTGCAGTTTGGCTCTATTTCAGCGGCAGAATTGCCATGTGCGAGTGTGTGTGTGTGCATAGAGAAGGCCACAACGGTAAATCATCACGGACACAGAGATGCACTCAACTAACAAACACACGCAAAGCTCGCGGTTTGATGACGACAAAACTCGCCAGTCGCCAGTCGCCACCGACTATCCCCATCACCTCTTACATGCTGTTCGGTTCGATTCGGCACAGTTCAATGTTTATTTATAACAGGACAAAAAAAGGATACGGTGGAGGCAGCCCGAATCGGTAATACTCTTATGCGGCGTTAAATATTCAGGAATAGTTAAAACAATTTCGGAAGGCCAGTGGCACGAAGAGGACTACAAATTGAATCTTAAATAACGAGTGGTGTGGCCAGAGCTGCATATGAGTATAAAGAGCGCTCATAGCCGCTGTCGCACTCTTAAGCTGGCTAAATAAATGCCATAAAATAGTGATATTTTCCCAAGAAACTTTAAATTGTCGAAAGATAAAGTTATCTTTTGAGTGCCTTAGCTGCCCCTCCAAGTGCTTCACTGGGTCCACTTGAGCTCAGCTCTCCATCAAAACCATAATACTCCGGCCACTCAAGGCCATCAAAAGAGATGGAGGGAGCGAGAGCGGGCAGTGTGCGAGCGGGAGGGGGAGAGGCTGTGCCAGCAAGAGAGAGGGATAATAAGAAAACAGTTCGATTGAATGTCTTTTGTATGTGGGTCAGTAATGCAGCCGACGTCGACTGAGGCCGAGAACGGTTAAGCAAACAAGTGAGTGGAACTTGGGTGGACAAGTGCCAGTGCCCATGTCCCGTGTCCCAGGTCCCAGGTCCCGAAGAGGGGGCGGCGGCCGCAAGAGGGCGTGGTCGGTGGGGGAAACTTGTTTTTAATCGTTGTCAATGGCCCAAAACGTCGGTTGTCCCGTTCGCCGTCGGCAGCTGTGGATGTTCAGGAAGACAGCACCGGAAGAAAATCTGTCTATAGAGTGTCTCTCGTATAAAGTGAAAAATGAATTTGATTCAGATGCATTATTTACCTAGAAGCAAGTACTATTATTAACTAATTCTTGTCAGAAGTATTGGAAAATGTAGCTTAAACCTATAAGCTTCGTACTTTTGACGTAGTATTTTCTTGCTGTGCAGACGCATAAGAAATGAAAAGATGTCGTGGGGCAAGGGAGGGAGTTCTGGGGCAATTTGCAGGCCAATTTTCAGGCTGCCGCTGCAGTTGGGAGGGGGGGGGCGGACTCGTTCGCCGTGGCGCAAACAGGTTGCACTGTTAGTTGCACTGATTTCGTTCGACGGCTGATCGCCGTAAATCAAAGAGTGTCCCCCGCCGAATGGCTCATGTCAAATGGAATAATTACACAAGTGGCACAGTTTTTTTCCCCCATTTCGCCGGTGAAAGATATCGATGGCGATAAATGTGTCGGCTTTAATATAGCTGTATTTAGCCACATGAATCACTAACTGAAACCGTTTACGCTTAGTTATGGTCGTGCATACACTTATGTGTTTAATCGTGACTGCTGCACACATTGGCTTGTTTCGGGAATTCGCTTTTCAGTTTTTCAGTGCCTTGCTTTTGAATTTCCAAATGATTGCCTGCAATTTAGTTCGTGCTGGTCGATTTCAGCCTTTTTGTTGGCTCCCATTGCATTTGATTTTGTTTGATTTTTTCTCGATTTCCATGGCATTTAATACGCATGACTTCAGATTGGATTTTCGTTGCTTTGGCTTTGTTATTTATTTACGAGTATGTTGTAACTCCTGTCGCGTCTGTATTAAGTGTTGGAAACCCTTTTTGGCCATCGATTGGATGATGTAAGCCACGTTGCTGGTAAACTGGCTAAATTAAATCAGCAATATGTAGCTGAGTGAATTCTGAATTATCAATAAGTCAGTAGCAAAGCGAATGAAATGCATGCTTACAAGTTCTGCTACGGTTCTTTGTAGCCAACAAAAAATGGTATATACATATGATATTTATCAGTGTTTCTAACACTTTCAAACTGAATGAAATTAATCATGGACTCCCTATTTGTTCATTTAAAGCTTTTGTAGCTTGCCAAGCTACTAGTGTGGCCAAGTTTCGTTTCAATTTATTTATGTACCACTATGTACCACACTAAGTACGTCCAGATGACGTCCATTTCTAGACCACGTAACTCTAACTCTAATTGTTTATTCCTCTACTGCCGTCCATATCAATTGCTGCTTAATGAGTGCCATATAAATTGCATTCCCCCAGCTCATTTCGTTCCGGAATATGTTGGCCTCTGGGGTCGCCGGCGGCCCAAATACACAGGAATAAGTGCAGTCGGCTTGCAAGCTTCGAATGCCAAACTTCCCCAGGCAGACGGAGCAACTGTGTTTATACATTCGACTCGCAATTCCACTGGCAGACTGAACAAGTCAATTGAAATTGGAATCGGAGAATGAAGCCAAGTTGAAAAACGGCCTCAAATAGGCATATAAACATCGGCAAATTGCCAATGGAGTAAACGGCGGCACGGCATCCTCATCTCAGTTACCGCATCATCAAACATCGTTATTATGTCTTGGCCGACTGGAACTGAAGAAAGCCCGAAAAAAACGAGTCAATCGAGTTGGGGCCCGTTGTTTTGGGTCTACAGCTTCGAGCAACTGACCAACAAGCAAGTTGCCAAGCGTAACTAAATGCCCGAAATACCCGAAATACCCAAAATCCAATAGCGTGGCATCCAACACTCGTGGCCATTAACGGTTAATCTGGGCTCTTCACCAATTTACGCGCCATACGCCGCTTGAATCTGCCAATCCGTGTCACATACCAAACCATATTACTTATGAGCGGCCCTCTTTACACTCGAAGAAACGGGAGAAACGAAGCCAAAATGGGACGAAAATCGAAAGCATTTCAAATGGATTAGGTTTGGAACCTTCTGTGCTGCTTGATTTCGATCCACTAGGGGCAATTACCTGGCAATTACCGATTAGAAACCATATTCTATGACCAAGTGTAAAAAGTGTGCCCAACTCTTATAATTTTGTTGAATTTCCTTATAAGATGATTTTACCTGATTTGTTTAGTTTATATTTCTAACGACTTTTTCCCCAGTGTAGCTGGCCGCCCGGCATTCGAGTCAGAATCCCCAAGTGCCATTCCGCAGTGACATGACCTGACCTTCTGGCGGCATTCCTCTGGCAATTAGCCGCGTTTATGGCTCTGTTTTGTTGCCAGCTTACCATGTGCCATTTAGCCAGTTGCCGTTGACGCAGCTTCTGCTGCTCTGTTGTTGTTATGCAGTTAAATGTTGCATGCCACATTTGCCACACATGACAAGCGACATGTGTTTCTGATATGCCAATAGTGAATGGACATGTTCGCCCCCATTTTTCGCCTCTCGAATGGCCACGCCCCCTGCGGCTGGGCGACCATTATGGCTAATTAATGAATTTCGCACTCGATTTTCCGGGGCGCTTTTCCCGCCATCCCGTCGTCGGCTGCTTAATTGGTTATTTATTTTGTTTTATGCGCAATTTTAGTGTTTCACTACAGTGTTGCTCGAATATTTATAATTTGAATTTGGTTTTCCTCTCCGGCTTCTCGATTTTTTCTTCGTCTTAGCGGGGTCATTGGGGCTAGAATTTAATGGCCCAGCTTAATGGGTCATTCGAGAGACGTTCGTAAAAGTGACACACACTCGTAATTAGCTGAAATCTCTTTGGGATCGCAGTGGGTCAAAGTTGGGGTCAGTGTGCAGATTGTGTCTAAATTTTGGTTCAAATTTAATGGACTTGCTTAGAGGGTTTACCTTTGGTCTTTTTTATGTTGTGCTGTCTGTTTAAAGGCGCTTACCTAGAAAGAAAGAAATGAAAGGAAAATCAGTCCATGCTCTTTTAATATACACAATACATCACATTAAGTCACTAAAATCGTTATTGTTTAAACTCAAACATTGGGTAATTTCCTAAATGTAATATAACCATTTTTGGGCGGACTATTCTCCCATGCTAACGGAAGTTTTTTATTGTCATACGTTTCAAAATGTCCCAAAATCTGCATAAAAATTGGCCCAGCCATTGAAGCATTTTCCACTTGAAAATTCCTCCAACAAAAATCCAAATTGAAATTTCCAACTTGGGCCCAAAATGACAACAACAAGAAAAACAATCTTACGTTGCATAACTCTTAATGACAAAAGGGTAAGAAAGCTACCGGCATATGGCAAAAACAAAAAAGAAAATGCATACATTTTTCGTGCAATATGCATATTAAATTCAATAAATTTCCTACACAGACGACAGCCAGAAAGTGGGCGGCGAGCGGGGCGGGGCAGACAAGCTGCCGACAGTGAGCTATGGCTAAAGGATATGCACAAGGATAAGAGCTCAAATTGATAGACATTTATATATAGCGAGCCAGGAGAGGCGATAGATGTTCCAAGTGGGAAGCGACTGCACAGGAAATAAAAATCCAGAATGGGGTACTTGAGATATCCATTTCAGCAGATGATTGCCCGGATAACTGCGTTATAAAAATAAATATATATGAAGTTTAAGTACGCTTGGGGGCCAAGAACTAAATGTGCCCTGTGCTAGAAATATAGAGATATTTTTTTGCAGTGTCCGATTGTCAAACACTTTTGCTCTTTTCACCCGGGCGACAAAGTTTATTTAGCCCTTGACTTGGGAATTTTTCAAATTTTCCAGCCTCTTCGTCCTTGAAGCAGTACGAAGTGAAAAAGGACACTCGGACAGGTGAGTGGCAATGGGGAGGGTGGGGCACAGGAAATATGATGATGGCCACTAAAAATAGCAGGGGCAAGTGCAAGTTTTCTGCATTTCCATGGAACCAATAATCATCAAAATTCCTTGCTCTTTGTGGCTAATAATAGAGCTGCCAAAGCCGCTGCCAAAGCCGCTGCCACGCCCCCATTCCCACGACTCACAGCCCCCCCAGCTGGATCTCGAAAATTCGCGAAACATTTAATTAAATAACAGAAAACAAAGAGCGAGGGATGGGAAAACTGGATGAGCGCATTCATGGCTTTGTGCCCCCGCTTCCGATTGCTTTTTGTGTGCAAAAATAGTTGCGACTCCACGTTGCTAAATTCAAAATAACAAATTGCATTGCTAGCCAGTGTCCTTCGCCAGTGCATTCCCCTCATTCCACCCCCCTCTCTAGTGCATCCACTGCATCCGATGTGATTTTGTTGTTTTCATTGCCTTTCAATGGCTGCGCTGCGGTCGTCAACTTTTGCCGATTGGCAGGCGGCAACCGCAATTGGATCTGCTGCTGAATGCTTCTGAATGCTGCCAAAAGCTGCGACTGGACGATAGTGGGCTCCATCCCGAAAATCGAAAATGGTATAGGGGGTATAAGCGTGGCAAATGGACACGAAACAAAGCAACTCCCGCTGCCAGGGGCGTAGTTAGCGAAAATTTATAACATAGAAAAGGCGAGCGAGCGATACCAATACCAGCGATACTGCCAATACCAAGACTGTAGTGGGTCAAATCCAATCAATGGCCAATGTGAGGTGCAGGAAATGGGTTCCTTGCCCGTTCCTCTGCTGGGGATACGATTGTACTCACAGATTTGTGGGGGTATTCAATTTGGAGTGGCTAGAAGCTCGGGCTTAATTATGCGCTTCCGGTCTCCACTTCAGTTGGGACTTGGGACACTTAACGTTACAGGTTGCATGGAAGTTCGAGTTGTACTTCAAGTATAGGCAACTACTAAGTGTGGCATGGCATACTTAAACAGAGTCAGTCCGATAAAATCCATCATTTTCAGCGAGTCATTTGCTTCAGCCGTGCTATTTCCTGCGTGTTATTTCGCTGGCACTACAACATCTCATCTGCGAACTCATCGGGCCTTTAAGAGCCTCTTCTGGCCAGCTCCCCTTCCCCACCACTCGCAACTCGCCGGCTTGCACTCCATAAAGGGCTTAAATACACTTTTCTTGGGGCCCCACCGCCCTATCTTTCTATTGCGCAATCATAAATCAAGGCGCCCGGTCGCCGCCCACTTTTGATGTCCGTTGTAATCCGGGGCTTAACATTCTCCACATTGTGCTGCGAGTTGTGCCTTGCAGTTCGCCATTCGCCATTCGCCACTCTGAAGTTCGCAGTTCCCAGTTCGCAATTCGCAATTTGGGCTCATGTGGAGGCGAATCCGAGTTTCCAGCCCCCAAAATGCTGACAGCGGCTTAGGGACTCCAACTCTGCGGGCTTCTTTGGTCTGGACCGCGAGAATGCAATTAAATAGAATATATCGCCGCCTCACAAGGTCGCCTGCTGGCTGCGGTTGCAGAATGCCACCCTTTGGCTGGCCCGTTTTGGACTGGCCAAAACCGAAACGCAGCCGACTGGCAATAACTCAGGGAGCTGCTGCTGCTGCTGCTGCTGCTGCTGCTGCTGGCTGGATATGGATGTGGATATGGTGTTTTTTTCTGCAGTTTTTCGGCCGCTTGTTAAGTAATTTTGTTAATAGCTGCACCAGCAGCAACGGCTTCAATAAATCTCTTTGTGCGGCTGCCACAATTCGTTGCACATTTCATGCTCTCTTTGCCAGTGGCTCTTGGGCTATAACTATTAAATGGAAACTAGTTCACTCCACTCTAGAAGGCTCAATCGAGTGCCAGCACCTCCCACAAGGCACAAGCCGATGAGAAAAACCAGTGCAAATAGTACAGCAAATAATACAGCCGGCAAGTATCTGAAATGAAATAAAACCAAAATCGCTGCACGCATGCGAACGACTGCGAATGGGCCAAATTACTCGACGGACTTTCTCCAATTTTAGCCAGCTTCGATTGCAGCAGCACAGGCAGCCAGTCGGCGAATAACAATACCACAAATTATAACTTTGTCTTGCCAACTCAGAATAAACACGGCGGAGGGAAAACAACAAGTGTATCGCGCTGCCTACCAATTTCTCCACGATATTTGCGGGAAGTACTTCGATTTCCCATTTCCTATAATTTCCCATTTTCTATATATCAATCGATCGCCTGTGAACCCTGACTGTAGGATGTGGTCTGGTCTTCTAAACTTAACATTTGCTGAATATTTTCGTGAATGTTTTTTGCACGATTGAGCTTACGTGGAAGTTAATGGTATAAACTTCTGTCACTTCAAATTAGAGGCTTATTTACAAAAAATATCTGAATAAGCTTTCCAGCATACCCCAGCTAACTCGTTGGCATTTTTCCACTTACTGACCCTTGCTTGACGTGCTGGCCAAAAGGCGTTTTGTTGACCCACTGCCGCCGAGCAATTCACTAATTTTGAGTGGCGGAAACGGATTTGCAGTTGCTTTTGTTTTCGCTGCTGTTTTCCGAGTTGATTGCAGTGATTACTGGCTGTCACCCTTTTTTTTCTCTCTTGATTTTCGCCTCTGTCGTAACCTACACCTGTTGCACCTGCTGCTAACGCTTAGCGAATACAGGAGTTTACACAAATTTGCAGGCCAACATGGGCCAACTGCCGTGGTCGCGGAGACATGAGTCTTGGCTAAATGGAATTTAATTATAAAATAATTACACGCTCATTCGCTGGGTTCGCTTTAATTGTTTGACGTTTGCTTAATTTGGCTCATTAGAAACTATGTTTTGTGGTTTTTTCGCTGCTGCTGCTGCTGCTGCTGCTGCCTTCAGCGATTTTCCATTTGAGCCATTTGGAATCGCATATTTTTCCTGGCAGTTGGTTTTTTTTTTGAAACTCATGTAAATTGGTTTAGTTCTGCGAGTGCGTTTGTTTTATTCGCTAACTTTTCGGTATGTGTACTTCATTAAAATCGTTTGTTTTTCGGTCTTTGCTCGACTCCCAGCAGGTGGCAAGGTGAGCCAGGAAATAAATGAAATACGAAAAGCCGCAGAGAATTGCTGACTTAATTGTTGCGCATACGCAGCGTTGCACAAGGCACTTCAGGCTGGGGTTCGGTTCAACCAAAGCCGCTTAGCCTTTGTTTTATTTTGCGTGCCGCTCGGTTTGAGCCGATTCAGTTGGCTTTGTTTCGACTTGCTTTGGGCATCGTTGTGTTCTGGCTACCGATTAAATGTCGTTGCTTCGATTTATGATTTGATTTGATTTCAGGTCCACACGGCTGTTGAACAAATATGCAATTTGCAGAGCAATTTCGTCGCACACAATAATTGAAAATACTTATTTGCCCAAGCTGATTAGTTTGCTGCTAAGCGCGCGACATCGCTTACTTAAAGCGATTCAGATCAATGTGATTAGGAGCCTCTTTTTCTTCAGTGTGTGATTATTGACAAGTGAGATTGAACATCAGAACAGGTTGTATTCCATTCAGGGCATGGTACTTCCTCCAGAGGACGCAACTAAAGACCTGACTTGTATGGGTTACTTTCTAAGCGCCCCTTTATTCAATGGCCATTGCCATCACTTGGCTGCCATATTTCACTTATCTGCTAATTAACTAATTGGCATGGCCGAATTCAATTGCGATTCGGCGAATCGAAGAACACAATATCCGTGGCCGACTAATTGAGGTCTCCCATATGCAAGTGCGAGTATATGGCTATGGAAATAGAATCGGAGGCGCAACGGGAAATTGGCTCGTAACGGGAATAGGCCGACTCAATACGCTGATTGATTGTGAATAATCAATGGGCGGACGGTTATGAATCGGGGGGCGGACACAGATACGAGTATAGTGCCTGGATGCATAACTAAATTAGGCAAATGCCGCGAACGTGAGGGGCATTCCAGATTTCAGACGGCGTATGTGCAAATATAAAATATATATATTCCCCTTCCGCCGCTGACCATATCTAAGCTGAGTTATGTAAGAAAAGATTTGGCCAAGTCCGGTGAAATATTAAGCAGTCAGCAGTCGCCATTTCCCTCTGGCTGCATTCATATATCCAGAGGAATGGCGCACAATGAAATGAAATATGAGCACGGGGATACGGCGATACGGGGATACGGGGATTCCCCGGTTAACTTGGCCAAGCGAACTGTCAGCGAAAAATGTTTTTGGCGATGAAATGGCGCGCAAAGGGGGAAAACTAACCGAACGGAAGCCCAACGGCCACCTTAATGACAGAACACCCAGCACAGTGCTGGCCAAAAGTTGCCGGCCAACTGCCAGCAACGCTGCAGCGCATTGCCAGTGAGGATGAACTTACTCCACTGACTGTTTGCGGGCAGACAAAGCGATGAACATGGATAAGTAAGCATAACAAAGGCAGTTAGTTCTGCTGATGTGACAAGCTCAATTTATTCACACGATTTTCATACCAAGATGGCTCAGAGGGTTTGTTAATGCTTGCTTGGCTTGCGTACCTAATTTATTAGTAAATTAATTCAAAACCTTAATTCACAGAGCTAAAGCTAAAAGAATTTGTAAAATCATCTTAGTGCTACCCCGATTGTTTAGCTTTAAATTGCCACTAAAACTAGATTGGTATTATTTAGAGTGGACCAAAAAGGATTTTCGTAATGCGGCTAATTGAAATCGCAATTAGCCGAAACATTTTGAGCTCCATCGGTGCTGGCCTTCTCCACCAACCCCCCCTTTTCCACACGACTCTGTGTGTGGTCCTCTAATTAACACGCTTTTTTAATTATTAATTGCTGCACTTAATTTATAGGCAACACTGGAGACCCCGACGAACTTCCCACGTCCTGCCGCAAGAAAAGCTAAGGGAAAACCATTTAACCCCGCTTCGTAGGCAAAGGCACAAATTGCAATTTGTTTTAAGTGTCCTGGCGGCAGGACAAAGTTTCTGCTCGTGCTCTTGTGTCCTTGGAGGAAGTGGGTGGGCAAGTGGGTGGATGGGGAAAACTAAAACTATCTGCTAACTGTGATTTTTGTGCCTCAAAAAGTTGCAATTTGTCTTTCTACCTTTGCTCTATCGCCGCCTTTGTTGCACTTCCCTATTTCTTGTGCTACTTTTAGTATTTTTTGGCTTTCTTGTGTTCCTGTTGAAAAATAAATTGAATTGTAAGTTGAAAGTTTTGCCATATGGATTGCTGCTGCCCCCCCCCCCCCCCTACAATTTGTGGGTTTTCTTTTTCGTGTTATTTGGAAATTAATTAAGTGTATGCAGTCAGCATAACGGTTGCTTCCAAGAACCGTAACAATTTCCCCATCCCCATCCCCATCACCATTTTTATTTTCATTCTGATCTATTGATACAGAACATCAATTTGAACTCTTATTTAGTTTCTTTTGGGGATTACCCGAATGGAATGAATTAAAATAATGCAAATGAGCCACAATACAAGCAGTGTGGCTTGAAAGCAGAAGGAAAATGCAGATACCAGATAACAAAGCTACAAAGTTTTTCATTTGGCTCGGCTCTTCACCTCGATGAAGGAAAATGCCCTGCGGCATTCTAGATGGTTGCTCGGATAAATGGACTATGCAGCTGCACTTTTTCGGGAAGAGTGACTTTTGAAGGCGCCCTCGGCGACGGACTTTTCTTTTAATGAGTCGAGGAGTGGTTCGAAATATGGTTAAAATATTGGGCACAATTTCATATAAAGGAACAATCATTAGGAAGACAAGAACTCTAATCGCTGAACACTAATTTAGTTTTAGTTTATTCCACCCAATAAAACATTTATTAAGCATTTGTTGTAAACTCTTTTCTTCAGTTATGTGAAGTACTCAATGCATATTCGCACATATAAAAATGCACTGCGTATTAGACTTCAATGCATTTTAGTAGACTAGCGTAAATATATATATATATTCAAGATTTATTTGGGAACAATTACCGCTTAGATCGGGCTTGCAGTGACAGTGGCCATAAAAGCTTCAATTTCGCTCGAAAAATAAAAAAAATAAGTTAAATCGTCCGTTTGTTTGGCCTTTAAAGTTCAGGCATAAAAACGTAATTTCCTCCGGTTCTGCTCACATATAAAAGATGTATTTCTGCACGGGATTAAACCGAACTGGAAATGAAATCTAAAGCAGCCCAAACACAGATCGCTTAAAAAACCCTGGGTGCAGCAAAAAATAAAAAAAAAAATAAAAAAAAGGCATCCAGGGAACTAGAAGCAAAAGCAGATGCGAAACGGCCAACAGTTTTTCCCGAATGAAAGAGCGAAAATTCCCTGGCAACTGAAAATGCATTTTTCTGTCGCATTTCCTGCCCCAGCGTGGAGCATAAAATAACAGCAAAGCAACATAAACACGTGCCGGCCCAGTCTAATGTCGGCTATTTCCTGTTGGCCAAAACCGTAGGCCAAAAAAAGGCAAAAATAATACGAAAAGGCAGGAAAAACAGGCATGCATAAAAGCCGGCGTCACCGGCAGCTGTAAAAGAAGCGTGCAACGACAGTGGTCAGGGGATATTCTGGACCCAAGTTGGGGTCTTTTCCCGACAGCTTCCACCTCTCCTGCCGCTTTTCCACTTTTCCACTTTTCAAACCGCTACCGAATGGTGGGCGCAGCTAAGGAAATGAGGGCACAAAAAGGCCGCAGCACGAAGGAGGAAAACTGCTGGAACAGCCAGGGGAATACCCTTGAAAACTATTCATACATGGGAAAGTCTTTCGCTGCGCGTTCGAAGATTCCAAGAACGATTATAGCAAAGTACCAAAGACAACATTAAAATTACTGGGATCTTAACTAAGATAAATAAATTAAATAATTGCCTAAAATCTGAAAAAAACTGAATCGCTAGACAGTCTCAGAAAAAGGTAGATAGCAGAGAACCAACAACAAGAACTAGAAATACACAACAACTAAGGCCAAAGCCACACTTGGTAACAAACAAACAACAAAAAAACAGGTGGTTAGAAAGAGACAGAATTATATGTTAATAAACGCTGGGGGGTGGGGGTTAGGCATAGCATAACGTGATAAACGCTGGATGAATGACCTCTCTCTTTATATAGCACTCTGCTTTTTCCTCCTGCCAACTACATTTTAGTCAAAAACAGATGACGGCGATGGATCTTAAAGGCACACAGAGGGAAAATTGTGTAGTAATCTTATTATCTTTAAAGTTAGTCTTATATAATAGAAGCTGAAGAAGTACTAATGTTAATCAACCGTTTAAGAATGAACGCATATCTATAGTAAGTATCTATAGTATGGTATCTACAGTTTCTTAATATAAATTTTCGCCAGTGTAGGCCTGCATTATTATGCAGCTGCAGACTCGAAAAGTTTTTGCCACTGGACATCCTTCTAATAGGCCAACAAAAATCTCAGCTGGATAATGATGCACTGACAACTGCAACTGCATGCTGCGTGTCCTGCCATCTCAGTCGCCCGCCCGGTCGCTGTCTCTTTCACTCAGCCGCCTGCCGTCTCTTTCCCTGCTTGTGGCAGTAACTTAGTTATGCATGCCTCTTCCACCACATCTTTTTGTTAGTTTGTCTGCATTGCTTCTTTCGAGTTCATTGCCGCGACGCGACTCGTTCCTATTTTCTTCTCTGCGCCCATCTCTCTCAAACATTTTCCATTCGCCTCTGAGTGGCAGGCAGCACAGTCATCATTATCATAACGAACACTGGGATCATTATCACCTCAATGTGGGCCCTGTCTTCTTGGCTCACTCGACTACCCTCCAGCCCATGTTCATTAGCCCAGTAAGCCCCTCTACCCGATCATAATTCAATTATCTGCGAGGGGGGAAGGCCCCCCTCTGACAGTGGGAAGAATCCGAGGAAGTGGTTGTGCGGCTTTGATGGCCGAAACCACCGACTTGGCCAAAGGAAATGGTTTACGACTTTTGGGGGAAACAGCTTGACTCGCAGATAGGTGGATTGTTGGGTTTCTAGAGTGCTGGGCAGCCATATGATGGATTGATGGAAATTAAAGTGCTCAAAGAAAATAAAGAAAGCAATTACATTGCTTAAGTTACCACTATAAATTACTACTGAATCAACGTACATAAGCAGCATGCTGTTTTGGGATCCATTCTTGACGTAAATGAGTTATTATCAATAAACTATGATTCTTGAATCATCAAGCACTGGCTGGCATTTAAAATATGAAACTATAGATTAGGTTTCAAGAAACAAGTATGTGCAAATACGTGGTTTTCCCCTCAAGCAGCCATACAAAACCAAACTTGAATAAGTGATCTATAGGCTTTTTAAAGAAATCAAATAATTACCGGGCAATCAAAACTGAATTCAAGCAGTAATTGCTATATCAACCACTGTGCCTGCGGAAAATGATGGAACAGGTGGTGTTAGGCCGACTTCATCAGTCAGGCACCCAGTTTCGTAGAAACCATAATTTGCACGCTTTCTTCTCAAAACCCAGACACCAGTCTCGAATTCTTGGCCATGGCTCTAACACATTTTCTAAATGTTTTCGAGATCACGATCAAGATCAACGAAAGAGAATACAAGCTGCATTGCCGCTAATAAAGCCGCCGAAGATGCTGTGAGAAGTAAGCGGAAATGGGCGCCTTACCTCTCTTCAGTATTTGGTATATAAATAGATATATGTATACACGTACATACATATACGTATATATTAGCCCCCTTCTTGGAAACGCACCAGCATTTGACTTTCATTTCTTCCAACAGTTAGACACTTTTATTGTGTTTCACATTACTTTTGTCTGGGCGAGTTTGTTTGCCATGCGTTTTGCCGCTCGCTGTTTGTGTTTTTGTTTACACGGACTTTTCCTGAATTTCTTTTTCGAGCGTAGATAACCATTTCTATAAGCAAAGTGCGATATTTCACAAGAGTCTCGCCGGAATCGAGTTGACTACAACAATACGTTGTACTTCTGAGGCAGTGTTTTTCTTTTTGGCAACTCGTTGTTCTTTTGTTCTTTTGTTTTGCGTATTTTCGGCATTCCTTCCGAAGCTTTTTGCAACTTTTCCTGCTTATTTTTACTTTGCAACTTCACGCAGAGTTTCCACCAAGGTCAGGTGCTCGGCGAGAACGGGGGCCAAATTGCATTCGCAGGAACCAAATAATGATAAATCACTGCTGTGCATATTCTGATTTATTTCATAGTTTTATGCTTGGTTCTGGGAAAACCCCCTCCCAAAATGCACCGACTACGTCCCTTTTGGCCCAAATAGTTGTGTGAGTGTGTGTGTGTGGGTTCCAGGCAGAATTTGCTTAGTACCAACAAAAGCAAATATAAATTGCCATAGATTAAAGTTGCAATCGTGACTGGGGTAAGCTGAAGAATGGAGGAATATCGGCGGAAAATGGAAGTCTCCGGCGAGAGAATCAAATTCACTCTCAAATTACTCAAAGGAACTTTCAATTGAGATAATAGAACCTGATTTGCATTGAAATGAATGGTAAAAGGTAGCGCACGGTTCAATTCGATTCGTGTAGGCCATATGCCCCAAATTGGAGCAGAAATGCTTTTTAATTTGATACACACGAACTAATAAAATTACTAGTATATATATTTAATTATTGAAACAGAGGGCAGTCGGCAGTCGGCAGTCTTGTATTTTTTTACAAGATTTTTCTCCTCGACAAAACCAAGCCAAACTCAATTTTCATCAAGTGGAAAAACCTTTTCGGAATTAAATTAAGCTCTTAACACTGCGTGGAAATCGAAACAATGTGCCACGCTGGGCTCGGCTTTTCTTTCTTTTCCCACATTTTCACACAGTCGAGTCTCGGGCCCATTTCCTCTCGGAGATTTTGGTGGAAACTCGCCGGGCAGACACTTGTGCATATTAATTGCTTATTGAGCAGGCTTCTCTGCCCTCCAAAATGAAACGAAAAACCGCCGCGGCGGGAAAGAATTGTTTGGGAAAATCCTCGCGCACGAGGAAAGCCTTTTTTATTATTCTTTATCAGTTTCAATCAGTGTATCGCAGCCGGCACTAAAAAACAGTGCGCACTCGCAAGGTTTAATTTGTGGCTAAAAGAGGTAGGAAAGTTACTGGCCTGCTCAGGTGGTTTTGGTTCCTTACGACAACAAAGAAAGTAGTATAGTTTTGGATAGTAAAATCTTAAGAACTATGTGAGTTATGTAAGTAATAAATGGATATACACGGTGTGTCCGAAAAATAAACGAACTTTTTGGATTTAAAATAAAATACACACTATATTGTCTATATATTACATAATGTATATTTATATATTAACTCAAACATACAAACATATTATCTATATATTACATAATGTATATGTATATATGTATATATTAACTCAAACATACAAGATTCATTCGATTTTCATAACGTAAATAATGTAGAATTGCTGTTCTTGGAGGTATCACTGTACTAGCCTTCGTTTTTCAGTTGTGGCTTTTATTCATTCACTTCGCCATACTCCCGCTCCCCCGCAATTCCTCATTCCCTCCGCCGGGCATTCATTCATTCATTCATTCATTCATGCAAGTCCCCTTCTCACCTGTTTGTTTTGTTGTTTTTGTTGCTGTTGTTCCTGTCCCTCTCCCTGTCTCCCTCCCTCGCAGTCGTCCCGTCTCCCTTGCTCGCGTGCTGAAACAAGCGTTTTCCGGCCAAAAGGTAGATATATTCTTATATTTTGTTGTTTTTTGGGGTGTCAGAGGTCGCGGGCTTTGTTGCAGCCACTTGTGCGCCACTCCCTCGATTTTTCTCGTTTTTTATGCTGTTTTTTTGCTCGTCACTTGGCCCTTTACTGGTTGACAAAACGCCAAACGCTTGAAATTCCTTTATATCCGTTTTTATTTTCCCCCGTTTTATATTCGAATCTCTTTTTCAGTTAGCGCGCGGTTTTAAAATTTGGTTTATTTCCCTGTGTTTGGTCCAAAAAAAATGAAAAAAAGAAGGAAAAACTTAATGTTGTTACCGCTGCTGCTTGCTGTTTGCTGTTTACTGTTTACTGTTTGCTGTTTTTACTTTTGTTGTGTTGTTAACCTTTTCCGTTCTGTGCACGTGTTTGATTTTCCCTCTTGGCCATGTTGTTGCTGCTCTCGGCTTTGTGGCAACCTGTTTGCCATTGGAATGTTTTCGTGTGGTTTTCCCAAAGAATGAAAATTCGGCTGGAATGCCACGAGTAATAATTATGATTGCATTCGAAAATCTTTGTAATTTCCGGCCCAGTTTTTTGGCCTTTTATTTCGGAGAACAATTATTTTACTGTGGCTCGCATTTATCTAATCAAAGGAAATTCCTTGCTTATGGCGAAAATTGTAAATGCAAAGCGACCTCGTTTATTTAAGTTAATATACAAAGCTAAATTGATTATATAATGTTTTATCATTTCACTGCAAGTTAAATTGATATTGCAAACATGAATAAATGTCACCCATTTTTGAATATAATTTCGAAAATAATGCTGTGTTCTTGGAAAGTTTTTACTGTTTCCACACTTCAAATTATTTTCCAATTTAGATTCAATTACGAAGAAGTGCGAAACGTTTGTGTCGCATAATTATATGCACACAAGCCGCCAAAGTTATTGCGATTTATTTTCGTTTCGGCCAGAAGTATTTAAGCAATTTTGCGCAACAATTTGGGCAGCAAATAAACAAATCAATTAACGGCTTTCACGCACACACTTTTCTTGCCAACAGAAGTCGGTCAATCGCTGAAGTCTGGCCCTGGCCATAAGTGTGTGCCTTAAATTTAATTAAGCCTTCTTGCCGCCTTACTGGTTTGCTTTCCTCGACCCCCCCCCCCACCCCTTTTTTCTCGATTTACTTGGGATCCAAAGATGGAGAGATGGTGAGATGGTGAGATGGAGAGATGGAGAGAGGTGCTCGGGTTCTCCGGCTTTCTAAACTTAAACTAAGCCCCGATGGTGCACGCTCCGCTGGCGCTGCCCACTCGAGAGCAGCAGCAACGAGAACAACAAGCAGCTAGACAACCGCCGCCTAACGGTAAACCAAATGAAAAGCTCCATTGATAGAGGCGAGCCACTTGGCTACTTGGCCAAGTCGCTTCTTGGCCAAATCCACATCCACACGGGGCGACGTCACGGCGCGCGTTCAGGAATTCTGGACCAGCTGGATGGAAACCGTTGTTCGCCGTCGACGTCGCCGTCGCCGTTGCCGATGACGCCAAATCAAAGCCAAAATAATACAAAACTGGTTTCTCGAACAGGAATGATGTGTTTTCTTTTTGTTGGTGGGGGCATGCATAGAATGCATGCTCGCAAGTGCTCGCAAATGATAAGCGGAAAAGCATGCAGAAATCAACACAAACACAAGCAACACATAAGATCACACACACACACACGCACTCTCGTGATTTTCCTCTGGCGATTTCCCGGAAAAACTCCGTCGACGTTCGTTGCGCTTGGGCCTTAACAGGTGACTGAAAGCCAAGAATCGGAGCTCTGCCATCGAGCTCCAGCCCATGTTAGCGCTTAACAGCGACGCCGAGCGACGCCGCGCGAAGCGAAAGCAGCGACGCAGCAGCGCAACTTCGGCTTTTCGAGTGTTAACCGGCTTTTAACCCGCTGCTAACGTGGCTAACTGGCATTGCCTGCATGCCAAGTTAATACTTGGTGAGTTATTTGTTCGGCTTTTTTGGGGGTGCATTAAACCCTTGCTGAAACTCCGTTTTCGCCTTGCTTCACTGGCCAGACATGCAGGCCAATTTATTGGCTTCCAATTAGCAAACAAAACTACCAGAGTGGTAGTACTTTGGTTAGAGGAAGCAAAGGTACGCAGAATGCACACAAACTATGTATGTCATTAGCAAATAAGCTGCATGGTTAAATCAGCAATTGTTAGGTCTCGGTTTTAATTATTGCCAAAAAATGTGTTTCAACTAATCAACAGAAATTAAAAAAAAATATTTTAATATATAATTCTCCTAAATACATAAATAATAATGCTGATTGTGAGCTAAAGTTGCTAATTAACTACAGAATAATCTGATTTCTCGCAAATAACAAAAATATACACCAAATAATATACATTTAAAAAATATTTCTGTTTTGACATTTGAACAAAAATGAGCGTATAATTCTACTGACTGTGTTCAATGCAACCTCTTCACGAATAGAATTTTTGGTAAATATCTTGAGCTTAATGGATTTCCTATCTACTTGTTTTAATATTAAAATTGAGTTTCGCGGCAAAAGGGAATTTTAACAGCCGTTAACAGTGTTGGTTTCCTAACAGTACTCTTGCTATGTTACCTAACATACTGTTATTGCGTCTTTCCTAAGACATAAGAGAAATATTTCTCTTGTTTTGCGTACTTTTCCGAAATTGGTGCTCTTCTCTTAAGGATTTGTTTTGATGAGTTGAACAGCTGATGTACATGATAAAAAGATCACATACATAAGCATGTACATAAATTTTATGTTTATTTTATATAAATTAAGTATATTTGTGACATAAATAAAATAAAAAGAAATTTAATCTACAAAATATGGGTATTGAAATGGTAACTGTAATTGCATGTAAACATTGTATGTGAATTCTTTAAAAAATTCTTAAGCAAATGTAAAAATTATTTAAAGAAATAACTACTAATTCAGTAGTTCAGTACTAATTCAGAATATATAATAAATAATAAAATATATAAAATAAAATTTGTGGTATTTATTCATATGGGGAAAAACATTACATCAGCTGCATTGACATTTATTCCAAGTTCACTACACTTGAGCAAATTTAAACAAGGACCGCATAGAAATAGAATGCAGCAACGCATTGATGTGCATTTTTAATCAGTTAGGTGAACTCAAATTACAACCACATGCCGCAGAAAGAGGATAACAGGTAACTTACCCCCTGACCTATGACCTATAAATATATATGCGTATATGTATATATAAGCCAAACAGCCTCATCCTCTCGGCGATTGAGCGCCCACTAAAAAGGCAGCAAAAACGGGAACGAGGCTCCAAACTTTAAGCGCAACTAATTATGTGGGGGCAATATACGAGCATCTCCGCAGCTTTAAATAGTTGAGTGCTGAGAAAATTCCCAGAAATACCTGAAATAATCGCCGTTCCCAGTTTCCAGCTTCCAGCTACCAGTTACCCGCTACCAGTTACCAGCTCGAGTTGGGCTTCAAAGATTTAGCAAGTTTTTTGAGAATTTTCCAGTTATGCGAATGCGCTGCTCCATAAACTAAAGCTCACCGCCGCCTAACTGCCTCCTTTGCACTTTCTTACTTTCAAACTTTTGAAATATGCCAATCACAACTCGCAGTTTCCACGGAGATGGTTTATACATATGTATGTATGTAAGCCCATCCTCAACACGCACGGCATATTGAACATTAGCAAATTCCATCTTAAGTTAGTAGCCCATTTTCCCTAATTTGGAAATAGAGTAGTCACCATGCTTCCTCCTATGCTTGCCGCTGTTATGTCCTGGATTATCTTACGTTGGGCTGAGTGAGTTGTGGCTGCCACAAGGCTGCAGTTGGCTTTTTATTGTCTTCTTGGCCTTTGCTCGCTTTTCGGGCCCATCTTTGCTTTCCGCTGCCGCGCAGGTGACGTGGCCTATTAGCAGCGATAAAAGTCGGAGGCGCTCGACAACAAAAGGATATCCGCCTGAAGGAGCAGCGCCGGCAGGAAATGCCAGCAGCACGTGTGTTGCCATCTCGGTCGCTCGCAGTCGCTCCCTCTCTTTCGGCGGCATTATGGCTGAAAAATTAGCGCATTAAATATGTATATGTATATGTGTATGTATATGTATATGTATATGTTTATGTTTATGTAAGCGACTGGGGCGATATCTTAATATGGCAAACGTGACGCAGACAAAAAGCACTCACTCCCAAAGACTTTTCCCCCAAATAATTTTCCTAATCTGCCAACATTAAGCTGATTTCATATTTACATTTCATATTTAATTGCGCAAATTGTTTGCTCGAAATTTAATGCCATACAGCTCTCAGTCGGCCATTGAAATTATCATCATACTCGTACTTGCTGTAATCGGGGAAATTTTCATATGTTAATTAGCCGCTGGATTGTTTATTTAGCATCTAATCTAAAGCACAGGAGACAGGTTGATTTGATTTAGGTGCAAATGCTCGTATTTATTTAGTCGGCATTTTGTCGCTGTAAAGGTGAATAATTTGGATAATTGATAATCGGATTTCAGCGTTGATTTAAATATTAAATATTTACACCAAGCCTGTAGGTTAGATAATTCATTACATTGATGGCCGTGCAATACGAAATTCACAGCAATCCCCAGGGGACCCAAACGATATGCTATGATTTTTTAATTGTCATTAATTTGCCAGGTATCTGCGGAATTTCATTTTTCGCTCTTACCCCTTTTCCCTTAATCCGTTTGAATTAATTTGTTGACATGCTTCTGATTTATACTTTTAATTGGGACTTTTAATTTCAAATTGCATAGCCTGCGAGTCTGAAAATATACTTGCAACGTAACTGACATTTCTACTTGCCACTTCGGTTAGTTGGGATACCATTCTTTATACATACATATGCCATTCACTTTGGATCTAACGATTTTAGCTCGTCTTTCCTCGTTCTTGTATATTTTCCTTTCGGCGTCTTTTTGCCCGAATCTATTCATTGTCTATCTTGGCTCGGTTTCATGTATCTTGTCCTGCACTTTTTGTGCCTCTCTCCATTTTTGACTTATGGATGTCGTCAGTGGCATTTTCCATACCCCCCCCCCCTTTTTTTTTCCCCCCTCCGTCCAGCCGCTTTAATTGGCATTTAACAAGTCTTTCTTTGTACCTAAACTCCTTCTGCACTCTTCGGCTCTTGGGGAACTCTTGAGAACTATCTTTTCACTGCAATTAGCATTGCTCCGTTCATCTGGCTTAGAATTCGAGCGCCACACCTATTAATGGCAACTCATTAGGCCCCGCTTTCCTTAATCCCATCCCTTTATTTCCGAATGGACAATCCAACCATCAAATAAAAGTCAAAAGAAAGAACATCCTGAAGCCAAGGCTCATTCCAAGTCTTTGGACACGTACCATCGCATAATTACAACTTAATCGCTTGACAAACAAAGCAGACGCCACGCCCCCGCCCCCGCCCACGCCACGCCCCCATAAACAGCAATAACAACAATGGAGGAGAGTGGGGATGAGGGGAAGATAATGCCTGACCTAAGTTTTAAATGGCGACCCAAAGTCACTTTAAAGACTGCTCGGCTATTCAAATATGGACATGGCGTATCCCCTTCATTGTCACGCCTTAAATAGTTAATGGGGAGTAATGCCAGCCAGAGGGGAGATTGAGAAGTTCCTGCGTTTTTTGTCCTTTAGCTTCCGGCCGCGTTTCTTGCTCGCCATTAAACTTACGGCTTGTTTGCCACACATTTTAATTGCAGCAATGAATTGAGATTTTATTTACATAGCATTATTGCTTTAGTTGTCAGGAAATACAGTGGAATCCACCCGCTTTGCGAACGAGTTTAACATATCTTGCAAAAACTATTTCCATGTTAGAGTTCTGTCCGCAACTCCCGCAAAATGAATATTTCATGACAATTAAATTGTTAACTCGGTCGAGCAAAGGACCCAAAAACCGTTGTGCACTTAACGTGCTTTGAGTTCTACCCAGCCACGCCCCCCACAACGGCGGCGCCCACAATAAGCTTACACTTACCTGCTGAAATCCTCCATCCAACCTCACCCCCCCAGCTGCCACCTGCCGCATGCAACATTCGGGCGAATAATGTTGCGGTCGATTTCATTATCCTGGACCATGTCCACAGCTACACTCAGAGAAATGCAGTGGGTCTAAGCAATGCTATTCACAAGTAAAATGATTATTATGCAAACAAATAGCTTTGTTTAGTGCTCGCTTTAAAGGGTAAGTTGTTTAACTAACCAGCTAACCCAATTACATTTACTTATTTGATTTTTGTAGCAGTGTGCCCGCTCCAACGAGCCTTGGCTTATTGGAATTACGCAAGGATTGGCGGCGCACACAGATGATATCCACGCGGCCTCAGAATGAGTTTTGGTCTGGCGACTCCACTGTAGGATTAGTGCCGAAAACAGGAGGATTCCAGCCGAGATGTAAGGACGTGCATGCATCACTTCATTAGGCATATCGATGTCATGCGCCCCACAGCGAACTGAGTGGCATGCATCAAGGTCCTGCCCCTGCCGCTTGGTTGCAGGACGCACTTACAGGCACCATTTGTCAGGACTGTGGAAATGAAAAGCAGCCAGAGTCCTTCGGGAACTGACCGTTCGTTGTACATTCGTTATACATACGTGTATGTGATGATGATTATGATTGATGCACAAGCCCCAAACTGTGGAATTCGGCGCACTCAAAGCGCCCGCAACATTATAAATCTATTGGCCTGAACCAGCTTTACTATTTGTCTTTTTCCCCACTGTTTACTCCACTTTATATTGTCACAGTTGAGAGCTTGAAAATGTAGAACCCTATTTGAGCAGAGAACTTTTTAGCGCCATTTCCGCAGTAATTCTGATTTACCGCGCACTTTCCCCGCCCACGAAACAATTTGACATTTGCGTAGATGCCGTCGGAAAATTTCCGTTGAAATGCAAATATAATTAAACAAACCGCAAAAATATTCACACAGTAGCTGGCCATTAAAATTACACATTTTGCCAATTATATTTAGAAAGTGCAAGGTAAATGGCTTACAAAAAATTGCCACAAATCCTGTCCAATTATTTATTTAAATGCATATTTATTTAATGTGCAGGCACACGTGCCCGGTTGTGTTTATGTTTGCGTGTATATATGTTTAAATTATTTGAAGTGACTTATTTATTAGTTTTTGCAAATGACACAGGACGATTTGATTTCAATTTTCTGCTTGTCAGCTGCATGAGAAAAAAAACAGTGCGTTTCAAAACAATCTCACCTAAAGGACCTACTTCATTACACTTTGTTCGGTTGTCATGGCAAAATAAATCATTATAATTTTGACAGTCTTTTCAGATTTGTTCAATAAACTGGCTGCATTTGGCTTACTTCTCTCATTTGCAGTGTACCACTCATAAAATTAATTGATTTAAATGTTGGACACGCGATTTAAGTGACTTCGTTTTGCCTCATGTCAATTGAAATGAAAGCGAAACGCCTGTCGCAGCTAATGTATTTCATTTGCTCATAAATTATTGGACCGCTTCTTTTGTTCTTCGCTTTTCCTCGTCGCATTTAAAGCGAATATTATGAATAAACTGCTGGCCAACATGGCGTATACATAATTGAGCGATTGCGATGCAATATAAATGCATTATGCAAAGCAACTGTCCAGCTAAGTGGAGTGCGAATCAATTTGCATTTCAAACTAAATTGTAATTTAATTAAGTAATATTTTTCAATCAATGTTAAGTGGAGAGAGCTGCAATTTAACTGGGCACACAACGGAGCTAATTGAATCGAACACAAAGTTACTTAAGAAAGTAACTTAAGTAAGTGGCCATCGGAAAAGTCAGCCAATATCTGACCGCTAAGTTAAGTCGAATTTAAAGGCGGGTCTGCTCGACTTTGCCCAAAATGAACTACCAATCCCTACTTGCTGGCCATAATTCAAACTGGCTAATGGCCGGCATACAATTTGCCAAACAAAAAACACTGAGAGTTTGGGTCATGAATTGTGGGGCGGTATCCCATATATTAAGGCGCCCAGCGCTTGGAACCCTTTGGCACATGTTCCAAACAAAAGATTGAACTAGAAATAGAAGCTGGAGGAGTCCAAACAAAGTTGGGAGTGCAAAACAAAAGGCATGAAGGGCATCATATGTGACTGAAAAACTATCACAGTGAGGTGATATTGCATAGAATTGATATTGTAGAAATGAAGACAGACATAGCTAAATGTAGCCAACTGTAGCTACAACAAATGAGCGCTTATGAATGTATGAATTATAGCCGCGCCGTGCTGTATTTTCTAACACTTTGCAGCCCGGCGAACAATGAGCAGCCAGATTTGTCAAACATTCTGTGGCCGCCATTGTTCCACGAGCATTTGACCCGACGACCCGCAATAAAAATCCGGCATACTCATGCCGGATTCCACGCGGCTCTATCTTTATGGCCCCCACTGTGCGTATCTATAATTGTCAGCGAATGTTGCCCAATTCCGGAATTTGCATAGATTTTTACCGCAGTCATTTTGGTGTGATGAGCGGAATGGTGATTGTGTGTGTGCTGAGCTCCTCGATGATGATTTCCATGATGATGTGTCATGGAAGCTGACAGGCTTTTCGCTGAGCATCTGCTAATCGATTATGCAAAAGCAAAATGGAATTGAGTAAAACGCTGGCAAAGCACAATGTAAGAATGGGGGAATAGAAATAAAATCAAGCCAAAGTTTGAACAGCAGCATGTGGCGACCCATCGATGGATATGCGACAAAGAAACCGTGTTGCCACTCATCTTTCCCTTTCCGAGGGATCGGAACGAAACCCCAAAGTCAATTAAAGGATTTCAAACCCACACCCCCATTTCCCCATTCCCATTTCCCCATTCCCCCACTGCTCCAAACTTTATTGTCACACATCGGAAAATTTCTCCGAAGGCATTGAGTCCGTGCACCCAAAAGCAATTGGGTGAAACAATGGAAGGGCTAGACCACAGAACTGTATTGTAACCTGAAAAACTGAAACCCAATGGCAGGACCTGGCGAGAAGTTGGCATTTTGTGCTCCCTGGATATTGAGCGGGTCCCCAAAATCGGATTTCTGTTTTACGAGCAGATTAAATAGCAGTTGAAAAGGAATATCTGAGGAAAATGGTAAGCTCCGTACTAAACTGTATGCCTTTAAAGTGAACGAAAGTTGGGAAAAGCGCTCCACTTCCGTCATAAATCTATACCATATTTATCTCGCACAGAGAGGCTATAGCCCTTTCACAGTGGACACTCGAAAAGCACAACAGACAATTGGAAAAGTGGAAGTGCTGGGCGTTAAATCGAAGATGAACACAAGTGCTCACATGGGTGGTAAAATGTTTTTCGTGTCTGTGGCTCGGGGGAAAATCGTTTGAATGACTCCGTTTGAATGACTGACTGACTGACTGACTGACTGACTGATGGAGTGAAGGAATGAATGACTGCAATGGAGTGACTAACTGACAATCAGAGCTCCTTAAAATTTTTGGGGATTGGGAAGCTATTGTTGTGGCGTGAAATGTTTACCAGGTTTCAAGTCGTAAATTGATTTGATTTTGGTCATTTCGGCACTTTTGTTTGCTTGCAAAACTTTTGCTGTCGGCAAGTGGCAAAAATTTCAATCGAAACGACCAATTTGTATGTGTATTTACCAGTCCCCCATTTCCCCATTTCCCCTCCATGTGTGGGCGTGATTGATGGTGGGCGTGGCCGGAGAGGGGCCCCAGCCAGCCGATAATTCACGCTCAATTGAGTTCTGTTTGAACTGCTGATGTGTGCAATGCGTCTTGGATTTCCGTCCCTTTGTTTACGTCGATTTCCTTGCGGTTGCTCCTGGCCGACAATTTGTTTTGCCAGCTCTTGTTTTTGCCCAGTCCTTGGCTATTTCCCTCACAGGACCTGGCCTCGAACTCGGACACTTTGACATTCGACATGTCAGTGGAAGTTTTAAGCACCGGCGCAGCAAAAAACCGAAATAGTTGTCAATTAAGCAAAAAGAGGACGCCCCCGAGTGCGTCCGCCCGAAATAATGAATGATGTGGTTGCTGTGGCCAAAGTTCAGGGCTTACGACCGATGATAGATGGGCGATATAAATATATTTTCGGGGTTTTTGGGGTTGGTATCGGAACTGGGTGAAGAAGCCCGTCCTGAAGGACTCGGCAATGTTGTTTGTGGCTGCTGGTCAGCCGAGGACTGTGAGCAAACTAATCACGGTGAGTGGATCCTTCAAAGCTTCGAGCTTTGATAAGGATTGGGATAACATTTCAAATTTACAAATTTACTTCAGCACATTAGAAGATTGCAAAAAAAGCAGTATTGATAGCATAGTAGCTAATAACTATAGTCCACTCTTAAAGGGTTAAGCTAGAGCAGTACCATTAATAACAGGAACTTATTATAAAGCGTTATAGTTGATTAGATTTTGAAGTGGCATACCTCGAAATGTTTCTGGCGCAATACTCTACAAAATTTCAAATTTAGAAAATTGTTTAATTTAATTTTTTTGTAATTATACACGTTACTCGTAGAGTCTACCCTAGATTCGTTGAAAAGTACATATGTAACAGGCAGGAGGAAACGTTTCCGACCATATAAAATATACATATTCTTGATCTGGATTAATAGCCGAGTCGATCTGGCCATGTCCGTCTGTCCGTCCGTTTGTCCGTCCGTCCGCTGAGATTGAGCATGCAGCTTCCAGAGACATAGACGCAGCGCAAGTTTGTTTCCAAGTGGTGCCACGCCCATTCTAACGCCCACAAACTGCACAAACCCACACTTTTAAAAAATGCTTAAGTTTTTTTTTTTCATTTTATTACTTTTTCCCCAATTTCTACCGATATTCCAGAAAATGTTGAAATTTCTCGTTTGCACTTCCACTTGCTGAGTAACGGGTATCTGATATAGCATTCTATCTTGTTTAACAGTTTGGTTTATGCGTTGTAAAGTTCGTGGTTTCCAGCTCTTTTTCCCTATAAAAATCGACCATCCCCACTTAGCATATTCCGCTCTATAAGTACCTGTGTTTGCTCCCTTTTATCTACTCCAAACAGATGGTGGTGGAAGCCACAACTTGTGCGTTAATAACCCCAATTATGCGCAGGAAAATACCTTCCGGTGCCCATGAATTTTTATCTCCGACTTCCCTGGCTCACCTATCAAGTGTTTGTTTTGGCCTGGCCTTCATCTGGATCTCGTTATGGCCACTTTCGGATGGTGCGTTGCATTATCACGTTCTAGTTTTATGTGCTATTAAGTGCAGTATGAGCTTGCGGCCCTCTAAAGTGTGCTATAATCTTGGCCACCAACACCCCAGCCCCTCGTCACAAAGTAATGGCCAGTACTTTGGGGCTGCATTGTGCAGTGGATTTGGCGCCATAAGCTGACTTTTGCTCTCAGTTCGCTTTAAGCCAGACGACGACACATGGTCAGCAAAGCAGTTAATGCCGCCATTTTTCAACAGCTGCAGGCATTACAGCACTCTAAAACCAAAATGTAATAATTTTATTACTCCTTCAAACGCAGCGCTATTTTCTCGAAAGCCCATTTCCTGTGCAGTGTATTTGGCTTGATGTAAAACCGGATGCACCGGGCTAAAAACCAATTTCATTTGTCAGTTTGTTGACTTTGAAGTTTCATTGTCTAACAATCTACAACAAATTCGATTTGCATAATAAATGGCATTGCCATTGTTCGGTAAACTGAATAATTAATTTAATAATGTATTTAATCTGATTTCTAGCTGTGTGTGCAGCACATATTTAACAATGGATACAACATAGAAAACGAAATGGAGAAAACCAATTTTTATAGAGGCAGATAAATGTCAGCATAGGCAGTAATTGGAAGTTTATTGCATTTGCTGTCGTTAGTGGATTGTTATAAATTATTAAAATTAAGTTCATTGGGCACTGACTTTAAAAGCGTTAAGTTTTACTCGATTAAGTTCCTTGCGAACTTACCCCACAACTGACTGGCTCTGAAACTTTTAATACCAGTGCCGTTTTGGCCCGAGGCTGGGATATGTATATTTATCTACTATATGCTGTTCCAGCCGAGTTTGTGGCACCTTTCAATTCATTAGCAACTTTATATGGCACAACTTGGACTGGCCAACAGAATTTACGCACTCTTGCCAAACTAGAGACACTAGGAGCAGGAAAAACAAGGCGGCCAAATATGTGCTGCATCGAATAAAATAAACTAAAGTTAACTTGCCTCTTGGATGGACGAGGGTGAGGGACGAGGGACGAGGGTGAGGGGTTTGGGACACATGGCAAAATGGAGTCGAAAGTAAAAAGCGAGTCAATGTATGCTTCTGTTTTTCTTACTAATATAAAACTTGGCATTAAACGCCAGCGAGACGGGGAAAGTAGTCTGAACTTGAGAAGTCGCAAACTCCCAAAGAGGACTTATGCGCAATGAGGAGGGGGCGGGACTTGCAGGGGCATCCTTGCTTGTTTTGAGCGCAAACTTTGGCGCTGTATCTCCCCTTTTTGCCACCCCTCCCCCGACCTCTCACCCCATAAAGTTTAACTAGCGCCCTACACAAACACAATACACACCCGCGCATAAAGTGGTAAGAAGCTGATGGAATGCAGGCCACGAGAGCGGGGATGCCAGTTTGGCTAGAAAGTATTGAATATCTTTAAAGTTGAATAAGTATTCAAAAGAAGCAGTCCTTTGAAGAAATAGCCCTGAAATGATCGAAGAAGTGCTGCAGGCACTGTAGAATTGTTGCAATGTTGTTGAAGTGGTAAGAAGCTGATGGCATGCAGGCCAGTTTGGCTAGAAAGTATAGCATATCTTTTGAGAAGAAAATCTATTCAAAAGAAGAACTCATTGGAAGAATTGGTCTTAAAAAGATCGAATAAGTGCTTCAGGCACTGTAGAATTGCTGAAATATTTTAGTTAATTTTTAGTACTTGCATTTTTCCTAATGTTTTACTAACTTTAGGAGCTGGCAGCACCTGCGACTTGCGGCAGCACCATAAATTGGTAGTGAGAAGCGGTTGCATGGCGACGGTATGTGAAAAGTTTGTTCTTGGCTGTTGTGTGTGTGTGTGCTTACTTGGAAGCCGTTAAGTTTCATTTCCGTTTCATTTCATTTCGTTTTATTACTTTGGTCAGTTTGATGATTTTTCCCCTTCCGCAGTTGTTTGCGTACTTTCCCCCTTTTTATCCTTGTTAGTTTTCAGTTCGAATTCTGGATTTTCTTCACTTTTTTTTCGCTTCCAGCTGCACTCGAGTTAATTGAAAGCTTAACCTTTACATGCACTTACACTGCTGTTGGGGGCGGGCTGCCACGCCTCCGTGTAATGCCCATGTCAGCGCAATCAGTGCCACGCCCCTTGCCAATGATTCGAGTCATTCAGACTGCCTCAGTCTTCATCTTCATCTTCATCTCCAGTCTTCTGTCTTCAGTCTTTTGTCGCCCTCGTCATCGTCATCTTCATCTTCAACGTCATCGTTTTCAGTTTCGTTTTCGCCGTCTTCTAATTGCCGCTGACTTCTCCGTCTTCTTGGCCCTTTTCTCCTATTTTTGGGTCTCATTACTTAAGCACGCGCAGTAAGCGATTGCCACGCCCCCGCACCCTACCGCCCCCAAGAAAGGTTAGCAAAGAAGCTTTTTGGAGGCCCATTTTGGTTGTGTGCTCTATAACTGGTACACTCAGAACTCAGCTAGGTGTTTCTCCAAAAATCGCGTAGATTTTTTCACAAATTTGTCTAGCAATTAACTTTTATTCAAACAATTTTAACTTATATAAAATAATTACTTATGCCAGTGTACTCGGTCAAAGTGGCTATGCATTTTTTTCGGTGTGCTACTACATCAGCATTGACTACTTTGTCTGGCTTTCTGTTTTCTTAGCCAGGCGTCATCATTACCGTCAAGAGCCAGCCGGCAAACGTCTTGGCCCAGACCGCAATTTGCCTGCTAACTGCCAACTGTCAGCCGGCGGTTTAAGCCAGAGACGGAATGTCGCCCACAAGGGGCAAAACGTTTCAAAAATAAAAGTTGGCTGGTTTCTGTATGCAACTCGGTGGGAGGCTGATTTCAAGTTAGATGGGTTGCATTGTATTCTTGGAGAACAGGGTCGCTGAGGCACTGAAAAAAATCTAAAAATTATTTGGGCACAATTACTGCAGAGCTCTATAAGAATAATTTACAAAAGCATTTGCTCAAACTAAGCATAAGTTTGTGTCGAGCATTTAGCGAACTATTGCACAAACATTTTAATGTATCTCGTGCTTTTACTTTCCAGCTTGCTTTATGACAAAAACGGGGATTTACTGAAGGCAATTTAATTTGTAAAGTTTATTTCGTGCCAGAGATCGCGGCAATTAGTGCGAGCTATTAGCTGTCAAAGCCATAAAACTCGAAATGGTCTCTGGGGCAACTTCAGTTGTGACAAATCGCAGAGCAGGCCTACCGAGGAACTGGCGATGAATTTCCAAACTTCCGAGAAAACTCGGCTCTCTTTGGTATGCAAAATTCTTCAAGGCTGGAGCTTTAATTAATTCGCAGGCCAACAAAGAGGAGCAGCCGTCGTTTCTGCGCGGCAATTGTATAATTAGTGTTGCCCCATCTCCATCTTCATCTCCATCTTCATCTCCATTTGTATCTGTATCTGTATCTATCTGCGTCTATATCTCAATGTGGGCACTCCTCCATTCGCGAAGGTGTTCAATTACACAAATGAACGCAGGGGAGACGTCGCAAGCAAAGCAAATGTATATTTTCCACGCACAGCCTCAGTGAACCTAAGTGTGCCATGGCAAAAGGGGCGTGGCTGACCGAAGCGCCCACCAAAGTATTTCATCGATGAGTCTGCGCTGGGTGGGCACTTGAGTTCCCTTTTTGGCAGCTCGTTGTCTTCCTCCGGCCAAATCTTCCGATGGGTTGGGCAGCTGACTCGACTCCAGTGGCCGCCATCTGCTGCACGATGAAGCCTACATAAATAAATAAATAAATAAATATCTGCTCAGTGGAATCTATTTGAAATGCAAAGCGCGCACTGGATAATATGTCAACTCGGGAGCGGGAATTTCACAAATTAAATTCGATAATATTTGATTGGAATGCTTTAAACTTAAAGCGTTCGAGTGGGTTTTCAATTAAGTTTTTAATTAACTTTTTTATTTACCAAAATTCTTTCAGATGTGTTCCCACCAAGTATCCACTTGAATTTAAATTTCAAATGATCAAACTTAATCAGAAATGTGTGTGCAGCAATTATATTTAATCACTCTGCAGATTCTCCCTTTACTATCTGCATAATTTAGCTCACACGCATCTCGATTGCAAAATCAGGCATTCAACAGAAATCGCTGCATAAACGAATAAAAAATGGTAATATTTCCTTTGTCTTTCTTTTTGTTTTTTGGCTGACACCACCTTGGAAAATTACAAACTGGGAAAAAGAGACGTTGTTGTGATTGCTAATGGCAACTTATCACACAGCTTCTTGCAACACAATCATTTAAACCGAAGTTTGGAAGCCACATAAGGTTTATAGATTTGGCATTTAACATAGTATTTAAAATATTCACTTAAATTCAAATTGCGATAGTTACTTCCCTTTGTGGTTCCTTCAGACTCTATAAATTTAACTGCTTTTCATGAAAATAACTATATAAGAGTGCAAATAGGGTACTTTAACATTCGGTACTCCACAGACACGTGTGCTGCAAGTGATAATAATAGAGGTAAAAAGTAAATAAAAAGGCAGTACAAATAAATTACAAGCCCCGCGCGCCACCTGTGCATCTCACCTTTATACTTTTATGATTTAATATGGGAAAATGCCTGCAGAATGGCCAAAACAGACAGGTGGGCAAAACGAAAACAGATGCACAGACACCCAAATGGGGGCCACATTTTTGTGGCGGCAGCAGGCAGGGCGGATTTGGCAACACGTGAACAATATAATCGCAAAAGTGTTTTTTCACCTCTCTTTTTCGGTGTTGACTCTGCCACTTACCTGTGTCCCGAGCCTGGCTTTTTGCTTTTCCCTTTGCTTTTGCTTTTGCTTTTGCCTTTGCCTTTGCTTGTGCTTGTGTGTGGCATCGTGATGGGGCAACAAGTGTGGCTGTTGTCGCAACTTGTTTATTGTTGTTATGCTTTTTAGCCGACAGACGTAATAGACAGCACTACTGATGGCCAAACAGCAAACTTCTGGACTTGGCTAAGCACTGCAATGTATACAAATTAACTGGGAAATTTAGTGTAAATTAAACAGCCCACGGAGTGGATAAAACTTTTACAAATATAATTCCGCAAATGAAGAACAAACCCTTTCTTGTCTACCCCCAAAAGGACTAGCGCTGAAATCAGCGGGAAATCTGCTTGGGTCTTGAGTTCCCAACCCCACAAAAGCAATTTTCTTTCCCTCTTGCCATTCCAGTTAAAAGACAAAGTGGGGAAAATAAAAGACCTGCCCAAAAGTTCGCGTCACTTTCAGCCTTTAAACGCCGACACTTGCAGGCAGACAAAACTAAGACCCAGAAAAGCCCAGAAAAAACTAATCAAGCCCCGCGGCTTTGGGCCGCAACTCCCCCATTAAGTTGGCCAAATTCGGGGCCCACATAAAAATTTTCGGGGCGGGTCACGTGCCTCGACTGACAGGCGTTTTGCGAAATCTCATCAATCAAAATCTTAGTGTGATAATAACGAGCGGGAGAAGTCACAAAGCATTTCTTTTTTTTTGACTGGAGCAGTTCCACTAACCCACAATTCGGATTCCGAGGATAATGGCCAACTAGATGGTGAATCCGCTGGTTGCTGATAATGACGGAGTGGTGGAGACTCTGCTGACGTAATGACTCGGTTGAGGGGTTTCTTTTTGGCCCGTTTATCCTTCTCTATCCTTCGACGGAAACGAAGACGTCGCGCAATTTCTGGGGGCCGCCGGCTAGCCGCAGACAGCAAATCGAAACTTCCGCCTCGACATGAGGGGAGGGGGGTGGGGGGTCCTGTTTTGGCCCTAATTTGAAAGTTAAGCGTTATAAACACGTTCATTTAACGCCAGTCGCCGGCTCATCCCCGCGGCCATATATCTGGGCTCCGAAGCTAATGTGGCGCGATTTCGAAACACAAATTGCTGTCATTAAAATACTTTCAATGCGAATAAAAGTTGCGGAGGAAAAGAACCCAGTAAATAAGAGGGAAAATCAAATGGAAATTTTTGCGAGCGACCACAAAGAAGTGAAATACATTTGAAGTGGCAGTGGCAGTGGCGGTGGCAGTGGCAGCCAGAGTCTTTTGTCCAGTAAATTGAAATTGTAATGAAATGGAAAGCAGTGGAAAGCTGGGTCGTGCAATTAGACTCGTGCTTCTTAGCCAAGTGAATTTAAATTACAATAATGCGAAGTTCATAAATATCGCATGAAGGCGAAATTTGCATTAGGACTCGAACATATTTTGTTGGATTTTTCTTTCCTGCTCTTTTGCTGTCTTAATTTATTTATGGCTAGCTGAGTTTTGTGACAAGAGTTTTCACAGTTCACATTTATTAATAGGTGCGTTATGCACATGTACTAACTACTAACTACTTGGTCTTTTAAACTGTTTTCTCGAGTTGATCCTGAAAGTCCTGGCCACCCACACAACTTCCACGAAGCTGATTGTGCTGACCGGCGGTACGCCTCAATTTAAATTGCATTTGTTGGCAACTTCAGCTGCAGCCGGCAGCATGTCATAAATGTCGGCAGACACACGAAATGAACTGGGACACGTCCTCATCCCTGGAATCCTTAAGCCCGATCCTAATCCGCCCATCGCTCCTGGCCAGCGACTTTGCCCGGAAAATTGCAAACGCCAGCCGCACACAAACAAGCGTCGAGCGAGTGGAAAACCCACAGACACACTTGACATCATAGTTGCGTTTGACAAGAAAACTGATTTGTCATTGCCGTAATGAGCTCGGGGCCTTGGCTCTTTCGCATCTCGGATATACGAGTATGTAGTATCTGTATCTGTATCTGTAGCTGTAGCTGTAGCTGTAGCTGTATCTGTATCTGTATCTGCTGCCCTCACCTCACTGAGAGAGCAAAAGTAAAGCACAAATGCAATAAGCATTTGCCATTAAAACAAGTGTGGGCGTTACATTCCGCAGAACTGGGGACAAAAGTGTGGGGCTGTCGGATCAGTGGAGCAGAATCTAGAGTTCTCAACAGCAGTTTTATTAAATCGAAATAAATAAAATAAAAAGAAAACAAATAAAAAGAAATAAAAAATAAAAATTACGATTTAATTTGAAATGTATATCCAAGTACCACTGAATACACTTTACTCACAAGTTTGCCAACGAAATTCTGCATTGTTTTAAAAGTTCGCATACATGTTCAGTATTTTTAGAACATTTTACCACTGTAATTTAACCTGTGTGGCTCGTGTAACGCCTCCAACTCTCAAGTCAGTTGCAGTTTTCTCATTAGTTGCCAAAATCGCAGTACAAACTTCCCGCAGAGAGTTGGTAGCATATATGGAACTTTTGGTAATATATGAGCATTTCTAGTAAAATCCTTCCCACAACTTTGTTGAGCTCCTAATTATTGCACATATCTGCTTTATATTTTGGTCAATGCCGAGCTGTTTGGTATTCTAATGGGCAGCATTCATGTTTTATTATATTTGCCCCATTCAATGGCCAACAACATAATTCATTCACGCAAACACATTGTTGAACAAGCCTTTATTTGCCCGCCAAACCGCTAATAAATGCAACCGATTGTTAAATTAAATTAAAACTAATCGCATCGAGTTTAAGTGATACAAGTTATCCCTTTTATTGCTGCAGCAATACAGCTTATACGTTTGTAAGGGAATGCTGCGAATGTTTAGCAGAAATTGGATCGGATTTTCGTTATCGCATTATAACGCGATCTGGAGTGGAATTGTTATTGAATTCCCCATCGGCAGTTGCTTCTCACCTGGGGTGGTGACATGATTACCTGTTAGTGTAACTAACTTTGCTCTGCCCCCCACCCCCCACCTTCTTGCCAGCCAGCAGATGATGGCAACTGGAATCGAGTTGGTCGGATGATGTTCAGCCAGCAGCTATGTATGCTATGTATGCTGTGTATGTATGTATGTATGCTATGTACGAGTATGTGCCAGCCACATACAGGCAAGGTCAACAGGGTCGCAGTGCATTTAAGCGTTTTGCAAAGTGTGTATGTGCTTGTGGCAGCTAACTAACTAACTAACTAACTAACTAAAAGTGGAGCGGGGCAGGGCGGAGGAGAGGAGGAGGAGGGGCTGGCTTACACAAATAGAACGGGGCGGTCTAGTAAATTCAGCTCATGAACGGCAGCCCACACGCGGCAAAAGCGCAACCCACTCGCAATTACCAAGTGGTAAATGCTGAGTGGTAAGTGCGCGGCAACTTTGCCCAGCACGCATTAAAATGAACATTAAGAGTGCAGCTAGAACCGAACCCATCTCGATTCTCCTGCAGCGGGAATTGACACAGTTCTCGTGCGGATCAAGTTGGGCCCATTTCAACCGAAAGCAAACTCCTTCAGCTCCAAACACGTTTCCCATATTGCAATGTGGTCGGGTGACAATAATTCCAGGCCCCATCATCCGGTTCTGATCGGCCGGTCCCGTTCCCGTTCCCGTTCCCGTTCCCAATGCTCCTCCATCGCCGCGTTGATGGCTCCAGCGGGTTCTGGCATCTCGATTCTGGTCTGGTTTCTGGTCAACTGGTCAACTGGCCGTCTGGTCGGGCCCATTCACTGCACTGGCATCGTCTGGCCATGTCAGCAATTAGATTACACCGACTGTGTTTGCGACTGAGTCTGGGCGTGCTGGTGTGCGATTGTGCGTGATTTGTGGATCCAGGGATGGCTTTGGAACTCGGGTTGCTACTCCTGAAGCGCTATCAGAAGATTAAGATTGTTATCAAGAAGATTTAAGCGAAATATTGGGACCTAAGATGTACACGTAACTCATTAATGATGATTATGGAACTTCAATATACTGACTTTGCATGACTGGCATTTTCACAGTCTAGAATCCTATCTCGCAGCCCTGTGCGCTGTGGACTTGGTCCATTTGCCCGCTGACCGGGTCTTGTTTAGTTTACTGCAACGGTGCTGCATGGCGCTGTTATTTTGCTTTGCAGCACGCCGAGCGGCAACTGTCGCAGTTGCAAAGCTGCATCTGTCGTATCTGTCGCATCTGCCACCGTTACACATACGCCGCGTTGCACGCACGTCGCTCATACGCCCCCTCGTCCAGATAGCGAGCATACAGCAGCCACTATCCACTTGCCACTTGCCACCAGCCACCAGCCACCAGCCACCAGCCACTAGCCACTCTTGTTTGCGCACACGGCAACGTGTTGAATGCAAATGAATTTCTTCGGTGGCGGCTGTCACTGTTGCCTGTTGGCCATCGCTTTCAGTGCTTTTGGCCGTGATTTATGTGGCCAGACGGTTGCGATTGTCGCCGCCTTCTGGCTTCGCATGATTTCAGCGAATTTTATGCATTGAGCCCAGTTCCGCACAGAGATTGAAATGTTGTTTACCCGCAGTGTGTTCGAAAACAACCGCCAATTAAGCTACGGCCAAGGTAAAATAGGTCCACAAAGAGGCTTAAATTTAATAAATTACGATTAATCATTTTTTGTTGTCAATGCGTAAGGTAAACAATTATAATTGCATCCCACCGGATGCCATTGATGTGTACACAATTTAAATACATAGTTCCTTTCCTTGAACTTATGAGTTTAATACTTAATGAAATTTGTTTGCCCGAATGTTGTATGCCATAAAATCATCTGAATGGAGCAAACAATAAAGTTTCTTTAATGAAGATAATGAAATGGATTTCAAAATTGGCTTTGTATTTGCCATTAGCTTCTAAATTATTTATGAATAATTAATACGATAAATCTTACAACTTTTGTATTTATTTCTTTTGGACTCGTTTAATGTTTGCCAAGCGCCAATAAATTCCCCTGGAATAAATTCCCCATACACTCAAACGAAAATTGCTCACAAAATATGCATATCAGTACAGAAACCAATAGCAAATTGAATCGATAAGAGCTTATCAGGCAGACATTTGTGGTTTTCTTTTCCGATTCAGCTTTTCCGATTCTCTATTTCAGCCATAATCGAGTAACTTTCATAAGCCATAAGTTGGGGATGTGCAAATGCAAATTAAATGGCTCGTAATTAGGAATGGCATTTAGCCATTTTGGGCCACTTTGGGCAATGCGATTCGGTGGTCATTCAGAGTGCTAGGCAAATAATCATAAATATTTAACAAATTGCTCCGCACACACGGACGCAGAACTTTTTAAATTTAATTAAAAATTTAAATGCGCAAAACTGAGTAAACTCTCCAGTGACTTAGAACCAGCCACACATGGACCAGCAATCATTGGCAAAATGCTGAGAGGGTGGGCAAACAAGCTGGCCAAAACGAAGTAGTGGGTGTGGTCCAAAGCGACGGGAGAATTTAAATAAAGCGTATAAAACACAAGAAGCGTGCACTTTATGACTCCCCCCAGGACCTCGTCCTCCGTCCTGCGTCCTGCGCCCTGCCAACCTGAATACGGAATGCGGAATGCGGAATACGGCGTACGGGTGTACGGCCATCAAAATGCGCTCCGGAGCGAGCGAGCGCTCACAGCGCCAATTACACGGGGCCCGGTCATAAAAATAAAGCGCAAATAAATACACTTAAAGTGAGAGCAAAAGCGCCGACCCCGCCCCGCCCCTACCGCCACGCCACGCCCCTTTTTTGCCCACGAAACGGACAAAGTTCGGTGGCAGAAGCCGAAAATGAGGCACCGCAGCTAGGTCAGGACACGCACAGTGGTCCATTAACGCCCAGATCTGCAACTACTTTAATGCCAGCCCTGAAAACTATAATAAGATAGTAACCTTATATAATAAGGTAAGATACCCTGGAATATGATGAACTAGGTAAATAAGTTTGAGACAGTAAATTTAAATCAAAATAAAATGTTGAAATAATTGATTAAATTGATTATAATATAGATTAAATATTATTTATGATTAGAATGTGAAAATGGTAAGATACCCTGGGAATATGATGAACTAGGTAAATCAGTTAGGGACAGAAAAATTAAATCAAAATAAAATAAAGAAATAATTAATTAAATTGTAATAATAGATTAGATTTAATAATAATAGAGTTGTAGTGATGGTGATACCTATGGTATACCTATTTCGTTTTCACCGCAGATCTCCAGAGATTCTGAGCAGTAAAATGGCAGTAGCGACCACTGTACTCTGGCTGCCTTGCCGTTCTGCAGCTCGACGCTGGCATAAATCAAGCTATTTAAATGGACATTTCGCGCAATGAAAAGCGAGGTCCGAGTCACTTTGCGCTGCCTGTTGGATGTTGGTTGTTGGTTGTTGTATGTTGTATGTTGTTTGTGGGCTGGATGCTTGGATGCTTGGATGGCTGGACGGTTGGTGCGTGGAGTAATTACAATTACACCTGCACCACAGAGAGCGTAAAAGATGGGGAAAATGAGGACCAGGAGGCGGCGCGTGCCATTGCAGTAAATTATAATTACGCCGAGTCAAAAGTTGACTTTTATTAAATTTTATTTATAATGCTTAAAATGTCATTAGCCAACTGGAGCCGGGTTAATTGCAAACGAGTTAATGGAAGGTCATGGTAAAAGCCTATCGTTGGCCCACAAAAAAGCAAGCCATTTGCTCAAAGAACTATCACCACAAACAAAAAGATTTGTTGGCCATTAAATGCTGCCCCTGTCATTGCACTGATTTGTAATAAATGCGGGCCCAAAAAAATCGGAAGCATCAACCAAAATCAGACAGTGACTGACGCTTATCACGACACTGGCCATTGGGGCACCATTTGTCAAGATCCCAGTAGGAAAACCCAGCGAAATTGTCTTTTTATGTGGCTACGTGAGTTTCGACTGGCAAAAACCCGACTCAATTCTGTAAGCCCGTTGCGAATATGGGTTAACCATTCCGCACTTCCACACACAGAAAACAAAGTGCCCATAAATAATCAATCAGCGACGAGTCAACCGAAGTATTCACAGTTTCGAGGCTTGATGATAATGGTGATGGTAATGTTTGGGAGTCGTTTTTCAGCTGGGCCGGATTAGCGGAATCTGGCGGCATCTGCTTGGGCATTTTATTTTTCCTATTTTGCCACATCTTAGGCAACATCAAGTTGGCACAGTGACTTAAATATACGAAATTGGCAAAACTATATAACTGTAAAGTTATACACTCAGGCCTTAAATATTATTTAAATTCCATAGGTATAGTTAAACAAGTAGAAGGAGATAAAGTCTGTTTTTATATGAATATGAATATCCAGTTCCGAATCTTTCCGATATGGGGACACTGTTTCAGAGAAAACTATGCCAAAAGTCAATGTGTCGAATAGCTGACCCAGTGGAAAACTGGAAGCAGATGCAAAACTTGTTATTTGCATTTTGCATTTGCCTATGATGTGCAAACAAGTTTTTTCTTGGACTTGCCACAACAAAAGTAAATATGAAAATACAATTAAATAGGGAAATACAAATTTTATGAGTATTTGGCAATGTCCGTAAAAATTGAAAGTGTGCTGTGTGTAACAAACAAAATGTATGGCCTAAATTTACAATACAATATAAATGCAATTTATATTGCAATTAAACTTTCCCTTGGTGCAGTGCTCATAAATAAGTACTTAAAAGCACGAATAACTGTTATGAACTCGTTCTGTAGCTTAAAGTTAAAGTGAAAATTCCTCCATCTTTGCCACACAATTTTGCCGCAAATATAAGCAACTGTCGAACTTCCGAATTTCCGTCTCTGTTAACAATAACAATAAAACTGGCACAAATACAATACATGTAAGAAGAGAAGCAAATCCCCTTGGGGGAATAAAAATGTCGTGGAACTCAGTGCTCGAATGTTGTGACTTCCAGTGATTTTCAGCTGCGACTTCAGCCCGAGCTAAATGTTTCGGAAACGGCACTGCAAGTTCCGGACACCCGGATGCATTTTGTGTGTGCCACACACACACTGAACCCTGAACACTGAGCACTGAACACTGAACTACACATTACACATACGCCGTGTGGTACGCAGCTGGCTTCTGTGGCAGCTCGCGCTCATCTCATCAGCAGCCAATGCCTTCGACTGCAATTTGGCTGCATGGCTAAGACAGGCGGAGGGGCAGCGGAGGCAGGGGAGGCAGCGGCTGGAGGGGGGAGGTGGAGCGGGATTCAGAGGACTGAATGAGATTCAGCACACAGTTCACTGCACTTCATATTGCCCCAAGCTGCGTGTTTCTGCAGTGCTCTGCTGTATTAATACCCTGTAAGATGCTTACTAAGTGCATATTTGTTTGCTTCCACTCTCTTGCTGCATTAATCCACTCGACTAAAATCGTAGACGATTACTTACAAGTTGCTGGAGATACAAGTCATCAACCTAGTAGCTATATTGTAAGGCAGGCCTCTGCTATCCATTTAATAGAGGGTAATATTCAGTCTGTATTGACTGTTCTCTTGAAATAGATTTTTCAATTTTTTCAATCACAACTGTTTCTATAATCTAACGACGCCAATGTTTTCCCACGCTTATTGAAATAAAAGAAAATCAAAGAACCCTTCGTAAACCTTAATGTTATTTGATTTTTTGCTAAGTAACTTTAAAGATTCTACACTTACTGTTCGAATTTCCAATTTAAATAAGCTGATACACAAATGGCCAGTTTTTAACTGATCAAATTGTGCAAAGCATCTGAACATTGCAAATTGCGAACAAATTTCTGTTAAACGTTTAGTATTCAAGCACACATCATATTTGATTTTATTGAAATTGCATCTATGCAGTACCATAGCATTTACAGCATCACATAAATACGTTGTACAAGTCAACACGTTTCTATAGTTTCTCTCCATTTACCCCTCATTCGAAACTTATACTCTCGTGCCACGAAATTGGCTTTTATTACGCATACGCAACGTTGACTGCACTTGAAAACTTCTTTCGCTCTCCGTGCCTGGGAATATTTATGCGATTCCAGAGCACAGGAAAAGGAGACAGCGAAGTAGTGGTGCTAGAAAAAGAAAACTGTCAAGTTGCAAGACACAAATAAATAAATGCCAAAATATATTTTGCAGCAAGTTGTCAGCAGAAAAGCTAAGCAGGAAGGAAATTATGAAACCCAGTCGAAACGCCAACAAACACAACAAAAACAACAAAACCTACAGACAGCAGGAAAAACTTTTATAAAATGTGAGCTCCACTGCCTTCCTTTCGTCGTCCCCGTTTTTCTTGAACTTTTTTCGCTGGCATGAGTGTGCAAATTCGTTTCGGCTTTTGTCTAGCTCAACTCGCATTTTATAATGTGCATATTTTATAAGATGTTTATGTGTTTCCCCGAAACCCAAAACCCAAGACCACAAACACAAAAAAGTGTGTGGCAACTGCAACTGCACAAAAAACATGCAACAAGTCAGGTCGTGAATCTTACTTTGTATGGGGTAGAAACAGATTCGAAGCCGAAAATTTGAAAAAAGTCACTGCAATGTAAACGTCAAGTGTAAAACATTTATAACTAATGCTAGACATAGGCTAATAAACGAAGTTATCACCCATCTTATTATGGTAATATATGTATATATTTGCTATACGAGACATAGAGCACTTTAAAGTATTTTGTTTTTAAGTTTAGCATTGTATTGCATTATATTTTTGTGTGTTCCCAATACCGTTGCCACAAAAGTCAACCATAAATGCTGGAATAAGTCATTCTGCTGGAACATAAATTGCAGCATAAAAACAGAAACAATAATAAAACGGCATCTGAGTGGAAAAAAGGGCTTTGCCACTCGCTGAAGTGTCTGAAGAAATTTGCATATTTTATTAGCATGACGGGTAGCAAATTTAGACGGTCCTTGGCTTGCATTTTCTTACTTCTTTCCACTTCCTGTCTAAGTCATTTGCGGGCGGAAGAGGGATTTTATTAACTAATCTGTCGCTTCCTCTGGACGATTCGCATTGCCATTGCGATTGACGTCACCAGACCAGGTCTGCACTCCGCAGATGTAAATGTGGATGTGGATGTGGATGCAGATCCTTTTTGCACCCAAGTCCTTGCTGCTTGGCGCACGCAAAGTGCAATTTCCGGCGGAAATGTGAGAAGGATTCCGTAATCTAATTTTAATGATTTGGCCTTCCGTTCGTCGCTGCGCGAGGGCAAGTGGCCGGATTGGATTGGAAAATTTAAGAATTAACCCAATTTCGAAATCGTTTTTGTTGCCGACGCCCTGGAAAATATTCAATTATCCGAATTTTCAATGTCTGGATGTGACAAAATGCCACACAACACAGTTTGGGAAAGTTTTCCCCGCTCTCGCACTCGCACTCGCCCCACCCCCATTTCCATCTTCTATATTTAGCCTGCCGTGATGCTAATGACGTCAGTGGCCTGTTTTCCTCCAACTTTCCTCTCAAAGCAAATTAGCCAAAAGGGGCGGCACGCTGGTGGGTGCTCCCGCAGGGCGGGGGCGGGGGCGTGGCAAAGTGCCATTCAAGCTGGCATCAGTGTTAAAAGTTAAAAATTAAGCGAGCAGCGCCAGAAGTTCGAGGGCCTTTTGGGCTGGCGAAAAGAATGTTTGTAGCAGCCAAAGAAAATGAAAGCTGATTAATGATAAAGGGCGCCGAGGGCGGCTCGATGGGCGTGGCCAGTGCGGGTGCGTGTGTGCTGGAGACTAATTAAACTAATTAAATGTGTGAAACTCACGGCATTATTTACCAAATGCTCAGCAGATGCGGGCAAATGAGATTTGGTTTCCTTTTCACGGATTTCCTTTTTCTTTCGCCACGGATCGTTTGCAAGCCGAGAAAAGGTAAACTCATACATAAACCTGTTTTTATCAGGGCAGAAATTAAGGTTCACAATTGAAAGGATTTCGCCATGCAAGTTTATCAGATTCACGAGATATATTTGTATATATCCAGCCATTTACAAATAACACAGAGCAATCTATGGTACTTAATGGAAGTGACACAGTTTCAATTGCATTCCTCGTCTGAATTTGCACTATTTCAGCGTCCTGATCACTTATGCCATCGATAAATTTCCATTGTATTCTAGTAAATGCTGCATGCAAATTACGAATGAATTCGCAACATTTTAGCCATGATGGATCAAATGCTGCGCACTGGCCTAAAACATCGCAGCAAAACTTTAATCCGTTGGGACTAATTAACAATAATACGGTTCTGACCATGGCGGCTGGCTGCAAACACAGAAACATCGTGGAATTTTAGCATTTTAATCGAACGGCCACAAAATGCTTGTCTTTTGAAATTGCTGCTGCCACTGGCACTAATGAGTTTTACCATGTTCACGTATTGTTTGCATTTGGGCCGGCCCAGCTGCCCCATTGCATTGCAAATTTCATCGCTGCAAAATTCGGAAAATGATTTTTCTGTAATTAGAAAATATCATGGAGCAGCCGCAGACGAGACCAAAAAGCACAATTGATGCTGATGTTGATTAGGCCCAGAAAACAGGGCTCAGCCGCATGCTGCTCTTCGCTCTCACACGTGTCCTGATCCTTGTGCCACCAGGATGCAACCCCAAATGCCACACATTCAATTGTTGGCCACCGCTAGGCTGCAGCTCTGCCTCCTCTGATTCTGCTCCTTTTTGCGCCGTAATGTGCTTGATTTGATTTATTCGCGTTGGATACAAAATGAAAATGTTTTCTCTAGCGGAAAAACGCTTTGAAGTTACCCCAAAGACTTGGATAAATACACTTACTTTACTTCCGAACCAATTAAAGTGGGGAAATCTATTAAAGGTGACAAAGGCACACTGCTCGCATGTTTACTAAATCGAATTCCAATCGAATAAATGCAATATTACGATAAATATAAGTCAGCAACCCCAGAGAGTTACGTGGAAAATCGGAAAATAGCTGAAAAGAGTTTACACAACTTCCATTTCGACTTCGATTTGCTGCTTTGTGACGCCATTCACTCGATCAAATTCGCAAAGTGCAACGGGGAGAGCCAATTGAATAGGCGATGTGGCAGCCACTTTCCACCTTTGCCCATATATTTGAGTACATCTGGGCCAGCATTTCATCTATTTACAGAGTCTATCAGTGTTTTTAAATCAGGACTTCACCTGCTCCTGGACCAGGTCCTTCTGGTCCTTTCTCCGCTGTGCTCACAAGATGCAACAAAAACAGAAATACGAAAAACACGAAATAGCCAAACAAATATAAAAGAACGAACGATTTTTGTAATAAAGGAATTGAGCGAGCGGAGGGCTCGCAATTTTTCTAATGGAGCTAGGCAAGATGAGTCCTTCGATTGGAAACTGCTCCAAGGATATGAGGTGTCAACTGATGAGCTTTTCCTCGCTCTCCATCCCCTTCTCGCCTGGGCAGTTGTCCCCTTCACCTCTCGCTCTTTGCCTCTTGCTGTCAGTGTGGCAAGGTGAATTCTCGGCGGAAATGGATACTCGGCAGCTATCTTCAAAGCGGAATTTGCAGCAGTCCATTTGCGATGTTTCCTTGAAACCAAATCATCGTGTCTTTGTTAAAACTTGCAGCAGCAATATCCATTTACTTGTTCGCTGAGGAAAAAAGTACTTATGATTACTATTCAATTCATTCGGGCTAGCGTGCATTCAGGTAATACTCTTTTTATAAACTCATTAACTGGAATATCCCTCGAAGGTAATTTCCACTCAATGGCCCACGTTATTTTGCCGCTTATCTTGACCAGAAAGAGGTGACCCTTGAGGTAAATTGCAGACACCTGTCCTTATCACATGCCCATTCGGCTGATCGTGCATCCTTGTTTTTATAATCGGCATTAGGCATTTGAATGGCCCACTAAAGAGCCCAACAATGAGCCCGAAAGTATCCGCACATTTGTAGCAATAAGCGGGACAATAAAACATTATGTAGCCGATAAGAAGCTGTGAGCGGAACAAAGCGGAACGGATCGGAACGGAAGCGGAAGTTACGGAATGGGGAATGGGTGGTGGGTGGTGGGGGTGGTTGTGACTCCCCGTCTGCGGTGGTTACCCCTCCGTTCCGCCCTGTCATCGCGCTGCTTAGCGCCCTAATGCGATTATTAAGTGCCAAGTGCGCTGGTGTCGTGTAAAATTCATTATATTAGCCCCGATGCGACTGCCACTGCCACTTGCCACACCCCCAATTTCCGGGGCGTCCCCCGGCCAGCGAGTTCATTGGTCCCGTTCCCATTCGGCCATCCACTCCCCAGGTTCCCGCTCCCCATTTCCACTCGCTCATGCATTGCGCGTACCCAATATCCTGTCCTTTGCCACTGCCACTGCCACTGCCAGACTGAAACGAAACGCGGCCGGTGACTGTGGCGCAATAAATTAGGGTCGCAAATAAATCATCCATTTTAATGTGACAGTTCCGACAAACGAAGCTCCTTCGACGAGCAGCTCGGCATGCCGCTGGGTTCTCAATTGGTCCGCTGGTCCTCCGCTCTTAGCGCTGTGGCTTAGAGATGGCCTCGTGATGCGGCAAGGACTCCTTACAGATACTACAGATACAGATACTAGGGCACAGCCTAAGTTACTCCTTTCATTCTGGTTGCTCTTCACTTCAATATTCAAGCATTTGATTTGATTATAACTCTTGGATACAATCAACTACTTTTCAGCCTAAATCCACTCACGAGCTCCTCTCCATTGGGCAATCTGCAGACCTGAGCAGCCTGCCCCCCCGCGCAGTCGATGTCCCTATTTGTGAGCCATATTTTGCGGGTTCATTTTCAGGCGTGCCATCAGCGTTTCCTTCGGCTGGGCCTCCATTGTTTGCACTCTGTTTGACTGGCACTTAGCCGCCAGCTCCTCTGCTCCTGTTGCCACTAAGTACTTGCCTAACTGCGGCACTTAATATTTTTGAATTGCTGCGCGTATGCGAGATGTTTGTGTGTTTCTCTTTTTGGGCGGAGAATGGGCTCAGGAAGTGCCACCATTATCTGACACGCCGAGGAACATTGGAGAAAGCGCGAACAAAATGTGGTCAACAGGGCGTATGATTAATAAGCGCTGATTAGGTTTTGGGTAATGCGAGCAATGACCAGTGAAAGGCATTACACATTTTACAAATGAGTGGGAAAATCCCTACACTGCCCCCAAATTAAACATAAATTTATAGCACAACATTTCCTGTACGAGTGCAGCGTAATTTTCGGCTTGGGAAAAGGGGAAATGGCGCACATGTCGCCATACAAAATCCATCCAAATTCGGTGCCCGAGAGGCACATACGTGTACACACACAGCAACACACACACATTGGGTAATGAACATTTATGAGGCAATTTCCTTGGCTGCGAACGCACACAAAGCAGCCAAAGGCAGGACACAGCAGGAAGGACTCGGGGACAACTGACAAACCCATTGGAGGACTGGAGGACTGGATGACTGGAGGACATGGCCGCCCACTGTCATCTTGGCGAACAACTTTTTCTGCTCCACTTATGCCCAAACTAATTAAGTGCAGGAAAAAGTTGCCACTGCCTTCCCGCTTGCAACTGCCGAGTTGCACTGCCTTGCTCGCAGCTGCGATACTTCGCTTTGTCTGCCCCGATACTGCCAAATGCAGCGAGGACGAAGGATATCGTCCTGCCAGGGATGCGAAAAGTTAAGCAGTCCACCATGGGCTAGGACACGCTAAAACAGCGACTGAAGTCATTTCACAAGCTATGTAATAATCGAACTTGATTATCAGAAAGAAAGTGTGTTTAGTTGTGAGTAGTTTCTATTTAAATGATCACTGCTTAGAAAATAAATGGAAATCACTTCTCGTTCCCTTTGAGATACATTTGTTTTGCATCACCACAAGTGCGCAGCCCGCCAGCGCAGCACGTTTGACAACTTGCCACAATTTTTGGATACTGCGCGTTGGGAGAAAGCCGGATGCGGGGCGGTGGAAACGCGGCATTAAGCACATTCTTCTTATTCCTTGAGCCGTCGTACTGTGCTTGCTAGCCCTTGTGCATTTCCATTGCCGGCCAAATATTTAGCAGCCGCTCCACTTTCGCGCTGATAGCCCATTCGAGCGTCATAATAACGAAGATAAATGTTGCAAAAGTTTGCTCACAACACGCCCCATGACGAGGCGCCCCATCTCCTATTTCGCCTGCAGCTGCGATTTCTGGGTTGCATTGTGTGCAGTTGCATACTTTTCGGCTGGTGTCTCTGGCGAATATTTTGCAAGACAAAGGCACTGTGCGTAAAACCAAAGCTGCAGCGATTCATCCAGCAAGAACTTTACGGATGTGGTGTATTGCGGGCCATCGGAGCACTGGGAATGCTTTGGCTAAAAGGGGCAAGTTGACGTCAGCTGAATGCTTGGCACTCGGGGGCCATCACAAGGGGATAGCTTCCAAATGAGCCAGAAATAGCACTACCATTTGAACGTGTTCAGTAAGTGGGACATGCAATAAGAGATCAGATACAAGATACTAAGATACTTGCTCAAAATGAAATGAATTTTCATGAGGAACAGTTCGAATTCAATCGAAACCATTACTTCTCGAAATCGAAAACTGATTAGCTGGGCACAATTTTGACATGCTAGCTTTATACAAACTTTGTATAGCAATTTGGAAGTTTAATGAGAAACTGGTGGGGCAACTGCAACGGCGATGACAACAACAAGGGCAGTGACGACAGTTTACACTGATGCTCGTTAGTTCTACGCCAAAAACTTTGCCTTCGGCCTTGGCTGGTGCCACGCCCCTCGCAGCCCTCCGCTCGATTCTGGCTAACTGCAATTCACAAATTTCAGAATGGCCATGGGAAATCGGGAGTGGCCAGAAGGCCAGAAGGGAAAAGTGAAGGGGAATGGGATTGGGATTGGGAAGGGAGCTTCGGAGCCGGGACAGCAGCTTTGTTGGACTTGTTGTCCTGCCATGTCCATGTCGTTCCCGTTCCCGTTCTCGTTCTCGTTCACTTGATTTATGTCCGATGCGTCTGGCAAATGTTTTGGGACATCCCGATCCCCGGCTCCATAACCATTCCCACTCCCATTCCCAGTCCCACAGCGATCCACTCCCACAATTCCCGAGGCTGCAGTCCTTCGACTTGGCTTTAATTAAAAAACTAAAATAGATGAGTGGCCGGGTAATTTGTCTAGATTGAAGCTCTCAAAAGCAATTTGATTACTACTCGTAACAAGCTATAAATTATGGCACAAAAATAAATTAGAGGTCCTTGTGGAAGGAACGAAAAGGAGCGTTTCTGTCGCTCTTGTCTGTTTATCTATGTAATTACGGGCGACATTTTAAAAAGTGCAAGCAGAAAGATGGACTCATCGAGATTTTAAGTTGGCTTTCGCTATGCTTTTGGCTCTGTCACAGCTACTTCGTAATGCGAATGCACCTTTAATATTGTCCCATTGATAGGCGAGTACAACTTGCAAGTGGCTTGATAGAGGGGCATAAAGTAGCTCTATAAAAATAACTCAAAGATGCTTTCAATAAGAGCAAGAGGCAGGCACTGCATGCTGAACATGCCACACGTGGCACACATTCACTCAGACATGGCGAACAAAGAAAAGCGAAAGGAGCTGACTTAGGAAAATAGCTCATACGCAGCGTGTGCCGCACGCCTCGAATGCCACAAATGCCGCCTGAATAAAGGATACGGACTTGCTTGCCGGAAAGGGAGAGGTGCAAAGTCAGTGGAGAAGAGGTCATGACTTCCTTTGGCAGCTGCCATGACCTGGCCACTTTCTGGCTGTGCACTTGCTTATTTTCCAATTTGTGCGTTTAGCGTTGTTTATCGGATTACCAGCCACAATAAAGAAATAATACTGCATGTGGCTGACTTTATGGGAAAACACATCAGCGAGCCATGTGATGGACTTACCATTTAATAATTAAAATTGGCAACTAAAATATGTTGAGCCGTTGCAAGTCATTTGGGAAAAGTCACCGCTGTCAACTGAAACTAAACATTTACATTCACTGGGCTCAAAGGCCGAGTAAATATAAATATGTTAGCTGAAATACGTAGAAATGCAATACAAATTAAGGGCAAATTGTGCAATATACATTAGCATATAAACATGTTAAATTCAATTTTCTTCGGGTTTTCTTGCATATTGCATACCTGCTCGAATCATAATGTTATTCCGATGAAAGAACTTATTGAATATTTAATGCGAATTCCTCGAAAACACATTCAAGGGCCGCAGATCAAAGGAAACACATGAACCACGCAGAATCCTTGCGAGCCCGAGGCCACTAAACACTTGATTTGAATATGCGCACCTGATGTCGGCTACCTGGCCTCCGCTGATTGAGTTACCTGGTTTTCGATGGCCGGGAACAGGGCCATGAACTTCCTTCAATCGAATTGGCCGGGCTTGGGCTTGGGCTTGGGTTTGGGTTTGGGTTTGGGTTTGCGAGAAGATGACGATGGCGATGGCGATGACGATGATGTCGATGCGGTTTTCCGGCTTCGCACTGCTGCCCAAAATCCATCATCGGGGTCCTCAAATGCAAACGCCGTTCGCAGGGCGAGCGATGTAGTACATTGTGCATATATTGGGCTCCTCTTGCAGCTGACTGCAACCACAAATTGCAATTAGCGTCAGCATTTCACCCCATTGACCTCGGCTGGCCCACCATTGATTGATGATGAGCGCTAATTTGTGAACTTTTTTCCACCAGATCGACCTTGGAAGGCTTAGCCACAAAATTTGCATAGTGCAAGAGGTCCAATGCTAAGCAATGACATTAGTCAAATGATAGATGAGAGTCCCATAACACGGCAGCGAACTGAAAATGCGAAACAGACTCACTAATCCCAAGTGAATATTTAACTATTTTTAAAAGGATTATCCTCGAAAACTGGCGACACTGATCGCGATGATCTCTTGAAGTGTCTGAAAGGGGCTGAATGTCCTGTAGTGTCCTTGTTAGTTTCAGAGTGCAATAAAGCAGCTCGCAAATTTCCCCTGCAGTTCACCCAGCTGCCCTCTCACTCTGGCCCTCCCTTCCTGTCCCTCTCTCGCAGCATTGTATTAATTTCCTTAGTTACATTTTTTATTCGCGCTTCACAATTTTTTCGCGCTTTCCAACTCCTTTTTGCTGCTTTTTGCTGCTTTCTGCTGCTTTTTGCTGCTTTTATATGTTTTGTGTGTTCTGCTTCGTTACCTTGGCTATAACGCAGCTCCTTTGTTGTCTGCTCCCCCAAGCCACGCCTCCTTTCGGCCCAACCCGCATCCGCCATCCGCCATCCGCATCCGCATCCCTTTTGAACAATAGCTGTGAAATAATCACTTGCCTGTTTGCACTTTATTAAGTGGACAGTGGCGGGAGAGAGAAAGCACGCCCCGGGCGCCCGCTCGTGCGACAGAGACAACTGCAGTAGATTTACTGACCCAACTTCAAGTCGTTTTATTGTGGAGCTTCTCTGCATTTCTTTTGCGCCAAAGAACTTGCTTTGGCTTTAAGAGAAAGTTCATAAAATTACAATTCCGGCATCACTCCTACAATTAACACTAAACTTTTGCAGAAGTTAATCGAACAGTGTTGTGTTAAACAATATTTTGTTGAGTATATTTTTGTTGTTCAACCTACTGAAACCTATCAGCCAAGTTGAATTGCTTCATTATAGTAACCACAGAGAAGGCCAGCTTGACCATCTACAATAGAACAGTTAAATTAGTTATATAATACGGGTTATGGCCAATACTGATACCCACAGCCAAATTGGTTTGCATGCAGATGGGAAAAACGCCACCAGCCGTCAGAGTAATGGGCTGCTGAAGATTGTGCAGAAAGTATACCAAGGTGGACTTGTAGCGACGGTCGGCAGAGGTCCAGTTCGATTGAAAGAGCGAATCGGACATTTCCTGGCAGTCGTCGATGATCATGTTGCACAGATAGCAAAAGGGGAACGTCTCCATGGACACGTCGAACATGAAGAGGCAGGTGGCGACGCCAGTCCAAAAAGTCGAGAAGAACATTAGGTTAATCATTGAGAGACCCAGCACAGTACCGATCAGGAGGAACTGCACAAAAATGGTGCCCGAAAAGACGGGTCGCAGAGCGTCAACATAGCTGGAAATTACAATGAACACATTTCAAAACAAGTAGAAAACAAATTGTAAAATCAATTCGTTAAATATTAAAAACCAACTACTTGGAAGAGCTTACTCCAATAGCAATCGATGATCCCGAATGCACTCGGTGAGCTCCAAGAGGTACTCCTCCTCGGTCTTTCCCGGCTCCGATCTGAGATTTCTGAGCCGCTTCTTCAGGAGGTTGATGTGGCATTTGGCCATGAGCATGGCGATCAGGGGACACACATCCGTGCAGAGATCCATGTAGATGGCCTCGGTCATCAGAAAGCATTCGGCGATGCTGGAGATGTAAAACTGCTTTTCCGAGTCGATGAAGGGGAAGTACATGCGCCAGGCATGTCGCCGCTGCATCAGAAAGTACGGAAAGTTCATGACCACGAAGGTGGAGTAGAAAATGTGATACAGAATATCGAACAGGTTTCCCATGGCCACATAGCGATGAACAGTGGACCTCTCCTCATCGCTGATGCATCTCTTGTCCAGCTGATCTAGCAATATCTTGGCCTCCTGCCGCTTCCTGAATCCCATCATGGTGAAGGCGCTCTTGAAGCTGCTTCCGTACATGTTGACCCCAATCTCGAAGGAGCTGAGAAACTCGCCCGCCGAGAAGGTCTTGAACCGCTGAATGTACTCGATGCTCACCGAGATGGGCAGAAGGATCAGCAGCACCACTGTCACGAAGGCTGACCACACCTTGTAGTGCAGGTTCCACCTTTACGCGAAACCATGAAACCATGTTTGTTTCAGTACTTATATACCATACACGTATGAGCTTGGCTCGTTTTCATTACTTCTTGTTTTCTGGCTCCGTCCAGCCAAAGGACCACATCACCCGATCCAAGTAAATGAAGGCATCTCGCGACTTGACCCGCTCGCTCAGCGGCTTTTCACAGATGTGGGTGAATAGCTTGCTTAACATCTCGACCGCTTCTGTCCTTTGAATATTTGCTGCAGCTGGGCAAAGGTGCATTTTATAGGCCGCCACACGGTTGCACATTGTCCCACATGACTTGGCGTTTTCAGGAACCCAAAACTTCGTATTTGCTACAAGTTTTCAAGTGAAATCAGTATACATATGACATTTTTCCACCAAACAGAAGTCGTTTTCATCGACCGCAGGTTACCCCTCACCTGAATGGCATTATGCTCGTTAAACGAGCAGGACTTTAACATGCCATTTACCACGTAAAACACTACCAAAACTACATTTATTCCCATGGACGACACTCAACCAAATGCCCCTCTTCCGCCCAACATCATGGCCGTTCGTCTGGCATTGCGGTGACCATTGGCGGTGTTAATCAATGCCACCGCGATGGCATGCAACCGAAAAATGATTGCCGCCAAACACATTATCTGTATTATTAATGAGCTGCATGCCGCAGACTGCACGCCTGCAAATAAGGTGGCTTACATTTCACTTATACTTGCCGAAATAGTTAATATATATTTTGAAAACGAGCTGAGCTAAGTTGAATTTATAAGTATAGGATGGATAAAATCATATATATATAGTGTATTCTTAATCCGAAAGACCAAGCCATACTTTTAGACACCTCGTGTAAAGTGTGAGTGCAGTTTTTATGATATAAAGTGTGAAGATGACATACGATTTTTCTGCGTGCAGCGAGTGTCCTGCGAATTGGCATCATTGTTGATTGAGTTGATCGAGAGACCAGCTGCGGGTTCCTTCAACCAAACATCGCCCTTTGGGGCTCTTTGGAGCTCTTTGCACAGCACATTGCATTCTCATTACAGCCTTGCTTTTCGGGTGTTTAATTAATTGAAAGCATTTTTGCCAGCGTTTGCGGCCGCTTTCCCTTTTGCCAATTTCATGGAGAGTGTGAAGGGTCGACCGTAATAATATTGACTCATTGGCGTTGAGGACGGACATCCAGACACACAAATGCACACAGATGCACACAGATGCACACAAATGCACACCAAAGGTCCTTCGTGAACATGCAAATTAAATGCATTCGCCGGAGACAAACCATTCATGTGCCCTAGAATCTTTTGTCGGTTCTGGTAATTAATCGAAATATTTTGCATTTTTTTTCTTCTGCCTGATGATAGAGAGACGGAATTTAACATTCAATCAGCGTCTGTAGTGCGCAGTCCAATTTATCGCGCATTTTAAAGTAAAAAAGGCATTTTAATGATTTAATACTCCCAGGCAAATCGTATAGACTTCCTTTTTGATCATTCATTTTTTTCCTAATGGGTATATTTATGGCTGAACGCTTAATTTCATAGTTATCGCGAGTTTCACAAGTTCTTCTAGATCGTTGAGAAGTTCGCTACAGAGTTTGCAAACTCATCTTTAAATCAACGATTCCTGGAAAATGTACCATATGGTACCAAATGTACCATAACATTGGCCTGTGTCTTATGAGTATACAGACTGATTCCCATTGTTGGTCAGTTGGAGGTAGGCCAACCAAACCACAGAATATTGTACAAAAACCCCGAAATATATGAGTTATTATTATTATTACTGGTTTTAATTGGCTCCCCCTCGATGGCCGCATTTGCAAGTGGAGCATTTGGATAATGAATATATTTTGACTAATTAAAATATGTTCGGTTACAAACAAGCTATATATACAACATATATTAAGTGACACAAATCTGACGCTTGCAAATAAATTGGGAATTGACTTTTGCACAAAATAAAAGCATTTAAAAGTAATAAATTTCGTCTGTAAGTGGGAAAAATCATAATCCAGCGGAAGTCCTGCAAATAACTATGTGATCATCAATCAAAGTAATGCTTCTTACCGATAAACTTGCTTTCATGTATTTCTTTTACCCTTTTTCATATGAGTGAATACAAGTAAATTCTATAAACCTTCTATAAACCCACATGGCCATACAGATTTCAGTCAATCCTTTAGGTGAATGCCTTTTATTTTAATTGCGATGGAAGGCTGAAGGACTCTGCTAAGCAAAGGCAAAGGAAAAATTGTTAAATACTGAATGAATGCAAACACATTTACTTTTTTATGTTTCTTTTACGGGTTGCTTTGCTCTCTTTTCTAGGTCGCGAACTCATTAGAATTTCTTTATAATCAAACATAGGTTCCTTACTGATTATGTGGACAGGAATTGAATTCAGCACCTTTGTGCTCTGGAATTATATTTTATTTCGTATACTCGCACTTTCTAGAAACCCCGGTTTGCGCTGTGACACCTTTAGCGAAGTTAGACTGTACGCGGAGGTCGCAAAATTTGCGGCTTGAGGAAAATCCAGTTTAATCGCGTGCTCGAAAGAAAACATCCCCTGCAGCTGTCCTGGCAGGTAGCTAAATCTATCTAAATCTAGCGCCAGCTGCCATTTCCTCTGGGATTTCCCCAGAAAATTCTCCAGTGGCAGAGCGTCGGAATTTTCCGAGTATACAGCAGCAGGTAGTCGATGGCTGGGCATAAAAACCAGGGCACCCTGACCTCAGGCAGCACTGCACTCTGGACACTCAAAGCGAACAGATCTCAGCGCAGCACTCAGATACCCAGGAAGTCAGTGGGCACATACTACATAATGGCCGAGCTACTTTTTCCACAACTGGAGCGTCCTTTGCCCTCGCTGCCATCGCTGCACTACACCCTGTTTGCCTACAGGGAGGAGTTGCGACGCCGCGATGCCCCCTTCATGAAGATGACCACCATCAAGCTGCATCTGACGGATAACCTCATCCTGCAGACGATCAAGAACATCCGGCAGTACGACACCATTGAGATTATGAATCTCAACCAGGAGATCAACTTCAAGCGGCGCCTGACCAAGCAGATGAGGAAGGTGCGCAAGCTGGAGAAGCTCGGCCTGCACATCGATCCCCGGAAACTCAACGAGGATGGCCAATGGCACTGAAGTCGAAGTCTGACTCAAACTCACCACCCAAACTCAACCGTATTCATACACACTACCAACTATTCTTACATACTCTGAGCATGTGAAGTTAGATCGTAAGCAAAGTCTCCTCAAGTTTCTAAAACTCCATAAGCCATACTAACCATTCTAAGACTATCAGTTTTGAAAAGAAATAAAAGCAAAAATTGGAACTAGTTGTGTTGTAACTACATACTGTGAAAACTGATTTAAGCTGGGATTTGAGCAATCTGAATGTGAACTGCTTTAGAAGTCACATTCTGGCCAGATAAAGTTTGTAAGGTGGAAACAAACTCTGTACAAATTGTAGAATGTCTACATTTTGGTGTACTTATACAATATTTTCACTATTGATCTGGAGCGCTCGCTCGGATAAATCTTCATCTGAACGATCCGGCCATGTGACCACCATTGCAAATTGGAGTGTAAAGGAAAGATCCGCGGCTCAGTGCACTCCTGGCAAGGTGCTTGTCCTGACAGCAGAGAACTTCTTTGAGACCACTGAGGATGGGACGTTCTTCGTAAAGTTCTATGAGCCAAACTGTATGGGATGCCACGATTTCGAAACTACCTGGACTGACATGGCCAAATCGTTTAAGTCCAGGCCAAACATTTGCTTTGCTGAGCTCAACTGCAAATTGGCTAGAACAATTTGCAACGATTATGAGCTTCGGTATGAACCGAACCTAATATGGCTGGTAAATGGAGAGGAAATTCAGCAGTACGACAGGGACTTGACTTCCCCTGGCATTAAAGTATTCATTTGGGAAATGATTAAGCTGAATGAAACCAACAAATCCGCTGCCGAAAGGCCATATTTTCACACCAAGCCAATTATCCTTTTTGGTTGGTGGTTTCTCTTTGCCGGGGGTGTGACTTCGTATCTTAAATAAATATCTCTCGAAATTGTACGTTTAAACATTTAAATAGCTGTTCTGTTGTTTTCATTTGTGTGCGCATACACCTCTCCTAATTATTTGAAAGAACTTTTGTCAACCAAACGCACATTTCATGCGGGCAGCACACATGTGGGTGGTTAAAACTGAAACCCCAAAACAAGAACTCATTTGCCGGATGCTGTGGCCGCCATAAAAAGTTTCCCAACTGCAGCTACGAGCCACATGAAAAATGCCTGGAAAAGCGTAAATTGTGTTCTCAGCAGCAAGTTGCACTTATACCCTGTAGTCCTTGAGTGCAGAATGCCGGCTTCAGCAGCTCAGTCCTGGTTTTTGGTTAATATGGCACTTAAAAGGCATTACTCTCTCCTTTAGGAATATTCCTGCTTCAGTCGATGTACAATCATCCAGAAGATCGTTTGTTCCTTAAATTATTTTTCACGTGGTAGCGGATAGGCGGGACGTTCTGAGCGGAAGAAGAAGAGCGTAAGCATGCAAATTTGTGTGTGTTGTGTGGGCGTGTTTCAGTAATTTAGTGCGCCATTTAAAATGTCGGTCCTTTGGGCCTGGTTTGTTGTCCTTAACGCGGAGGGGATCTTAAGATATAGCATGTTAACTTGCAAAAACATTGCATACTTGCAAGGGCTTTTGCGCCTTTGGGTTTTAGAAAATATCTAAAGAACTAAAATATATGTAGGTAAACGACTCACACCTCGTGTTTGTGTACGCCAAATCTGAACTGAACGACGCTGAACTGAAGAAAAACTAAATAAAACTGAAGAATGCCGCTGTGTATTTTGATACTCTTGAGAGGAATTTTTGTTAGAAATTGCATTTGAAGTACGAAGGACTAACAACAAATAAGTAACAAGACAAAAAGACAGAAAACGCCGAGGAATGCTCTAAAAATGGAAACGGAAGGCAGGCAAAAGAAAATATTAATCCGAGGCAGCAGCAAACAGAGGAAAAACTTCTCGCCGTCCGCAGAAGTTTTCCTCTTCGGGGGAAGTTTTTATTTTTTGGCTCGAAAGTTTCGGTTGCCACTCGAGCCAAATAGCTCAATGGCTGGAATGCAACTCTGTGCGAGTGTCAAAGTGCAGACGATGCTGACAGTCACTCACAGAAGTACATCCACACACGTGGCGCCTGCATTGTGAGGCACTGTGGTTGCACAGTGTTAAGTACCGGGAAAACTTTGGCATTCGACTTGTTATTTACTTGCGAGAAGGCAGAACAATCAAGGGTGTTTTCCGGTGACTTGGTGGTAGGAAGAATTGTACTTTGATTCTGTTACACAGGAATATTGATAGAACCTTGATAGAAAATGTTTAGCATTGCTACAGGAATAGGTACATGCATTAGGAATTAGCGATAGTTCCAAGGCCAAAACTTTGAAATATTTCAATTTCGAATCCACCGGATCCACCAGATCCACCTGACTAAAGGCCTTTTATCCGTACTCCATCAAGCACACATCAAATTCCAGCCACATACCATCCTCCAGCCCCGCTAGCATGGACATTTATTCCCAGGCCACTGTGGCAACCATACACAGAATCGCAAAATATTTTGTCCTGCAGACAAAGGAATCCCGAGGAAGGGAGACGATGAACCGACAAGAAAAGGCCAAGCCCGAAAAGAGCAAAAATGCCAGTCGATCCAGAGCGTGCTCCACCACCCACTTCACCCACTTCGCCCACTTCACCCACTTCACCCACTTGGCCGCTGAAAACCCAGATAAAATATGCACAAAAGAATTGGAATGAAGTGTAGCGAAACTAGTCGTGACACAATTTCTTATGCAAATTGCACAAGTCATAGGGAAAATATCGAATATCCCGGCCAAATGAAAATGGTCAATTCATAAAATTCCTACGCCAATAACATTATCGGCTCGTAAGAGTGGGCAGCTAAAAAATGCTGGAAAATAGAAAGGTTATACCCGTCCTGGCATTACGTTTCGGTAAAATGTCGCACACACACTTCGAATAGAGACATGAACCATTTGGCCAACAGATAAATGGGGCACTCGCACCCAACTCGTAATGTGTGTTGGCCAAAACGAGCATAAAACGAAGCCCGATACAATCCCAATTGAATCAATTGAATTGAATCGGCAACCAAAGGTTTGGGTTTATCGATGTGCGGAAATCGCAAAGAGGGGGAAATGTTTTCCTACTTTGTAGTAACACCTAGCAGTCGAAAAATGTCGGGTATACAGCAGCGCACATATTCAAAGATTTAACCAATTTATATTTTAATTTTAGTATTTTAGCTCTGCAATTGATTTTAGATAAGTGAATTCAGAGAAGTTCCTCTATTAGTATTCTTTCCCCGAATAAATTTGCAAGATATACATTTTGAGATACAGGGCACACGCCCATCGATCCCTTCTCACTGACCAATATATTTGTGTTTTTTTGTGGGGCAACCCTTTCGGCGAAACCCGCAACAAGAGGAAAATAAAAGAAAATTGATGTGCTCAACTGTGGCAGAGGAAAGCAGGAACGTGTGTCACATGGAGTAGTTTCCGCAGTTTTAGTGGCCGCTGTTGCTTCAGCCATTTGCCCAATGATGCAATGCGGTAGCTGGGAACTCATGATTCGATCCTGAATGCCTCTAAAAACTGCGGCTCACTTGAAGTTTAACTTGCTTCCTGCAGACGGGCGAACTATCCGAATCACATCCTAACTTTTGGCTTTAGTGAGTTGGCTGCACATCCGCGAAACCCTGCTGCAATTTTACCATAGAGACAAGCGAACCGAGCATCTGCAAAACTTTTGCAATCGAAATCGGAGTGAAAGAACTGGGGAAAACGAACTCGACTGCACCCAGCTGAGTTTAGTTAAAGATGCGACTTCCCATCAGTACTTAAACGCGATGAAAAACGGTTGTCAAATTCGCATTACTCATTGATTTGCTGGTATTGTACACTTAATGCGTATGTCAGTCAAATTTCTGCCGGCTGCAGGGTACTTAACATATCTATAACGCCATCGAAGCAACTTCCTTTTGCGGAGCAGGGAAGTACACGAAAATGATTAGCGAACAAGAAAAATCACTCAGGATGTCGCTGATATGGTATCTGCCCCTCACTCCACCTTTGATATTTCATTCCCGTAGGCATGTTGGTACCTCAGTAAATGATATGTTGCATTAAAAGGAACGTTATAACGTAGTAGACAATTTCCATTTGGACGCAAGGCACTTGATTTGGCATTCACATACTCCAGAAATATTTCCCTCAATTAGCTTTTTTTCAGGCAAGTGTTGCGGCTGAAACTCTGTTAATTAATGAGAAATGTTTCAACTTTAAAATACTTGCATCCCATATCGGTATCAGCATGTGCAACAGCCAGGGAGAAACTAAAGAAGTGCAGGGGCATGGGAAATGGGAAATGGGAAATGGAAAATGGGTTCAAATCATGACGTATACGTACAACAAGTTGCCTCAACTTTTCATTACAAAAGCCAGTGCAGCAGCCGCAGTCTGTTCACATTACTGTGCCACGAAAAATGCGAAGGCGCCCGGGAAATGGGAATGCCAATGCTGGGGCAAGGAGGAGCAGCAGAGGAGCAGGAGGAGGAGCAGAGGAGCAGAAGGAGCAGGTCCTGAAAGGAACAGGACTCCTGGCTGATGGCCCGGAACGATGCTTTGATGGCCCTGGCCACATGCAGCTGCAAAATAGAAATAGCTGCAGCCAAACAGTTGAAAACTAATGAACTACTCGTTCTGGTTTGCTGCTCTAACAAAAATAAACGGCAAGAACATGAAACAGTAAAAATAAATATGAAAAAAAACGTGAAAAACGTTGACAAAATGGCAAAAAGTTGGCATTCTGCTTCCTTGCCATGTAAATTCCATATTCCATGTAAGTACTCGTATGAGAAATATGAATTTAAATGCCCCAGCGAAGGAGATAAAGAAGTGGCAAAATGGGCTCCCAACTTTCGTGCGCCCCTTTCAATACCATAAAACATTCGGCATTAAGTGCCACAAGTGGAGGCAAGTCATGTGAAATCATATTGCTTACAGCCATGAATGTAAACTTTGTTTAATGAAAATAAAGCTGGTCTTGAATGATGTGCGCACATAAATACATATATATAGTGCATATTAAAACTCGGATGGGTGAAGTATGTGTATTTCAATTGAGTTTGCTCGGGAGACATCGATGTATCTCCCTTAGCTGCTCAATTTGGTATACCACTTCATAACCAGAAGATTATACATGCATTTGTCCTTCCCCTCATGTGTCCTTGAAGTCCTTTTCAGCTTGTCGTTTAACGGACTCCACTGCTTCATTATTTTATATTTTATTATTATTTTTTTTTTAAGAAACAAGCTTCCTATAGTTGAGTGCACTTGGGGGCAGAGTCTGGGGCTCTTGAGTTTATTCACTATTCACTTCAGAAGGTATTCGGTCCATCCCATTCAAAACAAAACAAGGCTAAAAAAAAACATAAAATAAAAAGGAAAACGTTCTCGTTCATTCATGCTCATTATCCTGTAGATTATTCGGTACTTTACAGCGCTCAATGCGATAATAACGATGTTGTGCTGCGAGCCAAGGACATCGATGCACTGGGAGAATCTGGAAAAAGAAGCATAGCTTTCAAAATGCATTTTAATTGTAGCTTTACAACGTAAAAACCAATAAGTTAATAATTCCTCCTATGGTTTGGTTTTTAAATATACCATCTGGCTATTTAATATTGGCTATCCAAGAAGTTTCTCGGTGTATCTGTCTAGTTTTGAGGCTGCTCGATTTCGAAGCACGGGCCAAGTTAATGCAGTTTTGGCCTCGTCCTTGGACCGACCGCTCCAAGCTGTCCTGTCCCTTTGCTCCTTGATGACGATGACGATGACGATGACGACGATGATGATGCACTTGATATTTGCCGTATGAATGCGAATTTGGGGCTTGCCGGGTGGGTAAAACGCAGAAATCTCTTTGCCATTTAAAGCAGATTAAGGCTCTGGCCCCTTGCTCCGTATATATTTCGGACTCTTTGCGGGATTTGGAGCAGCTGGGACCGGGTCCTGGCGGTGGACACTCAAGAGTCCTGGCTTTTGTTGTCGCTAGCTCTCGACTTTCACAGCACATTGTGTTTCGGGGCTGTCGTTTCGGCTTTTGTGGATTACGTGGCATTTACTGGGTGGCAAGTTCCTTCACTACCCTTCACTTCCCCTCCCTCAGTTCATCCACCACCCAGCACCCAACACCCACCTCATCCACCCACTTCCAGACTCAGTGAATTTCTGCCCATTTAAATGTTAAATATCCTGTGCGGATTTATTTAGAGCACTGTGCAAAACAAAATATATCAAAAATATATATTCTTAAATTTGTATCATCGATCTAATTATAACTTTATTTTAAGGAATGTGTATAAAACCTAAGGTACTTCATTCGCTTCAGTAACAACGAAACTGAGATGTAAAACGAGCTCGAATGTATCTTTGATACCTTATAGGCTAACGTACATAGATAAGCCCACACTTTTTTCAGTGCAGTGAAGCCAGCTACTTTTTGGGTCCGCGGATGTATGAGTATGCGTACGCGCTGCTCGCTGCTCGCTGCCTGCTGGACACCTAAGCTCGTCAGGCATCCTCGACTCACCTGAATCCCCTTTGCCCTAAACCTATGGCCTGCCGTTGGGTGCGCGACCACGCCCCTCCACCGCCTCCCTAATGGAGCTGCTGGCTGTCAAGCTGTTGTCATCATCGCCGCTAATCCCGCACTTGAGTGGCAAACGCCGAGCCTTCGTATGCACGGCGGCCCTGGGCGAAAATGATGATGATGTCCGGCTTAGGTAATGGCAATTTAATAAGCCCCCAAATGCTCCTGTCGCCTCGGGCGCTGCGTTTTGCACTCAGCCATCGGCGATTAGGGATATTCCATGTCAGCGGCGATGGTGACGGAGTCGGGGTCACCAGCGTGGATGAAGTTTTCGGGCTGCGCCGAGGGATTGCTCCTACTTTTCGGCGGTCACTTTGAAAATCTGACACATCGAGGCTATGGGCTGGAAGGCAGTTGGCTTCAGAGTAGTATTAGTATTTAATAGTCCTTGGAACATTGCTTTGGACATCTAAAGTTAAAGTTAAACTTAAAAACCTTCCAACATATCGGTTACTTTCCATTCAGCTGCCAGTCAACTTGCTGGCAAATCCTCTTCGGCTGTCCGCTTTATCATTGCCTCACCTGTTTCACAGGTATTTCCGAACATATTTCACCTGGAGCATCTGTGCGCCGAAAAACTTGACCGGCACTGCGCCGGTCTAAGGACAATTACAACACGCAGGACGCGTTTTGCATGCAGCAATAATACAGGAGTCTCGCCCCGGACAAAAAAGGCCAATTCACAGGGTCGACAAGCGGAAAATTGACAAACGTTCTGGGCCCGAAATGCATTCAACATATACCAACGTACCAGCTGGCAAACAAAGCCAGGTCCTTTCGGGTGGATTCTGGATTCTGGACTCTGGACTCTGGACTCCACGAGGCCAGGGTGACAACAAGAGCAAAGAAACTTGGACAGCAGCCATGATTGTTGCCCTACGCTGCTTGAGCCTGTTGACGATTGTTAGTGAGACATTGACTAAGTGTCCGGACGGAGGACAAGGTGCTGTGGAGAGGGGCAGGGAGGGGCAGGGAGGAGCAGGGGGAGCAGGAGTACCACGGAGGAGCGACAGGGGTTTTGGCATCCAGATTGGACGGACAGCTTAATGACATTCAAAGTGTCGAGTGGACGACGACTGGCCAACAGAAGCGACCATCGCACAGATTGCATCACTGAGAGAAAAGACTGCCTGCTGCACGTGCGGTAAACTCAAGATTGCAATGCACTACCTACTTCCCTCACTTTTTCTTAACACATTAGTAAATATATTTTGAATATTACTTAGTCTCTAGTGCAGCTGGCGATGTTTCGTGGCGATGTAGTTCATTGTCGTCTTTTTTTCTGTCAGTGCACTCAAAGTGCGTCCCACAGCCTTTCGATTTCCCTCGTTGAACTCCTTCAGGCGGTGTCAGAGTGCATTCTTGTTGACTTACTGACACTTTGGAGCCTGGCAGGGGAGGGAAGGGGCGAGCGACTGGCTGTTCGGGAAATTAGTGCCACAAAAGGGTTGTCCAGAGGTCAGAGGTCGGTTCCTGCAAGGCAGGAAGTGCTCATTATTCAGCTCATTTGCATGCATTTCGTTGCAGGACACACATTTGTCCACTCTGCTTGCTCTTTACTCATGTTTTTCCCATTTGCCACTTTCCTTTCGTAATTTTTGCGTACTTTTATCTCTCACTGTTGCAGGATGTATCTCCTGGCTGAGATGCATTCGAGGTGGAAGCTGAGAAATACCCTATTTTTTGGATCTAAACTAAGATTATAATATCATTGAAATGCCACTTCTATTATTTTGCAATCCCAGACTTAAGGATGCGTTCCGCTCACGCCGAGCAAGTGCTAGTTTCAATTATTTCCAGCAGTATCCTTCTGTCGGCACTCATTCCACGCCTTGCAATGCGAATCTGTGTTTTGTAATCCCCCTAACAAATAGCTGATACCCGAGTAAAACACACGCAGCGCACAGGCAGAGACTTAGCAGCTTGATCTCTGGTCAGTGCATTCAGCTTCCAGGACAATGCCAAAAACAGGAGGCCATCTGGCAAGTTCTGGCAGTTGTGGTCCTCCTGTGCCGCTCCTCCGCCTTTTGTGTCCTGGCCCGTGTAATCGCATTTGGTCGCCTTCCCGGCTCCTCGGCTCCTCGGCTGCTCGGACCAACAAGTCGGAGATGAATGCCATTGGTGAGGCGGAACTGGTTTTAAATAGATTTCGCCTGGCCAAAAAACAATGCAGATTCAGATGGAGATGGAGCTGGAGATGGAGATGGAGATGGAGATGGAGATGAGCTCCGAGCTCTTGTGTCTTCAGGTGCAGGATTTTTCAGAGTGCGCACATAACTTTTAGCTTTGTAATTAAATTGTCAATTGGATGGCACGCTTTGTTGACCGCAAATGGAATTCATGTAAATAAAAGCAAATCGTTTGCAGTGCAATTTAAATGAAATATAAGATTTAAGTTTACGTTTCCAGCAGGAATTCATAATTTATTTCGTCGAGCTGATTGAATTAATGGGAAAGACATTAGCAATAATGCGCCCCAAATCGATTGAAGTAGCCCTAATAAATCCGAAATGCTCATTAAGTTTCTTGCCAACTTCCACTTGCCAGTGGAAGCCATTTGAATTGCCAATTGAAATCTGCACTCAATCGAAGGACCCAAGTCCTCCTAATGAGCACAATCCGAGGTCCTGGGCGGGAAGCCCGGGCGAACCTAATTGCATTTAAATTGCCACTCGTGTTATGTTAACAAATAATTAGAGTTGCCCACTGGGCACCGAAGGCGCACTGAGCTGGCCCAGGGGCGTGGCCGCGCCGACTGCTGCCAATTTAGCCCAAGACAAGGACGCACTGCACACACTCACGTCCTGCAGATAGAGGTCCTGTCAGCCGGACGGACGGCGGCCAGCCTCATTTGCATAAACTGGAGGCCGGCCAACTGCGGATTGAGGCACAGCCGTGGCTGGAGAAACAGCAGCGGATTAAAGTGCTAGATATACTCGCTAGATATACCAGCTCACCAGGACTAAAGTCAACGCCCGCGAAAATCCGTTTAAGTAATTAAATAACACGTATAAGGCTAAAGGGATAATCCCTTTTCTGGGCATTTGGAAATGCAATGCTCGCCATTTAAGCTGCATAAATCAATTTGTATTCATAAAGTAAATATAGCTGTATTTCCCTGCCCAGAAGCGGCCATAAAAAATTCATTCAAATTCAATAAAACGCTGCAATTTGCCAGGCGACTCAAAGTTGCTGTGATGCACACAAATTAATTATTAGCAGCAAACAAAAGCAATGGCAATCACTTCAGGACCAGAGCAGGAAGAATCTCGAATAGGAAGCGGAAGTGACTGGTGTATGTGGCGTGGAATGTGTTAAAATCTCCAAAGATTAAATTGGTTTCGCAACGACGGACCAGTTCGATCATAATGACGAAGGATATAATGACGATGGTGCTGCTGGTGGAAGGTGCAGGTCATCAATATCCTGTCAAGCGCAACAAGGAAAATTTTCACAGGCTCTTGGCAAAGAAAGTACTGTGGGCTCCAGAATGGATCAATTTATTTTTGAGAAAATAGTTTATGTAATTGTAGTCTTAGTTTCCCCCTTCGAATTAAAAAGCGGACACATAACTATAATTAAAATTTTCCAGTTTGAAAATTCGTTTGCTTATCCAAAACAACCACTGTGCGTGGGTGTGTGTGTGTGTGTGTGTGTGTGTGATAGTTCAATGAAGTATTTCCCCGATCCCTTTCCCGATACCCAGCCCGATGCCGCCGTGAAAAACCGAGAGGCATGCAGCGAAGCATGCGAAAATTTGGCTAATACGGAATGCAGGCTAAGAAATTCAAAGTGCATAGATTAAAGCGCAATGAAATCGGGCCAGGGCAATGTGAGGAGCGCGCCTCGGCGGAAACTGTAGGGATACCTTCCTCCTGGGACCCCGGAAAACCCCATCCTGCAGCCTTTCGGAGGGGCAAAGCAAACTTAATGCAATCAAGCTTAATGCAGCGCAACGGCTGCCAGACGACGTCTCGCAAGGGAGGGGCGGGGAAAGTCGGGGAAAGTCGAGGAAAGTCGGCGAAACTGAGGCAAAGTGATTCCTTTGGGCATACCTGCGGTGAATTTTTAAGCAATTTACATAATAATTATCGGGCCAGCGCCGCCGAGTGGAGGAGAGCGCAGGAAAACCCAGCCAAATAGGGCTTCCGCCCGCAATTATCGAACAAAACTTTGGGCCCAACTGCAAACTGGGCTTTGTTTGTGGCTTTAGCATAGCCATAAATTGAAATTAAATATTCAATGACTGGAGAATCGGTCGCTACGCGGTTGAACTGGCTGCTTCCAGAAATCTCATTTTCATAGATACATTCCCAGCTTGAACATAAACCATAAATAGTTTAATGATGAACTTTTCCTGATTTGCCTGATATTTCCATTCGGTTCAAGTTGTCGCACCGAAATCAATTTCAAGCCATTTGCCAATATTGGCAAGACGTCAGTTCTTAGTTCTCAGTTATCGGCAGCAGTGAAAAGCAGCGCGATTTTAAGTCAATCAGGAAAAACAATTTTGGAAATTTGCTCGCAACGAATCGGAGCGCCACGAAGGATTTTGAAAAATATTTGACATTTACATTGTGCGCAACGCGCGAAAAAGGACACTGATGCTGGGGAAAACTCGTCGAAGGAAAAGCGGGAGGACGTTGAGCGCTTGTTTAACTTAAATTGCTTTGCTCTGGCGTTGGAGGGGTGGCGAAACAAAAGGCAACAACTGCAACTTTGCTCAATGCGCTTCCGTTTCCGTTTCTGCTACCCAGAATCCCTCGTCCTGCGCCCCGCTCCATTTTCCCGGCCAGTTTTTCCCCCACTTTCGCGAAAACTCCTTGGCACAGCCAAAGTTTGGCATTGTTGTCTTTGGCTGTTGCTTGTGGCAATCACTTTCATTCGTTTTCCCCCAGAAAAACCGCCAAACACTTCCGCTCTCCACACCCCGCGCTCTTCACCCAATCATCAACCTTTGGGCCATGTCTTTGTGGCGAAGTTTAAGTATAAAATGCAGTTTCTTTTGGCTTGGAAAATGCATTTTCCAGCGTCAGCTTGATTTACCCCGTGGAATTGCATACGTTTTTTGATTGAGCAATTAGGGCAGCACAACACCGAAATTCTCGGTGGGTTCGCTGGATTGTTGGCTAGTTGGTTGGTTGGTTGGGGGTCATGCGGTCTGATTGCTTTTCAAAGTGTCAGCCACACCAGAAACTATTCCATTTTCATAATTTGACAGCCGTTGCGGAACAGATATGGCTTTGCATTTCGGCGATGGCAGCCATGGATGGCAGGACCACAGCCGTGATTAGTTCTGTCCAGCTGGTATTCGAAATCCGATTCGGTCGGAAAATATGAAATTGCGAAACATTAATTCACGTGGCCATCGAATTTGAGTTGGCAGCCGCAATTTGAGTGCCACTGCGAACATTCTTTTAAAGATTTCGCGGATATTTCTGCCACAGAGTTGTTCTACATTTGTGCAGACTATTAATCCCTTGAAGAGATATACAAATTGTATTTCATGTAATATCAACATGCTCGTACACCAACTACTTCATTTAAAGTGCACATATCAGCTGAGCTTAGCAATCCAGTGAAAAGTAATTATAAAAAACCCCCTGCAACCGATGACATTTAAAGCCAAAAGCTTAATTGCAACTGCCAATCGCCTGTGTCCCCCGCCGATCGGCAGGACTTCTTTCCCTGATTTTCCCCTGCAGCCACAACAATTTTGCCACTTTGGCTTATCACACGTTGGCGTTGTCCTTGTGCTCCTGCCAATGTCCTAGCCGCAGGGGGAAGGAAAATAAAGCGTAAGCGAAAAACAAACAAAATGCAACTTGCAATGAAAATGAAACCGCAAAAGGGGCGTGGCAACGGGCGGGCAGGGAGAAAATGTAAGCCATTTGCGCGTTAACTGTTAATTCAAAGGGCCAACGAAGACACCCTGGTAACACGAAAACTATTTATTCCTAACTACCTATTTTATGCAAATAAATAACCATCAGGTAACCATTAGGTAATATAAGGTAGTTCCAGCATTTGGTTCATTAATTACGTGATAGGAAATCGAGAAGTGAAACTAACTAAATACTATTTCGCTACCGTTGTGATGTTCGAGAGTCCACTGTAGCTGCAAAGTTGGTAGGGACAAGTTGGAATAGTAGAAGACGGGGAGGCAACACGTGCCGGAGTGGGGCTAATAACAAAGCGCCAGTGCCAACACAACACATTTGCACATCAAATTAGATTTAATTTCGAAAACAGCAAAAAAATGTCTCTTTTTAGCGACGGAAGGCAAAAAGAGCAACAAAAATGGCATTAGCAAAAAGAGAGCTCAGCACACGAAACCGAGTCAACACGCAGGAGCCACAAAAACCGAGAAAAATGTGACAACCAACAGACAAAAAGTCGTAAAGATGCCAAAAACATACAGGAAATGGAGTCACGTGTCCTTTACGTTTAAATTACTCCGCAGGGAACACTCGCAATCACATATGCACGCACACACATGCACGCGCGAATGCAAGTGAGGCCTCATAGGAAGTCCTTCGAAATACACTTATCCGTGCAAGGATCCCTCGCGGACTTCTAGAATGGCTAAAGGATAATATTGATGTTTTCAGAACGTTTGAATTTGCCGCGTACTTATCATTATAGTACTGCATACTTTCAGGCGGCATTTTGCAGCACTGCCACTGTTGTGTTACAGCTCGGCCACAGCTCTGTTATGTTATTATTCCGCCAAAATGTAGTTCATTTAAATTTTGTAGTAAATTTATTAATCTCACTTACAATTTAAGAAATAGACTTAGTATAAAGGTTTCAATTATCGTGGTTGCTTGGCAATTGTGATTTAATTTATCCACTTAGCTCGTTATATATGCGCCCAAATTAATAAACCTCTACCCAAAAGTTCATATCTCATTTGGTTTTATTGCTCATAGCTTTATGGGGATTTCCCGTCATATATTTCTTAGTTGACCACAGCACAGCGGAAGGTCCTCGTATAAGCCGTCATATTCACGCCAAGAAACGGATAACAATTCATACTGGGGACTCGCAGAAAAGTGAAGTTAGGCAAGGCGACTTTTGAATATCCTGCAAGTGAAATTTCTAGTCCATTTGCAACCATCCTCCGCTGGATTTTACTATCCTAATTCGACGGCGAACATGTTAATTCCCTCTGCTTTAATTGACTGCCATTGCAATTCAAAGCGATTTCCATTTCCATTTCCATCGCCTTTGGCCACCTGCGATTGCATGTGGAGCAGCAGTCTTTTCTCCATGGCTTTTCTTCGTCTGCGGGTATCAAGTGAAAATCATCAGTTTCATTTCTAGCGTTTAGGGGCGCCACCCTTTGGCGTTCGCCGTGTGTGCCAGGCAATTTTTGAATTGCAAATGCGGACCACAGTGCATTCTTCACGTGAGAGGGGCTCGATTTCCAGGCGGAGGAGGAGGTCCTGGCCACATCGCATGCCAGGCGAACGTTGCAGCTTTGTAATGTCCTGCTGTTAGCGCCAGTTGCCCATTTGTGTAGCTCTGATTTTCTACCGCCGTGATTTCGGTGTAATTAAAACGAGCTCACCTGGGATTGGGTGAATTCGAATGGGTTCTAAGACGATTATAAATAATTTGTATCAATATGATGCAGGAGCTTTCGAAGCTTAGGGCAGATTTTAACTAATTTGATTTTCAAAATTTGATTAATGCCATTTCTTCTGATTTTATTTCTTTAACATATTACGAATATACTAACCCACCGCAATGCAAATAATCCTAGGCAATCTCCACTTCGTTCCCCTTGCATTCTATTAACTCTCTACCACATTTTTCTTAGGCCAACTCACATTGTGGCTAACTAGTGTAGCTTACTTGGCCCAGCTCGACAATTAAAGCTTAATTAAAATTGCATGCTCTTTAACCTTCGCCCTGAACTTCTATTGCTTTTAATTAGAATATATTTATATGCGCTTGACACGATTTTCACGCCCATCCGGCGGGATTATATAATCGTTATGGCCATAACCAAATGAGACATTAAGTGGAAGCAAAGTGTTATTAGTTTGGTCCTAGGAGGTCAACTGGCTTTTGATTCAGATATTAGTAAATATTGCCGAAAGCCGTTTGTAACCAAGATTAAGTAGTTCTCTAAATTTAAATGTTATATTGGCGGGAAATTAAGTACAGTGCACATGTGTCTGTTATCCAGCAGAGTCATGTAAAAGCAACAGCTGTGCGCGCAGATCTGGCAACGCTGCCTCATTTGCATTGTTTACATTTTAGCATGCGACGCCGCAACTAATAGAACGCGAAATATAAAAGTAATTCCAAAGCACAGCCAAGCCTCAGTTTCACATGAGCTGCCACAGACAGAGCAGCGCTTGCGGAGCCAACTGGTGGCCATCGAGGAGTCGGAACCATCGCATCAGCAGGCGCATTCCTGGCGTGACTGCGGTGCATTAAATCACCACGAAAAACGCGGCGACGAACAGCAACCGGAAGTCGGCGCGAAACGAGCAACTGGTGGTCACAGTAATGGAGGTTTACGCCTGGGTAGGAGTCACAGTACAAGCCTCGACAAGGAGCCGACCACGGGAATACCCTTGCAGAGAGCAAAGTGCACTAAGGTGCTAATAAATCCCATCTCTGTGCCACCTGTAGATCCCAGAACTAGAATCTTACTCAGAGGTGAACTACTTTCGCTCGGTTCCGCGTTGAAGCCTCAAAACCTTTGTTTTACAAAATTTGTTATACTATTTAAGCAAGCTTTCCAGTGTTTCCATATCTGAGAAGCCCAAAATCTCAGATCTGTAGCTCAACATCTTTATATCTCATAGATACCCATGATACTCATGATAGATTGATTGAAGTAGACCACAAACTGCATTGCTCTCTGCAAGGGTATGACAAGAAGGAAACAGAGACATCGCCACGGTGCATTTGCATTGCAAATTAATGAGTGATTTCCTTGGCTGGGGCTCTCGCCCCTTTTTTCGCCATGTCTTAGGGTGCCAATTCTCACGGCCAGCTCGGCCTTGGCTTTGAGTCCGAATTGTGCATGACACCGCAACGGGTGGCCAAGTGCTCCTTCGCCCCCGCCCAAGTGCGCTTCATTCGCGGAGGTGGTGGCCACGTTCTCATCCTCGACACAAGCGGAAGGATTCATGCCTGCGGATGGAACAATCGTGGCCAACTGGGACTGGATTCCACGGAGGAGTGCCACAGCGAGTTCAAGATGATTCCTACGGAATACTTCGGGGTGAATAACCGCGAAGATCGCTTCTCTACGGAACACATAATCTCGATCTAACTATATGATTTCAGGAAGTTCCAGTGGAAACCATCAGCTGTGGCTGGGACATTTCGGGAGCCATCACGCTGACCAAACGCCTCTTTGTCTGGGGCTCCAATGCCTTTCAGCAGCTGGGAATTTGCCAGCGCGGCTTTACTGCTGTGAGAAGACCCATGCCAGTAAAGCTTCCACGCGAGGAAGCTGCCCAGAGGATCAGTTTTGGCCTGCGTCACTGTGCCGTCCTCACGGAGGACAACAAGATCTACGTTTTCGGACGACTTAGGATCATGGACCCTCCGCCCATCGAGCTGGATATCACGGCCACCTGCCTGCACCGCTGCAATACGGTGAAGATCCAGGCCCACAATCCCAACGAACTGCGGATAGTTTCCATTTCGAGCGGTCAGAACCACATGCTGCTCAAGTGCGTGGATCTACGCGAATCGGGTGGAGGCAGCACGAAGAGAATCCTGACTCTGGGTGACAACAAGTTCGGCCAGTCCAACGCCTTTCAGTTTGAGGAGGATGTGCGCCAGTTGGCCGTGGGCTGGACCCACAATGCAGCTGTGCTCAAAAACAAAGAGATCCTCGTGTGGGGTCGCAATTGCTATGGTCAGCTGGGCATGGGTTCGTTCACCGAGCAGCAGGCCATACCCACGCCACTACGGCTGAAGCTTCCCGAGGACCAGGCTCCTGCCAGAATTCACATGGGCGCCGAACACGGTCTACTGAGGACTACGGCAGGTCAGGTGTACACCTGGGGATGGAACGAGCATGGGAACTGCGGCAACAACAGCACCGAAAATGTGTAGGCACCTTAGGCCGCAAAAATATATATTCGCTTTCACATTTATTTACTTTTCCAGGTGCACCCCAACTCTGCTACAACTGCCAGCAGTGAAATTGTGCGGCGCAGGAGCAGGATTTTGTTATGTGATCACAGAGCCCGTAAACTGATTTAAACTAGTTAGTTGCCAAGTTGGTTAGGGCCAAGTGATTTCTATCTGTTTAGCTTAAGACTCATTGTGACATGTTCGTGTACGGCTTTGTTAACACTTTTTAAATAAAGATACTACTGTTATTGGTCAAATGATATATGTATTAGAATTTTGAAAATGCGTATATGTCAAGCAAGCACTTTTTAAATTTGACTTGTGTGCTTAATTTGGCGGTTAACAAGAATATATATGTACATAAGTGTTGAGCAAACGGTCACATTGTGGCTCGTGGTATTTGGGGCTTCCTGAATAATTCCTGAGCAATACAAGTTGAATATTTGCAAACATAGTTCTTTATATACTTCCTTTTATATACTTCTCATATTTAACTAGCACATATGAAACTTTTCTTTCACCACATTTAGACGAACCAAGTTCAAGCCATTTAAGGAAAATCACAGAGTTGCAAAAAAAGTCCAGTGCTACCCATCATCCTTATGTCAGATTCTTCTTCGCCGAGCACGTTTTCTTTCTTGCTTTTTTTGCCAGAAGCTGGAATGCGCTGAGGTGCGGAGTACCTAAGTTAATTGTTTACTGCGTAATCCAAGCCAGAATTCATAAACAAACTGGGCTGTGAATTGACTGGGCTCTTGCTCGATTGCCAAGGGCTTTTCCATTGCTTTCATTCAGTGAGCTGCGGGACACAGTAGGCGAAGGTTGAACAATTGTAGCAAATGTAATTTAAATCAGGCAGATTGATTGTTCGTTCCTCCAAATTTATAGTTTATGTTCCTACAAGTTGCGCGATGACCGAGAATACCAACAATTCGATCCAGCAGGTATTTGATGACCTGGACGAGAATGAGACTACGGCTGCCAGTCAAGGTAAAACTTTCGTGTGAACTTCAAAGTCGGATTGATGCTCATCATGCTAACATTCTGCCGATCTACCCCATTAGCCAACATACCCAATGAGCTGGCCAAGAAAATCTGGGCCGTAACGACCAACGACATTTGCCTGGGGCTCGTGAAGTCGCCGGATCAGGCTGTGCCCAATTTTCCAACCGAATGCGGATCAGGAACGGGCTGTGAAATGGGATCTGCCAGCAAGCCAGCGGCCAGCGACAATGCCAGCATTTACGTAACCGAGGTGGAGCGGGTTCTCTACGGAGATAGCACCAATTACCCGGAGAACGGCAGCCAGAACTACTTCAAGGCCGCCGAGAACTACTCCCTCTTCGGGGAAAGCTTCCTAGACTTCCCCAAGGACACAGCCAGCTGTCTTGCGGGCCTCAAACCGATGGTGAGTCAAGCTTGGAGTTCCCACCCGGGATACGAACGATCCGCCAGTTCGGTGCCTCTATATGAAAGAAGACAAGCTTCTCCGGAACATGAAGGCGCTGCCTCGGGGTCCAACTTGTCGGGGGTAAGCTATGTGCAAACTGGCGAGACTCTATTAAATAGTTCACGGGGCTTTCGAACACAAATGATTTTGAAAAAATTTTAGAACTGGATACTTTTAACCCACATCCTAGGAATATTCTCTGCCTCTTGCTAAGCGTTTATTTCATGTTTTAGAGCGGCTTTCATCAACAACAGAGACAGACTCCCCAGCAGCAACAGCAGCAGCAGCAACATCAGCAGCAACATCAGGAGCAACATCAGGAGCAGCAGCATCGTCCACTTGGCAACGAAAACCACAACCGCAGCTCGGTGAAAAATTTCAATGAGATACCATTTCCGCAGTTTTACCAACATATGCAACACCAAGCGCAACCACAACCGCAGCTGAATGCACCCCGCTGCCCGCATCATCCCCACGGGCTACAGAAGCCCATGCATCATCAGCAGCAGCAGGGGGCACCACCCCCGCAGCAGCAGCAGCAGCAGCATCAGTACCAGCTGCAGCTACATCGTCCCAGTGTCGCGGATCTGGCTGCATTGTCGCACGCCAATCCCAAAGACTTTGCTCTGCTCTACCAGCAGCTGATGGCTCGGAACCATCGTCAAAATCCGCAGCACAACCAGCAGCACTCGCAGCAGCATCAGGCTCCTGGTAGTGCTGTTGCTGCAGCAGCCATGATCTATAAGAACCTGGAGTTTCAGCAGCAAGTGCAGCTGCGACAGTTGCAACACTTGCATCAGCAGCAGCAGCAGCAACAGCCCCGCTTGCCACGTGCCATTTATGGGGGCAACGGTGGTCAGCAAACGCCACAAAATGGAAAGGAACCTCCAGTGGGAACCCGCAAGTAAGGGTCCACCAAAAGGTCAGAGGTTCGATTTCTCGATTGGATTTAACGCCCATTATCCATTCAACACATTTATTTGTCCAACTTGTACACTTCAATTTTTTTCAGTAATTGCCACTTATACAATAGGTAATATATTTTGTTAAGCAAATTTTTGTCCGACCAACACCAAATAATGTATGCAGATACAGTATAGAGACTCCACTCCATTTATATATATTTTTTTCAAATAAAATTCACTTATACAGCCGGTGCTATGCCCATTCTCTTCCTGGCCCAATCGAATTCCACATAGTTCTCCCGCAGGAAGACATCGCCGATTATCCAGTAGTCCAGGCCTCGCATGTCCATGAAGCCGGTGAAGCAACAGTCCTGGTACACAATCACGTAGGTCTGTGGCTTCACGAAGAACTCCTTGCCAGCGATGCAAAACACGAGGATCGGAAGATGGGCAATCGAGTCACAGTCGACGGTGTACAGATCATAGGTGGCATTGTGCTTGGCTCCGATGGCCTGGTTCAGGTAGAGGACGTCCATCACAGGACCAACGATCAGGGAGGTTCCCGTGTCCATGATGGCCTTGCATCCCGAGTCGCAGCGCCTCGTACCCCTGCCATGGACCTCAATGCAGTCCATCCTGAAGGTCCAGTACTTGGCCTCGGTCACATTTGTGTAGGTCAAGGGGCCGTAGTACAGACTCGAGTTCGATCCGCCAAGAATCAGGGAGCCACCGTCACTGGAGCCACTTTTCAGATGGAACGAGAAGATCGGCTGCTCCACCAACTGTTGGTCAATCATTTGCTGGAATGGAGGCACCGATTTGGTCATGGAGAGCTGCTGGAAGGCGAAGCCAGCGATTCCATCGAAAACGGAACAGGTGTCGGAAATGTTGACCAATCCAATGCCTTGCCTCGGGATCATCAGATCGCCGAAGCCAACGGTATCCGTGGCCACTATTCCCTTTACGGATCCCGAGCCGTAGGTGATGCTAAATGGAATTCCACTCGACCGAAAGGACTTGGACTTGGACTTTTGGAAAAACTTGTTGCCGCACTGCTTGATGCAGAACTTGCAATGGGAACTGGGCACCCAGAGGTCCGAGGATCCCGTGTCGAATTGCACGGTGAACGCTTGATCTCCGACCGATACAAGTCCGAAGAAGTTGGTATCGTAGGAATTTATCAGGGGCTCGGTTAGCACGGCTCCCTTGCCGGACTCACTGGTCACATTCACAGCATTCACCGTCCGGAGTGGAGTGTATCCGTACTTCCTTCGCAGGGCGTTTCGGAATTGCAGGTGCATATGGGGGTGCGGAACCTTGTGGTGGCGGTGGGATCGTCTTTGCAGTCGAAACCTGTGGACTTTCTTGCCGTCCACAAACGCGATCAGGCAGAAAAGTAGGATAATCACTCGTATATTCATGGTGGCTCACTGGCTGGCTTCCAGGTCAGTACGCCCCATTTATAGTTTCATCATGGAGAATTTATCTGGTTCATATTTATTTCGATTCACACGTAATGTGGGTTAAAACGCGAGACTTGCAGCGGAATATGTGATTTATAGAGCAAACTCGATGAAATGGGTGTAGCTCTAGTTTTTGAAAGGGGTATTATTTATTAAAGTGAGTAAGTTATACAGAGAACACATTTGTTAAAGAACTTGTTTGAATAGATAGATGGAATGACCTAATGAACTGCTGGTGCCAATCCAATTTGCTTGTAGAAGGTATCGTAGACCGTATAGTAGGCGCCCAGGAAGATCTCGCCCAGGATCAGCAAGTCGTTGCCTTTCATGCTGGTGAAACCCGAGACACAAGTGTTCCCATATCGCTGCACATAGTCGGTGGACTTCAGTGGGAACTTCCGGCGGGCAATGACGTAGACTATGTCCGGAAGCTCGCTGATCGTGGAGCAATCCACTAGGAAGACGCCATTCGACGCTGCCGGGTTGAGAACTCCCAATATTTGGTTGATGGTAGCTAGGACTTGCTCAGGCACAACAATCAGGGAAGTGCCCACGTCGAGTATGGCCTCGCAGTTCTCGCAAAACTGAAACCCATTCACCGATGCACTCGTCATTGTGAATTGCCAAAATCCTGCTGTGGAAACGGGCACATAGGTCAAGCAGCCACTGTACAGACCCGAATCGGCTCCTCCCAGGATCAGCTCGCCACCGTGAATGGCATCTGTGCCATTTCTATTCAAGTAGATGGAGAACACAGCTCGGCTTATTAGCCCTTCGGCCACCAAGTTGTAGAAGGGTGGGGTGATGCCGCCAATGGCTATGGCGGGGAATCCCAATCCCAGAAATCCAACGAACTGGGACTTCAGAAAGGCGGTCTCTGGCGCATCGGTGATTTCGGCGAAGATCTGATTTTTAATGGAGTATCCGGCGAAGTTCACCGTGTCCTGCGACTGAAAACCGGAGAGTGCTACGGGTCCATCCTCTGAATTGGACCCATATGCAATACTGAATGGGGAATTGATGGCCTTGTAGGTTGTCGAAGCACTTGAGTTGTACTTCTTGCGATTGGCACAGGCTGCCACCGAGTCCGGACACTTGGACGAGAGCACCCAGAGATTCGCCGAGCCCGTGTCGATGAGCACCTGCATAGCCTGAGGCGGATTGCCGAATTCCAATGTTGTGTAGTACTCCGTGTTGTAGACATTTTCCAGTGTTGCGACTTTGGATCCTGGGTCCTTTGTGTCCTGTTTCGCGGTGGCAGCTTGTGAGTCATCAGCCTTCAACTTGTGCTTGATGGACAGCGTCTTCAGCTCGTTCTTTATATTCTCCTCGATTGGTTCGGGATTCTTGTGCAATCCGATCTTAACGCGCTTCCTGGCCTCCACTTCAAAGGCCAAGACAGCCAAGACAGCGAAGACTGTTAGCCAGAACAGCAATAGCTTGAAATGGTTCCATCTGTCCCTCATGGTCCGAGCTTCTGATTTGCCAATTGAGGCCTATTCGGTCACGTATTTATAGCTCTGCATGTTGGCAGCCACCGATTCCGCAGCTGAGCTGCAAGTTCACACCATTAAGCCAAGAATTTCACACGCGATAACGCGGAGCATGCTTCCATTCGAACATATTTCGGGGTGTTGACAATCATGTAGCATACAGTGGGACCAAAAATAATTGGCTGGGCCAAATTAGACGCTCTTCGAAAGGCTTAAGGCAGTTAATCAATATTAGGGCATTTATTTTTCATATTTTTGTAAGCATGGTAGAGCATTGTTCGTTTGTTGAAGAGCTAAGCCAGAGTGGCGAAACCGACGCGGTTCTGACCGAAATCGAACTCGGAGTAGTACTGGCCCAGGAAGACGTCGCCCAGGATCCAGAAATCCGTTCCGATATCGCTGAAGGTGGACATGCAGGCGGTGAGGTTGCCATAAGTGTAGCTTTGGATGTAAACCGAGGGGGGCAGGTAGAAGTCGGTGCCACCGATGTTGATGGTCAGCACGGGCAGGGAGGCAGCAGTGGAGCAGGGCACATAGTAGTCGCCCGCGACGAGAACGCCTCCAATCAGGTTGTTCAGCTGGATGTAGGCCGCCGAAGGAGCGGCGATCAGGGAGGTTCCAGTGTCGGCGATTGCCTGGCATCCGCTCGAGATCACCGTTCCGTTCCAGGTGATGTTGTTCACAGCGAACTGCCAGTAGCCCTGCTCGGTGACGGGTGTGTAGGTCATCTCGCCAGCGATGAGGCTCTGGTCGGTTCCGCCCAGGGTCAGCTGGCCACCCTCCACGGCGGAGCCGTTGCGGGCCAGGTAGAAACCGAAGACTGGCTCGTCGATGAGGCCTTCCTCGTAGAGATTGTAGAACGGCGGCACCACGAAGTCCTCGGCGATCTGCTGGTAGCCCATGCCCAGGATGCCGTCGAACGCCACGTCGGTGAAGCTGGCACCCGGCTGGGAAACCGCCTCTCCGAAGGTCTGGTTGACAATGGCCAGGCCGTTGATGGTCACCGTATCCGTGGCCAGATAGCCGGAGACACTGCCAGTTCCGTACTGGATGGAGAAGTTCTGGCCGCTGGCCACGAAGGTGGAGGAGGCACTGGAGTTGTACTGGCTGTGCTGCTGGCAGGCCACATCCGTGGCCAGGCACAGGGCGGATGGCACCCACAGGTTGGCCGAGCCCGTGTCGAAGACCACCTTGAACAACTGCTCCGGGGTGCCGATGCCAATCAGGCCGTAGTAGTACATGTTCATCGAGTTGCCCAGCTCCTCGGACGTGTAGTCATCCGAGCTCTGGCTGGGATAGTCGTATCCGTAGTCGGGCTGCATGTAAACGGGAACTCCATAGTCGTAAATGATATCGCTCTGCTGGTGGTACTTCTGCTTCAGGGCCTGGATAGCCTGCTTGCGATGCTGGCGGGTGTTCTTGTGATCCTGGTTCTTGTGGATCTTGATGCGCTGGATCTCAGCACTGGCCAGCGCCAAGATGGTCAGCAGGACCAGCCACTTCAGCATTATGATTGAATGAGTAACCTGCACTTTCCTCACAATAGATATTCTGCTGCCCTCTTTATCGTCTGGGGCTAGACTGGAGCAAAAAACATCAGACCCCGCCTTATATACGTGTATGGTCGGTGATAAGTCCAGAACTGTCCCACAGAAAGATATCAGGCTTGATCGATGGTCCTTATCCATCTTGGCCTTTGTTTACACGGCTTGGGGTCGTGCATAAGTGGAGAAACAATACGCTATCAAATTGGGCTTTTGGGATTTTCGATCAAGTTCGCCAGAAATCGCCCAATTTCCCATTTTCGACGAAACTGTCTGGAAAGTAATTGCACATTTTGCACCCAATTGATAACAAACCAAGTGTGCCGTAAACAAATCAAGTGTGGCGCATATCTTGTTTATCACCTTTCACAGACAAGCTACGATTTCGAGGTTCCCAACACCATTTTATTTATTTTGACAATGGAAATAAATAGCTGTATCTGCTATATTAGGTATCCACAATCAGCACTCATGACTAATATCTACTAGGGAAATATCTTCAGAAATATAAGAAATAATTGCTCCAATTGTAGATGGAAGATCCACAGTGGCCTAAACTTTGGGAGCCATGCCAACTAGTTTGAGCTCAAAATCGAACAAGGTGAAGATGGCTCCAAAGAACACATCACCGAACACCCATATGTTGTTCAAATCCTCGCCATCATCATTGGTTTGGGCGCCATTGCAGTCGGAGAGACTGGAGAACCCGGATACGCAGGTTCCACTGTAGTTGAGTACGTAGTCGGAGGGGGTGAGGGTGAAGTCCTTCCATCCAATATTGAGGACGACGTTCGGCAGACTGGACACCTTGCCGCAGTCGATGATATAGACTCCGTTCTTCTTATCGCTTTTCTTAAGGCCCAGTTTTTTGTTTATGATCTTTAGAGCCGGACACGGAACAATTATCAAGGAGGTACCCACATCGAAGATGGCCTGGCAGTTGGAACAGAGATTCTTGGAGCCAATCTCGACTCGGCCGACGATGATCTGCCAAAAGCCCACCTTGGATAGGGGCACATATGTCAGGCAACCCCTGTAAAGGGTGGGATCCGAACCTCCGAGCAGCAAGACGCCTCCATTACTCCCATCCGATTCGTTTCGGTTGACGTAGAGCGAGAAGACGGGCTCGTCGATGAGTCCCTGATCCAACATGTTGTCCAGGGGCGTCTTCACTCCATCCAGGGCGATCTGGGAGAGTCCGAGGCCCAAGATGCCATCGAAATTCGACTGCTGGCACATGCTCTGAGGAGCCGAGGTGATTTTGGCAAAGGTCTGATCCTTAACGGACAGATCTCCCAGGGTGAAGGTGTCCGTGGAGAGGATGCCCCTCAGGATGTCCTGCGATACGAACTGTATCTCAAAGGCAGTTCCATTGGCCTGATAAGTCTGCGACTCACTGGAGCTGTAACCACTGTGCCCCGAACAGGACTGACTCACCAACTCCGCGGAGTAGACCAGCAGATTCGCCGAGGCGGTGTCCACGAGGAGGGTCACCTGCTGCGACTCGGGCGACCCGAAACTGGCCGTAACGTAGTACTCCGTGTTGTGGTAATTGAACAATTCATCCCTTGCCACGGATGTTCCAGATACAGATGCCGGGGATATCGCCAGATCGTTGGTCGGGCTCAGCTTTTCCCTGAGTCGCAGCTTCTGGTTGGGAAAACTCCTCATTACTCTGCTGTGGTTCGTTTCCCTGTGCAGCTTCAGTTGCACGGACTTGCCCCATCTTCTGGACTCCACAAGACTTTGGGTCAGGCCCCAAATCAGCACTAAGGTCAGTGCCAGTACGAGTTTCTGCGCAGACTGCATCGTTCTTCGGCTGCACTCTGGCCCTAGATCGAATAGAGGTCACGTATTATATATATGGAAAATTCGCTCGAATTCCATTATAATCGGGTTAGCTTGGGGTATTTTCGGCTTATAGCTCGCGTGCGAAGCCAACTTAGTAGAATACGTTTGCCACGTGGCCGGATGTCGATTAGTTTTTACGTGATTTAACAATTTTAGTATTTCTTCACATTTGTAAATGTTAAAATTATGTTCAAATATTCAAATTATGAAGTAAATGCTTCAAATTCCTTATTTAAAATTGTGTCATCCGGTTGTGCGCTGCTAAAGCGCCACCTAGGCGGAAGACAGCCCAAGCTGTTGTAGAAAGTCTACGTAAAATGTAGTTCTACACGACAGCGCACTGGTTCCGAAACTCGCCGATGTGTGGCGCTTCGAAATTCTTGTAATGATTTCCCGCTCAGCATTTAAATTTGAAAAGGAAAAGGAAGTTGCTTATTTATTAAAGGGCTCAGGTACTTAAACCATTTAGAAGTATCATTTCTTATGTTTATAATTACTATCAATTTTAACCTTATATTAACCTATTAACCTTTCAAATATATGTGCACTAACTATACAGTTCAACTCACGGCTTTCCGCAATAACATTAATTAAATCACTCTAGAACTCCAGCGATAAAATCAATGGTTAAAACAAAAAGTTTTCAAGTGAATGAGCAAGGAACTGCCACATCCTTTCGCTGACTTTCGAGTTGACCCAAGCCCCTAGAAAACTGGCAGTCAAATCCTTTTCCCTCCGCCAATAACGAATGCAAACGAAAGTGATTGCAAAAGTTTCTCGAGTCGCCCGACCGCCCAACCACGCCTCATTTGCCCACCGAAATAAGCCAAGTTTTATTTGCTAATTGCAGCCAAAGTGTAGCCCAAGCAGCCCGCAAGTCGGGAAAAACTTCGATTCCATTTGAGTTCCTTCGACTGTTTCTATCACTATTTGCTGCAAAAACAGCCTTCGGCGGTTGCAAAGATTCCAAAAATATTCTAAAAACAAAAAGAGGCTTCAGACCATCAAATACTCATCAACACTCTTCCTTGTTTAATGGAACAGGTCTTGAATAAAGTAAAATAATTTATAAAAATAAATGATAATAATAATTGCTTGTACATTTAATTTTAAGATCTAGCAGCAAAAGTAATTCGCCAAAATGCGGAAAAAAGTGGCTTCCTTGCGGGGTTTTGGGTGGCGAAAGTTGACTGCCAACGTTTTTCCGCAAATTTCTTTGCAAGTTTTTCCGCCACCCCAACATGGGTAAGTTTTGGGTGTGAGGAGCCGGGTTGTAATTGAATTTGCGTCAAGTTCCATTAAGTGGCGCAAACTTTTGGCCTCTGGAATTGAACTTGGCTCACCGCATGTGCATTTTTCATATGTTTATCGCACAGTTGCGATACATTTTCCGCTTTTCCCTCTGTTCGATTCCTTTCGATTCCGTTTCGCTTGACGACAAGTTTCGTGTGGGGAAGGCCAAGAAGTGAAAAGAAGGGAAAATATGGGAAAAAAAGAAAGAAAAGCCAAGATAAGTCTGGGCTGTCAGTCACAGGGTCGCATATGTGCGGTTATCAATGAAGCATTAAATTGTTTCTGGCATTTTACAATGGCATCTCATCTGCCGAAAACCCCTACTTTTCATCCGGGACCCTTGTGAATCACATGAAAATCAGGGCCAGTCCTTCGCCATCACTACTGTAATCAACTAAACGCTGCTGATTTCGTATGCAGGACCACAAAGTGGAGTCCACTCCGAGTGGAGTCCATTTTGCAGGTTTAATTTAGCATGTCGAATTTATGCATTTTATTTCGCCAAATGCATTAAATTGTTAATGTCTGCCGTTTTGTTCGCATCGGGGCATGGGTCACGGGTTTTCCCATCCCAAACACGGTGTTTTGGGGTCGCAGCTGCTGCCTGGCTGCCTGATTCGACATCAAATATAATATTAAGAATGTCTGCGTCAGCTGGTGACATCTTTTTTACGCCACACTTGCCACTCGCTTCTTATATTATATTTTATCACTTATCACCCTCTTGCCGCAATCCTAGACTCAGATGTGTGCCACAACAACTTTCCAAGTCACATCAAATTCGATTCGATATATGGGGTAAAAATCGATCAAGTGCTTGCAAGGAAAGTATCCTAGAAATGCAGTTCTCGATTTAAGCAAGATGGAATGCTATCCCCGACTATCAGATACCCGTTACTCAGCATTTTCTGGAATATCGGTAGAAAATGGGAAGAACATAATCAAATGAAAACAATTTTTTAAAAGTGTAACAAGATATATAAAAAAGTCAAAAAATACCACATTTATGAGAAGCATGGGCGTGATTGTTTTGGGCGGCTTGTGATCGTTGGAGTGGGTGTGGCAACATTTGGAATACTTTATATGGTCGAAAACGTTTTCTTCCTTCCACCTGTTACATACTTTTCAACGAATCTAATATCCCTTTTTACTCTACAGGTAACGGGTATACAAATATTATATTTTTATCATTCTGTATAGTTTCTTTTATCTGTTAATCGTCATTATTTCCTAAGCCCACTCCATAGAAAAATGTATCAAAAAGCCAATTGTCAGCTCGCATTGCATGCCATTTCATTCTATTCTCAGTCCAATTAAGCGATTCACCCAAAGGCGGAATATGTTTATGCAAAACAATTTATCAACTTGTCAACATATTAAATGAAGCTGGGTTAAAGACTTGAATGGTGATTTGCTCACCGCCGAAGCCCCACTCCACTCGAGCCACCCATCCATCCCACCCATCTCATCCATCCCACCCATCCCATCCATCCCATCCATCCAATCCATCCCCTTCAATCCGTCAATTCAATGACGAAACTCCAATAATATGCCAACTGCCAATATTGCGTATACGTAGCGTTGTGCGTCCATTGTTCCCGAACCGAAATGTTTTGCTAGCTGGGATTTGTTTAGCAGTAAGCGGAAATAGTTGTAGGCCAATACGATGGGGGGGAGGGTGTGTATGTGGGGGGGGGGGGGAGGATGGGTTCATGTTGTATATGTTGTTGAAGTTTATATGCAGGATAAACTGTTCAGCCAACTGACGTACACAGCATGTCCAGATTTCAGCAGACAGGAAGGGGAGAGGGGCCAGTCTGCCATAAAAGCAAATAACTGTCGTGTGTGTGCACTTGGGTATGTGTTTTAGTTAACTGAACTATGTAGTTGCTGTAGTGCCTGGGCTTCGACACACGCAGCACAGCTCGCATGCATACACGTATATAGACATATAAGTATATCTCCTAATATGTTTGTCCATCAATTGTCCTGTCCAAACTGCTCCCGAGCAGAGCTGAAAGCCAGTGCCAGCATGCTGGAATCCATATCCTTGCCTGCTCTGCGGTCGGGGTCGAGTCAACATTTCCGTTCCGAGTCAGTTAATAAATATTTTTATGCCACGTCAACGAGCAGAGTAAATACGGCGTAAAAAAGACGTCGTCGCAATTTATCTGCATGGTAAATACATTTCAAAACGATCTTTGTTCGAGCTCAGCAGCTGAGCAGCTGAGCAGCTGTTGCATTTCTCCCAAGTTGTGTTTACTTACATGTTTGTGGCCTAGACGAGGTCCACGCCTTTTGGGCCAAGGTATATATTATTTGGTGCTACCATTATTGCGGCCTATGCAGTGGCCAATACTGTGGATAAACAAGGCCAGCATTGAGTGGAAATCTAAATTAATTGGTCGCCTCACCGAATGCGAAGTCCAGGCTTGGAAAAAAGAAAATTACTATACGATAAGGAAAATGAGATGGAAAAGGAGCATATATAACCTATATGTACATATATATATATACATATAACCTATGTGCTTTCAAATGTGACCTGCCAGCCGTTAGAACTTGAAAAGCATTCCTTATTTAAGACCAATTTTCTTAAGGACTTTGTCGCTCTCAACTATTTAGGTCAATTTAAAGTCTAGCGGGAAAAGTTTTTAAATTGGTTACATTAGCATGGCCCATAACACAAAACACGCCCACTCAATAAACTGGAGAGCCGCAAGTCAAGCCAGCCGAATCGAAAGCTCTCTGGAGTGAAATAACTCAGGCCACGATGACCCCCAACTTCTCGGTTGTACCCAAAATGGAAATGCCACCGGAAAATCTCTGAACACATGTTTGGCGAAGGTGGGAGTGCCACGCCTCCGTACAAGGATTTTCCGAGGCTAAAAGTGGGAGGGAGCCGTCTATTAAGGCTTGACATTAGCATGAAAAACGCATTTTTCTTCTGGCGCAAACAATGAAGGAAAGTTCGGGATGGAAAATGGCAGGAAAAAGGGAAAATGCTTTAAATAACTTTTCGGCAAAGTTGCCATTCTTATAAAGGTGACAAAGGCATTTCGATTCCCAGATTTCGATATCGTTACGCCTCTGATTGAATCAAATTGTTAGAATTTATTCCCGGCCCCACCACCACCCACCCAATAAAGTTTATTGTGTTCTTCTCTTTTGGCATATTTATGCAATTGAATTGTTTACATTGAAATAGCGATTCCGAAGTTTGGGAGTTGCTGCATGTGCTATTGGCAGCTTAAAAGCTTTTTCAAGCCATCAATTTTGCAGAGTTTGCCGACATCCAAAAGTCAGGCGACATTGATGAATTCGAGTTCAATGATGGCGATATTTTGGTTGGCAAATTGCGACATATACGTGTAAGAGCAGAAATACTCAAATGCAATATCTCGAGTTCGAAAAACCAGCTAAATAAATGGATTCCCCTTGTCAATTCCCAAATATTAATTTTTAATGTGTCCCTGGATTAAAGAAACGCGTCTGCCGCCTTCTGATAAGCGACAATCAAAGCTTAGCCCACAGACTTGGCCAAACTCATGCGAAATCCTTATCAAATCCCAGCCAAGAACAAAGGCCACAGTGATGCAAAAAGTTTGCCTCGTCTCGGGCTGATAGAAACTTTTAGCCAGCAACTCGCTTTTGGCCCATTGACAAAAGTTGACATATGCAAAAATAGGGAAAACGAGAGCCAACACATATATACAGAAATTATCAGCACATTTATCTCAGGGGAAGAAGACTGAGCGGCGGGAAAACGAAGCTGGAATGAAAAGTTTTGATTTATTTTTAAGCGCAAAGTTTTTGCCTGTCACAAAGATTTTGACAAGGGTGTGTGCCACGGAGACTCGCAAAGAAACTGACTGAAATCGATGCAGAAAATGCTAAATCAAATCGCACAAACGGACTTTCCCTGGAGAAACAGCGATCCAAACGAAGCCAATTGCTGAAGGAGTGACACTGGGACATTTCCGCCCAACTCTTACTTTTCCTTCTGGCCAGATTAAGCCAGCTTAAGGCCAGCTATCAACGACCTCAAGTGGCAAAGTCGGCTTCTGTTTTTAATTGCGGACAGCTGCAGTGTTGGGTGCAATCGAGCTGAAAATGAGCTGGGAAATTCCAGGGCTTTGGCCCTAAGTCGCAGCCCAGTTAACAGCTTACAGGTTCGCGACTTCAAGTTATTTATTCCAAATTTAATAGGCGCAACCTGCTCAGTGCTTTGTTAACTTGACAGGCAAATTTAAGCGCAATTTAATTTGCCATTTGTTAATGACAAAGCTGGCTAAGACCAACAAAAACTGCAGCCACTGGTGGGGCAAACAGGGAGAGAAGTGCAAGCTAAAAGCATTTCGCACACTTGCACACTTGCACACCGAAAGTGCTGAAGGGGGGGTGGGCAAATTCGGGGGCAGAGTGTCTGCAGTGTCACTTGAAGTGTTGCAGTCGCCGCGCTGACAGCGAAAATAAAAATTTCCCATTTTTTGCAGTCTTTTTTGCCAAAAGACTGAGGGACTCAGGGAGCCGCAAAGACCGTCGGACAATAAACACATGTTTCAGTTTGTAAAACGCGGGGCCGTAAAGTTGGCGAGACGCTCCCAGAATCTTCGCCCCACCCCGCCCCGCACCGCACCGAGTTACCTTCAGCAAAAGATACATTTGGAGAGCCATCTTTCGGATACCCTTACGCACAGTACGCACAATACGCACAGTACGCACAGTACTTGGACTAAAGAAGACTTTGATCGGAGAATTAAGGCTTTGAAATGATTAAAGCACCTCGCTGATGTTGATTGATAGTTAGGAACCCCTTCTTCCAGGGCATACTCGTGCGAAGAGAAGCGGAATTCAGTGCGCGGGTAGCCGAAAAGTATCTTTGCAGTTCAGCTGCTTGTCTGTCGGTTATTGTTGTATTGTGTGTTTTCTCTGATTGCGTGCGAGCACATGGCCCTTTTATTTTATGGTTCGAGAGTGTGTGCGATGTTTAGCACGCATTTCCCTCGCAGATCCTTTATTTTCGCAGAGGAGATTACATTTGACAATGGGGAACATGTGCTGCTCACGGCGCGTTTGTGGAGCACACCCAGATAATGGCTAGGTAAGCCGTGTGAAACTGAACTGTGTCAGTGTCACAACACAAATCGAATTCACGGCAATTCACAATTTTTGTGGAAATGTTTTCGGATTTAGGTGCTGAGGCAGGATTATGGCGGAGCGCATGTGGCGGGCGACCTGGCCGAACGGAGGGAACTCCACATGGCGGGTATTTTTAGTGCGCACTGTAAGTAGTTGCGTCTGTGCCGCGCTGTGTCTGTGGGCCATAAACTCCGCTGGCTAATTATGGCCACTAATGAGCTTGAAATGGCACTTACCAGAAACAGTGTGTATTTAGATATTTGAATGCGCCATAAGGGCAAAACAAACAAAGGGGGAAAACTGTCTTGCAAATACCTCAGGCCATATTTATGGGCGGCAGCAAGTGTGAAAATGTAAAGCACTAATTCAAATTAAAGTGGCCAAATCCAAAGCCCAACGATTGCCGTTCAGCAAAATTAGCGAGAAGTTTAAAAAAAGCAGGCAGATAACAAAGGAAGTGGGGAGTGCTGAGCACAGTACTTACACCTTAATGTAATCAAGCTTTACACATATGTAGATAAAAGTGATATAGTATATACTCAAGTCCATTTATCAGCGTGCATTTCTTATTCGGTGATCACTGTACCCAAGGACTGAGTATCTGCCCAATATTGAGTTGGCTCCTCTGTTTGTGCTGGTTATTAAAATATAGCAAACAGGAGATCGAGTCCGCCCCTGTCTGCATTGTAAATTTTAATTATTTCCTACAAATGATGATTAAATTGGCCGCAGGCAGCCAGCAGCCCGATATTAAATCAATAAATACAAAAATGCCGGCATGTGGGAATCCCCTCAGCCCTCAACCCGCAACCCGCAACCCGCAGTCCGCAGACCCTTGATGGCCATCCCCCTCTGTTGGCCACGTTTAAATGGCAGTATGTAAGGATGGCAGAGACAGTGATGACAGTTTACCGGTTTACAGTTCATTATATTGCATAAATTGACTTTATATCGGGCCGCACTAGGCACAATATTAACAAACAGCTGCAGCAGCAACAACAACGAGGCCGAAAATGAAATGCCAGCAATTTACTGCCAACTGAAAATGAAAAGTGCAAAAGAGGCAAACACGGGGCAAGAGCTTGAAACGGACAAAAAGCCAACAGGTAAGGCAGATCAGCGTAGTTAAAAATAACTATGCTGAGAAGGCCGATAAATAAATGCAAAGCATTTAACGCGGATTTGCTAACTTATGCAACTGATTTAATTGCTGGTTGTTGAGTAAATATTAAAACATATTAATTGCTTGGGCCTGCAAAAAATACATGTGTACTTAGATAAAAACGCATCTACTTTTTTCTAGCTGCAAAAAAATAAACGGGATATGAAACATCAGAAAAAATACGATTAATAGCGGAAAATACACGATTTTCCCTCTATGCAGCTGCCCGTTTTCAAAGCCAATAAAAAGTAAGCCCAAAAACTCCCACCTCGAAGTATGAACAATTGGATGTACTTAGCATAGAATAACCATTTAACAAGCATTACTCGACCAGCACGTAAATGGCTACTTGAAGGACTTGCCTGCGCCCAGACTTTCCCTCCCCTCGCCGGGAAAATCTGAGCTGCAGTCATTGAGGCTTTCGTTCAGGTGACGAAATGCGACTGAGAACTACGTGAGTTGCCTGCCAAAAGCCACAAAATGAAGGCGAAAATCCGAGCGGGAAAAGTTAAAAAAAATAAAATGGGCAAAATCGGAAAACGAATACCCGAAAATCCAAGTAAATCGGGGGTGGCACATTAAGGGAAAATCCCCAGGCGGGGGTCTTGGGCCCGAAAGCCAGACAACAATGCCCAGGCCGAAGGTAAATGCAATCAATACGCGCAGACGGCACATAGCAGGTATTACGTATTATGTACTATGTATTACGTATTATGTATAATGTATTATGTATTATGTATAATGCATGATGTGCCATCCCACAGCCCCCAAAAAACCGGGTGAGTGCCATGAAAAATCAACGCCGGGCGTAATCTATTAAATTATCCTAATTTCATCACGCACCAAATCCCTTTAGCCACGAGCCTTCCTTCGTTCTGCGTCCTTCGTCCTTCGTCCTTTGGCTCTTCCGCCGCGTCTGGCTCGTCTGGCTTGTCTGGAAAACAATAAAAATTTGCATAATATCGGTATAATATTTTAGCATTATGTGTGCCCCACGAAAGGTGCAGAGGTGTCGCGTACAATGGCAAGAGTTTTCCTTTTCAACTTTTTAGGTATCCTTTGTAGCATGTGGGCGGGGCAACACATGTTAGCAGCATTTTTCCTAGACACTTTTGGTTAAGTAACTGCAGCAAGCGAATTTATCTTGGCCATTCCGTCGGTCTATTTTGCTCGGCCCTGTGCTTTGCAGCTCGTTTGAAAAATCCACACTAATTACTTGGCTAATTACTGGGATTTTTTGCCGCCAGCCCAAGTAGATGCAATTTGTTTCGCCAAAATCTCATTTTAAAAATAGCCAAGTCAGAGGAAAAGGGCTAAAAAGCGAAATGCTTAAATGCCAAGCTGAAATGTTAATGTAGATGAATACATGCGAAAAGCCGGAGCGAAAAAAAAGGTTGAGTTGGATTAATGAAATGTGAATGAAATGAGTGTTTTAAATGGATGATTTTTATAAAGTCTCACTACCACAAATCATTCCATATCCGATTTAAGCTGCATCTGAGCCAACTAAAAGCAAATATCTAATCAATAGTCCCCCGCAACTCTTCCCAAGCAAACTAAGATTAGGCAATCTTGGAGATTTCTGATTGTTTGTCTTGCATAAATCTAGAAAAACAAGCAACGACGACATTTGGCTGGGCCAAGGACTTGGCTCACACTCAAATTGCTGGCCATAATTTATCATAACTAACTCCGGAGGCGATGCTCATTTGTCAAGTCCAGCCAAGTACAATGAACTCCGAATGGCGAAATGACGAAATGGCGAAATGGTCGCCAAAAAAAGTATATTTTAGATCCCAAAATGTTCTTAGGCAAATTGAAGGAGGATGTGGGGACTCCAGCACATGTGGGCCTGCTTGCGGTTGAGCTTTGATGGAGCAGTTTTCCTGGATGCGGCAGATTCAAGCGTAAAATGAAAGGAAATTGAAATGCGGACAAATTGAATCGAGCACTGCCCGAGGGCCAAGGAATAAGCCCAGGCAATGGGAATGGGAATGGCAATGGGTATCTATCTTGCAGCTCTGTTTGTGGCTCAGTTCTGGTGTGGTGTCTTCTGCTTCGTTTAACTTGCCCCCAAGTATGCAACAACTTTCGCAGCAAGTGGCACTCAATGAGTGCAATCAAATATTCAGGGCGGTGGCTGGTGGCTGGTGGCCAACTTTGCGACTTGCCACGCCTTGATGCATAATTAAAATCCATTAAATGAATTTCTTACTCGCCTCTCTGTTGCTGCTGCTGTTGCTGTTGCTATTGCGAACTTTTCATTAATGAATCAAAATGAAAAAAGTTTCGAGGGCCAAGTTATTCGCATTTCGCCTGAACCCGACCACTTGCTTGGCCCATTAATTTCCCATTTTGACATTTACACAATCGCATCTCCACTGGTGGTTCACCGGCTGGCCGGCAATGCAAATTTCATTTTGGCCATCATGAATGCCAAAGTGCAAAATGCAATCAATTTGAGCCATTTACCAAACCGTCATTGAGCGCTCGTCCAAATCCAAATCCAAATCCAAAGTCCGAGTACGAATCTGATTCGGAATTTGTATCTGAACCTGAATCTGAATCTGAAACCGAGTGTGTGGGTGGAATTGTGTTTGTGACACACAGCTCACTAAACCCATTGAAAAATGTGTGTGTTTGTGTGTGTTTGTGTGTGTTGCCAGGCAAATCATGATTGGCAAGGAGTTTTTCCCAATTAATAAACACCGATCCATTGACTTTTGATTTGACCAGAAATGCTTTGTGCGGCATTTTCAATCAGGCGAATTTCGCTTGCGCCAAAACCGATTTTATTGCAATTCATAACTAGTTTTGCTGTCAGTTGGCTTCCTTAAACTGCTGCAGCTTGAAATATAAATATTTGCACAAACCGGATTGGCAGTAAATGAGTTTTGTGCTATTTGATGGATGTTAAATGCAGTTATAGGTAAATAGTTTTAGCTAGATATATCTTCGCTGGGAAAGCACTTTAAAATCCCTGTTGCCAGCTGCATTTTACATGCGGCCATTGCGTGAATTTCCTTTGCGAGAATCGCACAAACAAATACGATTCGAAATGCAAATTAAGTCCAATAATCCCCCGATGCCGCCTAGGAATCTAGCTATTCTAATTTACTGCAATTTAATTGCCAAAGGATTTGAGGCAAAATATTAGCGGTTGCCATTATGGTTCGGCGAGCGTGAAATTGTATGCAATCCAAGTGCCATACCCACTTCCACTTCCACTCCAACTCCAACTCCAACTCCAACTCCAACTCCAACTCCAACTCCAATCCCGACTCCAATCCCGATCCCTGTCGCCAGGCCAGTGGCATGGCATTATAATGGCCCCTCGACCAATGCGATTATATTAATTAATTTGCCATCGATTGCCGTATTAGCGTTTCATTGTCTTGGACTCCACTTGAGCGTGCCTAAGAGGATGGAACAATTGGCACAATGGACTCCGTATTTTCGGGGTCGGGCAGCCACTCCTCAAATGTGAATGGGAAATGCCGACTTACGCCGACGATTTATGAACATTTTAAATCAGTTCAAGTTCTGCTAGAAGCAACTGAAATGGTTGCTACTTCAGCTCAGAAGTGAGTAGTACTTTTGCCCATTAATTTCCATCTATTCATTGTTTTTCCACCTTTCTAGTAAAGAACCAGAATGGCCATAAATTTTGCATTAACCCGCTATTTGGGTGCGTTAAAAGAATTCAGTATCTGCATAATCTTTCGATTGCCAGAGCTTTCCTCCTCGCAGTTCTGTGTGGGATTATTCCTGCGTTTTGAAGTTGACGGCGGCAGATGTTTTGTAAAATGCTAATAATTGCCTTAATTGCGCTGATATCCAAATATTTGCATTTGCATTTCAACTTTCGAGTGCCTGTCTTCGGCATCTGAATCTGAATCTGAATCTGAATCCGAATCCGAATACGAACGAATCCCAATCTGATTATGTTTGCCTCTGCATTTGCATTTGCATTGCGTTTGTAGCTCTTCCGCCTCGGGATTGATGCACTGCGTCAAGTGGACCGACGATCAACATCAGATGACGACTTCTTGAAATGTTTGCTTTAATAAATGCGGAGCAAATTGTGCATTTTATGCTGCAAATGAGGCCCCGAACTGGCCGACGTTTGATGTTTGCCCCGGGCAAACTTTAATGACTCTGTGGATCTTATCAACTGGCTGCACTGGATGCACTGCATGCACCAGGTTGAGTGCCCGCTCCCACTTTAAAGAGCCGTGTTTGCTCAGCTGTGACGTAATTTCATTCCGCATCGCCCCGCTCCAGGAACTCCATTCTATTGCTCCCCCAAGGATTAGGCGGCATGCTGACGTCTGAGATCCGAAATGATGTCTGTCAAGGACTCTCGGGCGATGATAATGTGCTCTGGCACAAACTTTGGAAGCTCCCCCGCAGCCACCAGCACGGGCTTTCCCCCCAAACTTTTATGACTAGACAGTTTTTTGGGGAGCTGCCCGACTTCTGGCTCCTGGAGCCAGGAGCCAGGATCCTGGAGCCTGGTCGGTGATTTACTCTCCTTGTGGCCCGTCAATATGCTAATAATGCAAACTCATGTGGCCGGAAATTGTTTAGCTATAAACTTTGTTTACGGCCTGCCGGCATTAAATTGGCCTGACAGACGGCAGGCAATCAGGGCTTAAATGCTAAATATTTAACTAGGCATATGTCGGTTGGGTGGGGGTGGGGGGAAAAGTGAATGTCAAGCGGGCTTATCACTTAAGAGTGTGTTTTCCGAAAGCATCTTATCGACTTTGGCAGCAAGTTTCTGGGGAAAGTCGAGTGGAGCGAAATAATGGACTTGAGTTTGCTGTTAACGTTAATTCAAGAAAAGGGCTTGCAAAGGGGTTTTTGGTTTTGTAACCAAAATGCGGCAATGGGTTCTCTTTTTATTATTTAAAAATGTTTTGATTATTTGCGCATATAATTTATGATCCTGCCTGTTTTCACCTGCCGCATCCGCGAATTACTTTTCCAGCTCGAAAACAAAATCAATTAATTTCATTTTTGTCTACGGCAAAACAAATTAATGATATCTGCAGGGAGAAGTTGTTCTCAAGGATTATAGCTGAAAGTTGGGATCAACTTTGGCTAGATTTCCATGCAATTCCGGTTTACATTTTCACATCTATCAAAGTGTTTTTTCTTGGCTTTTTGCGGCAATTTATTAACGTCACCTGGCACTTTGCATACTTACTTGTATATATGTGTTTGTGTATCCATTAGTGCCCTCAAGATTTTGTTAGATTTTGTTGTGTTCATTAGCCAGTCGGGCTTTGGCCATTTTTCTTCTTGTTTTGATGTTTATTCGGGCCAGGCCATTTGACACTTTTAAGGATTTGCCGAGTTTGACATGCGTAACGCCATGAAATTTATCAATTGCCCAACTCGCTCAGCAGCCCCTGCTCTGTCTCTTTCTTCCGCCATCATGCTGTCTCTTTCGCCCGGCTGGCTGACACCTTTTTGTGGCTGCTGCTCTTATTATTTTTTATTTGCCATTACAGAATTTACAACTTTTTTCAATCAGCAGCGCAATTCGCGGAGCGACGCGTGGCTTGGGAGCACTTGATTTTGATTATTTGCGGTGGCGAGGAAACTTCGGATTTCACTTTCCTGTTGCCAATATAGTGGCAATTTGTCATTCATTAGAGGGTTCCAGGGAAATTCGAAAAATATTGAAGGGATACAAATTGATGGATTCAAAAATCAAGGGGTAACTTTGCAGCTTCCGAGCTTGTTCCTTTGTAAGATGGAAATACTCGTTTATTGGTGGTCTAAGAAGGAAACAAGAGCATTTCACAAGTATAGGCGATTTTTATGATTTTGTTTATTATAATTTTATGTAGCAGGAACACACGTTTTGCCCCAATAAATCGAGGCTTCCTTTTATGGTTATGACTTTGTCGCAGGTGCGCTTAACGCAAACCAATATTGCGGCAATAACGTCGAAATGAATAAACATAAATAAGCATAAGTAAACACAAATTCAAGGCAAGCACTTAAAGAGTGCACCGATTTCGGCCAGCAAACGGCGACCGCAAGCTGACAGGAATTTTCACTTTTATAGCCAACATTTAACAGGCCATGACACGGCGGCAAGTTTTTCATCATCAATTTGGTTTATGGCCCGGAATGGCTGCCACATGGAACGCAGCCACTTGTCATAACACGGCGGTGAGTTACCGTTACCGTTTTGCTAAAACATTTACCCATGCCATCAGCCGGAAAACAGACACAACGGCAAAACGGGAAAACCCAATGCAGCAGGCCATCTAGAGATGGCAGGAAAGTCGGCGGAAAACTATGGTTCTATCACAGATACAGTTTTTGAATTCGGAGGCATAGAAAACTCCGTGAGTTCCTTCAGCAGCACACCCTTTTAGGGGATTCTTACATCCTAGTCTTATATCCTAGTATATATGCTATATACATATATTTCATTGAACTTTATTACCTTCTAGTTCTTGAAAACTTGATATAGTTTTTGAATTCAGGGGCAGAGAAAACTCCTTGAGTTCCCTTTACAGCATACCTTTTTAAGGGATTCTTACATCCTAGTCTTATATCCTATCCTTATATCCTATATGCTCTATATCTAGTTCCATCTCTAGATCCACGGCCCCACTTCACTCCCTCAGAGCGAGAAAGTAACACAGAGGCTGGGCATTGTTGTTGGCACTTTGCTAACATTTTCACACCCAAGACAGTGGGAAACGGCGGACCAGGCCAAAAGGCAGCTCAGCTGGACAATTTGTCTGCGAGTTCGCGAGGTGCCACAACAGAGGGTGAGGAGTGGGTTTTCCAGGGGCGGCGCAGGGGTTTTCGGTTGCATGTCCACGATGGCGTGTAACTGGTTTGTATCTTTTTGCAGCTATTGCTCTTCGTTGCGCGCTTCCCTTCTGAAAAGTTCCATGCCCCTCCCGAAGCAGTTTCCTCCTCTTCCGCTGGCCGATTTTGTCAACATTATTCAAGCATAAACATGGCCCAAACCAAAGCGATGACGAGCCCAAAAGGGGGTGCAATTGTTGCAAGAAAGGGGAGAAGGGAGAAAGGAGAAGGGAGAAGGGAAAAGGAGAAGGAAAAGGGCGCACGGTGGAAACGTGATGCCGGCCAAAGAGCTGCAAATGGTGCAAAATGCTTGAAACAAGCATTTAAACGTCGTTAGGTTTGTACAAATCAAGATAAATGGCGCTAGGACATGTGACCAGCCGAAGGACCGCCTTTTTGGGGTGGTCCAAAAGGGACGAGAATTGGTCGAGGTTCAGGTGAGAATCCGGTGTCCTCCTTCGTTTGTTTGCTCCTTTCGCAACGGACAATCAGCGCCCCAATTATAATTTTTGCCATGTTCCCTTAGCTGAAGGCGCATTTCCAGGAGTTCAAGGCAGGCATGGTGAAATGTAAAATTTAAATTATAATAGGGCCATTCCAAAAAGCTCGCCATTCTATATAGATATATGTGCCACTGCCAGTGGTGCTGAGTTACATTTCATTTTAAGTCACTTTTGCCTGTCAGCTAACCCACTTTAAGAGTATATTGCAATTTAACCAGCCCACTCGGTCATCAATCTCCTTCGCCGAGTTGGTCCTGCAGTCTTTAAGCCCCCAAGATTGCTATTCAAACGGAATGCCTAACATTTGCCCATCCAATTAGGCCAAGAATGGCGTATCGGGTGCCCAAATCCTGTGCTCTCCTTCCTTCCATTTTCCATTTCCCATTTCCACCCGATCCCTCCGCTGCAGTAAAGTCCACACAGCGAGTGGCCTCGACTGCGCTAAATGCATCACGTATTGGATTTTGACATAAACGCTTGTCCTCGTTAGCGCCGCATCGTGCTCCGCCCCCACTTATCCACCGCTCCACCTCTCCACCGCTCCACTTCTCCACCGCTGCAGTTCCACCCACTGGGATCCTCGAACCGCCTGCGGTGGCAAGGCAAAAGTTTTACTGCCGGGCGGCAACAAAGGTGCAAACTGAGGTACCAAAAGTTTCAGACAAGTAGTAGGCAGCATGTTGATAAATTGCCTGGCCTTAACCCGCGCCCCCACGCTGTCGGATTTTATGCAAAAATCATTTCAGAAAGTTGGAGCTCAGCTGAACGCAGCTCAGAACGACTAGCCGGATACCCAGTAGTGGCTGATGAAAGTGGTTGAGTTTGTAACTGAGTCGTTAGGAATTGGTTAATCAGATTGGGTACTTGTGGGTCTCTAGTGTCGCATGCCAGGTGTAGAGCCCCATGGACCCGCGACCCGGAACACACCAAGTCGAGGTGGATGCGAAAAGTTTGCCCATTCGGGAAGACACTCGCTGGGAAAGAAGCAGGGATGGAGTCTCGTTTCGATTGAGATCCCCTGAGTGTTGACTGACGGCGCTGAAATAATGCGGCCAATAAATGTCAATGCAATGAGTGGCGGAGTTGGGAGGGCAGTTGCCTTTCATGTACGAGCATTCGACTGCGTTTTGTGTATCTTAAATGGCAGTTAAAGTGGCAACACGTTTCCATCTCGTTTGAAGTCGTCGATGAGGTCGCCGCTGCAGGGATGATGTTCCTGCAGCTGGCTGCCACGCAGTGCATCCTTCAAACGTCACCTCGCCTCACGTCACCTCACCTCACCTCGCTTCACATGCCACGCATTATGGGTTTATAAATATTTCATAGCTCGAAGTGAGTCATATTTTTGGGAGCCGTGCAAACAATGTATGTACGTGTATGCATATCTGGCTGTTTACCGATTTACTCATTTGCATTCAATGAATGGCCGGCCAGAAGATGAGCCCGGATCCAGGGTGAGTGCCATTGTCAGCTTGGAGCACACTCGCAGACTCAGATGCCAGCGCCATTTGCATACTGGCACTTGACGAAATACTTATCGGGCCAAGGAATGGCAAATCAAATTGTTGGCAATTTGCATACATCATATGTTAACAGGGCATACATATCGCAGATAAATCAATTCCATCGCAGTTCCAGCCTGACAGCGAAATGGAGCCATCATCATTATCGCCGATGTGGGTTCGATTAGGCCCGGTTGCACTTGAGTCTCAATGGCTTTCAGTCAGTGTCAGGGGATCCTTGGCTTTTTATTTTTAGCTGCTTCACCCTATTGGCTCACAATATTCAAAATAAATACCACAAATGAAATGTGGTGTATCTACTCGATGACTCAATAGGGTATTTATCTTCAGGACATTTCCTCCTTGGAGCGCTAATAAAATATTTGTGTGTAATATATTGTTGCGTTATTAAACACATAAATCCCCAGCGGAATGGCTTAATTTATGTCTTTTCCCTGCATTGTTTTTCCCTTGAACTAATATCGCTTATCACATTTATCATGAGCACACGGCGGCGGCCTCTTTATTCCAGCCAAGAAAAACGAAGCGAAGAATTTGCGATAACGCCAATTTGCATAATGTGCAAATCATAATACGAACTCCCCCCCCCCCTCCCATTCGGCTTTCCCTCCTCCATATGTGTGGGCATAAATATTGCAACATTTGTTACAGACAACGCGGCTGCCTCCAGATAAGTTATCACGGAATCGGAATGGAGTCGGAAACTCAATGCTGAAATGCACACACGGGGCCAACCACTTTTCCCCCGCCTCACTTTTCAGCCTGGAGTGGAAAAGTTGGCAGGAAAAGCTCAACACTCTGGGTGCGCACACAGAGAAAAATGTTAATAATACCGCAATATTACGAACACCGAACATAAGTGTGATAATACCCTACTTCATGTTACTGGCGTTTCTTAATAAGTATCAAAAGCAGTGCACTAACTGTTATACCGAAGTCCAAGTATAAGTCTTTTTCCCAGTGCACGCCCTATTGCCTTTTGTGAATCAGCCGACAAATGACAACCCACTTTTAAGTAGTTGCAGCCCCCACCCATTCAACCCACCAACCATTTACACTCTCCTCCTTTTTGCTCGGCAAAATGTTGCCACAGCGATTGTTCAATTCCAATTCAGAACTTTCTGACCATGTAACAAGTGCGGCAAGTTGTTGCATTGTTAAAACTCCCTCTACACATGTCGGCCCAACTGTCTGTGGGAGTCCGGATCTGATTTTGCGCCTTTGTGCCTTTGAAGAGCCGACAAATTTGGTTTAAATTTAAGAGGAGAACTGCTCTGATATCTGGCCTTAACTGCAGTAGTTCCCTGTAATATCCAGTATATTCAATATAAAACAAGAAAGTTTGCAATAGTCGACATTTTCTAATTTTCTTGAATTTCTACAACACCATACATCAGAAAAATTACAAAAAAATTTCCAAAAAAAAAATTTCTAAATTTGAATGGAGTTTTTTAGAGAATTGCGCCAGAAACATTTAGAGGTATGCCACTTCAAAATCCGATTAAAATAAGTCGAGTTATGGAGTTTAGAACTTCAGTCTTAGGGCATTCCTTAATTTTTTGAATTTCTACAACATCATACATCAGAAAAATTACAAAAAAATTAAAAAAAAAAAAATTTCTAAATTTGAATGGAGTTTTTTAGAGAATTGCGCCAGAAACATTTAGAGGTATGCCACTTCAAAATCCGATTAAAATAAGTCGAGTTATGGAGTTTAGAACTTCAGCCTTAGGGCATTTCTTAATTTTTTTGAATTTCTACAACATCATACATCAGAAAAATTATAAAAAAATTTCAAAAAAAAAATTTCTAAATTTGAATGGAGTTTTTTAAAGAATTGCGCCAGAAACATTTAGAGGTATGCCACTTCAAAATCCGATAAAAATAAGTCGAGTTATGAAGTTTAGAACTTCAGTCTTAGGGCATTTCTTAATTTTTTTGAATTTCTACAACATCATACATCAGAAAAATTACAAAAAAATTTCCAAAAAAAAAATTTTTTAGATTTGAATGGAGTTTTTTAGAGAATTGCGCCAGAAACATTTAGAGGTATGCCACTTCAAAATCCGATTAAAATAAGTCGAGTTATGGAGTTTAGAACTTTAGCCTTAGGGCATTTCTTAATTTTTATGAATTTCTACAACATCATACATCAGAAAAATTACAAAAAAATTTCAAAAAAAAAAATTTCTAAATTTAAATTGAGTTTTTTAGAGAATTGCGCCAGAAACATTTAGAGATATGCCACTTCAAAATCCGATTAAAATAGGTCGAGTTATGAAGTTTAGAACTTCAGCCTTAGGGCATTTCTTAATTTTTTTGAATTTCTACAACATCATACATCAGAAAAATTACAAAAAAATTTCAAAAAAAAAAATTTCTAAATTTGAATGGAGTTTTTTAGAGAATTGCGCCAGAAGTATTTAGAGGTATGCCACTTCAAAATCCGATTAAAATAAGTCGAGTTATGGAGTTTAGAACTTCAGTCTTAGGGCATTTCTTAATTTTTTTGAATTTCTACAACATCATACATCAGAAAAATTACAAAAAAATTTAAAAAAAAAAAATTTCTAGATTTGAATGGAGTTTTTTAGAGAATTGCGCCAGAAACATTTAGAGGTATGCCACTTCAAAATCCGATTAAAATAAGTCGAGTTATGGAGTTCAGAACTTCAGCCTTAGGGCATTTCTTAATTTTTTTGAATTTCTACAACATCATACATCAGAAAAATTACAAAAAAATTTCAAAAAAAAAAATTTCTAAATTTAAATGGAGTTTTTTAGAGAATTGCGCCAGAAACATTTAGAGATATGCCACTTCAAAATCCGATTAAAATAAGTCGAGTTATGGAGTTTAGAACTTTAGGCTTGGGACGTTTCTTAATTTTCTTGAATTTCAACAACATCAGAAAAATTACAAAAAAAATAAATTTCTAAATTTGAATGCAGATTTTTAGAGAATTGCGCCAGAAACATTTAGACGTATGCCACTTCAAAATCCGATTGAAATAAGTCGAGTTATGGAGTTTAAACCTTCAGCCTTAGGGCATTTCTAAATTTTTTTGAATTTCTACAACATCATACATCAGAAAAATTACAAAAAAATTTCAAAAAAAAAATTTCTAGATTTGAATGGAGTTTTTTAGAGAATTGCGCCAGAAACATTTAGAGGTATGCCACTTCAAAATCCGATTAAAATAAGTCGAGTTATGGAGTTCAGAACTTCAGCCTTAGGGCATTTCTTAATTTTTTTGAATTTCTACAACATCATACATCAGAAAAATTACAAAAAAATTTCCAAAAAAAAAATTTCTAAATTTGAATGGAGTTTTTTAGAGAATTGCGCCAGAAACATTTAGAGGTATGCCACTTCAAAATCCGATTAAAATAAGTCGAGTTATGGAGTTTAGAACTTCAGTCTTAGGGCATTCCTTAATTTTTTTGAATTTCTACAACATCATACATCAGAAAAATTACAAAAAAATTTCCAAAAAAAAAAATTTCTAAATTTGAATGGAGTTTTTTAGAGAATTGCGCCAGAAACATTTAGAGGTATGCCACTTCAAAATCCGATTAAAATAAGTCGAGTTATGGAGTTTAGAACTTTAGGCTTGGGAGGTTTCTTAATTTTCTTGAATTTCAACAACATCAAACATCAGAAAAATTACAAAAAAAATAAATTTCTAAGTTTGAATGCAGATTTTTAGAGAATTGCGCCAGAAACATTTAGACGTATGCCACTTCAAAATCCGATTGAAATAAGTCGAGTTATGGAGTTTAAACCTTCAGCCTTAGGGCATTTCTAAATTTTTTTGAATTTCTACAACATCATACATCAGAAAAATTACAAAAAAATTTCAAAAAAAAAAATTTCTAGATTTGAATGGAGTTTTTTAGAGAATTGCGCCAGAAACATTTAGAGGTATGCCACTTCAAAATCCGATTAAAATAAGTCGAGTTATGGAGTTTAGAACTTCAGCCTTAGGGCATTTCTTAATTTTTTTGAATTTCTACAACATCATACATCAGAAAAATTACAAAAAAATTACAAAAAAAAAAATTTCTAAATTTGAATGGAGTTTTTTAGAGAATTGCGCCGGAAACATTTAGAGGTATGCCACTTCAAAATCCGATTAAAATAAGTCGAGTTATGGAGTTTAGAACTTCAGGCTTGGGACGTTTTTTAATTTTCTTGAATTTCAACAACATCATACATCAGAAAAAATACAAAAAAATTGCAAAAAAACAAATTTCTAAATTTGAATGTAGTTTTTTAGAGAATTGCGCCAGAAACACTTAGAGGTATGCCACTTCAAAATCCGATTAAGATAAGTTGAGTTACGGAGTATAGAACTTCAGCAGTGGCACATTTTTATGATTTTCTACAACATCATACATCAGAAAAATGACAAAAAAATTTCAAAAAAACAAATTTCTAAATTTGAATGTAGTTTTTTAGAGAATTGTGCCAGAAACATTTAGAGGTATGCCACTTCAAAATCCGATTAAGATAAGTCGAGTTAAAACTTCAGCCTTAGGGCATTTCTTAATTTTTTTTGAATTTCTACAATATGATGTTGTCATCAAAAAATTTCAAAAAAAATTTCAAAAAAACAAATTTCCAAATTTGAATGGAGTTTTTAAGAGAATTACGTTAGAAACATTTAGAGGTATGCCACTTCAAAATGCGAATAAGATAAGTTGAGTTATGGAGTATAGAGCTTCAGCCTAGTGACGGGTATAAATATCCTTGTATACCAAACAAAATTAAAATTTATTTAACACTTAAGACGGATGCTTTGTTTGATTGACATTCTTACCTCGACCAAAGGTGTTGCTTTATTCAGTTGGCTGGCGCTTGCAAATGCCCTGTAGTAGCCTCAAAAACAATTCCAATTGATCCCTTTTCGTTCCCAGACACATCATCAATTCAAAACCAATAACTCAAAAACAAAAATCCAGCAATCATATGGACTGCATTTTCATAGTTTCGCTTTTCCTTTTCTTGGCAATTTCATTTTCCAAGAAATTCCATTTACACTCGAGAGCTTTGTTCTGGTTACGGGGAAATGCGAATCCGAGTGGGAATGGCATTGGCAATGGCAATGTCATGACGAATTTGGCAGTGATAAATGTAGACCCCCTCTGAAAGCCAAAAACCTGGTGCTGTGGAAAATCCCAAAAAGTGTTTGGGCTATTTATGTGCAGGTAGCCGAAAACACAGAAACAATAAAGAAAAGCTGAGAGCTAGGCACTGCGAGAAATAAGGAATGCAAAGCGCTAATGCGTATGGAAAAGCATCTAAGAAAACGATAGACAAAAGTGAGTACGCGAATTCTTCAGCATCCTTTTGTAATTTGCGATGCTGGGACTCAAAGCAAGTAAGTGTTGCAAAGCTCTTTGCCACACAAAATTGCAGGTGCGATTTATAGGGCAACCTATGATGGAAAATAGTTTTTCCTCTGCATGGCCTGACAAACTACTCGGCTGAGATGTGGATTCTGGTCTGGATCGGTTGGGTCTCGGTGTTTTATGCATGAAATGCCAAAACGAATGCCACACCAGCGGACTGAGGGCTGGGAACTGGGGACTGGGGACAGGCTGACTGCTGACGCCTTGATGCATGGTTCAAGGCAATGTCAGCGACAGGAACGGATCGGAGTTGGGGCTCGGAGTGGGGGAACTGGAAACTGGGACTCGGGCTGCGACTCAGACTGAGCCCCGGAGTCAGGCACACTCCCAAAAAATGCGCACACCGAACTGCCGGCGGGCATTTCCGAGATTCAAGTGATGCTATTGAAATTCAGCTACAGCGTTGCTAATTTGTATTTTAAAATATGCGCAATTATAACATCCCAACAATGCATTCAGTGGTGTGTAAGTCTTCATGTTAAATACGCCGAAAAGGGGTGCAGCAGAAAAGCGATGTCACAACAGCAGGCGAAGGAGGTGGCAGTGGCAGTGGCAGTGGTAGTGGCAGTGGCAGTGGCGTAGAGGGCAGTGGGCAGAGGGGGCTTAGGGGTTCTACCCTTAAGTGCTTGCCGACACCCTCGAAGGTGTGCTTTTCGAGGGTATATTGAGCAGCAAAGTATTTCATATTGTAAATGTTGTATAAATAATAAATTAATCCTTATAAGACATAATTTCATATTGCAACTAAAGTAAATGTTATATAAATAATAAACTAATTGTCATACGATATAATTACATATTGCAACTAAAAGGTTTCCTACTTTTATTACGAAAGTAGCACCTTAAGGCAACCCTTACTTCTTAGTCTTCGTGAATTGTTATAAAATTCTTATAAAAAAACTTGATTATAAAATCGCCTTTTTAAATAATGTTCCAGGGTATCTGGAGTTCGAGTCTCCACCCCCTAACGCATCTCCTTCTCCTGCTGAGCCCGCTGCGCCGTTGTTGCGGCGTGTGTGCCCCGCTCCCGGTTTTGAACTTATGAAAAATCATTAAAATTATTACATTTGGCTTGCCGACACCTTTTTGCCCCGCGTGCCGCGCAGAAAGACAAACGATACGGCGTTGCAAGGCCCGAGCCACATTCGTGACATTTGTGCGGGGATTAGAGCCACAACTGTCACACATTTCCCGACTCGAATTACTATGATTAGCATAGCGTTCCCGTTCCTCGTCCTTGAGGGTTGGGGTTCCACAGGACCTCTGACTCTAGTGCTGTTTATGGTCAGCTCAGCAGCTCAGCAGCTCAGCAGCTCAGCAGCTGCGATTATCTGCCTGAATGGACGGCAGTTTGTCAGGCTTCTGGATGTCCGTAAGCCCCGAAAGATATTTCCTTCCTACCGATTCTCCGGCTGCTGGTCCTAATGGCAAATATTGCCCGACATTATGCAAATATTTGCACCGACTAATGATGAAACGTGCCGGGAACAATCTGCTCGTTACGCTGGCGATATAAAAGCGCAATGAAAGCGAAAGGTGTTGTGTCCGGGCTTGATTAAAAAATATCTCACAGGATTCCCGGGCCTAGGCCAAGGACAAGTCGAAGGAAGACATCTGGAGACTCTGCAAATTGGGCTCATACATATTTAATTGGTTCCATCAAGGGGCAGATAGCGACAGCAGCCTTTCCAGCAGCCATTGAAGTGCTCGTATGAAAGGCATTCATTCCGTGCTCAAGGATAAGTACCCATCCACCCAGTGCAAAATGGTGTAGCAAAGATAAATTATTAAATATACAATTAAAATATGTATCCATATGAATCGATATATCATAACTTGGCTGTTTCCCACGATTTCCAAGTTATTTATACCCCCCCATCTTTCGAATACTTGAACTCTCAACACTTTGTGCCAATGATTGTTTGCTTTCATTATGCATATATGTATGTATGTATGCTCACTCGTATGCATAAACCTTCCGGCGATTTCGGTGGTCGCGTTGTCATTTATCTTTTCTGGAAAATCATCAGCGCAGGGCGATCATTAAGCTTCTCGCACTCAGCGAAACCGAAACGATCTTGATGTTTCTGTCCTCGGATGGCCCAAGTCGCTGCAACTCGACCAATTTGCAATTCATTTCGTTTGCGGCCTAATGTGCCCCAGACACGAAACATGAAATGGCAACGATTTGGCTTGGAACAAGCACATTTATTTCGCTGTGCGCAATAAATTTGTAAAATTAAACAATGCGAATCATTGCCGCTTGAATGGCTGCTCGGCGAGCACGCCCCATGCTAATCGGCGAAAAAATGATATATAAATATATGCGTGCTTGGGAAGGAAAGGGTTCACAATGAAGCCAATAAACTGCCTGCAAATGCTTCCGCGCAATTTCATTTTGAAGTACAGTGTGGAGTTGGGGGAGCGTTCCACAAACAATGCCACATCAGAAGGCGCCTTCGGTTCCTCAAACCCCGCTACCCGCTTGGCATTGTCTTGCCGCGGATAGATTTCTGATTCAGATGTCTGCCGAGAGGCCTACGCAAATAATTGGTCGCTCTATGGATTCCAGGCCGCACCAAATCAGCCTCGTTTTTTCGAGTTTTCGAGGTTTCGAGGTTTCGAGGGCTCCAGGGAGTTGATCTATCAGGGAGCCGGCTGGCACAAGGGCCATCCAGGCGTAACCGGAAGTTTGCTTTGTGAAGTCCTCATTTAGCTTAAAGTAATCCAAATCGTTGAGATTTCGATTGTTCGGCGCAGCAGATTGTTGGCAGTTTAATTGGATCGGAATTGAAAATGATTTTCTTTGCAAAAATGTGGCTTACTGTAAGAGTTCAGCTACTTTGGGCATCACTAATAAATCATCTTTTACTTACGTTAATGTTTATTTGTTTGTTTAACGCACATATGTGGAGCATTCAATTACCGAAAATAGATTCCATCCTCCTTGTGTGCCGCACATATTCCGCAGTCGTTAATGACATTTATCTGTATGCCCATGAACTTGATTAATTACTTGGAGACGCGGCTACTGTTCCAAGCTGCCCCTCCATCAGTCGATCAATCAATCAATCCGTGGCTCGAAGAGATCAAAGAGCCCCACTTCAATGGCAAATGTTAAACGGGAACGTCTCCTAATTAAAGTAGTGCACATGAATCTCAAGTCCTGCTCCAGTTTCCCGCACAAAGGATCACAAAGGACGGACGGACTTCGGAGCCAGGCCCACAACTGAGCAGCCTCAGCGAGGAGGAGCACCGGAGTACTCCAACGTGACAGTGAGCCGGAGGAACAGGCGACCAAGTGACAGCGTGAATAAATTTGTCATTAGTAAATGTCAAAGATAAAAGTGCTGTTCGGTCTGCAGCTGCCGGGGCAAGTAAAATTGCTGGGTGAAACTGTTGAGTAAGTGAAACAACTGGCGGCTCTTGTCTGCGGATTGGAATGGAGTCGTATGGCGTGGAATGCACTTGCCACTCGCCTACACTGAACCCTTACACCTACACCTAAGTGGTGAGAGTAGGAAATAAATGCATTTGCTTAAACTAGGGTGTAATGTCCACATAACTCCAAATCCGACTAGGGAATAGACTACTCCTACAGCTGTGATGATCCTTATAACATGACTAGTTTCTCGCGGTGTACGAGCGATGCATCTCCAATACGATCTCATCCATATGTTGCTTATTTGCAACCGGCAGAGACAGTGTTTTGCCAAACGAATCTTTTCGTTTTCGCCACTCCGGAAGTTTCCAATCATTTGGGTGTGCTAATTATGAAACTTAATGTGCCATCGAGGCAGCTCAGACGACGTCGAATGCCGCCGAATGCCGAGATGTTGAACTCGGACCAAATGCCGCGTGCAAAACAATTAACCATGAAATTGAAAATGCCGCCAAGGATGGCCATGTACACGTAGATGGCGATGGTGGGGATGGAGAGCAGGGATCGGGGATCGGGGATCGGGAATCGAGGAGCGGGGCCATTTAAAGTGGCAAAGTTATGCAAAGCAGGCAGCTGTGCGGGGCATTTTCTCGTCCTGCGACCATTTGTTCCACTTCTGTGGCCAAAAAGGCGCAAGGAAGTGCCAGAGCGTGCGCGTGCCCCACAGGAAAAAGTGAAAAACCCGAGGGGGAGACGCAACAAAGCGGCAAGGCAGCCAAGTGACTGGGCTCGATGGCGGTTCCTCGGAAAACCAAACGGACCCCCAGCCAATCCATAGCCATACCAGCACAGCCAGAGATGCCACAGCTTTTTTATAGCCAAATCAGCAGGATATTTTTCAGTTCTGAATATCTTAAGCATATCATTTTCAGTGCCAATTTAGTGTTTAACACGTTGAAATTAAACTGAGTGTGATAATACAATTTTGGGTAATAAGAATACTTACATTTTTGCTTCCACTTCGTATTAGATGCCCGACTTAGCTACTTTTTAAGCCAAAATGAGGCAGCCTCAGCCAGACAGATGAACATTGCTCTATTATGTGGCGGCTTCAATAGGGGGTAAGTTCAAACGTCACGCTCTTGCACCCGATCAAAAATGTTATAAATAAATAACCCAAGCCCATGAATGGCATTAGCCATGCCATTTGTCGGCTCTTCTTACCAAGTGCTGACCACAAATCCATATACACATTCTCATCGGGGTGGCCTTTATTTGCCCCGTAAAACGTTCCTAATTGGAAACTTCAGATTAACATTTATACCTTTTAGGGAGCGCATCACGAGTGGTTTTTATGCACTCAACATATTTTTATGCATGTCAGTTGCCTAAAGAGCTTGCAATAGATAACTACTATGCATAAAAACTTAATAGGAATTATTTGAAAGTCGAATAAGTTGAAATAAACATGCACCCATGTCAGACTTGTAGGGCGAGGCAATTATTTTGTTCAGTCTACGACTTTATTAAATCTACTGACATGTAAACTTTCAAGCGTCTGTTTGTTTCCATTACGCTTTACCTTTAGGGCATGCCAAATTAAATGATAAAATTAAATGTTTTTGTTTCTCCCCGGAGTTGTTAATATTCGTTCCCCCGATTTCAGTCCTCCGAGAGGAGCGATTAAGTTGCGGCTTTGAGTTTGGGCTTTGTGCTCTTCGGGTTTCCGGGGTTTGGGGGTTTGGGGTTTGGGGGCTTGGGGGTTTTGGGGGGGTGGGCTCAAGGCCGCAGACAGCTGCCAGACAACTGATATGTGCACATGACTACATGGCTACAGCCGAATGGAGAATGGAGAATGGAGCCTGGCAGCCAGACGAGGAGGTGGAAGAGGGAGGACACAGGCCAGGACGAATCGGATCCCCGGCTACAAAAGGATGCAGTGCGAAAGGAGCGGCCAGCAGATGATGAAACTGATGAAATGTACTCGCTTATGAATCGTTTATGCACTGCGCTTACACTGGCATACACTGAGAAAATAGATCTAGCATATTTGTATTACAACTAACACATGTATCTCTGCGAAGCCTTTAACTTCAAGGTTAAGCCAGCTGATTATATATAATAGTATAATGCGAATAAGAAGCATTTTATTATTTTGAAGCATAGCCGCACAGATTTTTCTCTGTCCACAACGTCGAGATTGAAACACTTTCTTGTGTCGTTTGATATTTTTGCATTCAATTCAATTAGAAAGGGCCGAAGTGGGGGTTTGGGCCATGTTCTTTGTGCACGGAATTTGCCGAAAATTTGTTAGTTTGTGCCTGGCTAGATAAACTTATAAGGCCGCCATCCACCTGTTCTTGGACCCCAGGGATATACGTTGCATGCAAAAGGATCTGGCTGTGCACTTTGTAAAAGTGATTTTTGTGGCAGGATGGGTGGGAAGACCTGGGAATACGACGGTCTATCGCATTAACTCTTCACCTTTTTAAGCATACTCGTACATACTCAGCGAGCACATTAAAAGTTTGCCTCCTCTGGGCGGAAAACTTGTGTCCTTCGGGTGTAAGTGGATCCACCGAAAAGGAAGGCATTCCACGAATTTCGAGTGTTGGACGCGTACGTGTTCCGCTTAGGAATTCGTGTTTGACATATTGCCCATGGCCACGGCGGGCATATTAATCCAACGAGGTGGGACTTTCGTATTTCGTATTATTCCTGCCGGGTTGGTTTTTTGTTTTTCGGTTTTCGGTTTTTTCTGGCCCTTCCTCGGCGGAACATGTTAGGAAAATGCTAATCAAGCGGTCAGTGCGGAATGGAGAACACTCGACTTCCAGTTGCCTGCGGCGTGGGAGATTTTAGCCTGCTCACTTTTATTTCTCCATTTGCCTTGCTGCCGGGAAGTTGCACGTCTTTGGACTGTTAATAACCTTTGTTGTCCTACCAAAAAAAAAACAAAAAACACAGAAAATAAACTACAAAACACAAAGAGTGCAAAGACAACAGAAGACATGAAACGGAAGCTTTGGCAGTTGTGGTGTCACGTCTTCAGCCGCCGACGGATATAAATTCCCCCAAAGTGTTAAACGCCAAATGGTGGTGATCCGAGGCGCAGAGTTTTCGTTACCAACTCAATTTAAATTTGCTTGGGAGTTCTTAAATTTAAATGAATTCAATTCTATATACAACATCCGCCAAGTTATGGAATCATTTCCGTCCCATGAAATTGAGTTAAGGAGCTGGCTGGCGGAGAGTGAAAGTGAAGTGGGTTGAGTCGAGTGCTTGCCGGCTGATTGTTGAACCCTTTTAACGTCAATTAATCACAAATTAAACTGTCGCCCTCTCACACACCCGCAACACACACACACACATCGAAATACACACGAAGTGAGCGGGCTTACATCAACATTTATCCAGGATGAAAGTATTTCCTGGGCCATTACAGGCTAAATAGGTAATAAATTTGCTGTTGACTGGCGGCCAAGGACAGCTTTCGCTTTTTCCGAGCCACAGAGTTTGGGGCACAGAGTTGCCGTCTAGACACATGAGCGGGATTGAGGGTTAATGTGTGGGGTTAATGCAGAGTGGGCAGTGGCGGAAAGGGGAAAGGGTAAGGGGGAAAGTTCTGACCCGCATCGAACTCAAAATCAAGTGGGAACAGTGAGGCACAATCAAACCGCAATTCATTCCACTGATCACAAGCACCATGTAGCCACCCATCATAATTTCATTTATATTTATGATCTTTAGATCTAATGACAAATGAAGAAGCAATCGGGACTGGCACTGTCATAAAGTACATTGATCTCTTGCCTGTATAAACTTTAAACTTACACATATCCTTCGAAAACAGCAGTACAGTACAGTAGTAGTAGTAATGCATTTTCGATCTCCTTTCGATTAACCCCCATGCAGTCGAGTGTAATCCTGACCCAGTTTGAAGCATGTTGTCGCAAAATTAACCGAAACGGAACCGATTGCCTGAACTTTTTCAAGACGCACTCATCGAACCCAATCCAATCCCATTTACGTCCAATATACCCCATCCGCAAAATGCAATAAGTCCTTCGGGGTGGGAAGAGGTCGACTTTCGGAGCGGAAATGCTGATTGAAATCGCTTTGGCGTGAAATCAATCATCGCACAAACGATGTGTCTGCCATCGCAAGGATGCGGCAACTTTCATTAGGAGTCCTTAATGCGATTTGGCGACGTTGCTCCTGCTGCTGCTGCTGCTGCTGCTGCAAATGTTGCTGCGGCAAATGCTGCTGCTGCTGCGCGAAGCACTCACAAGTAAGACAAATGCCTTCGGGAGTCTGACAAATGAGCTGCTCCCCGATTCGAGCTCATTTTGCATTTGCTGGCTGCATGTTCGTTACTCCCATTCTTCTGGCTTATCCAAACATTTTCAAAATTGAATCGAATTAACGGGCCGGCCTTTTCGCTGTACTCGTAAAGCAACATCCATCCACATAAAAGCAGCAACGTCAATAGAAAAATTGTAAACACAGTTCAATTCGCTGAGTGTGTAAATGCTGAGCCGCACACACACATGCACTGATTCGCGCACACACACACACACACACAATTGCATTAACCCCTATGTGGTACAGTGGGCTAAAATTAAACTGTAAGCAAAAAATAAGTTTTTTTTTAAATGTTATATTTCAAATGATAGTTTGCTCTAACTACTGTAAAGCATCTGCTGGTTTTTAGTAACTACATCCCAAAGGCATTCCCAAATAATATATGATTTTAATATTTAAATATTTATTTACCTTTTTCTTTTGGAAATTGGAAGCTCACCAGAATTTCCAATTCTAACCTACTGGTTAAGCACTGCAATTGCACACCCCCAATGATTTTCTTCTATGGAGTGATTGTAATCAACGGTAAACAGCAACCGACGAGGGCCAGGAATTTTGAGTCGACCGAGCAGCGGGCGGTCCCCGGCCACGCCCACTGCCGGCCCCTTTTTCCAGGCCGCCTCCTTGGAGTGCTCTGTGTGTCAGTGGGGTAGATCTCTTCCTGCTTCCACTTGGAAACTTGCGAGGAAGCCGAATTCGCATTGTTTTCCATAAAGTATTTACTTCCTTTTCTCGTTGAGGCATGGGGCAAGGGGCAAGGGGCAAGGGGCAAGGGGCTTAGTTTCAATGGCGATTTGAATTTTTTAGCTTGCGCTGCAAAACCTTTGATGGATTATGATTTATGGCCCGCCGCACGAATAATTAAACCCGAAAACCGTTTACCCAGGCGAACCAATGCAAACGGACATTAATCAATTATCTTTGAAAAGTGAACCGATCCAGGGAAGTGGTGTTGCAATGATGTGTGGGCAGGCAACAATTAAACAAAAGACACGCGCTCTCACATGTAAATCATATTCGGCTGGCAAAGGTTTTCCACTCTGATTGATGGCCGCCTGTGTGAGCTGGCCCTTTGTTGCATGCCCCAGCCATACACACACACATACGAGTATATCCTATTCCGAACCTATCCCCCGATTTCCGAACAATACCACCAACTGTCGCTGGGGAAAACGATAAACAATGCCCGAACAGGAACGCAGGAGTAGTGAAGTTAGGTTCTCATTAGTTAATTGGCATCGAATAACCGCCAATTTTCGGAAAAACGCCAGAGGCACATGCACACACATCCAGTGCAGTGAATAGTTCGAAACTTTAAACTTAAAGACTTTTTAGATGAATAGATCATTCCAAATAATCATAGTACTCCCAATTAAAATGGTATCCAGGATATTAGCGATGCCGGCTGAATGGCAAATCAATCTGCACACTTCAGATGCAGCTGGCGAATCAATTTCCCAGATGCTTAATTTGGCTTGAGCCGCGCTTTTAATCAGTGGAATCAGTGGAATCAGGGGAATTATTAGCCAGGAACGGGACAGTCGCCGATGCAATCTTGCTCTCTGACCGGGCTAAGCTTTCATCAGTTAATTGGCATCAAATAACCGAAGACATCAAAGTTGAGGCCCACCTCCCCAGCCAAGGACCTTCGTTCCTCGACTGTAATTAAATGTTGAAGCAAGCCCATGCCATGCCACCCCTATGACAAAAATCAGAGCCCATGTTAATCGCAACGTTAAACAAACCAAAAGCGAAACACGCAAAGATTTTCGCTGTAAGCGGCTTATTCCGGGAAACAAAAATAAATCTCCGAAGCCAAAGTCGCGAGTGAAGCCCTCAGAGGTAAGCCAAGTCAATATCGGGAAATCATGGCCTCTACAACTGCCTTGGCAACCGGCCACATTAAGCTGCTAGTACTCTTCGTGCTCCCCTGTTAATTGTTGTTTTCTGGAATTGTTGTTAAATGCAGGCCATAAAATATAGGATGCATTTCGCTGGCCCGCTGGAAATTTTCATTAATTTTTACAGACGCAATTCGATGCCTGCAACGCTTACTCACCGAGTTATAGCCACAAGGAAACAGTACGCCACATTAAATATATTTACTCAAAAATGTATCTATCTCACGCTGAAAGGGCTTAATCATCTATGATGATATACTGATATACTTTAAAAACATTTTTACACTTTGTTAATAATTGAAAAACTTATTTAAATCATTTCCCATTTGTTTCAATTTCCCGAGTTGAATGAGTAATGAGTGTTTTCTGCATGCGATTCCTCGCTTGTTCTGGCACCACAATCGCTGCCTGCCATTCACGAAACGCACTGTACGTAGGCTCGCCAATACATGCTGCATCACTCGGAGCGATTGGTTGACAGTTGGGGACTTAGTGCCCGGATCAGCGGATTACATGCTTAGCGGGTAGGGTATGCCATGTGCGATACGCTGCCACATGAGCACATTTGGAAGTGCGGGGAGATCTCGAGGAGAATCTGTGCCAACTCTTGGCCATGGAACAGGGCCATCAATCATCGGCAGTAAGCCGTGTAAACCGAAGGCGGAAGTATTTAGCATTTGAGGTTTATCAAATTGTATTTGCGTTTTTCGGATATTTGTAATATAGATGGATTGCGCGTATAATTCAGTCTCCCACGGCTATTAAAGCTTGGGATTATGAGAGCTACACGAAACATTGTAATAGTTTTAACAAGATTTGTGGGCGAAATAAAAGCAAAGAAATGTAAATAATGCCAGAGAAATTGCCACGCCTTCAAGGACACTTTTGCGTTGAAAGTTCTTCTCACTCGCCTTTAAGGCAGCCAAACGCCCGAAACCCTTGAAAAACATTTAGCGGCATTCGGTGGAAAGTTGGGAAAAATGAGTGTAGGTGGAAATAGAAACCGCATCACGTTTGGCTGCGGTTGAGATGCTGCATACTTTGTTGCATGCACCCTCCATATGATTGCGCTAATTTGGCAACTTTCGTCTGGCTGCAACGTGTCGAAGATGAAGAAATCGCATCGGATACACGGGCAAATGGCATACAGGGTATGGGTTAAGGGTTATGGGTTATGGGTTAAGGGAAGTGGCGAATGGAGCCGAGCAATTAGTGATGTCGGAAAACTTTCACAGCGAAACCCAGTCGCTTGGGAATATTCTATTTCAATTCATCTGAGCATAAATGCGAGCATAAATTACACTGCATATCGGCACAATGCCATCTATATAGAGCGTATAGCGCGACAGCAACGGAAAAGGAAGTTAACGAAATAAGCCAGATAGAGAGATATAGATATGCCGACACAAAGCCCCAGCCCAATAAAAGAAAAGATAAATGTCGAGGCGACAGCACATAAAAAAATAAATAAACTGGCAAGGGAAAACACAGGTAAATATCGGCCAGCAGCCGAAACCCAATACCATCCGAAGGGCCAGATGAAGAAATTGTGCCTGCTACTGCCTGCGAGAGTAATAACTTCAGTTGTTTTATTCCTATTTGGCTCATATACGTTTTGTATCTCGTTTTTGCTCTTGCCCCGGATCGTATCGGATCGCATTTCACCTTCTTCTCTTTCAGGTGTCACCGATAGGCATCTCTTAGTGCCCACGGAGAGCGCCGGCGAAGACAAAGCCGCAACTTTACAGGTTCTCCTCTTCTCATTCGTGCCCCTCCAGGTTGCAGGTCAATCTGCAGGTCGGATCTGGAGTATATGCTCGTACATACATATGTATGTGTGTATTTATGTGCATATATCTTTTGTGTGTATCTATGTGTGCTCTGCGCTGCCGTGTGGTCCGAATTCTCATTAAGCGAAATACTCACATAATCCCGCATTTATTTGATATGCGATAGTGCACGTGAGGAGCTGAAAGGGGACCGGCCAAAATATACTCGTAAAAATATAAAACTGAGTTCCTGTCCACTTCTTTCATCTGCTCCTTGCGGCTATAATAGCTCGGACCTTCCTCATTCCCTTTTTGGCAATGCCGGAGCGAATTGAAGTTGAATGGCAGCGAGATATGATTAAAATGTTAGATAGCGATATGTGCTGAATTAATTTGATTAAAATGAAGACGCCACGGACAGTTTGGGAATGGAGCTGGTGCAGTTTGTACTGGCAGCTGAATATTTGGGGTATTAAGTTAAGGCCTCATTTAATCCATAATCAAATCCATTTCATACATGCGCAAGTATTTAGTTCTCTTAGTTCTCTGCCAAACAATCAATCATGATTGTGTGCCAAATGAAATTGGCTACTGATAAACTTTCTGATCCCCTGAGTTATGCGTTCATGCAAACAGCTTTGTTTGCTCAAAAATATACCCATCCAATTTGGTTAGGACAATGCATTCGCGCAGAAAACAGCTGGGTAAATGACGTCAGCGGAAGGAGGCCAAGTCCAGGGCGAACTTGAGAAACCCGTACGAGTATGCACGTATTACTTAATCTAAAACGGATGCCGATCGTCTGGGCCTGGGTTTCCCCACTCGGAATTGCCCTCGAAATAAAGTGAGAATTACTCAGCGCAATTATGCAGCTCATTGCCCTTGAGTTATGTATGTTATGTTATGGCCTGCGTTGTGTTAATTTCTCCGATCTTTCTCCCACATGCAACCTTCCCCACATACTCGTAGAACACAGAGGTGTATCCGAGGAACCACACCGCACTGTTCACTTGGAGTGTGTGCGCTCAATATGCAACCACACATGTGCAGCGGGGCACGCACGAAGGTTCCAGCAGAGATGGTGTCGTGAGCGGACTCGGACGTGTGCGATAGCTAGTTCTACTCAAATAGAGTGGAATATACTTTTAAGAATTATCTACCCATCTAAGAAAAGTGTATTGTATGCTTGAGGGATTCTAATCTATTATTAAAGATTGCTTTAGATTGTCTTTGTTGTAATTGCAAGGCTTATTCCGGAATGAGCAGGAATCACGCTGCCATCTCCCGCCGACTCACCTATTTATAGCCAATGCTCGTTTGTAACGCCCGAGTTTAGGCTTCCATTTGGGCTGGCCTAGTGCCACATGTGAGGGGCATGCCTGGGGTGTCGCATTCCCGTTCTGGTTCTCGATCGGAGCGGAGCCGCTCTTGTTTCGATTCGAGTTGGGCTGAATGGCGGGCCGAACCCACATTGGCTGTCACATCAGGTACCCCCGAGCCCGGAGTCCAAATCCATCTGCCTGTCTGCCTCCCTAATGGAAATTGTCATCGCGACATGAGAGGCAGGCAGGGCCAGAAACGAGCTCAAATAAAGTTCGAACTGAATCGAAGTTTGTGGCACGGAGTCGACAATCCAACATTAGCTTTGAGCGCTACTCGAGAATGTGCTGAATCACACTTCCATGTAATTCCAACAGCACGGGGAAGGGAGGATGTGAAGACGACGATCATTATCATGATCCAGAGCCGAGTCCGCATGTGTTTTAATTAGAATATCGTGAGTTGTTTGGCTTTCGATCATATAGCAAACAATATCCGATCCGTACATGCGAGTTCGTACTGTGTGTTTAGGCCGTGGGTGGCATTCACAATGACTCGGCGCAAACGGAGTGTAAGCCGAAAACAACAGAGTCTGCCAAAGAATTTCCATAATAATTATTATTCTTTTCGGATCAGGTCTTGTCCGCATTTAATAAAGTAATCAAAGCCCTCTCGAGTACGGAATTGGGTTGAGCATAATGAGATTGTGTGGCAGGGGCATGAGTTGGCTCGAAATGCAGAGCTGACGTCTTCGAATTGGTTTCGCTGAAATTTGAACACAATGCTGCTGGTATTTGGCGAGTTTTCTAAAAATAATATAGGGAAATCGGAACCTTTGCCATTAATAACACGACTGTACGATATACATATGTATCATAGAGTGTATGAAGCTGATTTTATGATTTTTTGAATTAAAGATAGGATGTGATATTTTACCATTATTTACCAAAACTCCGAATGGTTAATTAATTCGATTTAGATCAGTTAGCCAGGTAAATCGCAGTCAGCTGCTCGTGTTGCTCGAATACCTGTTGCCGCGTGTTGCATGTGGCTGCTCCCGCCGGCAACATGTTGCCGCTGGCACACGTGGCTGTGGCAGCAACAAGAGGAACGTAGTGGAGTGAAACAAGTTCCACACACGAGTTGCTCTAGCCTTAAATGTGCGTTCGCTCGCAAAACGATTCGGCCAGGTCGAGATTTGTGGGCGAGGGAATAGGTCGGTGAGGCTGGCCAGGTGGAAAAAAGAGATAAAGAAAATCCAGGTGCGGGCGGCTCAGTTGACTTCATTACCGGACACTTGAGGCGGGTGACAAGCAGCGGGGCAGTGCGGTGCGCCTAATGACACACGGACACTCCAGCTCCAGTCGAGCTCCACACACGATCTCCACCACATAGGTGTGCCCCCATCCCCATCCCCATACCCATTCCATCTGGCGTGATAATGATACGACCCGGCACTGTTGACACCCAGAGCATCCTTTAAGCCCCTTTGAGTCCAGTGGCATGACAGGTGGGAAGGGAGCTGCCGCTCTGGGCGGGGATTCCCCACATGCAACTGCAACACTTGGTGTCTGGGATTTGGTCATTGCCATTGCGTGTCCGCAGTCGCCTAATGCCGCAAAAAGGCGTCGCAACTGCTAAATGCTGGGTTATTGCCACGGGGACAATGTCCTGCAGGACGAATCATGCCTCACAACTATTTGCAGTGGGAATAATAGTTCTACGAGTATTTATGAATCAGTTAGAAGTATTTAAAAGCTTAGCCAGAGCAAATGTGTTTCAGTTAGTTGTAATACAGTTTGACTTTGCTGGGAACTCGGTTTAGAAACCCCAAAGCCCAGTAGATACATTGGTACATGCTTCAGCTCCCCTTGGGTGACAACTAAAAAGTCGATTTCAATAAATAAAGTTCCCATGATAATTAACCGAGCAGTGTGCAGAAAACCGCTCCTCCGGCGGCGCAAAATGCAAGGAACGCCGTCGAAGAACATGGACAAGTAGCTGGCTGGCTGAATAGGGAAAAAAGAATAATTCGAGGCCAATATGCTGCACTTGTGGCTGCTATCGTGGGTAATTAATAAGCCGTGGCAGCGCAATTTTTTCCACTAATCGCTGCAACAAATTGCGGCATGTGTGCAGCACACGTTGCACGAATGGCGGGGCAGAGCATTTCGATTACAAATTGCAAATGAACGCAAATCGATTAAGTTGTTTGTTCGCAGAGCCGAGCGGAGGAAATATGAAATGATCATGCAAATATGAGGGGTGAGGCAGAAAGGGGGGGCAGGTTGGCATGCACGTGCTCAAAGACAGCACATTAGCTTTGTTCTATGGAGTGAAAGTATCTCCAGCTCTTCGCTGTCCCTAGCCACTTTCTTGCCCCATTGGCCCCCCTTCTCCGCCAATTGCAAGTTGGCTGTCTGTGACCGTGGATCTTCCTCCTATTTGCAACTTTTCCAGCAAACAATGCTCCATGCTCGGTACCCCCACTCCGCTGCCTCCATTCAACTGGGAAATGTTTATTTAAATGCGCAAAATGCGTTGTGGAAGCCCAACTAGAAGTACAGTGCGGACTCGACACATTGAACTCGCGGACTTGTGCACTGATTTAGATTATCAGTTAGCTTTTGTATAGTGTGTCCTGACCTTAGCCTGCCAAATTATTAATGTCAATGATTAATATTTATGGGAAATCAAAAGAATAGGAATCAATAGCACTCACCTGTGTTTAAAGATCGACTTTTAGTTCAGAAGTTCCTTTTAATTTTTACAATAAAAAGTTTTGCAATTGGGTAGATGCTCTTACCTATGTGATCATTGCCTTCGAGGGCTCACTGTGTGCTTACCTGCCGCCTAACTAGCCAGCTTGTTGGACCCATCGAGCCTCGAAAGCCAGCTAAAGCAGCCATCCAGCCAAAAAGCCTCCTCATCCTCATCCCCATCCCCATCCCATCCAATCCAATCCCATGCCATCCCATCGCAGCCACATCCACATCCACATCCAAGTTGATTGCCCAGGCCATTAAGTGCAGCCAGAGCCAAACTGCTGCGCATGCGCAGCCTTCGCTCCATTTGGCCGGGGGGTTGGGGTCGCCCCGAATACGGCGAACCCTTGCCGGCAGCCCCTGTGTAAGCGCGGCATAATGAGCCGCGCAGTTACATTTATTTTAAATCTGATATACATATTTCTCCCCGCCTGGCCCCCTCTTTTTGCATTGTTGTACTCGTATTTTGGCCTTTGTTTTTGGTATTTATTTCTGCTTTTTGGCCAGACTGCAGCGGTGGCAGCAACTGAATGGCCATTGTTGCAGTTGCAGCTCGCCGTCCTCGATTCCGCTGCCTGCCAGTGGTTGTTGTTGGCGGTGGTGGCCCGACGCCGCTGGCGACTCTTACAAAGACTTTGGCGGAGACTAGCCTGGCTTCTGATAGATTCCAAGGTATTGGCTGGGTCCCAGAACTTTGGGGATAACTTTAAAACTAAGAGAAATTGGTTAACATCAAATATATAATAAATAGATACAATGCAACTACGCATGGAGATAATTGTGATACCCAGATATTATCATAAACCGTCGATGGTTTTGGCCACTGATCAAACTACAGGGCATTGCGAATTCGCTGCTCTGAGTGAGAACTGAGTCCACCGTCTTCTTGTTGTGATTGCGATTCGGTTGGCGGGGAATGAGCGGGCTACGCATGGCTGCCTAAACGCAAATGTATGCAAAGAGCCATTGAATTTGCACCGCCGAGCAAAGAATGGTTGCAGATTCTTGCGTCTAGATTTGTGTTTATTTTGCCCGAACAATGCACATGAATAATGTGTGTGAATCGCGGGCCGAAAACCTGTGCAGATCTAGAGATCTCATACTCAAAGCATACCCAAATGCCCAAATAACCGATTCGACTCCATTGAATATGGTGTGTGTGTGTGCAGCTTGTGGCATTAATCAAAGCGCACTCGCCGACAGACGGAGTCGCCATCTCGTAATGACCAAATATAAGAAACGAAATAGGCCCCCGGCTGACCATTGGACCATTGGACCATTGGACCACTGGACCATTGGACCATTGGACCAGTGGACAGACCGTCTAAATGCATTGGCAAACAGAAAGGCAAAGGCATTTGGCATTTCACACTTTTACAGCCGAAAGGCAGCCAGTCGACCGCCCAGTCAGCCCTATTGATTTAAACAATCTTTCTCTCATTTTTCCTGATTTTCGGTAGGAAGCGCTTCGCTTTTCCACCAATATTTCCATTTTTGGGAAAGCGTGCACTTTGCTTGGCAAACTCAATGCTGAGCGAAATGCTAACTGCATTTGTATATTTTAGATATGTAAAGACTATTCCGATTAAATATGAAAGTAGTCCATGCACCTATGCAGCTCGCCATTCCGTCATTGGATCGCCATTGGATTATTCCCGCCCATGGCAGCGTTTACCGTTCTGGACTTCATTATCATTTCGAAATCCCAGTTTCCAAGCTGCCAGTCGAGAACGGCGTTTTAATGGCCGAATAGTGCCGAATACCGCAGTTGCAGTTGGCATTCGGATCGGAAATCTTTAGTCAAGGCGGTGTTAACATCGCCCCAAACTCGTGACCATCGCAGCGGTGGAAAAGGCGGTGCAAACTCACTGCCAGCTGCTCAGCTCAGAGCTCAGAGCTGAGACTGCCTGAAATCATCATACGATATACATATATTTGAACGGCTGCATATCGGTGCCTTCTATTCCGATTCCTGTATATATTCAATTATTGTCTTTCTGCCGTTTGCCTTCGAAGGAGTCAAGGAGTAAAGGAGTAAAGGAGTGTCCGGGGGTCTAATGGCAAGTGCAAGGAAAGTTTTCCACTTTCGGCCGGGGCCACTAAGCCAATGAGCTGTAATCAAATGCAATGTTCTTAATGGACAGTACTTATAGTTTTCCAAATGATTTACCAATACTTTATGGCTCTATAAAGTATAACTTCCTTCTGCCTATGCAATTTTACCCGAGCATTCACCTACCCACATATGTATGTAGCATTCACCTACCACAATCCAAGTTCTTTGTGAACCCATATGCTCTGTCACTCGGAATGTAGAACCCTTTTCTACTACCGGCGGCAACGGCAACGGCAGCGGCTGCAACTGCAACTGCAACCAGAGTCAAAAAGTTGTGGCTGCTGCCGTCGATGCCGCTGCAACTGAAGAATGCAACAAGAAGCATTGATTTCAAATAAATTTCGCTGCCGGCCAAATTGTATGCCGGTTGCTCTTTTCGGGATGCTTGTCGGTCCATGGGTGTGGCGCACTTGCAAAAATCAATCTGATCTGAATTTATTTTAATTTATATAAAAATAAAATTCTAAATTGATTTAAGCTACCCCTTAGTGTGTGATAAATCCGTTTAAAGCTTTAAAGAAGGACAACAACTAATAAACAAATTTGTGGGTCACCTATTTTTGTTGAGTGTATTGGGGGCTCTGGCTTTTGGGGACCCTGGCTTGGTGCCTTCTGCCTTCTTCAGTGGGTGTGTTTTGGGTGCGCACAGAGACAGTCGGAGCGATAGAGACGGACAGATAGACAGGGACGGGGATAGGGACAGGGGGGCGGACGGACACATACACACGCCCCGATGCAGGCGCTGATATGGGATGCATGTAAATGCAATCGTATCTTACGGCAGTGCACTTTCTAGCCAAAACCCACACCCGAAACCCATGCCACATCCAAAGTCAGAGCACAAGTTCAAGTTGCACGGTGCACGTTGCACGTTGCTGCTCTCCATCTGGCATTGTTTGCTCTTCATTGTTGTTTTGATACCTGGCGGATAAGAAGGTTACCAGGGTATATCCGCACTTGAAGTCACTTAGCTTGCATGAAACTTTACCAACTAGTAAGTAATTATTCCATGGATGCGATTATATTTCCCACTTAAAGTTAGTACGCATAATAAACCTCCTCAAATTTGTATTTCTCTAGCCCTTTAAAATTTAAACAAATAGTTGAGCTAAGTACTGCGAATTCGAGAGACTTTTAGAACATGGTTTCCAATCGTTTCCACTTTTTCGGGGGATCCGCCGCCCGCTTATTGTTGTAGTTCTTGTTGGCGGCGCGGCGCTTTGGCTGCTCCTGTTATTCTACTAAGTTGATAACCATGTTCAAATAAATCACCTTTTGCGTGGCTGCGAGCGAAAGGCGAACCGCTACGGACATGGACATGGAGATGGAGATGGCGATTGGGTGGCCAGGGGCGGCGAAAGGGGGCAACGGGGGCGGGGCGGGGCGGACAGCAGCCGTGGCATGTTGCGGCTGTGGCAGCCAACTATGAGTCGGTTGTCGTTGCATTTCGGCTTTTATCTTTTGTTTGCAATATTCAGATGCATCTCGCAGATAATTTGTTGCTTTGCTAACCGAAAAGGTAACTTGGCCCCGGCTTCGCGTTCAAAATCGGTACCCTACCACCACATCCGAGGAACCACCGAGCACCACCGAGCACCACCCACCCAGATGGGCACAGTGGTTAGGTGGTTCAGCTGAAAATGGTAATGGTAGCATTAATATTTCAATTATTTGTGCAATAATAGGTATATGTATTTCCATGCATCACTTACACAAAAATGCATGTACTATTATTATAATATTATTATATGTATGTACATACAATTTAATTAGGCTTCCTAACAAAATGTTGGCATAATATGATATGGAAAATTCCGCCTTATGCATTCTGAATTAAATGGAATTTACATTTATTTTCCCATTTCCCACTCTACTGTGCCACTGCCATTGGCCTATGTGCGATTATTTTAGCATAATAAAAATATATCTGCAAAATGTTTTTGTTTTCTGTGGCTGGCGGCCTTTCTCCGGTCCGCGTCCCTGGATAATGGCATAATGTGCCCGTGCCTTTGATGCCATATCGATTTCAAGGCACAAAAATTGCCATATCCGCCCCCTGTCCTTCCTCGTTCCTGCCCCCACCAGCCCGTCCACTCATGCCACTCCTGCATTTGCCCCTTTTATCGCAGTATCTCAGGATATCTCCACAGCCGTTGGTCTATCTGTGTCTTTGCAGCTGCCGTCGATTTTCTGGCTGGGGGAGCCTCTGGAGCCGGCAACTCCGGCTACTCCGGCTCAGACTGATACTCAGAGACTTGGCCCGAAGCTGTTGGTCTCATTAGCCAAGTTTGGAGGGGCGGAGAAGGAGGATTCGGGGATCGGGGGCAACGGCAGAGACAAGTTTTTGCTACGTGACAAAGGCACAACACTTGACACACACGTTCCGGCGAACACAACAAATTAGCAGGAGTTACAAATACTTGACCTTTTCCTTGGCGCGTTCCTCTGATTAAGTTGTTGCTTATCAAATGGCATTAACTAATTGCGACGAGTGTGTGGCACCGGCAAGCCTGCAAAGTCATGACAAATGTAAGTCAGGTCTTCTGGGGCAGGACACTACCCGAACATTTATAAATTGAGAAAATTTAGAATCCTGGAATCCGCTCCTTCCACTTTTCCCTGCGCTAATCTCGCATAAATCCTGGCAAAAGTCCGATTTCGATTGTGTCAACCCCATTGGAGCGGAAAAGTTTTGCGCCATTTGATCTGGATCTGGATCTGGAGCGGGATTCGGTTTCGAAGGGCCAAGGGTGGCAAAAGGCGGCTCAGCTGCGCCAACAAAGAATTGTCAACAAGAGGAAAGTTTTACTTTCGAATCGGGCGCAAACTTTCCCGGCAATTGTTTAGACTTGCAACTTGAATGGATAGATAGATATTCCTGGGCGTTAGCATAAAGTCGACAGTTGATGCGTTGAAGGCAGGATGAACCAGATGGGAATCGCTGGGTGGTGGTGGGTGCCACACATATATTATACGTGTATTTCAGCGGAGCCAAACGAATTACAAGGCAAATATTATACACTTCAAATAGGTTACCATTTTTGGCCCTTTTGATGATATAGGATGAAACTAATTATTTTGAGTAATTTAGCATCTGTATATGGAGAACTATGGTGTAATCTCGAAATGAAATCGCATCTTACACTCGTAATTAGCTGATTAGCAATCGCTTGCATTTCAAAGGCGGCAAACCTCCGGCTTTCACTAGTCAGATTTCTGACTTGTTAGCCATTATTTATGCCGCAGAGGAAATGTGTCTCGCATTTGGCAATGATTGTCATGTTGTCACACAAAACCAAACCGAGTTTAAGTGGCAGAGTGGGGGGTGGTGGGGGGAGGCGAGAGCTGAAAATATGGAAACACCACCGACATTGTGTACAAAACCGAGGAAACCGAGGACCGAAAACCAAAGTGCGGGGGCAAAGAGCTTTTGCAAACGTATTTAATTACATTTGCCAATTGTCTATGAATATGTTGGCAGCGTGCAAATACAAATAAACAAATTAATAAATGGAATGCAGCCAGCCAGCCAGTCAGCCAGTCAGCCAGCCAGCAGGATACCATTGTCCTTGAACAGGCCAAAAGATAAACTTACGCCCGAGTTTCCCCTTCGGTTTGCGCTGTGTGCACAAATCTGGCTAAAATGTTTGCTTTGAAATTCGGATACCATTGATAAGCCCCCAGTTTCCCACTTGCCCAGTTTCCCAGTTTCCCTGTTGCCCAGTTGCCCTGTTGCCCAGTTTCCCGAATGGCTCTCGATGGTTCCTGGTCACTGATTGAATTTCCAGCGCCGACCAAAATCTCATTTGCATGGGTGTGTTGTGTAGCAAATTATGGTTGCAAATTAAATACACATCTCTCCATTTAGTTTGAATGGTAATGAGGTAAGCGATAGGCACCCAATTCAGTTTGCATCCGAGTTGCTCTCAGCCCGCTCGTAATCTAATTAAAAACTTTGCCAATTTATCCAAGTTTGTCGTCTCGTGTCTGGAATTTCGCTCTCAATTCGGGAGATTTTCCGGGGAAAAGGGGAAATCCATGGAATCACTTTGTTATTACTTGTGTTCATTGTGTATATTGCTATTAAATAAAAGTAGCCAAGAAGTTTATTATTGCACTGGTCTGCTGAGGGCATCGAGGAATAAATCTTTATTTGCTTGAAGTACTGCAATGTGTATTTCACATTTCTTAGTGCGATTTTCCAGTGAGTTGCCATAGTGAGTCACTTGTCAGACTGACACATTTGGATATTTTTAGCGCCCTGAAAAGCCCAGCTTAAATAAACAAAGCGAATGAAAGGAATCGGATTATAGCCAATGTAGCAGTACGGGAATAAATCGCAGATCTGAGCAATATGTTTGTTATTACATCGCAGTGGCAGTGAATCAAAACGAAGTCAAAACGAAGTCAGCTGCCCGGGAATTTGGTTCATGTCATTTTCTTTGAAATCCCCCACTGAATCACGACCAGAATCGAGAAGAAAAAAAACGAGCACTTACGGGGAACTATTAAATGCAAATTATGTCAGTTTCATCTACAAGTAGAAGATTTCCCCAACCCCCCCACCACCACCCACCCGTGGAAACCCTACTTTCATGGCATACAAATGAACAATTATCGGCGGACACGACTACTTTGAATGGTTCTTTTTCTAACGCTTTCGGCTAATTAAATTGAATTCAATTGAAATTTAGAACGCTGCGCATGGCACGTGATTGTGATTGGGGGATTGTCTTTGTTTTCTTTTGGGCTCGGGCCCTTTTTCGGCCCAATATAAAACGTAATTAAACAAGGGGCAACGGTAAAAATAAGGGAGCGGGGATTCCCGCGTAATAATGAAAACTTTATGGCTTTCCGATAAACGCTCGGATAATATTTTGTCTCTTTGGCGCTCTAATAAGCAGCTGAAAACGTGCCAGGAATTTCGAATGACCCACTGAAATCTTTAGATAATCTTTAAGGCCAAAAGCTTTTAGACCCCATTATCTACGTAATTCGATGGGTCAACTATTTACATTTAATCCAAAGCCCTTTGATGTTTCCACTGCCCGGTTTTTTGTACACGTTTTTAGTTAAATTTTCCAACGCTTGTGTTTACAAAACGAGGCTAAAGCATATTTTTTGCTTTTTATTTCGCTAGAACAACAAATAAATGCTGAAAATACCAATTGAATGGGAAAACGGAAAATATGTTAAGCCAGCGGGTGGGGGAAGTGGGGGATGGCCAAAACCGAAACCAAAACCAAAACCGAATTCAACCGGAAGCCAATGTAAATAAAGTGGCGAACATGTTTGTTGGTTCCGTCAAAGCAGCAAGAAGCAGCAAGAAGCAGCGAGCTGCAGCCACAAAAAATATCACTTTGATCTGCAAGCTCCCCCAATCACCACCCCCATTTTCCGCCCGCTCCACGGATTTTCCAGCTGCCCAGCGCATCAGTCAGCAAGTGAAAACTTTCGGGCCAAAAAGGGTTGCCAACTTGCCGCTTAAGTTTCTGTTTGGGAAACGTTCCCAAAATTTGTTTACACTTTCCACGGGTGTCTGATTTTTTACATTCGGCGGTAGGGGGCGGCGGGAAATGAAAATGGAAAATGGATGGGGATCGTTTTGGTGGTGGATAATTAGCGGATGCGCCACGCTTTTGTCTGGCTTGCATTTCAAAGTGAAATTCAAGTAAGTGAATACTTGGAAAAAGAGGAAAATTACTTTGGGTTAGGAATGGCAGCGTGAGAAAGGAAGAACTGATCGTGTTATTTGGCATACAGAACTGAATAAAGTGGATGATTAATCCAGGAACATTGCAATTATTCTAAATAATGCGAGCTTTTTTGAAGTAAATAAATTCTATGAAAATTAAGTGCAATAGGGGGTCTGATATTTTTCTCATGTTCTGTAAGTTGGCCATCTCCAATGATGCCCCAAATTTGATTTGTTTGTTTTTGGCTAATTTGGGGAAAGCCACAGCTTCTTTCATCGCCCCCAATGATTGAGACTGATTCAGTGTCCAAATGTTGTTTAGCTCCCAAACAAATGAAGTTGCTGGCCGCTGAGAGATGTCGGCGAAGACTGAGGATTCCCTTTGACAGGAAGTGGCAGATCAGCCCAAACAAGACGCCTTCATCGGTGGCAAGAATAAGCGAATAACTACAGAAATACAGAAATACAGAAATACAGACAGTGGGGGCACCTAAGCCACTTCACACTTGGCAAATCCCCAGCTTCCTACATGCAATGCCCACCAAAGTCTGCGGATGTGCAGACAACATGTAGAAAATGAAGAAGAGTATAATGCCCGTCATGATCAAACTCCCACTTGGAAAAACAATGCATTTCCCTTTCCCAGCTCCCAGCTCCCAGCTCGCCAGGTTGTGCTTTTCGCCCGAATCGCACACTCGTTTACGTTTAATTGAGTTTATTGATGCATATTTGAAGTGGCCCCTCCTGCATTCGACTTGGATGCCGCCCTCGATTGTGGGCGGAAGCTGCGAGGGTCGATCCGGCACTTGAAAGTGCAAAAATGCAATTAATTAAGCGCATTTATTTGCGCACTCAATGGGCCGTTCGATGAGTGCGTGGATATTCCGGCCCAAAGTGGGTTCGATTTCCTTTGGCCTGGAGGCTCGCAGAACGCGTGCCGATTTGGCCAACTGTGGTTAGCGGCATAACGCGGCTTTTAAAGCTGGCTAAGCATTGATTAAAGCTGCGTAGGTCGAGGGGAAATATCTAGGCAACAAGCTCGTTGCAGTTAGATACCAATTTGCATAATTAATACCCAGTCGCCGGCTAATGAAAATGTTCTCAGCATAAATCCCGGAGACTCTTGGCTGCCCGGCACTAGCTGACCTCGAGTTTGACCTTGCAACCTCTTTTCTTTTGACCGCTGCAGAAGAATCTCTGGCAACTCCCACACAAATTTCCCGGCTGCCGCGAGCTGCATTCGAGTTCATTAAACGCCGAGCGGCTAATTAAGGCGCAATCGAGTTAATTTCTGTTCTAAGTGAGGCGGTTAATTAAGTGAGCAGACATCGGCAGTCGGATATGGATATGGACTCCGATTCGGGATCGGAATTGGAATTGGAATTGGAATCGGGGGCGTACCTAAATTATGCACTAATGTGTCGGCATGCACACACTTTTCCCCACGGCGCACTTTCCCGCCGATTGCCATTCAATTCAATTCGATTCCATTTGATTCCATTTGATTCGATTCGATGCGATGCGATGCGATGCGATGCGATTCTGCGACTGCAACTGCTACTGCGGCCATGGTAATTCAATTAGGGCCTGCTTGCATTGGCATTGTGTTTGGTTTGTTGAACTCGCCTGGCCTGTGGAGGAATCTGCCCCGATTGATCCGATCCGCCTTAGCGCCCAGCGTTAATCCAGCCCGCATCCGAACTCCACACTCTCGATTAACTAAGGAGAGCACCCGCAGCTCGAGGGCGCCATAAACAAGGTGACTTTACTGGCTCGGAGCAGTTGGCACTTTGCAGTTTTCAGTTTTCAGTTTTCAGTTTTAGTTTGAAGTTGATAGCTGGATAGCTGGATGGCTGGATGGCTGGATGGTTGGGTAGCTGGATAGCGGTTTGGGAATAGTCCTCGCAGCGGGTGAGGAAATGGCTCAAATGCGATAAGTTCAGCGCGGTGCGATCGATGAGTTATGGTTATGGGAGCATTTAGCGTCGCATCTCGTGAGTGGACATTTCGTGATTTGACTGGCTAAAAAGGCATATCTAAAGTGTTATGGATGCTCGGGGGTGAGGTCCATGAGTTGGCCAACTCAGACTGTAATAAGGTATTATTTCATTGGCTAAAGCAGCAGGCGTCCCGCTGTATTTCTCCAAAAGCAGATAGTATTTGTCCCGATAGTTTATCTTGATATAAATATCTGCGTTATACATATACTGCATATTGGAATAGTTGTGCAAGGATGAGTTCTTAAACTCCCCTCGCTGTGTGCCTGCGCCTTACTCTATTGCACTTCAGACCACTCATCTTTCGCTGGTTCTGGCCATCAAACACGGCCATAAAATCAGCTAATATGACCACATGCATTTGCGTGGCTCATACATATAATATGTAGGTATCTGCCATCGGAAAGCCAGTTGCTCAGCTTCAGCATTCCAGCATTTCAGCATTTCAGCATTTGCACATCTCACACTCAGGTGTGAAAATTATAATTGAATTCAATAAAGTTGTCGTGTGATGGCATTTGATTTTTCCTAATTGCCCTGCTGCCACTCTGTCCACATTTCTTCCCTTGCCGCATAAAGTGGCAAGTCTTACGATTTCAATTAACGTTCGATTCGATTTGTGGGTGGTGATGGGTTGGAGAGGAGAGGAGAGGAGAAGAGTCCATCACAACTCCATGTGACATTAAATTACGTTTTTATTTCGTTTGCCGTAAACCGGAAATTGCGACATACGCACGGAAGTCAAGTCAATAAATGGCGAAGCTTTCCCAGCTGCCGCACCCCCTACGCCTCCCCCCCCCCCCCACCATCCGTTTTCCATCCCCTCAGCGGCTGAAAACTAGTTACACAAATTGCTGGAAAAACTCAATAACATTTATGAAACTTGAGCGAGGCGAACTTCTCCGACCAAGCCCCTTTGCGCCGCCCATGTGTTCCGAAAAAGAGAAATTCCCAAAAAGAAAATCAGGGGAAAAGCTGCCAGGGAAAAAATTGTTTTTCAATTAAAAAGTTTATGTTACTGCTGCTTCTGCTGCCTCTGCTGCTGCGTGCAGACAAATTTGCCATTCAATTTGCCCGCTGGACACGAAGGGGGTCGCCAGGATATGGATGTTCGATGGGGTTAAGCGGACCAGGGGGACCAGGGGGACCAGGGGGACCAGGGGTTAAGGTGGGGCAGGTGCCTGTGTGGTCCCACTGAACGTGCTCAGGTGCAACTTGGTTGGGTTGCAAGTGTGATGCATGCTGGCTGCCATAAATTTCAGGGGAATGCGTCTGATTTTCAAGTTAATTGTTTCGGTTGCAGTTTAAATGGACGTGAAACAAATTGGACAGCATGAACGGTTTACTTTTGAAGCGCAGTGAAGTTGAGCAAAAAATATCAATGAAATTATCAGGAGTATGCAGCCACATAAGCCACAATTTTGTATGCCATTTCTTGTGGTCCAAGCTGTATTTCACATATTATGTATACCCTCGTCAGAATTTATAATTTTTACAGAAATCCATCAAATGCATCGAAGTGTAGCCCGTGACCTCTTTACCTTGCCCGTTATCTGCGATCCACGGCGACCACCCACACGGCCATCAAGGTGTTAAACAAGCCCTGAATTTCCCGGCCATTTCCTTCGGGTTCGTTTGCCCAGCAGAGAGTGAAAATGAAAAAACGCTGATAAGTTGACTGTTTTTCGAGCCAAGTTTACATAGCATTTAACACTCCCTTGCCTCGATTTTTCTGTTTGGTCTTGTGTGCCATAAATTATGCAGAGTGTGAGCATATTTGATGTCCTCCGCCAGGCGACTGGATGCCAGGAGCACCTGCTCTCCAACTTCCTGGCCATCATTAGCAGTCAACAGGCATGCGATGGAGAAATGGAGAAATCCAACCGAAAACCGAAAAAAATCGACATTTTTTGTCGCCCCCACATTAGGGATATATGGGGGATATGTATCCCCAGTATTATTAATGCCTGGCACGTCGATGGTGTGGAAAACCCTTCCCCCAAAGTCCGGGTTAAGTTATTCCCCACCACCCCCAGCCGCGACTGAAACTCGATAAGCTGCTTTCTGTGGCCGGCTGTTGTTAATCTTAACACAACATTTAACTCAGCCTTGTGGCTATCTTCGTGCGACCAGGGGTAGCCACCCACCACCCACCACCCACTTTTAGCCACCCACCGGGAGTGCAACATGAGCAAGGCCACGTGTGGCACATTAGATTCGTCGCCAAGCACGCGGCGCATTTGCCGTGCTTTCGGGGAACTTTTGCGTAGCTGCGATGCAATTGACTTGAACTAATCCAAATATTATCGCCAAGAAAAGGGGGCGACCAGAGAACCGGTGGATGTGGCAACAATTGCGATTGTCGCATGCCAACATCATTAAAAACTGTTTTGATTAATAACCAGAACGCAGGAGCACGCGTCGGCCCTTGTCTTTTGATCAGCACTTTTGTGTAGTGCCTCCTTCCCTTTATTTTCAGTAAATATTTGCAAAATGCGGAACTCAAAATGCAGCTCAAGGGAGATGTACATAGCTATCTGAAGATTTGGTAATTCACCGGGAAGCTATCAAAGAGAAACGGGGAAAATTTGTTTACCCGCGCGAAGAATTGTTCGTGTTTGCCTGCAAATTGTACAATGAGCAGCCGATGATATCAGCTTTACCTTTTTATAGGGGTAAGATATGCTAAGTAAACGAACGTGTCACAAGAAATACATACACACGTGTAGTTCCCGGAACAGATGGTAAATTTGACGGCTATCGTGGTTATCTGGAGCGGAAGACGAGCAGTGGAAAGTGGGTCTTTCGAGTACGATAACAATTAGACACAATTAGCTAATCCGAAAGTTCTGATCAGGTAAGATCCCACTATCTGCAGCTTATTTTATTACCCATCAATGTTGGTGTTTGAAGAGATCCATCTCACTCCAAGCTTGTTTTACATGCAGCATTTCCATTTCCATTTCCAATTCCATTTCCAATGGCGCCTCTGTTTATGTTAAACTCAGCTGCTGCCCAAAATGAGATCCATAAAAGAGATACATTTTACAATTTGTTGTGTCGGTGTCGCTCGCTAGTGGATATCTACGACCTCTTGACGAATGCATCGAAAAGCGCCACTCACACTCACATGAAAATCGGAGAGCCATCAGGTTATTGGGGCTAAGTGAAAGTAAATTTTCGGTATTTTTATGGGCTCCATTGGGCTGGAGACAGATGCCATTAATGTTGCATTCCATCTCTTCTCCGGCTGGAGTGTTGAAAGCTCTTTTGTCCGTCGCCCTGGCCACTTCTCACCGAATTGCTTAATCATATCGCATATACATCGCATATACATCACATATACATCGCGCATTCATCGGGTATACATCGGGCATACATCGGGTATATACTGGGTATATATGGGGTATATATTGGGCATATATTGGGTGTATATCGCATAGCCACATTCTTGGTGTGGTCGAGACGCAGTGGCTTGACAAAGGCGATTAAAATAATTGGCCAGCGACGATTCTTCGATTTTGGTTCGTGGTAAAAGCCATTCGGAGCTGATTTATCGCATTATAAATTTGTGCGCATGCCTAAGAAGCTAAGATTTTGAAATTTTAGAAAGTTGTCCCCTCCCCGAGAGGGCCCCACCTTCCGCGTTCTCCGCACTTGGATACTTTATTGGCTACTACGCATCCATAAATTATGCCTAATGAGCCGGCTAGACGTCGAAGACAACAAAAGACTTGGTTCCCCTGGCTGGGCCCTTTAGATACATACATATGTATAATCTTAGTGTTCTGAGATGGGGGAAGTGGTGTGAAATTGTAATTGGATTGGAATGCGCAATGAGGCGGAAATGTAATGCAAAATGTTGAAACAAATGGATCGTGTTTGTCAATTAAAGTGTGACCATAAAACATGTCACAATGATGTATGCCCAAAGTGGATTTCATAATGCCCGGCACACCACCACACACACAGAATTACACGAGTTTTATACTTTTACGAGCGGCTGATTCAATTGGAATTCGGTCGTTAATGAAGTCAGCGATCTTCCTGATGCATATAAATTTTGATGTATTTTTACTTTGAATAAGAGAACTAATTATATGCAGGAAGTAACAACCCATCAATCCAAGGATACATCATTACCGATTCTACCATTTTTACCATTAGCAACGAATCTACTCTATCAACCAGCAGCCCAGCTGAATGCAAGTCCAGCTCCTTATCGAACCCTAGACCTTCCAATAGATCACTACACACATCACCTCTGCTATCAGCATCACCATCATCATTGCCCGGGGTCGAATGGTGTGTTCTGGCTAAACAAGAACCCTTTTTTTTGGCCAACTGGGAACGGCGGGTCATGGCGACAGCTATAATTCAAATGGGAGCAGCATTACTCAAAGCGAGTTGAGTGTGCGGCTGACAGTCGGCGGAGCTAACGAATAACGAATGGAACCCGGCTTCTACCCTTGGTTTTGATTCATGGTCGTTGGCCATCATCTCTTGGCCAGGTCTAATCGCCTTGGCGACACCTATTTTCGTAGGCGCGACCCCGCCCCCCTCCCCGCCCCTCGATTTGGGACCCCCAGTCGCAGTCACATCCGTGCGTGTGAGCATCATCAGTTGGCAGACCGTAACTAAAATGAGACGCCAAACAAAAAGCAATTACGTGTGCCGCTGCCTGCCCCTTGAGTTACATATATGTACACGTACTCACTCGGATGGTAGTAGGTGGAGCGGGTTCGGGATAAAATTCCTTATCGCCATGCAATACTACTTGGAAGAGGTACATATACTCGGGATGGTGGCGTGAGCAGTGATGGGTAGAAGCTATTTGCAAATTACGTCTAGATATGTATGTATTTCATTTTTCACTTTTAACTCTTCTTGAGCTTGGTTCAATAACTAGTAACTAATAGCTGTTGTTAAGGGTAATGTAATGCTCCTTGCCGCGTGACTGTGTGCCATCCCTAACCGCGGATGCAGCGCTCAGATACATGAGGTTCCACAGAGGTGGAAGCACCGAGAGGCCCGAGATACGTACTCGCCGAACAAAGGGCTGCGGCAATTAATCTTCGCTTCTGAGTTTGGCTTCAAGGTGAGTTGTGTGGCATGCGCCCGAGGGCCAGAAGTCCGATGTGTTCGGGCCGCTTCCTTAACCCATTTGTGCCCCGCCGTACTCCGCGCCCCTGCTAATGATGGTGGGTTAAATGCCGTGCTGCATTCAACTTTAACTCATTGAATTATAAATTATGCCTGCCTCGACTTGGCTGAACCCATTGGGGTGGGTGGAACTTTTGGCATTGCCCAATTGACAGCTATTTTGGGGATCCGGACGCCCTACTCCTTCTCCTTCTCCTACTCCACCAGCTCCGCCAGCTGTGCGCAGCCGAAGGCAGAGCATATGTATCCGAAGCCACGACCTGGGTAATTTGCTTTATGATCTCCCTGCACCCGACGCCGACTTTGGCCTGGAGTCCGCTCTCCGGGCCGATTGCCAAATCCAGGACCCAGGACCCAGGACCCAGGATGTCCGAGAACGTGTGAAAAATCCAGTCAGGCGTAAGTGCGCACGGCATCATTTTTGGGATAGGGACTCGGGGCTCAGGCTCGATTCGGAATGGGACTGGGTGGGTTCAGTGCACGTGAAAAATATGCTCCTGTTTCGGGCTCGACCGGCATGCAAAAGGATCGAGTGGAGTTCAGTGGAGTGTAAGGCATGGACACACACAGCAAATCACCTGGAAGTAATGCCCATCGGTGGTATCTCCCGAAAACAATGACAGCCTTTTCTGCAATTTATTGATTCTGTCTGACATTGAAACTGGAGCTGCTGATGTCTGCATTTGTTCGGCTCGTCCTGGTCGTCCTGGACTAAACGGGAGTTTGATTAATGTTTAGTGGCCAAGTCCGAACAGAAGGTAAATGGAATGATGAGACGCATGGAGCCATCTCTGCTGAAATTGTTTATTTCAATTTCGGCTGCTTTTTCATAGCCCATATAAGAACTTGAAGTTTTTGAGTCCATAGAATATTCTATGCACATGGACTCAAATGGAAGCCGCAGGCGAAATTGTCGACTGTCTGGGATGACCCACATCCGAGTATTACCCAGACTTGGAGACGTATCCCATGCCATCTCACACTTGTGGGGGCTCTTCTTTTGTCTTCGGTCTCATTTTCCCCAGCCTCTTGGCTTTTTCCGTTGTTATCTTAAGTGCACTTTTGAAGTGTTTTATTTATTGCACGACTTTTTCCTCTCGCCGCAGTTTTCCTCCCTGCCTCCCAAAGGCGGAAAGTGTTTCATAACTGGCAGCCGGGGCTTGACTCCAATTCGGATTCGGATCCGGATTCGGATTCGTATTCCCATTTCCATTTCCATTTCTATTTCCCCTGCCCAGACTCAGGTCCAATTCCTCACTTGGACTGGACCACACGTCGTCATGGTCGCCAAGTGTCTCCCTGGCCCCTGCCTGGGATATGATGGTATCATCTCGATTGAATCCAGGGGCGCTGGTCGCCGCGTTATGTGTGTGGTTTTTATGGGCTGGCCATAAAAAACTGAAAAAAACCCAACAAAATACGTTATTTCTTTGTTATTTATATTTGTTACAGTTCGAGCGCATCTCTGGGACTTTTCCTCCACTTTTTTATATCAGGGCGCTGGCTCTAATTGCATAGAACTGCGACCGCCCGTTCCTATAGACAATATATGGGCATCTTCTCGTTTGGCTCTCGGATGGCTTTGTTTTGATTGCTGCTGGTCGAGATCTGGAAATAACGCTTACGATGATGCGATTCGGTCCATAAACAAGCGGACATTAGATAAGAAATCGTTTGTCTTGCTCCTCGGCGGCAAATCGGTCAATTCATCAGCTGGTAGGTATTCCAATATTTGAATATATGTGGGATCAATTAAATCAAATTCATAAAACAACGATTTGGATACAAAACGTGTGAGAAAATGCATCGGGTAAAATGGAGCAAACTATGCGCTTTTATTTAAGGAGGAGCAATCAGTTCTCTGAAAAGTAAACGATTATCTGGCGAGGAATATCTTTCCAATTGTTCATAATGGTATCCCAAGAGCTGGTTTCATTGGTTTCCCCATTTTTAGCATTCATGTTTTCCGCGTTTGTACGAAAAGAGTTCAATTTCTCCTCCAGTTTTGGCCTTATGATTTCCTTCATTGTGTTCCAGAATCCTGGAGAGCTCTGATTCCTGAAGTTGCTCTCACAGACCTGGAGCTGTTCCTCTTTTTCTTTGAGGCTTTTTCTTAGTTGGTCCAACTCCAAGATATTCACACTATTCGTCTTAATTTCAGCCAACTTCTGTTGCAAGTCGTCGATCTGCGAGTCCAGCCATGTAACTTCGCGCTCCTTTGCTTCAATCAGTTCACCAAATGCACTGAGAATAATTTCCTGTCTTTCATTGAAGCACAGGCTCGTTTTCAGAATCAACAAAAATGCGAAAAGTTCTATATATTTCCTCATTATTATCATTTGGCACTGAAATCAGAAATCAGACTTGATCTGTTGTTTGCGGCTCTGCGAACTGAACTAAATTGGAAGCAATCTCTACTTAATTTTTGCACCACTGAATGTTCTTTGCAATCAATGTGAGCTATTGATTGCTATGAATTGATTATAAAAATCTAATTATAGCTTGTGTGACTTCATTTCAAAGGCATGGAGCGGGTTCAGTTGTGAAGAAATTGTAAACATCCTTAGCATTTTCCTATCTACATACGAGTATATGAAAACTGGAATAGTTTTTATGGAGCTCTTCAGTTGCTTCAGCATTTATTTTCCCAACTGATAGGCGACCACCTTAGTTGCTATCAGCATTAATCACTCTTTGTTTATACTTCAATTTTGCCTCGGCTTCTAATGGTTCATTTCAATTGGAATTTGATGCTAGATGTACGCCGAGAGTTGAAACATGAGCCGCTGGGCATTTCGAAAGAATATGAGGCTTAATTTTCTTTTTTTATTATTTCAAAGTGCAGTTGCTTATCTCGCAGCCTGATAACCTTCACAAGTCTGGGCGCAGAACAAAGAATAATAGAGAGTGAAATGGTAATATTTCCCCATTTCGAATTCCATTTGGGTTTCGACGAGGCCCGCACTTCAAGTAACCCAACCCTCTGGATGAATCGCGGTCCCTTGTTCGATTCCCACAACTCGAGAACTGGAGGCAATTTGCAAAATGTGTTGAGAATCTTTCGGGTGATTAGAGCCCGACACCGGGACTCGAATGTCACTGCCAGCCAATTGATTGATATTCGAACCGAAGAGGGAGCGCACTAGATATTTACCAAAGTGATAACCTTGGTTCTGGGCCGGATTATGTTGTGATCCGATCGACGTGTGCGCTCAGTTTTCCCATCACGTGCCACACGCGACCTTGGCTTTATTCCTGCGACAGTTTCTGCAACATGCGGCAACCTCTTCAATTTCTCTGGAAAGTGTCGCAAACTCGAGGGGGAGATTTCCGGGGAACGGCGGGTTCGGCTCGGGGTTTGGCGGCTCTTCAAAGCAGCTGCAGCATTTTCCTGGCAAGCGAAAATACGCCAGAGTCTCGCAAATCCTCTCGTCTGTCTGCGGCTGCTTTTCCCCACTTTTCCCGGCTTTTCCCGGCTTTTCCCTTTTCAACTGCGTTTTTTCTTTGGCATCCTGCACTGTCTATGCGGCAATAAACTAAATTAAATTCACAAATTAGCCTGCTGCAGTGGCACTCGGTCTGCAAACTTATGCTTTTCTATGATTTATACCGCCGACCTTATACGGATTCGGTTAAAGAACTATTTACAATTAGTAGTAGCAACTTGAAACTGTAGCTACACAAACATTCACCCCTGAGTTTTAAGGCCTCTGGCCGAAAGTATCTACCCCGACCAATATTGTGGAAAACAATCACAGTTTCTGCAAAACAAATTCTTAACGCAAAACCAATAAACAATTACGCATCCATGATCACCTATGTGGCACTCCATTGTCATTGCCAACCCCTGGCCACTCGATTTCCACCCGCTTTTCCACCACCCAGCGACCACTTTCCCCGAGGACCCGTGGCCAGTTTCCACTGCGGAAAGTCGGCAATCAATGGCCATTGAATCGCATTCCCGCTGCCGGATTTATGCGCCATTATTTCGCGTAATCCATGTGAAATAGGGGCTCTGGACACGCGGCTGCAGTTCATTTTGGGAACACTTTTGAGCCATCGCGGCACTCGAGCGAAAATGTGGCAAAAGTGGTGCGCAAGCGTGAGGGCCGGAACCAGAAATGGAACGGGATCGCATTAGCCGGATGTCCGCTGTGGTATGCATCCCGATTTTCCACCCCCTCAGAGGCCAAATGCAATTCGCAGGCAATCCGAATGGCATTTATGGCATTTGTACATGCAATTTTCGATCTTTGGAGTGCCGTGCAAATTGGCGGGGGTAAAACTGTTTGACAACTTGATCACTGGCCGTCCGAACAACAAAGTTGTGGCATTCTTCTTCGCCCGGCCACGCCCCCACACCGCAGCACGCCCCTACACCCAGCTGCAAATCACTCAGCCCGAAAGCCAAGCCAAGCCAAGTTAAGTCACAAGGAGTCAACGAGTCACAGAGTCACAGAGTCACAGAGTCACAGAGTCACAGAGTCAAAGAGTCGAGAGCATGGCATAAATGTTTAACAACCAAACTGCACTTTAATTGCCCAGCCGAGGCGGAGCAAAAACAGTGTTTATTTTCCTGCAGTGGAAATGACAGGCGATGCCGGCGGAAGAGGAATAGCGAAAATAAAATGTGACCCAAACAATCTGGCAGATAGGCTCGTAAAACGGGCGGTGCCAGCTAAAAGACAAAAAATAGGCTGGAAAATAAAACGAAAGGTTTTGCTGCGGTCGAAAACTGAAAGCCGAAAACCGAAAAGATGAATACAACAGCGCAAAAACAAATTATGAAGTAAACAAAGCCCGCTACATGTCGCCATACAGGGCCCGCTCGCTACAGTGTCCCCCGACTAACAGGCAATTAGTCAGCTTACATGCTGAAAAGAGTCGAGATTGCAGCTATTCAGCTATATGGTGTCGTACGGACGCAAAACAGTCATTATCCTTAATGGCAGGCTAGTTGGCAGATTGGCAGATTGGATGGGGATGGTTGGATGGGAATCCTCCTTATCACTTTAATCTTACAGTTACAGTTCATATCAGCGAATTTATTTAGCTATTATGGCTCGAAAGATATAGTAGAATCTATCATAACTATGATTGAACTATGGATTGAAAGCCATCAAAAACGCCAGATGAAGCTGCCGTTTTCTCATAGTTCCGACCCACTGTGCGCACAAGTTGCCCCGCCTTTGGTGCCCCCTGCAAACATGGGATGCCCGAATGGAGCGATGGAGAGATGCAACATGTGTGCCGGGAATGAGCCCCGTGCCGTTTAATACACGGTATGCTATAAATTTTATTGTTGTGTGCGTGCTCTGCCGTAGTTCCCGGATTCAGTGCTCAGTACGCAGATCGCCAGTATCGCAGTTGCCAGTGTTTGTATAAGTTGCATGCATCAGGCCCTTCCGGCCTTCTTTGAAGCGCCTCACCACATCCAGAAAGAGAAACCAGCGGAGCAGTCAAAGGGCAAGCGATCGTAAAGCAGCTGACATTTATGATGGATATCCATGTACGCGATATGGATATGGATATACGTGTATGGATGCAGCGGATGGGATAGACCGCCTATCCGCCTGGCCGCCTGGCCGCCTGGCCGCCTGGTTAAATGGAACTCTTTTTGTGGTGTCTTCGGCATGGCAGCTTCGATGGCCGAGAATTGTGCGCCATTTGGGACTATTTGTCGCCGACTGGGATGGCAGTTGTGCTGGCTGGTTTATCTGGCATTTCAGTTCCGTGGTGTTCTAGTTCATGTTGATGTTGTGTCGCCCACACAAGCTCGCAATTACGATGTTTATTCTCGGCGACAAGGGCTGAATGCATGCTAGAAATAAAAACATGCCAAAGCAGCTCGGCGGCAGCATCATTATTATCATCATCCTTTTGTCATCGCATGCAAACATCCCGACATGGCTCTCAAATTGTAAGAATCAAACGGCAAATAATGCAGACAACTACATAATGACAACGGAAAACACAAAACTTAGAAGTATTGCCGATGTCTGGATGGTCTTCCCAGGAAAACACTCCATTCCTGCCAGTGGCTTGAAATAGTTGAAAAGCTGTCCACAGAAATGTATCTTTTCTTACACCTCTGGAGATCTCTGGTGATTTTACAGAACGAGTTGGTCCTAGCGGGCAACTGCACTGAAGTACCCTTTCAATATTTTAGGACATCCTCATCTAAGGATCTAAGGATGCCACGGAAGTCAGAACGACAATGCCTTGTGCCATTTTCCACTTGCAACTCCGCCTTTTTCTTCTTCTGTGTCAGCTGCTGGTTTTTTATTTGTGCACAAATATGCACAGAAAATGAAGAAATAATTTGAGAATTCAGCAGCACAGAATGCACATATAAACATGACAGGATTTCCATGGATTTCCAGTTCTGGTCGTGTGGTGTGAACACAATGGCGCCAAATTATTTAATACTTCAAATGTCTGTCCCTGGATTCCACTCCTTTTATTTCATCTCTTTTGGCCTGGCCAAATGATGGCAAACACTTTGCAATTGGGCGGCTGACTTGGCAGAATGGGGCATCGCCATTTTTTGCTCTCGGCTCGAGTCCAACATTTAATGAAGCCCCATTTGGGCCGCTTTTGTCCGAGCGCAATGCAAAATGCTTTCCCCAAAATGCGCATTTTCTTCGATGATTTCTGTAATTTGTTGCACTCGTATGCCGCCAGCCATCGTCTGCTGCAAATGTTGATTTTGTCGAAGGAAGCCAGTCAGTCGACTCTTTCAGCAAAGTCAGCAAATTCCTGCATCATTACTGATGAGTGAGTGTTGCAAAGTGCAACGTGCAACGTGCAATTGCAGCACAATTCAGCTTTAACAAGCAATTAAATCGAAACAAACGCAGGCAGGAGGCGATTTTCGAGGGGTTGCACTCGGAAAAGTCGGTGCAAGGGGTTGCAGCGAGATGAATTCCAGTTGACATTGATTTATTCAAGCAATTACAATGCCGCGTAAACTCCATAATTATTGTCCATGTAAACAAGCAACTGCAAAAGGTGAGAACTGCGGCCAAATAGAAAGACTTCCAGCGAACAAAAGGACAGCTGCCGAACAAAAAACAGAGACATTCAGAAATGAAGGGGTAACCAAACCCCTGGCGCCTTGCATTTGCTTGAAATAATTACTTTTCGAAAGCGAACCCAGCATCCCCGACTCCCCTGCGAACCACCCCCTCCTGAAAAACCAGGAGCACCACCCCTTTTCCGCCTGCATACATATGTCGCCTCGTTGCGATTTTAATTTTGAAATTTATGCTAACAGCAGTTGGAGAAACTGCCGCAGACAGCGGGGAAAACAAGTGGAAAAACAAGTTGGCCATTCTCCAGACCTCAGAAGTACCCTATACATAGATGTATAATATAAAGACTGGGAGGTTTGAGCACTTGGCTCTTAGATAAATTTGTATACCTTGAGTTTCTCTGCAGTCCAAAGTGAGTGCGGAACTGATACACCCACCACAGCAAGGACACTCGGGCAGAATAAATCGCTTGCACTAGCAACTTGGCAGGCGAAGCAGCAGGTTGCCAAGGGGTTGTCCTTGTGGGGTGGAAGGAGTGGGTGGGTCGGCGGGTTAAGGCAAATGAGGCAGCCTTATGACATTATTTGTGCAGCACTTTTTGCCATTCACCACCGCGGTACGGCACTGTACGGTACACCCTCGATATGTCGCCGTTCGTTTGCTGCCTTTTATTCCTGCCTTTTTTTTGGTCGCCTTTGCCAAGGGGCCACGAGTGGCTTCATCAATGGACCGTCGTCATCGGTGTCCTGTTCATCAGCCTCATCAACGCAAAGTAAATATTTGCATAATGTGCAGCTGTGTGTGCCACAGCCACCCACCTACCACCGCCCACCGCCCACCGCCCACCGCCCCCTTTTAAACTGTATCCACATACATACATGCGTGTGTAATTTGTGGGTGGCAATCGGGCGGCAGCAGCAGCACTTGGCATGTTTAATGTTTACTTTACAAAATGCAATAACAGAGACAGCAAACGCAAACGCAACTGCGGTGGAAGGAGGCCAAGACCATGATCAACAAAAACGGCATTTGGCCAGCCTCCAAAAGCGGAGCCCAAACTCGCCCATTAACTGGACGCCCTTAGCGGGCTCATTGGAGTGGATAACAATGTGATCGGTAATTATTCAGAATCGATCTCCAAAAACCCGCTCGAAAACGAAACTCATCACCGCGATGATGACAGGGCGACGTGATGTCATGGACGAGGTTAATCCTGTGGAGTGCTGCCTTTCTGGGCATCTCTTCGAGTGCGTCCAGCGGCGAGCGATGAATCACTATCAATGGAGCCGCTGGCCATGATCGAACGATGGCTGTTACCATTTGGCTTATTGTCCGAAATGGGAAACATTACGGGGAACTCTCCTAACGAACCTGATTGCATGATCTGCGGGAGACGTGATCGGTGAAATGGTACAAAACGCTCTTAAGTGGGCATAATTCGGGTAATAGAAGGCCCAAATTGAAATGGGCAGCTTAGGCGTTCATAATCTAGCTGGTAATGAAAATCAAATCAGTTTTACAGTAACTCCTAGTACTTAACTCCTAACCCAAGGAAAATGGCTTGATTTGGGAAATAGTTTGGCAGCAGAGATGCGCAGCTATTTAAAACATAATAATCTAAGTAGAATTCGGTGTCCGGGGCGTTCCCTGCCGTGAGTACTTCAGATTGCTGCAGTTTCCCACAGTTACTTAATCACCGAGCTCATCATCGAGTGGATACTTGTTCCCAGTGGAACTGAGCCGCTCTGGATAAACCATATGTACCACTTTTCACATTTGTCAAATGCAGACCACCTACTCGAGCAGCTGTCGCAGGATCTCGAGTGACTGGAAGGCGAAGTAGTGTCGAAACCATATCGAAAACGGCGCCACGCCCCCTTTTCGAGGCGCAGGCCTGCGAATGGCACTTCAGGATTCGTCACGAGCGCAACGAGCTTATGTAAATAGACGAAGACGATGAAGGGTGAGTGAAATTGATAGTTGCTCAATGCCATCGACACACTGTTGCTAATTAAAATGGATGATCGATCGCAGGGGCAACGGGGAGGGTGCCATTAAAAGGAAAACAGCCCTTGAGAACCAGTTCCGCGCTGGGAGGGTGACGAAAGTAACGCCTGGTATTATCCTTAAGCCGACTTACCAACACCTCTCCAGGCTCCGATCAAAACTATTCGCCTTTCTTGTGGCACAACGCATTGCAGACGCATCCGGAGGCTGAGGAGCACGCAAATCTCCTGCGACAACATAAATACAAACGTGATTTAGGAGTTGCGGGATCAGCGTCAAAAGTACAGCTGGGATTACAACTGGGATGGATGCTGGATTCCGAGTTGCGAGTTCTGAAATCGCCGCGGGGCTCTTCCGTTTTTTAGGACTCCTGCTCCGGGGGTTGGTCCACGTTGATTAGCCTTCTGCGCACAGCGGAAATGGGTTGGTTCGCAGGGCACAGTGTCCCATTTCTATGAGCACCATTTTTTATAGAGCACATCGCACATCGTACATGCCATAAATTAGGGCCCGAATTGGGTCCGTCCTTTGTTGCGATCCATGTAATTTGGTTTTGGCACGGCCGCCGTCGGGGGTTCATAATCAGGGAATAACACACTGCGCAGGATAATTGCATTCGAGGAGTTGTGTAAATTGTGTTTGATCGGATACAACGGGCAAAGGTTGATTTTTCCAGTGGGTGATCCCCCGACTGCCGTTCGTTACTTGATACAAAACATGGTCCATCATGGGCAGGGAAGGTTTCAGTGTTGCATAAAGCATATTTCTCTAAGATTGGATAAGATACAAATTGGAAAGTAGTAACATCTGCCTACTTTTACATTCATATTTCATGCATATATATATTTTTTCCACAAATACATACACAGCTCCTTAAAACGCATATGAGTCCTTAAAATGGGGGAGTGCTGCGAAATTAGCACTTGGCCCGATCCCAGCAACTAATTGCATTAATATGTCAATATACAAAGGCGAATGACTGTTTATGGCTGAGACTCGAACTCGGACTCGGATGCGGAGTGAGTGTTCGTGCGAGTGCTTTCGTGAATCAGTGTGAGTGTTTACGAGTGTGCACGCCGCACTACTCAAGATTACACAACAACAAAAATTTCGAAAAGTACTTAAAGTTTTTATTTATTTTGCGTCGCTCTGCTCGACACGCACACATAAAACCGGCGGAGAGGAGGAAAAATAATAAAATTGATGAAAGCAGCGCCAGAGGAAAACATTCAGAGAAAAATTAATTCAGTTGCCACCCACTTGGTTGCTTGGCGCGCTTCCCAAAAATGTTTTCTTTTACATTTCGGTGAAAATGGTTTTTACTTTTCGGGAATTCCTATTTTATGATTTATGCCACATATCTAGCCCTTAGCGGCCCATTAGCCTGGCTCAGCCCCAAAGAAAAATGCCCTTTGAAGTGCTACTACCACTTTGTCTTGGGCATTTTCCCCCGTTTCCCCCATTTCCATCCCATTTCAGCGAACGACGTGCTAATTTGGCAAAATAATAAAGCAAACAATTAAAAACACATTCGAGTGTCCATTGCATTGCATCTGAAACATCAGTTGCATACGAGTATGTAAAATTTATGATTACGTGCTGAGAGGGCTAATGGCATCTTTTGGTTGCATTATCGATCATTCGATTTGTTGGAAAATGGGAAAATATTTGTAAATAGTAAAATGAGTTTTCTGCTTACTACTTATGTATGCTGTGAAATATGAACTCTACTTAGGTTTATAGCTATTTATATCACCTAGCCGATGTGAAGTATGTGAGTTACCAAACGGATGGGCCTTGTACATTCCATTTCGATGTTTTATTGTACTGAAAGAACTCCCAGGCAAATGTAGTGATGTTGCCGCCAAAGCCTTGATATGCCGGATTATAAAGCACGCCAGATCTGCCCCAAGCAACTGATTGCTCATATCAACTAGCTGTGGCAACTGGAACCCCCCGAACCCCCCCCCCCTCCCCCCCCTCGACCGCAATGTGCAATGCAAATGTGGCACAGGCACTGGGCGCACCCACTCGCTGCCAGTGTCCAAAAATTTAATTTATGCGCGGGCAATTAAACATGCATCATTTACGTTCGCATCTGAACGCGAGCGACATCGACATGATTCGACGGAGGCGGCAGCAGCGACACGAGCGCCCCTCCCCACGTACACTGAGAGAAAATAGTTCTTCCTTGGTCATAAGAAACTCGGCAGGACTGCCATCAGTATGGGATACCGAGATACTAAGAAGCTTACATCGCTGCAACAATACGTTTAGCACATTTGGTAGTGATAGTGCCTACTTTTCTCCCCGTGCATAATCCCCAATGCTACCCTGCATCCGAGCCCATACATCTCTCAACACTTGGCGCAGCGGCGACTGGAAGTCGGGACTGGAACGGGGACTGGCGGGCGAAATAGTGGGCTCCACATGACATCTTGGCATTGTCCGTTCGCCAACGCCCCATCATTTGTCAATATTAACTTTAATTAGCAAATTTTCGTTCTTGTGGCTTCATTTTATGTAGATTCAGTGCCCCGATTAACTTGACATAGTCGGCGACCACTTCCTCCTGGCATTCTAATGAATCACAATTTGTTTTATTCGATTGGGCAGCAGTTTTTCCATTGCTCCAGTCCACTCAGATCGTTTATATTCATTGCCAGCGGGAAAGTTCGTTTTTTGTGGGTGGGAAAGTTATATTTTTTATGGAAAGCTGAATGGGAACGTCACCCTCACCGCTGTTAATTGGGTAACTTGTATTTAATTAACACCAATGAATTGAGAAATAAGTGAATAGGTTGCATTGGTAATTGCCCATATATACTCGTATTAGTATCTCGTATCTTGTTCTAATCATAATTGAAGTTTTATAAATGAGAAGTATGTGACTAAGCATTTTGCCGCATTAGAGGGATGTGCAGGTAGTTATTTTATTTCCCACACATGTTTGCCACTCCAAGTAGCCATTTATTGATGAATTTTTAATAGAACATTGCCGAAAAGCCTTTTACTTGTTGAGCGGCGCACCTTTAACGCATCTCTGTGTCAGTTTTTCCCCATTTTGTGAAAGCGGCTCAAATGTGTAACCAAAACAGAGAAGGTGGTAGCGGCAGCCGCAGCCGAAGAACGTGCGAAATCCGAAATGAATTGGTAATTTATTATGCAATGTCATGGCTTTCATGTGGGCCAAAACACCAGAGCATCAGAGCACCAGTACACCAGAACAGCAGAACAGCAGAAACGCAGAGGAGGAAGACGGAGGAATGGAAAGCTGTGGGCTAATTAATGACCAAATGGATCTGGTCATGTCAGCGCTTATCGTCGGCGTCCGGTATCGACAACATTTGCCAAATTAATGCAAATCATGCAAACACCAGAAGATCCAACCGTCGAGTGAGGAGGATGATTCCCATTCCGATTCCGATTCCGACGACGATGATGGTGATGATGATGCAGTGGGTCCGGTATCAATACGCGCCTAATGAGTCAAGTGGCCGAAAGGATTTTCGGTGGGTGCGGATGCCGATGCCAATGCCAATGCGGTTGTATCTTTGTATCTCCGTATCTCACTGTCTGGCCGAGAACCCATGCCAATGTCTAAATCCCCCAAGCCAGATAAATTGTGTTTTCGAGGGCATTACTGTGGCAAATGAATGAATCACAGGCCACAGGCTCAGTAACAATATGTTGACAATAAGTTGGGGTCAAGACGGGGCTAAGATAAGGCCGAACCTGCTTTCCATATCGCAGATGAGTGGACCGCACAATGGCCAGCAACAAATACACAGTTTCGCCATTTGCCGCTATCAATTCATCCATCATTCGTTTCATTCATTCATTCGTTCGGGCGGTTATTCATTAAGTCATGGCCAGAAGGGGCGTGGTCATGGCTCACAAAGGTATATTATATCCCACGTTGGCATTAATCACGTGACAATTGAGCCGATAGGCGAAATGAGATGCGTTTTCCATCAACGGATGGGCAGTCTGAATCGTCCTTAATTGATCGATGCAAAATCCTCATAATTTCTTAGTAGCTTAATTAGTCTTTTAGTTTTATGTACAAGAAATAAATTTATTTTCAACTGAATTTCCTCGACTTTCTTTGGCACAACAATGTACTTAAGAAATGTGGGTCATTGCAATGCCTTCAGTTGGCCAAATTGCAAGTTCAAGTCACCAAGTCACCAGATAAGAAGGCATGTAAAGCTGCAACCGCAACATCTTTTGTGTACTCTGTGATCCCCAGAAAACACAATCCATTCATAAAGACAAACATCGCAGGAATGAGGTGCCAGAAGTGAGGTTGCCCTTTTGTGAAAGTGTGAAATATTTGCGAGAGATGCCCAATGAATATCTTTCGCACTGCCGCTATATTTTCGTCTTTTGTATTTTGAGATTCAGATTCGGATTCGTACGGCTTTCTGGCTTTCTGGCATTCTGGCTTTCTGGCTTTCTGGTGAAATGGCCTGACACTTGACGTGGCCGAACATGGGCGGAACAACAGGCGGAAGGAGTGGAATCGCTGAGTTACGCGCATCCAATGGCCATAAATAAATGCGAAATGCATTAAATGCCGCGCACACAACAGCCAAACAACAACGAACAACCAACCAGCCAGCAATCCAACAACAATCATCGGACATGGGGACAACTTCAGCTCGATTCCCGCATCGCACGTCCCCGTAATTAATTAAAGCATTAAGTGCTAATTTTACGACAACTCGATTTGTGCGTTGGCCCCCTTCCAACTCGCAACTCGCAACTTGCAACTTGCAACTCGCAATTTGCATGCTGCCATCTCACCATCTCACCATTGCATCTACGGACATCTCGCCATCGGAATTTGGCAGCCGCTGAATAAAAAAGGAAAATTTGAAGGGGATGCAAGTGTCGTCTGTTGGGAAATGGGAATGGCAGCGTGACTCACGCCACGGATTGATTGGCATATCGGCCGGATGAGATGGACAGGTGATCCTTGGGCCGCCCGAAAATCCAATTCAAATTTTAAATAATTTACAATAACTTTTTCCATATGAGCGGTAAGAAAATTCCATATATACTTCTTACTAATGGGTCTAATCCTTTATGTATTACTTTTGGCATTTGAAAGACAATTAGCTGTTAGTTTTGGAGACATTTCTTATAATGTTACATCCATTCGAGTATCACGTTTCCACCGCCTGGAAAGCCGTGCACCTCGGCGCTTTCCCCGAGTTTTCCTGCCCAGTGTCGACTGTCAAACGTCAAACGTGGAGTCGCCTGTCAGCCAGACACTCGTCAGATGGAAATGAAGATGGAGACGCGGACGAGCCGAGATGTGGCTGGAAGAAGTTGGCCCATGCCAATGGAACGGTCTCCCCAAAGGCAATAACAACAGCAACATCAAGCGGGACAACAACAACAACTGTTCGAGTGCTCAACTGTCGCCAAGATTTTCATCTGAGTCTTGGGTTTTCCACTCGCCACTTCCCGATTTTCCCTGCTGCTGCGACTTGTGCCTCCCCAAATCGCTGCAGTTTGCAGTTCATATTTTCACTGGCCTTTGTTTGCTTTGATGTTATTTTTAAAAAGGCGGCATAGTCGGGAAAATCAGGGAAGTCGAGGGGTTGAGACAACATAAAAATGCTCATTTGTTGTTGCTGTCACAGGCGGAGACTCCCTGGTAATTAATCATATGCATTTGCTTTCATTAGCAAGTCAACAAGAAAAAATACTCTTCGGCGCATCTTGCGGATGCGGTGATGGCTTATCGAACAAAAAGCCACTCGGATATGGGAAGTAGGTTAAACAATGGCTGGGAAGGCCACTAAGTATTAGAACCAACTGCAAACATCGTGAAATTATTTATTTTATTAAGTGCAAGAAATCCGAATATGAAAATTATGGATACAGCAGTATAAAATCCATACAACCCTGAGCTAATTTTAGGTTAATATATCGCCCAATAAAGCACGGATCTTTTTTCGTTCCCCATTTGGCTGCCACAACAAATGGGAGTTCTTAGTCATCGGAAAACACAATGGATTAAGCATAGAGAGGAAGTAATGAGGGGTATTAATCAGTTGGCCCAAAGCTTTGTGCATTTATAGTTGGCCATTAAAGGATTACAAACGCTGAGCGCTTTCCTGGCCAAAGTTCCTCAATCTCCTCGTTTGCCATATAGCCCAAGTTTATCTGGGGGATTATTGGAGAGTGGGAAAGATCGGAATCGTTTGCTGGAATGATCACCGAGTCGGGGCAGACCACAGAATCGGAAAAAGATTTCGATTTCACAGAGCCATAAATTTGGCCCTTTGCATACGCTATCCAGGTAGAGAAACCATTAAATTTGTAGCACAATTGTTGCGAAAATGTCTGTAATTACGGCAGTGGCCATGGAAACTGCGACAGAGGGTTGCACTCGCATTCTCGACTGCATTTCCGATTGTCCAGGATGTTCGAGGACACGAGAGTGTTGGTAAATAATTGGTTATGGCTCTCCGAATGGCACACAATATGCAGGCCATGCCGGAAAAATCCGAAAACAAATGAAACAAATGAAACAAAATACTCCATAGGTGGAAGGGGAAGGGGAAGGGGATATTCGGGAGTGGTTCGCTTTGATTCCTCGATACCTCGATTCCCCGATTGCCCGATTCCCCGATTCCTCAGTAGTTATCTACGCATTTCTCCATTCTGACGTCTGTCAGCCGCATTTTATATGGCCCGATGCGTGTGCGTGAGCGTTTTGTTCAATTAATGCCTGTAAATTTGCCTAGAAATCACATAAATCCTGCTGGTGAAATGGAAACTCGCCTGAGTTATGAATTCAATAAATAATAAATGAACATTTTCTAGGGAGCCTCGTTCGCCCAGAATAAATTTGTTCAATATAAGGTGCAATAAATAATTATAACAAATTTTTGGCTTTGCATAGTTTAATTGTAGGTAGCCTATGGTGCTGAATAACAATTTCGTGATGGCCCTATTACCAAAAAGTTTACTGATTGAAAATTGAGATTGTTTATTTACTTAGATGTTTTCTGAAGTATTCATGCATTTCATTGAACTTTGTTCCATCTCCACACTTCCTTCTTGGCAATTTCCCCCAATCGACGGCCATGCACTTCCTTATGCAAATGAACCTTGTGCTTGATTTTCATCGGAGATCATTAATCTTAATTCCGAATATGCCACACAAAATCTTTGTAAGTATAATTAACCGCCAATGCACTCGAAGGCAAGCCAATCCCAAAAAGCCATCAGCAGCAACAGTTTCCAGTGACATCCATGAGCTACTTACGCGGATGAGTTCTACTTAAGCCTGTTTGCGCAACAGCCACTCACTATGTGTTCCGAAGACATTTTCGGCTGCGGAGGAATGTTAATGCCACAAATACGGCAAAACATATTCCGAGTCATTAGGAGGAGTCCCCCGACTTCCAAGGAGGGTTGGCAAACATGGCACAAGGTGAACATCAATTTTGAAACATTTCCCCAGTGCTCGAAACAGTTCAAATCGATGTCGATGGACCCGCCCCTCAGGGGATAGCACTGAAAAATATTTGTATACTACATTGAAGATATTGACTTATAAAATCAACTATTTCTACTTTTATTTGATAAAAAAAAAGCTACTCTTTCTTTTAGGAAACAGTCAAGTAGCACAGCCTAATATATTTCGAAATTCGACATCAATTTCTTGAAGTGTACCATTCCGTATCTGAGGCCTTGCTGATTTGTAGGTGTTGTCGTCTTCATCTCGCCAGTTTAGCTGGCCTCTGCGATTTACACTGTGGCCACACAATTATGCTCATCAACATCCGTCAGTTTCCTCGGCGGTGGAAAAGTGTTAAGTAATGAGTTAATCTGCAACAAGACTCGCATGATTAAGTGCTCTGGGCCTGTTCGCACTCGGAAGGAGCTGGAGACTTCGGTTGGGGATGGGGCTGGGGTTGGGGTCGAGGTGGAAGTGGAAGTGGATGTGAATTCCGAATCGAAATGGAGGTGGGCGAGTTAAACGGGAGGTGGTTGCCGCTGAGAGTGGCTCTTTAAATAGATTCGTTCTGACCAGGCCTTGAGTTCACTGTGGAATGCGCTTTAATTCCGCTAAATTCCCATGGGGACTTGGTCTTGATACAGATTTGAAGTGCACCATCTGAGTAAGACCAGTAATCTCAACATATTTATAAGGCAGATTATGCTTATATACATATGTACGTGTATTGCATGTTTCGTCCCACTGTGCGATGGGCCACTGATAAATTATGATTGTGGCTGAGCAGATTGAGCAGACGATTTGCTCGAATGCTGAGCCGCGCTTATTATTTATCACGCAAATTGAGTTAATGTGGCTGAGATTAAGGACTAGCTGCGATCACAGGGCACCATAGATCATTCCACCTCCGGACATCGCCTACCACCGGCCTTATCAATTTGATAAATTACGATATAGATACAATGGAGCTCCGGTATCTATGTAGGTGAGTGTGGCGGTGGGGGGAGGCGACCCGGCCCCGAGTGAAATGTGGTCAACGGAAAAGTGTAGTAGCCCCTAACTGTGATTGACACAATTGGGCGCACCATAAACGCAGCAGTACAGTGGAGCCCATGGTTTATGATCGCCACAGACAATGATCAATTACAATGGGCAATCTGAACCATAAATATTGTCAGTTTGACGGCAGCGAAAAGTAAAAATAAGGAAAACCAGCCCGATGCGTCGATTTTCCTTTATGCCGAAACTCCAATTAAAACTGAGATTATGATGGAGCACTGTAACCCAAAGAGAGGCAACAAAACAAACTGAAATCAACAAGAGACATACATAACTAAAATAACTGGAAAAGTGAACTGCATCCACGCTAAGTTGCAGTATTTTTGAGGAAGGTGAACCCACAGCGAGCCATAAATTATAATTATCGACGAGATTAACTCTTTGCCGCGCCACTTAACTGCGATGACACACGCTCCCCAGACGTCTTCCAAGTGCGACAGAGGGGGCTGATCGGAGAGCGAGACGGGGAGACCGCAGAGGCGGCTCAGGCCGAAGACGCGTCTTCTGCTGGAAGAAAGCAGCCGCAGATAAGCTACAGAGACGACACTAAATCGTGTGCGATAGCAGCGAGAAAGATGCGTATTTCGAGAAGGGGTAGACGCACCCATCACCTATAACTAAATACAAACATTACATGTAGTGGAGGGATTTAAATATTCCGATAAGTAATAGTGTGGCTAAGTAAACTTATATAAATAAGACCTAAAAACAACTTATTGTAATGGTATGATATACACCCAGGACTCCCTTCTTATTTAATGTCGTTCTTCGGCTGAAGTTGTCATGTCATTACCCCTTCGAAAATACCTATCGACGATAATTCCAATCTTACATGACACATTCCCGCATAAAAAGCAGAGAGAGGTCGGATGAAGGGTTGCAGTTGGTAAAAACAAAAATAAAAGTTATATTGCAGGAAAGAACAGAACTTGTATCTCCCCGAGGAGCATTCTTTATTTTTTGGCGATAACTTTAGCCGGACTGCCGGCGGCTACTTCAATTGATATTTCCAGGCAAATAAAACGCAAGAAGCTCGAAAAATTTATGACCCCCTGTGGTTTTATCGACGCCTCTGCGACAGCAGAACCCTGATTCCGATTCGGATTCGGATTCGGATCGGTGCTGCGTTCATCCGACGATTGAAATGCGAGCGAAAGACACGGGCATCGAATCCGACATTGTCACACAGCCAAACAAAAACTGTAATAATCATAATGGGGGAAGCAGAACATCGTTTTTTGTGTCTTTTAGCTCGAATTTGCCATGGCGATGAGTCGAGTTCGAGTTCTGGATTTGGGTCTGGGAATTCTGTGTCCCAGACCAGACCCATTTCATTCAGTGCGCACTTCATTCATGGCTGCGATTCGGGATGCCCTCAGCCCTGTAACAGTATATGTATCTGTATCTGTATACGCATCTGTATCTGCATCTGTATCTGCATCTGTAGCTGCGACTCTATCTCGTTGCGTTGGTAATTTTCAATTTTTATAGACATCTTGGGTCGCCGACACTCTTGACCTGCAGATAAAGATTGTTTCCTACCCCAGCAAGACCTCGCCTCACTTTACTTATCCTCCCGATCCATGACACGCCACAAAAGCTAATGCTTAATTATGGCAAATTGCAAATAGAGGCCGTAAAAAAATTAACACGAATTTCATTTGTGTGTGCAGCACACCCAGTTCCGCTGCACCGTCGCCGGCTAAATATTTTAATTAGCTCCGACGATCATTAAACTTGGGCGGGGAAAACTGAGCGTTTTACGATCTGCCAGAAGCAACAGCTACAACTCGCCACTCAGCGAGCTGTGTTCTTGTGTCGAAAGAGTTTGCACAATGGATCGCCCGAAACGACAACGCACTAAAACTTAATCATGAAACCCAGTCGGCTAACTGGAACATAAACAGGGATCACGGATCAAGCCTGGCAATGAAATTCGAAGCACATTCTTTCGGCCACAAGGGGATTAGTCAACAAACTTTGGGAGTTTACACATCTTTCTGTAAGGTATTTTCGCCCCACGAGGATTATTTTCCGTCGAGACGAAGTCGCATAAAAGTCAGGCGTCTTCTAGGGGTCTTAACTTTCCAAACTGTACGATAAGATACAACAAGATAGAATGCTATAGTCGAGTTACCCGACTATCAGATACCCGTTACTCTGCTAGTGGAAGTGCAAACGAGAAATTTCAACAAATTTCGGTAGAAATTGGGGAAAAAGTAATAATGTGAAAAAATACTGAACAACTTTTTTAAGATGTGAGCGTTAGAGTGGGCGTGGCGAAATTTGAAAACAAAACTTGCGCTACGTCTATGTCTCTGGAAGCTGCATGCTTAATATCAACATTCTAGCTCTTGTAGTTCCTGAGATCGAGGCGTTCATACGGACAGACGGACGGACGGACAAACGGACAGACGGACGGATAGACGTACATGGCCCGATCGACTCGGCTATTGATCTTGATAAAGAATATATATACTTTATATGGTCGAAAACGCTTCCCTCTGCCTGTTACTTACTCTTCAACGAATCTAGTATACCCTTTTACTCTACGAGTACCGGGTACAACATAATTAATAATTATTTCATTTTAGCCTTCTTAATTGGGAGTAGTCTTCATAGTGGGTGTCTTAGAAGATAGATTATGAGCAATCCTGTTCAGAGCTTCCAAGAAAACATTGGGATGACCAGCATTATCGTCATCACCATCATCGTTATGAGCAATATCATCAAAATCAATGATGGCCGGTGCTTCCTGTATGTGTTTGGGCTACTCAAGTCGATCAATCGCCCGAAACGCATAAGACCGCGATGTCTGCATCTCCGCTTTTTTATAAATTCTCAAATTATCAGTTTATGGCTGCTTTTAGTTTTATGAACCGATCACGTACTAACCATTCAGACGCGATCATTTCGCCAGCGCCTTTGCCATTGCCAACGGCACTGCTCAAATCTGTCCCTCTTTCGCGGATCGGTACGGTGGTCGATCGCTAAGACGAATCCTGCTTTCATGGATTTCCCTAAAACAAACATAAGCTATACTGACAAGTATAAACCATGGTGCACCCTGTGCACCCATAACCAGTGTAGATGCTTAGAATGTCTAAAATTGAATGGGTATCTGTTAGTGTGGGTGATCACTGCAATTCTATTTTCGCTCCTTTCTAAGGCCCCTCCGCGATCCCTTTTCTCCCAGAACCGCCGTGCGAATCTTCTGCCGACTGGCTCCCCATATCTATATCTGAATCCCCTGCGCGGAGGCCTTTGTTATTTTGTTATTGTGGTTGGCGGAGTCGATCCGCATTTTTATCGGCTGCACAGCTAATTAAAAGTGAAAAAGAACGTCGAAGAGGCCAGACTGCGGTTCCCGAGGGTCTTCGTGGCGCTGTTAGTTTGGCAGAAATTTAACAAATTATTTAATGATAGATGGTTCTCAAATTGACCGGCCGTCTGTCTGGATGGCTAACAATGGGTTATTGGCGGTATTAAGTGATTAGACGAGGGGCGCGGGGATGAGGGGCTTGTTTTGGGATTAGCTACGGCTAAAGCCCGATGAACTTTCAATCGCGATTCAATGGTACTCGAAAAAATGGAAATGAAATGCTCACATGAAAGCATGAAAGGGGCAGGCATTAAACAAACAAATGACAATTTGAACATTTCGTAATCCCCCAGTGTCGCACAATTGAAATATGTAATTAATTATGCCCATAGGCGGTGGTCGCCTGCTGTTTATTTTCTGCTACCAGAAAACAACTAAAATGGAAACCGAAAAACAACAAACATTTTTTTTTTCGATAGAAATCTACAAAACTATTTGCCACACATTGGAAAACGTTGGGGGTTTGGGACTTTTGGATTGTTAGATTGTTGGATTGCTGGATTGTTGGTTTGTTGGGTTTTCGGAGGGACCGCCAGCAGCTTTAAAAGCGTCGCTGGCTTTTTGTTTTTGTTGCTGCTCATATTTCGATTTTAATGAATCCACTCTATGATTATCTTGATTACGAAACTGCTGCCCAAACCGAAAAAAGCGCCACACAAATAAACCATTCAAATGAAATACTCCCGCCCACTCAAACAAAAAGCTGAATGCACGACTGAATGCATGAAGAGTTATCGCCATCGCCATCGCCGTCTCTTTCTCCGCTATTGCCGTCTCGCCTGGTGGTCTCTCCGGCGGCGAACTACTGAAAATATTAATTAAAAGCCATAAAAAGCAACAAATGTTAATAAGCAGTTATCATCGCCTGCACATCGAAATCCAAATTCAAACGAAATTAAACCGAATGCTAATTTTACAAAACATTTGCAAATAAATGTGCTCTAATTTTGGATGGAATAGGGTACCTTGGATCGTTTGGTTGTAGGAGTAGGATGGCTCAAGGACTTACAAAGGAGTTATAACTAAAGTATAGAAAAGTAAAGTATTTACGCATAGCTTAAAAGTGGCTTTACCAAATGCAGCCCTGTATAATTATTCATTTTCAGTAACTACCAGTAGCAAATTAGAAATCCCTCAGCTCATATGTATGTATGCTTATAACAATACACCGATTTTGCTTGTTTAGTTTTGTAATTAAACACAAAAACAGTCATTATTTGATATATACGTATAATTCACTCAAACTTTGTTATTTAGCCAATATATTTGTTATTTCATGTTCATTTCATTCCGGCCATCAGAATACAGTCGCTGATTTCTATTGTTCGAGCTAGTTAAACTTTTATTGACTTTTAATTTCATTTGTTGTATTCAGTTTATGCTAATGGGATTACCGTTTTATGGAGAAGCTGCGGCATTTTCACGCATATTTTTGGGACCAAAGGGATTAGAGAGTGTGTGTGTGATAGATGATGTGTGAACGGCATGGACTTGCACTGCCAACAAGCCACCTTTAAAAGGCGTAATATTTTATTGACACTCTCGGGAAACTTTTTAATTACAATCATAAGTCATTGTGGAAAGCATAGAACAGCACTCCTGCCCATAAATTTCACACTTAACTCATTTCCTGCTCATTATCATATATCCAGCAATTGTACAGACCTCAGACGCAATCTCAATGCGTTCTGGGTTGGGCTTTCGGTTTTCTGTTTTCTGTTTTCGGGGAGGCTCAATCGTATTGGTACACTCGGCGAAACAAAGACACCTTTACGATCACGATACTTTTACAGCCGCTTGAATTGCTGATAAGGCTGATAACCATTTAACCATTGGAATGAAAGATGTTTCATAGTTATATGTTTATGAAACGATTATTGAGTAATTTGGGTGATTTTTTTCGAGTGTGTGGCATGGGAAATGGGAAGGCAGAAGCATCCACACTCGCGGCCTGTCCAAAAAACCCACTCAATAGGGGTTTGGCACTCGAGTGGGCGTTCGGCGTCTTCGGATACGTGGTGCGTGTGTGTGTATCTGTATCTTTCGGACGTATTTCGTATCTGAGTCCCCGCATCCTCTGTGTCATCCTCGTGCGTTGTTTGTCCACGGGATTTGTGGATGGGCGGCTCCCTGGAGATGTTGGGGAAGGTAATCATGCTGTCACAGTCGCTAATTTCAATTATCTTGAGTGTGCACGTATACGTAATTTGTTTACTTTTGAGCGCACAAATGGCCCGGGAAATGAAAAGAAGGCAGCGCATCCTTCCAATAAAGTTAAGCACGTACATTAAAGTGCATTTATAAGTTTCGTGAGCTTCACCTCGCCTCGCCCCGCCCCGCCTCACCTCCCCTCTCATCACATCTTTTTCGGCTCTGGCTTGACAATCAAAATGTCATTTCATTTCGTTTGGAAGCTCGCAAATCCGCAATTGAGACGCAACTTACATGTCATTACCAAGGCTTAAAGCAAGCGACATGACAGACAAACAGTCAGTCGGTAGACTGTGTGACAGAGAGGGGGCGGGCTGGTGGGAAAGAGAGGGCGCTAGGGCCAAACATGACAAAGGCAGTGTCAACATTTCAGCCTAGATAATTCAGAATGCAGCGCCGTGTTGCCAAACTTCTTGGGCTCTCTGTTTTGGTAAGGTCATCTGTTGGTAGGCTTAATCGGGCCAGCTTAAGATGTGAATATTTTGGGTGTTGCGGGTGTAGATCGCACATCCAGGCTTGTATCTCTCGGATAGTCAGCAAATGGCATTCCTTTTACTTTAGTTGGGTAAGAGATATAAATACATAGGTACATTATAGTACTATATCGGATGGACAACCGCGCTGCAGCGTTGCCCAACTTCACTGGAGTGCTAATGAAGCGTGGCAACCGGGCTCAGATATCTCGCCTTCCAAGCAGAGCAACTCGGCCTGGCTGTAAATTGGCCAATTATCAGCATTTGAAATATGGTTTACCTGCCACGAATTCTCTCTTTCCTCTACCTGGATTCCTCGCCTCTATAAGAGGTGAGCGGCAGTGGGAATCGGGATCGGGATCGGAGAATCGAGGGACTTGAGAAGGCAACAAACTCTCATACGCCGTACGCACTTTGACCTTTCTTTCTGGCAGAGACAATGCACATTGTGATGCACTCTGAGATGGGGAATGGAAATGGAGAGGGGAAGGGGAAGGGTAAGGGGAACGCACACCTGCCCGCTCCTAAATGCACGCACAGTTCCTTTATAGGAAAGGTACACACCTTTATTTTACACTTCCCCGCCAGTCGAATGTATCTGTATCTGTATCTGAGCACCGGCATTAATGAACCGACTTCACACTCGGCCGAAAGACTCTACCTGGAGGAAAAGTTATTGATTATTTAACAAACGCTGGGAAATTAGGCAGCGATTTATAGAGGAAAGCCCTTTCGGATATGCACTTTGATAAATTAATACAATATCGTCTAGCTGGCCATTCAATTGATTTCGAAATTCATTAGCGCGCAGAGGCGTCTAGATACTGGGACACTGTCCACGAACGGGTCTCCACTTTGATTTCTATTCATCGCATTGTGAAACGGATCGTCTAGAACTGTGTCTGGCTTTATTGCAGTTTGGAAATGGATGAGCTAACAGCTGGAGAGTGAGTGGGGCACTCGAGCAGATTAGATACGAAATGGTCGCCCCTTTGGAGCTATTCTTTCGACTCTCTTTTGGCCAGTGACAGAGGGTTGAGGGGACGCAGTGGAGCCAGGGGGCAATAAAGCGCAACAAGTAGGGATTATCCGAGCTGGAAATGTTTTCCGATTCGGATTTTCGGTTGGAAACTATCGAGGCTGAGCGGCACAAAGGCTGGCAATTTGTTGGCTTGACAACGTGAAAAAGAGTTGAATGATCGAATAAACATGGAGAAGAGCTGAAGATAAACAAGCTTAACTGGGAAATGGATGTGGCACGGTGTTAAAGACCGTCTGAATGTCGATTTGTTGTGTTCGTAAGTGCAGCAGATTATTAATGGCACCTTTTAACCATAACCAAATAAATACTGGACTGTGCTGCATAATTCCATAATTCCATAACTAAAAAATGTAGAAAAGTACACCGTGTTCAACATCCCTTACTGGAACAGTGAAGGATTCATGTTCAAGGAGTCCTGAAAGTCCTTTGAAGTACATTTATACATATGTACATTGTGCATATCTCAACACTTCACACCCACTCCATTTGCATAGCAACATGAAGATGCACCATTCCGAACGTTCCACCCGCAATGTTGCCGACCAGACGCACGTGGATCGCAACGAGTGAGCATGGAACAAAACAATACGAAACGGCAGTAAACAAAGGCCAAACGCGTTCCACAGCATGCAACAAGCGGACGATTCGGGACGAGTGTTCGGCTCGGAACGGCGCACGAAGCGACGCTGCCGATGAGAAACGAGAATTCGTTCCTCAGTCGCATTTCGATTGTCAGCCGGTTCGCATGTGCCGCGGGTGCAGATACAGTGCATAAATCCGTATCCGTTCGAACCGTCGGGTTCCGCGCGTCGTCGTTCCGGGAAGCGGCGGACTTAGTGGCGCCGCCATGGACTCAGATTCAGATTCTAGCGCATAAGAAACTCGGAGGAATAGAAAATACTGTGTGTGCCCAGAGAAGAAGATCCGAAAGATTGCGCGTATCGCGAAATGAGTGCGAATCTATTTTAAATGGTGTGCAATTAAGGAGGCGAAACGAGAATACTTGACAAAATGCATTTGTGCGAGATGCGTGGCATGCCGCAGCGGTTGCAGCCGCAGTGTTTAACCAACGAAAGCGCAATTCAAATGAAAATCAAAAGTAAAATCAAAAATAAAACTGCCAGCGAGATCAAACGCCGACACAGAAACAATCGAGATCTTCATGGGGAGCGGCTAAAAATAATGCCAGTCGATCGGAGTCGACGCTCGGTATTCCCACTGCTGCTGCTCCTCGCGGGATTAAACGGATTAACTCAAGTCGGAGCGCTCAAGGGTAAGTGTCAACAGATGCGAGATGCGCGATGCGAGATGCGTCCAGCTCCAGAGTTGCATTTGCAGCGCAGGGTTGCACCGTTCGCTGGCATTGAAGGGCAATATGACGAACTATTTCCACATGCAGCCAGGGAAAATCCTTTGCGATCGCATATGAGTTGCCTCCCCCTGTCGCTGCACTCCCCATTTATTTATTAGCGTCATTTGTTTCCATTTACGTTTTTTTGTTGGTCGACTCCGTCTTTTGGCTATTTTTGGTTGCAACACACGCGGCCCGACCGAACAACAAAGTGAAATTAAGGCACTGCGGTTTATTTATGCCTGCAACGTTCGCTAATGGATTTTAAGGCCGCTTCATAGACAACGCGACATCGACTCTGCCCACAGACCCATTATTCATGCCTCTCTCTCCCGATTCTCATTAGAGATGCACATACTGGGGCGACTTTTCGGATGCGCGTAGCTGGATGTTTGGGTTGCACGTTTGGCAGGGCATTGCAATCGGTATCGTAATTCCGGAGATCTCTCAGAAGTTCTCTGCAGGTTGGGCAAGGTTAAGAAGTATCTATTAGCTTGGATACTTTTAAGAACAATGTGGCTTATTCCCTCCCCTTATCACGACATAAACGAAGACAAAAAACTGAACCCACTTAGGGATCACATTTGGGAAAACGAAATACAACTGCCAAAGAATACAGAGATCGTGTTACACATCGAACCCAAAAACCAAAGTGAACAAAATGCATATGTGGAAAATGAGTTGGATGAGGGTAAATCGAAACACAGAAAACGTAAGCCCCTAAGGGAGGATCTCGGGAAAGATTACTCATCAAAACCAAAAGCAAAAGCAAAACCAAAACCAAAACCGAACTTTAGATAAATGAGTAATGAGTTCGGAAGACTAATCAAGCGAGTGTAGTTTCCCCGCACCAATCTCGCAACTGATTACAGGAAAATCAAACAAAGAATCGAGTCTGTGGCTTTTGTGGTCGGGATGGCAAGTTCAAAACGAAAACTTGGGCGAAATGCTTTGAGGTTGGCGGGCTAAGGAATGGGAGTTGGGCAACGCTTGTGAGTTGGACCCTTTGGCGATTTCATGGCTCTATAGCGCCGCCGATAAAACATATATCTAAATGAGCTTAAGTCGTCACACCCCTTGCAACGCTGAGAATGTTGTAATCTAATGCTTATTAAACGCTTTTTAATGCCAAGCCAACGACGCCCAGTCCGCCGATATCGTCCATGGACACACGCAACTCGCATTCGGACTCGGATTGGGATTGGAATTGGGATTGGGATTGGGATTTTTGAATTCGGATTTCAGTAAACACTTGAACACGCAACCTGAGGCTGTGCGGCGCTGCAACACAGCAACACCAAGTATCTGTATCTCAGTGTCCCCATCCCGAACAGCCCGATGTGACGTGGCAAGTGTTGCACGCGACGTCGCCCGTTTGATATAATAAATTGTATAAAATTATCTGCACCGGCACACGACAGGATTTGGTTCCTCACTTCTGGTGGTGTGTGACCAGCGAGATCCAGTTAGCAGCCCAGCCTTTGGGCTCTTAGGTGGTGGTGGGTCAATCGCAGTCGGCTTGAGAATCTGTCGGGGTCATAAAAATTATCGCCCTCGACACAAAGTTGCAGGGTTGACAGCAACCTTGGCAACCTTCTAATGCCACTCTGGGGAGCGTTTTTCCAGCTAACTGGACTGACTGCACTTCTCTTTTTGTTTCTGAGACCGGGGGTGGCAGTCTCGCCTTTCCTTTGTCTTGGCCGTTTATGTTGGCATTTTTTTTTTGGTTTTTTGTGTTTTTTTTTTTGGGCAAAAGCCTTTCGGCTCTGGTGCAATTTTCTCATGTGCATTATGCGAAAATTGGGCTAAGTAGCGGTCCCTGGCTTAGTTTTCCTACTTTCCCGGGCGAAAGAAATGGAGTCAAGTGCTGTGGCAGCTCCGTAGCATGTTATTTGTTCAATCACATGATTGCCCTACCAATCGCCCGGCACTCAACGAGCTCTCCCATTTGCTCCCAGCTGCAGGCTAGATAATGAGGGGTATGGATACCATGGGATACTACTACTTGCACCGATACGTTGGCACACAGTTTGGGGCATGAATGTGATTGAAAGTCGGCCCGATGTGGGTGGAGGTGTTGCACGTCGGCTGGCGAAAGGTCTGGCGGATAGCGACTTCCAGTACTTCTAGGAATATTTGAAAATACCGACTAGCACAGGAGTGGAATGTTCCTAATTTTATGCAGCTCTACTTCTAATAACAAAACCAATGTGGTTCGAATTCCTCAGCAAACATATCGCCACTCCTTGGGGAAAAAGCATTTACTACTAATTGCAACCACGCTTCCACTGGCTTCAGTACGCCTTTTCTAAGAGCACTCGATCTCGAGTCGCCTATTTGCCAGCCAAACAATAATTAATTATTTAAAACAACAGGCTTACGACGGCGGCCAGAACTCAGAACCCAGAACCCAGAACTCAGAACCCAGAACCCAGAATGCAGAATGCAGGGTCCAGAGACAGAGACATTGGCCTGGAAGTCTGGAAGTCTGGAGGTCTGAAAGTCTGAGAGGCGAGTTGGACATGGTGGACATGGTCAGCTGGGTAGTCGGAGCCAAGTTTTGCCTACGCAAAGATTTTTGTTATTTCTTGCTTCCTGGAGATCTGGAGACCCAGCCTGACAGCCCAGCCAGTATATATATGTGGGTATATCTGGGTGCTTGGGTGCTTGGGTGCCGTACTTGATATAGCCGTGGGTTTTTATGTACATTTATGTACAGTCGTTGCTCGGCTGTGATATTAAAAATAAAGGAAAATTAAGCCTGGCAGCCGCGTAAAATGCAAACTTGCATCCGAAATGTTGCAGTTATGCCAGTTGGCGTTTAAAGCCGTTGCTGTTGGCCACATTTTTGCATGCAATGCAATGCAAGGCAATGCAATGCAGTGCCTGGAAAATGGTTATTCGTTTTTCGAGAAGGCGTTACTGCTGGATTTTCCGAAAAGTTTTTTCGGCCCGTTTATATTCGTTCGTGGTGCTTAGCTCGGAGCAAATCGGAGCCCAGCTTGGTGAGAAAAAGGTTCGCAAATTGCATTGGAAATGCGGTGTGCAGAGGAGTTTTTTTTTTTGGAGGAGAAAGGAGCTCGGCAAGGGGCTGCAACTGGAGGAGGATATGCAATTCTGGTGGGGTCAGTCAACATGGAAATTTGATTCACAAGTTATGGGAAAAGCAGTGCGGGAAATCGACGGGAGAGCGGCTTATCTTTGTGAGATTCATGGAAATCTTGGTGCAACATCGCATTCAATACGGAGAAGCTTCAGAGGTACCTTTGTATACGTGTATACCGAATTCATGCTAACGCCTTAAGTCAACCACTATTATCCTTTGCCCGCAGGAAAACCGTTTACAGTTAGGCAAAATGAGCTAACTGGGTGGATCAACAAGTTTCGCTCGGCTAATACGTATTTAATTACACGAATCTGAAATTTCCGGCTGCCCCCAAAAAAGAGGTTTGTCTTTGTCTTTGTCTTTGCCATTTATCCTTAAGCAAGTCGTCGTCGCCAGAGATTTGCATATTTGCACTTGATGATGCTGCCGCTGCTGCTGCCAGTCGCAAGTCGCAAGTTGCAAGTTGCTAGTTGCAAGTCGCTGCTGTGGCAGACATGGCCGCCAGCAATCGCCATTTGGAGTTCGGCTTGAGTTGGGGCTGGGGCTTAAGTTTCAGCTGCCTACGCGCGGCGAGGAAATTATGAAAAATGTTCAAAGAATCGCCTTGAGTCATCGTTTGCAGTCAGTTGCCACAACGTTGGCGTTTGGATTTCTCTCTCTCTCTATTTCTGCCTGCTTCGGAGTGGGTCTGAAAAGATTTTATAATTTGTTAACAAGCCCAAGAAGATCGGCGCCGTGGAGTCCGCAATGCCGGCAATTATGACAAGTTGACAAACGGCTTAATCTCAATCGGCGACTTGCTGTGCGATCCCCGAATCACCGAAGATGCGCGGCATTTAAATCAATGAGTTGGGCCGCATTCGAGTTGCATGCGACTAGATTGTCCATCGCTGGACGTTTATCGCATTGCGGATATCTAATATCTGGACTCCAATGGGAACTCCAAGTCCAAGAGCCGTGTCCAAAGTCTTGCCAGCGAGTGCGACACATGCAAATTGGCCAATGTTGCTAAACAAGTTTCGCGGTTGTTGCATTTGCGGCTTGTACTCACCTGCGTACGACGACAACAGCAACAACAGCAACAGCAACAGCAACAACAGCAAGTTGCAACAACAGCAGCAGCAGCAACGACAACAAACATGCAAAAATTGGATTGCCGACTCTGCGTGCAAATAAGGCAACAACAAGGTGAAGTTAAAGCCAAAGCAAGTTGGCTATAAAAAGGCGCTGCCGTTGCAGACAATCAGCCATAAATCTAAATGACTGTCAACCCAGGCGAAACCTACAATGGAGCCTTGTTCTTGCAGCAGCAACATGTTGCTAGTCCCCCACTTCACCACTTCACCACTTACCCACTTACCCCACTCACTACTTCTACCTCTACTCACGCTCATTTGCTGCCATTGGCGACCGCTGATAAGACAGTAAAATATGCTAAAAAGCTAAAATAAACTTGATATTGATATTGCGGTGGCATTGCCAGTGCCATAAAGCAGAAAGCATTTAGTTAGGGATCATGCTGCACAAGGAATTCGTTAGAAACGCCGAAGTAGAAGATGTCCATGGTGTCTATAATGCGCCATACATACAATACCATCTATTTAAATGGTCAGCTGTAAATGTCCAGAGAAAAAGAGTTCTTTGTGAGTGCTGGGATATTATTTATACAATTTATTGTTATTCTATAAATGCTCTAATAGCTGCGGCTAGATAACGCAATGATCCTATTAATTTCTTGCCTGCTTGGAATTTCCATTTAAATTGATGCAACATATATGGCACTTAAGCTAGCCCCTAAATTAGAATACTGTGCATAAAATATTCAACAACTTCATTTCTCCCCACTACCCGTGAGCCTCTCGAAGAAATCACGCATAAATTTCCCATGAATTTTCCCGGGTAACCAGAGCCTGGTCAGTGGAGTTAATTCACGTATCGCCGCATCCATCGGATTGTGTTTTCTAATTCCTTTTTTTGTTCTGCGCTGCCAACTGAGAAATAAACCCAGAGTGGGCTGTGCAACCTGCCCACGTCCGTCTGGAGATTTGGTAGCTTTGGCCATTCAACGAGTTTGTCATAAAATTAATTTGGTTTTTAGTTGGTTACTCGATGATGAGGACGGTCCACCGGGCAGTCAACCTGCTCTGCGGCTCAAGATTTTACTGGTTTCCACTCCTTACCACCATCCCTCCTCGCTCGGCTTTGGTTTTTCTTTATTTTGTGCTTTCTCACCGAGTTAATTTATTGCACTTTTGCGACGACGGCAAATGGGGAAATGCGATATGCCAATCACTCCCCAGTGCGGCGACACTTTCCCAACTCCTCTTCTTCCGAGGGGCATGCATTTAAGATAAGGCCCCACTTGTCGCCTCTCGGTATTCCGACTCCAACTGGCTCCGTCCGATTCGTCTTTGTTTTTTCTCTTACTTTGTATTTTAGCAGTATTTACATTTGAAGACTCTCGAAAGACGACTGTCTGTCCCGGGGTGCCGGGATCGTTCTGGCATCGAGTTACAGAACTCCCCGATTTGTTTGCAGTGTGGTAAATGCCAGAGAACCTGGCAAACATCGCAATCACAATTTGAAACTGGGTTAGACGGCGGGTATGCTCGTCTCCGGGGGAGCAAATATTTGGCTAGCTGACGCACCTTGTGGGAAATGGGTTTTGAATTTCTGGGAAGGCAGCCTTGGAGGACGCACTGCTGCGTACCATTATTAACCCCTGAAGGGAGCCCAGGAATCCGGCTCTAAAAAATAATTAAAAGTGCAGCGGCAATTAATCAAGCGATGGGAAGGGAGGCCAAGGAATCAGGGAATTTGCATAGCGCAGATCGCTGATCGGCGATCGGCGATCTTAAAGTGATCGCCCGACAGCTGAGTGATCTTTCTTTATCTGAGATTGATGCGCATCGCGTGCAGGGCCAACCATCCCAACATCCAGACATCCAGACATCCAGCAGATCCAGACATCCAGCCATCCAGCAGATACACGGAGACTATATCTCGATCTCTGGGCAGCCGCAGCATGATCATTAATAAACCGCTGTGAGCTGTCAATAGGCATCAACGTCCAGCGATCCGCGATCCGCGATCTGCAAACTGCAATCTGGAATTTGGGCGCTGGGCTCTCTGGGGGATTGGGGGGAAAAGTGGCTGAAATCAACACGAGGATCGGATCAGCCTGAGTGACAGTGTTTGGCACTCGGATTGGATTGGCTGCGATGCGGATTGGTTCCTGTGACAATTGCCAATTGCCTGCTGGCCGGGTGATAACTTTATTTGATCGATCTCAACGGAAATCGCGGCGTTGCGGGAGCCCCTCTCTCGGTTCATAAACATCCTGGCCTTGCAGGGCAGCGCATTTTGTAAACATTCTCAGGCCGGGGCTAAAAGTCTAATAATTGCCCGACAGCAGACATCCAAACACGTCGTTGTCTTATAAACAAAAATTCAATAATGCATAACAAAAAAGGAGGATGGCTTGGAGTACATGGGAACGAAGGAGCCTTTGGGCTGCCTTCGGTACTGAGCAACATAAAATAATGATGATGAAAACGTTGCACATGCCGGGCTGCCGGGCTGCCGGGATGAGTCGGCTGACAATGATGAGGCATGATGACAGACCAACAAATCGAAGGTTTCGCAGGCTGCAGGCTGCAGGCCAAAGTTGCCACTGTTGTATGTTGTTGGTGGTTGTGATGTTGCTGCTGCCGCTGCTGCTGCTGCTCCTTGTCGGTTTCACAATCGACAGCAATCGTCATCGTTACCACAACACAACACAACGCAACACAACACAGTGGAGCACATTGTAAAACATCCGCACAAAAGGGCTTAGGTCCATGGACAGCAGCACTTGCAACTTGGTGGGGGTAAAAAACGATGCCCGTCTCAATGATGGGAGAATTTGCGTTTGCGGAATGTGTGACAATCATGTTTATGCGTGGCGGTAAATCGCGAACACCACTTGCACGTATACCACTAGAATATACTTCATGCTGGGTAGGAGTTAATTCAGTAAATTATATGCAGTTGGCCCCATAAATGTTTCATTAATGGCTTCCTTTCTAAAATATGCCATCCGATATTCTCCCATATCGCCAGCAAATCCTACTCATCTGCTACTTTATCTCCACGCCATTCGATTTTATTAGCGAATCCTTTGTCAGCCAACGCATAACGCATAAACCCCATTGCAATATCTCCCTGATCCCCTCGAACCCCCATCAATTTGCTGTCTGTCTGCCCCACACACACACACAGTAAAAAAAGATGGAGAAAACACGAAAAAAGCGAAAATCTGCCGTCGGGCAGAAATTAATTTTTCATAATTTTTTTGCGCCCTTTTCTGCTGTTGTTGTTATCGCAACTTGTTCGTTCGCCAGCCCCGCCGACCCCTGTTAACTCCACGCCACTGACTTTGGCCATGTTTTGTGAAAATATCCACCGTCGGTTGGGGTCAAGGTTGAGTGGGTACGGGGGGCGGTGGGCATGGGTTTTCGTGTTATTATTAAAGTTGATTGTCAAATGCGGCCCTTAAGTGATTTTTATAGGGCTTTAATTGGGCGAGGACCTCGGCGGCTGGCCCTTTTTGAAGCTGCCCCAGAGGGACATCGGCTGGGAAAAGGCATGCGGCTTAATTACTCACAGTGGCCAGAAGGCAGGAAAATATCTTTTCTTTTTTGCAGTCGCAAGTATCTCATTCAAGGTGCAAGCTTGTGCGCGACATTCTGTGTTGCTGCTGTCGCTGTGGCTGCCGCAGTTGTTGCACTTATTGCTGTTGTTGCTGTTGTTGCTGTTGGCTGACTGTTGACAGCATGACGTGACAACATGCAATGCAAATCGTGTGACACGATGCCCCAAAGGGTTAATGTATAAATTAAATTTTCGCACTCGCAAGGCCGGACACACACGTATCTCTATTAGCCGCGCAGATACGGCTCCGATTCGGATACAGATGCAGCTACAAGGTGGGTCAGCACCCGAGGAATGCGTAGGGTAAGCAATACCAATAACAGAAGTTGTCTTAACCTGGCTTAGCGAATTTTCACGCTCTCCCACACACACATGCGTGCGCACCCACGAAAACGAAGTCTTGGAAAAGCAATAAGTGAGGGAAAACAAAGACCAGACATAAAAGTTGTATAATTTCGCATTGGCAGGTCTAATCCCACCAGGTAGAGAAACCCACACACAAGTCCCCCCTCCGAAAAGTATTTATGATTATACTTGTGTATTTCTGGCTGCTCCTTCGTCTTGGCCAAAACCAGCTGCTTTTGATGTTGTTTTTCTCTTTGAGCAAATTAAATTTTGTTGGCCAAAAGTTTTGGCAATAAAATTTAACAATTCCCCGTCTACAATTTTTACGATTATCTCCGCCGCTTTTGGAGTGCTGTGGCAACAATTTCCATCTACAATTTCGTTTAATGCGAGACCAAGAAGTTGCCTAATTGTGGCGGGAAAATCTATTCCACTGGCCGCTCGCCTGGAAAATGGCCGCAAAGCAAGGTCAAAGGCAATTCGAGCCGCTCAAGGAGTGGAAAATCTGTGGACTCTGTTGCGTAGGTAGAGAATTCCGATGGTGCAGCGGCATCGCCGTCTCACAGCTCGAAGAAAAGAAAATCTAGCCGAGCCAAGTCAAACAATGGTGGAAAAACAAGGAACGCATTCCCCGCATGAGCAAGTCATAAATTTTCCCCGAAAAAATAGAGGAAAACAATAAAAACGAACCCAACCAACAAAAGGAGAACGAACACGAATCGAAGCAGCATTGAAAAGCAAATAGTCCCAGAAAGAGGCTGAAAAGGTTTTCCACGGCGACAGAATCCGAGCCCGAACCCGAATCCCAATCCGCAGAGTAGGTAGGCGACCCATCCATTCGATGGATAGATAACTGCACTCGTGGGCTGGCCAAGTATCTAAAGTATCTTAAGTAGGTTTCGCCTTAGGTAGTAGAGCCATGGATGCAGGTGTCATTTGGCCGAGGGCACAGTATTCACTCGAAGATTGGCTGGAAAGGCGAAGGGAAAACCATATGCCGAGGGAAATTGGAAAGGAAACTGTATTAGGATAAGATATTTGAGGAACTCCTGCTGACAGCGTCCTAAGATCTTTTGTGCAGATGGAAAACTATTCTGTGCAAAGGCAGCTCAGAAACCTGTCTGGATAACAACTGGGCATGGTAGCTGTATTATAAGAGCCAGCCTTACTGATCAACACATACTTCCTCTCTCTAAGTTTTCATGAAAATGTGCCGTTCAGACGGAGCTCTGCTGATACATTCGAGTGAGCTCTGTATCCAACCACTTAAGTGATCGCTAAACGAACGCATTCGACCAGCCCCGAATCGCAGTATCTTAAAGATACTTCCTCCACGAGATGCCGAGCATGAAACGCTAAGCTCCAAACTGCAGACCGCAGACTCCACTTAGACAAAGCGATCATTCAAATTTCAGTCTTTAGTCAAATTACAGACTCTTTGGGGTTCGTTCCTGGGGTCTCGTATCCGTATCTGTGCAATTTTGCGAGATCTGCCACAAATTTGGCGCCCACACAGATGCACACAGATACACACTCGAATAGCCGAAAATGGCAGCTAATTGGAAGTAAATCGAGTTAAACTTTCTTTCGCCAAGCCGAAAAACCAAAATGCCGCGAATTGCACGCATGAGGCCCGGGGCATTTTGAGATACATGGTACGACTATCTTGTGCTGTGTATCTCATAGTTTGCATAGCTAATTAGCCAACTTTGGCTCCGCAGTTGCCGCTGCTCAAGTCGGTCTCTGATCATTGATCAGTGCCGGAGTGCCGGAGTGCCAAGGCTAACGAACCAAATGTATCTCGTGGAACGTTCTCACATTAGTCACGCGTTTAACATATTTTCGTTTCGTTTCGAGGTCCGTTTTAAATTTAATATATTTCGTACCTGCGGAAGAGGAAAGGGGGGCTTGTTCGGGGGGTCAATGTATGCAAATATTTTAAGCTGCATATCCAGCGTGCGTAACCGGGAAGAGACAACAAAATTATACACTGCGCGGAAACTGTGCACGCAAATTTACAAATGCTATTAAGTTATTATCCAACTTCTGTTATGAACTGAATATAGTTCTCAGATCGTCTTAAGATCAGAGCAGAGTGCTCAACCCATCCTATCTTGTCTGGTCTCTGCCTAATCTCTCTAGATCTAGATCTTCTCTAGACTTTTTCCGCAGTGCTGAGATGCAGATCCAGAGCCAGACCCGTACCCATCTGCATATGCTAAACACAGGGTCCAGCATTGTTTCTGCCGGCTCCTCGGCGCGACTCCTCGTCCATCGCGAGCACTTTTCTTGTATCTGATTTGCGACAGTCAAGTCAAGTCGAGTCGCGCTATCTGCTGCCTTGGCTCCTTTGGGCCCCCCTCGCCCCGCCTCTGTGCGGCTGGATATGGTAAAGAAGCTTTGGTAAAATGCTAGCGAATTAGGAACGCGGAATGCGATCGATACGTGCAACAGGGAGCAGGCAGCAACATGTTGCACATGCCGCAATGTTGCTGCTGCTGCTGCTGCTGCTGTGCTGCTTTGCTGCTGCCTTTACCTGTGGTCAAGAGCAACTCAGCCCGATTCGTTTCCCATATTGCTAATGCGCCGAGCTCGGGCCGCAAAGTCGTGCTGTTGGCCACTTGGCCACTTGGGCACCTGGACGCCATGGACTCCATGGACTCCATGGACTGCTCGGCCATGCCAAATGGAGTCTCCCAATGGCAATTAAGGAGCCCAAAACGTTCTGTGTTCTGCTGCCTGTCCGAGGCATGTCTCTTTTTGTTGCTGCTGCCGCTGCTGCTGCTGCCGCTGCTGCTGATGTTGCAACTCGCCATTCTTAACGGTAATTATGTTGTTCGTTTTGGCAGGCCGCATTTTGCGTAGCCCTCTGAAATGGATTGAAATTCCCCGGTCGAGTGGAGTCGCGGTTCTTGTGTTAAATTGGATTAATTTGACAGTAAAATGCAAATGGGCCAAATGCCAAATGCCTAATGCGAAATGCGAAATTAAACTTTTAGGCTGCCACTCGCGAGAGGAGTACAAGGAATTCGGACATGTTGCAGGCAACAAATTATGCTGCTTCTCGCAGGGCCATTTTTCCTGCTGCCTTTTAAAATAATCAACATGTTTTTGGGGCCGCAAATGCAACAGCAACAGCAACTGCAGCAGCAGAGGCAGCAGAGTTGAGGAGGCACATGTTGCTGCCGTGCAACAAGCAACAAGCAAAGTGCAGCAATAATTTTAAATTGAATTTTTTGCTTTTCCCCCTGCTGCCGCCAAAGTAAGGCAAAAGCAAACAAATCTGCACGAGAGAGCAGACAAGTTTTCTCGGTTTCTTGGTGGTTTTCATCCTGCCCCCAAGTCTTGGAGTTACTGCCGCCCTTTGGCAACATGCATCACCGAAGTCGGCGTCGTTTTTCATATTTTTGCACTCACATGAGTTGCCAGTTCGCTGCTCTTTTTTGCAATTTTTAATTCATTTTCCTTTCGGTTTTTTGCTTTGCTTAGCCGGAGATTGCTTAATCGATTTGCCATGACTCGGGCGCCAGCAGCAACTGATAAATTGTTTTGCCATGTGTTTATTAATTATAGCGAAAATGGAATGCCAGTTTCTTTGGGGGGAGGGGCGGGCTCTAAGAATTCTATCAGTGGTGGCTCCTCCAGGTGGTCCATGTTGCGAGCATGCTGCAAGCCCGGCAACCCAAGAAACCGCCAACGAGCCCCAACATTCGTCTGTGTGCTGCTCATTTTGGTCATTTACAAATGGAAATTGCATTGATTTGATGTTGCTGCTGCGGGTTGCATCTCCTTCCCTGCCTGCCTCCCATCGCCGAGGATCCGTTGGCCATGCAGTACCCTGTATCCAGTATCTAGTATCCACTTTGATGATATATTGCCGCCCAAGTAACATTCTTTCCCCTTCGATTGGCCATATTTGATGCCCGGCTACAAGTTACAAGTTACATGACGTTGTCGTTGTCTCCGTGCCTCATGTTGCCGTTGTCTCCGCTGATGTTGCTGCTTTGTGCTTAGAGTTGCTGCTGCTGCTGCAAGTTGCAACGTTTTTGTTTGCATTTATTAGCATTTTGCCCTTTGCTGCCGCTGTCGCCTGTCAGTTGTGGCTGCTGCTCCCGTGTGTGGCAACATTTTCAATTCAATTATATTTCATGTTCATGTTGCATCGATTTACATTATAATTTGTGTCTGTGGCGGAAGTCATTTGTGAGGCGGAAAAAACTGCAGCACAAACTGACAATCAGACCCCTAAGCTGCAGTTCCAAGCCGTTTAGATACGGGGGATATACACTGCTTATTCCATTTCCAAATCAAGCGCGCCTCTTAGGCCCACATCTTAATCAAGTTCCCATTCTCGGATGATTTTTCCAGCCCACCACAACCATGAGTGAGACTCAATAGTTTTCTGTAACAAATCGGCTCATAATTCGCTGATTAGTCAGGCCAGAGCAGAGAATTTTCCCCGCATGTGCATTTCCCAGCCAATCTTAAGTGTCGCTTTTCATTGAGCGCGTCGAATTTCCCGCGCGATGACAGCTGCTCCGAATATTATACAAAAATATACCCAAAACGCTGGAAATATTTCGGCAAGTCAAATAAATATTTCATCTGTTTATTTGAGAGGAAAACTTTCTCTGACACCTTTGACTTCGGCATATGGCCAGTCAATCACCCGATGCGCCCATCAATCACTCAATTAGAGCGCTTTTCCCCGAGAAAACCCATGTTAAAATGTTAAAGTGCGCTAAAGTCTCCGCCGGCCAGCGCCAGACTCTTAATGCTTATCATAATAAGCTAAGTAAACAGTTGCTCCCAAGACTAATGAGGGGCCGGGCGGCGAAATGGGGGCGGTGGACCTTCATGATCTAATGTTATGACAGCTCATCAAGTGTCAGCGCAGAATGCTGCCAGCGCCAAAGGATGCTCTCTAATGACATTTACTTTTAACGCTTATTAAATGTTGTGTGCGTTGTGTGTTGTGCGTTGTGTGTTGTGTGCTGTGTGTGCCAAAGAAGCTTAAATCAGTTTGTCCGGAGGCCGGACCTCCGCTGGACATTAGATGAGGATAATAAGGGTTCGCTTTAATGGCTTTTTGCGCCCCGAAATTAGCTCAAGGGTTGCACAGTATCCAAGTTGCGAATTCCCCCGCTTTAGTTGCCACTTTCGGGGGCATCAACTAGATGTGCTTACAAAATGTAGCTTCTAAACTGGGGAAATACTTGTACCTTCAGCGCCTTAAGCGCGCATCTCTCCGCAACGTATCTCGTTCCATTTAAAAAGTATCTCTGTATCTTCCGAGCCAATTTGTATCTCTTCCGCTCGCGCTTTAATAACAGCAATTTGTAGCATCATCAAGTCTGTCTTCTCGACTCCAATAATAACGCTTAGAATCTGTTGATATGCCTCCACTTTTGGTTGCCTCGCCTGGTTGTTTTCGCTTTCGGAGCGATTTCATGGCTCTTGATTAGCGTTGTTTCGGTTTCGTTTTGTGTCGCCTAAGCTGCTGGCTGGTACTTCAGTTCCCGGACAATGGACCAGTGCCAAAAAGCGTATTAGCTTTTCGATTTCCTTTGGGCCTTCGATTCGGCGGAGGTTCAGTGAACGCGCTCGGTGCGCCTTATAATTATGCGCTTTTGGCAATTAAGCGACACTTGCCCCGCCCACCGCCCAGCGCCCCTTTGCACAGGCTCCTTCGGAATGGCTGGCTCCAAATATGGCTAGTGTCATAATTCTTGTCAAAAGCCAACCCCCAAGCGACTGAAGTCTGAGGTCTGAAGTCTGAATTCTGAAGACCGACGAAGACGAGGACAGAAAAAGCGACGAGGGGCAAAAACTGCATAAACATCGCTGATTGAAATCAACTTTGGCATGAAATCAATCATCGCCAGAGACGGCAACCCTTCTTTTTTCTCCTGCTGTATATACATACATATATATACACATATATATTTCCATTTTTTGGTTCAAGTCTCGCCGTTGTCCTGCCTTCCGCTTATCCGACTTGGAAATCTCGCCCGATGAGGCTGTTTGCTTTTTCGCGTTTTATTTCATCGCTAAGTGGATACCCTAAACGAAGGGTATCCCAAACATTCTGAGCTTCTGAAGTGAAGCAATGTTAAAAGATATAGAAATTGTTAAAAGAAAAGTGTTTTTCCAAATTAAAACCTTTTCAATCAGCACGTATGCTTACATCTATTGAGCAAAGCATCAACTTATTGGTTCTGTAAATACGTGAAATCGACGCCTTTTGTTCAGAAAGTACCATGAAGTCATTGGGCTGGAAGTCACAGTACACCATCCATTAGAAGTGTCACTGGAATACCCAATCTAAGGGTATTTCCACTTCGACCTCGTGCCCGTTATCATCCCTCCATCTCGCCCAATCCCCTTGGTCAGTGTTGGGTTTCGCGCTTCGAGTGGCCCTGGATTGTGGATTCTGCATTGTGGATTCCCGATGCCTTCGCCTGGCCGCAGGACATGCAACATGTGACATTGAGAGCCCCCGTCCGCTTTGTTAGTGGACACTCAAGTCGTCCGAGAGTCGGAAGGTCGGAACCCTCGCCCCAGATCGCTGGCTTATTTATGATCATAGTCGGAGGGGTATTCGCTGCCGTTTTTCAGCTCATTTATTCATATTTACATTTAACATGCGTTTTTCTCTAACGAAGTCGGCGTAAATCGATATTCAATAAACGACATCTGTGAGCATTTTTTCTTCTATCCGACGGCCTGTGTTTTTGTGCTGCTCCAAGTCGACCCTTACCCTTACCCTGCCCCTGCCACTGCTCGATAATGATCTCTTTGTTGGATTGGCAGCAGGAGGATTGAGAGGCAGGCAGCTGGCGGTACGGATCCGGGGGTTATAGCATACTCGTACTCGTTCTATAGATGCATATCTGTCAGGGATGTCAAAACGACAAAACATAATTTATGCTGCACATGCGACAGTCCGTCCCATAAACGAGGTTTATGTGCAATTGTTTTATGGCTCTGGTTTGAGACTGGTTTTCGGACTCGGGAGCTTCTGTTTTTCCGCTTTGCGGCTCAAGATTTCCACGAAATCAAGAGGGCTACCTCATTTTCCATGCACCTCATGATTCACTAATAAATTTCCCTTCTTTCTTCTCGTTCCAGGTAAGCAAAAACCAACTCATAACGATCTGCTTGGAGTAGATCTCTCTGGCCAACGGAATTGGAATTCCAATATCAAAAGTGGAGCATTTCGGTTTTGGAAACTGTGGCGCAGCCATAAATCAGACAAGCCATTGACACATTTCCTAGAGCTTCGGGTTGTATTTTTAACAGTTCCAACATCTATCAAAAATAATTAATAGAAAACTTGTCGAAATGTCAATGGGCATGACAAATGTAATTAATTTGGAGCCACAAGAAAAATTGACAAATTATGAACTTTGCTGCTCTTACATCCTCCAAATGAATTTATTCTGGTTTTTAGCTCGGTCTCAGGTTTCGTTCACCGCACAATGCGAACTGTGAAATTGTCCAAATCGGCTTATGAAATAGGCAAATTAAAATCTAAATAAAATTCAATTAAGAGATTAGGCTGAATGATTAATTGTATTTTGGCCCAAAACTTTTTTGTGCCGCGCAGCCATTTTTCCATCTATTATTTAGTTGTCACAATACATACTCTATTTAGGTCGGGCACATGGGTTTCGATATGAAATCATACGAACGTGACAGGTGATAATGACAGACTTGATGGTATTATACTTTATTCTTTCGAGGGTGCGATGACTTGTAGTTTTCTGGGGTTGTATTCCATGTATTTCAGGGAGTGACCTTTTAGATTCAGCGCCATATGTGTAAATAAACTACAGAAAGTAGCGAATATTTGAAGTACAAATCTATAGACTGCGTCCAAAGTATCTGAAGAGTAACTTAAACGCGATCTTTTACCATCCTCACCTTCATTATGCACAGTATACACCATACATCATCTTTATCGCTTCATCTTTTGACAAATGATCCCATATTATAATGCAGATTTCGGATTAGCATAGCTCTTAGCTGACTTCATAATGATTGTATGGGTAGGATAAGGTTCAGTTTTATTATTTTTGTTTTGTGTTTTGGTTACATCATAAGCCAGTTAAGCGTTCTCTCGGCCAATGCAATTTCTCAATAAAGCCAACTGCGACCCACTCAGAAACCCTTTTCCATTCACATAAATGGAGCCAAAGAGGACGGCGAGATAGAAAACGAAGATATAAACTGTATAAAAGAGTTGATAAAAAGCTGTGTGTAAAAAATATGACATTGATAGTCGCCCTTTCCCAGCCATATGGGTCCCTTTTTGCGTGCACCTCTCATATATATTTATGACTGGGGCTGTACTGTAAATACACTGTCTGGAACCTTTAAAAGGATTTCAGTGTTTTTCATTTATGAAATTATTGATAAGAGCCGAGGAGCGCTAGCGAGCTTTTTGTGGCGGTTTCTTTTTAGCTGAAATGCATATTTTGCTGATAAGCGAAGTGAGTGCGAGTGCGAGGAAACTTGGATCCCAAATTCCCCATGGCGGAAAGTGGTTTTCCCCCCGCCCGCCGACAAGAAAAAACACACACACTCACATGGGACTCGAATGTCGAATTTAATTAACAGCGCAAAAGTCGCACAAAAATGGAGCGGAGCAGAGAACCCCAGGAAAACCCCTTCAGACAATGGAAAAGTTGCTCCATCGAGAGCGGGGAAAGGGGGTCGGTGGTCTGGGAATTCGTACCCTGTGGCGCCAAATTAACAATATGCGTACAATGTGCGAAAAAAATCTGCGGAGCCAAGACCAAGACCAAGCCAAAACCAAAACCAAAACCAAGATGGAGCAACTGAAAGACCGACGACTGTCTGGTCTGGAGCATTTTCCCTGGCACCTTCGGGCGATTTGGCTCATTAGCGACTCCGCCAGACTCGACTCCGCGTGCTCTGGCATAAATTTGACATTGAAAATGCGAGATGGGAGCAGATGGATGGAGACTAGACAAATGGCTCCGGAGACAGTGGTTAATATCGGTGGTTCTGGCGAAGAACGGAAAAATGTTTGCCCGAGGAAAGTAATTTTGCACTTGCAAAGCTTTTCTCAGTTTACCAAAGGGAGCTACTATTATTTGCAATATACTTTCAAGGCATTTACGGCGTATTCAAACCACGGTAGCCATCTCAAGTCCGGAGTCCTCGCCTGCGGTTGCCCGCCTCTTGTTTTGCCTAATCAAATGCTGCGCCCAACGGGATTGACTCCGGATGGCAGAAGCTGAGGAGCAGAGGGTCCTTGAGGGTTCATCTGGGTGCAGGGATAGAGCCATATGTTCGTGCCCCTTCCGCGTATTAATATGCGTGTATGGCCCAAACAGCATTTTGAATAATTTATTTGATTTTTTGATTTCCCGAGCATTCCTTTTTTTGCCGTCGCCGTAATAACGAAAACAATAAAAGCCGACATCGAAGTCGAAGCCATCGAGGGGGGGAAAAGTAGGGAGCAGGGACATAAGCGTATGAGTTTCCCGGAGCTTGTTGAAAACCCTCACATTATGGACCGTAATCCCTGTTGGTTTATTGCGGTTTTTATTGCTGCCCCGGGTTCCATTTTTGGGCAAATATTTGGCTGCTCCTCTGTCCGCCGGCGCTGGGTTTCTTTGCACTCCCAGGAACGCAACCAGATTCTCGTTCCTTCGATGGTTCTTGGCCCTATATTCCCGTGAATATTACATAAATGTGATAATGATTTATGCTGCCGAATTCCGCACCACTCCGCTTTCATTTCTCCCCGAGTTGGCCCACATCCGCCGTGTTGGTAGGTAAATACCAGCATTTAAATAATTGGCAAGCGGACAGCTTCCGCTGCAGGATGTTGTTGTTCTGGTGAACCCACCCCCCCCTGGTTTTCCCTCCTGTTTTCCCTCCCGACCGACTAAGCAAACAAAAAACAACAATAACCAGGAGGCGAAGACGCAGAAAAGCAAACGCAAGGCGCGCAAATACAAAAGCAAACAAATGTAAACAGAAACAATGAGTAACGAATTTTCCTGAAACATTGAGTTTCGAAAGCCACGCGAAGTGCCGAAGTGTGGCGACTCGGAAATGCTCTGAACTTGTTTTGTGGAAAAAATTGTTACAGTATCTACACGTACCTAACAATTATACAAAAAAGTAATCAAGAGCTAGGAAAATGTAAGCAACATATAACATGTAGTATGAAATTTATGTTTTATTTTTAATCTCCAAGTAAGACCTCAACCATTTTACACCGACTTTATGACTGCGCCCATCAATATTCGGCAGTAAAAGTGAGGGGAAAAGTACTAAGCGTACTTAGACTTCACAGGAGCAAGTCGGTAAACAGAAATCCGGAATACCCATGTACGGAAATAAACAACACCCACTCGGTTTCCCATTTTCTTGTACAAAAGCTTAAGTGGCAAAAGTTGTGCAAAAGGCTTACGAACTCCTCGGCTTTTAGAAAGGATACCCCATTTTCCGAGCTGGCTGCCTGGGCGAGTTGCATGCCCATTAAAAATTAAGCATTTCAGCATAAATAAATAAATGCTAGCGGAAAGTTGAAATAGCAGCTACACAGCAACCTCCATCAGCTGGCGGGAAATCAAAAACTTTGCTGTTGCTGTTGCTGTTGCTGTTGCTATTTTGTTGTTACTGTTGCACGAGAAGTCGCGCTGCACTAAAAGCTTATAAATTATTGTTCAGTTTGTTGTTGAGCCAATGCAAAAACAATAAGAACAACGACAACAGTATCGGGACAAGAAAGAACACTGGAAAAAGCAATGCTGCAGATACATTTTCTCAAAATGAAATATTGTGTATTGGGTGGAGAAGTGATGCAAGCTGCACTTGAAACACTTGAATCACTTGAAACAGTGACGGATGCATATTACTTAGACAGGAAATGCAGATCTTAGGCGCTTTTTTTTCGGTGTACGGGCCGGAGGGAGCACCGAAAATCAAAATGGCACTAAAACAGGAGCAGGACTAGCTGCAGCTCAGTTAATTTTTTAGCAGACCCTCCTCGCCTGACGTCACAGTTCACATCAAGGACTTCCAACCTGTCGCTTTCCCCATTTTCCCATTTTTAAAAATGTGGCAAAATGGAAGCGGCAAGCGCAAAAGGGAAAATGGTTGCAGCAGTACTCAAGCTGCCACAGTTTGACATTCTGTGATTTGTGGCGCCGAGCAGCGAAAAACTCTTACTTTCTGACGAGCGGTGAATAAAGTTTATTTGTATTTAAGGAACAGCAAAATAATTTCAATAATGCATTTTTTAATATCAAATGCATATTAATGAAGCAGTCTGGCAACTTAGTTCAACTTGGTTAAAACGCATTGTAGATTGCAGATTTTTGTTAGAATATATATCATACAGAACTTAAAGGGAAATAGGTATTCAATGTTGCCCTGTCGAAAACATGTTTTTCCTACAGCGTCTTTAACTGGGAAAACAATAAATGCCCTTACAATAATATACGTACAAGTTTGTGCATCTTCAATTACCTGAACACATGTATAGCTTGCAGCTTGTATGATGGTTTTCCGGCAGGTTGCTCCCAACAACTCCACCTGGCCGCCCCCCTGGAATTGCGGCTATCCGTTGTTTGATTACAAGTCTTGTGGGTGGGGAACAACTGGCCAGGTTATTTGCATATGCGTTTCGACCAGCTGCTTGCTTACACGTTTAATGTTGCCGTCAGTTGGGAAAGTTGTGATTTTTGGCCATGGTGTGCACGAGCTGGCGTTGTTCGTTGTTGACATGCTAATAATAATGCATATTGGCATAAGATGCTTGAGAACTGCCGGAGTCTGGAGTCTCTTTTAGCACCTAGTGGCCCAAAGTCAAACAACGGGGCAGCAGCAAATTAGCAGAAATGCAACAGCATCCACCAGCAGTCCAAGTTGTAGTTGCAGTTGTGAATGCTTCTTGTCTTCTGGTACCCTCTCGTGGGGTATATAAGTTTTAAGCTCAGCGCTGTGGGATGTTTTTGATGATCTATGATGGTGGCTTCCAGAAGAAGAGCCCACATTAAAAGCAATAAAACCAGAACTGGCAATGGTATTGTCGAAACTTTTGGGATGCGAGCTCCTTAGATAACGCTCTACGCACATACCAACTTTCATAACGATTCGTGAAGCCGTTCTGGCCAAGCCATGATCCATTCACTAGGTAGCCCCCAGTCGAGTGACACCCACTCGATGTTCTCGTGTTGCTCCCGGGCTACACATTTCTTTATGCTTATGTTGGACAAACAGACAAAAACGGCAGCAAACAACAACAACAATATAAGCTAAGATAACAGACAGCAGCAGATTTCTTAACAGCGCCCATATACGAAATGCATTTCCTGTTATTATTGTTGCTGTTTGCTGCTGCAGCCCGCAAAACTCCCCAACACGTTAGTGGCGCATTATGAGTGTTCGTTCAGCAGACACAGACCCCTATACCCGTCTCCCTCTGCGCCCATCGCGCCATCTCTTTCTCCGCCACAGCGCCCGTCTCTCTCTGGCCCCCAAATGTGAGCGCGATTGTTTGCTTAGGTGCATGCTTGCATGATTTCATCGCCGGCAGCACTTTTTGCCTCTGTTCCGTTCCTGTTCTGTTCTGTTCTCTTCTGTTCTGTTCTGTTGCTGTTTATTTACTCAAAACTTCTTTTACATTCTCCGGAGTTCTTTGCTTACGGTGTATGCATGCATAAATTTCCATGCCACCCACACACATGCGCACACTTTCACCCACATACATAAGCACACAGGCAGATGCAGAACAAATGAAGAGCATACATACATATATGCCAAATGAGCGTAATTAAGTGCTGAGGAAAAATGGGTAATTGTGTGGCACAAGCCGAGGAAATTCGGTTAAACACACTTACAAATCTCATTTTAAATCAAATTTAACGAACTTGCGCAATCTAATAGCTCAAAGCATGCTTACAGCATGCTTTCCAGCGTTGTAAGCTGTTAAACAGTACTTAATAGCTTATTAATAGTTCTTTAATTGGTTTTATGTTTAAATATGTTTAAAGACATATTATTTATGAGCAGTGATCTCTTGTCATTTCCCAGTGATAAATTCCAAGTGGAACTACCTTTCATTGTTCTGCAGTCTTTCTGCTCGCATTTTCTCTCAGTCTCTGCCTTTTTACATGCTATTATGAAAAACTTGCACTCTTTATTTAACAACTGCCGCAGAGACTGTGCGTGTGGAAAATTCTTGCTGGAAAGTTTACACATTTTACCTGATTTTATTTTTGCATTTCCTTTTGGCTAGCTTATCGAAGTCCTGTCTCCCTTTCGCTTTGCTTTTCCGTGTGGTTTCGTTTGCTTCTGGTGGGATAACAAAAAATGCTGAAATATTTATTCAACCAGCAGCAGATTTTTGCTTAATTAAATATTTTGTTTGCCGGCAAAGAAAGTTCTGGCAGGTGTTGGTAGCACAAAAACTGCAAGAATTCGTGCACTTTGTGTGTGGCGCTTTTTAATAAGCTGTGCGTTGTTGGCATGACAGAACTATTTGAGTGTATTTCATCATTTAAATTAGCACACAAGAATGTAGCCATGACAACGAGCTCGGCCAAACAAAAGGGGCAGCACAATCCCTTTTGGACATGGCCGAGATCAGACAATGGCTCAAAGCCCCACCACCCTCTTCCATTTGGGAGGTACAACAAAGGGCTGCTGTCCGTGTGGCAATCACAACAACAACGTCCACAACGGCAGCAACATCAAAAGCCAAGTACAACCAACAGCAATTGACAAATGTCCAAGGTGCAGTCCTTTCATTTCCCCCAGCCCGTCCCCTTTTTTCGGTGAAACACATTTGACAAATGTCATCGTTCATCTGCTGCTGGCTTGAAATAGAATCACTGGATGCTGATTCAGTGATTTCCCATAGTGATAGCCGTGTCACGATGCGATTCGATTTGCATACTGGCAATGCCAGGGCTCAAAGGTCACGCCTCGGGTGTCGAATTGCGAGCAGATCCAGTTACTACACTACTTAAGTGCTTCGCGAAACAGAAGATAGCTTCGGAATTAGTTGGCAAGCTCTGTCAACTTTTCAAAAATGTTAACTAGCCTGAAACACCCTAGCCAATGTACCCACATTGTACCCTGGAAGTGCGTGATACCGTGACTTGTTCCCTACTTGCAAACGGTGATAGTCGCCCAACTCTATTTGCCCTGGTTTCCCGTGACTCTCCTGCGCAGCCGGCTCTCATTACTATCCGCTTTCAATAAATCTGGAAAACTTAATTTCCGGCTGAATGATGTTACCAACCAAAGGAATTCCACCTCTGTCCAGGGATTTACATCGCCCTCCTCCTCCGCTGGCCAGGCACACACATTTTTCACCTTTAAGCGCTTTTGTAATTACATTTCAGCTGTTCGGCTGTTCGGCTGTTGGTTTGGATCCCACTGCTCTATGGCCGTCTATCGTTACTTTCTGCTGCTCTTAATAAAGTTTATCTAGCGGAGTCCTTTGTTTCGTCCTTATCGACATGCGCGAATTTATGTTTAGTCGGCGGACGGGTCCTTTGTGCCCACAGCCGAGGGCGGGCAAATATTTTCATGAAGTTAATTGAATTTGCGAGGAGCAGCAGTGAAATTTCCTTGCTGCTTAACATAATTTCTGGCTGGATTTTAGGGCCAAGGGGAGGTCCTAGACCGTCTACTTAATGGCCTCTTAATTGCCGCTGCATTAAGTGACAAAACTTGTTTGGCCGTCAGAGATGGAAATCCCCAGAGCCAGAGATGAACCCACACATGCGATCCTCTGGAAATCCAGCACGCACTGCGCGTAGAGCTACTCGGCACACATCCACCTCCTTGGCGGGTAGTAAAAGAGACGATGTTAATGAACGCTATCTGCTCTTCCATTCCAGGTGAAAATCCACGCATCATCGAGCATCCCATGGACACGACGGTGCCAAAAAATGATCCATTTACGTTTAATTGCCAGGCCGAGGGCAATCCAACACCAAGCATTCAGTGGTTTAAGGACGGCCGCGAACTGAAGACGGATACGGGCTCGCATCGCATAATGCTGCCCGCCGGGGGTCTATTCTTTCTCAAGGTACGCATCATAACCAATCAACTCATTCCGCATCGGCTCTATCATTATGGCCCTTACAGCTGTCGAAGGAGGCGTGGAATTCCCTTATTGGGGTTCCCAGGCCGAGTCCTACTCCTCGAATGCCATGTGAAACGCCACACTCGCAGTTTGCATAGGCAGTTCGCCAGTTCGGCAGCTCGGCATATTATTTTATGGGCTTCCGTCTGGTTGCACTTTAGGTTGATAGGTTGCTAGATAGGTTGATAGGAAAAACAACCTGATGATGAGCAAACAGAGATCTCGTTGGGGTTAGACCCCGAGCAACCCCTATAGCATTTCGTGCGTGCACATTGCGCAATTCCAGCTAACGAGACAGACTCCTCGAAGTCCCCAAACTCCAATGGAAAAGGGGTGTCGTCTGTCTGTCTCTCCCATCAGCATTGCAATTTCCTCGGACTCTGTTTATATTAAATTCCTACTCGTTTTTTCCTGCTTGCCCCGCTATTTTCATTAAATGCAACAAATACACTCCGCCTTTGTTATTGTTCTCCTGCAGATTAATAATGCCTCAGTGCGTCCTGAATTTGTGTTAAATTTTAAATGTAAATGCACAAAAAACAAGCCAGTAGACGCCCTCGAACAATTCCGCACAAATTCTCAAGTTGAAGCTCGAGGCGAAGCTCAAGTTCAGCAATTCACTTTTATTATTGTCCATAACAATTTGGATTTTTTTGGGGGTAACTCACCCCGACCCCCAACGAGATTCGGTCGGTTTGTTGCCAATTAAAATTGAAGTGGCCGAGTGATTAAGGCCCAGCAGCGAAGGATGCTACCCCTTGGGCTGCTCTGAATGTATTTTTTAATTAAATTAAATTGCGTATACGCACACTGGACAACATTGGGCAGTGGGCACGTTTCCCTTTTATTTGATTTCGGATGAGCGATTTCGAGACTTTTTGATCTGACACGTGACCCGGCGGCCTAAGCGGCCCCGAAAAACTACTTAAATCTCTTAACTCGTGTGTCTAATAATCTCCTTTCCCTGGATTCCCCTTTCCCGCAGGTCATCCACTCACGTCGAGAGAGCGATGCGGGCACTTACTGGTGCGAGGCCAAGAACGAGTTTGGAGTGGCACGATCCAGGAATGCAACGTTGCAAGTGGCATGTAAGTAAATGCGCTGCTGCTTGGGCGGCACTAATTGGTTGGATGTTTTAACAGGAGTACAGCTTACATGATAATACATCGGACTTGCGTTTTTCATTGAAATTAATAGTGGCTTAAGAGTTCTAATCAAAATGACTTGGGTGGCTAGACTGACTTTTACACAGGTATTTCGTGCAGTGCCCTGCCGACTTTAACAGGGCTCAGAAAATATAGTTAACCATATCACAAGCGACACAAATGCGACTTTGATTGATTGGGCCAACATTTCCAGCTAATTGGAGGGTTGCATTTCCTGAAAATTACCCCAAATCGGGCAGCTGCATAGAAGACCTCCCCTTTTTGCTCTACGAGTATTCCCTTCCTTACCAATAACATAAAACAAATTTAATTTGTACACAGAGAAGTCTTGCCCCGTAATCGATGGGGATTTCAGGTGGCAGGAGGTCAAGCAAAGATTAATTAATCCGGCAAACCAGAAAGGTATCCGATTTCCGCTGGGCTTTAAGCCATTTACTCGTAAACTTGGCCAGTCGGCAGCATCCTAGTAACGCTTTCCTGATAACCGAGTTCCCAAAGGAAAGCCACCGCTGCTGTTTTTATTGCAGTGCCTTTGGCGCTCAGTGGAGCGCATTATGCGTTTATTGAAGTGCATTTTGCATTTTGCATTTCGCATTTCGCATTTTACATTTTGTATACTCCAACCAGTTTGCATTTTCGCTCGATAAAAATGCGAGCACAGAAGATGCAAGTGGCTGGCCGGCGAATAAATAAAAATAAGCATTGCAAATGCCATAGCTTATTAATATTTCCGTTGGCTGTTTGCGAAAGCGAGTTGGGTCCGTTCAAAGCCGTAAACCTGGAGTCCGGCTATCATTACCAAGCTTTTATCGGGAGGAGGAACCGGAGGAGCCGGAGGAGCCGGAGGGTCAGGTGGGCCGGGTGGGTCTGGTGGGTCTGGTGGGTCGGGCTTATAAAATATGGAGGAGCATAGCTGTAGCCCGGCAAAGTGGACGGCGCCTCTCGTACACCTGACAGTTATTAATATTGAATCAATCAAAGCTCTTACTCCGGGCGATTTCCCGTGCCACTTGTCAATCTCACTGGCATTTTCCCCATCTTTCCCCCACCAGTTCTCCGCGACGAATTCCGCTTGGAGCCGGCAAATACCCGCGTGGCCCAGGGCGAGGTGGCCCTGATGGAATGCGGCGCCCCCCGAGGATCTCCGGAGCCGCAAATCTCGTGGCGCAAGAACGGCCAGACCCTGAATCTCGTCGGGAACAAGCGGATTCGCATTGTCGACGGCGGCAATCTGGCCATCCAGGAGGCCCGCCAATCGGACGACGGACGCTACCAGTGCGTGGTCAAGAATGTGGTTGGCACCCGGGAGTCGGCCACCGCCTTTCTGAAAGTCCATGGTGAGTAGTCTGAAGGATAAGAGTCCTTTTAAAATGTGCGAACTTATATAGCTAGCTTATCTTGCTGGATGTCCCAGTTCTGCTACGACACATTTAACTCCGGCGAGTATCTCTACCCACACTATATGTATTTCCTTTTCTGTTACAGTACGACCATTCCTCATCCGAGGACCCCAGAACCAGACGGCGGTGGTGGGCAGCTCGGTGGTCTTCCAGTGCCGCATCGGAGGCGATCCCCTGCCCGATGTCCTGTGGCGACGCACTGCCTCCGGCGGCAATATGCCACTGCGTAAGTTTCCTTGGCTTCATTCAGCTTCAATTAACCGGAAATGGCCGGGCAGCCATGTTGGCTCTCTCACTGGGCCAGTTATTCACACATGCACAGGCCGCAATTTCAAATGAAATTAAAGCTTTTTGTTTACCCATGGCTCAAGTAGAGTCGAGGGTTCGTTACACACAGCACTGTGGACGTGGACACACGGACAGAAAAATAGGAAACAAAACAGAAAGTTAGTTTATGCGGTTGCTTTGGCCAGTGGCTTTTCGTGTTGCCAATTGGCTGCGTTTGCGGAGTGCACTGGGAAATATTTCCCAAAGAAAGTGATTTTCCCCGTGCTTAACTCGTTGGATAGTTCCATCTTTAGCATGTTCTCAATGCTCTGAGTTTAGATACAATGTTGCTTAGCTAAGTAGCTGTTGATAAGTGCATGCGGTTTTTCTCGCAGTATGCAAAACACCTCTGTAACAACACTGCTCTGTTAGTTTGGGTTCACGGTTTGGGTGGTGCGGTTTCGGCCCAGGGTAGCCACCCTCGAACCACTAGCCACGCCCCCTTGCCGCCCTAGCTGGGCAAACACAACTGTAACTTTTAATTCCGTTAATTGCCAATCTCTGTTGGCAGCAATCAACAATTTTGCTTGCACAACACTCGACTGTTGCAATGTTGTCCTTCAGACGGAGTCGCTTCCCAACCCGCCAACCCGAAGGGCAGTGCCACTAACCCCTCGCTTGGGAAGATGTGCGCCCATCCTCCGCCCGGCCGGCAATTTCCTCCAGCTAGTTTACGCTTCTTTAAAGACCTCAAAGAAAATAGTAGCAGAAAAGATTCCAGTCTGTCTGCCGTGGGACAGGGGAAGTGGTAGCTCTCCTGGCCGACGTCTCGCTTGTTGTCCTAAACTTTTGTTAAGCAAACAATTGCCACAGTGGCTAGAAATAGAAAAGCGAAAAGGTGAGCTGGTGAGCTGGTGAGCTGGCGAGCAGGAGCAGCCACATTTAAAACCTATTTCGCAGTCAACCAACCAAAAAGAAAGCAGAGTCAGCCCCAAGAGTCGCCCCCAAAACCTTTGTCTTTTCTTTCTGTTTATTGTGCGGGTAAAAACCACAAAAGGTGCTCCTCTCCTGGCCGGGCGGTAGTTATAGTCTATGTCGTATCTTGTCTTGGCTTACTTTGCTGCGGTTATTTGGCTCGCTTCTCCGGCTGTGGAGGATACGGCTTGGCCATTTTTCCGCCACTTGAACTACTAACGAAGTAGAAGCAGAGACAGGCAGCCAGAAAGTTTGTTTTTCTTTCGAATGCTTTCTGGGCCGGGCCCAATCCCACAATACCCACCCAGTCCACCCAGTCCACACATCCTCACACATGATATTCATTTCCCCGATTTCTCCATTCTTTCGACAGGTCGTGTGCACGTACTTGAGGACCGCAGTCTGAAGCTGGACGACGTTACTCTGGAGGACATGGGCGAGTACACTTGCGAGGCGGACAATGCGGTGGGCGGCATCACGGCCACGGGCATCCTCACCGTTCACGGTAAGTTAATTGCCCGAATGCTGCGGCTCCTGCACTTGAAAAACAGTTGTCAGCCAGTTTCATTTTGCCCAACGTTGGGTGCCATAAGTTGGCCAAGTTGTTTTAAGTGTACTAACATTATTCCCCCCTTCATCGTTTCAGCTCCACCCAAGTTTGTGATACGCCCCAAGAATCAGCTGGTGGAGATCGGTGATGAAGTGCTGTTCGAGTGCCAGGCGAATGGTCATCCGCGACCAACCCTCTACTGGTCGGTGGAGGGCAACAGCTCCCTGCTGCTCCCCGGCTACCGGGACGGTCGCATGGAGGTGACCCTGACGCCCGAGGGGCGCTCCGTGCTCTCGATAGCTCGATTCGCCCGGGAGGATTCCGGCAAGGTGGTCACTTGCAACGCCCTGAACGCCGTGGGCAGCGTCAGCAGTCGGACTGTGGTCAGTGTGGATACGCAGTTCGAGCTGCCGCCGCCGATTATCGAACAGGGGCCCGTGAATCAAACGTTGCCCGTCAAATCCATTGTGGTGTTGCCCTGCCGAACTCTGGGCACTCCAGTGCCACAGGTCTCTTGGTACCTGGATGGCATACCCATCGATGTGCAGGAGCATGAGCGGCGGAATCTCTCGGACGCTGGAGCCCTAACCATTTCGGATCTTCAGCGCCACGAGGACGAGGGCCTGTACACCTGCGTGGCCAGCAATCGCAACGGGAAGTCCTCTTGGAGTGGCTACCTTCGCCTGGACACCCCGACCAATCCGAATATCAAGTTCTTCAGAGCCCCAGAGCTTTCCACGTACCCAGGGCCGCCAGGAAAACCGCAGATGGTGGAGAAGGGTGAGCACTCGGTGACTCTCAGCTGGACGAGGAGCAACAAGGTGGGCGGCTCCAGTCTGGTAGGCTATGTAATCGAGATGTTTGGCAAAAACGAAACCGATGGATGGGTGGCTGTGGGCACCAGGGTGCAGAATACTACGTTTACCCAAACGGGCCTGCTGCCGGGCGTGAATTACTTCTTCCTAATCCGAGCCGAGAACTCCCATGGCTTGTCGCTGCCCAGTCCGATGTCGGAACCCATTACGGTGGGAACGGTGAGTTTTGAATATCCTGCGTTAACCCTTTTGTTTCCATCATTAATACTTTATTTTGATTCCCCCTGGCCAGCGTTACTTCAATAGTGGTCTGGATCTGAGCGAGGCTCGTGCCAGTCTGCTGTCCGGCGATGTTGTGGAGCTGAGCAACGCCAGCGTGGTGGACTCCACCAGCATGAAGCTCACCTGGCAGGTATGTAATCGACAGCACATCCTCATCCCATTGCACATCGTCACCTCATTCGCTCTGCCTCCTTTCCCATGCAGATCATCAATGGCAAATACGTCGAGGGCTTCTATGTCTATGCGAGACAGTTGCCAAATCCAATAGTCAACAATCCGGCGCCCGTTACGAGCAATTCCAATCCGCTGCTGGGCCTCACATCCACATCCGCATCCGCTTCTGCCTCGGCATCGGCATCGGCATCGGCATTGATTTCGACAAAGCCAAATATTGCCGCTGCCGGCAAACGTGATGGGGAGACCAACCAGGGTGGAGCCACTCCGGCCCCACTGAGCACCAAGTATCGCATGCTAACGATTCTCAATGGCGGTGGCGCCTCCTCCTGCACCATCACCGGGCTCGTCCAGTACACGCTGTATGAATTTTTCATCGTGCCATTTTACAAATCCGTCGAGGGCAAGCCGTCGAACTCGCGCATCGCTCGCACCCTTGAAGATGGTGAGTTAAGCAACTTTTAAGGGCTTCAAAGAGGGTTCCTTCAAATATTATACTATTAGCTGCTTTGATTGGGGATTTGATTTAGACGATATGCGTACGCTGTTTTTGGGTGGTTGAAGGCAGGAAAAAACCCTGCCTTGCAAGCGTAATCAATACCTATCGAAATAATCGAAGGCAATCGATTGCTTGGATAATCAGTAGCTTGCGATTACTGTTTTCTGTTGAAATGAATTAATTATTTTTTTTGGAATTATTCGCTTGGTAAATCATACCGATATTACCCAGACTTGCAGTCAGCTGTTTGGAATGCTTATTCCTACTGTCAGTCAGGATTTGTTATCGACCGTCTGCATTGTGTTTTTGGTACTTTCCCCGCCCGATCCAATGAAGCATGTGCATCAAATCCAGCGCAATCCAACAAGCCGTATAAATACCTTCACAAGAAACAACCCCCGTAGTTGTGAGCCAAGGCAACTCCAACCCCAAAACGCTGAGCCTCATGTGACAAATGCAGAAGGCGGGTTACAGGGCACTTTTTGCACTGCAACAATTACCCAAATTCAATAAAAGGATATGAGCGGCAAAAGGAAAACGGCTCTGGATACGTAGAAGGGGGCATCCTTTGTCCTTGGCGGACATCAGCTGCGCTCAATGCGGGTCGCATAATGGCAAATTATTTTTTCCGGGGTCGCACAGCCCGAAAAAAGGGCGTAGGCAGCTCGGTGGGTTTATCGGTTACTCTTTTTTATCGGGGCCATGTCATAGGGCGAATAATGAAAGTATGTCAATCACCGAGCACCGACAAGAGCAAATCATGCGTACGGAAATGCCAAACAATGTTGGAAGCGCCCAAGCGGCGATTTCCCAGCAAGGTAGGGATGTCAAATCCACGTGGAAAACAATTGCTCGAGGGGATGGGGAGCACAACATTTCCGGTTGGGGAATCCGAAAGAGTCTCAAATCAAATGCGGTTTGTGTGCAGAATACTTGATGCTGGCGATTTACATGTGTTATAACCAAACGTACTCCGCTTTGGGGTTGCTTAAGGGATTGTCTGCAGCTGATCCGGGGAATTAGGCTATCCAAAAATATCATTGGCAGCGGGGGAATATGTCAGATAAGATTGTTTCAAGCGCAGAAAACTTGCTGGCCAAGGAAATGCAAGCTCGACGGAAAAAAGGAAACTTTCCAGACAGGTTTATCACTGCATTCCATCAACCGTAAAGCTGCTCTGATATAAAAACTTCCACCGAAAGTGCAGCGAAAAGTGCACAGTGCTTAGTGCGCCAAGGATCCTTCGAAGAGGGGACAAATTGAAAAGAAAATAATTAAAACACAAAAGCCAGTCAAATAAAGTGGAAGCGAGAGACACGCTGTGAGTGAGAGGAGACCTCTCACAGTGCCGCAAATAAGTCAACAAACCGCAGCAATATAAAATGCACCAACGTTACGTCGTCGCGCAGCAAAGCCAAATCTCTGTGAAAGTCCTCAGATGCACTTGCTCAACCCTTTCTGCCCCCTGCTGTCATCAAATCAAAACTCATTTCGCATGCATCACATTTTCACTTGAGCGTTCCGTCTGACTCCTGCTGACAACAACAACGGCTCGACTCAAAGAAATTGCCAACGCAATTGTGTAAAGATAAACAACAATTATTGCTATGTGCTGTATGAGGCACTCAGTACCCAGTATCCTCGGTCCCCCACAGTGGGCCACAAAAATGTGCAGTGCTGGCAATGCAAATTTGATGTGCGTTTGCTTAGGCGGGCGGGGGGAGATGGCTGGGAGTCCTGGTGGCATTTTCCTTTTCCCGCGACAGGAAACATTTTTACCCACGTCGGAAGTTGGCAAATAAAGGTGTGCTCCACCTGGTAAACGGTAGAGCAAAGCGAAAGCAGGCTAAAATGTGGGTTAAAACGACTAGGGAATGCTCTTGCGGAACCTACTAGCTTAGTTAACTAAGCTATTTCATTTCAACTTAAGCTATTTCAATCCAACTAAGCCAAAACTTCAAAAACTTCTTCATTCAACCACAATTCCTGTGCAGCAAGCAAATGTTTTATGCTTTAAGCATGCTTTTATGACAAATACACTTTCTACTGCCCACTGAGCTTTCGCTTGTTGTGTCAGACACCGAATATGGGAGAAAAGGTGTGTCCACGATATCTATCAGTCACATGCAACCAAATCTGAGTCACATGTGCACCATCGACTTAACCCCCAAAACCAGATGAGTCACAATTTCGCACAGACAATCGAGTAAAGCCCGTGAACTGCCTCATTTAGATAAGCTCGGCTTAGATGCTCGGTGGCAACAGCATTTCGAAGTGATCACAGTGCCAATTTGGAGTTTTTCAATTGCTTGCCAGAGTCTGAGACGATTGTCGAATCTCGTGTGCCCGGGGGTCATTTATGCCACACAATGGCAGATACGTGTTAAGCATCGCGGTGCCTCATCAGCGGAAGAAAAGGCGAATGGCAGAAAGCACCAGGAAGAAAGCACCAGCAAAGGGGTAAAGCAAAAAACGCCCGCATAGACAAAAGCACGACAAGCACTTTAGCATGTCGCAATGTCCCCAAGGGAAAGGGCCAAATCCAGCGAGCTGGGTAACAACAAAGCCAAAAAAGACAGAAGAACGACTGCACTCCACTTCACACTCCGCTAGACATTGCCTATTTAGAGATTTCACTCCTTCTCCGCTTTGTTTTCCCGAGCTCCCACATTTGTCTCGTTGAGAATTTTGCACGTGTGTGTTTATTTAAAGAAATTGCTTCACTCAGCCGCACACACAAAAAGATACAAAGCCTGCGAAAGGGGTTGGAGAATGGCGGGCGTAGGGATTGCACTCGGGTAAAAATATATCCGTCTATATCGGGAAATTAGGTAGCTGAAAGGAAAATGTGATTTGAAATATTTCGTTATGGCACCTTCACTTCGCTCCAAATAAATGCACAATGTAAACTATAAATCCCAGGTTGGGCGCCACAAACCTGAAACCCATTTTGCCCAGTGTAACCACTTGTAAAAAGCGACAGCAGGAAACAAATAAACAAATGAAGATGAGCTGTGTGTGCTTGGGAAACGAGATGGGAGAACGGAAAGGATTCTTTTCCTGCTTTTCAACCGTTTCCTCTTCTGTACGCACTCGATGCGCAGGCAGGATGTGTCTGAGCAGTGCAATGGTCGGGAAACCCTTGAGGCCAACACCCGGAACTAGTTGCACCAGAATGTGCCCCTGGCCACCCACACAGCCCACACAGCCCACACAACCCACACAACCCACACACTAAATGCTAATTAATTACGGCTACCAAATCTCATTAGAGCGGACGTCAGCTGGGTGACATCACGCACCACAATCAAAAAGCCATTTAACTTTGCTCCTCAATCTCGGCCCAAGCTTAAATTCAAATCTAACCCACCCGAAATTCGCTTCGTTTCCAGTTCCCTCTGAGGCTCCATATGGAATGGAGGCTCTGCTGCTCAATTCCTCAGCGGTCTTCCTGAAGTGGAAGGCACCGGAACTCAAGGATCGGCATGGTGAGTTGAATGGAAAATAAGTCATTACCATATGCAGCACATTTTAATTATTTTACTTATCCTATGGTATTTTCAGGCATTCTCTTGAACTATCATGTTATAGTCCGCGGAATTGACACAGCCCACAATTTTTCCCGAATTTTAACAAATGTCACGATTGATGCCGCCTCGCCGACACTGGTTTTGGCCAATCTCACCGAAGGCGTCATGTACACCGTGGGCGTGGCGGCCGGAAATAACGCTGGAATCGGTCCCTATTGTGTCCCAGCTACTTTGCGTTTGGATCCCATCACAAAGCGACTCGATCCGTTCATCAATCAGCGGTGAGTATGAGTCCTTTAAGACTTGTCTATTTTTGGTTTCGGTTTCGGTTTTGGTTTTGGCTTTGGTTTCAGCAGCGAGTGGATAATTTCTATTTATAATTTTGGTTTGGTGCTTCCAGCTATCCCATCAATCAGGACCACGTTAACGATGTGCTGACGCAGCCCTGGTTCATAATACTCCTGGGCGCCATCCTGGCCGTCCTTATGCTGTCCTTTGGCGCAATGGTCTTTGTGAAGCGCAAGCACATGATGATGAAGCAGTCAGCCCTGAATACCATGCGTGGTGAGTACATTGAAAGAAAGCCAAAGTTGTGGCGCCCAATGTGGGGCATTTAAGTGAGGCCCACTATGTTTGGCAACTGTTCGTTGCAAAAATTGCTTTATCAAAATAGTTTAGTAACTTGTTCAGTTAGATTATCGTTATTGGGATAATACAAAAAATGCACATTTTTCCGTTGTGTAAGAGCACTATTATTTGAAAATACATATGCATGCGCCACAGTTACGGGGCGCCTCTGATCTTCCGGGCCCCCAGGCTGCGCATCCGTTGCAAGCTGCTAGTTTTCGTTTCCTTCCTTGCCAGACACGCCACACACACACACACACACACACACCCATTTGCATGTATAAATAACGCTAATTTTACATTGTTGGACACAACAACAACAACAAGAGCGGGAGCGGGAGGGCAAAAAACCGAAATAGGTGCGAATAAATATTTTAGCAGGCCGAGCACAGGAGCTCCGAGCAGCAGGCACATTGCCACATCGGCACACTCACATGCCACACATAATAGAAATTAACATTTTGCACGTGACGGCGACTCCCCTGGTTCACCAGTCGGGAATTCCACGACCCAACCCCCTAATGGCTGCCATTGCAATTATGCATTTAGTTTTGTGTGCATTATTAACCAACAATTTGTGTGCGTGTGTGTGGGTGTGTGTGTGCTGGTCAGGCGGCCAACAGGAAGGAGCGCGATATATACGTGTATTGTGCATATACATTCCATGGATATGGGAATGTGGGGGTGGAGGTTGAGGCGCTACTTGTGGTATAATTGAAATTAGGAGTAGGCAAGTTGACGTGGGAATGGCGCATTTAGATCTTGTTAATGAAACAGCGGAAAATACAGGCAAGTTCAGGGAAACTTTAATCTTTGAAAATCCTTGAAATCCTTGAAACTCAACAATAGCGCAGACAAGTGAAAGCCAAAAAATCCAAATGCACCGACACAGAGTTGCATATTCATGGGCGCCATTTACCATAAACTAAGCTGCTGCAGAGAGGGAGATCAGAGTGTTCACCTGCAGCCAGCTGAAAAAAGGCAACAATATGAGGCAGGCACACTGGACCAGAGGTGGCGGGCCATAAAACACTCGCTTGATGCTCGGTTATAACCCGGGGACAGTTTAATTGGTTGCATTTTTTATGCGGCAGCCGTGTGGCAGTTGTTGTGTTTTGTGAGCAGGCAAGGCAAGCGGAAAATTGACAATAATTTATTTGATTTGGCAGCTGCAGGTAGTGCGAGGTAGCTTTTCAGTCGCAACGCCACTGGGATGGGGCTGATATTATTTTAATGCGTTCAATTTATAGCCGCGGCTTTGGGCGTTCCAGCATTTCGATTCGCGGGAAAGTAAGCTTTTCATAATTCGAAAGCGAATTTTGGCTGTCGCCGAGTGTTTTTAAATCAGTTTAATGAGCTGCCTTAGCCTTTTTCAAAATAAATGCCAAAAGGGTTACCGAAATGCCAGCGGGAATCCCATCGAAATCCTTTGCGGGAACATCCGATTGTCTAGGCGGCTCTTTTGTATGTTTTTGTTTAATTTCGGGAAAGCAATTTATTCGGCTCACAATTTGTTGCACCACATTTAATTGCTCTGACTGACGGCCCCCTGCCACCCTCCTCTCACCTGCAGGCAATCACACGAGCGACGTGCTCAAAATGCCGAGTCTATCGACTCGCAGTGGCAACGGCTACTGGCTGGACTCCTCCACCGGCGGAATGGTGTGGCGCCCCTCGCCCGGCGGCGACTCGCTGGAGATGCAAAAGGATCACATCGCGGACTATGCGCCGGTCTGCGGTGCCCCCGGTTCTCCGGCCGGCGGTGGCGCCTCTTCCGGTGGATCCGGTGGCGCGGGCAGCGGCGCCAGCGGCGGCGATGACATTCATGGAGGACACGGCAGCGAACGCAATCAGCAGCGGTAAGTTTCAACCCGAAAAAACCAATCCGATAATAAAGAGGGGCTGATAACGGCGGTGCTTTGCTAAAACTACAAGGTTTTGGGGATGCTCTTTATTGAATATTGATTACAACTATCCAAAGATGTGTAAGCCCATTTTGGTTAAAGGTATTCGTCTTCACATAACCGGTTTCTCTCAAAAAATACCAGTTTAACCATGAGAGGAGTCGGTCATACTCCTTGAAAATTAGGAACGGCAACCTATTTATCTCATTTAATTATGCCCATAATTAATAGGTGATATAACCAGTACTAAGTGCAGACTGATCCAACCTTTCGTGCAGTGCACAACACCCTTTGGAAGGGCAGAGTGTTTCGTCGACCTGGCAGCTCAAAGCGACGACAATAAAAATTCACCAAACTGTGAAATTGCATTTTTCTGCCGCGGCGACTACCGGAAAAAAGGAGCATCCACAAAAAAGGGGAGCCCGCCGAAAAAACTCACTTTTTGGTGGAGTTTTTCCTTCGTTTTCCCCCGGGCCGTGGGGAAAATCAAGTTAGGAATAGAAATGTTGGCCACGCTATTTATGTTGATTTTTCGCCAAAGCCCAGTTGAGTTCGCACCGAAAAAACAGAGCAATGTAATTATTGAGGCCTCCGAGGATCGGCTTTAATGCGACTTTAAGTTTAGGGAAAAATGCGGGAAAAAGGATTCGGGGCTGGGATAAAATATGCTATGCATAATTTGGCCGCGAATTCGCAATTAGTTTTGCGGTGGCTGGCAAATCAAAGTCGAGTCCATGGCCATGTAGCCGGACTTTCCGCCGAGGGCGATCTAATTTATTTGTCTGGCCCCTGGCAAATGCAGGAAAATTACCAAATGGGGCAGTGAAAATATTGTTTCGACTCGAAAGTGTTTTGGCGCAATGTTCCTGCCATCGAATTGTAATTGTTATTTATTTGCGGCTGATTTTGTGCCGGCCGCAAATTAAACAAAAATTATTTCGAGTGGCGAATATTTATGAGTTAATACTCCAGATTAGGGGAACTTTAGAGCAGTTCACTATGCTGCCACTACTAATGCTTTAGCATTAAAACCTGATTTGTTTAAAAATGTGCATTTTTGTGCCATCCAGCTGGCGTCCAAAATGGCAATTAAACGCCAATCAGCCATCAAAAGCTAAAAGTCACACTTGAATGAAGGAATGAAAGAAAGCAAAAGCAAATGCAAAAAATGTTTAATTTAAAAACGCACTGTCTGGCTTTTCCGGCTTTTCAAACGACTACTGTAAATAAATACGCAGCCCAGATAATAATAATTATTTTGCACACTTAATTAGCCATTAAAACGCAATTGAAAATGGCCATCACCTTCTCACCCGCGGCCGTGTGCAATTTAACCGAAATATTAAAAATAATAATTGCAACAAAATAACAACCATAACAATGAAAGTAATCAAACAATAATGAGAGTCATATGTGTCTGGTGCGTTTTTCTGCCAGAGCGAAAGATACTCTACTCAAAGGAAAGCAAGACCAGTTTTTGAACAGATTATGCAAATGGCCTGGTGATAATTAATTCGCTTAAAAATTATTAAAATGTTCGTGCCCCGTGGAGCCAGACATCAGACATTTGACATGCCACTCATTACCACTCCCTGTACGGCGGAACCAACTTCCACTCCACGGAACCAACGCCACTCATTAAGGGCATTAAAAGCCTTCTATGCGAAGTCCTGGCTTTATCCCCTCGCCATGGCAACTCCATCAATGCGCCGTATATTTTTACAAGCTTTTCAGAGAGTTTTAAAATCGCTTTTCCCCTTTTTTCGGCCCCGCCAGGTTAATCCGCTTTCAGTATTTAAATGTGAAAATAATGCTAAAAATGCGAGAATGAAGCGGTCGACTGGCTGCCTTTGGGAAAGTCCGGCATTTTCACCTTTGTTTTAAGCTGGTAATTTATTTAATGGATGTAAGGATAGCCGTCTCGAGCACTATTTTGCCACCTGATCTCCGCAGTGTACTATACTCGTACTCGTATGCATGGGAAATCCAACTAAATTCCCATATTTCCCGCTCGGAAAAGCGCGCAGCAGCATGACCGAAAATGCAAATTTCCGCCGCGCCATAAATTGCACAAATTTATAACCGAAGTGGGCGGGTGCCACGGATGGCACGGATGGCACGGATGCCACCGATGCCACGGGGCCATGGAGCCAGTGGGTCAGAGGAATATTGTAATAAACAAGCCAAGTAATAACCGAGTGCTCTGCGTTTCAACTCTGTTTGTTTTTATCTGTTCTTTGCAGGTACGTGGGCGAGTACTCCAACATACCCACCGACTACGCAGAGGTGTCCAGTTTTGGCAAGGCACCCAGCGAGTATGGGCGGCATGGCAACGCCTCCCCCGCCCCATATGCCACCTCTTCCATCCTCAGTCCCCACCAGCAGCAGCAGCAGCATCAGCAGCAACAGCAGCCGCGTTATCAACAGCGACCAGTTCCCGGCTATGGACTCCAGCGCCCCATGCATCCGCACTACCAACAGCAGCAGCAGCAGCAGCATCAGCAGCAGCAGCAACAGGCGCACCAGGCTCTCCAGCAGCACCAGCAACTGCCCCCCAGCAACATCTACCAGCAGATGTCCACCACCAGCGAGATATACCCCACGAGCACTGGCCCGCCGCGCTCCGTCTACTCGGAGCAGTATTACTACCCCAAGGACAAGCAGCGGCACATCCACATCACCGAGAACAAGCTGAGCAACTGCCACACCTACGAGGCGGCTCCTGGCGCCAAGCAGTCCTCGCCCCTATCCTCGCAGTTCGCCAGCGTGCGGCGGCAGCAGCTGCCGCCGAACTGCAGCATCGGCAGGGAAAGTGCCCGCTTCAAGGTGCTGAACACGGACCAGGGCAAGAACCAGCAGAATCTGCTGGACCTCGACGGCTCCTCGATGTGCTACAACGGTCTGGCGGACTCGGGTTGCGGTGGCTCTCCCTCCCCGATGGCCATGTTGATGTCGCACGAGGACGAGCACGCGCTGTACCACACGGCGGATGGGGATCTGGACGACATGGAGCGACTGTACGTCAAGGTGGATGAGCAGCAGCCGCCGCAGCAGCAGCAGCAGCTGATTCCCCTGGTGCCGCAGCATCCGTCGGAGGGACATCTGCAGTCCTGGCGGAATCAGAGCACGCGGAGCAGTCGGAAGAACGGCCAGGAATGCATCAAGGAACCCAGCGAGTTGATCTACGCACCGGGCAGCGTGGCCAGCGAACGGAGCCTTCTCAGCAACTCGGGTAGTGGCACCAGCAGCCAGCCAGCTGGCCACAATGTCTGACCTTTGCTCCCTGGTTCATCCTTGGGCCAGTCTCAGTCCAAATCCCAGTCGCAGTCCCAGTCCCAGTCCCAGAGTGATCTGCAGTCCCAGGAGCAGCTCTACGCTCGGGAAGTGCGGGAACTACTCGCCTGGTGCGAACGCTTCAACAATGGAGGCGTGGAGAACTTTGAGTAGTCTGCTGGGGAAGGGTATGTGCTGAAGGAAAGATTGTGCGAAGGAAAGGGTATACACATTGAACAGTGGGCAGGATCAGGGAGCAGGCGAAATGAATGATGTGGTGGACTGTAAGGGTTGAGCTTAAAGAAGAAACTGAATCTTGTGATTTTAAGAACATTTGATTCGATTTGATTTCGAAACCGAACAACTGGTAAACCACCATGCTATTTAAATAACCCATGCCCCATGATTGATTTTTCAAGTAACGAAGAGACCCTCCAACCAACTGCACTGAGTTTTGCCTGTTCCCTGCTGCGTTCGTCACTAATGAGAAATGTGACCAAGACTGAGACTGACAGAGTGCGAGATTCGTGTGAGGATTACTTTTAGTTTGATTAGTATTACAAGGTTTCGTTTCTATATGAAGAAAGCCGAGCTCCGAGCTCCGAACTCCGAGCCCTCGGCCCTATGCTAGTGATAGACATATTACTCTCTTCTCCATCTCTCCATCTCTCCAGCTCAATCTACCAATCTATCTCTGCTCGCGCTAATCTCCGACTAAGAACTGCTTTCGTTACACCTTAGGTTACGACTAAGAACTGCTTTCGTTACACCTTAGGCTAAGGTAGCTATAGCAAAGATCACTGTAAATGAAGAAAAACGTATGATAAGTTCCTCCAAGTATGCAGACGATGATAGCCAAAACGCTGCGTTAGCTTTAGAGTATACATATATATAATACGAGTGTAGTGTATACACCCACTTAGATAGATCGCTGGGCAGCATTTTGTTTGTTACTTAAGGGGTTCGTAATTAGTCTAAGCGTCCAGACAGATATCAATTCAGTACCCACGAATGTTTATCCAGTAAGTGTACATATTGTAATGCACTAGCTGTAGTTAATTATACGTATACATACGCATATATATCTCTATAAATATCAAATGAATTATTCAACATAATTATGCAAATGTGAACACAAATGAGTAGACGTAACAAATAATATTTAACACGAATAGTAACAGACAAGTGAATAAATTGTGCATATAGTAATTTAAACTGTAATAATCATCGCAGCCCACACGCCCAATTAATTAGTTGTTGTTTAAATACCCGTACGCATACATACTCCTGCTCGTACACACGTATCTAACCCGTCGTTTAGTAATAGAAATACCACCCAGGCATATATGAAAACATCCTTCAATCCTTCAATGAGCCAAGAAAAACGAGAAGATCCTCTTTACTCCCTTCTTTGGTTCGCACTAATGAGCTGCGCGAAATGGCAGGCAATTGTACGAGTATATATAATAGATATAGATACATCCATCGATTTGAGAACTTCAGCGCGCACAGGTTCATTCAGCATGTTGTTGTTTACCGCACCCCAGTTGATGGAAATTAAGTGCGTTTCGTATGTGTGTCTATGCGTAATTGTAATTATTGATATCGAATACGTATTTACAATGTAGCAATAACAAAAGCAAAATAAAATGCCATAATTATGAAATTAAAACCAACTGTTTCGGTTCTGTTGACTTTGTGTTGACTTTGGGTAAATAGTCAGCAGCTGAAATGATTGAGTTAAGCTTGCGTTGTCTATTGGTAAAATCTCCTGGGTAGCTATAGTTATTTTTGCTCTTAAATTGCTGAACACACTGGCTGAAAGGATCCTCTACCTTGCCGCCCCTTATTTGGATCCCCTAAAGTAGGCAACTGAATGCCCTGAAAGCAATCCGCTTTTCCTGCAGATTGGCTAATTGAAAAGTCACAACTTGCCACCTGTGACTCCGACTGCCTTTCCTAAAATTCCACAAATTTCCCACTCACCCTTCTTATGGCGCGACTAATTTCAGCCGGGAACGCGCTTTTAATTAGCTGCAAACTCCAGGACACGAATTATGCATGACTCCCGCTGCAACAGTGTGGGTGTTTGCTGCGCGGGTGTGTGTGTGTGGGTGTGTGTGGGTGTGTGTGTGGCGACCGCGCCCATTTTAACTACAAAATAATTACGTGCTAGGCAATTAATGGCCCAAAGGGGTTAGGGTTACAAAAATCCGGTAATTTTTTGCCGCCCGAAGCTTCCACGTGCGCCATGTGGCAACATCCGGAGGCCATTTGTTGCAAATCGACAACCGTTTCCGGTGCATGAAATTCCGTAGGGAGAGTGGGTTCGGCAGGCGGAACAGCATTTGTGAGCTGCGGTTTTTAATGCGAAAAAGAAGCCATCACATTGTTTAATGATAATTTAAACAGCTAAAGGAGGAGCAAACTAGGCGGAGGAGAGAAATGTATTTAAATGTTGATTAAACAGGAAACGCATTTGCGAAGCGCTGAAAGAAATATACCCAAGGAACCGGAAACTTTTCATCAGATATTATGCACATATGTTAAGCAATATCGGGAATCCCCCAGCTCAGCCAACTGAAATCCTGTCTAATAAATGTATTATCATTTAATAGCTTGTGTGCCAATACAAAAGTCACTGTTTATCTTGTGCTCAAGGCGTAGCAAATCAGCCAGTCATCCAACATCCTCCCAAAGGACTCTCCGGTCAGCATTCGGATGGATAGATGGATAGATGGGGCTTTGGTGGGGCAACAGATGCGTTCGGCTTCAGCTTGTCACCTAACGTTTAACGATAAATTTGCTGACAGCGACAACGGATAATTAGTTTCACTAACGAGAAAACTTCCATCGGCTTCCACGAACCTCCCACACACATGGCACTTGGACCCCAAGCCCAAACCCAAACCCAATCCCAGTCCCAATCCCAAGCCCTAGTGCAGCATGTTAACCCGGGGAGCAGGAGCAGAAGCAGGAGCAGAAGCAGGAGCAGGATCGCACAGGACATCAACGGACTCGCTCCGCTGAGCTCAGTTGATTCCACCGAATCGACGATATAGCAACAGGATGGACCATCATGCCCCAGTGCATCGTTCTCCTTGAGCTAATAAAATGATTATGTGTTATTTTTGTGCTGGCAGCATGGATGGCGGCGAGGATGGAACGTGAGGAGGGGCCAAGGACTTTCAGGGATAAACTGCTGCCGGCAATTGCCCATGATTGTTTACATATTAATCGCAACTTTTAATGGGCGGTGAAGCCATTTTTGCTTGAGCGTTTACATAATTGAAGTGGCTTTTATTCAGCTCGGGGGAATATTTAAACGGTAATGCGGCACGCGATGGTGGGAAAATTGGCCCGAATAGTTGCTCTGAATATGTAGTTGATTTTCGACACATATTTAGTTTATTTGAACGAATAAATGCACAAGGAAGCGAATTAATTAATTGACAGCGCCATTCAATCAACTGGAATGCGCTGCAGCTTAAACTCGATGAGCAACTTGAGGACTGTTTAACTGAATTAACAATTCCAGGCATGAAAACTTTCCAAGTTTCCCTGTTCAAAGTCCCATTGAGTGGAATTTTGTATTGTTAGGTGAAAGGCAGGCAAGCAAACAAACAAACAAATAAACAGGCGAACAAAACGCACGACAGACGGAGGACAACAACGGAAGCTGGCAAACAAGCGGAAGGCTCTCCTGGCACTCAACTAATGGCTACATAATGCGTTTATTGTGGGGCAACCAGCTGGGGAATCCCCCAAAGAAGTGATAACCCGGCGCAAATGTCAGCGCAAAAGTCAATCAATGCATTGATGCTCGGCAGATGAGGGGGGGGGCAGGGGGCGTGGACAGGGGCGGACTGTATCCCCAGGGGGTGGTGGGCGTGGCAGGAGCAGACAGGGGATGGCACAGTGAAAAACCAAAAGGGCTTCAACCAATAACAAACCCACTCCAAATACTTCACATTCTTAGTTCAACTAATAGAAGTTAGTAGAAGATAAAACATGAAAGTAAATACTATGGATGCATAGAGGGAATCCTTTTTTTTTTTTCGTCAGCTCAGTGACTTTATTTCCAGTGTATTAGGTGTGGGTTGGGCGTTTTTGGCTGTTGGTAAGTACGCACTCTTCAATGGTCCAAACACAGACAGCAGTCAGACAGACGCATTCAAAATCAATTCAATTGAAAAACATTTCCCCCCTGGTTTTTTGTTCCTTTTTACGGAGGGTTGACTTTTCACTCAGTGTTTTCCTTTTTTGTGGATAGTCTGCCATGTCATCGCCGCTATTTTGCTTTTTTGGTTTTTTGGTTTTCTGCTTTTTTGCTTTTTGTTCTCGTCGGCTGAAAAATCACTTTGAGAGCTTACAAAGTTCAGCCAAAATTGTGTTCATTTTCGTTTTCGGGTGGAAATGAATGATTTCCGCGATGCATTCAAAACGTTAATGAGACGTAATGTGATGGCCGTGACGGGAATGAATCCCATTTCTCAGTGGGCCACTCGAGGATCGAGTTTGCAGTCTCATCAAGTCGGACAATTAATTGCCAGAGACGCCCCCCTCGACAATCGTAGTCGTTTGTCAAAAACTTTGTTGCATACTTGCTAGCAGCCAGATACTCGTATAGTGTATACAACGGGCCAGAGATTGCCACATCATCATGCAAATGCCCCGACAGTTTTCAGATACTTATAGCTCATTAGGCATAGAGCTCTGGCATCGGGCCCAAAGTATCTGCCCCGTCATGCCACGCCCCCATGCCACGACTGACTGACTGACTGACAAATTTTCACAGCTCAACGCTTATTAAACTCGCCTGAAAAGTTCAATTAGCTTGGGCGATATTATGGCTTTGAGGGGAGCAAGTTGGATCAATCTGTACAGAAATAATTTGGAAAATGCAATTCTAGGTAGATTCTGCCATTTCAAGAATAACTTTGTTTGGTTATCCTGGAAACAGTGAATAATGAATGATATCATATCTTTTCTTTTCCCCAGAACTCCATTTAACTTCAAAGCAGTCAAACTATCGAGCAGTTCAATTAATTAAGAGCCACACAAAAATGTTTTGTCAGAACTTGGAAAATATTTCTCGGACAGGCAGCAGGACATTTGTCACACGCTCGCTTTCACCAGCTCCATCATCATCTTGATTTGGATGGCCATTCATTCATTCATCCATTCGCTACACCCATCCGCATCCTTAAGGAGCTGCTGGTGCCGGAGGGGGTCCTGCCCAGCTTTTCAATATTAATTGCGCAGCCTCGGAGGTCCGACCAAGACGGATAAGATGGGACTGGCGATGGGCTGGTCGTCCGGGGGTCAGGTCAGTGCAAAACCAGCACAAAGGACATGGCGAGTGACCCGTGTCCTGCCCCTGCGCTTGACTTTTGATGAATGGCCAAGAATTCGGCATGACATGAATGAGCATTTTAAATAAATTAGTTGTATTCGAGACGCATTTCTTCTGGCCTGATTGAGTCCTTTGATTAGCCAGCTATAAATCAAAGAAAGCCGACGGATAATGTGGAGCATTAGTTGAAGAAATGTATTTATTTATTTGGTTTATTTTTATTTATTTTTAGCACTGCCCTTCAAATCAGGCACACAAATGTCACTTGCTTTAATGCCGCTCAAGTTTTTTGCCTGGCGGTTATTAATTAAGACAATCAACCTGCATAAAAATGGTTATAAGTTAATTAAGCCAAATGAAAAGCTCTTCAGCATCGCCGTTCAAGGCGAAGACGAGCATAAAAGTGCCAGAGATGAATTCGCCTTGAGCAGGATACCCGAACCATGGGCCAGGAGGAAGACAAATGTCTGGCAATTTGGCTAAATGGCACACTTGGCCAAGTAAAGCATGCACGGGAGCATAATCAAGACAATAATTATTATTGTCATGTGTATTTTGGAGCCCAGAGCCAGGAGCAGCCAACTTCTACCCAAAACTTTGGTTTGCCGTCTGTCTGGCACTTACCTCTTCAGATCTGCAGATCCCTCTGTTTTTCCTTTCGCCCAACTGACTGACAACGTGTGTTAATTATGGCCATCTGGGCGGGCAGACTCGAGTTTTAGTTTCGCTCCCTTTCGGCCCGTTCTGTTCTGGGCCCAAATCGCATTAGGGAAATTACCCTGAATGGCGAATACCTGGCCAGACATAAACAGTTGTTCTGTTGTTTTGGCCATTCTCCGTCTGGGAGCTGCTTAAAGGCTTTCCGACTTATTTCCACCAGGCATGGAACTGAACTAGCTTTAGTTTTTGCCTAATTAGGCGTTGCAATTGGCCTTCTCCCGTTGAAGGAATCAATGGAACCGTTTCCCCAGGGCAGGAATGCTTAAATACATAGAAACTGTCAGTAAATACACGAGAAAAAACACTTACACTTACTTTATGAATATCATGTATAATCGCAATGCCTAGAATCATTTGGTATAATATGTTATGTATGAAAGTAAATCATTTCGAGGCTCGTTCATTTTCTGAGTGTTCAACTCGATAACCAATCTTTAACCGCTTAAGTTGGCTTGGCAGCTGAGTGGTATAGATACTCGGGGAAAATCCAGTTGCGGAGTTATAATTAAATTGATGTACGCACGGTCACGCCGGCGGCATAATTGACTTGTCTTGACCTCAAAGTTCTGGCCAAGCATCCACAAAACCAGGCCGAAACACTTTGCCAAGTAGCGGGGATACACATTCATTTTGGCCCCCAACTAATTGCTATTGACAGTTATGGCCTGGCCCCAACAACAGGATGATTAAAAATTTAATGGGTCTGAGTAGCGGGGTGGGGGCTAGCAAGTTTCCCGAGGCTAACCGCAATCCATCAGCTCGTACTTTGGCTCACTTCTGCCAAAAAATCAAGGATTTGCGACAGACAAAAATGATATGCTGCCAGCAGGCGTTTTTCCTCGACCCTTGTAGCAGTTTTGTTTAATTTGCCGAGACTGTGGATAAGTTTGGAAATTTGTTGTTCGACTTGTTGCTAAAAACACAAATGTAATTTCATTACAAAGTTCCAGGAACGGCATTAGAACGTATTTTGTGTGGAAAATTCGCAGAATTCGAGAACTTCTCAAGGTGTTGGGTAAGTGCAGCCGCAGGCCATTGAAAATCACAAGCCGACAGCTGTTCAAGTGCTCTTCGCAGTGAAATGAAAAGTGAAATGATATTTGGTGGACTTGGGCAGAGCTATCTGGAAGGTGTCCTTTTGGGAAAGCCAAATACTTTACCGCCGACAGCGTGATGTATTTCATATTTCTTGTGCTTGACGCGGCCTGAAATGAAAAGCGGAATACCCTTTAATGGAGTAGGACTATCTGGGTTCTTGGTCCTACTAATTCATATGGAAAATTCCTACGTTGTTAAGTTCTTAGTATAGATGTAGCAAAACGAAGGGCATTCTACGCTGTGTTGAATCCATTGCTGATGTTTGTAATTCGAGCTTAGTGTAATGGAATTTTTAAGCGAATGTCACAGAAATGCACAAAGCACAATGAGACAACAAGCTGCTCAAATATGCAAAGACTTTTACCCTGAGCACTCGCAGACATGGAGGACACCTTATGGCTTATTACGTTCACCCAGCCAAGGAAACCCCACCCCACGAACCCCCACCCCTCCCTCAAGGGCTCCCCGCTGAGCTTGCAACATGGGGGGGAGCTGGAAAAAAGATACTTATTTTCGTAGACAAGAGCGAATCTTGTGTTTATTTGCGCTTATATGCACATCATCTATCATCTATCATCAGGTGGTGTGTGGGCGAAATGGCGCCACTTTTCCTTTCCTTTCACATCGCGTCTCCCTGCTTTTCCTGCTTTCTTCCGGAGCTGCATCAATTTTCCCGTTGCCATTATTATGATTGTTATTAACTTAAATAGAAAATACTTGACTGTTTCATAAATCTCACCCACAAGGTCTGAAGTTGGGGTCTCGCTGCGTCAAGTGGATTTATGCTATGTTCCTGCTGCTGTTTTGTCGTGTGGCGATGAGTTCCTTACTGATTTATTCTGGCGAACTTAACCAACCCATATAAAAAATGGAACATCTGCTGGGATAATATTCAAATCATCTATTCATGCGACTCTAGAGCGGCAGAGTAGTGATCTACAGAACTTAGAACTCAAAAGGACTCCAATCTGCTGACTTCCTTAACTGATTAAGTACCTCTGAACCGTTTGTGTCCTTTGCGAACCAAGACCGCTGAATTCAATTAAAGCGTTTTGCGTTTCACCTCAGGAATTAGGCAAACTAATTGGCCGCAGTCTCCCGGAGCGAAAGAAAAACAGCCTTTCCCGGGTTTCCCGGCTTTCCCGGCTTTCCCGACTTTTCCGACCAAGAGTGCGTCTGAAGGCGCGGAAAAGTTTTAATAAATCCGCAAATTACTTTATAAGCAACTCGTTTTCGGGCTGCTTATTTTGTTTGCGCGGTGGGATGACAATGAGCGCGATAAGAAGTTGGCATAAACAACCCAGAGCCCAAGTCCAAAGACCAAAGCCGCACAAAGTGCAGGCGAGTGGAGTGGGGAATGGGTCTGAAATGAAGGCAGATGGCCGGAGGATGAAAGGAAAACGCGTCCAGCCTGGATGAGCCATATAGCATGGCATAGTATGGCATGGCATAGTATATAGTACAGTATAGCCACCCATTTACACGACACGTTGACTGCCGCGATGGCAGTTTTTATTTAGCTTTTGTAAGTTAATTTGTGCACTATTGTCCGGCGTTTGCCTTTTGCACTTTGCTGCCCGGCTGACTGGCTGGTTGGCTGGCTGGCTGGCTTTATATTCCTTTTCTCCTTTTTAATGTAATTCAATTTCAATTTCAATGAAATTTAATCGTCCGTTCATACGGCACTGACCATCCAGCCACCCAGCCACCCAGCGCCACCCACCCTTCAACATTATTTGCGTCATTTTGTGGTGGTTAATTTCAGTGCAACGCTTTTACTATTCAATTATGTTGCCGCTTGTCGCCTCATTCGAGCATTTTTTATGCACTCTGTTTATGAGGAGGCAGTCCCTTCGAAGCTTCCCGCTCTATTGTCCTGCTAATGCCGGCCCGTCCTGTTTGTCAGCCCGCGTGTCCTGCGTCCTTGTTGTGCTTTTTCCATTGTTATGAAAAATTAAATGGGCATAAATCATGCTAATGGCGCATTCAAAATTTATTACGCTTTAAAGCCCGCCAACACACAGTCCTCCATCAATTTATTTATGTGCTTGCAATTATTTCTGCACGGGGTGGAATTGGTTCCAAGCCTAGTTCGGTTGATCTCGTCTCGATTTCAATTAGATGATTGTTAGAATGTGAGGATATTTTTATGGGCGAGCACATCCGAAGAGCTGATGATGTCAGCAGTGATGCGGAATAGGGCAACGAATTGGTTTAGGTTGAGAAGCCGATGAACGGATGTACATTTATTGGGATTGGATTCAGGTACTTGCAAGTATGTTTCTCTGAAGTGTTTTTGCATAACTCTTTTTCGAGCACTTGACCAGGGACCAGGGATGAGTCCTAGCTGACAAACTCGCGGTGATTAACCCAACGGCAGCGGAATACATTCGCCCACTTAACCGCCACAACTAACTCGGCAATCTAGAATTTCATTCGCCACGCAGCTGGCAACAATGTGCCCCCTAAATCCGCCTCATAAAAGAGGGGCAATCTGGGGGCTGGGGGCTGGGGAATGGGGGCTGGGGGCCGAGGGCCAAGGGCGGACCACCCACATAATGCAAATTGCTATTATAATTTGCACAGCAGCGGCGCCATTCATCAGCCTTAAAGGGGGGTTGGGCTGGAAGTTAGACAAATTTCCCAGGGATTATCTGCGAAGGATGCGCTGGCTGCAGTTTGTTGGTGCCACGCCGATGTTGCAACATTTTCCAGCAGCTCAACGCGTTGGCGCTTCATTCCATTTATTATAACAAGTTTTTGGACTTTTTTCCGCCGTTCTGGGGTTTATTTTCACTGCCAAAAATATATATTTCAAGTGGGTTCAACTGCAGAGCGCTTTCTGTTTGGTTTTAGGATTTTTCGCCCCGAAAACGCACGAGTTTGTTGCAAACTGTTTCATGCACACAAACTGTTTCGTGCACGCAGACACATTGGCACTCTGCAGATACAGATACATTTCGGCCATTGCAGCTTGCAGTTCGCAGATAGAGATACTTCGCTTGACCTCCCGCAGAGCAGTTTTCATTTGGTTTCTGCCTCATATCGGAAAGAGTTCTCGCATTCGAAGGGGACGTTGAATCAACTTGGATTAAATATAGTGTTACCACTCTACTTTACTTACTTATCTCACTTCAGAACATTAAAGGTCGCTGCTTTGATAATATCATTGGGTTAATATAATTATTGATTTCACAGAGGCCACTAATCTGTATATTTCTTGTGAAATCAGCTGTCCACTATATATATTCCTGATTTATATATTTAAGTACTGAAAGTCGAGATAGGACACCCATTTATTCGCATATAGCCACACGAGCCGCAGCCATTCTAAGTTGATTTTTCTTTGCATTTCGGGTTTCCTTTTGTTTTCCTGCCCGTCGCTCTTGGCTGCCAGTTTTCCTCCTTGTCGGGGGATTCATTGGTCCACCTAGTGTGTTGTTTACATGTTCATTCGCGGGATTTTTCACTTGAAATTGGAAAGTCGACGGCGGCACAAAGAGTTAAGTCCTTGCATGTGCGGAAAAGGAGTCCCGAGTCCTGCGTCCTGAGTCCTGGGGGGAATTGGAATCGCTTATTGTTCTGACCCACACATTGTTGCCCTAAATGAAGAATACCATTCCTATTTTGGTTTTTTGCTGATGCCCTCTTTTGCGGTTGTCTCTGCATTAAGCTTGTTATGGCTTTAATTTAGAGGCATCCTTGGCGAAAATCGCATCAGCGCAGCTGGAGATCGTTAAATAATTCATGTCAGGCCGCTTCGAAATCGGAAAATGGAGGGAAAAGCGGCGATGGCGAGAAGCGAACCGAATCCGTAGCAATGAAAGCCAAATTAAGCAGTGGAAACCGTTTAGCCAGATGGGGGATAATCGGTGGAGGGAGTTGGGTAGCTGGATAGTTGGATGGCTGGATGGCTGGATAGCAAGGAGCCAGCCAGGAGCCAGGAGCCAGGCTTTCCAGCCAAGGATTTTCCCAGCTGGGCGCCTCAGGAGCGCCTGATTTACGTTGCAATAATTTTCATCTCATTTTCATTACGTTTTCGGGCTTATCCTGGGCAGCCCGTCCTGTTTCTTTTCTCCAGGACCTGCCCGTCTCCTGCTTCTTGCACAAGGCCAAAAGGTGAGAAGCTCGTTTGGCCTGCAGTCGCTTTATGCCGGGGCAGCCACTTGAGCCCGGCTATTTATCATTCCCCAGGAGCTTGTACATAAGTTCAGCCTGTCCATAGGCCTCTGCGTCCCGTAGTCCTCGGTTACCACAGCAAAACCCCTCCCCCCTCCCCTCACCACACTCCCCTTCAGCCGGCAGCTGTGAAGTTTCCATGGTGTTGCTTTTTTCCAGCAAGGGCCATCAAAAGTTGTGAACAAGTTGCAGGTTTGAAACAACAACGGCGACAGGAATAAAGGGGATCAACAAGGCACTCAGCACTGAGCACCAGCAGCAGAAATTGGAATGCCACCGAGTGTGGCGCCTCTCAGTGGTGACAGATTTACATCAATTATTGAACAGGTGCGGACTGACAGGTTGTTCGATGATGAAAGGGCACACTTTTGAGTAGGACCTACACACATGCGTGTACTTCCAAAAACATCATTTGATTTCCATTTGGATGGTAAATCAGTCGAAAAACATACATACTTTACTAGTTGCACATCTTTATCTTTATAATCTGTTAACTTAAGTGCATGGTGCGGTTAAATTGGTATCCAATGCCAGCTTAACATGCCCATCAACTTCTCAGCCAACTCTCGCTGAAAACTTTTCCCAGAATGTTTAACTTTTTGATTTGCGCTGAATTTGTTTGTGCCAGAAAATCCTCACATCCGCTTCATTAAGTACTGAGACCTTCCCAAATGCTGGACCCAAGCGAAGGAACCCAAACGATTTGGCTCTGAAAGGGATTTGCAAATGCAAGAAGGAAATCGAAATCCTTGGCAGGCAACTCAATTAGTTGCCGCATCCATTAGATATTCCAGGCACAAAACAAAAGAGTAAAGCGATTGCAAAGCCATCGAATAGCCGACGGCCGAAGGATCCTAGGAGAGGAAAGGAGATTATTTTTTGGCCATTCAGGAGGTCAGACCTCAAACAAAGATGTCACGCAGTGCGTTGCCCAAGGGGATTTGGCCATTGGGTCGCCCAAAAATATAATATATGACATTTTGTTATGAATACTAATGTGAGCTGGAGGGCCGAAGTGGGGGGGTGACTTAAAAGTTTATGCCAAGGACTGCTTTGCATAGTCCAAAAATATATAATATTTATTGACAAATGGATGGGGAAAGCGGGGCAACTACGCCCGCCCACTAGTTATGATTTAAGGAAAATGTTGTAGCTTAATCTGCGTGGGGCGGTGCTTAAGTACGAGTATATATCCATTACTCCAAATAAATATTGTAATGGAAAATAGCAAAGACTAGTAGGGGAACTGATTTGTCCAGATCTCCAGACTTCGACCTCCTCTCCAGCTCCAAGGACATAATCAAATCAATTGGCAGACAGGAAAGCGCAGACAGTTGGCCCAACCAACTGCGACTAATGCGTCGCCATCAGATATGCAAACAATCGGCGAGCAGACGAATCTCCTGCAGTCACAAAGTTTATTAAGCCGGACTATGACAATGTTGTGAGGAGGCACACAATTCCCTGGGAGGGGCATCCTTTCAGTGCGACTCCTTGGCCTTCTTGGCGGCCAGCTTCCTGCAGGCACCGCGCAGGACTTCGGGCAAAGGAGTGCCCGAGAGGCTCAGCACGGCACCGGGCTGGATGTTTCTGAGCAGGTTGTACAGGCGGTTGTACTGGTGACTGGTGGGCGGGACATTGTTGTAGATCTTGTCGTCCACATAGACCACGTCGATGCCCTCGTCCATGATTCTGGAGTGGTAGTGGTGGTTGTGCGGAAAGAAGTCCAGCAGCGTGCTCAGCTCCTTGGTGACCAGCGAGTTCTTCTCCTCGGCGGGCTGCTTGATCAGGAAGACCACGATGTCCTTGTCGCTGTAGAGGCTCTGACCAGCCGGTAGGAGTGTCAGCTCCACCACACTCCGTTGGACGCAGATGAACTCGGGCTCATAGGGCTGCATGGCATGGAAGGTGAGCAGCGACGGATCGGGCTGGTGGAATGGATGGATGTATCAATGCCTTCAGCTCCTTCGCATGCAACTTACATTGTACCGCCGCCTGTAGATGTCCAGCAGCTTCTCAGTGCTGTAAATCGTGCCGTGCCACTTCGGCGGCAGATAGATCTCGGAGTCCGCCGATGTCAGCAGCTTGGTGCCATGCTATACAAAAAAAATGCTTTTCGTGAAATCACAAATATTGTAATGGGAGAATTACCAGATCGTAGGTGTAAGTGCTCAGGGTTTCGGGAGTCACCTCCTTGGGATTCCCGTAGTCGTCCAGGAACATGATTTTGTCTTTTTCTTCACTGCCCAATCACCAAGTTCAAATGGAATTTAGCACAACGATTTTTATTAACAAGCCTGTTAATTTGGTTGCAAAGTCTACTTGGAGCAAGATTTATAACCCAACTTTCCAGCACGTTTACTCGCAGAAATTATTTCGGAAAGTTCGACTGGTTAATAGTGTGCACGAAGCTGATTTCATCGAAAATCCTATAGCTATTGATTTGATCAACACTAATCAGTGTTGTAAGTTTGTGCATAAATTCTCTAACTTACATTTTTCAACTTGAGGTTGCATTCAAGCCATTTCCATTTCCCCAGAGTTGCATTTTGAATACGCCAAGAGATGAAAGGGAGGTGTTTCCGTTCCAACTGCCACTGCCCTCCACTTCTGTGGCGATTATCTGGTTTCGCCCGGCCCCATAAATTTGTCCACGCCCATAACTGGGCTGACAACTTAAGTGCGGTCATGTTTTTGGGGTCCAGTTCTCCAGATCTCCATCCAGGGCTCCCCTCCATTAGGAAAACAATTACAGACGACACTGACAGGCTCGAAATGCCGACCGAAACTGAAACTGAGATCCTGGACGCACTCTACTAGGGGGAGGAGGAGCAGGAGCAGGAGCAGGAGCAGGAGCTGGAAATGGAGTGGGTCAGGAAGAGATAGCATTCTGCGTCTGGCCGGGATGTGGCCATAAATTATGAGTTTGTCGTCACATGCTGGCGGTGGTCTTAGCCGGTGGTCATGTCTATTAAGAAGTCCCAAGGATATCCAACTGCCGAGCTGTCCAGCTGTCCAGCTGTCCGATTTTTGACACTCCTTTGGGTTTATTTTGCCAATCCTTTGGCTTTGCATACGTAGAGCAGCCTTCGCTGGCCGTTTTGCAAACTTTTCATAGGTGCTTTTAGTGGTTTAACCCTGCTCCCTCGAATCCTCAAATCCCCGAGACATAAATTATAGCCCCCAAATTTCCTCACGAACTAGAGGGCGTCACATGTGTGTCTAAGTGATTTTCAATAAGTTGCGAGTTCCTGGCGGTAGGGTCAAAGTTTTTGGGGCACGATTTTTCACGGCCCCAGATGTCTATATATGTACATATGTATGTAAGTATATAAGAATGTATATATGTATGTATGGGCGCAGCATAATTTATGGCGCCTTCGCATGTGAGTGTGTGTCTGAGCTGGCGGATTTTCGCAGGCGTCGATAATGACGAGCGATTTCTCATAGCCAAAAGTGAGTTTTGGTCGGGCAGGGGATTGGTATTGGAACTGGAAGCGGAACTGGAACTGGGATATACTCAGGAGCCCTCATTTCGCCAAAGCACCAGCCATTTGCAGCAGCTGCGACCGACCTTTGACATCCCCCAGGCCCAAGTCCTCCACGTTCCCGGGCCAAGCTACATGGCACGTAAAAACAAACTTGATTCTCGGCCATCAAAAGCGCCATCCGTCTTCCAGCAAACGTTCTCTTTGACTGCCAAGCTGCCAAGCTGCCAAGTGCGCGACGTGATTCAATATTTTTGCGAAATTATTTTTTAATCATAGTTGCACTGGAGTCTGGCAAATATAGGAGCTGCGGAGGCGACATGATCGAATACAAAGTGAGCAGTTGCCAAAATCAATAGGACACGGAGAACAGATTGAAAGCTGATGTCCTTAAGGCTGCTAAGGTATGTTTGTTTAAAACATCATAACATTTATATGCAATAAGATATAAGATATATTACCCTTGAGTTGTGGAGTCGATATTAATAACATTACTTTAAGCAAAATATTTTCTGTTTTTTTTTAGTGATTCTGTAAAATGTCCCATACACCGCAAATACCAACTAAAAAGTCCTCGAACAAAAGATGACAACTACATGTGTATAGAGCGCATACACTCACACATAAACCATAAAAACAACAAAGAAGTAAACCAGAAAGTGGCAAGAAACTTTTGCAATTTGCAAGACTTGCAGCTGGCATTGGTCGCCACTCTCGGCTATTAACGCAATCGAATGACGTTCTTGGCTCCGATTTGGATTCGGATTCGGATTGGGATTGGGAGCTGGCTCCTTATGGTAAATGCCCGCAAAATGTTTGAAGAGCTCAAATGGTAAAATGGTGAAATGGCAACCAAATCAGCGGATCCCTTGCCATCCTAAAAATTGCAATTGTGACAATGCTGACAATCTGCAGGCGACAGCCAACACAGAGTTCCAACCGGAAGTAGGGGGAATCGGGAAGTAACTGTGAAGGATGGGGGAAACAGACGGCAATGGCAGTTCCGTCTGCAGCTCGCGCCGCTCCTCTTTACACTCAGAAAAATGCACACTGCATACGTTTATTGAATTCACCTTGGACTATAAAGGTTGCATTTGTATTACTCGATTATGGTGTTTCCAATTGAATCAAGTGAGTTTTTTAATGACTTCTAGTTCGGGTAGTGTACCATGAATGCTTGTTACTGCCCCGTTTTGAGCAGTGTACTGTCCGTCTAGCTGCTGCCGTCAAGAAAACGGCGACACTTACAATCAGTATGAAATTTACGCGATTTTCATTGCGGCAAATGGTTTGCTTTTTTCGGTATTAACATTTCTCGCCAGGCACGAAAGTGGGGGATTGATGGCTAGGAGGTGGAGCTATCGGGGGGCGTGGCTGGGCGGACTTTGGAGCCCAGCTGAAGTCGTGCCAATTTCATAATTCGGTTCAGATTTCGTTGGGCATATGCCGATTCCGATGCTGATTTAGAATAAACTTAAGATTCAAAGAGGCAAACTTAAAGTCAGTTTTGTTGTTATACAGAGTGCTGAAAGTATTCCCCTCCAAGAAGGAAAGTATCACCTCCCAGAAGTCTTTAGTCTGGCCGAGATCCCCGTGGAGTGTGCAGAGTATTCGCTGTTCCCCGAAGGAATCCTTGGCTCCTTGGCTGCAGCCATAACCAGGATAACAACAAACGGGCAAACAGCTCGCGGCTGCCACGAGCCAAAAGTGGCATCAGCTGCGGCAGTTGGCGCGGATATATCTAGCCCCGCCCGCGCCCCTGCCACCGCCCCCGCCAACTGGCACCACCACCATCCAGATCGGCCGACATATATCCTGGGCTGACTGACTCGAGCCGAGGATAATGCAATAAGCGTTGCCAACAAGCGCGCAACGTCTTCGTCCTGCGACTTTGGGCCCTCCAGCGTTTGAGCCACTGCGTTTGTGTTGGGTTGGGGTTGGGGCATGGCTGAGGGGGTAGGGGGAGGGGGAGTGCTCCTTCGAGGGGGGTGCACATGTGCGCCAGACAGGTTATGCGCTATAAAAAATTTAAGAAATTGCTACCAGCGCCAGCGCCAAAAACGACAATACTTACGAGCATTTCACAAATCAAAATACTTTCGAGAGTTGGTCCTTTTCGCAAGTAGAGCCCTTTCCCGCCCTTTGTTGTCTGCCACCAGTGGTTATTGTTATTGTTCTTAATGTTGCCTTTCTTGTGTGCCAGACTTTTCCGCGCTTTTCCACTCTTTTCCCCCCTCAGCAACTGATGCCCGAAGGAGCGATGCGAAAAACAATGTGCTAAATAAATAAATTTGTCCAAGATTGCACATCAAAATAAGGTGCAAGAACTCGGGATATGGCTGTGCGAATGGCTTGCTCTTATGGCGTGGCAGGTGATCAGGTGGTTGTCATGTTGGATACCAGGATCAAGCAGGAAGATATGAGTGTAATTCAAATGGGCGTAATAAGGTTTTTGAACAAACAAGTGCTAAGCACCTTAAGTTGTTAGAAGAAAGAATGTATCTGCAGAGGATACAGTTCGGAATCCCTGGGGACAAGGCTTTAATTCCGAATCAATTATTCTTTCTGAGAACTACTAGCACTAGCAGCATGCAGTTTTTTCTTGGCCAGACTTCTTGGCCATATCTCGGTTTAATGGCAGCACTGCCCAAGTACCTCCTGCCCCCAGGAGCCATCCCATAATCTATGGCCCATTGCGTGTGCAGGAGAACACGGGCAGTTGGTAACATCCTGGGAGGATGGCATGCAAAAGGACAGGCAACAAAAGCGAGAACAAATTGCGACATGTTTTGCAATTCCCACGCATTCTGCGGAGTGGGGTGGGGAGCCCACCCACTTTCGCAACTCCCACGCTGGGGTTAAAGGTCGCCGGAGTGTGTCTCCACCCACTTGATGTTGCTGCTCCAGCTGTCCTCGCCAGGATGTTATTTAGCCGACAGTTTAGTGTGAAGCCCTCGGGACTCCTTTTTTATGTCAACTGTTGATTGCAGCAGTGCAGGCAGAGCTATGAAAAGGATATCAAAAACGAACGGGCTGAACTGCAGCAATAATCAAAATTAATTCAATTTCGGCGGCTGGCTTTAAAGGTAGCCACTTAATTAAATGGCCACACGCGTCCTCCATATGCACATCCTCATATCCTGTGGCACTGCACTGATTTTCATGCATCTGGCAAAAATCTGTTTAAATCAAATTACATTCAACAAAATGCCCATAAAGCGAATGAATAACCACAAAATATTCGAGCACTTAAAATGGCAAAGTGATTGAATTGTGGGCAGGGTTTTTTCGAGAGGCCAACGTGACACGATGCAGTTTTTTAAACCATAATGGTTAAAATCTTTAATGGAGTTGCTAAACTATGTCAAAAATGGTACGCCGCATGATGTATTTACTTACAAAAGAAACGTTCACTCTTTTCAAAGTATCTTTATAATAGTGTCTTTTGTTGGCTGGCTTAGTAGGAACAACTGAGTTTGATTTTGTTATGGAAACTTCAGTGAAGTAGATGTAGATCCCATAATAATAGCAAGTGATAGCTGATATTCACGCACTCATCTCCCATTGCCAATGCACTTTAAACCGCACAAATGCACCACAGTGACAGGTTGCAATGGGGAGCAGGCTGGGCAAATATTATATTAAATATTGACCCGAAAGATTATTTGAGCACAATTTGATGAAATTAAAGGTAGCAGTGACCCCTGGCCCCTCTGCACTACAACTGGCATACGCCCATGGCTGCACCTACCGAAACTGCACTTATGCCCTGTAATAACCAGCTCTCATCTGTCCACTCCCAGCTGCAGGCTTTCGGTTGCCTTTGATCAAATTATCCCTGAAGCCCCACTCCACCGGCAGCCCTCAAGGATTGCACCTGTTTTTAAGCTCAGATGTCCGGCAAATGCGTACATATTTTAAATTTAATTACTACACGCTGCATGCAGCAAACAGTGGCGCCACAGCAAATCCGAGCCAGGACATCCATCCATCCATCCATCCATCCAAATGGGGCAAGCACAATCCTTTCGTGGAGCAATGTGCTATACTCTCCCTTTGCCCGAATAGTTGGCTGGTCATTCAAAATCTGCGCAATATAGCCGCACATGGATAAAAATATGAGTGTTTCAGCGAGGGTGGATTAAAGTCGTGTTTAATATATTCCATATTCAAAAATGTTCCATAGTCAACAAAAAGTACCATGGAAATAGCACATACGTGTATTTGTTCTCGTGTCAGATGTTTTCTCCAGAAATAATGATGCTTTCCATACTTACCAATCCACCCTTGCTCAACCATATATCACCTGAAATGCCCCACCTCACCTCCCAGCCCCCAAAACCCCTTTATCCACACAGACGCTTCAGCGTTCGTCCTGCGGGCATTTTTGCACATGTAACTCAATTTGTGGTTCACATTTAATTAATTTAATAATATATGGGGGAATTAAATGCTCCTCCTTCACAGCTGCAAAGAGGAAAACCGCAGAAATCCCGCCACTGTCAACAATTCGTCTGACCAGTCGGAGGACGAGCTAAAGGATACGAGCTGAAGGAACCTCAGATGTACGGGGATATATTTACTTATTTCGACCAGCGACGGCAAAGCGCTCAACAGATGGCGCTGGCAGAGGTGAGCATAGGTGGCGCCACGAACGCAATCCACATGAAGGAAAAAGCTCCGCTGCTGGTGGATGCTAAGAAATGCCATTTATTATTATAATAATAAATGAATTTAATAGAATTAAAATTAATAATATCATTAAAATCATTAATGCACATTTATTATGGTATAGTAGAATTAACAGTTATTTAACACAAAAAGGCATAATTATGTAATCAAATAAATAAGTATTTAGTAGTCAAGTTTTATATGAAATATTAAATCTCTAACTATTACGTGAAATTGTAACTATTAACAATCTATTAATATATGCAATTGGTGGAATATTCATTCTGCTTTGTGAGTGGAATAATTTTCTGATGACTGACCACTGAGTTTCACTTCGCCATTTCAGGACATTGAACCTACTCACCCGCGATCCCACCTAATTAAGTGTCACCAGTAATTGCAGTGCAAATTGTTCCGCTTTGCACGCGGAAGCCCTTATCGAAAGCGAATCATCGCGATGTGCATACAGAAATTATGTGAGTTATCATCGCCTAGCGATTGTAACGAGAGCAGCATGTTCAGATACTTTATTCAGATCGTCTGCATTTCACTGCTCTTCACATGGGCAATCCGATTCGGCGCACTCGGAAAGCTCGCTCGCGAAAAGCAAAGCAAAGCTTCGCATCCAGCGTATAAAAGATACAATGCAGATGCAGTCGAACCTCAGTTCTAAGCCAGAAGTAGAACGGAAACGCACGGATTCAGTGGATAGCAATCGCATCTCCCAGTAACTTGCACTATGAATCACCACTCGAGGTAAGCGCCACCCACTGAGCACCCAGTTATTCACCCTTCACTCTTCATTCCCACAGCTCGCACCTGTGGCTGCTTATCTCCCTCGTCTTTGGGGCAGTGTGGGTGGCCCACGCCCAGGTGCCATTTCCCGGCAAGTGTCCAGAAGTTAAGCTACTGGACACCTTCGACGCGGAAGCGGTGAGTGCCGACCTCAGACAATCCATCTCGCATCGCATGCCAATCATCTCATTCTGATAGCTTGAGAATAGTGAAGTCTAGACGATCAGCTTAAGGCGAGCATGCTAATGAAGTTTCAGTAGATAATGAGCTAAAGTTTTAAAACAATATCGCACTAAGTGATATAAGCAAAACTGCACATGGGTGAACCAGTCGGAATAAGACGATCTTCCAATTCAAACCCTCTTAGTTCTGAAACTTGATAGTTCAAATGATCTACGATCGCAGTAGCGAAAACTTGAATAATAAGATAAGGAATTGGTCATTGTTGTTACGACATTCTAAGTAAATATTTGTATTTGAGAATCCCACTATTTTTTAATTATCGACCTAACTTATCTAATCTAGCTTAAATTATTCCCAGAACTTCAAATAGTAAGTAAACTCCTCGAGCTACCGTTTGTATTACTTATTACATGACCAACTGCTTAAATATACGTAATTCTGTTACATTGTATATGTAATTATTGCTTTTCCGAATACTTTAGTATATGGGCGTCTGGTACGTTTGCATTCGAGATCGGCAAGAAGTGCATCTACGCCAACTACAGTCTCATAGACAACAGCACGGTTTCGGTGGTGAATGCGGCTATCAATCGATTGTGAGTATGAGGCAATATATCTGAAACCCTCCAGTTAATCAAAAAATCGATAAAAAAGCACCGGGCAACCATCGAATGTCACTGGACAGGCCAAGGTCCTTGGACCAGGTCAACTGGCGGTGGCCTTTTTCCCCACGCGTGAGTAGCTGCCAACTTCAAGTGTGCTCTTTAACAAACATTGTTTGGTTAACTTAACTTAACACATTTTAGAGCCATTGACCAAGGCCAACTACCTGGTTTTGGGCACCGATTACGAGTCATACGCCGTCGTCTACAGCTGCACCGGTGTAACGCCTTTGGCCAATTTCAGTAAGTCGATCTGTTCATGTGCCAACTGTGTCATAACCAAAACGGAGTGACTAGCACTTACGGCGAAATGATAATTGTTATTTTAATTGCAGAAATCGTTTGGATCTTGACTCGTCAGCGCGAACCTTCGGCGGAAGTTGTTGATGCGGCCAGAAAGATCTTGGACGACAACGATGTCTCCCAGGCCTTCCTCATCGAAACTGTTCAGAAGAACTGTCCCGGTCCCGGTCTAGATGGCAATGCCACTGGGCTGGCTGGAGAGGATGGCCTCGATGTGGATGACTTTGTGTCCACCACCGTGCCAAATGCCATCGAAAAGGCATGAGAATGGCTCCGACGCCTCTACGAGCGTCTCTACGACATTTTTATGAACTTCCTAAGTTACTGAGTGTCATGTTATCACACAGCAGTGATCATGTATCGATTGTTCAATGTTCTTTGGTGCTTCAGTTTTAGCTTGTTGTTACTACGAGGAATAAATACAAAGGAAATCGATTCAGTGCCTTTTTGTATACAGTTTCTTCTTGCTCCGCATAATCTTGATTATTTTTCATTAAACCGTATCCAGTAGATTCAAATAGGCCAGACCAACGGATTCAGTTTCCATTTGTACTCAAGCCGTGCCAGCATGATCAAGTGCAAGGTCTTCGTGTGAGTGTAGCTCAAGTCTTAAGTGAATATTACATACACTACCTAATACTTTCAAAGCCTTGCGATCCTCCATCTTCAACTTTCGATGGCCATGAGGGCTTTTCAAGGCGCCTGCCCCTCCAACATGACTGCTGCCGGGGATTTGGATATGGAACGATTCAAGGGCAAGTGGTACACCCACTCGATGTATCCTAATCTCTCGATGCGAGTGCCAAAATGCCAGTCGACGGACTTCATTGAGGGGGCAGAAAACAAGTTCAGTGTTGTGGCCCGGGAGCTGAGCAACCAGTAAGTGATTTTTATAATTTTAAACTCACTCTATAAGCCATTTCCACAGAACTGGTACTGTGAAGATGAGAAGGGCAGACATACTGAACATAGAGCCACAGTTTGGGAGGTATGTTTTGGGCACAAGGAATACGGGTAACGAACTGTGGAACTAGCTTAGTGCCCATTGTTAACTTGTTTTCAATGTGCAGCATTTCCTGAGGGCGTTCTGATATATGTTCTGGATACCGATTATGTGAACTTTGCCATCCGATTCATGTGCTTTGATGCCAGCAAAATATTCAGTTTTCGTGAGTGTAGTGCAGTGAATAATCAATACTTGCCACTAATACGATTCCTGTATCCTATAGATTGGGCTGTCATCCAGACCCGAAAGCGGTTGCCCACTGTTCAGGTGATATATATGGCCCAGTACTATGGCAGAAAGGCCGGTCTTAATATAGATGACATGAGCAAAGTTCCCCAGGAGGCGTGTCCGCATGATACTTGAACAATGTAAGCTTGTTTTGAAATAAAACTGCAACTTGCCAGTCTCAATCAGCATTTCGAATTGATTTACCGCTTATAAGGAAATTATACTGCTCTGGGAACTTGCTTATATTTATTTTTATTAAAAGCTTCATTAATACATCTCATAGTGATGTGAAGTAAACCCTATTTCCTCACAAGACTGCCTTATTTGCTCGGCCCTGGTGAGCAAAACAAATGTTGGCCCACAGAAACGGGCATAAATCACAAAACCGCACTTGGAACGGATGCGCATAGATAAGCCTGGCCCACCAACTCATCCGTTCCCTGGACAGGAATAAAGAAAAAGGACAATTGTAAAATTAAACAGCGAAATGGCAGGACGAAAGGTCCTTGCTGAACGAAAACTCCGAGCGTCCATTGGGGAAATTTTACGGTACAACGATTTTTAGAAGCTCTACAAGCATATACATACATAGTATACAAGTATATCTATGTCTATATTTTATTTGCCCGCCTTCCATTTTTGTTTTCCATTTTCCAGTTTCCCAGGCTGCGACAGCTCCCGCGGCATTTCGAGCTGCTTCTGCAGCATTTGTTGCAAGAGTCGAGGAATCGGGCTGGGAATCGGTCGTGTGGGAGTCCCCGGCCAACTCACCTCTTTCCTCACAGCGCCTGCTACTCGCTATGCATACAAAATTTGTTTTGTAAACAAAGTAATGCCATTACAAACAAATTGGACTTTGTGCCCATGTTTTACACCCACCCCCGGCCAGGACATTGTTGCATTGTGGCATCCTTTGGGAAATCGCTCTGCGGAGCGTCCTGATGATTGAAGCAATATGTGACTGACATTTGAGCCTGCTCCGCACATAGATGGATGGCATTTATTGAGTGCCAAAGGACGATTCCGGCTTGCAGTTTTTGCGGTTCGCCCGCCGGCTATTGGGTTACTCTTTGGAGATTATATCGTACCCTATTTATTCAATTTGGTATTCCTTGCGGTTGCCCGAGGGCTCCGAACCGTCTCACCATCTGACCGTCTGACCGTCTGAGTTTGGGGCCTTCGATGGGGGGAGGGCTTTTAAAAGGCCCCACTGAAGACAGTCGGTTGAAGATGCTTCCATTTTTATGGTGGATTTGGAGTCTGGAGAATGTACAGTGAGTGTAATTGTTGGCTCCAACCATGGTTCGCCTGATTCACTTACGTTATTCAGTGCTGATGCCGTAATTCTTCCATTAAAATTGCCTGAAATTGACTTTACTTTGTTCTATCTGCACTTCACACCACATCCATGTTGGCACCTCGTTCAATCGCCTTTCATTTATCATCTCCTCAATGGAAAATGCCAAATCAGCTAAAGCAATTTGCTGTCAGCAAGGTACTGGCGATAAAAGTGGCCCACTCCACACACACAGGCCACCTACTCCTCCCAGTCAATAAAATGCCTTTTAATTAATCGGACGGTTGGCCGGAGGACGGACAATTTTCCGGACGCTGTGCGTCAGCTGTTGTGGCTACCAAAAGGGGAACAGGACTCCGGGAACAGGACATTCGAATGCAGCGACGAATTGTGTGCATAAATTATGCAGCCAGCCATTTTGGGCAGCCCCACATTTATGGCATTTTACCTTTTTTTTATGTACACGGTATGGGTAGAAGGATATCCAGCTGTGATCCATTTATACAGCACCTTTAATGGGGAATATTTTACGTGCTTATGGATACCAATCACAGGATATGCCTTAGCTGCTCCCTATTTGTTTCCACTAGTATAATTAATGGTACCTAGTAGTAGGCCAAGTATTGTATAGAGTAACTCGTGGTCTGAACCAAAGGATTGAGCGAATTTACTTCCTTTTTTTGGCTTGGTTAGGGAAATTCCCACTTGGCTGACCAGCAACAATATGTTGCAAACGTTTAATTTGAACGCGTCTCTAATCGCTGTCCTGGCAACGAGGACTCTCCACCTGCCACCTGAAATCTGGGCGCTGTAATTGCGTTCATTGAATTGTTAACTGGTCTGCTTGTCTGCCAGCCTGCATTTCAGTGCTCGAAAACCGCAAACTTGCAGCGAGGGCGGCCAAAAGCCGTTGTTATCCTTGTGGTCCTTGTGGCTTTGTGTGAACGCAACAGCGAGTGTAGATGTGGATGTGGATGTGAATGTGAATGTGAATGTGAATGTGAATGTGAATGTGGATGGGTCCCCTTGAGCTGATTTCCGCACTGGTTGGTGGGTCCTTCGATATCCCGGTCAAAGCACATCAAACTTTTTGGCTCTCCCTGCGGGCCATCTGCATTTGGCATTTATTGGTATTGTTCCAATTAAAGTTGGACTTGGTCATAAAATATGCAAGCTCAGCGAACCAGTTAGCCATTCGGCATTCGCCATTCGCCATTCGACATCGCACAACTTCTGGTTCGATTTGGCGACCACAGGACATTAATGCGTTACGGTCAATGGTTGCGACTGCAACTGAGCCAACGCTGCCAATAAAAGGTAATAAAATGGCCCATCCTTCGATAGTCAATGGCGATGGTCGAAGTTCCGCAATGGAGTGGCTTCCGCAGCTACTAAGTGGGTTTGCTCAGTTAGGATCAATTAAAATTGTAGCAATATAAAAGCAGAGCGAACGCCCTATTCGATTTTAAATTGATATTTACAGATCACCTATTGCTTTTCAACTTTATTATTTCAAAACAAGATAGAATGCTATAGTCGAGTTCTCCGCTTATCAGATACCCGTTACTCAGTGTGGGCGTGAGAGTTATGTGCGGTTTGTGGGCGTTAGAATGGAAGCTGCATGCTTAATCTCGATTTATACGGACGGACATGTCCAGATGGACTCGGCTATTGATCCTGATCAAGAATATATATACTTTATATGGTCGGAATCTAGTATACCCGTTTACTCTACGAGTAACGAGTATGAATACAAAAAAATTTAATTAAAAAAATTATAAAAATTTGAATGAAAATCTTTAGAGAATTGCGCCAGAAACACTTAGAGGTATGCCACTTCAAAATCCGATTAGGATAAATTGAGTTATGCAGTTTAGAACTTCAGCCTTAGGACATTTTTTAAGTTTGAGTTTGAGTTTCTACAACATCATACATCAGAAAATTTACAAAAAAAACTGAAAAAAATTAATTTGTAAATTTGAATGCAGATTTTTAGAGAATTGCGGCAGAAACATTTAGAGGTATGCCACTTCAAAATCCGATTAAGATAAGTTGAGTTATGGAGTATAGAACTTCAGCCTTAGGACATATCTCAATTTTCTTGAGTTTCTACAACATCATACATCAGAAAATTTACAAAAAAATCTGAAAAAAAATTAATTTTTAAATTTGAATGCAGATTTTTAGAGAATTGCGGCAGAAACATTTAGAGGTATGCCCTTTCAAAATCCGATTAAGATAAGTTGAGTTATGGAGTATAGAACTTCAGCCTTAGGACATATCTCAATTTTCTTGAGTTTCTACAACATCATACATCAGAAAATTTACAAAAAAATCTGAAAAAAAATTAATTTTTAAATTTGAATGCAGATTTTTAGAGAATTGCGGCAGAAACATTTAGAGGTATGCCACTTCAAAATCCGATTAAGATAAGTTGAGTTATGGAGTATAGAACTTCAGCCTTAGGACATATCTCAATTTTCTTGAGTTTCTACAACATCATACATCAGAAAATTTACAAAAAAATCTGAAAAAAAATTAATTTTTAAATTTGAATGCAGATTTTTAGAGAATTGCGGCAGAAACATTTAGAGGTATGCCACTTCAAAATCCGATTAAGATAAGTTGAGTTATGGAGTATAGAACTTCAGCCTTAGGACATTTCTCAATTTTCTTGAGTTTCTACAACATCATACATCAAAATTTACAAAAAAAACTGCAAAAAACTAATTTTTAAATTTGAATGCAGATTTTTAGAGAATTGCACCAGAAACATTTAGAGGTATGCCACTCCAAAATCCGATTTAGATAAGTCGAGTTATGGAGTTTAGAACTTCAGCCTTCGGACATTTCTTAATTTTCTTGAATTTCAACAACATCATACATCAGAAAAATTACAAAAAAAAGTGAAAAACATAAATTTCTAAATTTGAACACAGTTTTTTAAAGAATTGCGCCACAAACATTTAAAGGTATGCCACTTCAAAATCCGATTAAAATAAGTCGAGTTATGGAGTTTAGAACTTCAGACTTAGGGCATTTCTTAAATTTCTTGCATTTCAACAACATCATACATCAGAAAATTTACAAAAAAAATTTTTTAAATATAAATTTTTAAATTTGAATGCAGACTTTTAGAGAATTGCGCCAGAAACATTTAGAGGTATGCCACTTCAAAATCCGATTAAGATATGTTGCGTTATGGAATTTGGAACTTCAGCCTTAGGACATTTATTAAATTTCTTGAATTTCAACATCAGAAAAATTACAAAAAAAGTGAAAAAAAATAAATTTCTAAATTTGAACGCAGTTTTTTAAAGAATTGCGTCACAAACATTTAGAGGTATGCCACTTCAAAATCCGATTAAGATAAATTGAGTTATGGAGTATAGAACTTCAGCCTTAGGACATTTCTTAATTTTCTTGAATTTCAACATAATCATACATCAGAAAATTTACAAAAAAAAATTTTAAAATATAAATTTTTAAACTTGAATGCAGACTGTTAGAGAATTGCGCCAGAAACATTAAGAGGTATGCCACTTCAAAATCCGATTAAGATAAGTTTAGTTATGCAGTTATAGATTGGGCTTGGCAGCTGCATGCTTAATCTCAACATTCTAGCTTTTGTAGTTCCTGAGGTCGAGGCGTTCATACAGACGGACAGACGGACGGACAGACGGACATGGCCATTTCGGCTCGGCTATTGATTCTGATCTGGAATATATATACTTTATATGGTCGGAAACGCTTCATTTTGCCTTTTACATACGTGTACTTTTAAGCGAATGTAGTATACCCTTTTACTCTAGGAGTAACTGGTATAATTACATCGTAAATTTCCGTTGTCAACTCCCTCTGAAAGTTATCAAAATGCGCAAACATTTCGTTAACTCGTTTTATACGGCCCAGGTGCGCTTGGCTATTAACCCGTGCCAAAATCAAGCGTCGCGACGCATTCACCTTTGACCCACCACCCGCTCCGCCCACCGCAGAAAGTTTCGCACCACATGCTGCATGCACCAGCCCTCTCAGCCCAAAATGGTGTGGCACGTATTGGCCAAAGCCAAAGTTTCGGCGACGCGCTGGTGAAAACGTCTCTTGCGGCTTGGCTGTCAACTACTTAATCAATTACGCAACTTTGTAACAACATGCGAGTCTTGGCCAAAAGGCGTGCGCCGCATGCATTAGACTGAGCAAATGCGAAAAATACGAAAGTGCAACTGTCCCCGAAGGGAATGAAAATTTGAAAATGAAATCAGGACCTCTTGGAATAATCTCTCAAAAGAAAATCAATAATAGAAGTACAAAATTTGTGTAGTTAGTTTTTGGACTCATTAGGCACCATTCTGGCCCAGGCGAACCCTCCAAATTAAGAAGCATGCTGTGATATGAAGAGCTTATCCTAAAGCCAGCGATAGACCATCGTAGAAATGGCCTCCAAGAATTGTTACTGCCCCGTCACTCATGTCATCTTTGACTGCGATGGAACCTTGATAGGTCAACAGTCTTCCATTTAACTGATTTAACTGATTGAATGATTGTATAAATGACTTTTCGTGCGCTTTTCAGATAGTGAAGGCATCTACCTCAAAACGGTTCAGGAGTTGCTGGCTCCATATGGCCTTAAGTACACCAAAGCCGACCAGACGCAGCATATGGGAATGTCGACTAGTGCATTTTCCCACCAGATCGTCAAGGATCTCAATCTTCCACTGTCAGTTGCCGAATTTCGCCGGCGATTCGATGAAGCTACTGAGAAGAACATGAAAAATGTGAGTTTGCTGCCAGGAGTCAGGGATCTGATTCTCCACTTGCACGAATACCGTATACCCTTCTGCATAGCCACGAGCTCGTTTAAAAACCTGTTCAAGGTGAAGGCCGAGTCCTTCAAGGACATAATTCTGGCCTTCCACCACGTTGTCTGTGGCGATGATCCGGAACTGGGACCGGGCAGAGGAAAGCCCCAACCGGATATATTTCTTCTGGCCGCCTCGCGATTCAATCCACCCGCAGATCCCAAAAACTGCCTCATATTCGAGGATGCTCCGGTGGGCCTGAGGGGCGGCATAGCAGCCGGATCCCAAGTGGTCTTTATTCCAACCGATCAAGTTACCAAGCAGCAGAGAAAGGGCGCCAGCATGGTACTCAAATCGATGGCGGACTTTAAGCCTGAGCTCTTTGGCCTCCCAGCCCTTGACACCTGCTCCAAGTTCGAGTTTGGCTAGCGCCTAGCACCCAAAATTGATCCGTCAAAATTCTATTCTAGTATTCTATCAATGAAATAAAAAATAATCCCAAATTCAAGTGTACTAAAATGTCGGAGGAAGATGCGGCCAGAAAGGCGAGTTCCAGGCGTTGTTCTTTCCAGCCAGTTACCCATTGCATTTTCGAGCTCGATGGTCTGCTGATAGACAGCGAGCGTTTGAGAACTGAGTCCGTTCAGAAGATTCTGGAGCCCTATGGTCACACGTATAGCTTCGACCTGAAGATGAGGTGCATGGGAAAGCCGGACTCCGAGCAGGCTGCTCTCATCGTAAACACCTTCAGTCTGCCCTTCAGTCTGACGGAGTTTGAGAGCCAGCAGGAGCTTCAGTGTCGTGGCAAAATGGGTTTCATTCGACTGATGCCTGGCGTGGAGCGTCTGCTGCGTCACCTGGAGGAGTTCCACATTCCCATGGCGATCGGAAGTGGCAGCTGTCGGGACTCGTTTAGCATAAAGACCCGTCGGCACTCCAGGCTCTTCGATGTCTTCCACCACGTGGTCTTGAGCGGCTCCGACGAAGAAGTCAAGATGGGCAAACCCGCTCCGGATATTTTCCTCACCACCGCCTCGCGTTTCGAGGATTCGCCGGAGCCGAGCAAGTGCACTTTGAGACTGCGATCGCTGGAAGCGTTCAGGCCACAATATTTTGGACTGCCTCCTTTGTGAGATACCATGTAGTTTGCAGTAGAAGTTAAAAATGAGAAATATAGACAACATGGTTTCTAGTGTAAGCTTTCTTCTTTTTAGACCTTGATACAGATAATGTTGATTTAAATTCGTTGAAAATTTCTCCAGCCCTGAAATTGTTCTGGGAGCAAAGGAAGATGTGCACTTCCGGCTGCAGGACCTGCAAATCTCAACCAGGTTGTGCTGGCTGCTCCCCAGCGTGCTGCGGTCCGTGTATCAGCTACTGCATTTTCGATCTGGAAAGCGCTGTCTTTGGTGAGCCTGGAGCTGCAGAAGTGCCTTTATAAAGCACTGTGTGTTTTCAGATACTCGCCACGTCTACCGGAAGGCTCTGAAGGAACTGGCTCGTGGTTTCGGTAAGAGGATCCCAGATATTTTACATGTCCAGAGTGGGCCTATGACGACATCGGAGATGTCCGAACTGTTTTGCCGGAAGCTCGATATTCCGATGAGTTGGGAATCGTTTAGGTACGAACTTAATGAGCGGACCTCCCAACTGATTGCAAATCCCCCGTTTATGGATGGCATCGAGCGGCTGGTACCGCACCTGCGCAACTCCTGCATGGAATTGGGCCTGATCACCTCCAGCAACGAGGCGAACTACTGCTCGAAGATTCGCGGTCGCGAGGACTTCTTCGAGAACTTCTCCACCGTGGTCTGTGCGGATGATCCGCAGTTGAGGGCCTACAAGCCCGAGCCCGACGTCTACCTGATCGCCATGTCGAGGTTGGGCGATGCTGGACCGGACTGCACCCTGGTTTTCGATGGCACTCCCAAGGGAGTTCAGGCCGCGAACGATGCTCGACTGCCCGTCATAATGTTGGCCGAAAAGGACCTGCCTTGCTGTTGGTCCGAACTGGCCGCCTTGCGCTTTGAGTACCTGGATGACTTCGAGCCGGAGATGTACAATTTGCCTCCGTTCACGGACCCTGCGCCCAAGAGGCGATCGAGTCGTCGACGCACGAGATACAGCCAGAGATTGACTGTAATCCGGGCCAGGGCCGCCGAGGCAGCTGCCGCGGAGGAGGAGGCGGAGGAGGAGCCTCCGGAGCCTCCTCCAGTAGCAGCCGCCGAGCCATCCATTTTAAATTTACGAGAATGACCCATATTATATTTTAGAGCAGATTTATAAGAAAACATATATGTTTATAAGTTAATAAAACTAAGAGGTTTTCGCACATTCAACTTGCCCTTCGATTTGTCCCCAAAAGAACGAGATAAAAGGTCGACTTTGTTTTCAGTGCGGCAATTGTCAGTGTTCGGCCAAAATTCGTAGAACAAAATTGAAGTTTTGACAAATTTGTAGTCCTGCCCAAAAATGTGCAGTGCGTGCTGTAAGTCTTGCAAGGCTCCACCAGGATGTTCCCGATGTCCACCGATGTGCTGCAGTCCGGGTATCAGCTATTGCATTTTCGATCTGGAGAGCGCCGTTTTCGGTGAGTACGATGACTAGTACATATGGCCCATGTAACTAAGACCAGACTTCCCATATAGACACCCGTCATGTGTATAAGAGGGCCCTGATTGAGCTGGCCTCGAGTTACAACAGGATGGTTCCCGAAACGGTCCTGATGCAATGTGGTCCCATGGAAACTGCTGAGATGGCCGAGATGATCTGCCGGAAATGCGACCTGCCCGTGAGCTGGGAGTCCTTTCGCTTCCAGCTGAATGAACGAACTTCCGACTTGATTGCCAATCCCACCCTGATGCCCGGTGTTGAGCGCTTGGTCACCCATTTGGGCAGGTGCTGCATGGGCCTGGGACTGGTCACCTCGTGCTCCGAGTCAATGTACTGCACTAAGATCCGGAATAGGGAGGACTTCTTCGACAGTTTTTCATCGGTGATCTGCGCCGATGATGCGGACTTGAAGGCCTCAAAGCCGGAACCGGATGTCTATTTAATTGCCATGAGACGGCTGGGCGATGCCGGACCGGATTGCACCCTGGTCTTCGATGGCACTACTAAGGGAGTCCAGGCGGCGACGAATGCCCGACTGCCGGTGGTCATGTTGGCCGAGAAGGACCTTCCCTGCTGTTGGTCGGAGCTGGCCACTTTACGTCTGGAAACCCTGGAGGAGTTCGACCCGGAGGAGTTCAATATGCCGCCGTACAGCTGCACGGAACCGCCTCCCCGGAAATCCAAGCCTCCAAGTCGTCGTAGTACCCAAAAATCTGCGGGAAGTCAGCGGGATTCCGCTGCCCTGAAGAAAGCTGCTGCGGACGCTGATGAGGGGGGGGAGGAGGAGGAAGGCGAGGGCCAGGAGGTTGCATAGTGGAAATTGTTCCTGATTTTATTGTATTGGATTGGACTCGTAGAACATACTTCCTACTAGTAAAAGTAATGAAGTCGCAAGCGCTGGCTTTAATTTGTCTATTTCTGCATCAGCTGGTATCTCAACCCTTTAAGCCAATTCATACGTAGCTAACAACTCAGCAGATTTGCGGTTAAATATCCAGCCAAGTCCAGGCAATCTGCCTAAAAGCTTTTGCAAGTGGAAAGGGGGATTTTGACTTAAAAGCTTAACGTACTAAATCCTAGCCGATTTGAAAGATTTGCCAAATGCACGTGTTCATTATTTGGTGTTAATGAAATGCCAATTAATTGATGCATTTTTCTTGAAGCATTGAGTTGATCCATAAAACTGCGAGCTGCGATAAGCCGACTTAGCATTATTATTAACTATTGAAAAGGGAATTGTTTGCTCTATCTGCTGAATAATAAATATGCTCTAATTGAAAACGCTTTCGGGATAACAAGGAAATTGAATCCTATCAGCGAGCAGCAATGATTTAACCAGCACACACACTCATAGAAAAAAGGCAAATGCAAATTCAGATGGAGATTAAAGAGCATTATAAATAATGCCGATTGTCTGCATTTTGCCATTGTTCCGTGTTCGTTGCTCGTTGTTCATTGGCATTTGACTAGCTCATCAAGTGCTTTCAATTAAAGATGATTAAGCGTTTTCCATTCTCCGCATTCACTGGATTCGCATTCTGCAGGACAATAAATCCCGGTTGCGTTCAGCATTTTCTTGCCGTCATCTTTGCTCTGTCTCTCTGCCAAAAGCCAATTGTTTGACAATTTAATTATTCAACACATTACGCATACGCAGTGTGCGCCAGTGTGCAACAGCGTGTGTGTGGGTGTGTGTGTGTGTGTGTGTGTGTGTGTGTCTGCCGGTGGTGTCTACAAGGGTGTAGACATGCAATATGTTTGCCTAGTTGCAGATGCCAACTTGCAACTTTCAGCCAACTCCTGGCAACTTATAATTACTTAATGTTCAACTCGGAAAATGTGTCTCCTGCCCCCAAAAGGCGGGCTTAGCCCCACGACTCCTAAAAACGTCAGATGGCGCAAAGTGAATAAACCTTTTAACTCTTTACACACATTTTTTGGCCTTATTTTTTTAACTTTCCTTGGCTTCTCTTCCGTTTCTGCCTAATGAACGGGCGCCACAGGAAGCACTCAAGGGCGAAGAGCTCAGCAGAACTGAAAATGCATAAAAAATAGTGAAAAGAAAATCGCATAAAATGGAAAGTGCCATGAGGAGTAAAAATAATAATAATTGTGAGCGTCAAAAGTGCGCTGCTCAAACAAGATCTGCGATTTTTTAACATCTTCATTTAATTAAGCTAAGAAAAAGAGCCACGGGGTATCTCAGATTCAGTGAAAAGCAAACTAACTGCTGGTAAATGGTAACGCATTTAAGCCACAAAGCAAACAAAGGAACCCAAAGTAAGTGTAACATGAACATTAAATTGTTGAACATTTTTTAAAACCCCCTTCGATCGATAAATCTTTGATAACCTCTTGTTGAGCAATATGTGATTTTTGCATCATTACATGCCAATCGCATCGCTTTTCGAATACCAAAGCCGCATTATTTCCGCGATTCAAGTGCTCCTGCCATTTTGGGTGGAACAACAACGCGGATTAACGTGTGTCGACGAATGCTGAAAAGCTTTTCATAGTCTTACCCAGCATTCCGCTAAATTAATGTTAAAATGCAAGGACACAAGAGGTGGGTGGTTGGGTGGGTGAGGGTCGTGAACCGCCATCCTGTGGTTTCTGTGGGCGTGGGTGTGCATTCAGAGCGTGCTTTGTGCGAGCCTTGTTATAAAGCATTAATCAAGCATACCTGCTGGGCAATCCCCAACCCCAACCCCATCCCAATCCCAATCCCAATCGCAATCCCCACTCACTTTCCCGCCACTGCGGCCTTTGCCTTTGCTTGTTTGTGGTGGCGACAACGACGCACCACCCAACCACCCAAGCGCCCAATCCCCCTCCCCCGGCGGGCCACTCGTCCAGTGGCTCAGCCCCACAGCCACCACCATTCAAAAGGGCACTAAATTGCCGCTCATTATGATGGGCCGGCTAACACGTATGCCCTAGCGGTGACAACGTGACTTAGGGCAGTATTATTAGCCATGTGTAAAAGTGGTAAAATATATTCGAACAATTAAGGTAGAAAACCAGATGCACGTGCCTTGCAAGTAGCTCAAAAATTCCGCGATTGCTTTGAACTCACATGCATTCATAGTTCATTCATAAGTAACGCAGATGAATCATTTATGCGAGTATTGTAAAATAGTTGGGTATTTCTAGTTTCACGCTGCCATCTCTGCCTGCTAAACCAATTTGTGTACGTGAGTATGTGTCCTTTTGCAATTTTCCAGCTAAATGGCATACATTAATTAACGGTTTTGTGCGACAGACGACTCGGGTCCAGATCCAGGTTCAGATTCAGGTCCAGACCCCGGAATGGCATTCATTCCGAGCCGCAGCCCCCATTCCCCCGCTGCCGGCTCACGAAAAAGATTAATGGTGCGCTATTAATGTGTAATGACAAATGTTAGTGCCCCCGAATGCCACGCCCCCGCCACAGCCACCGACACCGCCCCTGCCCCTGCCCCTTTCCAGTTGGAGGTCTCACCTCGGCCATGAATGAGTTTCGTACCTCCGCCCATCACGGTGTCCATCCATTTGCGAAAATGATTGAAATAAATATTTAATTAAGGTACCAAAGTGCAACAGCAGCAAAAGCAACAGCAAAGCAACAGCAAAGCAACAGCAAAGCAACAGCAAAAGCAAAAGCAGAGCGTCAACGCCAGGCAAACAAGGCAAAAAGCAGCTTGCTCTAAATTTTCATAAAAAATTCAATGCCACGCTCCGCCAACAGCCGACAACGATATGCAATAAAGTGCGGGCAGCAAAATGTGTCACCGTGTTACAAATAAAACCTAATGGGGGACTTTGGGGTATGAGCAAATCGAATGGGGGATACCCTGCAAAGGGAAAGTGATGATTTTCGTGTACCAAGTGTTAGGTAATGAAATATGGAAATGATGATGTTTTGAAACTCCATTTGAAAGTAGGTACAAGCTCTCAAGGCTGCAACATTCCATTTGTGTTAATGTTGATTCGCATCGCAGCATGCCCCAGCCGCATGCAACGAAATAGGAACCAGGAGCAGCAACATCAAAATCCTTACGTGCAACTCCAACGTCGGCGCCAAAGTGACAACAACAGAACAGAAGTCGGGCGAGATCGGTGCGAGGACTAGAGATATGGGGCAGGAATCGGAGGTGGAGCCCGGTGGGGTGGACACTTTGACCAACTGGTGTGCTGTTGCGGCAAACAAGTAAATAAATGACAAACTAAAGCCAAATTAAGTAAATAAAATTGTTGCCGCTGTCAGGGGCATAAAGTGACGCCTGACACGGACACGAGAACATGGGGCCAGGACATGGGACACAGGACTCGGTTGCCGGAGACTGACAGGACACAGGTTGGGGATCTCAGACGCAGGACTTCAGAGTCCTGTGACAGGCCTGAAAATGTCAACAAGTCGACTGCGAGCAGCAAAAAACATACAAACACACACACACGTCTGAAATGTTGCAAAAACTATGGTTAAGTCAAAGATCAGGCTGAGGTTAAAGGTTGCGAGAACTGGATTGCCTGAAAAGGCATTGGAAAATTAAAACGAGAAAAGGACGATAACCTCCGAGGACTGCTGAGGACTGCCGAGGACTTCCAGTCCGGCCTAGACAAACCCAAAAGACTTCTGGTTCGCATTGGGCAGACAAACGCTGACATCTGTCAAAACGAAAAGCGCACAATTTATCACAGGCAACAATAACGCAAATAAAGCCCACAAAAGTACTGTGGGCATCCAAAGAGCAGACAATAGGAGCTCGATAAGTGGGTAGCTCTGGACTACATGATACCCAGTACTGCAGTGGGATGCACAAGCTCCTCATCCAGCTGCAGCTTACCCTTTTCCCAAATGGAATAGCATGTTTCTTTAATCACCACCACAAGCAAAGCCCTCAGCCTTAAAGCGACAAATGGCAACAAAGGGGTATTAGATGGACACCCAAATCCGGAGCTCACAAGTGCTGGGAGATGGGAAAAGTGGCAGGATGAAGCAGCAGAGCCACGTTGACGACAATGGAGTTGGCCAGGCGGCGATAGTGGCCAAAAAGAAAGGGGCAACGGGTTGATGATACGTAAGCCAAATGAAAAATCGACTCCCCAAGTGGGTGACTTCTGCATGTGTCCTTGCGGCTCCTTGCAGCCTCATCCATCACACCACCCCGAACAGAAGCAAAAACCATGAAGGGACATGCAACTTGCGCCATTTCGCAGGGTCTTCTGTTATCCGTTGCCTGTTTTCAGATTATTTTTGTTTAAGCGCGCGATTATCCAGCCAAATGGTCTGATGGAAACTCGCTGTGTATTCATGTGTATTCAAGGTAATTCAAATGCAGAATTATTATTGTGCAAAATGTTATAATTTTAACAACATTAGCTTTGGATACTCTTCTTATTATACGCATTTTGCTCAACCGACTAGCCATTTTACCAAATCCTTCACTTCAGATATCCTTTTCCTTGGAAACCCTTTTATATCCTTGGAACATTTCACAGAGTGAATCCACTTCGCAGCTCAGCTCAAAAGTAACGTACCATTTTAATTTTTGTTACAAATTCGGAACATTTATTTTTGTTTAATGAAAATTTGCCCCGACTTTTTATCCGGTGCGGTTTTTATTGTTTGTTTCGCCCACCACCCTGCCCTCCGCCTCCGCCTCCTGTCTTGTTTATGTTTAATTTGGACTTTTGTCATGGCGGAGAATGGGGCATCCCCCGACCCGGACTGTGATAAAACTAATGTTGACTTTGGACTGACCCGCTTTGCTGGCTCATATATGAATACATATGAATGTACCATGTACAATATACATACGTGTTCTGGGGCAGCAAAAAATGGCAATAATTATAGCTGCTGAGGTCACAAAAAGTGAACATATCAGTGTGCGTATGTTTCTGTGGTTTTGGGTTGGCTTGGGTCTGGGCTCTGTGTTTTGGGTTGGTTTTTCTAGCTTTCTAGCGGCCAAGAGAAATGCAATTACACTCGTATCTATTGCACTCGCAATTGTTCCGCTGTCAGTGTGTTGGTGTATCTGTGCATCGGTGTGTGTTCAAGTTATGTTGTGCAATTTTATATTGAGGTCACTGCTACTGACAGTAATTTATAAAAGTTTTGTTCATTTTTTCCGCCCGCGGCACAAAAAGGTCAAGAGTTTTGCTCATTTGTAGTCACTTGATGGCTGTGGCTGTGAATGGCGAATGGCGAATGCGACTATGCGAGATTAAATTGGAATTATGTGGGAACAAAACAAAGCGAATGTACCAGCAGATTTGCAATATCATTTTTGCTGGGTTGATGGCTGGGCGCAAAAAAAATGAAATTAATAAGTGCCTTTAATATGCTGGGCTGATTAAGTAACTCGAGCACTTTGTATTTTCCTTCCTAGATATCCTATCCTGTGCTTTTGACAAATTATTTTTTTTATCTATAGGCTATATAGTGCCATTTCCTAATATTGTAATGTTTTCTTAACATTCGAGTTATAGTAAAGCGCTGGATAAGCTAACCATTTAGCAACACGCATTTCAAAAACGCTCTTTTCAACATCTAGAAAACCGACGAGTAGCCGATTCGAACTTCTCGCTGGCGCCATCTACCTACTCGTCGCTTCAACAGTGCCACTCAATCTCGCACTCCCATTGCGCAGACTCAACTCATCCTGGAGCGAAAGCACCACACTCATTCAGCCCAGTGGAGGCAGAGACCTGGCAGGAAGACAGAGAAGCAGCTGGACAGAGCTGGAACTTCACTTCGACAATGCAATAGGTGGGTGCAGGATGTAGGTGGTCAAAAGGTGGGAGCCACTTTCAAGGCAAGCGGGACCTTTAGAAGCCCTGCCTTTAATGTCGAAGTGCATAAAGGTACGAAAGTACGTACAAATATTAATAGGGCCTTCATCTGGAGCTGGTTGGGCGTAAACCCGATTGCGAGGCACTTCGATTTGACGACCAGTTTTGGCCTTCAAGTGCGGCACTCGGCGCGTTTAAGCGAACCATGAAATATGCATGAGAATCTGTCTGACCCAGCAAGCCCCATCGAAATGGGGATGCAATGGCTCGGAACACCGGGAACGGGGTGCCAGGGTGCCAGGGTGCCACATGGCGGAAAGTCGGGGAGACAAGGCCAAAAGTCGTCGAACTGTGAAAGCGGCTCAAACCAACTATAAACACCCACTCGACACAAAAAACATTTTCATATGCCGCGCCTGCCGGCCAAGTGTAAAAGCATTTCGCAAAATACACACCCATACGAGTGCATACATATGCCGGCACGCTGCGAACTTTATTAATATTATTTTTATGATTATTATTGCGCCCTGGACGTGAGCTGGCATAATTACCCAAACGATGTCCTGTCCGAAATTGGCCAATCGCAGTGATAATAAAAACGCATAAATGCCACCGCCGCCAGCACATGGAAGCTCGGCGGACAGCGACAATATTTTAATTAACTTAATTAAGCAATTTTTATTTGCCCACAGCCAGGTGCCCGAATCTCCCGAATCTCCCGTGCTCCCATTGTTTGTCGTCTGCTGAACCGCAGGACTCCGTGAATGCAGGACTTAACCCAAAAAGCATTATCCCATGTTTTCAGCTTGCCAGCTGGGTCGGCAGTGTGTGCCGTGGAAAATGTGGGATAAAGTCGATAAAGCCTTAAACACCCAAACCCACCCACCACCCACCACCCACCATTCATAAGTAATGCACTGAGGACCAGCATTCAATTTAATTGGCATCAGAGTGGTTAGGCTAAGTCAGCACAGCGAAGTGTTTGGAATTTGGACAAAACGTATCAACGCAACGTCAAGTGTGCCTGTGTGAGTGTGCATGTGGAAATGTGTGAGTGAGCGCGTGTGTGTGTGCGAGTTGACAATTCAAGGAACGAAAGTGTTCCGCGACCTCCTCCGGAAAACATCGCCGGGCGCCGTAGTATAGAGGCTTCCCAGGCGTCCCAGGCGTCGTGGTTCGGTTAACCGCTCTTGAAGAGCAGAATGGCCACCTGGCCCAGGTAGAAGTAGATGAAGTGGCGCGTCTCGTGGGTCACATAGGATCCGAAGTTGCGGCCCACGATGCAGTGCCAGGTGGGGTTGTACTTCTTGTCGAACTCCTTCTTGATGAAGGCGGCGATGTCCTTCTCGATGTTGTACTTCTCCAGGGCCTGGGTGGCGCAGTCGACAGCGTCCTGCTGCATCTCCTCGCTCATGTCCGCGTTCTTGATCACCGCCTTGCGATCCGACATCGTGACTGGATTGGATTAGGATTAGGACTAGGATTATCCCTCTTGCTGGTTATCTGCGGAAAAGCTTTGGGCGCACCTCAGTATTAGAACTATATTTAATTTTAGCTGACTCACTTTGGGGCTCTTGCTCTGTTCAGTGCTAATTTTTTGTGAGCTGCCGCTTTCGATTTACGGGGCTATGTCAAACTGACGCTTGCTTTGATATTCCTTTTTGGAATGTCAAACTAGCAATTCTCTCTCTCTCTTTCTCTCTCTCTCTCTCTCCTTCTCTCTCTCTCTTCCTCTCTCTCTATTTTTCTTTTCCTACATCCATGGCTATGTCAAACGACACTTGCTTTGATATTCCTTTTTGAACTGTCAAACTTGCATTTCTCTCTCTCTCTCTCTCTCTCTCTCTCTCTCTCTTCCTCTTTCTCTCTTTCATTCCCAACATCCATTTGTGACATTTAAGTAGCTTATTAGGTGACTCTTCTCGTTGAAAATGGAGAGTCATATGGCTTAATTAGAGTAGAAATAAAAATTATCGTTACTTGTTATCGTTACGAGATACTCGTTACTCAGCTAGTGGAAGTGAGAACGAGAAATTTCTTAATTTTCTGGAATATCTGTATAAATTGCGTAAAAAAATAAAAAATGTCTGTGGAATTTGCATGCCTAATCTCAATCTTTATAGTTCCTGAGATCTCTACGCTCATACGGACGGAAAGACGGACATGGCCAGATCCACTCGGCTATTCATACAAAAAAAAATATACATATACCTTATATGGAAACGCTTCCTTCTGCCTGCTACATACTTTACAGCGAAGTGCAATACCCCTTTACTCTACGAGTAACGGGTATAATAAACTAGATAGATATAATAGAATAGATGCTGTAGTCGAGATTTTATTTTAATTCTTGTTAATGGATGAATGGTTGGAATAATTTAAAGCTTAACTACATAATAGTCACAGATCATGAATACAAAATTGAAGTACGCGTGATATAAACTCATTTCGAAAGTTTACATTGGAAGTAACATATTTATTAATGGTGGCTCAGTGTTATTTAGTGAAAAAAGATCTTTGGCACATTAAGTAGTTCTGACCAATCATCGTATTTATTCTTAAGTACCGCCTTAGAATAGGGACTTCCCCTACTGTCCCTTGTCACGTGACCAACATGCAAAAGGAATAGCTCAACGACTTCCATTGCAGGGCTACAATTTTAGATTGGATTTCAGTGGGCGCCGTGGTATAGGGGCGTCCAGGCGTCGTGGTTCGGTTAACCGCTCTTGAAGAGCAGAATGGCCACCTGGCCCAGGTAGAAGTAGATGAAGTGGCGCGTCTCGTGGGTAACAAAGGAACCGAAGTTGCGGCCCACGATGCAGTGCCAGGTGGGGTTGTACTTCTTGTCGAACTCCTTCTTGATGAAGGCGGCGATGTCCTTCTCGATGTTGTACTTCTCCAGGGCCTGGGTGGCGCAGTCGACAGCGTCCTGCTGCATCTCCTCGCTCATGTCCGCGTTCTTGATCACCGCCTTGCGATCCGACATCGTGACTGGATTGGATTAGGATTAGGACTAGGATTATCCCTCTTTCTGGTTATCTGCGGAAAAGCTTTGGGCGCACCTCAGTATTAGAACTATATTTAATTTTAGCTGACTCACTTTGGGGCTCTTGCTCTGTTCAGTGCTAATTTTTTGTGAGCTGCCGCTTTCGATTTACGGGGCTATGTCAAACTGACGCTTGCTTTGATATTCCTTTTTGGAATGTCAAACTAGCAATTCTCTCTCTCTCTTTCTCTCTCTCTCTCTCCTTCTCTCTCTCTCTTCCTCTCTCTCTATCTTTCTTTTCCTACATCCATGGCTATGCCAAACGACACTTGCTTTGATATTCCTTTTTGAACTGTCAAACTTGCATTTCTCTCTCTCTCTCTCTCTCTCTCTCTCTTCCTCTTTCTCTCTTTCTTTCCCAACATCCATTTGTGACATTTAAGTAGCTTATTAGGTGACTCTTCTCGTAGAAATAAAAATTATCGTTACTTGTTATCGTTACGAGATACTCGTTACTCAGCTAGTGGAAGTGAGAACGAGAAATTTCTTAATTTTCTGGAATATCTGTAGAATTCAGCCTCATACAAAAAAAAATATACATACACCTTATATGGAAACGCTTCCTTCTGCCTGTTACATACTTTACAGCGAAGTGCAATACCCCTTTACTCTACGAGTAACGGGTTTAATAAACACAAGCTAGATAGATATAATAGAATAGATGCTGTAGTCGAGATTCCCGACTATCAGATACCCCTTACTCAGCTAGTGCGAACGAAATGAAAAAAAACATTTTAAAATATTTTTTAAGTGTGGACGTGAGAGTTTTGTGCGATTTGTGGGCGTTAGAGTGGGCGTGGCAAAAAGTTTTTTGGCAAATCTACGGAAATTTACAATACATACATATATAAAAAACTGAAAAAATTTCACATTTTCAAAGGTGTGGCCGTGACAGTTTAGTGCGGTTTTTGGGCGTTAGAGTGGGCGTGGCAACATTTGGAAACAAACTTGCGCTGCTTCTAAGTCTCTGGAGGCTGCGGCTTAATCTCAAAATTCTAGCTTTTGTATTTCCTGAGATCGAGGCGTTCATACGGACAGACGGACGGACATGTCCAGATGGACTCGGCTATTGATCCTGATCAAGAATATATACATGTACTGTATATGGTCGGAAACGGTTCCTTCTGGCTGTTACATTTTTTTCAAAGAATCTAATATACCCTTTTATTCTATAAATAACGGGTATAATAAAAACAAAACAGCTTACCTACTAACACATTTCTAATATTTTTCATTCGGGAACTCTCCAATTTGGTTGTTAATAGCTCATAGATACACTAAAGCTATGATGAAGAATAAGCAATGGCAATTTTATTTTAATTCTTGTTAATGGATGAATGGTTGGAATAATTTAAAGTTTAACTACATTATAGTCACAGATCATGAATACAAAATTAAAGTACGCGTGATATAAACTCATTTCGAAAGTTTACAAATGTATCCGATTGGAAGTAACATATTTATTAATGGTGGCTCAGTGTTATTTAGTGAAAAAAGATCTTTGGCACATTAAGTAGTTCTGACCAATCATCGTATTTATTCTTAAGTACCGCCTTAGAAAAGGGACTTCCCCTACTGTCCCTTGTCACGTGACCAACATGCAAAAGGAATAGCTCAACGACTTCCATTGCAGGGCTACAATTTTAGATTGGATTTCAGTGGGCGGCGTGGTATAGGGGCGTCCCAGGCGTCGTGGTTCGGTTAACCGCTCTTGAAGAGCAGAATGGCCACCTGGCCCAGGTAGAAGTAGATGAAGTGGCGCGTCTCGTGGGTCACATAGGATCCGAAGTTGCGGCCCACGATGCAGTGCCAGGTGGGGTTGTACTTCTTGTCGAACTCCTTCTTGATGAAGGCGGCGATGTCCTTCTCGATGTTGTACTTCTCCAGGGCCTGGGTGGCGCAGTCGACAGCGTCCTGCTGCATCTCCTCGCTCATGTCCGCGTTCTTGATCACCGCCTTGCGATCCGACATCGTGACTGGATTGGATTAGGATTAGGATTAGGATTATCCCTCTTGCTGGTTATCTGCGGAAAAGCTTTGGGCGCACCTCAGTATTAGAACTATATTTGATTTTAGCTGACTCACTTTGGGGCTCTTGCTCTGTTCAGTGCTAATTTTTTGTGAGCTGCCGCTTTCGATTTACGGGGCTATGTCAAACTGACGCTTGCTTTGATATTCCTTTTTGGAATGTGAAACTAGCAATTCTCTCTCTCTCTTTCTCTCTCCCTCTCTCTCTCTCTTCCTCTCTCTCTATCTTTCTTTTCCTACATCCATGGCTATGTCAAACGACACTTGCTTTGATATTCCTTTTTGAACTGTTAAACTTGCATTTCTCTCTCTCTCTCTCTCTTCCTCTCTCTTCCTCTCTTCCTCTCTTCCTCTATCTCTCTTTCTTTTCCTACATCCATGGCTATGTCAAACGACGCTTGCTTTGATTTTCTATTTTGGGCTGTCAAACTTGCATTTCTCATCAAATTATAATCGAATCCCTCTCTCTCTCTCTTTCCTCTCTCACTCTTTCTTTCTCTCTCAAATGTGGGATTTAAGTAGTTTATTAACCGACTTCTTTTTCATATAAAAGGGAGATTTGGTTTAATTTGAATATATATAAAACGATTAAAAAAGAATTATACGTTATTTGAATTTTCCTATTTAAATCGGCGTGCAACATTTTTTAAGAATACATTTTGCCATTGGCAGCGAAACTGTTCAGAACTGCGGTAAGAATGTTTGCTACTGTTCGCCTAGTTCACCTGAGTGTTGTCTTGTTTTCGATTCATCTAGTAAGTACATGGTACTAATAACAGTACAGTACTAATAACGTACTTAAACACATTTTTAGAATATATCCAAACTGGAGTTTACCAACATTAAGTGCATAAACCACGATCCAGAGTTTATGGTATTCGACTATTGCTTTCTAAAATCGATTAATCGTACGTGAGAGCGCACATGTTTCAGAAGCCCGTTACCAAAGTAAAAGTTTGTAAATCTAGCATAATTCAATTACCTATATCATATGTATGATATGTATGATATATATGATATGTATGATATATATTATATATATGATATATATGATATATAATATATATGATATATATGATACATATGATTTATATGATATATATGATGTAAATGATATATATGATATATATGATACATATGATATACATATATGATATATGTGCTTATATATTGTCGTTTCAGGTTAACGCAGCAACATTTCAGAGATTAAATGGCTATAAGCCCTTTCTGTATAATGTTACGGTAGATGCCTGCAGGTTTTTTAAAAACCAAAAATCGAATCCAGTTGCCTTTTACCTTTACAATTTATTTAAAGATTACTCCAACATAAATCATTCCTGCCCCTACGATGTGAGTCTTCATAATGAAAGCATTATAGTGTCAGGTTTCTTTTACGAACTCCTTTCTTTTGCAGCACGATATTATTGTGGATAAACTTTCTATAGATCATGTTAATACGCAAGTAACAGATGTTCTTCCAGTTTCTCATGGAAACTACCTATTCCACTCGAACTGGTATGCTTACGATATTAAACGTGCAACTGTGGATGTATACGTCAAAATATATTAACCAAAAAAGGGTTATCCAAAAGGTATTATTGGCTTTTAGTTTTAAATTAAGTTTATAATTCTAATATTTTTCATTTGGGTGGTTGTCATTAGCTCTTGGATACATTATGATAAATAATGAGCAATGACATGTATTATGTTTTAATTCTTGTTTATGGATGAGTAGTCAGAATAATTTAAAGTGTAACTACATAATAGTCACAGTATGAATACAAAATGGAAATACGCGTGCTTTAATTTCATCTCGCAAGTGTACAAATGCATCCAACTGGAAATAACATATTTATTATTGGTGGCTCACAGTGTGAATTAGTTCGAGGGCGAGTGAACCAAAATATTTGGCGCATTGACTATTACCGGCCAACCATCGTATTTATTCCTAAGTACCGCCCTAAAATAGGGACTTCCCCTACTGTCCTCCATCGGTCACGTGACCAACATGCAAATGGCATTACGTGGAGTGGATGGAAAAGCTTAACGACTTTGAGCTTCAAATCAGAATCGCATGACACGAGTTGGAGGCCGGAATTTGCACTTAATATGAAGTTCGTTAATTTCCCGCTGCTCCTTTTCCCAATCCACAGACCAAAAGGTTGTTAAATTCGATTAGACATGCAATCAGCTCACGGGACTGCCACTGCAGGGCTAAAATTTTAGATTGAATTTTAATAACAGCACTGCGCGGACACTAATCAAGTAATGCAACCAATTTTGAACGGCATCGAGGTATACTCGTATAGTATGTGTGTTCCTGAGCCCCAAGAACGACAACATTGTGAACAAATTTCTCTTGTTTTCCTAATGAAAACGCTAATTTATTGGACACACGCCATGGTAATGGTCACGGTTCTTTGGGCTGGACTTTTACGAGCTTGGTAATCTAATTTATAGTGGGTTTGCTGGGGCTTGAATGCAGGATTTTCCACTTCCGCTAGGCTCCCATAACTCACATTTAGCCAAATCATTTATCACAAATTTTTGTATTATATGTATGTATGTATATGGTACAGGCCGGAAATGAGAAATGATGCCATTGTGTTTGAGCAATGAACTTTGATGTTTCAGTGGTAGGCGTATTCAAATCAGTTAAGAATCACGTCTTCTTATAAATGAAATGGATAAAATCCCAGCCCTGTTTAAGCCAATAAGTTGCAGCCCTGACATGCAGCATGGGGCACTTTGTGCCTGCACTGCATTCTCTGACAGGACTCACTTGTGAAAATGAAAAGTAACTTCATAACCGCACGTTGAATCTTCGCTGCCCTGCCACGCCCCCTTTCCCTGCTCCGCCTCTGCGCCACATCCGCAGCGAGCAAGAGCAACACAATTGCACAATATTTCCGGGCGAAGGTAATAAATAAATTGCATACGTAATTAAAATCGACGACTCTGCGCAGGACCCTCGACTTGGCCACCTCCTTCTCAGCCGCAATTACAGCAACAGCGAGAGGAAAACCCAGTGGCAACAACAATAGCTAGAGGAACAATGCGAACAAAAGTTTTCTGACTCGACTCGTCCGTCGTGTGTGCTTCCCCTTTAACGTCAACTGTATTTCTTTACCCATTTCCCATTTCCCTTTCTCCCCACTTGCCACACTTGCCACACTCTCCCGCTGCTCGGTGGCTTTTCTTGCCTGTTGGCAGCTCTTTTGTTTTTAACCAGAGTTGCATGCGAACAACACGAAAATGGTTAATGGAGGTAATGGGGAAATGGGCTGGAAGGTAAGCCACGCCGCGTTCGGTTCTTCCCTGATTCGGGGAATCCCCTACTTGGCAATAGAGGTGTATCCACATCAGATTGGCGAGTCCCCTCTGATAGCTGCCTCAAACAAATTAAATCGCTCATAAATCTTAAGTTTGTGATTTATTTCAACTGGAAGTCAATCCAGGGAAGCTTTCTCCTACCAGCTGTACCATCGAAGGTGATTATGCCAAAGCGTTTGTAGAGTATACCCCAGCACTGTTTGCTTTTAATTTCACTTCATGAGCAATCAACGTCGCCGTCGACAAGCCGCCTTGCTTGCTGAACAATTTGCATGACAAAAGCCCAGACTCAGACTTGCAACACGTCAAATGGCGAGTATCTTTCACGACTCTGTTGTTCTCTTATTTGACAACAGTCACCCGGCGAATTGTGAAGAATGTACATTGTTGCACCACTCCTGGGCACAACTGCCACCGTTCATGCTTCGGACTTGAAGTTACGAAGGCTTAAATGCTCCGCTCGCTGTCGCCGGGCGGGCCATTAAAAAATCAAAACAAGTTAACGGCAGCGGTAACCGAACTAGCCGAGGCGAAAGGAAAACCGGAAACCGGAAGTGAGAACAGCGCTCAGTGCCGCAAGTTTGCGGTGGCGGTGGCGGCGGCGGCGGCGGTGGCAGGAAGTATACCCATACACACAGTACATCTGGGGAGCACAGCGCCGCACCGAGTCGATGGAGCCGAATGGGGACAACAACCATCTTGTTGTGGCGTACACTCAGAAAAAGGCAGTACCTCGTTCTCGATCAGCTTGGGTATATGGAAAATGCCTAAAAGTATTGCGTAGAGAAATGCATCGAGTATGGGACATTCATACGTTTGCACTGGTAGGTGGTTTTAAAGTGTAGCCTCAAATCCATGTCCTGTGACTCCAGAGCCGCGTTAAAAAGGCAAGATTATGGCCAAAGTGCCAGGGTGTGGGACTGCCAGGTGTTTGACTCCATGTGTGTGACCGATGGTGACATGGTCGACCCGTGTTTGCCACAGAGGACAACAAACGAGGGTCATTCCGCCTGTGGGGCAACAAGTCATCCAGCATCGCCTGCTGCCATCCCTGTGCTTTAAAGGCATTCGGAGCAGCATCGGAATCAAGGCACTCATGCCCTTGGCCAACTCGCTATTTCTTGGGATGGCACTGTGCTCTTGGCTCGGGCAGATGTCAGCGTTTTGGCATTATAATGCCATTAACTTTGCCATAATTCAGTGCAGTTTCGCAGCGAGAATTTATGCATAATGAGCACGGTCTCCTCCTGCTCCATGCTCCATGCTCCATGCTCCACGTCCATGCAGCTGGATACCCAGCGAACAAAGTTGCTGCTGCACAATTTGATGGGTGAAATATGAACTAGTTGCACTCCAGCTGGAAGTGCTGGAAGTGCTGGAGATGCTTGCTGGGTTGGCGGGAGTCCCCGAAAATGAGCTCCTTGTTTGCAATGTCGCCCGCCGGGCAACCAACTGCAGTCAGCAGTAGTTGGCAGAGTCATGTAGCCATACAGTTGGCAACAAGCCGACAAGGACCGAAATCCTGGCATATTAGCAGGACATATGCAGGCGGGGGAGTTGTGGGTGGCGGCATCCACAGGCAGGTGCACTTTCTTGGAAGCAACCACGAGAAACTGGAGCTTGCACTTCAATAGTGGGTAGAATTGTTGGGCTATTTGCCTTACGCTTTTCGGGGTTTTTCCGCCTCGACTGCCAAAATTTATGACAACGCACATACAGAAGCGAAAGGGGAACCATTTCCACATTCTGCATACGAGTATTTGCATTGGGCAAATTAATTTTGCCAGCCGTATTTACTTACTCCGCTCCGTATTTTTGTGCACCAGTGTAATTGTGGCTCTGCTTCGTGCAAACACATTTGGTTAATTAAAAGCGGCTGTAAAATGACTTGACTTTTATCGCAAAATGCCTGTTGCTGGCTAAGCGCATCTGGCTAAACAAACTAGTTTTTCCAGGGCACACAGCTAAGTTACTAATAGTACTTCATGGCTGTCGATGTTTGCTAAGAGGTATTTACTCTGCGCTTCACAGCCTCCACGGAATATCTGAAAATATCATTTTTTACACGCAATGCAAATACACGTACAAACAACATTGGGTTTTCCCCGAATATAAATGCACTTCAGCGGGCTGAATAAATATGTGTGCCCTCCATCAGGAATATTTATTGTTCTCATTACTGTGCCAGAGCCAAGTTAACAAGTTCAAGTGGCGAAAATGCAACGCCCACGAAACAGGAGGAAAATGCCATCACAGGCCATTGTTTGCATGCCCTTTGCATACTTTGCAAACTGCTTTTCCTGCTTGCTTTCCCTGCTTTTCGTGCTTTTCCTGCTGCTTCCTTCGAGAGCATCGGGAAAACTTTCACATTTGTCTCTGTCGCACTGAAAGGCGATCAAAGTTTTCGGCTTAAATTTCTGCATGCACTTCAAACACGCAATTGGCATGTGACGACAAAACATACGAATCGAATTTTTCCTATCTGGCTTCCCGCTTTCCCGCTTTCCCGGCCTTGCCATTTTGCCATTTTGCCTTTTTGCCTTTTTATGTTGATATTTCAATTTGAAAAGTTTGACTTAGTTCCTCGGCGCTGGCAGCTTTTCGATTAAAGTTTTTGCATGCGGCAGATTAAAACTTTCCCATCCCAAGTTGATGCAACTTTTGTTCCTCCGCTGTTTTCCTTTTTTTTTTTAGCATTCTGTGGCATTTTTAGCATTTCTTGGCCACATCTGTATGTCCTTCGTGGCGTTCAAACACGATTGCCAAGTGGTATGGAATCACCTACATACTTGAACATTCATTGGGTCACTGGAGGCATTGACGGGAATCGGGGATAGAAGTAAACAGGAAAATCTGTCAGCTTGCTTTTCTTTCTTTCCTTTTCTGGCTTCTCAATAGATCGTAAGAGGGCTTAAATTGCTCCAGACCAGCGGAATAATAATAATTTCTGCCACACGCACCCACAGACACCCGGGGAAATTCGCTTTCTTTTTAATGTCATTAAGGACTTGTTGGCGTTTTCGCTTTTGACGGTCCACAAAACGGAAAATAAGAGAGCAGGCTGGGAAAAATGTAAATTCTTAATGCTATTTCAGCGTAATTTGGCAGTTCGTTAGGCTGGCTCACACTCACACTCACACTCACACTCACACGGGCAGCCTCGTAAATATGAATAACAACAAAGAGCCACGGAGAAAGCAGGCGGAGAAAGGCGGAAAACCAAGTGCGATATTTGCGGTTATTGTGTGTGTGTGTGTGTGTCTGTTTGCCACATGACACATCGTTATGCTTTGTTAATGGACTTTGGGCCCGGTCTAAATGAGGTGAAGTTCGGGCGCAGGGGGAAAATGCGTGGAAAGTCTGTCTCGGCATCAAATTATACTTAATTATTCAGATCGTGTTAATTTGCATACATTTAAAAGGAAGCTGCGGGAAATTGTCGTCGATTACACTTAACTGCAAAATGTCTCGTAAAAAATTCAATTGATTTGTGATTTAAGCACTGCAGTTCCACAGCCAAATGATAATTTACGCACCAGCCCTCTAGCCCAATTTAATTTTCGACTTTGTTGGGCTTAAAGCACTCGTCCTTCGTCCTTCGTCCTTCGTCCTTCCTATCGCTGCCAGACCAAAAGTACTCACCTGAGCAAATACGCCGAGCATTCGGGAATGTCTGGGTGCCACACCCACCGCACCAGCCGCCCCCTTCCACGTGCAGCTAGCAGATCCTAAAATGTAACTTTAAACTGCCCGAGGAGAGGCAACAACATCAAACACTTTGCTCCCGGCTTCAGCTCGAAAACTGCATGCGTGTGTTTACTCTGCCTTAATGAAGTTGTGTGACGGCCGGGTGGAGCGGTGGGGAAAATGGGTGAAAATTCGCTGGAAAGTGGGTGGAAGGTGGGTGGAAAATGAGGGTGGCCGTGTCTACGCATGCAGACAGCTTAGCGTCATCAGCGCCCTCGTTGGCAGAGGTAAATGGCAACCGTAACGTTAATACCGCTGCACATGGAGCGCAAACGAAATGAAATCGCAGGCGGCCAGACAGAGACGTCGCTATATGCAGCCGCCCCTCTCTGTCGCACCAGACATCAATGTCAGCGCGTGTCTTCTATGCAATTAGTGCTTTTGTTGATTACGCTGCAAATGTGTGTTGGGGATTTTCGCCCGTTTTTGCAGCCGCCGCTTACAGGGTAGCGGAGGTAGCATGGTTCCATTCAAGCCCGGGTTAGCTACGCATGCACTAAGCAATACAGCTACACTTTTCAGATAATATTTTGAAATTTCAAAAATATAATCAGATTTAAAACTCCCTGATTTTTGTAGTGGGTATTTTATATTTGCAACGTTCGACTCTGTTAGCTCTTCGGCTTTCGGGAATGCCTAATGAAAGAGAATTCGAAAATGATGAGTTAAGAACCCTGACGAAAGGGTAATGAGGATTCATAGGGCTTGTGACTTAGAGTACAAAGAGCTGAATGGCAAAACCGAATGGCTCAAAAATATGTGTCTTTAGACCCGTTTCCAATATGAAGCTTGTTCGCCTGAATTATCAGAGCCCAACCATTCGCAGCACCCTCATCACAATGATCTATGCGGCCAATCAGAAACACAGTCGAAGGAAGTACCAACATTTAAACAAATTGCTTGGAGAGAAAGCATATTTATAAATATTAAAAAATAAGGGAAAATCAAAAGCGGTGGCTGGGACTGGAGCCGGTTGAGGGCGGCACAAAAAATGGGAAAACATTAAACAGATTTAAGCAAATTGGTTTTGGTGCGGGTGCCATCAATAACTTTGGCAGCATATTCGACTTCCAACCCAGTTGTTGGTTCGCCAAAGGGCTGGGTTGCCAAAAAGGGTTGCCCATCGGAAAAATATGGTTTCGTTGGAGCTTCAAGCTCCGGCTGACTTCTGCTAATGTTTGTCCTCATCCAACTCCGGTTTCATGCAAATGTGCTCCACTTAGCTTCCGTTTTTCCGGAGAATCTCCGTTTGGCCCTCAAATTGCCCGAAAAAGTATGCAACACTTGACAGTTTCTGGCAGCGACGTGGCCTGTGCTAATTTCATGTTGCCCACTCCCCAACTACCCCTCATGGATTTTTCAAATCGATAAGCAACAGAGTGGAGCACCTACTTTGCCACCGTGCCACCTTGCCACCTTGCCCTTTGGCCTGCTTCCTTTGTTTCGCAAAGTGTATATTTTCGCATGAAAAGCACGAAGTGGATGTCAAAAAAACATTTTCATTCCCCAACGAATTTTTGTTTTGGCCCGGCTGAAGTTCGTTGGCAACGCCATCGGTCGACCACTCGAAGGTATTGCCACAATGGGCGTAGGTGTGTGGGCGTGGTCCACGTTCCCCAATTGCGGCATGAGCAATTTCCAAAGTTGTCAATGGAAAGTAAGTTCGAAGACTGTTTTGACAGTCTCGACAATGAGATACCGATCATATGTATATTGATATAACAAAGTAGTGAACAACAAAAACATCTGCAAGTCGCCGATTGGAAGCTGGACCTACTCTTAATTTGGCGGATTTCATGGGCTTTTGGGGCATCAAGCGTTGTAGAGTTCTTTAGTTAGAGTTAGTTATTTGGCATAACTAAATGGATTAATAGGGATTAAATGGATTAAATGGATTAAACAGTAAGACTGATGATAAAGTTCAAGAGGTAATACCATTTGGTCCAGAGACGCGCCATCTTGTCATGTTTCACTCGGTTCTCCACATATTCAAAGGCAATCCTGCTCACCAGCGGATCGTTGGGATTGCAGTCAGTGAGTAGGGAGCAAATGGATAGCAGAATCTTGGAGATGGAAAGTACCGGTGACCATTTCTCCTTCAGGATGTCCAGACAGATGTAGCCCAGACGATCGATGTTGCAGTGATAGATGGGCGTGCGAAAGAAGACCCTCGGCGGCACAAAAGGATACTCAACCGGAAAGAATATGTCCAGCTTGAATATTCCACCCTCGTAGACGGAGTCCGTTGGTCCGATGATCGTCGAGGTCCACTCGTACAGGTTGTCCGCCTTCGGACCGGCACTGCAGTGTGGCGGCGGATCCCGCGACATCTCCGCCAGCTCCATCTGGATCCTCTTGACCGCACTGTTGTTTATTTTCTGGCTGCTGGAAGGTGTGTCATCCTTTGAAGAACTTGGCCTCTCCATATCTTAAGTTAGCTCCAGCTCTTTAAAATAACGAGTTTGTTCTTTATCGTGACAATTTTTGTGTATCTGGATAAGTCGACGGATTGATTTGACAGCTGTCCCAATTGGAAGTGTCACTCCTAAAACACTTGATCAGAGAAATAACAAGTGAGACACTTAGCGCACCCATATACCCGTGCCACTTTCTAGTACCCTGTAAGAAAGTCAGTGGCTTTTTTCTACTTCCTGAATACCAAAGCAGGTTGACTAGAGCCAAAATATTTGCTGTTCCCTGCTCCACTTGTCACTTCCAGTGAGGTGAGCCACAGAAACGACAAAGGATTGACACACTTCAAGTGCCGAATCTCGAATATGACGAAACCACATTTCGTATTCATGAGCTCGCAATCTTCGGGATTCAATTTGTGCGGCAATTTACGTGTAGTTTGTTGAGTTTTTCCTCTTTATTTATTTGATTGATTCATTGTTGACGAGTAGAAAGCTTAAAGAAATAGCCGAAACGAAAAAGAAATTCATAGGAACTGGTCAACATTACGCAAATGATAATGGGCTTGCTTATGTTTTAATTTAGCATCAAATTAAAGATTATAATATTTCACATAAGGGGTATTACGTCGAGTACACTTCGAGTACACTATGCTAACTATCCATCCGCCGCGACTGAAATTACAGCTTTTCTCCAGTCGGCAGAACTTAGTTGCATTTGTGGCCAACTTGGTTTTAAAGTTTCCAGCGATTTAAAATGTAAATAGCCGGCAATTAGCTGGAAAACAGCGGCATATGCAGGCTGAAAACTGTACACACAGTGCCTCACAGAAGGACGCGCCACCATTTCGCTGTCTGTCACCTGGCATCAATGCCCCAGATGCCGCTGGCGCTGTTTTCCCTTCCTGTTCCGCGCTTTTCCTCCACCACCCCCCCTCCCACCACTCTCGTGTAAGCCAACAATGCAGGCGGCCAAGTGGGAGAGCCCAGTGGTGGGCGGGGGGCGGTGGGCGTGGACTCTGTGCCCCATTGTGCCTTTGTTGGCCACTTTTTTTCGCCCCCACTGTGCATGAGTGCGTGTGCACGGGGCATTGTTGAAAGTGATGCCCGCCGACTCCGACTTGTTGCCACATCATCGTCATCGTCATCGTCATCGTCATCATGATCATCATCATCATCATGAGCAGTCCAGCAGTCGGCTTGTAATGAGCTTGGCATTTTATTTTATTTATTTGTCCGCGCTTTGTTTCAGACGACAAACAGCGACAGCCGTGGAAAATTCCTTGCTGCATTTTAAATTCAAATTAAATAATGATTTAAGTGCCCCAAGAGGCTTTGTCAGCACACAAGTGCAGCGCGTGGGGGTGTCCTGATCCCCCCGTGGATCGAGTCAGGTGCAGGAACTTCCTCAGGTGTGCTGCAGTCAGATAAGCCCATTTTCCCGGTCATTCTTTCCATACAACCTAAAGAGCTAGAGAGCTAAAGAGCTGGCAAATGATGCTCTTTTTCAATCATTTCAACTCGAGAAGAACATTTAACCGAATTGATATGCATTTAAATGCATTCGTAGTCATTATTTAAGGGTGCTCCTTCCATTAAACATGTATTTTTATTTTAGAAACCACTGGCATATTTCGTTGTCTAAATAAATTGCAGTCCCTTTTGTTTTTGGCTTGACCCAGTTTTCAGTCCTTGAGCTCCAATGGGGTCTATTCGGTTGCAGAATACGCAACTGGCAGGACTCGGGGCAAGGACCTCTGGGGCATGCAAACTGCTATGGAAATACCACTCAATCGGGGGAATATAAATTTAGATAGCAAGAGTGCCAGAGAGAGAGAGAGAGATGTACGGCAGAGGGAGACGGCCAGATGGAAAGTTGGACAGTCGGTGGCAAAAGGCAGAAATCAAATTACATTTTCAATATGCGATGCGTACTAAATGTCTGCTGGTGTCAGTTTTGGCTTTCAATGTGCAACATGCAACATGCAACATGCAACTTGATGCTCGCAGGCCATTGTGTGCGAGAGTGTGTGTGTCTGTTCCTGGCTGCCACATTTTGATTCGGCGCCACACAAAATGGATTTCTTGGCTGTCCATTCGAAACGTTTCTATGCGAAGCCAACACAACTAGAGATGCGAGTGCAAGGTTATTTGGTAAGTGTATGCCACTTTATTGCTGGGGAAAAGTAAATCAACATAATAGCAAACTAATAAATACTCATATCAATTGTTAGGGAACCTGCCCAACAGCATGAGTACTTCTATTGGTTATTACTTGATTAATTCATTGACCGAACGAATAAGCAATCACCTCGGAGTTGTGTGCCATTAAACTGCAGGCTGAATCGCCATAATTTACGGCCTAATGCCGACTGATTTGGCCATCTCTAAGCCCAGCTGCAGTCTGGGTTGGCATTTCGTGTGCGTTGCCCTGTCACTTAATGGAATTTATCACATTTTAACTGTGTGACAGGAGCCAGGCTGCCGGTTGCAGGCTCGCACATTTGGCAGGACCAAGCCCGCAGGATGTGCAGGATCCAGGTCCTGCTCATCTGCATCAGTCATTGGCATGCATGGGAAATGGTGGGCAAAGTGTCACAGTTATTGATTCGGGCCATAAATAATGCATGGCCAACAAGTGTGCCGGCTTGTTTATTTATTACATGATTTATTCACGCAAACAACGCTCCAATTAAGAGCGTTTTTAAGCGATTAAGTGCAATGTCAAATCCTGTAAACTGGCCACAAAACTTTGCCCCAACTTAACGACTCCAGACAGCGATTATTAAATTAAAACGTGCACGGAAAACTTTTAATCCCGACGAACGCTGGAAAACTTTCAACTCTCTCGCATTTTCTTTCCCTATAATTTAATTTCTCTATCATTTTTTCGCCCTCCCAACTGCAACGCGCAATTTATTATGCGGCGCAAAATCTTGTGCACCAAATTTGTCACATGGGATAAATAATAAGAAGAAAAGTTTTTCCGCAAAAAATTCACGATGCTGAGGAGTCGCAAGAGGAGCAGCCATGGGACTCGGGACTCGGGACATTGCCAAGCCAAATTACTCATACGCCCCGTTGGCAACTTGGGGAAAGAAGGGTATCCTATGGCATGGAATAGTGGGATCGGGCGAGCGTGAAATTAGAGCTAAGCTCGGTGAGATGAGGCTTGGGAAAGGCGATTTATCATAGGTTCATCATCGGCGATGACGGTGGATTTTCCAAAAATAATTGTGTCAACAGGAGTGTATCCTATATCTATCTATAGAAGTAAACTGTACAATACAACGACACTTTTTAGAGTAAAGTTCACACACGATAAACTGCATTTAGGATTTCTGCTGTTACGTTATTGATAAGTTATCACACAGTATACATTTGTTTTGAAACGTTTATTTATATGACAACAATTGACTAGCATTTTCCACCAAATCCAATTATTCTAGGCGGATTTTGCGGCCTTTTTGCCTCTATAAATGGCGTTTTAATGGAGTAACAAGCAAATCGCAGCCAGATCTCTGAGCTTTTTATCGGCGAGACAATTGTCTTGGAACCGCCACTAAATATGTCAGAATAAAGGCAAATTTATACACAAACTGATAAACAGAAATACCCACAAAAGGAGAGCCGGAAAGGAAAAAGGAAATTCATTGAAGGAAAGAAATAAGCGAAGGCACGAGTTTTTTTTTTGGCTGGAGGGGTGCAAAGGCAAAGCTGCAACAATTCCTATCTTGACACTGTCATCTATCCGACTGAAACTGGGAAACGGGGGAAATTGGCCCGACACCGGGTATTTTCCCCCCCGCTCGCCCCGTGGAAAACCGTCTTCATCTCCGCTGCCATCTTGGGCCGTTTGTTGTTGCCTTGGCACGCCTATCACTCGAATTGAATCAAATTACCTTGTAATCTTAACCTTAAGGTTATTTGCCATTGCCCACAAAAAGCGCTTTGTGCTCGACTGCGTTTAGTTACTATTTGAGTGGAAACTGGAGGCGCAAGTGGAAGTGGAAGTGGAAGTGGAAGTGGAAGTGGAAGTGGAAGTGGAAAATGCGCGACTCCCCACCCTCGGGGCTTTTCTTTTAGCAGCGCGCCGTGAAAGTTGCACCTTTCACACTTGCCCGAGTTTATATAAATGGAAATCTAACATTACCTCCTATCATGATTGCAAAGTTGAAGTGAGTTTGTGCCGAGTGCAAAGCTGCTTCAGATTACTGCTTTCTTGTTGTTTCAAAGCTTGGGGATTGGGAAAATGTAGCCAGTCAATCAAAGCGTTTGAGGCAAATCAGAAAGAGTATATCATTGCACTTGGCTGATCCCTCAAGTGGCCCACTCCTGGGCACTCCTTGCTGAGCAAGTCCTGTAAATTGGGGCTTAAGCCGAGCGAGCAATAATAGGAAATCATTAAGTTATGGAATGCTCGTAACTAGCTAAACGGGTTTATTACGCACAGCAGATAGGAGTTAGCTTAAAACTCAACCAAGGAACAAATCTTCCGCTCGAAGTCTGCATCCGTTGCTCGGGTCCTTCTCGTTCATTACTCACTGACACCATAGAGTGTCTTCATCAGCTCGGGCACATAGTCATCCCACCTGGACTGGAATACATTGCCCGCCACTGGAGAGCCCATCTCGTATTTCTGGGCGAACTTCATCACGTCGAAATTGCTATGACCATCGGCATTGCTCAGCTCCATCTTCTTCTCGTCGAAGTCCAGCTTGTCGGATTGCTGATACACCAGAATGAGATAGCGCTGGATGCCACTATCCTTTGGTGGCAGTGGCCCGAAGTACTCCGATATCGGCTGGCCCTTCATTACATCCAAGCCGGGTACATTGACCACCAGCCAATGGAGCCAGGAGCGGTACATGGGATTCTCGCGGTTCGGGGCATCGGGACAAATCATGAGCACGGTGTAAAAGGACTCAGGATCCGCATTCCAGTCGAGTCGCGGCTGGAACTTGAGCTCCGTTGGAGTGTAGGTCTTGCCCTCCTCGATGTCAAAGGTGTTGTCGTACTTGATCTAGTGATCAAGTGGCAGAGGTCAAGTCGCAGAGATGAAACACTTTGAACTTACCCTGAGCAACTCCCGCGGAGGCTCGTCCAAAATCTCGGGGATCACCGCCATTTCCTTCATTATCCTTCGGACATCCTCGTCGTTATCCTGACTGCGAGCCAGGCAAATAGAAGCCAGGAATAACAAATGCAATGCAAGCAATTTCATTGTAGGGCTATCAAGCTGAAAAGCCTGCTCTACACCGCACTTATATAGTCGATGTATCAATAGCAAATATTATTACGATAATTGAGCGGTAATTATGGCAATTTTCTGTGGAGCTCCAAAACGTTTGAACAACTGCTAGACAAATATTTACAAATTATTTCCGTTGATTGGCTAAACTAAAATTGGCGCAGTGCAATTGATATTCATTCATTGCAATAACTAGCGGAAATTATAGTCACGCAGTGTACAAAATTCTTTGCACTGCATATCAGAGAAGTTTCATTCCGCATATGCAGTCTCTTGAAAATAAATTTATTTATGTACATTTAAATTTAGCACTTGTGCAGAAAGCTGATTAAAATACACAATTTAATGAGTTCAGTCATGGTAAAACAATTAGTTCAAACTTAATCTTAATGACTTTTAGCCTTGCACACATGACTTCATTCTGCGAAATCCAAGGCAGTGCTGGGAAATTATAAAATGTTTCATTATGGCTGCCAAAGGATTACATAAGCTGATGCATTTACATGCCAATTATAAAATATTCCAGCTGCTTTACATGATTTCCCCATGCTGAGCAGAAAAAATGCCGGGAAGGGAAAAAGCAAACACAATTCGGTTGGCAGCATGTGCGTCTAATGTGCGCACATTAGCAACACAAATGCAGGACGAAGGACGAAGGACGAGGGACGAGGGACGAGGGACGAGGGACGAGGGACGACGGATGTGGGAGCCTTGCAGCCAGAAATAGTAGATGGATCCTGAGATTGGAGACCAGGATGCGGAGGAGCCACAGCCTGAACTAGAGCCTGAACCAGACCCACTCAAGCAGACGAACGCACTTAATTTATGCAATTTGGTTAACAACGTTAAAATAGTAGACGAGGCCAAGAGGAGCCCAAGGATGGCAGACATAAATCAAAATGGAAACAATAACCCGCCAGCGCAGAGTCGGTTAGCTGCACGGCAAGAAAACTGTGGGCACATGCGGGCAAAGCTGACAAAATGTCAATTAAACGACACCCTGTAAGTGGTCAATGAAAAGGACATTTCAAAGGGGTTGAATCACAAGCAAAACACACATTTTCCCAAATTAACACAAATTCAATATAATTGTATGACAAAAGAACATGACATTCCGAAAATATGAAATTGTTAAAAGAGCGGGCATCATCGACGGCATGCTGTCATGTTTTTCTCGCGGTGCACGCACACATGTGCAGATTGGGGAACTGTAGCGAAAGGAGTAATAAGGATAATGAAGCGGCAGCGTTTGCGGCATGCAACCATGAGGCACTTGCCATGTAAACGATGATGAGCACGATAATGATGGCATTTCAATGAGCTCACACACACCGAGTGCCCCGAACACGAATTTCCCTCGCTTTCCCTCGCTTTCCCTCGCTTTCCCTCGCTTTCCCGCCGTCGCCGTCATCATCGCAATTTCCATCGTCGCCGGCGCTTTTCCTGGACCAATATTTGCTCAAATATTGGCTCATTATTTGACATTATTATAGATTAATTAGCTTATTAATTATTTCAACGTACGGCATGGGCAACTCCACTGATGTTTCTGACATGTCGCAGAGACTTGGACAAAAAGTTATTTATATTCAGGCAATTAGTTGGGAAAAGAGAGAAAGTTGAATCTATTGGCTTGGCTACATTTCGGCTTTAGTGATGGGCATAATTGGGATTTTAGTAACGATGTTTTCAATGTATACGTTGTTTCATGTGATAACTGACTAAATTAAACTTGGCATTAGCACAGCTCAGATTATATAAGTTGATGAGTGAAAAATAATGAACTGCCTAATTAATAAGTATGCCCCCTCATCCAAATCTTGTAATAGCTTGTAATATTTGGCAATTATTTTCTCATTATATCTTTATTATTCAATTACATTTAAATGTGCATTTCAATTGACCTGCACAGCAGTTTAAAAAAGCATTTTACGCTATTGAAAATTTGCCAATCATGCGAGTTCAACGAGCAATCAGGCTAGGTATCGAACCTTGAACCTTGGGGTCAATGGCACCCAAGCCGACTTTCCCGAATATCCCTGGGGGTTTTATGGGGCTTCCCCCGCGTGCCCCCCTCGAATACTACTTAATTTGTTGGCTGCTGCGTTATCTAGTTACTTTTACAAGTTTCCCCAACCAGCTGCGATGGAGTCTGCGTCCAGAGTTGGCAGTTTTCCCGCCCAGGAAACTTTTCCGGAGCTGCGATCTCCAGTTGCTGCACTAATTTGCGTGACCTCTTGTGGGTGGGTGGCTGCTTGGCTGATATGGTGGGTGGCTAACCAGGCAACCAGCTAACCAGCTAACCAGGTAACCAGGTAACCAACTAGCCAGACAACAGCAGCCAAACCAACTGCGAAGGCAGAGGCAAAAGCTTTTGAATGGCATTTCATTTGCGACGCCTTTCAACGCTAATGCCATGGAAAATGCATAAATTGTGGCAAGCAAGTGCTGCAAGTTCAGCACTTCAGCAGCCAGAACAATGCCAGTTTGCAGGAGGGCGGTCATGGGGTTGGGCTAAGATATCAGCTCGTTTAATTTTCCAGCTTATCAGTGCAAGGGCTTCTGTCTGCGCCATGCTTTCAAAGAGTTGGAAACAGAGGAGCACCCCCTATCCAGAGGGTGGCACTCAGTTTTGGGTGCTATTTCTATGGCTTTGAAATGTTCACAGTTTCACCTAAGCTGAATTACTTACTTCTCTAAAGGCGAACTGCAGTGTTAAGAATTTCGTGAAAATCTGTAACTGTTTCTATAACAAATTTGTGTAGCTTTAGATTTAGACTAAATAAGCAAATCAGTGAAATGATATATATACTTCATCCACAGCTATCAAAATGATGAAACCAATAAAAGAAACGCAAGCGGGTCACAATACAGCTGGAAACTTGAAGAAGCGGCTAATCAAAGGAGCACTTCTCGGGGGACTTTAAAGTGGGGTCGGAAAACCCTTTGGAGCATTGGGCGATTTGCATACATAAATAAATCAAGATGATCAAAAACATATTCATAGTGCAGCCACACAGCGCAGACAGACACTTATAACAAACCGATTTTCCACTTGACATAAGCTCAAGTGGCCCACGCCCCTCGACAGGGGGAAATTCAATCTGTTCTTTCCATTTAAACAATTTTCAAAAAACTTGTTTATAACTCAATTTTCGCAGGCACACACACGCACACACACACACGCACACACGAGAACAGAAAGTAAAACGAAATAACACTTAAATAAATAAACACAAAAAGTGCTTATCCAATGCCAAAGTTGGAAAATGAACAATTCCATTCTGCGATTGTGAATGTGTTTGATTGTGAATGGAAATGTTCGTTGGATGGAGGGGCAGGCTGGGGGGTGGGGAATGGGAAATGGAAAATGGGAAATCCTCTTGTCTGAGTTTTGGTTCACACGCATGTAATACACAATGGCTGTAGCCATTGTTGTTGCAGCTCTTAACATGGCACGCGAAGAATCCTCGAAAAAGCGAAATGGATATACATATCCTGGCGCTTCGAGTGCCCCGTCTCCCTTCCACTCGGCGTGTTTGCCACAGGATGCAACACTGAAATTTCCAAATGGCATTTCGTGCATCTATCTGTGTGCACATTTCGGGGGCTGGTTCCCAAGGGGGCGTGGCAGGCGCATTTTTAAGTGCTGTCCAAACTTTTTGAGTACTCCAAGTTGCTCGGCCAAGCTATTAAAGGCTTAAGTAATTTCTATTAGTTTATGGATGTTTTAGCGAGCTGTATTAAAATTGATTTCAAAATACTGCGAATAAAATAGGGAACTCTCTAAAATATGTGCACAACCATGAAGCTTCGCATCGCCCCCAGTCATTCGTATTCATATCTGTTATTGACATTCCCAACTCATTCCCCGCACATCCTTTCAGCATCCTTATCCCATGTCAAGGGAGCGGCGGACAAAAAGTTGAAAAAGCCTGAAAATGACGCGAGTTGTCAGCGCGAATTAAAATAATTGATTTATTTTAACGCAAGTTAAGCGAATAAACAAACTGATGGGCGGAGCTGCTGGCTTGTTTTTTGGCCAAAAGGGAAAATCATAAAAAGGACAACCGCACTCGAAGTTGTCAGGCGCAGAGGGAAAAAGAAAAGCGCTCTCCTCTTTTTGCGCATTTAAAAATAAATATGAATTTAAGCACAAAAGAAAATGTTCTGTTGATGGAATTATTAGCGAAATGGACAAATTACTAAAGGGTTTCAGCCCGAGGCGCCTTCACTTCTTATCTCCGCCGATGCGCAATGTTGTGTAAATTGTCAAAAATTATGAATTGCCCTCGTAATTCCTTCCTTGACTTGACTGCTACCCCTGCCCCCAGCTTAATTAGCCAATAAATGCCCCGGCGAATGGGAATTAATGTCGCTTGTTAACCGCTGGCGATTTGTTATCGTTAACAGCGAGCCTTTTCTTGCCATTTCGCTGCATATTTCTGGCCTTAGGCTCCTTTCGGGCCCAGTTGCTAGGACCCTTCTGGGCTGGCTAATCGCTTTGTGGCCTGCTGGCTGGCGAATATTATGCCCACTCTTTTTATTAGACGTCATTAATATTTTTATTGGATCTGGCTGGCAACTTTCGGCTGCGGTTCGTTAATAAACACATAAACGCGAGTTATGCGGCTCACTGGAACGGGAAGGGCATTATATACCAAATACCAAATGGCCAGAATTATGAGCAGTTAACGTTATCAGAACTTGGAGTGGCAGCTTTTGAATTTCAGTTTTAAAGTCACATCCTTAAAGCCACGAAGGGGCAGTCAAAAGCAGTGCAACAACAAGCAATTCCCTTGGCAACTTTTGTGATATGTGATTTTTATTTAACTGCATTATTCGGAGATTTCAGAGTTCCCAGGTTATTGCAAGGCAAAGAACCAAAGCCTGACAACCATGCGAGTATAACCAACCAGAAACCACTCCAAAAGTTTAGGGCTTATTCGGTTGCATTGTCATACATTTATCCAGACATTTCATTTGGCCCATAAGCCTCGCCTATTGCCTTAGTTTTTATCTCGGCTTTGGCCACAAATTGCATTCAAATGCAAACCGCAGGAGTCACATTAGGATGCAAGGAGTCGTAACCCAATGCGGCCATACTTTGTCTTCCAAAAACCCCACAAAATCGCTTTTCGCCCAGCTGCACCAGCTTCACCAGCTTCACCTCCCCCACCCCCACCCACAATCTTGGCCAAATTGGAGCAGCTTCAGTCGGCGAGAGAGACGGCAGCAGTGGGCGAGGGAGAGGCAAGATGCCAGGGAGCGCCATTTCTGTTTTATTGCGGTTTATGAATCGGTTCATAAATAAGCATATGTGTGTGTGCAAATGCACTTACCATGCGTCTGTGTACGTAGACAGTGCGTTTCACGACCATATGCACCACAAATATCAGGCACCTTAAAGTCTGAACAAAAATATATTTGAAATATACCTCTAGGGTATTAATTTACTTTGTATTTATAGTTTTAGTTGATGGTAATATTCGGTGGGCAGTGCCTGCAGCACCGAAACGCTCCTTACTCGACTAGGTATGTAAACCCAATTTGCGTCAGAATTGCTGAATTTCTGCGGATGAAGCAAACGGAGGAGCAGACGGAGGAGCAGACGGAGGAGCAGACGGAGGAGCTGGAGCTGGGAAACAAGCAGAATTTCACTGCTGACTGAGTTTTTGGTTGGCCCAATTCGTGCAACCAACACCTCACATGGGACTCATTTTGCGAGGAGGCTTTAAATTTGTCCCGGACCAAAGAGGGAAAAGTATTAAAAATTAACCACCAATTTGAGATACTTTGTTATTGAAGTGCGCTCCATTTTGATGCCTTGCAGCAGTGCAAAAGTTTGCGCCAATAAATAATGAAGAAAAATTTAATAATACTTCTGGCCGGGCAAAACTTGGCCATTATCAAACATTACCCAAAGTTTGCCGTCCGAATTTTACAACAAATTTAACATTAATTTGACAATTTACATCGCAGCAGCCAAATGGCCCGAGGACCGAGACGCAAAGTGAATGAATGAATCAAGGGAATGAGGGCGGGAAAGTGTAAACCAAATGAATATTCAATTTCGAGTTGATTCGCTTCGAGTTTAAAAGTTTCCAAATTATCCAAAGCAAACACTTTTATACTCGCACTTGCCAGGGGCAATTTTTGATTGATATTTGCGTGTTAGTGGAAACGCAAGTGCAGCTGCAATCCATCCATATAAATTCAGCAATAATTAACCCAAAAAATGCTCTTAAATTTCGTGCATCAAACTCTTCATCGAATAGCCCTTATAAACGAGGCACTCAAAATATTTATCACTGCACTGATAACGAGCGAAAACAAGCGAAAAAGCGGGAAATATGTGTGCACTTCCATTGATTGAACGGAGCTGGCGGATCCGAAAGGGCCTCTATTAGGGGTTATTGCCAGAGTTCTATATCGAATTCCACATCTATATTTTAGCCAACTCTCGCATGCACAATTCCCAAAGTGAAAAATGCGCCGAAAAAATGAAACTGCCCCAAAAAATAGGTAACAACGACAGACGACCGTAGAGACCATAAATTTTCCACTCTGCCTACGCTCATTTGCACAGCGGATTAAAGGGTCTCGTCGGGGTTTTGCACTCCCCAATTTCCCAGCTCCCCAACTCCCCAACTCCCCAACTTGTCGATTTCCCAGTTCCCCAACTCACTTTGTCTCGCCCACCATTTATTATGCCTTTGCGTAGGGATTTTCTTGGTTTTCGTTGCGCTGTTTCTTTATTTTTCGTTCACGGTCCTCGCAGCGGAAAGCTTGCAAAAGTGATTAATGCAAAAGTTGGCACCATGGACTGGGCGCTGGATGGTTGGCTCGAATCCGAGTCCGAATCCGAATCCGTGTCCGTGTCCGTGTCCTGGCCAAAGGACCAAACGAATTTGCCAGCGCGAATAGAAAGCGCCGCACAACGCTGGCATTTTTATTGAATTGCGAGCTCCGGAATGCGTCTGCCTCTATGGCCAGTCCATTTACCTGAAAGGACCAAGGACGAAGGGTTGACAGGGACGCACTGGCGGAGTTTTGACTACAACTGTGCGGATTAAAGCATGAAATACTCTGAAAATCGGCTTTTGGCAGCAAAGAGTACTCCGCACAGGTGGGAGCTTCCACAACAGAATGTTAAAGAGGAAATATAAAAGAAAATGTTGAGCGAATCGAGGCGAAAGTAAACACCCTTCCAAGCAGTAAATGGAAAATGTTATCAAGAAGTAATTTCATATATATTTTTCATATAAAATAACTTTCAATAACTGAAACTTTAAACTAATAGCTTTTAAGTACCCAACTTTAAGTTCAATTGTAGGAATTTCCGCACAAGTTCCATTGAAAAGCTGCATGCCACCGTTCTAAGCCGAAAGCAAACACATTTTCAATAAATACGAAACGAGCTGGAGACAATAAAATGTCAACCAAATCAAGAATCAAGGATTCCAGTCCCAGTCCAACTGCCACCCGCACCCGGAAAATGCCGAAGAGCGGAGGGGCCGAGGTCTGATGCCTATCAAGCCATCAAACTGGGAAACGAGTCCTGTCGCCGGGACTTAAACAAAAGTCCAAGGACCGGGCCAAGTGTCACTGACATCGACTGGGAAAGCGGGGGAAATCGGGGGAAATCGGGAAAGCGGGTGGAAAAGCACCCTGGCGAGGCTTTCCGTGTTCGGGCTGATTTCAGCCTGCATTATTGATGGTAATTTTAAAACGTGCCCCACAATATTTTACACATTTGCCGGATTTACAGTTTCGCTCCATCTAAAAATTCCGAGCCACCCCCCCATGGATGAGTCCCCAGCTACCGTTTTCCAGCTTTTGTACCGATTGACGCTTATCTTAATGGACCAAACATATGGCGATGGCAATGGCGATGGCGACCCGTGGAGCTGAGTATCGAACGTGTTGATAATTTAAATAAGCTACTTTCCAGCTCCACTCTGCTCCGCATTGCGCATACGCAGCGTTGGCCCTTCAATCCGCCTGTCGCCGCTGCGATAAGCGACGGTAAATGATTTTTCGATTTCGTATTAATTTTCGCTCGTCAAATCCCAGAGAGATTTGTGTGCCAGGCGTGTGCCTGGCTTCATTAAAAAAATCTTTAGCATTTTTGCATGCATAGATGCTTAGCGTTCTTTGTTTTGGGGGAGCAGCATGTTATGGGGGAATTTACACAAATTCTTTGCATATTTGGCTAGAGCTGGGTATGTGTCTGGATTTTTAAGTAGGGCTTTGAGCGGGTTACATTTAATTGATTGCTTTGCGAGCTCAGCGCAATAAAGTTGTGGGTAAAAGGGCTTATATTATATGTATGTATATCAGCAATAACAGCATGATAAATTTCATATTTCATATCACCGTATCTAAAACAAATCTAGGCAAACCGCACACTTTTTCTTTTACTCAAAATTAAAATTCCTTGATCCCCTTATTAACGAAAATTCCAAGGATGCCCAAGGAGGAGCTCAAAAACCGGCCTGCACATGTGCAATTTAAGCGTATTAGCAAAAAGGCAGAAGTCAAGGAGGGAGCACACAAAAATCAAATCAATTTTAATTTGGGGGAACAAGCAGCCGGAAAAGCGGGAAAATGCCAAGGCAGGCGAAAGGAAAGCAAAGAAAAGCAGGGGAAAGCCGGAAAACTCAGGCGGCCAGCAGTCAGCAGACAACCCCGTGTCCGCAGGACAACCCTCGATTGCCTGTGCTTAGCATATGTGCATAAATCTCGGGACAGGCGAGCCAAGGGGCGATATCCTGGCGATGGTCTTTGGAACAATCTAATAAAATGTCTAAACGCTTCAATGACAATCCGAGCATGTAAAGTACATACGTGGCGTGCAGATACGTTCGCCGAAGGAGAAGTCGGATATACATGTTGCATGTGGCGCATAAGCCGTGTTGTACACCGCCTGCCACCCTGAGAAGTAGGCAATAATCGTAAGTGAAACGGCGAGTGGGGCAGAAAGTCCGGGTGGAGTTCAGTGGCTGACCCCTGAAGTCCTTTGCCTGCTTTAAGTTGTGGCGCTTTGTAATTGAATTAAATGAGATTTCAATATGCGGGCACATGCTTCAGCGGATTTAATCCGAGGCGGCAGGGGAGGAGCATCGATGGAAGGAGCCTGATTGCGACTTAAAGATTAAAGACGTTGCCATGGGGTACTTAAAAGGAAGCCCCTTTATTTTATTTTACTGCATTAACATTTATTTTCATAGATAGGGTATCAATTCTTCAACTGCTGCCCCTTTCACTTTTCAATTGCAGGGGCGCATTTTAAAAGTTGTTATTTGAGTTACTCCGAGTTGCTCTTCCTGGCCGATAGTCAACATGCAAACTTCAATCAACACCGGCAAATATCAGCCGGGCCAAAAAGAGAGTAGAGAAGGCCAAAAACTTAGCTCGCCCAACTGTCCTGCATTGTGTAATTTTTCAACTTGAGACTGACAAAAAATGGTAAAGCGGGGAAATGAAGGAGCAGAGAAAAGTTTTTGTGACTTCTTATCGTTTTTGCCCACTGTGGTGGCAAGGGAATTTCTTCTTCCGGGTGGAGCAGTGCAGTGAAGGGGTGCTGACTTTGACCATTGTTTTATTTACCTGGCCGCCAACTTTTCGGTCTCAGTGTGTGTGCTTGCTTACTTATATCGCATGATTGAATCTTGGCCAACAGCAACTTTTTCTATTAACTTTAATGCCAGGCAACCAGCAGCAGCTCTTGAAGAAATACGACAAACTAACCAGGTGTGGTATCTGCCTGTGGAAAAACCCCCTGCCCTCTTTGGGTTTGCTAAATGAACTTGATTTTTATCGTTTTCGTCTTGCATTGCGACTTGGCCATTTTCCTTCCCTGGTTTTGTGTCTGCGCTTGTGTTTATTGATTTCCAACGTCTTCCACTCGGCTGGCTTGACTTTCTCAAGTGGTTTTCATTATTTATACCCTTAACTGGGGGTAATTACTTCAAATCACATTGGGCTGCGTTAAAAAACCAGCATGTATTGATGGGTCTGGAGCCCGGGATCTGGGAAGATTGTTTGGAAAAATTTAGCTCTTCTACAGTGCAGGTATAGAGTATCTACAGAATGTGCAAACTATCCATAGTAGCCACATCAATTGTTTTTATGCCACATTTTGCTACCGCGAGCTGATGAAAAGTAACCAAGAGTCAAAGCCTTTTTTGTGCCTCAACGGGTTTCTGTTTCCTTGGGTTTTCCAACTTTTGGACAATTTTCAGTGAACTTCGCTCAATAATTGATGACCTGTCAAGTTTCGCTGCATTGAGAACCGCAAATAACACAGGTAAGAGTTAATTAGGGCTGCTGAATACCTCTATAAGAAGTGGAGCTTTGTGGAGCCTGCCTGCGAATCGAAAGCAATTATCTCAATTTAATTGCATGGCTTGGAGCCTGGAGATTTCGAGTGCATTATGTAATTTACTCATTAAAACCATTACACATTTGCCTCAAGTACACAATGCACATGTCAAACATGTCTCTCCGGGTGTGTGTGTGTGTGTGTGTGTGTGTGTGCGTGTGTGCGTGTGTTTAATGTAAAATATTGGCATTGTATGACAAGCTCATTAATTATGCTGCATATCGCAGTTTATCAACACAATCGTCTACTTTGAGCAGCCTAACCTCCCTCCAGGCCACTCCCCTTCCCCTCCCCCTTCCCTGCCTCGTTGGCAAGTCTCGTATTTAATTTATAACCCGAAAACCCAAAGTTATACATTTTAACAGGATATGAATAAAGTTGAAGACAATAAAAGCAAATAAGGCAGACAGCAGCTCAACAGAAGCAGCCACACGGAGACAGACAATCCGATGGATACAAAAGCACTTGTTGGGGTGGGGGGGGGCGGCAGCGGGGAATCGGAAGATTCATTATCTAGCACAACATACATCCAAGTGTGTGCGTGTCCCCGGAGTTCCAGAGGCTTAGAAAGCCAAGTAGGGTGTGCAGCCTGAAATAGAAAGAGGTAAACCTATTTTATGAAGATTCAGTACTATGACTAAGAGCTGCACTATGGCTATACTAATCCATCATAACCTTATGTACAATATTCTAATGGGGATCGTGTAAAGAGCTATTCTCAATGGCTGACTTTTAAGGAACCCCCTTTGAAGTTGCACCTGCGCCACTGACAGGCCAGCATCTATTCATTTCAGTTTTGTTTCTATGCGTATTTAATGAGCAGACGTGCGTGCAAATTCGAGCTCCGACCATCTGGAGTCCCGCTTATGTCCTTAAAGAAATCCTGGCAAGTGTTACGTGGCAGTGGAATGTGTGCGGGTACAAATACGTGTACGGCCAAAATGAAACCAAAACTTTTCAAGCTCGATCGCCGCTGGGGCAACAAAATAGCAGCCGAAACGTGCATTCTTCTACTTGGCCACTTGGAAGACGAAGGACTACGTGCAAAAGTTTTCCATTTCCGCTTAGGCAAACATTAAAGCTGCCAGAACAAGTTTACAACGAGCTGTGAGATACAAGGATACAGCGATTCACGGCCACACACGCACGCCAAAGGACCAAAAGGACCAAGAGGACCAAAAGGACGCACAAGCTGCTGGAGATAATCAATGGCCAAAACGGAAATGAGAAGCGCTGATAAATCAAATGCGAAAACGGGAATTCAGCAAATAAAGCCAAGCGGAATAAATGAAACGCCAGAAAAGTTTAATTGCAAAAAGGAGAAGGGAGGAAAAACACGAGTAACGAGGATTTGAGGGGATTTCCAAAAAGGAAAGCCAATAAAAAACCAGCACCCACATTTTCATGCAGAAGAATTAATATGTATATTTATAAGACTATTAGAATATAAATCAACAATAAATTAACAACTTTGTATGAAGAAATTGTTTAATCACATGCAAATCGTTATTATTTTCGTTTAATTGGAAATACTTTCAAAAGGCTCTTTAAGTCCACGTGCTAACTACCAAATCCAACCTGTTGACTGGAGTTCGGATGCAGATCCTTTTTAGATTTTCCCCAGCCATCAGCTAATCCGCCGCCCAAACTCTGCCCCTCCCAATTAGCGCCTTTTATTTGGGGGCGCCCCCAATTAAAGTCTTAGGGCGCCAACAAAAATGCGACGCCTTCGCCTTCCGCCTTCCGCCTGCCGCCTTCCGCGATTGTAAACAGTTTCGCCGCTGGCCCATAACTCTAAGCCAATAGTCAACATGGGAAAATAAAACAAAGCAGCGACCAGACGACACACTTGACGTCGAGGTTTTCCGGGGTTTCGGCTCGGGATTGTTGTGGGGCACAACTTGAAATTTTCAACAATGGCAAAATGAAGCAAACGAAGCGGCGAAGCCACTTTAAGCCCTGCAAATCCATAAGGCAAACAAAACGGATTTCAAATAGAGAAGCGCGCCAGGATTGGGGGGATGCCCGTCAGGCTGCCCAGCCCACGAGCTTCACTGTACTACAGGGCGAACCGACTCACCATGGCAACCATCCCTTCGACATGGGCATTGTTTCCTCCGGCACAGTGGTTACTCCATGGAAGTTGTTGTAATGTACAATATTTCATCAAAGTAATATACTTAGTTAAGTAAGTTACTTGGCTCATTCGAGGATATTTCTTATTAGTCCAGGAAGGATTGAGGAATAAATGGAAATTTAGTTTCCTAATTTGCCCCACTGTGCCGTGCCGATAATGCCACACAATATTTTCACAGTGGTTACACCAAGAAGGCAAATTGCCCCGAGTCCCCGAGTCCGGGGAGATATCTAAGGATATGGTGGTGGCCAGGGGGAGAAGCCGCCATCGGGTGTCAACATCACCAGAAGCGCAAAACCAAAAGTTTGTTTTCCGCACATTTTTTGTACATTTTTTCCTGCTGTGCGCCGTTCCTTTGTTCTTTTCCTCATTTTTGTACACTGGCGGCTCGAGGCGGCTTTTCGCCAGCCTGACATTTCTGCCAAGAAAATTGAAAATTTTCGACTAATCGCAATCGATATGCCCTGCCAAATGTCACTCAGTCGGGCAGAGTGGGAAATGGGGTGGCACTCTGGCTGGATCTGTCTGCGATTCGGTTTTGTGCAAACAAATAAATTGAAGAATACTCGAAAATTAAATAAATATTTGGCGTTTTTCAGCTGCAAATAAATTACAATAATGAATGAGTCGCAAGCTGAAGAATGAGGGCTGTTCGGATACCGGGAGTGGGATAGATAAATTACACTCGAGTTGACAAATTAAGTTGCCACCAGCTGAGGCGCTTGTAAATGGCTGGCTAATAAGATTTTCACTCTGCAAGTTTTTAGTTCGCAGCTTAAGAAGGGCGCTTCTACAGCATACATACATCAAATGATTGAGAGACAGAGCAATTTAAAATTAAAAAGAAATTCTTTCAAAGACAGCGCCATCACCCTTTCAGAATAAAGAGCTCACACCTTTAAGGACTCAATCGCCGCATTGCCCGACATCCGCTGGGTGGCCAAAAGTCACACACTCGACTGGATCCTCATCGGGGGCAAATTAAAAGCGACGCCCCCATAACGAGGACATGCCACGCCCACCATCGGCGGCACATGCGGCCATTCGGTGCTGCCACTGCCACTGGATTCTATGGCCAGAGGCGTCTGATTTCGAAAGGGGCCTTAACTTGAATTAAATATTATTTATTTCTTAGCTGCTTAAGTGTAGGATTGTCATGGGAATTTTCTATATGGAGAACGGAAAAATGATGGATCCCCCCCTCCCGTCCACGTCCCTGCTTTTCGCCACCCCCCTGCCGTTGCGCCTTGGAACAGGAACAACACTCCGGGTCGTGAGCATAATTCACAGCTGAGTGAATTTTAAGTGGTTATTGCAAAAGTTGGCAGAATGGCGGCATCAAGTAGCGAAAGTGTTGGCTGCTCCCACTTTCACTCCCCTCTCACATTGGCGCACTTTTTATTGGGTTACAGGAGGGATCGCAGGGGGAAAAGCGGAAAAGCGGAGCTGCAGGAGTGACGTTCGTCTAGGAGAAATTAGGTTGGGCATTATAAATAATTTGATTAGCCCTAATTGGCATGAACTTGCAGCAAATGCCAACGCAGCTTCCTCCGATGAGATTGGCATAGCTCCATATCGGCAGAGATGCCTGCGCGACGTGGTTTTCATCACGTTGGAAAACTTGAAGTTTAGTTGGATGTATAAAGTCGTATAAGAAAACATTGCCTTGTGGGTCGAAAAATGAAATTACCCTTTAACCATTAAGCATTTCCTCAATCACGTGACCATCTCTGTAACTAACATCAGTTCGCAGTCTGGCATTTATGAGTGACAGACACGCGCAGCCCGGGAAATTCGTCGGAAAAGCCTGCGACGCCAGACGGATATGATTGTTATGTAATTGAAATTGATAGAGGGTGTGGGTTAAGTTACTTGGCCCACTTCAATTATTCATAAAAACGAAAGAGTCCAATTTGATTCCAATTAAAGATGCAAGCCCATCTGAAACCCAGGCTGAATTAAGCCAAAGGCCAACAGAAGTCCTCGACGGAGGAGCCTTTCACTTGTTTGCCTCACGATTTCGAGCCCAAGGAAGTTCGGGCAGGAAAAACGTGCTCAAGTCGATTTGGAAGCTCGCCAGATGAGAGGGAAACTCAGAGGTCGAAGGAGCACTCGGAATGGGCTTGTAAGACAGGATGAACATTTAATAAGTGCGAATAAATAGCACAATATCTGTATTACATATGCAAATACAAGTCATCGAAGACAGGACGTAAACGTATTCCTCATTTGACTAGCTGCTGCACTTGCTCCGCTCCCAAACTCATCCGATAAGTAGTTCGAATCGGTTATTGCATTTCAGTTGTCTAACCCATCAATATGAAGGGCCACAGCAGCTGGCCGCACCCATCCCAATCCCAATACCAATCCGAATCCCGATCCGGATTCCTGGCCCGATCCTACCGGAAAACAAACCCTGCCACTGGACAGACCGAATTGATGATGCATACGGCAAACACGAGAAGCAACTACAAACAGGGAGATGTACTGGGGGAAAAGACAATGACAATTGCATTGACATTTCGACAGAGGGAACTGCTCGTCCTCGAAGCCCCGTGGAGCCCGAAACCCCTCCAGGATTCGTCCTGGCTGCCAGACCGAAACATGACCATTTACTGGGGAAGCTATCGATTGCCATTGCTTGATTTTGTCATTGGGATTTGTTGTCAGTTTGATTTTTGTGGGGTCCATTTCGACTGAATGGATGGCAGGTGCACTGCGGAAAAAGCGTAGCTATATGAGATATCTAGATATCTAGATATCTGGATATCTCCCACCTAATTTGGGTTGAAAGTGAACTTCAACTTTTTGCCGTGCACCATTGAGCATATTTGTATTGGTTTGCAGACCAGGTCCATTTCTATCTCAGTTTTCGGCGAGTTTATTTAGTTGTCATTGCAAAAATGTTTGCTTATTGTTAGTGCGTTTTTGAGCCAACATTTCTTCTTTGGCATACTGAGCTGCAGGGCATTTAATTTCATCACTATAAAATTACACAATTTCCCCGAAAATACTCTCTTCATTTCATATTCAATTTGCTGGGAACTCACAAAAAGGGCCTGCAGGCGGACAGCATTTTCCGTGCACTTTCCTCTGTAATTGGCAACTGCAATTGGAAATTTTACAAAGGCCTTGGACCACGCCCACTCGCCTCTTTCCGCCCCATTTCGCAGGCAGTTCAATTCGTTGATCAGTTCATTTAATTTCTGATTCGGAAATTTGGAAATTCGGAAATTCGTTGGCCATTTTAAAGCCGAATTTCGTTTTAATTGTGTGTGTTTGTCTATTCGGTTTTATTTTCCATTTAATGCTAATTGCATTGCGTTTTAGTTGTGGAACGGCGATAATTAAAACGAAAGTCCAAAATGCTTTTGGTGTTTCGGAATTGGCATGAAATTGATTTGAATGTAATCCAGTTAAATTAAATAAATACATCAACATTTAAGCTGGTGGAAAATTCAAATTTTTAATTTCGAAATATTTTGTATTTCCTCATAATTATATTTCAGTAATGAGATAACACAGAGTATTGCGTTTCTTAGCTGTAAAACTATATTTATAAAAATACATTATTGCTTTTAGAAAACATTTTGCCTTGAATGGCATTACACTTTAAAGCAAATGAGGCACCTGCCACTTGAAAAGCTTTCTCCACTGCAGTCGAGGGATTTGGGTGTCCGCAATGAAAACGAAAATAATTTCACCGAAATTCCCGCTCGTGACCATGGCAACCAGAAATGACGGAATCGCCACGCCCCCATTTTCCACGCCCGATCCGCCATAAGCCGCTTAAAAATCTGAAAAGGGAAATCCTTCGGTGGGCGGGGCGGAAGGGGGGCGCATTTTTCTCCGCCGGCCAGAGCGGCACATTCAAAAATCGCACTCGAAACTCATTACAACAAAAGGTGCTTCATGTTCTGGCGAGTCAGTCAGCCCACTTAAGTCCGCCCGAGGGGCACTGCCCGTAATCAACTTGCCGCTGCATCCCTGTTTTCCCTTTTTTCCAACCCACCACCCCCACCGCAGCGGTTTGTCGAACACCTTCAGCTGCACTGAAAGAAATGTATGGTACCTTCATGTCCACTTAGATATCCAAGCCCATCTCAACCAAGCGTGTGTAATTCGAAGCACTGTTGAACACATTCTTTGTTAAATTTACCTCTTATCATTGTTATAGGTGCGTTTCGCTCAGTGCACTGCACCTCCACCGAAGGCACCTTTTTCACTTGCACAACTCTGGGGCGCAGGGCACAAGAAAAAAGTTGTGAAAAGAACAATGGGTGACACGACACTCCTGCGGCAGTGGCAGTGGCAGTGGCAGTGGGGGCTCTCCTGGACCCCCCCTCAGTGCGCCCCTGCCCCCCCTGGACACATTCTGCTCCTGTCAGCCTCACAATGCCAGGGCACTTAAGCCATTGCTTTTTGATGCCACCAGCCCCGCTTCGTGCGCCCCGTGGGTGTGGGCTTCATGGGCGTCTGATTTGAGAGGGGTGGCGTGCAGGGGCGTGGGCTCTGATTGTCCCAGTTTCCGGTGTCGTCCGTGTGTGGGGATTTTTCCCATTTCGCTTTGAGAGTTCAGCGTGTCAGGGGGCGAAACCCATTTGCCTGTCTTCTAAAACCCCCGCCCTCGCCCCCGCCACCACGATCCACATCCACCCCTCTAGCTGTCGCGCTACCAGTTCTCTCCACTCCAAGTTGCAGTCACTTATTCCCTTTGTGTTTGGTTCTTGGCCATGTGGACAGCTACCAATAATTCTGATGCACAGTGCAACAAACATGAGTAAGTTTAAAATATTGAACGGTGAAAATGAGCGGGATGTGAAAGTTCAAATAATATTGGCTATGAGCTGTTGGAAATATAGTTTTCGTACTTTTTCATACTTCTCAAAAAGTTCGATTTTATTTGTCAAAAAATAAACAGAATTTTGTCAACAGCATTAATTTTGGTCCAAATATAGAAAGACATACCTCGTTGAACTCGTTATAAAATTCTTTTTCGGATGGCATTCACAGTTTGAAATGTAAAATTTTTGCCATTTTTCGCTAAAAAACATGATGTAACCCCTTAAAAAAAAATGAAAAAATGGCAAAAAAAAAATTTTTTTTACGTTTCAAAAAATATGATTTGGTCGGTTAGCCTTGATCATTAGCTGTAAAAAACAGTTACCCTTATGTCTGTGCAACTCTTTTTGGCCAAGTTATGACGAAAAATCGTGAAAAAGTAGTACTCTCTTCCTAAATTGATATTCTCGTCAAAAATAATACGATTTTTACCGAAACCTTTTAAACCATTTGTCCAAATATAGAATGCCATACCTCGTTGAACTCGCAATAAAATTCTCTTTCGGATGGCATTCACAGTTTGAAATGTAAAATTTTTGCCATTTTTCGCTAAAAAACATGATGTAACCCCTTAAAAAAAAATTAAAAAATGGCAAAAAAAAAATTTTTTTACGTTTCAAAAAATATGATTTGGTTGGTTAGCCTTGATCATTAGCTGTAAAAAACAGTTACCCTTATGTCTGTGCAACTCTTTTTGGCCAAGTTATGACGAAAACCCGTCCAAGAAACCCGTCGAAGTTTCGTCAGATCATGAAAATAGCTTATTTTGGATTATCAGTATCAATAATACACTAATATGGCAAGCAATATTTTCGTACAGTGTTGCTGCAGTCGTCTGCCGGCCCCAATCCCATTCTAAACCTCCGTCGAGGTTGTCAGCAGGTAGATGTCCTGGCTAGGACTCGACATTGTTCCTAGTCTGGATGCTGTTGCTCCTGGCTGCTAGGATGTGTGTGCGGGAGGGGTGGAGGGGGGGGGGGGATGAGTGTGTGTGACAATGATGGCGTTGGCATTGACGTCATTGGCATTGGCGTTGTTTGGACCCAGGCGTTTGGCATTCAACTCGAGGAGCAGACTCCGGCGTGGTGGGGGCAGGGTTCGAAATGAGAGTCCTGTTCAAATGCAGCCCCATTATTTATGCTTTTTAGGTACGTGCCATAAGCAGGATGAGGAAGGAACCTTCGTTATCTGCCTAGCAGGTGAGCCCTGCCCTTCGTCCTTCGTCCTTCTCCTCCTCCGCTTCGATTACGCCTGCAAACATCTTCAATTTGCAGTTGTCGTACGATTTAATTGTTATTGTTATGCATCCCTGGGTTCAGGCCGCCCTCAGTCGCATCCACAGGATAATTGTCCTTCAGTTGGCTTTTAATTTGGATGGCCGGCAGTTGAGTGTCCCTTTGTCCGGCAATTACTTAGCATCGGGATCAGGACTCCTGATTCAGGAGTGCCACCAGCGACAGGATTCAATAAGCCGAGTGCCTAAACCAAACACATTTCATTCATTTCATTCATTTCATGTGAGTGAATCGCACAGCAGATGGGAATCTAGCAGCTAAATTACTTAGATACCAACCCTTTTTTTCTTAGAATCTGCTAATTGGGACAGTGTCATAAAAAAAACTTATAATTGGGCCACGATTAATGCATTGCGCGCCTTCATTGTCAGCTGAAGAAACTGAAAAGAAACCGAAAAAGTTTCCCAGCCATAATTAAACAATTCAATAATACAATGGAAGATCCCGGGGCCATCAAGTTTTCCTTGGCCCATGCAAATGATGCTTGAAAATGGCCAAGAAGAAGATATAAAGAGGATAGTTAGGAAAATGGGTAGGGGAAAAGGAAAAGAAGGGGTGTACGAAAAGTTATAACAGAAATTCAATAGGGCATGCAATTCAAGAAATTATTGTGCAATTTCAATAACTTTTCAATTGGGTTTTCAATTTGCTGCACACTTTGTTCCCCTCCATCTTATCTTCTGCTGTTTTTTGCATATTGAAAACTTTATTTTATCTCTTTCTGCGCCCCTCCTCCAGAGAACTTTAACAACTTCTTCGCCATCGTCCTCGAATCCATCTCCACCATTGTGCTCCAGTGTCCATGAAGGAATCGTCGATATCCGCTTTATGGATAGTTATTCGAGAGCTGCTGAGCTGGTGAGCTGGTGAGCTGGTGAGCTGGTCAGGTCGGCCAAGTTATGACCGTGTCTAGTCCTCGAGTCCTCGTACCTGAATAATAATCACAAAATATGGCGCCATTAGACTGCAACTTCAGGGGCTTAACTGGGCAAACAATACTTTTAATATGGCGATGCATAAAAACTGCATAAATATCTGGCTCGGCCGCAAGCCGGAATGCAAACAGCCAGCTACCCAGCTACCCGGCCTGGCCAAAAGGCAAACAATGCAATTTCAATGTTCTGGCCAAATCCACCTTGCTTCCACCTTCCACCTTCCACCTGCCCTGCCGTCCAAAATGTGCGGCATGGGAAAACTTCTCCCCTATTATAAACATGAAAAACAGCGAGCAAACTTGTTGAAAGAGTGTGGAAAAAGCTGCAAGAAACCTTGGCCGGCTAAGGCAGGTAAACGCAACTCATGATATATCCACCTAGCAGATACATATATGTATGTAGTGCACTGAGAAATAATAAACAATTTTATGAGGAAGAAATCTTTATCAGAAGAGACTGAAACTTGCTTGTAGCTACACGTATTTGGCAGATCGTATTCATTTAATTCCTTTACGTCCATTAGTAGTTTCCATAGTTGGAGGTCGCAGTGTAGCTCCACGGATGCGTACGGAATATTTGCATTTGGCCGGGCTCTGTAGCAGTGGAGATACGTGCGCGAATCCAGCAGATACGCCTTCTCCGACGGAGTCTGAAGTTTGTCTGTGGCCGTGGGGCAAATGCTGGAGTCCTAAGAGGTAAGTTTGCGCATTGAAACAATATTTGCCTACAGATTCGGCGGCGGAGTCTGTACTTCTGGGGAAAGGGGTGGTTTTGGGGCTAGGAAGTGGGTGGTTCCGCCAGATGGGTGGTTGCTAGCCTCTCATATTGGCCAGCACGTGCCGCGGTCTTCGCAGTTTCGCCAAACCAAAACCATTAATCAAACAATTAGACCTGCGTGGAGTTCGGAGACAGCAGAGCCCTTTCTGCCAGCCTCGAAACAGGACTCCCACCTTTCATTTGCATAAATTATGGCTTCATAATAACCGCTATTTATAATTTTCGACGCGGCTCAAATGCGTCGATGGGGTGTTTGCCAAACACGCCCACCTTCAACGCCGCCGACAAACACTTGAAGTGCTTGAAGGGATTTACCTTAATGCCAGTTGTTGGGTCAGTGGAGCGGGGTGGTGGGTCTGTTGTTGAAGAGCTGGCACTGCCGAGATTAAAGCCAATATTTATGGGATTTCAAGGGGTCGGCGGAGCAAGCATATTGTATTATCTATGTTGGAATTGAAGTTTAATATATGAGGGATACGAGGCTAATGTTCTACAAGCTGAAGCGTTATCCTTTCAAATCACAACGTTTATAATAGTAACTAACGATATATTGGTCTAGCTCCATAAATCGTAAATACAATCAGAAAGGTTGGTATATTTATTGGATTAAACCCCACCTGGAAATGGGCTTTTAGAGCTACAGGCGAATTTAAATGTGACACCTTCAGGGAGTTTCCCTTATTATTTTCCCCATATCAACCGCGAAATGCCCCACCACCTGTCAGCTGGCATCAATCTCTTCCAAGACTCCTTCGAAAATGTGTTCATATTTTTATGCAAATTGCCGAAACATCTCAAAGGCGGCACACTCGATTACCTCGATGCGCATTTACATGCCGAATGAAATTAATTCATAAATAACAAGCCCAACACGAATTTAGCAGAGCAACAAACGGATGGGGATACGGACAAACAAATGTACGAGTGTTATGCAAATGGTATAAGCGCTAAAATCAACTTGGGGCTTTTCAATGAAATTTCCGCGCGGCAAGGAGCGTCTGCTCCAAAGGATTCCCACATTCACATGGAGTCCTGTGGGCGGCAGAGGAGGACGATGGAGCCAAGACGGCCCGAAAGTCTCTCAGGCGGGAAAGCGAAAAACCCGCAAATGAAATGAAACGAAATGTTTGCATAAACGATTTAATCGAATTCCAATGCAAATTCAGTTAAATTTCATTTCCCGTACGGCGAGACAGAATGAAGGCGCAGGAGCTAAGTTCCCGGGGCGGCGGAGGAGATGAGGCTGGCATTCCGGTTCCGGAAATTAGCATAACACTCGCGGTAATACAATAAAAAGAAAAGGATACAGATGCCTGAGATATCCTGGCGGGGCCAACGAATCGCAACGAACACGGCGCCAGGCCAAGTGTAAAGTTCATTTTCAAATTGCTGATATACGAAATTGAAATAGGAAGCCCGGCTTTTCCTCCCAAAGGAAGCTCATTCCGCAGGATGACTGCAAGAATTGCAAAAAGGATGCTCGTGGGCGGGCATATTGGAATGGCAGCGGGTTTTCCATTCGCACTTAATGGGAACTCAATTCCTAAGGAGTGTTAAGAACATGGGGTATTCCAAAAAGAACTTCATATTATTACCCGTAGGTTCAGCTACCCTTTTATAAGTTTTCAAACTCAAAACCTTTTCAAAGGGTATCCAGATTTATACTCTCCGCACTCCAGCAGAACTAGGATCGTTTATATTTATGGGAATTCTTTCTGTTTGCCTGGATTTTTGTTTAATTTTTGTTTGCTCCTCCGCCGCTCGCCAGCCTAATAGAGCAACTCAATTAATGAGGCAAAGTTTTCCGGTCTCCGCATTTCGCCCAGTTTTCCATTCCAACATGCATTGGCCGAGCTTTGCTGTTTGGTCAGGACCTTAATGAAATCTTGACACGGACTCCAGTAGGACCAATTTACCACCCTTTCGGTGGAAAAACTCCACCCCCCCCCCCCCTCGACCAATTGTCGCGCAATGAATTTTATTTTGCTCTTTACAAGTTGTAAAAAATTAAACAAAGAAGGGAGGAAAACTTGGCCCTTCCCATGCCATGCTTTTTTAACAAGTTGTTGGCAAAAAGCCAAGAAGTTTATATGGCATGGCCATAAAGGGAAAAGTTCCCTTGAGGAAAATCCGTTGGGCGAGTGGAAAAAACAGTCGGGGAAAACTTTATTCGCCCATTCCGGCTGCATATACCCAAAAGTCAGTCTGTTTTCCCGCCTTCCATTCCTCCTCCGTGGTCCTGGCCGCGCATTTCCGTTACATGCCAAACACTTTTGGCCTTTGTCCCGGCACCGCAAAAGTCACCGCCTGGTGCATACAAATTAATCATTTGGTCAAAAGGTTTGAGTTTGGGTTCCATGGGCTCGAGTGCAACCGATTCGCGAGTTTGAGCTCGAAGGGCAGAAGGAGTAGGTTTCGACCGTATTTTGCCGAATTTTGGATTCTTGGATTTTTGGCATTCGCATCACGTACGCGACGTTTTTATGATATACCAATTTTGACATAATCCACGTGGATTACGAGCCAATATCCCTGCATATCCGTACGTAGATATATTGAGCCCAGGGATGAGGAGCTTGATTTCGTTATTCGATTTGTGTTTGGCACTCTCTTCACGCCGAGTGGCGTTCTAAGTTGATTGAACTATTTCCGCCTTAGCACTTTGATCCGCAAAGGGAATCGGATATTGGCTCAGCGGAAATATTTCTAAACTGATAGTGGATATTTAATTTGAAGTGAATTACAATGTTTCAGGCATGGGATAACATCTCCACTTTAAAGAGACTTCTCCCCTAATCGACTTAGCATTTCGACCCTATTCTTTTTCCCTTTTCGACCATTTAACCATTTAGCCGTTTAACTGCATCGAGCTAACCGCCTGTAATTCCATTTGGCATCATAATTTCATTCCAGCCCTTGGCACTGGCCACTGCAATGCCAAAGGTTAATGCACCATTCAACTGTCTCCAATGGATGATTTCAAGTGCAAATGGCCAGGGGTAAGTGTACATGTGGTACATATGTATGGCTATATGCGGAGGTGTTTAGGGGCTTGGAGAAGGTGTAAAGCAGTGCCAAAGCCGGCGACAACATCGTCATCATCCTCATACTCATCCTCATCCTCATCCTCATCAACGACATGAGGCTGAAAACCCGTTTGTGTGGCATATGACAAAGTTTAAGTGCTTGCTAAATCCATAGATTTCATGCTGGCAGCCGTGGCAAACATGGCCACACATTGTGCGAGACAGCCAACAAAACATCGAGGTGTTGGATAATGTGCCTGTAACTACGGCAGCAACAAGAGAAACAACGAGGCAGCAACAATTGTTGCAGCAATAGTATCGCATTTCAGTGTTTTTACTGTGGCATAAAAACAAAAGGCAAAAGCCGCAGTCAAACAGCGAGCTAACACCGAGCAGCAAAAACAACTGGAGGATGTATAAGTGCAACACGAGCCGCACCGGGGCAAGCACAGGTCCAGTCGAGTGGCGACTAGCAGACACCCTCTAACTCGAGTGGCTTACTGCGGTGCGAAAAGTCACAAGGACCTCAAGTGCAACTGTAAAGGTGCGGAAAACTTAATGTTCCCCGAGAAATTTAGGCAGTTAATAGTTTGTACTTTGATAAATTCGAAATGCTAGAGAGTACAACATACCCTCGACACCATTTACTAGCAGGTAAACACGAAGCATGCCCGTTTTGCAGTCTGCAAAAGTTTTTTATGCGTCTACCGCTCGCTTTTCCGCTCGTTCATATTTTTTCCCGGCTGATGGCTGCACGTAATTTTGTTTTTGTCGCGACGCAAATATGTTGCCCATAACAGGCCCCACCCCCGGAAAACTCCTTAGTTTTCCACCCCGCACCACGCACCTTGGCATTATGCTGGGCGCCACATCATCGCACTTGTCACTTTAACCTTGCACGGCCTGTCATCTGCACCCTCGTGCCGTCTCCCTCGCGCCCGCTTCCCTCTCCCTTCCTCGTGGGCTCTGTAAATTTTCGCAAAGCGGCGTGGAAAATGAAAAGAAAAGCCATAAAACCAAAGACGACGCGGCGAGCAAACAACCGAAAGCCGAAGGAAAAAACAATGACGGTGTGCTGCAAAAGACAAAACTGTAACCAGCGTAGTTACGCAACGAATATTGCTTTCCCTGAACGGAAAATATAGGAAATATGATCGAAACATCAACTGTGATAAAATATTGTATAGGGATGATGATCTAGTTTGATGTATCCTTTATACCTCGAATTTTCAACCCACTGAAAGTTAGTAAGAAATGCATTTGACGCTGCAGTGGGTTGGGTTCATTTTCATAGAGTAAATAGTGTATGTGGGTAGTCCTCAGGAGAAAGCATCTCAGAAGATATCTGAAAATCCCCGCGTAAGTCCCGCGATCCCATCCTGCAGTGAGGGTATTCGAAGCGAGCCCGAATCAAGCGTAAATATGCCTGTCATCATTTTGACATCAGCTTCCTGCTGGAGTTGGCGAGTGTGGGTAGTTTCCAGTTTCAGCCAGGCCATTACCATAACTATAATGCATATTTCAGCTTCGAAGTCAAACATAAGACCGCTCCCCAGCTTCCGCCCCCAGTTGCCCGGCCGCAGCGTGTCATCACCATCACCATCATCATCATCATCATCATCAGGATGGAGTGACGGCAGCGATTCCCGCTGTCTACTTTGGGCCTCTGCCACATCGTGTTGCCGTTGCGGCAAATCCCGGTATCACTTTCGCTTGGGCCCCTCCTGTTGACAATCTCGGTTTCTCGGTGTGTGTCCACCATACACACACCATACACACACCATACACACACCACACACACCCCATGCTCCCCCTCCCCTTTGGAGTCTTGAAGCATGCCCGAGCATATTTATGCCCGCTTTCCGTGTTGTCTTTTCCTCAGACACCGAATGAATGGCCAGGTTTAGCATAAAAGTTTATTGAACTAAGGCCACATAAATGGCATCGCATTGGAAAACTCCCCCAGCAATACAAGGATACAAGGATCCTTTTTTTGCGAAGTCTGCAGGACTTCTAGTGTTTTCGAGTATGCATGAAAGTAGGTGTATGTACAGAAACACGTTTAATATTTTAATTTAATTATTCCGCATTTGGTGCTTTAATTCTTGACTTTAAATAAATTATGACGAAAACGAGTGTTTAAAGCGCCAGCCGTGTTTTCAATCAATTTATTAGTATTTAAAACGCATGCTCTCGCTCTGATTGAATTAGTCTACTTAATCGCGATTTTTCTTTTACTACAAATACAATTTTCATTAACACGAAAAGCCGCAAAAATAATGCAGTTTTTATTTTGATACTCTGGCCGGGCAAAAAATTAATAAAATTAATTAAACGTCAGCTTAAGCGGCATATCAGTGCAGCATTAATAAATTAACAGCGAAAAAAGGGTTAAATAAATAAACAACAACAAGCGACCACAAACAACCATATGAGCATGTACAAACTACACAAAAAAACAAAAATCAGTAAACGAACAAAAAGACAAAACAAACAACTTTCACGGAGGCCACGAACAACAAACTAATTAAATATGCCTGCAAAAAATGCATACATTAATTTGAGCCTCAAAATATCGAACAATAAATGCCCTGCAAAAAATGGCCTGATTGATTAAATAGACCGAAATGGCTGCATTTTGTATCGCATTTCATTACCATTATAAAGTTGACTAATTAAAGCAAACAAAGTTGATGAAGGGTTTAATTCAAGCTAAAAACAACACTGAAAGCATCATTGTTTATATTTGCCAGCTTTCAAGGAATGTATAGTTTATACGATAGCTATTATTACTTGGCTTGTGGGGTAGACAATAGTTTTGAATTCCTGAAATCAACGCCTTCAAGGAGACAAAGCCAATATTTTGCCAGTGAGCGTATTCCAAATTCCGCCAGCTAATTAGCATATTATTTTCCCTATTTCCACCGCGCATTTTCCCACCCACGCCCCTTATTTATCGCCGCCACCCAAACACTTTGGCCAAATTAAATTGTCAATTATTGGCAAACAAGCCACTGGGAGGCGGCTACCAGCGAAAGTCATGCCCACGAAGTAATGAAGGCGACCTCCGATGTGCCACGCCCACCAGAGCCCGGCCACGCCCACATAAAGCCACAGAAGCCGGCATTTGTTTGATTGCTGGTTAAATGAAAAATATGCAAGCTGCAACCGCAGCTTTAACCAGAACCCGACGCATTTGTCATTCTTGGGGCCAGGACAACAAACTGCGAACACCCACACACACACACGCACACACACGCACACACACTCACACACACACAGGGTAAATGCAAACAAATGTGCGGCAGGGAAAGTCCTGGGCCAGGACAACGAGGACAACCAGGACAACCAGCCAGCCAGCCATTCGCAACCGTTTGCCAATATTCAAATAGCAAAAAGTCAGACATATTCTCATTAACATAAAACATAAATATTTACTTATGCCACACTCACACACACACACACACACACACACACATACTCGCGTTCCCTGGACATTTCTATTTGAGTTGGTCGAAAGGGATTTCCCGCTTTCCTGCAGACATTTCCCTTTGCCTTTGCCGTTGCCATTGCATTTTTACGCCATTACGTGAAGTCTGCGGGCGGCGGGGGGAAATGTGTGCTAAAATGCCATTTCCATAAATGCAAATCAGTTTGTTTACTCCACCCGCCCCGCATATATCCGCACATATATCTTCCCAAATAGTTATAACTTTTGAGGCGGCGCAACTAGCCACCCCGCATAAATTTATTCCACTTCTTATTCGCCTTCTATGCTTTTTTGCTTTTTATGCTTTTTATGCTGTTGCCCTTTTTGCGGGGGCGTGGCCGCAGTGCAACATGCAACCAAATTGATATGCGCTGGTTAGCTATGGGTTGCACGTAATTGAAGATGCAACGGATTGGATGCGCTGCAAGGCGATTTGCCTGAAATTGAATTTCTATGACTAGATCTTCTGCCGAGCTATCTGGAGTTGATGAAAATGTGTGTTTCGCCATCTAAAACGATGGGCAAGCAAAGTGCAAGTGGAGTCATCCATTATCCGCAGCCCGTAAAGCGAAAGTAAGCTAATTGCTAAGTGCTCCATAATCGTTTGCTTATCGGCGAAAGCCATCGAGGCTACGCCCCGTACATTAACATTTCATCCAGTCGATACCCCTTGAGCACACATACTGCCCCCATACCATACCATACCATACCATACCATACCATACCATACCATAGCATATCATTCACCCACTGCGATGTCTCCATTTCCCTGCACAGCTCGGCGGCAGATGGGGACACCAAGGCCACCCGCAAGTGGGGCATTCCCACCACCATCATTAAATCAGAAGCCAAACAAAATATTATAGACCAGCGTGGAAGCGAACTACATATAGAAACCAAGCCAGACTGGACCCAGACCCAGAACCAAAACCAAAACCAAAAACAGACTGGAGTGGTGAAGGATATTTGCAACGACGCCCAGTCATTAGAATTCCTTTTTGGAAAATGTTATGCGCAAAACTTGGCAAAAAGGAGCAGGCCAACCAGGACGACCGAAAAGCAAAACGAATTTCATTAAATTAGACGTAACGGAAACAAAGTCGTTAAAACTTGGCAATCCCCAACTGCCACCACCTTGCCTGCATTTCGAATGCAATGCTAACGATCCACCAAACGAGCACCTCTCCTGCTGTGTGTGTGTGTGTGTGTGTGTGTGTGTGTGGCGGGGGGTCGCCCAAGTGGGGTCCCAGTGCGTAGCGCCATGTCCACTTGGCGCTCTGTGGGCCTTGGTCCACAACCCGTACAATGGCATTTTAATAAAACTCAGGCGAAAATCCCTTAACTGTGCCACTCTCACCCAAACACACTTAAACAATTTTCGTGAGCGCATTCAAAACGATTGAAAGTTTGCGAAAGTTAAGCACCCCTGATATCCTGTATGATGTGGTAAAAGCTGATCAATAAACCGACTTAAGTCAACACGTTTCAAGCAGATAGCTTAAAGTGCCTTTATGCATTTATAAGTGATTTCCCAACAAATATTAAAGTATAATAGGTGAGCAAACTATCCACCCGCCGCTACCCTGCAACTAATGCACATAACTACCTTTTCCATATGTATTAGGAGACAGTTTGCTGGCCACGTTTGAGAATCAAACCGAAACCAGTTTCCAGCTGCCCCCGCCACTTTGTGCGACCCTCAAGAGCATTGTCTGCTAATAGAGACTTGACTGAAGTGTCCTGCCGCTCCTCCGGACTCAGGACTCCGGACTCCGGACTGAGGACTCCGGACCGAGGACTCCGGACTCCCGGGTGAGTGAAGGATCCACATCCAGTCCGGCTGGCAGTGCACGCTCATTTCATGCAATGGCAAATTGCCATTTTTAGTTGGCCATTCGATGTAACCGAAACTGGCTACCATTGCGACCATTGCCATCCTACAAATTAGTATAATAAAACGTTTCATAAAGTGGGGCCGAAATACACTGGGGGAAAACAATGGGGCGAGGGGTGAGCTCAACGGCTTGGCTTACGGATTAGTTCGAGTTGGCTCATGTCAATGTTTTCTCAACAGGCATCGACAACTCTAAATGTTATTTACATGTCTTTCATATGCCCAAAAGCTCTGGCAGACTTGAGCATTTTTCTTAGCATTTTCTGCGACTACAGGGTGTGCTATAGTCGCATCTGGCACATTCTCTCTCTCTCTTCTTTTAAGCCCGTTTAATAGTTTTGTTTGCATTTCTGTGCTAGCAGCCCTCCTGCTTACGGCCACTAAGTATCCATTACATAACGAGGCGAGTTCTGCTCAGTTCAGTTCAAGTGGGTAGTGGGTAGTCGGTAGTGACCCCGACTTCCCCCTTGGGTTCTCCGGATATTTATTACAACTGTGCTCCGAAAATGTCACTCGAAATCGTATTATCCCCTGGCAGCGCGTCCAAGGGGCGTCAATGGCCCTAACTTCTTTGAAATTGTCGCCATATTTTGCAATTAGAATGGACGCAGACTGGGAGGCAGAAGCTCTGGAGGATGACAACGTCGTTGGCTGACACATTCAAGGAATTACAGCGCCAAAGGCCCGCGGCCAAGGACTCACAAAAGGCGTCCGAAATGTATTTTATGGCCTGCTGAGATGTCTCCTTTCCGCGCTTTGTCCTTTCCGCGCTGTCTCCTCGAAACGTCCAGGTTGTCATGTCGTTTTGGTCTACGGGGCGGATACGCAATTTACCCTGAATTCCAGACGAGCGTAATGTGTTGATTGAATAAGCGAATCGTTAAAAGTTGTCTCATAGAGCATAACAACTGAGGAAATGGCCTGACTAAAACCTTAAACAGAAGTCTTACCCACTAGCTTTAAATATTAAATTAAATACTCTTGCATAATTGAGTGCCTGCAAAGGTCAAAGTTCTGCAACAAAATGCACGAAAATGAAATCTAATATTTGCAGGGCAGTCACTCAAAACAGGTAACTCCACTCCAAGTGACTTCCATTCGTCCTGGAGCTACAGCCCTCCAGCTCGTTTAGTTTAATGCATTTTGCTAATTACCCACCAAAGGGAGTGGCCATCGAGGATCTGCTCCAGAACAAGAGCAAGAGCAAGAGCAAGAACAAGACGTGCAAGTTGCAACGGTCAAATTAAACTTTTTGACTAACTTGGCATGTAAGTTTGGCCATTTAAAGCCGAAACCACGGCCAGCATTTCATTTAGAAGCCGAAACTTTCTGTTGGGGGCATTTAATTAGTGTGTAGTGTGTGCATGCAGCAAAGGACTCAACTTCTGGGGAGAAAGTGAAAGAGAAAGAGAAATGTGTAATCAACCCTTGGGGGCGCCCCTTGCGAGCTAAGCAGACCATTTTCAATTAAGCTGTGCAGGCAGAAAAGCCAAGAGAATGCTGGGAAATGCCGAAAAATCAAAAATAACATAATGGACAAATTAAAATGTTTGCTCTGCCTGCTCCACAATAAACGAAAATTCCCCACTAGATTTGGCAGATTTTTTTCCCTTCCCCACATTCCTGGCCATTTTCCCATTTCGATGCTCTGTCTGCTGCACTTAAATTCTTGCTGCTTTTTTTTTCTATCCGTCGGGGGGTCCAAATGAAATTGGTTTTGCTCGAAACGAAAGGCCATTTCCCAAATTTCCTTGCTTTGCATGCTGTGTGCTAAAAGTTAGTGTTGTTTTCGGTGGAAACAATAGCAAAGGTCACTTGTTTTATGGAAACGAACCAATGGGTTTAAAGCCATGTCCACCATTTGCGAATTGAACGTCACTTTTGGGGCTTTTGATTGGCAGTCCTGCACGTGATTTATTACTAGAAATGGTAAAGATTGTATCTTCTAAGTTTAATTGCGGTGCTCTTTGAACTTCGTATCTGCGGCCACAAACTTCGCTTCGAATTGCGCTGGCATAATTTTCTTATCGCAGCTTATGGCGAACCCCATTGGTCCAAGTGGTCCAACTTGTCCGCCAATTTGTTGTGCGTTATCCTTCTTTTCCGCAGCACTAGCAGGACACTTCACTGGAGTCCATGGAGCACTTTTATGGTCACTCAAAGGCACATAAAACTTTGTCCCCGCATGCGAGTATCTCTCTGCTCTTTTACGAGTTTTTTTCCGACGCTGCCAAAAGCTGCTGATTAAACTTTATGGCAAATTTGCTGAATCAGCGCTGAATCGTCCTTCGGCCCCCGCTGCCACGCCCACGCCCTGCCCCCACACAATTACATCAAAAATTCGAGTCCCCACATCACAGCTGCAATCTTTTTACGATGCATCAAATTGCGGAAACTATTTGCGCAAATATCGCTAATAAGGCAGCTATTTGCATTCACTCTCAGCGATTTTACTCTTTTAGAAAGCGGAAATTACACTGCGATTCTGTTGCTGAAATGAAAATGAGCGAGCATGGGTACATTTTTAAATTTCCACCTCCACACAACCCCCAAAAGTTATTATGGTACTTACTGGGAGCCCACACATTGCCCACGGCCAAAACAATAACCACTTCCAGTATGAAACTATTTACAAAATGCATTTAAATTTTATTCGTCGCATGTGTTACACACACACACACTGGGGGCAGGGAAAGCGGGGAAAGCGGGGAAAGCGGGAAAAGCGGGGAAGGCGGGGAAAATCGAAGGGAAGTGAAAAGTTTTAGTTGGCGAAATGGAAGCGAGCGCTTTGCAGCATTATCCTGTGTCATTGTCCTGTTGGCTCGTGTCCTCGGCTCGGATTGGATCGGGCAGCAGCTGGCTAAACAAATTGAGAATTGATTCTTTATAGACCATTAGTTTTGATTATACAATAGTTGGGCGGAGCGAGCGGAGTGGGCGTGGACGGACATGAACATGGACATGGACATGGGCATGGACATGGCCCAAGGAAAGCTCCTCGGCCAGACGGCATTCAATTGAACGCTTCAACGCCTATCGGGCAATTTGGTGCCAAAAATTATGAGGCTGCCACTGCTATTATAGTCGCACGATATATGGGACAGTCCGGAGAATGTGTGCTCCATGTTCATGATAAATTTGGGCTTATTTATCGGCTGGCCGGCCAGTGGCAATGGCAATCGGAGGCCAGTGTTTCGGACACTAAGGCTGTTTGTAGTTTAGGCCTGGCCAGTCGACTGGGAATGGGGATGGGGATGAGGATGTGGATGTGGATGTGCGTGGGTTGCCATGTGGAAGTCGGGAAATGGGGAAATGGGGAAATCGCAGGGCATCCATTCGGGGTGTCGAAGCTAATGGTGTGGGCCTGGTCACTGATACATTATCCTGGCCATTCGGGCGTTCGGGCATCCAGTGCAGCTGGTGCTGCTCGAGCGGCAGAAGCTTAAAGTTCATCCAAGGGTAATAAGCTGGCAGTGCAGTTAAAGATCCGCATTGGCCAGACAAATGGAAAGCAAATGGGAATTCCCAGTTTAGCTGGGGAGCTATTCAAGGATCCTAGCCAAACTAAAGCTGCGAGCAGTTAGTTTCAAATGTACTTCAATAGCATTTGCCCGAAATCCCTTCAAAACTCATAGTATTAACACAACTATAGAATATTTTACCACTCATTGGCAGGATTTTTAAACAGATACCTCCTACTCTGCATTTCAGCGAGCCAATGGCGATAAAAAGTTGAGAAACATTACGCTTCATTAAATCAAATTGATATTCATTTCATTTGACTTCTTCCCATGCAAACATGAGTGCATTCTCTGTTTAAAGCCTCGTTGGTTTTCAATTTCAAAGAGCCAGTGTTTGGCCAACAAAAACAGACATCATAAGCTGTCAGCAACAATTTGAAACAATGCTGGCAATTCAAAAACGAGCGATAAAAAATATAAAATCAAAGGCAAACGAAGCGGGACGGCAAGCTAAAATAATTCGGCTTATCATGAATTCGCAATTGCAAATATTTTATTGGGGCTTTCGGCGGGAAAGGACAATGCCTCATTAGGGAGCCCTGCATTAATGATTTTGTAGGACAAATTGGGATTTTGGCTCTGGCAGGCGGAGTGCATAATTAATTAGCTGGTCGGTTGGCGGGGAAAATACTGCCGCTGCCCGAAAATCAGTGAAAAGTTTTGTGGGCGGGCCGCAGAGCAGTTGGCTTACCTGAATTTTCCGCCCACAAACACGGCGAGCGAATGAATTCAAATCACAAAATCCATCGAATTGTCCAGGACCATGTAGGCACAACTGTGTCGCCGCCAAATGGTCCTTGCTGAAATGGGAAATTGCGCACAAATTAAGGCGCGTTTTTGCACAAAAAATTTGCGGTGCAGCTAAGTACGGTGCGAGCCATAACTATATTGGGCGGAGTGTCTAATTGGGATGCTAGTGTCCATCTAAATGAAGCCTCGACTGCCAATTTACTTGTTACCCATAATATTACTTACCATCAATCGATTTGCGATCATAAGTCCTGGAAATGCGATCTTACCAATACGAAACGCACGTTACCTTGTCAGACACTGGTTGCTTTTATGTTTTTCTTTATTTTTAGTTGTCTCATTGCATAATTTATCAATTAATTGATTAGTTTAATTTATTTTGTCTTTTTCCAGCTAAATCCCCCCATTTGCTGTAATCCTCGCACTTTCGCTTTTCTCTCTTTTTTCTCTGCTCGGTTTTCCGATTTTAGCTATTCAAACTAAATCTAGTGTCAGTTAATTACATTTTAATGCTTTAATTACACGGTTTAAATGTAGGTTTAGTCACTCGCTCTTGACTCGTTTATGATATTTTACATTTAACAGCCTTATTATTAGCATTTATTTAGCTTTTGCGGGAGGTGAGTTCTAATATTTTCAACACACAACTAACTTCATCGTGCTTTTCCATATAAGTCTAAGTAATATCTTCGTTAGGGTTGGGTATTCATCTTTTTTGGCTTCGACATGAGTTTTCTTATCTGTGGGAACGCTTTCTGCAAAAGTTCGTAATGGTATGCTGCAAACTTTCAGGGATTTTCATCGCTTTACTTACATTAACTACGTCTGTGCTATTTGGGGTTGGATTCTGGTTTCTGGCTTCTGGTTTCTTGTGTAAATTAATGTTTTTCATGTTATTTTTGCTTGCTCCAAATGCAATATTCTAAATGCTTGAGGGTTAAGGTTTTACATATAGGATATAGTTAGGGGAGTTATATTTACAAGCCAATTTCTCTGGGTCTTCTGTATCGCTTTACATGCATTTCGTTGTTGATTCTGTTTTGGGTACTTTCTTCGGATGGTGGAAGTCTAATGAAACTATGAGGGCTATGGCGTTTACATATTGCTCTATGGGTTATAAGTTGCTAGGTTAGCTGGAATATTACGATACTGCTGTTGAAAGGAAAGGCATTACACGTTTCTTAGAGAAGTACAACCCCCACCAAACCGTCACAACATTCCACAACCCAGCTCCCACCCCACAACACCTATCTCCGTAGTGCAATCCTCCGGGAATCCTCTAGAATCCTCCGGGAATCCTCTAGAATCCGCCAACTTATTGAGCACTTTTCGATTGACCCAAGCCGGGGCTCTAGACATTGGCACTGGAGCCAAAACTACTCAGGAATTTGCTATCGCCAGCTAAGCTGTTCACACTAGCTAGGGACTTGGTGTTGTCACCTGATCCTGCCAGGAAGGGATGGTGCTGCTGCTGGTGCTTGAACGACTGATAGGCATCCGAGCTGACCGCCGACCAGGTGCCGTCCTTGGCCTTCACATAGAGGTGCTGCTTGCTGGGCTGCTTGCTGCCGAAATGATAATCCCCGGGAGCTGCGATCGAGGCACTGGAGGCCCAGTCGTTGAGCAGCTGGTTGGTGGAGTTGCACAGGCCCAGACCGGAGAAATCCCCGCCCTCCGATGCAGGACCTCCGGTCAGGAAGTCCATCTGCCCGTTGCTGGGTGCAACCGCATTCGCATTCATGGTGTTCTGCCGCAGACCGGACTTGCCCAGTATGTTGTTCTCGCTCTTGTAAAGCGTCTTGGGCTGCCGCTGGCGCCTCAGGGTGCCCGCTCCACCGCCACTGGCCATCTGGGCCGCCAAGGTGGTGTTGGCATAGGCGCCGAGTCCCTGCTTCAGGGCGTTGCTGGCCAGCAGGAGCTGCTGCTGCTGGTTGAACGGGTTCGTCCGCTCCGACTTGCCCTCCAGCTGCTCCATTTTGTTCTCGGTTATGTTGATCTTCTTCACCTTGGCCGGCGAGTTCGTCAGAATGGCCGTGCTGGCCGTGGAGGTGGTCATCAGATTGGGCTGCTGCTGCTGCTGCTGCTGCTGCTGCTTCGGCTCCAGGCATCCGTAGTGGGCGCTCGGTGGAGCGGAGTACATGCCCGTCGACTGGTAATCATTGCCCTGGTGATTGTTGTTATTGCTGCCGCTGCTCTGGCCCGGCTTGGTCGCATAGCGGTTCTGGTAGAGCTTCACATTGGCCACCACATTGGTGGTGGCGTAGGCTCCACAGCTGTCGTACAGGGAGGCCGACTGGCCACCACCAGCACCACCAGCACCGCCCATCAGTGGTGCTCCATGGGTGGGGCTTTTGAATGTCGAGCAGGCGACTTCCGCGTAATCGGGCATATTCAGCGGCGATAGTCTGAAATTGGAGGGTGTTGAAATCAGCAGTTAAAATTGATTCTGTGCAGACATGAGTGCGAAGAATAGATACACTGGAAAAAGGTTCAGCGCGTATCGAGTTCATCTGGAAATCCAAGGTAGACATACACACGATGTGAGGCTAAAACAAATTGCTGTGCAAGTGTTTATGTGGATTTATGTTTGTCTGGCGCTCGTCGAATCAACGATTTCTATAAATCATTTGATGTTGTTGTTGATGGGAGGAAATTGCTTTTGTTAGGCGCCGCTGGCGCCTCAGGGTGCCCGCTCCACCGCCACTGGCCATCTGGGCCGCCAAGGTGGTGTTGGCATAGGCGCCGAGTCCCTGCTTCAGGGCGTTGCTGGCCAGCAGGAGCTGCTGCTGCTGGTTGAACGGGTTCGTCCGCTCCGACTTGCCCTCCAGCTGCTCCATTTTGTTCTCGGTTATGTTGATCTTCTTCACCTTGGCCGGCGAGTTCGTCAGAATGGCCGTGCTGGCCGTGGAGGTGGTCATCAGATTGGGCTGCTGCTGCTGCTGCTGCTGCTGCTGCTTCGGCTCCAGGCATCCGTAGTGGGCGCTCGGTGGAGCGGAGTACATGCCCGTCGACTGGTAATCATTGCCCTGGTGATTGTTGTTTTGTTGCTGCCGCTGCTCTGGCCCGGCTTGGTCGCATAGCGGTTCTGGTAGAGCTTCACATTGGCCACCACATTGGTGGTGGCGTAGGCTCCACAGCTGTCGTACAGGGAGGCCGACTGGCCACCACCAGCACCACCAGCACCGCCCATCAGTGGTGCTCCATGGGTGGGGCTTTTGAATGTCGAGCAGGCGACTTCCGCGTAATCGGGCATATTCAGCGGCGATAGTCTGAAATTGGAGGGTGTTGAAATCAGCAGTTAAAATTGATTCTGTGCAGACATGAGTGCGAATGATAGATACACTGGGAAAAAAGTTCAGCGCGTATCGAGTTCATCTGGGAAATCCAAGGGTAGACATACAACATGTGAGGCTAAAACAAATTGCTGTGCAAGTGGGTTTATGTGGATTTATGTTTGTCTGGCGCTCGTCGAATCAACGATTTCATAAATCATTTGATGTTGTTGTTGATGGGAGGAAATTGCTTTTGTTAGGCACTGAATGCCACTCCGGAAATTGTGCCCGTCTCACACCTGCTCATTAAAAATTTCGTTGCAATTTTCCTTTGAATGCCTCCCCAGTTCCCCAACCGTTGCCACTGCAATTTGGTTAAATATGGCAAATACAATACAAAAATTCCCCCATTAGCAATTCAACTTCGTAATTAGAGGGAGCTGCGCATGGAAGGTGCTGGCATTAAAATGGGGCCAGCACCGGAAATGGAGGAGCAGCCAAGGAACGAGGAGTAGCCACTTTTGGGAATGGAAAAAACCAGGACTCGCATTCAAATCAAACTTTTATCCGTGCGAGTTCCGCTGCCAACACGAAAAATCAACGTTTGCGAGACGGAAAAGCGGGAAAAACTTTTTTATTGCACAAATTTCCGCACACTAATTAGCTAATGAGATAATGCTTATCTAGCGCTCTGCGCTTTCCAATGAGTTCTCGTAAAAATTTACTAAAACGTTTGAAATGCCAAGAGTTTTGGCATTTTCATGTTGGTTCGGATAGCTGCGGGAATGAAACCCACATGAATTCATCAAAATTGAGATTGATTTGGTAATCGATGGGTTTTTTGTTCACATTATCAAGGGATTTTGCATGATAATATCTGGAATATGACAAAGTCGTAAACTGTTAGAACTCAAGTCAATTAAAGGGCATATTCCCCCAGTTGCCTGAAAGTATGCCAAGTAATTGGAGGACGTCCACCTCGAGGACATTGGGGAAATATGGAAATATGCAGATCCGAGGAGTTGGCGGCTCTTCCCCGAGGACTATCAATTTTTAATTGTTAATTTAGCGGTGAAAATTGCGTTTTCCGCGGGGTGGTTGCTAGGAGCGGCTCGAATCAGACAACCCGCGAGGAAATTAAATATTTTAATTGGAAATTTTAGGTAATGACGCACGTGTTTCAGCAGCGAACTTCTGGCGAGTGTTTATGTAAACAAGGAGAATAAAAGAAGATCCTGTTTGGGTATTCCAGCACTTATGCTATACTTTTTACGACTTTACAGCGTTGTTAAAAGCGAGCCAAGTGAGCAGCGGCGGGAAGGTTCGGTTCGCAGGAAAACTCGTACAACGGAAAAATTGAAACGGAAATAATGAAAATCGCGTAACGGAAGTGGCAGCGGCATTAGGGGGTGGCACATTTCCCGGGCGAGGGTGGTAGCAATTGTTCCGAATTGTAAGTGAAGTGGAAGGAAAAGCGCGTGGTGGGCGGGTATTTCACTCATGGAACGCAGAAAGGAAGTCTAAACAAATAAATGCGTAAGATGCCGCAAATAAATACGCGAAAGTTTTCCGGCCTGAAAGAGTGGGACAGGTGTAAAGGTGGAAGCGGGATGGCAATATGTCGCCAGCAGTTGCCACTTTTTTATTGCCCCTTGTTTGGATTTTGTTTTATTTTTTGCATTGCTGCCTTTGTTTTATTATTGTTGCCACAACGGTACATTAAGCTTAAAGGAACAGCAGGGAAACAAGAGAAAATTTGTTTTTCCATATAAATTCCTGGGCAAAAACTGAAAGGAAAATCCAAAATGGGGCGGGGTAAGTACGAATGGGCAGCCCGACTTAAAGCGCTTAAGCGAAAACCTTCATCGCAAGTTTCTTAGGATTTTCCAAGAATCATTTGACAAATGGGACTGAATTATTTGGCTGATAGTCTCAATCTGAAATTGGAATCGAAAACTTCCAGATCTTCTCCAAAATCACCGACAGACTAATCCTGCTTAATACTGAAATACAAATTGACAAATTTGAGGGCTTAGTTAATATATGCCTTTGGGATCAACATGTTTTCCGTGCAACAAACTCAAATGAAAGTGGGTTAAGAGTCCGTTCGACCGAAATGCATTTCCCAGATGGAAAATTCATTAGCCTTTAAGGGCAGCCCCACGAAAAATAAAAAGGAAAACAGGAGATAAAACAGCCCCGGGAAATATGAACGAATTGCGTATATGGAAATTAAATAACGGCTGCACTGCTGCTCCTGCCAACGTAAACATTTCGTGGCGGAGTAAGTTACCATGGCCCAAAGTAAAACCCGTTCGAGTGTAACAATTTAATGGCGTTTGTTGTTGCTGCGGCGGCTTTTGGATGGAGCAGAGGGTTCAGGTCCTCCATTCCGAGGGTGGCTCGGCTTTGGCTGGGGCATCTTTATGGTGGCAGCGGTGGCAGCGGTTGCAGCTCCACAAAATATCTTTTACGACCCGGCTCGTAAATAGTGCCATGGATCTTCTACTTACACCAAGAAGTGAGTAGTGAGTGGGTTTCTCACTACACGGAACAAAAAACATATCACATCAGCTTTAATAACAAATTCGGTGTGTGTGTGGAGCACTTAAATCTTTCAGATTGATCACCATATTGGTCTTATAATAGCTGCACTTTTTTGTAGTTTTTTTTCAAAGTGCCACAAACGCCACCCATCTCCACCCCATATCCTTTACCAGTGCTGGCCAATTTTTTATTGTAATTAAACAGTCAGCGGGGCGTGGACAGGATATTAAGGCAACTTCCTGGGCAGATAAACAGTCGGGTGGTAGACTCACCTCTCGTAATCAGGGAGCAGCGTGGGCTGTTGTCCCTGTTGGGCGGTGGCCTGTGCGTATCCCGGAAGTTGCTCCTTTGTCGAACACGAGCCCACTCCGCCAGGATGCGCACCTCCTGCTCCCTGTCGCCAAGCGCCGCTGGTGGGATCGATCCACAGGCCATGGCCACTCTGCCCAGTGGCGGTTGTCGAATTTGAGCCACCGGCACCGACGGCTCCGCCTCCATTTAGCGGCAATGTTGGAAACTTTCGCACGGTTCCGATTGCGTGATTGCCTGAAATAAAAAAATACATACGGGAGACTGAATACATCGAAATGGCTTCCATGTGGCGACGAGGGGGAGGTTACTGGCAATGATTACGGCTCGTTAAAACTAAAATCGCCCAGCTTGCGCTGTAACGTGCAAATAATAAAAGACGGAAATTACTTTTTATATTCAATTGGCCAAGGCTAAGGCTCCTCTGCACGCCCTTTTCCAACAGCATTGCAAATGCCCTGCAGTTCAGCTAAACGGCTAGATGGTTGGTGCCGAGTAAGTTGGCATTTGATTTCAGAAACGAGCTGAGGTCCTTATGTAAATCTGCTTCACATTCTGGCTTTTCTTCCATCTGTGTGCTTTCTATTCACTCTGCAAATCTGTCTTGGCTTGGTCCTTAAGCAAAGTTCTCATTATTCTGCTTGTGTGTTGATGCCACAATGTCCGTATACTTGTCCGTAAACTTGTCCGTTAACTTGTCCGTAAGCTGTTCGTAAGCTTGTCCGTATGTCTGTCCGTAAACTTGTCCGTAAACTTGTCCGTAATCTTGCCCGTATATCTGTCCGTAAGTAACAGAGGAAGTGCGGCTCAGTCTTTCCCTTACATGTAAGTTTCGCAGGGTATCCCTAGTTCGCCAGCTACATCTAGTTGCTTTCTAACTACATTTGGAGTTTTCCAGTCAGACAATTGATGTGATTTTCACGTGAGCATTTGTCGTTCTTATAAGCTACACAAGCCCCCCCCACTTTCCGCACTCTTACTACCCCAAGAGACCCCGACTTCTGCTCCAGTTATCGTGGCTTGTTTATCTTTTTATAGTCGGTTTAACCTTGGCGCTGTGGCTTACTGCCAAGATTATTACCCTTGGTTTTGGTTCTCCAGTCTGTACAATGTTATGAGTGCGTGTTCCGATGTCTGCAGTTATTGTGGCTTACAAAATGGCAACCTAATTGAGACCGGCCATAAATGCTCAGTCATAAATCATAGATTACAGAGCGGAGGAGCTTGCATGTCCCGGACTGGAATGGAGATTGTGCAATAAAAGTGGGGAGCGCTTCCAGATGAAGGAGCTCAGAGGTGGAAGGCAGGGAAATAAATTCAGAATGCAAATTGTGTTATATATTTGAATATATTCTTGATGCAAAACGATGCGCATAAATGTTCATTTACCGTACAGTACAGAGTTCTTAAGCTCCTTAAACCTTAAATACTATAACCATTATCCCGACTAAACATCCCCCATTTCGCGAGTAAATTAAACTTGAACTCAGCCGTAAATCCCCACGCAAAACGAACAGGCTGCCCCCGAAAAAACAGAAGTGCACAAAAGGGAAATGGGTATAAATTTAAATTAAAGTTCACTCACCATGTAAACTGCCCAGCGAGGTCTGCTTGATAAATTGGTAGCGCTTGAATAGAACCAATGCGCCCAATAGAAACACAATTATGGCAATGATGGAGCCCAGCAGGACGATAAACCAGGTCTGTGTTTAAATTGGATGGCCTCCATGCCATAGGGTGGCGCCTCCGGAACTGTGGACAAAGTTGAAGCCAATTTAGTACGCGTGGGTAATTAATATTGATCAGAAATGTATGGATTAAGTACAACTTCGAGCAGAGGATGGCCGCCAACCCAGATCCTTACCATCTTCCAAGGTTCTCATGCGTCGCGAGTTCGAGGGCTTTCCTACGATGCTCTTGTAAAATGGCACAAGAAAAAACTCGTATGTGGAGGCCTTCGCCAGTCCAGGCACGGTGCAGGAACTCAGGCCCTGACCCTTGTTGAGCAGTGTAACCATTTTGTACTCGGTGGAGTGCAGCTCCCGGGCGTACAGATAGAAGCCCTCGATGTACTGACCACTGTCTATGTCCCAGGACAGCCGAGCGCTCGTCGAGTCAGGACAGCCGAGCGCTCGTCGAGTCACTGGCATTGGCCTCGAGCAGCTCCACAACATCGTTGGCCTGCAGCAGGGTCTCCACATCGCTGAGCAGGAGCTGGGAGGTGCCGGTGCTTTCACTGCCATCCCGCACGCCCACCAGTTTTCCCGCCGTAATGGGCTCCGAGATGGGCGAGGGCGGGGAGAAGCCCAGTGAGTTCTCCGCTCGAACGATGAACATGTAGGCCGCTCCTTGGGTCAAGCTCTCGACCGTGAAGATCGGCTCACTCAGCCGCGACGCGATGGGTATCCAAGTCCTGCTCTGATTGGTGCAGTACATTTCCACACTGTAGCCCAGGAACGACGATGCACCCGCCTTGTCACTGGTGGGCCAAACAATGGTCAGGGCCGAGGCAGTGGCGTTCAGAATTTTCGGCTGTCCCGGTGCACTGGGACACTTGGTCTGCTCCGGGGCCCTGTAGAACTTGATATTCGGATTGGTGGGCAACTCTATCCGGAGGAAGCCGCTCCAAGTGGACTTTCCAGCCCGCGAGCTGGCCACGCAGGTGTACAGGCCCTGATCCTGTTGGCGATCGAGGTCCGATATGATCAAGTCCCCGGATGTGGTGATGTTCAGCTTGGAACTGGGCTGCACTGGTATTCCGTCGCGATACCAGGAAATAGTGGGACTGGGCAGGCCGATGGCCTTGCACTGCAGTGTGGCCAGGGACTTGATGGGTAGGGTTTGGTTGACCGGACCGGAAATTATGATCGGCGGTGGTCGGTCCTCCTGCGAGTCCAGGCTCAGCTGCACCCTGGACGTAATGCTGGCCACCTCGTTCATGGCGTTGCACAGGATGACCAGGTCCTTGTCCGTTCTCTGGAACCTGGTCAACGTGAGTATCGAGTGACCCTCCTCGGTGTTGAGGCTGTGAAAGCGATCTAAGGGCGGTGCTCCGGGAAATATCAGCGTGCTGTTGTTCTTGATCGTCCAGAAGATGGTGGGCTTTGGGTTTCCAGTGGCTCGGCACTCGAAGGATGTGTCGGCCCCGAGTTCCACGGACTTGCTCGCAGGACGTTGGATGAATTTCGGGGGGGCTACAGTGTGTGTGCGGGGTGGAGGAGCATGGGTAGACTAATTAGCTAAAGTGCCCAACTAGCGGTTGTCTAAACACCGGTAATGGAATCGGGAATCCCCTCGAGAAAGAACTTACCGTAAACGGTCAGTGTGCCCATCGCGGTGATGGCGCCCACAACATTGTCCGCCTCGCAGCTGTACTCGCCCTCATCCGCAATGGTGACCCGCTCCAGCCTCAGACTGCGATCCTCCAGGACACTCACGCGATCTTCAAGAATTTTAAGATATGCTTTAAGCTCCAACTCAATTAAAAATCCCTTGTTTGTGTCAGCTCACCCAAGGGCATGTTGCCACCCGAGGCAGTGCGCAGCCACAGCACGTCCGGCATGGGGTCACCACCCACTCGACAGGGAAAGGTCACCGAGGCGCCCTCCAGAACCGTTTGATCGTGCGGACCCCGGATGATGTACGGCTTGACTGCAATGGAAGCAGCCAACGTGGGAAATGATAAGCGGCAATTTAATCAGAAAACCTCAAACCCCTAAGACCGCTCTCTTCCAGGCCGAACCCAACCCTAGTCACATTCCGGCAAATTGGACATGACACATTGATTGGAGGTGCTTGGGTTGGGCGCTGGCCGAGCACCCGTTAACCCATGAGGACACACGGGTTTTACAAGCACAGTAACAAGGAATGAAATGCGTGGAACACCAATATAAATGAAAACTTAACTTCAGGATTTAGGAGTATATTTAGCTTGTAGAAGAAAAAATTAATCAAATAAAAGGAAGTAAACATAACACCCCGTAATTTATAAAGATATTCCTAAAAATCTGCTATTTTCTGGCGTTTGAGAAGCACACTTGGTGAAAGGGGTTAACCGCTTACCGTGCACTTTGAGTGTGGCCAGCGAGGACTCGCGCACCCCGACAGGATTCTTGGCTATGCACTGGTACTGACCCTCGTCAGTCTGGCGGGCATCCTGGATGGCCAAATTGCCGCCGTCAACGATGCGCACTCGCTTGGAGCCCTCCAAGTCCAGTTTCTGGCCGCCCTTCTTCCAGGTGACTGCGGGCTCGGGGATTCCACGGGGGGCGGCGCACTCGAGGAGCGCGGTATCGCCCTGGGCGATCCTTGTGTTCTGCGGCTCCAGGCGGAACTCGTCGCGGAGAACTGGATGGCGGGATGGCGGGATGGCGGTATGGAGAAGATGGGGCATTGGTTGAAAGATGAGCAAATGATTATTACGGAGTGTGTGTGTGAGTGTGTTCGTGTGTGTGTGTGTGGCTTCTGTCCATTTGCTGGTGGTTATAAATTACCAGGGGGTTTTGCATGATAAATGCCCCACGTCGCTGTCGCTTTGTCCCTACCCACCGCTGCCTTGACCTCTGACCCCCGGCCATCCCTCCTTCTCAACGTGCGAGAAAGCCCGTGTTTGCGGCCTGACAGCAAAGATAAATCGTGGGTAAATGGCATAAATGTGATTTTTATGCCCCACAAGTTGCAGGGCGGTGTTGCGGAGAAAGATGACCCTCTAATTTGTAAAAAATCCAAAGGGGACACAGATTTCCACGCAGCTTTTAGGCTAATTGAAATAGGTTCGATATTCGAGTAGAAAAAATGGGGAATTGATTGGATTCTTAGGCTTTAAAACTCTTTCTCTTTCATACTCAAGTTGCCACTACTTTCGAGCGGTTTTCTGCCACAACTGCATTTATTCCCCAAACGCATTTCCTTTTGCATGGTAAATCAGAGTATTATCAACGTTTTGCCTCGCAGAGCGGCAGGATAATTCGGCTGCTCCTGCCTCTTATCGTCCTTTGTCCTATGTCCTTTGAGAGCGTGGTCAGCGGGGAGCGGGGAGCAATCTGCACACACCTCAGCTCAGAGCTCTATTTGTCCTGGCTGCATATCCGGGAACGAAAGTTGGCCAACTGCGGTACTATTTGTGCTTCTGGTGTAATAAATCAAGCAACTTTCAAGCACTTGAAAGCGAAGCGAAGTGAATTTCTCCACTTTTTTCGACTCTTCTCGTTTGCCCCCAAAAGCAACCTTTTGTGCAGCTAAAAAATATAGTATAGTATATACATATATATATATATATATATATATGTGTGTGTGTATGTGGTGTGGTACATCCAACGAATAAATCCATAGAAAAAGCAGCTTTTACGTAAATTAAATTTCGCTCTTGCTTTCTTTTTTCTTTTTAATCTACAAAGTGAATAAGCGAATTCTTTTACACATTTTTTCGGTTGAGATTTCGTTTTTGCTTTGGTTTAGTTTGCCCGTCTTGGTTATGCAAAAATGTGCTAAAACCATGACTGTTATTAAGTTTAAAGTTGAAGCGTAATAAATCAGCCAGAATCAAAGAGGGGAGCCAACCCCCACCCCAGCCCATTAAAGTCGTGGCAAAGTTTTGATAGAACCCTGAAATACACAAGAAAAAGGAAAAACGGAAGGCCACACAGCGGGAAACACGCCAACCATCAATAAATTAATCAAAGTCATAATCAGTGTCAGGTTCAGTGCCACTGGGCAAAACTTGTGTGGGCCTCGTCCTTGGGTTTCCCGCTCTGCTCGGGTCCCCCGGGTCAGGGGTCTGGGGTCAGGGGTCAGGGGTCAGAGGCTCACCGGAGCGGAAAAGCCTCGCTTCCAAAGGTGCAAATCGCTTCCAGCGGCCAAATTCGGACAGCTGCTGATAATGAGTTAATAAATGGGCGCTTATCTATATTTATCAGTCCTGCTGTGTTTCTGTTCGGGCGGGGGAGATTTATGATTGGATGGATGCCCGAAATGGCGACTACTTCAAGTCGCCGACGTGATCCATTTGAGCTAATGAACACACACTTTTCGGCCTTAATTGAGAAACACTAAGGCCAAGTTATGCGGCGACTTTTTGTGTAATTGACAGCCGCTTTAAGTTCCCAAAGTGTCAAGTGCATTTAGTTTCGTTTTGCTTCAAGGACCTTTAGCACATTTCAAAGCCGCTTTAATAACATGCCAAGCGAATAGCTCTCGTTTTGTCAGCTTATAATATCTGTAATCCGACCAAGTAAATGCCCGACCAAATTACAGATATGATTGCGAAACGGCGGAAATAATGCCCGTACAATTTTCTAATTCCCCGCATTTAGCATGTGGCTCCTGCCGCCGCCCACGTGGGAGGGACTCCAAAGGACTCGTTTTAATATCAGGTCAAAGGCTTCATGTGCGTTGACAGCCCTCAAAGCGAAATTGCGCTGACAACATCAAATGTATATACTTATGTGCCCACAATGTGCAACTTATGTTTACTATTGACAAACTCCCGGCCAGCGGGAAAAAGCGTAGGAAAAGCCACGTGAATGGAGGTCCTGTTTGTGCTCCTGCTCCTGCTCCTGCTCCCGATCCTTTTCCTTTGCCTTTGCCTTTGCCAGTTCGCTCTTTTATTGCCTAACCCAATCAATGTGAACGCCTTTCGCCTTCGGTACACCCACACCGCAAGCCGCAATAACGACGTTTTAACCAAGCAAACAAATTTGACGTGCTTTTCGTGATTTACATGCAAATATTGAAAAATATTCCCCAAGGACATACCGCAAAAAGCAAACCCAGCTCGGGCTGAACCTAAACAGGACTCGACTCGCAGAGCAGGAAACACACCAGGAGCAGAGGGGAAGGGGCAATCCAGCACGAGGGCAAAATAAACTCCACACTGAGCAATATCGATTTTCATGTGGGAGGAGATCCTGGATCCAGGACATGACAGGCGGCCTGGGCGCACTGGGCGGACCAGCAGACAGACAATCAGGAGTGAAAAGGCAGCGGCAAATAAAAGAAATATTAGCCAACAAAAGACAAAGTGGCGGTGCCAAGTGGGTGGCATCGGTGGGTCGATTCCTATCCAATCCCAACTCCCAACTGTTGAGAAGGAAAACTGTTCTTGAAACAAAAATATCTGCAATCCTTCAATTATAATTATTGAATAATATTGAATAACTAAAGAGGTGGTTCTCTATTGAGTTAGGTGTATGTGCTAGGTTTCCCAGGATAACATCATCTTGATAGCTTTATGGAGAAAAACATAAAAAAGAATCGGGGAAAATGTGGACCCATTTTAATTAAATCTCTCTTCTGTTTGGCCACGCATTAATCCATGACATAGGCCATCAAAATTCATCTCAGTCCTGACCCAACTTGGAAATGGCTAACCACTGCCTTTTTTGTTTCTGCATATGGTCCAATAAATCCTGCACACACACGCACGCACACACACACGCACGCACACACACTCAAACGAACACTTCACCCCTTGCAGCCATTTTGGGCCATCAGACAGAGCTAAAAAGGCATCAGAAACGCAAAAAATAGCTGGCAAAAATAACCAAAAATAGGAGGAAAAAAGCAGGAAAAGCTGAAATGAAAACGGGTTAATGGAGGCGGCAATAGAGCGTGGCCAGAGAAAGAGACGGCCACAAGTGGGCGGAGGGAGATGGCAGGAGACCTCTGCTCCGGCAAGACCAGTGGGTGCGTTCGAGCGGAAAACTTGTATACGCAGCAGCTCCACAGCTAGTTAGTTAAGTGGGCGGCTGATTTGGGCTGCTGGCTGGAAAAAGGGCAAGGCTAGTACGCCCCCCCTTCCCCTACCTACCCCACCCCGCTCAGCCAACAACAACATCAAGAACATCACCAGCAGCAGCAGCAGCAGCAAAAATCAACATCAATTTAGAATATTAAAAACGCACACCACACGCTTCCAGAGCGGAGTTGATGCAGAGAGAAAAATAGGGTCTTACTTGCAGCCGTTTCAAAATCATTTGTGTGCAGCTAGTACTCTTTGATTGCCTTTAAGACGTCCTTGAACCAAATGTTTTCCTTGCACGATATGAAAGTTTTCCGTCCCACATTAAATCGTCCTAGTTTTGCGTATGTTCTTCAAACAAGTCAGTGTGTTTTTGCCAGTGTAAGGACATGGGGGGACCGTGGATCTGCGACGACTTACCCGCCACTTGCAACGTGGCATTTCGACTCCTTGCCACGCCCAGTTCGTTCTTCGCCTCGCACCAGTAGATTCCCGCATCTGTTTCGCGACGTGAATTGACAACCTGCAAAAAGATGCGGATAAGAAACGATGGTGGCATTAGAATGAGTTAAGCAGAAAAATTGTTTGCAAGGACCTTGAGAAAGGATCAAGGGCCAGGGGCAAACTGTGGGTAATTTTAATTGAAATGAGCACGTTTCAGTAGTAAATGGAAAGGCTTTCAGCTCCGGATACTTGGACTTTGATTTGCGTGGCATTATCCTTCTGAATTTTGAATCCCAACCCTAAAATAGTCGTTTCTATGTTGATTGCATTTAGTATAAAGGGTATACTCTTTTTTTGAATACAACAAAGGGTACTTTCAATTCGCCTGTTCTCGTCAATCCGTAATTTAGCAGATTTGTAATTTCACAAATGGCAACTGGCAGAGACGCAACTCTGGGATACACCAACCAGAAACCTTAAGACATTGATTCGCCGCCTCTCCAGGATCTCTAGATCCCTGCTCCTTGGAGGGATGGGCTTCCGTCCGGCACATCCTTGAACCCCTTGGTTGTGCGGGGCCATAAAACAGACGGCAATCTGTTGTCTGTTGCGCGTCTGCTGCCTTCAAGTGCTCAAATCATAAAATGTCTCTCGAGCAACTTTATAGTTACTACATCTCGTGGCATCCCCCTTCTGAGGGGCCCCTCCCCCCTTGGGTTTGTTGTCTGCACTGTTTGTTTATTTGTTTTTCGGAGCACAAAAGAATTCCCCAACATGCGCTTAAAATTAAATGTCAAACTAAGTGTGTTTGTGTCCTCTGTGGATGTGTGTGTGTGTGTGTGCGTGTGTGTGTGTGGCATATTTATCTGCTCCTTGCAGCAGGAGAAAATGAGAAGAGGCAGCGGCAACAAAGTTCGCACAATTTACACAACTTGTGCCTCATCCAAGTGAAATTAAGTGTTGCGCTAAGTGAAGATGACAAAAGGGTTCTTCAGCTGTATTATTCTTTCATTTAATCTTCCTTCGCCAGCTGTATACACACATGTCGTCGGCGAGTCCTGGCTCCTTACTCCTGAATCCCGTGTCCTGAGCCGCGGGTGCGCTTTATAAAACAAATAAGTTCGAGCGCCTCGGGCTCCTCGATTGTCATACTTCACACACGTATGTGTGTGTGCGAGTTGCCAAGGAAAAGCGAACAGCACAGCGACTAAGAACAGAAACAACTGACGCAGCAACTCAAAGGCTGCAAGATTACGTGGCACAAAGTGCGACAGATACACTTACTAGGATATCGCTTGCTTACGCTTGCTTATCTTAAGGGATATTAAAGTCGCACAAGTATGGGAGCTTTTAAACGGGGGGGAGTTTGGCCAGAACCTCCATTAATTTATTGTACTTCTTTGCCTGCTTTCAAGTCAGTTCAAGGCAGTTTAAAGTGAAACGACGGTTTCTACTTTCCACCTGAACTTTTACTCTTACTCGGCTTTGTCAACTTTGATAAGCCAAGCAAGCAACTTGGCCAACTCAATCTGGCCATTGCCACTGACCCATTTCCATCATCAGCCGGCGAGCTGAATATTCAGCATACGCAACGTCGTCCCTGGCAAAGGTAAGCCGAAGCTAAGCTCATTAGCTGGGCACAGGGCGGATTCCTATTAAAAATTGAAATGAGTTGCTAGGGCTTCATCCCAGGAGCCGTGCTCACTATCCTTTCGAGATCTCGAATAAAATTAAACACTGCTCGTTGCAATGGCAACCGTGGGAGATGAAGAAAGCTGGCTGGAAAATGCTTTTTAGAATTAGAATTAGAGTTTCGCTATAAAATGTATTATGATTTAAATAGTAGTCAGTAGAGATGTGAAGTAACTAGTGACTAAGCTGTTGAACAGGCTTCAACAATACTCGAAGAACTATGGTTTTGTAACGCACTGTGTCGCCTTGCGCTTTTCCATTTTCCCTGCTTGCCTTCTGCTGAAAATTTAATTTGGATTTGGTGAGTCGAAAGAAAAGAAGAACAACGTGGGATTTCAGCAGGAAAGCGAAGGAAACATGGCCAGAAGTCACATAAATTTATTTATATCTTTAATGACTTGAGCCAGGCGATTCGCAGCGAATTGGTTGCTTGTGTTTATTGTTGCTACTTTGTTGTTATTTTGTTGTTGTGCGTGCAAACATTGAAACTGATTTGACACCAAAGAGCAAAAAATAAAACAGCAGCAGCTGGGGAAAAATATTTGCCGTGTTCTACGTGCAACTTCTGTGGGGGGAATCTGTGTCGCGGGGCTTGCGGGTGACAAGGGGCAGCTATAAAATATATTGGCTGTATCTGTGTGGCTGCCACAGTGTGTCTGTGTGTTTGTGCGAGAGGAGCGCGTTGAAAACACGCTTCCGTTTTAATTTAAAATACCCATAAATTTCCAAACATTTCATTTGGGAGCCATTCCCGTTTTCATGTTGCAACATTTCGTAATTGTCTGCTGCGTGTGCCAGAGGGAGATGGCTTATCTGTCGCCGCCTCCCTCGCACTCGCACTTGCCCGTTTTTTACGAGGGGCGGTGGGGGAATCCCCCTCTAACTGCAGAGTGTTTTATAATTTGGTTTAAATTTTAAAGCCCGTGTAAAGTGCGACGTGTAAATGGTTTTAATTGAGCCCGAAACGAGTCTGAAACGAAGTGGAATTAGGCAAATCTGCTCGTTGGCCGAATGGGTATGGTTTTGGTTAAAACACTTCCACTTTCAATTTGGAAAACGAAAGGGTTATAACTTTTTCAATTTGCAGCATAGTTAAAAAATTAATGGTATTCTCCTTGTATGAAAGTAGAAATGAATTAGATTTGCGTAACTCAACTTGAAAGGCAGGAGTAACAGAGTTATTAAATAATAAATGAATGAGTTCTTTTTAATTAATGTCTGTCGCTTATACAATTACGATACAAATAAATTAAAAAAACATGTCAATCAAAGTTCTGCAAGGCTGCCAACTTCTGCAAAGCACCAAAACTCCATTAAAAAAGTGTTTTGAAAGCAAGTGTACTTCTTGTTTATTCCTTTTAATAAGTCTTGCATCAGTCAGGCCTTAACCCCTCTTCCCCGTTAATCTACTCATTAAAAACCCGTCTTGCCCCCTCCCCACTTAACCTCTACACCCCTCCCTCCACTAATTCAATCATCCAGGGGAATTTCTTAAGCCCTGTTTTCCCGCTCACCCCATTTTCCTTCCACTCATTCATTAAACGCGGCTCAAAAGCATTTTTCTCTCACACCTTCAGTTAATAAACAGCCCTGAAGCAACGGCAAAAAAAAAAAAAAAAAAAAAAAAAAATAGAAGCACATGATGGAAAAATCGTCGCCCTGCTCATAAAAAAACATAACTCATACGCAGCGTTGCCCCAACACTCAACCACTCAACTCGGCTTGAGCCCTGTATTTATTTATTTATGTGCATATGGAGGGGAGGAGATTTTTATTTTATGGCCCTGCGAATGTGTCGAGCGTTTGTAAACTCATTAAAATGTGCTCACTGTACAGTGAAGTGCATAAAGTTATTTCCGCCCAAACGGGGAGGCATTAACTTTTGAGCCGCGACTGCCTTTTAATTAAGCTGTTCCCGGGCAGCACCTCGAAAATGCAATCAGCCAGGATCCAAAGTCGCGCTTTGATTTATTCGTCCGCCGTCGGCTGATTGCCTTTTCAAAGTTCCTACGGCAAGGAAACTATGGCCAAATGTGGCAGACATTTAAATAAACGTTAAGGGTGGCCCAGAGTCGTGGCAGTGGGGTGGCACAAAAAGTGCATGCTAGCACTTCAGAGTCAGACAGACCAAGCAGCGAGAACTCGGGTAACTTTAGTCAAGGACGTGAACGGCAAGGATGTCTCTGCATGCAGCGACATTGGAGATGACTAGCCGTGAAAAGCCTGAAAGTTCCACCTGGTATGTTAAACATACTCAGCTGTTTCCTTGGAGTTGTGCTTTTGATGTTGTTTTCAATAAATATGCCAGTTGATTTCCCATCTTAAAAATGCATGCTACGCCTATAGGAAATATGTCTAAGACTAGTTTCCTAGAAAACCCCGTTGCCGTTGTCGTGACCGGAAGAGCGACTCCTTGAGAACTCAACACGAGTGCCAGCTTTAAGGACCTTCCACCAGCTGATGTGCGGAAAGTGCTGCTCACGACCACACGCACACTTGGGCACACACACGCACACATTCGCCTCCACTGCCAGTGTGTTTGTGTGTGTGTGTGTGTTTCCCCGACTTTTCTTCGATTCTGCCTTTTTTGCCCATTTTCCTGTCGTGGAGTTACGTAAATTATTGTCTGTCTTGCCATCGCTCGCTGCTCCGTGTCACTTCTCACTACGCTTCCAGCTTGCTGCTCCTGTTTTTTTTTTTTTGGCCAAAACTCCATACCCCGCAAATATACACATTGTACATGCTTTTGTATTTTATTGCATATTCCCTATTCGCCCGTACATTTTTCCGACCATACTCCGCTTGCCTTCAGCACTTAAAGCGCCCGCAAAGAGCAGGGAAACTTTATGTTCGCCCCCCAAATTAAAGAGGGATTTTCCTTTCAGCTCGCCCTGTTTTGAGGCGCCACACTCGATAGTGTTGCACACTTTCTGCCCATCTCGTTCGCAACTGGGCTCCATCGTTATAGCAATAATGTCTGGTTGAAGTTCCTTCGAAGTGGCCCGGCACTTATAAGTAAGATGAATGTCCTTTCCGGGGAGTGGGAGGCTGCCGGAATTAGAATTTAAATTATGCCTCTGGGGAGCAATGAAATGATGTGCAGTATATTTGTTCTTGGAACATTTACGGAGGGTCTTATATGCGGGAACAGTTGTAAATAAAGTAAAAAGATAGGTCAGGGACCTCACAAAAAGTTATTAAATTCTAGGACGAAATATGAAACGATTGCATTTCCATTACTTTAACTTTTGGAACAGAGTGATTTCAGAACTAAAGCGCATCAAGGGGAAAGAGTGGCGAACCCAGCATTGCCACTAATGCCATAAAACGTGGCTCAGCGAAGGCAAAGGACACATTAGAAGGCAGGATGTGGTGCCAGGACACCAGTGGAATTAATTCATTTAAAAGTCGTTAGGAGAGCGGCGCAAAAAGCGCTGGCACAGAGACATTTCGCAGGCATCAGCGGAAGCCGGAGTCGGGAAACGCCAGTGGCAATGGCTGAAGGAAAATGCTCAAATCCCTTTTTGCACTTAAGTGATAAACAAATACAGTGGCATGCGGCAAGTACAAATACAGAACCATAAGCGCCCAGACACCCAGGCAGATCGAGTGTGAAAAGTGGCAAGCTCGGAGTGCCTCCACATCCCCAGCTCCCTGCCCAATGAATCCTGCGTTCTGAGTCCTGAGTCCTGAGTCCTGAATCCCGAATCCTCTGTCCCGAGTCCCAGCACTCAGCCCGAATCCCCATTCCACGCAGTCGTGGCTGCGATTCCAACTGCATCATCAGCATAATCAACGCGGCTCCCGTTGGCTTTTTGCGTCGTAAATTTGCTGAGTGCTCTGCTCAGCTCAGCGAAGAGTCCGTGGCCAGGGAGTCACTCGTAGCAGTCACTCATACTTGCTGCACTGAGAGAAAAAGCGTACTTATAGCGCAGCCCTTGGATCGCCACAAGTGTAAAATGCGTCACACATTCGAATTTCTGACTGTTCCAAACATCCAATGACCTAAACTTACGACTACAATCATTTTCTGGACGTTTCAGAAAAAAAAAATTTTTTCAAAATTTTCCAAATTTTCAAAGGGGTTACATCGTGATTTTTTGCGAAAAATGGCAAAAAATTTTAATTTTTAGGTGTGAATGCAGTTCGATTATAAATTTTATAACGAGTTTAACGAGGTATGACATTCCTTCTGCAGATAATTTCTAAGAAAGTTATGAACAAATTACTAGTTTTTCAATAGCGAAATATCAGAATTTTGAGTTTTGATGAAGATGGTAACTTTGCTTAGAAATCTATGGGCACAACTTGGCTAAAAGAGCTGCCACATCCAAAGTGGTTAGTGTTTTGAATAGCTAACGAACCCAACGAATAACCATTAGCACGCTAGGAACATCGATGCATTAAAGCATGCATGAATTTCGCTCAGTGTGCGGCTATCCCTCTTCCTCCCAATCAGAGCTCATCAGGCTGCAGCTGACTTCTGCTGCCTCCGCTTCCATCGGCTTCCGTTACGTCTTTATTTGTCTGTCTGCCGCTTTCTCTTACGCTGCTGCCTTTCTCCACTTTTCCCGCTTTTCCCGCCTTTCCCGCCCTTTCTGATTTCCCCGCCTTTTCCGCCTTTCCGCCTTTCCCCGCTTAATGTTTGTTTACCTTGCGTTAATGAAGTTGTTGCCCAGCAAGCGGCGAACAATTTTTCAGCAAAAATATTTTTGCAGCTTGCCGCCAAATGATACGAACGGAAAAAGTTGGCCGACAAAGGAGAGTTGAAAATAAAAGCAATTAGTTTGCTCATCACTCAACAGATGGCCTGGCAAAATGAATATTTTTTAAGCAACTCGCAGCACCTTCCTTTACTCCCCTCCATTGTCTCTTTCATTATGAATGAAAGCATGGAACTCAACTGAAATAATAATTATGCATGCAAATAGAGCGGGAGGACGAGCTGAAGTGAAGAAAATCCAAGCTGTGGAAATAATGTAAGTACACCGCGGGCCATTTGATTAGGGACGGCGACAAACTGCTCCTATAGGAGGAAGGATATTATTATTGGAAGGATAACTATTCAGCAGCTCGCTTTATTAATTGATATAGATATTATTTAGATATACATTCTAAGAACAGTTTAGGTCATATTATATTTGTGCTCTGGATTTGTCATAAGTTTTTAAGATTATATGTTAAGCCACAATCATTCAAGTTGCACATCCAGGTATCCCAATTTCCATTTACCCCCTGGCTGCACTTAACCTTTTCAATTTTGCAGCGACCGGCGCAGCTCCGCCCGCTTCTTACCTTGAGGAAGAACAATCCGCCGGCTGGCAGGGTGATGCGGTGGGAGCCCGGCAGGATCTTCAGGGGCACCCCATCCTTGTACCACTGGATGGTGGGCGTGGGGCTGCCCTCGGCTTTGCAATTAAGCGTGGCTGGCTCGTGTCGCGGCACTGTCGTATCTATGGGATGCTCCACTATTCGCGGCGGATGCGATCCTGAAAAAAGCGAGGGAGAGTTGGATATGAAAGGATACTCCTATATATATATATGTATCAAATGGATGGGGTGATAGGGGGATGGGGGGATGGGGCCTTCCGTTTTCCGCTGCGTCATCATCGTCAGCGGTTTGTATAAATGCGAAAAGAAGCGAAAAAAATTGAAAAAGAGGGAAAAACGCTCGTTGGCAAAGGAAAACAATGTTAATGCGCATTGCCGTTGACGTTGCAAATGAAGTTGCAGCTGAAACTGCAGCAAATGGGGGCTGAATCTTGGGGGCGGAGGACACCCGCTCAAAGGACTCAGTTTGGAATTAATTTGTTTAGATTTGCATATGCGGCAAGAGAGAGAGAGAGCTTAGCTGCTAAGTAGTTTTTTTCTCTGTGCATTTCACCCCTTTTTGTTTTGTTTTGCATAATGCAAGCGCTGGGAAATTAACTGGGTGGAAAAGGTAGAAAAGGGCTGCGTTCCCATAGGTTAGATAAGCCAGGGATTAGCATAGTCCTTTGTTATTCCCTGGCCTTCCTATTAAAAACTTTATTTCGAACTTAAACGCGGGAGAAAAAGGTTTTAAGAACGATTTGCTGAGCTGCTAAAGAGCAACTTTGGCCTAGAACGACTGAATCTGAAATCGCGGTTAATCTACAAATGGATGGCTATTGGGGTGCTATTCCGCAATCTCAATTGCTCAAATTGATCGGAGCCTTCTGCAATACTCACCACCCCCGCAATCGAAAGAAAATCCATTTTCCACTCGCTTTCCACTCGCTTGCCCCGCCCAACACCCCACCGCATCGAACCATTCAGGAACACTTGCGAAATCGCACAATCTTTATTTGCTAACCGCAGACCAACTCTCGAGTATTTGCTGCTAGCAATCTGTCAATCGCAAGGACATAAATTTCAATTTTCATGCCATATCTAAACAATTTGCTGTCACCCACAAACACTCGCCAAGCAAACGGAGCAAGATGCAAAACTTTATTCATATCGCAGCTCAAATCTATGAACGTATTTCGCATGCACTGAGAATATCAGTCAGGAGATTGGGATCAGGAAAAATCTAGATACTAGATACTACCTAACTACGACACTACGTGTCAAATCAATCTTGAGATATGACGATGATAAGATGATGATAAATCGTAAGAGATTCGAAGTAGTTAAAGTTATTTCTGCCAGTGCATGACTTTGTATATCTACGCCACGCGAAAATTGATATGTCAGAAAATGTTGGAATATTGAAACGTTATTTAATAAAAGGCAGTCGAGGCAGCATTTGTTGCTCTTCCAGTTTGTTGTCGATTGCAACACGACAACGACAGCAACAAACAGCCCGGGGCAAAAGTTGCATGTCATCCGGAGCGAGCAACAACAAAGCGGGCAGACGTTGCACCCAGCAAGTCGCAAGCTGGAAATCGAATTCCGGATCGCAGTTCGGGGAAAATATTCGGGGGGCCGGGACCTCATAGACGTGTTGCATGTCCTGCTGCCAGGAGAACTTGCCACCCCCATGGGGCAGCCAGGGGTCAGCCAGCAAGACGGCATGTCAATGTTATTTCAACAACGAAAATGAAAATAAAACACTGAGCAGGAGTGGGCTTGGAATGGGAATGGGAATGGGAATGGAAGTGGGTATGGAAATGGGAATGGAAGTGGGTATGGAAATGGGAATGGGAGTTATGGCAGTCGGAAAATCAACATGCAAGGACACAAAAAAATGCAAATTGCGGGGGAGCATCAAAAACGGAGGAAGTAAGAAATTCTAAATGAAAGAAAGCTGATAGGAGATACGATCTCTGGATACCCTATGATTCAGCAGACATTCAAGGACCCTTGCAATACTCGTAGGTATTTTCATTCAAGTACGTTAAACTTTTGAGCAAAAGTTGCTGTTTGCCAGCCCTAAAACTTGTTTATATTAGTGAAACACGTAAAACGTCCATTCCTTGTACACATTTATGTGGCAGAGCTCCCCGAGCAAAGGGAACACAACTCGTGACCAAGTGTAAGCATTCAATGTGTCCGCTGAGCACAATTCGAGGGTTAAATGTCGCATGTGGGGTTGTCCAAAAACCAAAAGAAAAAAAAGGGGGCGTTGAGGGCGTGTTTACCACCGAAAGTTGCTCAACCAGGACATAATTTTTTTGGCTGCTACTCCTGTTTGTGCATATCTTTGCTGACCAGGCACAAGGACCACGCCAGGACGAAAGTTGGCTTGTGCGGTTTGGACCCTGCGGTGATGTTCAACACCTAAAAAAGGGTTCAAACGAATAGCTGGGGGTTGGGGGCTTTTGTTTTGATTACGCTTCATTTTCCTCGAGCCCAACGAAAAGGGCAGTGAAACTTTGGCGACTTGCAGCTGAATAACTCAATTAGCAAACAGGGCGAATTGGCCAGTGGCTGCGATTGCAACCGACCAGATGTGGCCCAGAGGCCTACTAATTTAGATTTAATTGCATGCCAAGGAAAGGAAAGTTGCACTCGCATACGTGTACGTGTGTATGCCCAGTACAGCCGTGCATATATGCATTTACGGGGCAAGTGAAACACGACGAAGAATGTAACGACATGGAAAATGCTAGAAATTTGCATAAAAGCAGCAAAGGCATTTGCCCAGCGCTTATGCAAAATGCATCAAATAGTGCTGTGTGCAGTGCATTTGGTGGGGGGGCGATGGTTTTCCGGAGTAAGCAACTAAGATCCAGTTCAGGGCTCTCTCCAGGACTCCAGGACGCCAGAGCTCCAGAACTCCAGAGCTCCAGGAGCAAGGACTGCGAACTCGGGACCAAGACGTTGTCGAAATGCCCGAAGAAATTGCTGGGAAAACGTTTCGCCAAACTGGGTTTCACTTAACAAGCAAAATATTTGCTGCAATTTCCTTAAACATTTTCTTTTCCTTTTGGCAGACAGTGGAAATAGAGGGGTATTCTCGGGGCATATGTGTGTGTGTATAATAACACACATTTGCTTGGCTAACTCCTGGGCATAGACAAGTCACATTGGATCTGGATATGACCGATGTTTAATGCATGCATCTTAAATAATTATTTAATTTTGCAAGATTATTTGCTTTAAGGAGCGCTTGGTGGAGTGATACCCTAGTTTAATTTCCGAGCTTTGTACTAATGGCTTTGGAAAATACAAGGGTATTCCGCGTTCTACTTTCTGCCCCAGCTTTTGCCAGCGATTCCTTTTCTTGTTCTTTGTGGCACTGCATAGTTTGTTGCCGCTGCTGGCGGGTCAAAAACAAAGCAAAGGCTCCCAGGAGCTGCAACACCCCACCACCCCAGCTGCTGCCCCAAAAAGTGCGAGTTCCTTCGGCGCCGTTGCAAGTTGCTTATGTGTTGCATACTTCGAGGGGCAGCGCGGCTTAGCCGCTTTTGCATCATCAATCAAAGGCAGCAAGTATGTGTAGAGGCAGCACCCCACTCCTTGTACCCATGGTTGTTTTAATTATAGCCCCGTTCTGAGACTTGCTAATTGTTTTAGTAGCGTACTTTTCGACATACAGCCTTTGTTGTAATCGCTTTTGTTGCTGCCACCGGCTAAGGAACTATGTTAGTTGGACTCTCCCACCCTTCGTGCCTCGTCCCTCGTCCCTCGTCCCTCGTCCTTCGTCCCTCGTCCTTGCAGGCCAAGTAAAGTAGAACGGCCCATGCAATAATTAAATTTTGCCATCATTTACGTGAAAAGCAGCAGACACAGCAACAGCTGCTTGGGAAATGTGTCTTGTGGCAAAAGCGAAGGCGGCAATATCGGATGGGTGTCAGTGGGGCATTCAGCGATGGAGGAGCTCTCCAAATTGGACTCAGTATGTATACTTAATATGTATATTCATTTTCATGCTCCTAAATGATGGCTGTCATGCTCTTACCAGAAAAGCAATATAATTAAGTAGAGGATTTTGCAGCTGAGGAAGTAGCTTGTACGTGAAAGTATCTTAGATGCATTAAACCAACTTGAGCTTCGGTTTAATCGAACGAAACAAAATTAAGTGAGTACGCAAAACATACTGACTCCATTTTGAGAGTCTGAAAATTCCATGTACAATTGCAGCACATATATTTCGTATGTAAATTGCGAGTGAAACAACAAAAAGGGCCAAGTTTTTGTGAACATTTCCCACTGCCAGGAACCAAAAAACCGCCGTCCACAAAAAGTGAGTTAAATTAAACTTTTGTAAACGCCTCGTGTTCGTGTGCCGCAAATTGTTTCCGGGGATGTTGTCGAGAGTTCTTTGGTTGTTCTTGTTTAGTTATGAATCATAACGACGCACACCCATCGTTATAACAACGGCAGAAACAACCCGAAACAACCATAAATTGTACCATTTTACTCTTCCAATCGCAGACAAGGGTGTTTGGGTGTTTTGGGTGTTTTGGGTGTTCTGGGTGTTTGGCCATGACTCACTTCTTTTAACTTGCTTTTTCTATTGTTGTTTTTTCCCCCCTCCCATTTTGTGGGGGTGTGGTGAAGTGACACTTCTTCTAATTGTTCGTAACACCCCTCGAAGTGAGTTTTGACCAGTGAAATGTTCAAGAGTCATGATGCATTCGACAGCCCAGGAAAACTTCAATTTTTCCCGTTTATTTTTTTTCTTTTTTTCGTATTGCCAACTTTATTTATGCTTAGGCAACTTCGACTTCTGCATATAGAGTGCCAGCAGTATAAATAATTCAGGACGCACGGGAGAGCTCACACATTTGCATTGAGAGGCGAGCAGAAAGTTTTGTGCCCCTTGGTAAATGCATTACAATGCTGCAAGGGAGCAGCACGGGGCACACAAAAATTGTGCAAATACTTGTGGCATATACATACGTGTACACGTGCACTGGGAGAAAAGCGCCAAATTTGAATGGAGCTAGGGAGCACTTCAATCTAGCGCCGCCAATCCAAAATTCATGCAGTGTTGTCTGTCCGGCCTGAAGGACCAACAATAAACTGCAACACATTAAACAGTATGGCATATGGAATAAGAAACGCTTTTCCCAGTGCTTAGCTCTTGCAGTCCTGTGCATATCTATTGCTGCTCCCACATGTGGGCTAGTTTGTCTGCAGGGAATCATTGCTCCAGCTATTGCTCCACATTTTTGGGCAAATAGCATGTGTCCAATATCTGGCATACATATGTATGTACATACATATGTATGGATTCAGGTACGAGTAGATGCAACTGCACTTGGCTCCAGCTTTGGCTTGGCTTCAGTTGGAGCCTTAACGGCAGCTTAGTCTCCAGCCAAGCATACCTGACACTATGCCATCTGCAAAAACACACACACACACACACTCATCCTCATGCTCATCCTCATCCTCCCACACAAACACTTTCGTACATCGCACATCGCACATGGCAAATGCAAAGTTTTCACATTGAATTTTCCGGCGCAGCGCATCCGGTGACAAATCCTTGGACGGGCTTCCATGTCCTGTGTGTGTTTGGGTGGATGGATGAAAGTGTCAGTTATCCCAGTTACAATTCCCAGCCAGATCTAACTGCTAGAAGCGTGCAGACTTTGTTGCAAGGCTTGAGCTCAAGCTGGAAACTCAGTGCGAGATTTGGGAAATTAAGGTAACGCTGTTACAGCAAAAATCAGTTGTGGTATGAAGCTTCGTAGACTGCTTCTTCTATATAAATTTCTATTAAGGCAGTCCTTTAATTTGCATTTCTCTAAGGCGAATGCCCCAGCAAAGCGGCTGGAGTATTTTCAATTTTAGCCAAGTTCAAGCTTCATTTCAGTGACTGCAACTACTTTTTCGTGTTCGGAAACTTTGTCGAGCGGAAAATGTTACGAGGGGAATTCGCAGCGTTTTTGTTTGGTCCAGAGGAGCCACAAGGATATACCTATTTGCACACGGGGACATTTGCAATTCCAGTTGGGTGGGTGATGGCTCATTAAGCAGGAGCAGCAGGAGCAGCCGGAGCAGCAGAGCTACAGGGGCCAGGAGTCAAGGATCTGCCAGCTGCCAGGCTACAGGCTGCTGTGTCAAATGCTAATTAAAATCAAGCGCCATTCGCTTGTTCAAACACAAATCGCATCCGGGAACAGGTAAACTGAAACTGAAATCGGTCGGCGGACAGGACACCGTGAACAGGCGGCATCATCATCATTATCCCTGTCATCGTCAACAGCAATCAAGATAAAAGATAAGTTAAATGCTGGGGGGCTTGGTATTCCTGTCTCACTTCGCTGCTGGCTTGTTTGTTTTGTAATAAAGTCCTGCCGGGTAACCACGCCCCTTCCCGCCCTCCGCCGCCGCGTAGCATCAAAGGAACTTGGGCTTTTTGGGGCTAGTGATTTGAACGCTTGATTGCTTTCACTCAGGACGAAGGACGCAGGACGCAGGACGATGGACGAAGTATGAGAGGGCTACGTGCCGAGCACCCAGGATGTGGCACTCCACCATAACAGTGTGTTCATGTTAATTTCTATCTGCCTGATTGCCGAAGCTCACAGCTCCCAGCTCCCAGCTCCCAGCTCCCAGATCCCAGCTCCTCCAGCAACACGTTCGCCTCATAATTTTGGAGGGAAAATTTTCAATTAAACTTAATTGCATTAAAAGCGAAGGGTTCAATCTGTCGTTATAGTCCTTGTCCCGGTCCTGTCCTGCGTTGTCCTTGTTTTTTGTTGTGATAACGATTGGGAAAGTGCCAACCCCACTTCGCTCCTTTCATTAGTTTTTCCCCACCCCGCCTTTTTATGGTCCCTGAAACTTTTTATGCTGCAATGCGTTTGTGTTTTTTGGTTTGGCAACTGCCGAGAGGTTTTCCACTTTTGGGGTGTTTCGTGGGGACGTGGGCCTTTCTGAAATATGGGATAATTTAGTTTGGGCCCCGTTTTATGCCACTCATAAGTCATTAAGTTTTCCAGCCCGGCGGAATATTATTTTGAATTGTTTTCGGTGTTGATTAAAATTCATGGCGACATTATTTTTGAGCTTAATGGCGGCATGAAACCAAATTAAAATAAATAAAAAGGCAACGAGTTGTGTATCCTTGTACTATTAATATTTCAATGCATACTTTTGACAACGCCACTTTTAGTAGCTTCAAAATGCATAGTATCTTTAATGCATTTGCATTATTCGGGCTTAACAATATCAATGTGTTTCCAACCACTCTGGTAATTCAACACCACGATGAATAAATAGCAGTCGGTAAAAAATGAGCGCCTAGAAACACACCCACTTCACTTGCAAAGCCCTTGAATGAGCCGGCTAAAAAAGTGAGAGATAGGCGAGGTCCTTCCTCAGTATTGGAATCCGTTTCGACACCTCCGCAGTGCCCACAAAAAGGACTTCCACTCAATCTAAGCGTTGGGCAAACATTTTTGCCGCACTTCTGCATTTTTTCTGCCCTTTTTGCTCCTGTGTAAATTGCAACGCATAAATCTTTGTGACAAACAGACGAAAGCGAGTGGCAGATGAGGAGAATGAAGGACAGACACTCAAAAACACAATAGAAGTGACGCGACAGCCATTTTTCAAAAACAAAACATGCATCACAAAACGATCCAGCACACGGAAAACAAAAAAAAAAAACAAAAAAACGCAGAAAATTGGAATGAGAAGTGTGCGCAGAAGGAGCGTTCCGAAAAAACACTTGATGTAGTAGAATGGGGGATTTGGGGCCCGGAGAAGAGAGAACGCATGATTGTCTTAATGGCTTCGACATGTTTGCAAAACGACTGTCAAAAGCAGGCAATGTGGAATGGCAATGGCAATGGCAATGGCAATGGCATTGGGCTGGTCGGCCAAGATGAAAATGGAAAGGAGCTGATGGAACTGATGGAACTGATGCTGAATCTGAGGTTGGGAGCCGGCAAAGGCGTCGTCACAACCACACCCACCGCCGCCAGGACATGGCGTCAAATCACAGAATCTGGCGTTCACAGTTCCGCTTCAGTCACTCAAAGTCTGCTCTCCCCATCGATTCTGCTGGGCTGTGTCTTTTCGATTTCTCGATTGCTCGTCTTCGCTTTGACTGTCGCATCTGCTAGAACGCCTAGAGATGGGAGTGGAGACTACTTTAATCGATTTTCCGCATCGCCACTAAATTTGAACTAGCTTGTGTCCGGCTCGATCGATCAGATAAATATAAATTGTTCTGGTTAACCTCTACATTTAATAATATTGCTTAGCTGCAGCTGTTAGTACGATTAGAGATGGGAGTCGAAACTACTTTTATCGACTTTCCGCATCGTCCTTAAATTTATAACAAATGAAGTGCGGCTCGAAGGACCAAGTATTCGTACTTGCAGTAAACCTAGTATTAATTATGTAGTACTTCAAGTTATTGTAATTGTGTAAACTGAGCTGTCAACGCAACGTGACACGATGCCATCCTTGCTTGCAACACACTTGTGGTTGTCATCTGTCTTGGCTGGCTTTTCCTCGACTCATTTTTTCGGCATCTCTTGCATCACAAATCTATGTTCCGACAGCAAAGTCACTCAGTCATGCAGCCGCACACTTGATGCGCCTCAAGCCAGCAACCATCCAAATACCGAATGACTCCCCACAAAGTTTGTTCCCCAAACCAAACAAAAAAACACGCAGTGTACACCAGGAAAAGCGAAACCCAATCGCACACTTAGACATGTTCGGCCTGGCGGGCCTATCTGCACGTTGCAAATTGAATTTTTCACCTGAATGCGTTGCGTCGTGGTGGGTGGTGGGTGGTGGCAGAAGGGAGGAGGGGCAGGCAGAGGAGGTGGAGCATGTCTGCATGTGTAATTATCGTTATCGATATCGCTCATACGCCCAGTTGGCTGCCAGTGCTGCTGACAAACTCTGACAAGTTGCGTTAAACTGTTGGCGTGGGGCAGGCATTTAACCCTCGTTAAGCAAAATCGAAATTAACGCCGCCACATTCGTCCTGCTCCTCGGCCATGTGAAAAAGGACACTTTTAATGCTCCCCGTTTCGAGCTCTGCCTATGAAGTTATTAAAAGTAAATTAGGGTTGCTAACCAGCAGAAACCGAAACCGACACCGAAACCAGTTTTCCTCCTTTCTCATGGGTGGGTGGATATATCTGCAGCCCACCCACGCTCCTTTCACCATTTCTCCCATTCCTCGCAGTCCTTTATCCTTTTTCGGTGTTTAGGGTTGCGTGCCTTTGACGCATTTCAGTTGGCTTTTGTTTTGCTTGTGTTGTGTCTGCGACTGGTTTTACTTCGAGTTCCCAGGGTCCTTGTTGTGTTTTCTGCTCAGCTTCTGCTTAATTGTCAACAGGGGAATTTTTAAAACTATGCCATAGTTTTTGGGGACTTGGGCTGCTAACTTTCAATTATTTTCAGATTTGTTAAACTAAGACATACGTCCTGTGTCCTATTGAAATTGATTTTTAATTGGCAGGGTATTTTAAGTGGTCGTGGGCTATGTGTCAATCATCGTCTGTTGGAAAATGCAATCGGGTTATATGGCTCTATGAATAATTCAGAGGTAAGGGTTAACCGACTTGAAGTGGGTTATCGTATCCGGTTTAATGATGATTTAAAAGGCCCTGTCCATATTTGAGTCGTCATTATTTAATCGATGCATACGATTGCTCAAATTTTGAAGACAGGAGTAATTTTCCACTTTATTTTATGATGATGCCTGCTCGATATAGCCCACGGTATCTTATCCGAATGGATTCCCAACCAATCAGTCGCTAAATTGAAGAGTGAGCCCAAGATTGTGTCCTTACAAAGCCGCAGAAGGGAGGCGGAGAGGCGTGGCACAAGCACATGCACACTTACACACATACATAGGGCAAAACCGAGCTGCACACCTTTGAAGTGCAACTGAGAGCCGCGAGCCAAAGTTGAAAAGTGCGCTTGTTAACATTCCTTAATTGCTGTTGTTGTCACTGCCGCGGGCCAACATCCCGCTGAGGAGTGAGAGGGAGGGGAAGCCAGGTGCAAGAGAGAGAGAGAGAGGGGTTGACTGGCGTGAAAGGGAAAGGGACAGGGAGAGGCAGAAGTATCCCCGGCAAGGATGTCGACGGCGACAATGACGAGTGCAATTATACAAAAACTACTTAGGCGCGCATCCTGCCTGTTAGGAAGGGCAGGCGGCGGTAAAGGAAAAAATGGGGGGGAGAGGGGAAGTTGGTGCGAAAGAGACGCCAGCAGGCGGGGCGAAAGGGAGAGGCGATCGGAATAGCAGCTCCTGGCGGCTGCCGTCGTTGCAACAAAATTGAAAGAAAATTCACTTTCGCGTTTGTAAATTTGTCAACATCCTTGAGCAAAGCAGCAGAGAATGAAGAAGAAGAAAATAGCTCGGGGTGCTGGCGGTGACAAGTGCAGGATGCAGGATGCAGGCCACAATGCAATTTCAGTTAAGTCTCTTATAATAGGAAACTCAAGCACTTTGGCTCACAAACAGCAGGAGGAGTGTTAACGGCAGCGGGAAACGGGCGGGGCGATCAGGAACCGGAATGGGATATAACACTGACAGAATTGGGGCTACAATAATACAGATTTTACTGAGTACTCCATGGAGTAATGGAGTATAGTTTAGTTGTGCACTACCAAAGACTCCTTCAGAAATTAACCTTTATATGATCAGCTAGCACCCAAAAAAAAAATACACATTTCTCGCAGTGCATTGTCAGTCATTGTGTTGCCTAACTACATTTGTCATTAAGTCAATAAGCGCATTGTGCCTAAATGCACATAAAATAAAGCCCACAATGGAGAGCCGAGCAAAGCCATAAAACGAGCCAGGACCTAAGAACCTTAAAGGAAACCGGGGAGTAGGTGAAAGGACCTATCTGAGAGGAAGGATCCATCTCATGTGCTGCCGACAAAGCCGATTTATGCCCAATTGGATTTGCTGCTAAGAGCCACAATTCATGTTTTTATGACCGGATGCCTATTACCCGAAAACCCAGAAGCGGAGCGAAAGTTGTGCCCTCTTCTTTTTAATAAATATAAAATGTCCTGACTGCCTGCCACACAAAAGGTAAGTCAACAAAAAAGCCGACTGGACTGGAATGGTATGGAATGGAATGCTTAGCTTAGGCCATTGATAAGCAGCTTGGACACGGGTCAGCAGGCATGTCCTTTTCATTTCATACCATTTCTTTTCTTTTCTCATATCAACAATATCCCTGTCGTCGGCCTTTCATTCGATTTGCTTGTTAAAAAGCTCAAATTTTATGGCCTCCCCCGACTTCTGGGCTCGAGGGGCAACAAGTCAGTTTATCGATTCGCCGGGAAAGGACAATGAAATGGGATCGGCTACAATCTGCTGTCCTGGCGATTTTCGGGCGTTCATCATCGGGCGGCAGCTTTGACGTTGATAAATTATGCAGACTACTCGGATATTTCCGGCGCAACAAATGGCGAAGTCGAAAAGTGCGGCTGCGATTTTCCTCGGCGAAGTCAAAGGCAATGAGTTGGCAGAAATTATAAGTCATAAAAAGGCGGCAAAAGGGTTAACAAATGGCATTTAAAGTTTAAGTGCCCCAGCTCATCTCTGGGGCTTAAGGATTACGCTTGATAAGAGTTTTCGACTTCAAGTTTAATGGAGTTACAAAATATATTTCCAGAGGGACACAAAACGTGGAGCATATTTAAGCAGTTGAAAGTGCCAGTTGAGCGAGAAAAAGCTGATAATATTTAGGCAAAAATGTTACAGAAAATATGGCTTAAACTTAAACTGTAATGGTCCCATTATTCGTAAACTTGTGCGGCGAATGAAGTCCTTCAATTAAAAACTTCATTCTTGATTACTGCAGCTCCGTTTATTTAGCCAATCCAAATGCACTGAAGGGAAAACTTCTGTGCCCCCTTCAATTTGAGTTTGTCAGCTGTGCTCTCTGCCAGAAGCACTCCATTTTTTATTCATTTCAGCCTGCCACTCGCTGCACTTGAAATTATAACCTACATTTAACATTTTCCGCACTCCGGCGTACAAATGACATAAAAAGGGAGTTCCTTGTAGCAAAGCTGCTTACGCCAACGCCCTGCAATTTTCATTCCTGAATTGACAACTTTGACATAATTGACTGCCAGGACCAAGACACCAAAGGACCAGAAATAAATAAATAAAATTGCAACAACCCATAAACACTGCAAGTTCTTAAGCAAGAATAAAGAGCATAAAAATCCACTAAAAGCCCAGAAAAAACGACTATGAGTGCAGAATGGAAAATCACAATATATAAAGCTGTCAGGCTGGCCACCGCCGACTATTTTTATAACAATTTAATTATATTATGAACTAAAGCATTTTTCTTCCGCTTTTTGGGGTCGTCATCTTCATTAGCACATTAAAATGTCAATGACACTTGGTCCGCAGACCCTTTTTCCGCATTTCCCGGCCAAAGGGTAAGTATTTGAAAAATGCGCGAGAAATGCGGACAACCAGTTGTTTGGTGGCATGGATGGATGGATGGATAGGATGGGATGGATGGGATGGATGGGATGGAATGGCTTGGGAAGGTGGCGTCCAGACATCATCACTGACCGCATGGCATTCTTATTTTTTCCACACTTTTTACCGCCGCCCTCGCAGTGCTTTATGATTACTTGACGGCGCCGCAAACTGGCAGATTGGTGGAAACGGTGGAAATGGGGCTGGAAAATATCAAAGTTGTTGTAAAAAATGTGCTCGACACTTGTTTACGTCGTCATGTTCGCGCACTCTACTTTCAAGGGGATACAGTCGGTTGTCATGGCTTTGGAAAAGGGTTGCACAACTTGTTTGGCCAACTAAATATGGTCATCACAATATTTAATATTATATAGGAGAACGTTATATATCCTATGGAATTTAACAAAAGCATTAACAAATATTTTAGATTATACCTCATTCACTAAGAAAGTGTTTAAAAGTATGCAACATATTTTTTTATACCTGAAACGTTGTTATTTAAGTTGGGCCGAACTAAACTGGTTGAATTTCAAGTTAAATTTCATTCTCTCCTCAAGTTTAAGCAAATGCTCTTGTGGAATCCTCTAGAGCTATAGTTTCATAAGCCAAACTAGTGATAGTATTGTTTTTTGGCATGATAACCATGATAACCAATCCCACAACACGCTTTCCGAAAACTTTTCCGCTTCGCACCGAGAGCATGAAAGTTTCGCATTGTTTCATTATGGAAAGTACCCCTGCTTTTGCATCCGTGTTTCTGCCAGTGTTCATTTTTTTGCTCTCCTCCATTTTTAATGGGGAACTGGAGCACTTTAAAGTTTTGATGGCCTCCAAGCGCCGTGGCAGCTGCTTTAGAGCCGCGTTTACTATGGCAATTCATTAGGCTCAATTGCCCCGCTCCGAGATGTTGTTATTTTCATTATTGTTTTTATGTTGTTGCAGTTTTCGTTGCCCGCTGTTCCTTTGTTGTTGCCCCACTTCGGATAATAATGGAGTGAATTATGTTTTCCCATGGCAAGCACTCCCACTCAGCGGGTTATCACATAGGATTAGCAATGGCCGACACAAAACATCAACAGCGACATCAACATCAATAGCGACATCGAGAAATCGCTTAATTAAGTTAATCAAAATATGGCGATTATGGGGCTCGCTTTGAATGGAGTCCTGCATGTCCTTTGTGGGCATTGTTTGCCTAGTGCGAGCAAATAAACAAGTGTCCTGTGTGTTTTTGTGCGCATCTCTTCTATTTGTATTATGACAGCCGTTCAATTGATGCTGAAATTAATTAAAATTTTCCCTCGCATGCTCATGTGTGCTTGCCACAGGACTATCTGCCTGGATTGTCCTTTGGCCCAAGGCTAAGATAAATTACAATTTGCCAGGACGTTGTGAATACAACTGGCAACTGGTAATTGCTTTGCATGGAAATTGTGTGTGTGTAAGAGCAGTAGGAGTTGGCTAAAATAAATATTCGACTAGCTAATGGGTTTTATACTAAGCCAAATATTTTTGCACAGTCTTGTTGTTTCATTTATCTAATTCGGTTGTAGTTTCAACTAATGCAAGTTATTCCTATATGTTGATATATTCAATCAAGCTTACTCTCTCGTATTTTATTTACTATTATTTACTGTAGAAATTATTCCTTGTCAGTTACCACTGTGCTTGATAAGCAGACAAGTAAACACTGTATCCTTACCCGGCTGACTGTCAATTTCTGAAATATTTCTATATTTAATGGACTCCAAATTAATTCCATATTACTTTATTACTGGGCAACCGGGTCCTTCTCCCTCAAGGAATAAATACCTTCGTCCTTTCAATTAACTCGAGTCTGGCCAAATAATAATACCTATTCTCATGGCACCGACCCGAAGTCGGAAAAGAGCAAAGCTCGAGCAGGTCCTTTGAGTTTGTGGCCCACTCTGAAAGTCTTAAAGGCAGCCGGTGGGGCTTGCTCCTGCATCTAAAATAATTTAACCCTTTTTCCCCCTTTCTTTTAAAGTAATTTAATGCCTCAGTTACGAGGGAAGCCCACACATTCCGTCTGCCATTGATGCCGCAGGCTAAGGGGCAAGAATAGATTCGGCGCTGCATGGGGAATATTTCGTGGCACTTATCAAAGGCAGCAACAATTTAGGTTAAACACTCATTAATATTCCGGTCTGCCAAACTTTTTCCTACTACTCCGTGCGGATGGCCCTGTTTCTGCCAAATAAATTTATGCCCTTTGCCCTCGGTAGCCGCCAGGCACAGGGGCCAAATACAAGACAACCGATCCGAGTCCTTTCTCGAATCCCAGCCAAATAAATAAGCACACGCACATGCCGAGCCGAGCCGGGCACACAGGCAAAAACACACAGAAGAAATTAATTTTCCGTAGCCTACTTTCCTGGGAGCCTTCCAAAAATGAGCGAAGGACAAAACCGAAACCAAAACCAAAACAAGCCGCCCAGCAATTTCGCAGGCAAATGATAATTGCCTGGTAACGCAGTCTACAAAATGCATAATTTATAAATTCAGCAAACTTGGGCCAAGTTGGGAAACGCAAAGTATGGCTTCCGTCTTGCGAATTGGGCCAAAGGATGTATCAGATATGGCAAAATATTGTATTTATATCTATAAGGCTTGGAAAGGACCATAACAATTAAACGCTCTTAGTGAATTGCAATCCATATTTGGGTGCCCGAAAAAAACTGAAACCCCGACAGAGTACAGAATACAGAGGTACGCGTAATTCACCCAAAGGAAAATCGCTCGCCGAAAGTATTTAATTTTCTTCCATTGGATACACCGCACACGCAGCCAACCCACCAAAATGCCAATATATTTTTTGCTCGAAATTTATTGCATACTTTGCAGCGCAGCGAGGGAGCGGGAGAGCGGGAGAGCGGGGATACAAGGACACGCGTGTTGTGGGGATTTATTTATTTACTCCGCCATATCCTTCATCCTGCATTGGCGGATTTTGTGCGCTGATAAAAATTTTGACATGCCAAACGAGGGGAGCTGGCAGGACAAGGAGCTCAGTGGGGGGGGTGGGGGATAATGGGCAGCCCGAAGAGGATGTAACAACAAAATGACAGGATATTATTCAATTGAATTCGTTTACATGCATGAACTACATAATAAAAATGCCCTTAAAAAACGCAAATTGCACAGCGGCAACATGGCAATGTACACACATATGTACATACGTACATATATACTCGTATACGTGCTACCTCCGAAAAATATGAATAATCTTTTGTATCATTTGTGACCAGGCCGAAATGCTTTTTTGTGGGCTCCAGCCCCAATTACTTGGGTGTGGGAGAGGGGAAGCCCCTTATTAAATGCGCATATTTTATGCAACAAAAGCAGGCCGCATGAGTAATGCCCCTGAGTACTCACTTGTATTCAGAGCCACGACTCGAATTCATACTCATTTCGGTTAGTTAGCCAGCCCGAGGGAGCTGGGCGGCTTGTTTCTCGTTTCTTGGCAGAACATTTTCCACTAATTTGCTGGGCTGAAAGCAGCGGAAATTGTTTTGCGTCTGGCAGAAAAGTTTTGCACACACGAATTCCCATTTGATGGCTACAACTTAATGCTGAGATAAGCAAGAGTTATGAATTATAGTTGGCAAAAGTTTTCGGGAGGAAGTAATCAATGCATTAGGCATAAGCATGTTTGGGCGGATGGAGCGATTCGGGAAATGCCCCAAGTTATCTGCCAGTTTAGGCCAATAAATGCAAATCAGGAAGTATGCTAATCTGGCAACTAAAGTTTGGTAGCTATTAGCCAGGATGAGCAAGGGAATTCCAGCCGAGTGTAGATATTGGCCGAATTGCTCGCACAATAATACCAATCAAACTTCCTCCGCCTAAAATATTATGTTTAAACTATATTTTAGTCCTATCTCAGCTCCTCTTTAGATCTATCTAAGCTGCTTTGGTAGCACGGAGTATTTATCTTTCTGGGACAAGTCTGTCGCTGGATTGCGACGAGCTCCCAGACAAGCGTCCGTATCAATAAAGCAGCATTCAGGTGAATCCAAGCCTGACATCCGACATCCGACATCCCACATCCCACATCCTGCGAATCCTTTGGACGAGCCATTCAACACCTGTCGGCAATCATCATAAATATGCCAGGCTCCCAAACATCTCGGCCAAGTGAGTCGGATGAGTTAAATGCAACTCATTACGGGATCGCAGTGCCATACAAATGTCGTGCATTCACGAGCTGGCACTTCTGTCTCTGTTGAGCAATTTTCTATGGAATATTTGCAATTGCAGGCCGGCTGAATTGCACTTGAATTGCACCAGTCTCCGCTTTTCATTCACATCCAAATCCACATCGTCCACATCATCCACCCACCGGGTACTCACTGGGAGCCCACTGGGAACCCAGAGCTTGTGGCAGCTGCACAAACAGAGAATGCCAGGCAAACGGCCGAGAGGAAGGATGTAGGGAAGTCCATGACCAGGATGGGTTTTTGCACCAGTTTTGTATTTTTATTCGAGCTTACCTTGTGCATGGGTCCACTTGAGCAGGAAAACGATGAATACGAAACGTAAATCCATTTTACAATTTTTTACAGTATTTCGCCTTAAGATAAACTGGCTAAAAAAGCGGAGCACGAGCACTTATTTGCCCAGCCCAACTCCAGACACACACACACAAATGCACACCGACACACCCACACGAGGGGAGCGACTCCCACAGGGATATATAGATATGGATATAGATATATACTTATATATATTTATATTCGAGTTGCTCGATTTTTACTCGACTTCCATTCGCACACAATTCGCAACAGTTTAGGTTCCGCTGCAGCTTAGGAGTTTACAATGTACGAGTATATTGCGGCCACAATGCTGCCGCTTCCTTTTGGCCAGGCCAAATTTGGCCAAAATGTGGCCGTCGCATGTCCGTAGTGTCAATTAGCTGATTTCCGAGCGATTTCGCACTTCGTTTGTTTATGTTTGCTGCCAATGCAGTGTGCTGGCCCAAACAACTGGCGGCCAAAAAGCTCGACACGCGCTCACTTTCAGCTCGATAACCGTTGGCGGCAGTAACCAAAACTCAACTGAACGGCGTCGCACGGCCAACTTGATATGGGGTTCCTCGGATCCGGAGACCGGGAACAGTCCGCAGCAATGTTCGCTGGGTGGTGAGTTCCGGGCTTCGGAGCAGCTCGGCCGGTTCGTGGCCAGTTCGCCTGGGGAAGTCGGCGGGGGAGGAACTTTTCGGAGTGAATTCCTGCAGGGAAATCAGCTGTTTCCGCGGGGAAAGCTCGCGAAAACGATAAGTAATAGAATTCGCTGGGTCTACTGATAAGGCAGCACCATATCACATCATAATCTATAATGTGTGTGAATATGATATATGATATATGATATATGATATATGATATATAATATGGTACTAAAGTTGAAGTACATCTTATAACAAAATGGAAAACCTTCAATTAGTAGTTGAATCCTTATTGTAATTTCAATAAAGTTGAAATAGAATGAAAGACATGGAATTGGCTTGCCAACATTTCAGGTTCTGGTCCCAGTCAGGTTTGTTTATTATCACAGTTGCGAGCATAAACATTTGTTGCTGAATCCTGCCGGCAAAAGTGGTGAGTCTGCGCACTGGCCAAATAAACAAGATTTTCGGAGTTGCCACCGGAATTCCTTTGCTCTCTGGATGCTTACAACACTTGGAGAGGAAGGTGAGATATATTCCCTGAATGAGAGCCAGAAAAGTAGCGAGTAGGTTTGAATATTTCGAAGTAGCCGTTAAATTCCAATGCAATTGTTATATATTCAGTAAGATACATACCCTTTTGAAATATAGTTCCAGATGCAACTCCTATAAAGTTCTGCTTACGGATATGGCATGGTTGAAGCCTATAGGCTGTGCATATCATTATATCATATCATCATTAGTTCATATCATTCTACATATTTATTACTCCTCTGACTTTAATAACATTCTTTGTTTCACTGGGGCATTAGGCATTTAAACCTCCTGCCAGCCCGCATTTGAGGGCAATCTGCTGAATCGAAACGAACCGAACATCAGTGGCATAGTTAATTAGGATCCTGGGAGCCGACATCGTCTTTCACCTGCTGATTCCTGTCGTTCTCAGGCACCGCAATCAAAATTAGCTCAGTGGCTTGCGGTGCTGATGCACTTGGCTCCCCACGCCCTAGGAGTCCCCACCACAACATTCCCTCGGCCCCATTCTAGATCGCATAAACAACAATTAAAACGCTACAAATTGCACACACACACACACACACACACACATAAAACTTCCTTCAAAGGATGTGGTCCTTGCCCCGCCGCCAGCCTTTCAGTCCGGTAAGTATCCTCCTTTGGCCGTTCCCCGCTGTTTTTCTCTTTCTTCAATTATTTGCGATTATTAGCAGGAGGAACTCGGCGGAAAAGCAGGAGGATGGGTGGCTGCGTTCGAGGTGGATGCTTCAAAATCCATGTTAATTGCTATTTTGCTCCCATTGGCTTTAAAAATCCTTGCAAGAAAACTAACAACCTGGGGGTCAGATTTTCCTGATTTGCCATTCATTCTACAGCCATCCAACGGACAATAACAACTCTGTGGGAATATCCTTGCTGCTCCCCTAGTTCACTTTCCTCTGCTTTTACTCGTGGGAAATGGGGAAATGGGAAAGCGGGAAAAGGAAAAGCGGAGAACAGGCAGAGGCGAAAGATGCGGGGAGTGAGAAATTACAGTGACGACCCAGTAAAGTAAGTTCCGAAGATAAACTGCAATCGAAGGACGTTGACTGAATGATAAATTACACTTGACAATGGGCACCCGCACACACGCACATGCACACCCACTCACACTCACACACGCGTGTGTGTGTGGAGTCCTGTCCAGGACTCCACTTTTTCCTGCAGCTGGCCTTCTTGTGCTCGTTTGTCATAAGTTTACTTTTAATATAAAAGTTTGCTCGCTTTGCTGATGTTGAAAAGTGATCATGGTGATAATTACACGGCCATAATGATGCGACTGCTGCACAGTGGGTCAAAAGCAGCTGTAAAGGACGTACCACAAATAAAAATTAAATATTAAATAATATTAAATATTTATATTATATTAAATATTAAATAAATATTATAGCGGCTTTAACAAATCTGGTATACATTAAAATCTTAAAGATTATTATAGATACTTTACCGAATTTTCATAATTTAATTTAATTTGAAATGCGGATGACAGGTGAGCCGCCTGTCAACGCATATTTCATAAAAAGTAGGGAGCACTTTCCGCATTCCTTGGCATCTCGGCGGCCACCGTGGTTACGGGCGTCAAGCTGAGTCCGTCCATCAGAGGGCGCCCCGAAGATTTATGTGCTCATGTGGTCAGAGAAGCGAAGGACACCCGCCAGGAAGACCCCAGCTCCAGCTGCCCGTTTTCGGATGCTTGAGTGCCAAGGAGCTCGAGTGTGTTTGTCAGTTGGGTGGGGGGCTGGTGGTGGGTGGCCTGGTCCAGCGGAGGGTGGTGGCTACCCGAGGGAGGGGCGGGGTAATTATGACGGTTGTGGGTGGCAGCTGCTGCTGTTGCTGCTGCTGCTGCTGCTGCTCGAGGAGCGGTAGCCCAGTTCCACTCATTAAGGATATCCGTGCAGGAAAACAATGCGAAAGGCAGCACTCACCCGCACACAAAAGCCGTTACAGTGTAGCCGCAAAAGGGGAGCGGGCATCCAGTTTTCCCGCCTCCACTCCTCGCCCGCGTTTTCCCCGCTTTTCCGACCGCCTTTCCCCCTCACGTAATGCATTTAGTGGCTGCGGTTTTTGAGCTCTCGCAGCTCGCATTGTTTGCTCTTTGGCCTCGCCTCTCGCCCCAGACAAAACAATACAAATTTATTTTGCCGCCACGCCCACAGCCCACCGAAAAAGGGGCGGAGGGGTGGGGGAAGAGGCGGAAGAGGCGGAAGAGACGGAAGAGATTCTTTTCAGCCAAGGCGAAGCGACGGCCCAGAACTTGAGCAGTGCACGGAAGTTCCGGTTGAGCCGGGCTCCTTCCCCTTTCGCACTCGCTCTTCCCGGGAGAAAACTTTTCAGCCAGGAATTATATCTGAAAGTTGAGCGCTGACAGTTCGTGGGAGGGATGCTGGAGGGGGCGTGGCAGGTCGGTGGCAAAGGGAATGTATAGCACACCCAAAAGTGTTAATTCATTTGCCTTGGCATAATTTTATTCATTCGGCTTTGGCTGTTGAATTAAAAGTTTGGCCAGCAACTGGCATAACAAATTATAAGAAAATTGCACGAGGTAAGTGCTGCATGCCCGTGCGACTTATTAATGTTGGCCCCAAAAACAAGTTGTTAAATATGGAAACGAACTGCGTACTAAATCCGTATATCTGGTAAAAGTTTAGTTTATAGTTTAACCATTCTCTGGCACTATTTGACTACGCCCAAATCAAATCAGAAGTAAATCGGAATGTCCAAGGGCTCAGACAAATGATCAATGGGCGAATCACTTACTAAGACTCTGCGAGGGAAATGCAAAATGTTTTTCCACTCGGAAAAACTGGCAGGATGTGGAGGAGAGCTTTGCCAACTTTGAGTGTGATTGATTGCGAGCGAAACGTAATTGAAATGCCGCCAAGTTCGGCGGAGGAATGATTTGGAGCGCAGGGAGCTGAATAGACAGTGACAAAAAGGGAAAGTTTTCACTTCGCTTCGCTTTTCCCCCCCAGAGCCAAAAGGCAAGTTTTCCATGCCACACGACTAGACGGCGAGCAGACAGTGGCTGTCATTGTGAATCCACAAGATGCATATCCTGGCGTAAAATCATAAATAAAAGGTGGGGAATCGCAGCGAATGCAAATGCAAATGCGAAATCAATCCGGAAGAATTCAGACCTGGCATTAAAGATGCAACAGCCTGGGCACAATGAAAGCGAAATCATAAAAAGGAGAGAGTGGCCGGGAAATTGCCAGACATAAAATACGTCTAGATGGGAACATCTGGGGGTTGATGCCGCCGCCACTTAGCTGCAACAAATCGGCAAGCAAGTGGAAAATATTGCAGGCCACAAATTGCTATGTATGTCTTATCTCGAACTGCGCACACTTTGCCGGCAATAAGTGGCTCAAAGACAGAGAAACCAATTCCGATGACCTCTTTAAATATTAATACGCGTGCCGTGATTGCACTGGGAATTGTGATTGACTTTTTAGAGCAGGCCAACCCCCGTGCTTGGCGCATCCTTGACAGCAGCTAAATGCACAACCCCCGAATCCTGCGAGTCCTTGAGGCAAAAGACAGGACGTCTCCACTCGAGCGGTGCTAAAATCCCAGGAGATGCCATTGCCACCAGCCTAAGAACCCGCTGTGCACTTGACAATGTCTGGAAAACGGAGGGCAAATACAGTTGGCCAAAAAGGTGGCAGAGCTGTTTCGCCTCCAATTGATGGGTTGAATCAGCAGGGCAGGGGGTTGTATCATCCAGGTTCATCCAATTAAGAACTTGGCTCATTGCACATGCAATACCAGGCCAACTCATTTGTTTTCGCTCGGTTTTGTCAATTAGCGCACTGAATTGAATTGGCCCGCAAAAAACACGAGTTCGATCAATTAAATGCGCATTTATTGAAATCAATGCCAAATTAGTTTCCAATAAATGGCGCACTTGCAGCTGCATTTAAATTAGCGCGAAAAGTGTATGAAAACAGTTAATACAGCAAGTGAATGAACAGATAATGAGTGCAACTAAACATCAGCATGTACTCGTATAGAAATATCCAAGTAAGTCACAAGTAAGTATCACAGTAAGTCGCCGCCCACACTCTATGAAATGTTTAGTTTTATGATCCGCCCATGAGCACAGACATTCGCCGGAATGGAGTATCTGTGGGATTTATTAAGCCTCTTTGCCTGTTCTATATCTGCAGGAATGTTTTTGCATATTCCATTAGGCCGAGGGTGGCTCCTCAGTAACAACAAACATCAACTGTCCCCGCCTCTCGGAGAAGCCAGCGGAGGTCCTTGAGCGAACTGTGTCTGTGGGGGAAATGACCATGGACTCAGGCCGTAGCCAGTTTTATGCCCACTTAATAGTTTTGTTTTTGTGTCTGGAAGCCTTGGGAGGAGAGGCAGGCAAATGACTAACCAGAAATGTGAAGATGCCTTCGGTCAGGATATCCCTGTACGTTCACGCTCCCTGCCAAGTGTCTGGTAATTTATGGGCCCGGGCGTCAAATGGCAGACGCGGCGGCTACTTGACAAGCCCCAACTCACAGGACTCCTGCCGCAGTGTGAGTGTGTGTGGTGTGTGTGGTGTGTGTGGTGGTATGTGTTTAGGTTTAAATTATATTAAACTGCCAGCGTGGCATGTGCCCCATTTCAAATGTGGAGGGACTCCCAATCGAGCGCAAGGACAGGGCAGTCCAGGAATTGTTTTCATAATGTCACCGCAGACACTGGGAGAAATATACATGTATATCCTTTCTGGCTTTCGTTTACTGAGTCATTAAAAATGGTAAAAACCCTCTGGTTTTCCAACCAGTTGTTCCAGGTGCACTATTTTTATAAGCAAACAGAACAGCAGAATAGACATTTATCATTGCTTCCACTTTTCCTAATCCCGGCCAGCATTTCCATTTAGTGCACTGCAAATGTCAAAAGTTGATGCCAAAAGTTTTCAGCACTTTGGCCCCAAACCGAAGCAAAACGTGAAAGATCCACCCAGCGGGGGTCGTCTAATTTAAATTGGTTTGTTTTTGTCTGCTGGCATTGCGCTTTTTCCCGCTCCATCTGCCAGGATATCTCCCTTTCACTGGTCCTCGACAATTACGACTGTCGCCCTCCGCCCCCGCCCCCCCACAAAGCTCACCTTCCACTGCCTTTTTTTCCACTGGCGAAACTTTTCAACGCTCTGGGGATTTTTGGGGGCCAGGAGCAGCAGGAGCAGCAGGAGGAGCAGCGGGAGCAGGAGCGGTAAACGGCAGCGTTTACTACCGCTCCGTATATGCAGTCGCACATTTCATTTTTGCCACGGCGAGCGAAATTAAAATGCTTGTTTTCACTTTATGCAAATTCTTTCTTAAAAGCGACCAGAAAAAGGACGAAATCAAATGGGAGGCAGGCACATCGCGGAGCTCAATCGACGGGCGGATATCCTGTACTCTGTATTACACTGGGAAATGAGGTATGAATGAGGTTTGATTCAACCTAATTTTATAGGGTACTTATAATTATATTTTGTAACAAGACCCATTTTCTATTGGTAACTCTTAACCACGCTTGTGCAGGGTATGAAAAAAACCGCACAAGAACTCGCTGAGTGCAGGAAAACGCGTTAAAAACTGGATGAAAAAAGTACAAAAAGGTGGAGCAAATAAAAATGGCGCGTATTTACGTTTGGGAATATGTAAATAAGCGTCCGTTGTATTTGTTTTCTTTAGCTTGACGTGGCATCCGCACAAAGGGAGCTTTTTGGCGGAGAAGGTGTTCCATTTGGTTTGGATGGGTTTGGTTTGGTTTGGTTTGGGTGGGCTTGGAGGGTTTTGCTGCTCAGCTTGGCTCGTTCGGCTGAGGGGAAGTTTTGGGCACTCGTGGGGCTTACAAGCTATTAAAATGTCGCTGCAAGTACTTAACTGCTTGATGTTGTCAATTTAAATTAAAACCACTGCCGCAAAGTTACGGATCCCCGGAATGGGGGCCAGACCCATAGACAGCCCCGAACTGAATGCGCTCCACGCGGAGTTTGGGGCGCAAATGGATGTTGCACAGGGGCATGCGTGGCTTGGCAATAAGGGCGGTTGGATGGGGGGGGGGGCATCAAAAGTTTTCTTTATGGCTGCACTCTCGCCGGGCCTCGAATCCAAGAATCCACTGTCTATATGCTAATGGTGGCCGGATGGGCAAACTGGGAAATTAAAAACTTCCGTCTGAGTATCTGCGAACGTCTCGTCATTAAGGAAAGTGGCTTATTACTTTACATTCGTCTGAAAATGAGTTGGCTGACAATTTGCCGCACTTGACGTAATTGTTTCCAAAAAGTTTAGAGCACTCCAGCATTGTGTGATTGAAAGGTTTTCCTGCGGGTGACGACTACTACGAATACATTCTAACCAAATTGCCGGTAGTAAAATGGGTACTTTGTATGGTCCATCATTTGTTCAGTGCCACTCTTGTGTCTGTTTATTGTTATCAATAAATATAAATAAGCTCAGGATCCTAAATACTAAAATGAATAATGTTGCATTGGTTGTTTGGGCAACTCTAGATTATCTGTGCTGAAGCAATCTTCGCTTTGCGGGAAACACGTCCTTTTCCAATTAACTAATCCAACAAATGGCTGGCTTATTTGGCCGATAAAAATCGCACGATACACCCGAATAAAAATATATGTTTACGACCAGCAGCCAGGTTGGGAAAACATAAAAATATGCCAGGCCGATCTCGATGAGCTCCAGCTACCTTACCTTATAAATATGAAAAGCAGCCTGTCAACAACTGGGTCGCTCCCCGTCCCGCTCCCACCAGCCTGCTATCTCTTTCGGTGGCGTAATAAGCGATTCGGCTCGAGGCATTTTAGTGCACACACCACACACCACACTCACACAAACACACACCACACAAACACACACACACACCACACTCACACACACACACACACACACACACACACGTAATCGCATAAAAGCAGAGCCAGGACGTGCTCTGATTTTGTAAATAATTGCAATGACGATGCCCCCTTCCCAGGAACAGGAGCTCGTGCGAATTCCGCAAAAACAAGCTCCGGGCGCCAAGTCGAGCCCACGACCGAGCACATGATAATATTAATAATAGTGGTAATAATCATACGCACTGTACACCCCACACACATAGCACACACACACACACACACACACACACACACAGGCGGAACAAAAGAAAATCCAGCCGTCGTCTGACGCCTGCCTCTGTTTAATATGATTAATGCCCATCCGAACAGACTTGGCAAAATATTTACACGTCCTCGCGGCGCTACAAGGATTCCTTGGCAAAGTTGGCTCTCCTTTCAGCGGCGAGCTTAGCGGGTCTTAGTCCTGACAGGATCCCCAGTAAGTGGGCTCGAAATGCATTTTCCCCAGCATTTCGGGAAAAGCTGCACTACGAAAGTGGTGTGGGTGGAAAGGTAGGAAACATTACAATTTTCACTAATATCATTTCCAGTCAGGCGTATATTCTATTTCCCTTTTTTCCTTTTTTGTGAGCCACCACAGTCGCCCACAAAAGTTTGCGTTGCATTCAATGAACCAGGCGAAATTCGCCTGACAATTAAACAGCTTGAGATGCCAGAAAAAAGCCGGGAAAGTTGAGAGGAAAATATTCCATTCATTCCACGGCTGGCAAGGCAGAAGTTTATGCATCAAGTTAGTTGTGTGGCGCCCCAAACTTTGTGCAACGATTTCAGTAAGCGATGCGATCCGCAAAAATGGAGCGTAGAAAAGAAACGCGATGCAAAGGAGTAGAAAGCAATTGCAAAGTTTCTGGCCAGAAAGATGAGCAGAACTTTCAGAAGGTAAATCTGTCTCCGTCCTTACCATTGTGAATTTATGCCTTTTGGCTGCCAGCGAGTCGGCTGCATCAAAGGTACCACCGAAAAGTGCAAAAGCAGCAAAAGCAGCAAAAGCAGCAAGGGGAGCGAAATGCAATAGCGCAGAAATTAAAGAATAATATTTTCTCAGGGCGCCCAAGAAATGCAAGCGACCGTTAACAGAAAAAACGAAAAGATAAACAAGATGTTCCAGGGGTGGAAAATGGCAGCAGGCTCTTTAAAAACGCATAAATTGTCATTGGTTCACGGGGGTGGAATCCCAGACCAACCACCCACTGAACCCACATCTTTAAGTGTTATTCTTTGGCAACTAACCCCTATGAAAATAGCTGTAGATGGGGTCGCAATACGATATGTTTACTTAAGATGGAACGCTACGGTTGACCCGAAACAGGTAAAAGGCTCCTGTCAATCAAAACGCCAACTGACAGTTGACAGCGTTTTGTTTTTAAAGCCTGCATAAATAAGCCATAAATGGGCTGATCGCAGCATTAACGGCGAAAGAATGGCCAAAAGAACAAGTGTTCGAGAACATAAAATAAAGGAATATTTAAATAAACTTGGCTGGGGCATAAATCTGCATGCAAACCGAATGACAGCATGCGTGGCACAAACAACAATTGCATCATCAAGTCGTGACGTTTGACAAATGAGCCTTAACCTCCCCATTTGCAGAGTAAAATATTGCAGGCACACACACGCACACACACACTCGCACACATGCATGCAGCACTCACACACAGACAGCCCACACAGACAGCCACACACTCGGGCGAATTCAAGGTACCCAAATGGGTGTAACAAGAGCAAAAATGCCAGCGGAGCAGTCAGACATTAATAGCATGAAACTTCGAGATGGAAAACAGTTGATAACATGTTAAAAGTTCCTTCTAAAAATTAGTTTAATATTTAAAAAAGAAGTATAGATGTAGTTCCCAAGTTCATAGTCTTGAATGTCGAACTTTTGAGCAGTAAATCCGTGCTAAAACTCACCTATTACATCTAAAACTTCCTGTAGATGTGATTACTTATCACTACATAATATAAATGTATATTTTTGCGCGATAGTTGCGATAGTTTATGTCACGCAGCCATCTCTAGCCGGAATTTCCATTTGAAGTGCAAGTTTTTTGAGCGGAACGAGATGGGGAGAAGACGTATACGCCCCGTACCCCCACAAATAAGAGTCACTGTGGAGTCAGCACAAAATTCAGTCAGCCTCGGATGCCGTCGCTTTTTATGGCAAATTGTCAGCGCTGTCGTAATTTTTAAGTTAAAAAATTGTTAAAAATTTTCGTAGCATTCATTACCATGCCGCCTGCCAGTCACTCAGTTGCGAGGGTATGTATTCGGGCATTTGGGTACTTGGGCTTGGGCTTGGGTTTGGGTTTGGGTTTGGGTTTGGGTTTGGGTTTTGTTCGAGTTCAGTTCAGTTAAGTTCAGCGGGAGTTGCCCCCTCTTGTGATGTCTGCGTGTTGCACAATAATTTATTGCCGCACAATTGCAGCTGCCACACATTCCAATGCACTTGGCGCCCCAGCAGCCGCACGGAGTACGGGTTGCGGGTTGCGGGTAGCGGGTTGGCATGGCACCGGATTCGGATTCGGATTCCCATCTGGGGAGGATGGGCATGATGGCAGTGGCAGTGGAAGTGGAAGTGGATGTGGAAGTAGAGGTGTGAGGACCAGGACCCACTACTTGTCAGAAGGCACCCGCGGCGCTTGTAAAAGCAACTCACATTTGGCGTTGATTTCCAGCGGAGGATGCCGGCTTGTCGTGCTGTCATGGCATCCAGCAGCCAGGATCCACCCGAAACCAGCCCATACCCACTCCTGCGCCATAGACGTAATGTAATTTTAAATTTATACTCCCGACTAGATTAAGGGATGCAGGAATACGAATGCGTACGTTCTAATGAACTCCTTCGGGCAGGAACTCCATTCGCCAAGATAAACGCAGCCAGATGGTGTGAAAAGTGCTGAAACAGCATTTAAAAGTTGCCCAGTATGTGAGTGGTATACATTATGTTTTATACCCATTTCTCTGGTATATTTTCCATGTATTAAGTATTCGCATGACGTAGCTTGATATAGCAAATTTATTTATCAGCTGAACATATCAAGTTGATAAATATTGCACAGCTCGCCGCAAACTATAATCAAATGCAAATGTAATTGGATATTTTGCAAACAGTATGCGCTCGTGTGCCTGCAACTAGAAGCTCACTTGGCAGCCATTAGGGATGTCTTCGATGGGGCAGAGTACGTGTAGGTTGATGGATCGCTGGATGGCAGGGGTTTCGAAGAGATTGCGGTCTGACAGTGGCTTTTGCGGTCTGGTTGCGCCTCTGCGTCCATTAGAGAACCTTGCGAAAAGTGTCAATTACAACAGATGTCAGAAACAATCAGCGGCGTGAATAAGTCATAAGGCTCCCCCGCCTCGCACATGTGACATCGAAGCCCCACCACAACACTCCGGGCCAGAAAACTTAAGGCGAGGTAATCAATAAGCCGGGCCCAAACAATTGCGTGCGGCTAATTAATAGTTGGATGGGCGCCCCAGCAAAAGGTGTTGGATACAAAACAAAGACATCGCGGGTCAAAACTGTTAACAGCCAAATGGGTGAGAGTGGCGGGGTACTCGGCATGGTCATTGTGCGTGTTCGAGGCCAATCAATAGCCCAAATTATGGTAATCAATTTTAATTAGGGAGGCCCCAAGAACGCGGCCCTTCAAGCAGCTCACTCAATGCTGTCCAAACGCATCTGAATGCGAGTGAGTCGAGTGAACGGACGCTTCTGAATTTGACTGGACTGCAGTTGACGTACTCGAGGCGAGCATTATGTTTAGGCGTGCACTGCGAGAAAAAACGGCAAGGGCACAGCCAATCCTAGGGAAATACTGCATACTCTTCCGCCGCCTGAGCCTTAGCTTCGCTTTTTACGAGCAGTATCAGTACAATCTCATTACAGTCATAAAAAAGCACATGCCTTGCAGTGCACATATCCGATGGGGGGAAAAGCTGGATGGGTGGGGGATTGAGCTGGGATTTTTGCTTATGTCAAAATTCGAACAATGGCCAAGTGGCTGGCCCAAAATTGAGGCTGACAGCCCTCATGGTCGCCCCCACCCCCACCCTCATGCCCATGCCCATCCCCATCTCCATCCACATCCACATCCTCATCCGCATCCTCATCCAGGTCCTCATTCAAATCGAAACTGATGGACAGTCAGCCGCATCCAGTGGGAGGAGGATGGCACTCGGAAATTGAAGCTGGGTCTGCCAGAAGCATCGGCTTCAAAATTCCATTATTTGGATTAGACCAATTGTTGCTCTGAATTCGGCCATTGAAGCTCATGCTGCTTACTGAAAGCCGAAATCATAGTTTCAGCCCGCACATTCAGTCCATGTCAGGTCCGATCAATTAGGATTAACTGCATTAAATAGATAGATAGATAGATAGATGATAGATATACATATATATTGATATATAGATTAATAGATAGAAAGATAGATAGATAGATAGATAGATAGATAGATAGATGATAGCTAGATAGATAGATATATATATATAGATAGATAGATAGATAAATAGATAGATAAAGATATAGATATATATATAGATAGAGAGATATATAGATAGATAGATAGATAGATAGATAGATAGATAGATAGATAGATAGATAGATAGATAGATCGATAGATAGATAGATCGATAGATAGATAGATCGATAGATAGATGGATAGATAGATATAGATATATAGATAGATAGATAGGTAGATATACAGAGAGATAGATAGATAGATTGATATATTGATAGATAGATAGATAGATAGATAGATATATAGATATATAAATATATAGATAGATATATATAGATATATAGATAGATAGGTATGTATATAGGTAAGTAGATAGATGGATAGACAACAAATTTATCCTAATAAATTCAAATTAACTAAACTTAAATATTTAATATCATTAGTAGTTTGAACCTATGACTCGAAATAGCCACTGAATGGATAAGCCCAAATTGAAATTCCTTTCGCTTACAGCATAGTGCCCACCTAAAATGCTGGCTCAAAGCGGAAATCTGCCAGAGCTGCCAATCCACTGGGGTCAAAGTTGGCAAACGCAAAGTAATTTGGAAAGTACACAACATTGGGCAACTGGAGCAGCTGCAACTGCTGCTGCCAACTGCTATTAACAGTAAATGACTGGCCTAATTTATGCACCTTGGTCCGAGCCCCATCACACACATGGTGGGGGGAATTACAATTGTATTGCAGTCAACAATTCCACTGCCATTTCCATTTTGGTGGAGGAGGAGCAGGAGGAGGGGGAGGAGCAGAGAGGATGTGCCAGGACACGCCGCAATGCCGTAACTTGATGGAATAGCTAAGCCGAAAACCAGCCGCACAGACAGGACTAGAACTCAACCGAAACTATGTATATGTATGTGGTGGGGAGTCCCCTGCCAACATCCAACAGACAACAGCCAACATCCAACATCCATCTCGGCGACTTTTTGGGGGAAATTGCTTTACACAATCGAAACGCACGAAATGACAATATAAATCGAGGGGCGGAACTAATTTTGGCAAAAGACTCGAAATAGGCCGGGCACGACCACAAAAACCGGAATGATGATCCTTGAAGGGGTGGCATGTGGACTACGGAAAAGTGGGGGAGTGTGTAATTTCAGCTGGTGCTGCGTTTGAATTGGCCAAAATTAACGCAAGGAGTGGAAAACTTTTTGTATCCGGAAATTGCGTAACTACGCATTAATGAAGAAAAATTGCCCCACCACCACCACCGCCACGCTGGTTGGGAAAACTAACGCACCGCCACGCACCGCCACGCCCCGCAGTTTCCCAGGGCGAGCTGCGCTCTGCCGAGGGAAAACTTTCCGCAATTGGACGACACTTTAGCCATAAAAGGCCTCTGATTTATGCCAATTGATGCTCGTCCAGGTAAACTGGCTCGTAATGAAGTGAAGTCCTGAAATGAATCCGCTGCAGAGGGTGATTATGGCAGTTAAACGGGTGGGAGGCCCACCCACGGCTTTGATCTTCATCGTCGTCTAATCATTTGTTATTCGCAGAACCGTGTGTTCTCCGGATTTCGGATTTCGGAATTCGGATTCCGGACTCCGCATCCGTAATGCCTTTATGGCCGCCATTAAATCCCTGACCAGACAAATGGAGACATCTTCCGTTTACGACTGCTTCGCCAACTATAATCATCGTTCATCATCTGCTGCCTAATTAATTGTAAAGTTTTCCCGCTCCGCTGGAAATCCAGCGCGCCCATTAATATTGCCGCAGATGTCGTAATTGCCGGGACATCGGGTCGTATGATTAATATATCAAAGTTACGCAATTGCAACTGCCCAAGAAAATCGCACAAATCTCCCAGAAGTTGTACGCTATCATTCTTATTCCTAGGCATTGAAGGAAAATTTTCCAAAATTCTTGAAGCGCCGCCGATTCATCATGTCCTTCTCACTCATTGGCTTCAAAAGACGGCTCTTTCATCTGAGTGGGTAATGATTCAAATTCATGAAATTAGTTTTAATAATATTAATAATATCGTCACTTGGCAGCACAAAACCAACTTTGAAGTGGGGGTGTTGGGGCATTGGAGCTGGCTGAGAACTGGAGAACTCCGACTCCGGCTGGAACTCCGACGCCATAAGCCGGCTTTGGTTTCGGCTTTCGACTTTGGCTCTGGCTCTGGCTTGGCTTTGGCATTTTTGGTCATAGTTCAACGCTTGCCGGGAATTTGCACAAAGGCGTCAAGGCAACCCGGATCCACTGCCCCCATTCCCATCCAGCTGGGGCTTATGCCCATTGTTTGCACTGTTGCCAGTGCCAACTATCATCCACATTATGCAGAAGGCTCCCGGGCTAAGATCTGGCCACAAGTTATAAAACTGCCTGGTGGCCCCGACTCCATCCAACCATCCAACCATCCATCCCTCCATCCATCCATCCAGCACCCAGCTCCTCCGCCCTCCACCCATCCATTCATCTAAAAAATTTCTCTCTCTTTGTTTAAATTTTGCGCGCCGGAAATTTGCTTATCGCCGCTTTTCAGTTGTGGCTCTTGATGCCATGGGTGGCGTTCCAGGGGGCTCGGTGCTATTAGACCCCCCCCCCCCCTCCCTCCCCCGCCAAAAGCCAAAGTCAATAGGCAGATTAGTGCGGCAGGCATTGAGCCGGCACAGAGCCCTGCTAATTGAGCGACCGGTCGTGGCTACGGCTTAAATCAATAGAGCCAGCCCGGATTTGTTCAATATGCAACCGAAATGAAAGCGAAACTTTGCGAGCGTTTATGCGGCAGTTAAATAAATGATTAGCCAAGTGGTCCGACTTATTGCGTCTTGCATATAGACTATGGATTATAATATTCTTGTTTATTATTCCGTGCATACACAACCGTACGGTGAAGTTAAGCATCTACCTACAAAATGCCAAGACCAAGGCCACCGCCACCGCCACCGCCACGTTTACCACCTGCCCCATTGCCACCCAATCCCAAGGTGCTGCCCACTCCGCCCAGGGTGCCACCCAATCCGACGCCCAGGCCACCGAGTTGTCCTAGCAAATTGCCCAATCCCGCACAGCTGGTGGAGCTGAGAGGAGCCAGTGAAGCGCCCAGAACGGACAATTCGCAGAAGCGGAAATCGTTGGAGGTCTCCAGCTTTGTATCTATCTTGATGAAGGGCGTGGCTTTTCCCGTGACACTCTGGAAAATGCTACTCTTTCCGCCCGCCTGCTCCTCGCCCCTGTTGGCAAACTTGACCAGCAGATCGATGAGGTTGTTGCGCACCTTGAGATCCTCGGCGCTGGTCAAACGTGTTTCCGCCATGGGATTGCCGAATATATCATTTGCATCGAACATGTAGCCGATCTCATCGCCATGACTCACGGTTTCCGGCTTATCGTGGGCTGTTTCCGAGACGATGGGCAGACCCTTCAGGAAGTTAATGCCCTTTGACTTGGTGCCATTGTACTCGAAGCTGTACATAAAGGCTGGAGCGAGCTTGGACCAAACCTGGGTGGTCAGAACAGCTGGAAGGTTGAAGAGCACGTCGGTCGTGGACTCCACCACCTTGGACAGCACTTGATCCACATTCAGGGCCTGCGGCACCTTCCAAACGTCCTGAAGCGTGGGAGTCAGGACACTCGTGAGGCCCGGCAGTTCCGGCTTGGCGATCTGACCAGTTAGCTTGTCGATCTTCAGAAAAGCCGTCAACTTGTTGAGGGAATCGCTCAGTGATCCCAGGAACTGCTCCGCCGAACCAAAGACCTTTTCTATAGTCTCCACGGTGACGGAATTCGCGGTCTCGTGTTTGGTGACTCCGGTTAGCAGGGGAATCCCCGAGAAGTTACTGCTCCGCAGCTGCTGCTCCGGCTCTCCCACTATCAAGCTGGGCAGTGCCCTGCCATCGTCCTCGCTTTCGATGTGCGGCTGGAAGCCCACATTGCCAGTTAGTCCTTTGACCAGGGCACGTCCTGCCAAGCGCTCCGTTTGGACTTTGTCATCGTTCTTGATTATCTCCTCACCACTTTTCTATACTCAGAATAATTTATTTATAATTTACGTCTTTTTACATTATATGTTAATATACTTACCCTCCTCAAGCAATTGACGATTTCCAGCTCGTTGCCTGTGGGACAGCCATTGATCTTGGCCACTTCCTGGACGCTCTGAACGGGCTCCTTGTCCATGGCGTATTGCGAGAGAGCGGTTCCCGACATGGCCACCACGCCGTGAACATCGCCAGCACTCCGCGACGTCGGGGACATCGATAGATACATCGCACTGGCTGCCCCGGATCCGTGGCCAATGGCCTGCACCTGCTTGGGATTGCCTCCGAAGTAGGAGATGTAATCGGTGACCCAGCGGAGAGCGGCGGCCAAGTCGAACATGGCCAGGTTTCCATCGAACTGCTTGGTGCCGTCGCCCATAATGCCGAGTGATCCCAGGCGGTACTGAGGAGCCACCACGATGGCGCCCCTTTGGGCCATGGGCGTGGCATCGTACTGGGCCGCCGAACCGTACCGATAGCCGCCCGGGTGGATCCAAACGAACACTGGCAGCCCCGTGCTCTCATCCGGCATTTGCGGCGTGTAGATGTTCAGCAGCAGGCAATCCTCGTCGCCGATAATCCGCTGGGGAAACTGCGGATGCGGTTGTATACAAGGTGCGCCATGCTTGGTGGCATTGAGGTCACCGCCGAGTCTTTTGTACACCGGCCTGGAGTATCGCAGCGGTCCAACAGGTGGCTCCGCGTAGTGCATACCCAGGAAGTTGTAGATGCCCGTGCTGGGATTCCGGAAACCCTCCACTCGAACATCGCGGTCGAAGAGTCTAGCGAAGATCACGGGATCATCGACGGGCGGCGCCTTCGACTCCTTGCCACCCACTATCCGTTTCACCCGCACGTGCGCATCCCCGCCAGACTCGCAGCTGGCCGAGATCAGCAGCGAAAGTAGCAGTGCCAACAGAGTGTTCCGCTTCAGCTGAGTTTGCATTTCGCCTCGCTCGATTGTCAACTGGGAACTGAGCTAAGTCGGATCCCCAGCTCAACTGCGAGGCCGGCTACTTGCTCAGCTCGGCGATAAATAGCAGCAGCAAGTGAAATAAAACAAAGTCTCCGAAAAAAAGCATCACAAGTGATAAAAAACAATGCGAAAGCTGCGCTGTTGCGGCCGCCTTGTTTGCGTGCCTCCAGTTGGATAACTTGGATAAGGCCATGTTTGGGGCAGCATTCTAATCACGTACTCCATGCCAGTTATAGTTCACTGAGTCACCCGGAATATGGAATTAGCCGGGCGATTGGCGGTCAACTTTTCAGCGGACAAGCACTTTGTAAAGCTGTGCGTATCCAAAGAAGTTTGAGTTATGAAATTTAATCTTTGGTTGGGTACCTAGGCATTCGAAAACCCAGAAATTCTATCTTCTTGATATGCTTTGGAATAAAATCTCAACTGCACGTCCATCAGAAAACCAGTTTGCAACCAAAGTTGTATTCAGCCTTAACAAGAATTCAACTTTGATTGATGCCTCTGCTCATTTCGCCATTTGCTTTAGGCCAATTAATCGGAGACAATTTGCTGGATTACTTTATTACTGTACTAGCAACGTGAGCCGCCCCATCTCCCCCACAAATTTCTTAGTAAAACTGGTCAGATTGGTTTTCCCATCGCATTGTTGATGCTTCCGATGTGCGCTGAAATTCAATTGCATGAGCGAAATAACAATGAGAGTTTAAAGCCGCCAGCGTTCATTGTCAGTAAATGCCACTTTTGGCCGATGGGCGAGCGGGGGCGGGCAGGGAGGGGGTAGTTGGCCATATGTGCCACAGTTTACAGCTGTGCGGCATTATCTGTTGCCAGATGAATTATGTTCTTCGCCATATTTACAGCCAAACAGCGCATGGTGGATGCTAACAAATATGATGACGCAAACGCATGTTGAGATTTCAAGTTTCTTGACCCATCCCCCAGTGCCCGGTGGAGCCAGGACCCGGATCCGTACGGGGATTAGGCCGCAGAGCGGAGTCCCAACTGGAAGGACCTGCCACATGAATCTCAATGCTGCTGTCCAGCCAGGCGGCCACGTACGTCGCTTGATTTGTCCCAGTCTCGCTTCCAGACCTCTCTTCCCTGCACCCAACACCCCTGCTCCCCATTAGCTGCACTCATTCAGGCACTGAGAAAAAATATAGAAAAATTTATCAACATTTTTAAAATAAGTCTTTTAATAGGTGGTAAGGTAACCTTTTCTACGAAGTGATAGCTAAACTCGCTGCACAAAGCTACACCTAACTTTCTGTCAGTGCACTGCCAGCCAACGTGGCGCTTTCATGTGTCGCAGACAATGGCCAAATGACATTTAAAGTTACGACAATATAATTAATTATACTTCTGGGAGTTGACGCCAGGCGAGGTCGAAGGAGCAGCCCAGAATAATTATATATGTATGAGCAGCGGCAGCTCCAGGACCTTCGGATCCCAGCCCGATTGCCCCGTGCGGCGTGCAACACTCTTGCAGCACGCAAACTTTGGCCAGATGCAGGGAACGGATACCGGATGCTGAGATACTTGCCAGCTGCCCAGGCCCAATTGCCTGGCACGCCTCGGCGCTTAACGAGATTAATCTTTTTGGCCGACCATCTAGGGCTATCTCAATCCCAACTGTCCCTGCCAGATAGAAGTCCTTAAAAAGTTATTAATCTTCGGGCCATCGAGTAAATATTTTGCCTTTAATTGAGTTTAAATGCACCCACTATCAAAGTGATTTGCATAAAGCCGACATTGTGAAACGGGTTTTGATTTACTGCCCACAAAGTGAAGAGTAAACTTGGTATTGCAAACTTTTGCTGCACGGTAGATTGCATTTTAGTTACTTCAAGATAGACACGCATAGTGATGGATTAGAAAAGATTACTTAGACTCAGAGACTCAATTGCTTGGTATTTCATATTTATTGTTAGCAAACATTTCATTTCATCATTACTCTTCGGGTCTCGAAGTATTAATTATGTTTCTTATCATTTATGCGGCCAACACGTTTCGCCAGCCTAATTTATCTTAATTTTTTTCGTTGCTTTACGTTTTCGTTGTGTGCCACACGCAACGCAACTAGGATTTTTCCACCCCCCTTTTCGAGCCCGCCAAGAACCTGTGCATGTGCGTGTGCCACGCCCATAAGTGCGTGGTGGGCGTTCGTGGAAATGAACGGCAGCTTCCCAGCTGCTGCTGATGCGATTTTGATGTGCAAAATATTAATTATAAAACAATAATTGAATTGTGCTCTTGCTCTTGGCAGCTGAGTGAGCGTCGAAAGGTGAGCGATTTTCCTCGCCCCGGAAAATCCAGCACACACACACACACACACACCCACACCCACACACGCCAAAAGTTCATTATGATAGACCGATTTTTCTTTGGCATCTGGCGGCGTTTGTCGGAGGAAAACAAATTAGTTTGCCCTGATTGCAGTTTAATAGGATAGCACGGAGTTTCATAAGTGGGATTTATCAGGTGGCTAAGCTGGATATTGTGCGCAGAAAAGGAAATTAATTGCTTTCATAATCATACGAAAGCATTGGCCATAAAAACTACGTGTAACTACGTGTATGTGCGTGTATGTAAGCCAAATAGCTCGATCGATCTTTTAAAGAACCATTCCACTTATCGCGCAGCACTTTTCCCATTTGAATAAACATTTTTTGCCACTGCGTGAAATCTTTAAATTATTTCCCGAGCCCAACTCCGCCACTCGCATGTTTTTTGTCCCCAGTCAACTATAAAAAGGCACGGGAGCGTAAATAATACAACAAGAATATATGCACATAATAATAAATAAATATGAAAATATGGCATCCAATGGGCCACCGACCCACTCTGCTTACAAAGAAAACAATGCGATGCGGAAGGCCGTGGAAAAAAAGAAGGGAAGAATCGAAAACAAAACAGAGTTAAACCCAATACATTAATGGTATTTGCATTTGTACTGATTTTATTTGGTTTTTATTGAATTGATAAAATCACAACGGCCAGGCGAAGCCAGCGAGGACTCACTCCTGTTCTCGTTCTTGCTCTCGTCCTGTTTTCCACCTCTCCCTCCCCCTCCTCCCTCCTCCCTCCTCCAGCTGCCAATTTGATATTCCGATTGCAATTTATGTGCGCCCCCAGCACACACACACACACTCACACACCCACACTCGCACAAGCGGCTTACATGTGGCAAGCTTCACTGTGATTCTTTCCCCCACTGCACATCCACATCAATTGAAGCTTTGTGTTTAAACATCTGCAATATGCTGCGTGTTCCGGGTAGCTGAAATCACGGGATGGGTCGAAAATGTTTCGGGATCAGACTGCAGTCGGTCCTTGAATGGTCTGCTGGGGTTGCTTGGGGTCTGGGGATTCCTGGCTGGGATTGCCGGGGCGTTCGTGTGTGCTCAGCCTGACTTACAGTTGTGGGTCTCTGGGAGCTGCAGTCGTGCCGCCATTCAAGTAGACGAACTTTAATGACATAATCGGAAATGTGCGGGGTAGCACTGTTTAGTTTTTTACTGCATAGTTAGGCACTTTGAATATCTATGAAAAATACAATAATACATTGTTGCCCCAAGGATTGCGCTCACGATTCCATCGCCAAGGATGCCTGTGCCACGCGAAACGCGTGTTTATTTGGCACCACAAATGCGTTTCCTCTCCTGCGGATGGGAGTGGGTCAGGGTGGTTGGCTTGGGTGGTTGGTCTGGGTGGTGCAGCTCGGATCGGCTGGGTTTCCGGGTTGGTTTGGCTCGGTTTGGTTTGGTTCGGTTCGGTTCGGTTTGGTTTGGACTGTGGCAGCAACGTCAGCAGCGCTGCGGTTGTCGCTTAATGGAATTCCGCTCTTGCATTAAATGTGACACACAGAGAAGCTGCCAATCGGAATGCCACCCACCCACAGGAGCAACCAGCCACCCAGCCATCCAACCACCCAACCTCCCAGCTATCCTATCCACCCAATAGACAGTGACAGTTGCCGTTAGCAGTCGCAGTTAACTGTTGCGAGTTGTCCTGCGGTTTGGCTTGTTTAAGTGTTAAATTAACGTTTTAACAGTTTCGATTATTCCGCCAGTTAATTTTTAATGTTTTCCGCTCGAAACCGAACAAATTTGGCCTCCCGCCAGGCAATACATTTCCACAGATATCCCCGGGCCATGTACATTTTCATTAGTTTAATTAAAATTGTATTCATGCTCGTGTGTGCGTGGCTGTGTGTCCTTGGAATTTCCTTTGCAGTTTCCTTTTCAAATTGAACCGCAAAACTTTTGGCCGTAGCATCCGTGGCAGGACAAAGGATTATGCCACTGGTGGCGTCCTGTGAGCTGCACTCCAGTCTTGGCCTTCCTGCCCGCAAAACTTTTGCCGCACGCATTCATTTCAATTTGCCTTTGTTTTGTCCATCTTCGGCCATTCGGCCATTCGGCCAGCTTCCCTCTGCTCCTTGCCAGCATGTCCTTCCATGGCCATTGACAGGCTGCTAGCCACACATCACCCCGTCCCCGCCCCCTGACATATCCTTTGTGGCTAGTTTTGTGAGGACGGCAGTGCCGGGGCAAAACTAAAAATAAATGTTGCTCGAACGCATGGCCACAGAAATTATTGTGGTTTCCATCGAACGGCCGAGGGCAAGTCCTTGCCAAAGGACATTAAGCATTGATGCCAGCCCAAATGTGGCACTGGATGAGCAAGAGCGGAAATAGTGGACGCGCAGAGTTATCGCATTAGAACTTGTGTTTGCCGCCATTAAGCCGCTTAAAAGTTTTACAAATCAAAAGGGTGGGCTAAGTAGCGCTGTTAAATATGAGAAAATTCAATTAGGAAATTTCCAATGGTACATTTATTTGTGCAACTCACGAATAATTTTATGTGTAGAATATCCTGTCATAACGCTCTCATCACAATCACAATCTCAACTTATCCATCACCACAGGACATTATCGTTAAGGACACTGACCCACTCGAGATAAATGGCGCCGATGATGGAATCCGAACGGAACCACCTACCCACCCGCATCACCAGCCTAATTTACTCATTAGACAATGTCAAGGAAAAGAAAAACCTCTGATCCTGAAGGAAAAAATCCGGGATTTGGGTGAAATGCTAAATGGGCGACACTTACACATTCGTTACCCGGGTCCGAGCCCAATTTGTAGACAAACAAATTACACGACGGATTTGCAGCAAATTACGCGCAATTTTTCTAAACTTTCCATTCAAATCCGGACAAACAAAACAGCCCTTCCAGTTGAACGTATTTCGGGATGTGTACATATGTCCTGTGAAATCTAATTTAATCAAAGGCCAAACAAGGGCAGCCATCAAAGGGCAGCCATTCACGACCAGCACGAATCAATCTCTACGTTGCAGGCCAGAAATCCCCAAAAGGCAGATTCTTCTTCGGCCAGAAAGCAAAAAAAGAAAAAAAGGACTACTGAGGGCGTGCTCCAACAGGAATTGATTAAAGCGAAAAGGGGGCTGATGTGCGTTCGGCACTATGCAGGCCAGTGTCCTGCCGTCCGGTGTCCTTCGTCCTTTTTTACGCTCCTGATTGTCTGACCGTAACTTGTTTGCTCGCCTTTAATTTCATTTGCGCGCGGCATCTCCCAAAGTCCTTTGCCGTCTTCGATGCGCCGGCTTCATGCCCCTTTGTCCTGCGCCAGGACCTCCCCTTCGCTGTTCCATTCCTAGTCCGCCTTTCATTTACATGCTCGAATTGTCATTGTAGCGTTTAGCCATTTTATTGTCCTCCTTTGGCCCAGTGATATATGCGCATATGCTAAGGGGCGTGGTGGGGGATTCTGCCGCCCACCTCCCCTTCCACTTCCAACGAACTTTGACCCTGGGCACCAAGGGTTGTCCCGATAAGAAGGACTTTTCCTTTGATTTGGCAAGGGTTTGACGCATTTGCCAAAAGAGAAATGGAACTTTAATTTGCCACAGCCGATTGAATTAGGCAAGGCTGGCAGGATGGCACACAACTTCGGCAAAGAAATCACAGACTTAATGGCGAACCAGGGAATAGCAGTCCTACAACTTTAACTTTCATCGAAAGTGTTTTTGGGCATCAACAAATGCACTAGTCAACTAGTCAGCTTCGACAAGTAATGAGTAAGTTTGTTGTGCTGGTAGCATTTAAAGATATTTTTAAGAATTTATGGAATTAGGTAACAAGGCTCAAAAGGCAATGAATGTAATTGAACTCTATCATCGCCTTTTTATTGTGCGCCAGATCTAAAGTCTCTGGATTGGGGGCTTCCACGTCGTCAACTGCAACAGATCCCCTGAATCCCGACTTTCGCAAACACTCCCCAGAGCAGGACAATCAAGCGGAACACGAAGAGGGCCACCGAATCGGAGTGCGGGGTGGATTTGGGGCTGCGGATGCACATGCAGAGATAGCTTAGCTCCACACACATTAACCATATCTATTAAAGTTGGAGGAGTGGGAGGAGTGGGGGTAGTGGGGCGTCTCCGGCGGCAGGCGACAATGGGCGACCCTTCAGACAGGGGATAATAAATGGCGTCGCGACAGTTTCCCTTCCGGGAAGCCAGCAGAAAAAAGTGTATGTATCGAGGAGTAGCTGAAGCCAAGAAAGGTTCGTGCCGGGAACTCGGGGGAGTGGCGGATATAGCACCTGGGTCCACTCTCAGAAGGCGGGCACGCCACATAAATTCCAATGGTTCGCTTGCTTTCGGGCGCTTACAAGTTTGGCAAATTTGTGAAAATTACTTTTTGTTTATTGCGCCGAAAGCAGACGGCAAGGCGCTAAGCTTGGAGCTAAGGCCAAGGAAATGGAGAGTCCTGCTGGAGGACGACGTGCCCGGCCCCTTAATCTTAGCCATTAACATTGAGTTGTACTCGCAGCTTTTTTTGTGGCTACTGGCGTTGTTGTTTTAATAATTTGCTCCTTAAAGCTCCACCTACACATGGCTCGTAAGTATCGCTCTGCGTTGTCCTCGACCTTTTTTGTTTTTTTTTTGGAGCGGGGGTTGCGGCGAACAATTGTTGTTTTCACACCATAATCATAAAAGGTACAAGCATAATTATTATTTTTATGTCCCTGCCACTTATTGTAAAGCAGCAAATTGCCTGGCCACACATAAAACTCCGCCCGGAACGGATCCTGCGTGGGAGTTGTCCTTTATGAAGAGCCAGACACTCGCAGGAAGGCATGGACTCCGGGCTTCCGTGGACTCCGAGTGGTACGTTGTTATAGGAATAGGGACCGGCAAGTTGGCTGGCGCAAATTGTAATTTTGGCCCTGTCCTCACTGGCTAACTAATGTCCTCGCCCGGCGCTTCCTCCTCTCAGTTAGTGAATATTTATGATTGCCGGCCCGAGAGGAAGCGGAAGAACACAAGAGCATCCTCCGAACTCTTTCCTTTCCTTTGTTCCATAGTCCTCAGTCCTCAGGCTCTATTTTCGGGCAGTTCTCGGTCCTCCTGAGAGGTTTATGGCTCAACTAAATCATACCAGATATGAATGAGGCAACTATGCTGGCGAATTTATTTTTGCAAGAGCGGCGATGAGGAAACTAATTTCGCCCATATTAAAAGCAGAGATGGTATAGGGTAAAGGGGAATCAGTTTAAATATGTTTCGCATTTAACAATTTACTGTACCTAAAACGTATATCTTTAAGAAATGGAACGGTCGCATAAATTACTGCCCCACGAAATGCCAATATCATTGCATCAAGTTTCTTTTCCACTCAAAGGATAAACAAACTGCGCACTCTTTTCACCACCAAGAACATTGCCTCACCCCACTTGGGGCTTAGGAAATCATTCAATTGTGCAGGTAAATGGACTGCAAGCGACAGTCCAAGACCTCCGACCCCAGTCAGACCCATAAAAAAGGGTTAAGAGTCCTGAAATGTTTCACATACAATTGCACAAACATCGCAGCCAAAAAAATAAAGCCCCTCTATTGTAAGGAAAGAAAAAAAGTAGGAAAAAAGGCGAAAGTATCGAGGGTACGCAAAAAGGGTGGCCACGTCGTGGTCAGACTTAATCACTTTTATCCGGACAGGCCTTCGATGAATCGTAATCCTTTTAAATGCCCCTCTCGGGCAGATTTATTAGCTGCACGTGATAGTGGTCGCCTTCGACAGAAAAAATGGCCACGAAAATCATCAAAATCCACGCCCCGAGCTCTTTTAATGCTAATTTATGGACGGGCTGAGTTCGCATGAGGAGCACAACTTATTCATGAGCTGCCTGAAATATGGCTCCATTTAAACCTGTGTATATAAATGTGTGCTTCCTTTGCTGCATTTTGCAAATCGTTGGGGAATCACATACTACACTTTGCTGGCCCGTGCGGCCGCGTCAGCGGAAAAACCATTTTAATTAGTGAAAGCCCCCTGCCGCCAACGTTGCGTATACATAATATTTAATCTGAACTGGCCGAAGTTTCGCTGCTAGTTTGGACGAGTCAGTATGAATACTAAGAAAAAAGGCTTAATAATAAATGTATTACATTGAGATATGTTTTAAAAATTTTAAAAAGTATATTAAAATAAGATAGAAAGCCGATTTTTGAAGAATTGCGCCAGAAACATTTAGAGGTATGCCACTTCAAAATCCGATTAAGATAAGCTGAGTCAGAAAATTTACAAAAAAACTGAAAAAAAATTAATTTTTAAATTTGAATGCAGATTTTTAGAGAATTGCGCCAGAAACATTTAGAGGTATGCCACTGCAAAATCCGATCAAGATAAGTTGAGTTATGGAGTATAGAACTTTAGCCTTAGGACAATTTTCTTGAGTTTCTACAACTATACATCAAAAAATTTACAAAAAAAACTGAAAAAAAATTAATTTTTAAATTTAAATGCAGATGTTTAGAGAATTGCGCCAGAAACATTTAGAGGTATGCCACTGCAAAATCCGATCAAGATAAGTTGAGTTATGGAGTATAGAACTTCAGCCTTAGGACATTTCTCAATTTTCTTGAATTTCAACAACATCATACATCAGAAAATTTACAAAAAAACTGAAAAAAAATTAATTTTTAAATTTGAATGCAGATTTTTAGAGAATTGCACCAGAAACATTTAGAGGTATGCCACTTCAAAATCCGATTAAGATAAGTTGAGTTATGGAGTATAGAACTGCAGCCTTAGGACATTTCTCAATTTTCTTGAGTTTCTACAACTCATACATCAAAAAATTTACAAAAAAAAACTGAAAAAAAATTAATTTTTAAATTTGAATGCAGAATTTTAGAGAATTGCGCCAGAAACATTTAGAGGTATGCCACTGCAAAATCCGATTAAGATTAGTTGAATTATGGAGTATAGAACTTCAGCCTTAGGACATTTCTCAATTTTCTTGAGTTTCTACAAGTCATACATCAAAAAATGTACAAAAAAAACTGAAAAAAAATTAATTTTTAAATTTGAATGCAGATTTTTAGAGAATTGCGCCAGAAACATTTAGAGGTATGCCACTTCAAAATTCGATTAAGTAAAGTTGAGTTATGGAGTTTTGAACTTCAGTCTTGGGACATTTTTCAATTTTCTTGAATTTCAACAACATCATACATCAGAAAATTTACAAAAAAACTGAAAAAAAATTAATTTTTAAATTTGAATGCAGATTTTTAGAGAATTGCACCAGAAACATTTAGAGGTATGCCACTTCAAAATCCGATTAAGATAAGTTGAGTTATGGAGTATAGAACTTCAGCCTTAGGACATTTCTCAATTTTCTTGAGTTTCTACAACTCATACATTAAAAAATTTACAAAAAAAACTGAAAAAAAATTAATTTTTAAATTTGAATGCAGATTTTTAGAGAATTGCACCAGAAACATTTAGAGGTATGCCACTTCAAAATCCGATTAAGATAAGTTGAGTTATGGAGTATAGAACTGCAGCCTTAGGACATTTCTCAATTTTCTTGAGTTTCTACAACTCATACATCAAAAAATTTACAAAAAAAAACTGAAAAAAAATTAATTTTTAAATTTGAATGCAGAATTTTAGAGAATTGCGCCAGAAACATTTAGAGGTATGCCACTGCAAAATCCGATTAAGATTAGTTGAATTATGGAGTATAGAACTTCAGCCTTAGGACATTTCTCAATTTTCTTGAGTTTCTACAAGTCATACATCAAAAAATGTACAAAAAAAACTGAAAAAAAATTAATTTTTAAATTTGAATGCAGATTTTTAGAGAATTGCGCCAGAAACATTTAGAGGTATGCCACTTCAAAATTCGATTAAGTAAAGTTGAGTTATGGAGTTTTGAACTTCAGTCTTGGGACATTTTTCAATTTTCTTGAATTTCAACAACATCATACATCAGAAAATTTACAAAAAAACTGAAAAAAAATTAATTTTTAAATTTGAATGCAGATTTTTAGAGAATTGCACCAGAAACATTTAGAGGTATGCCACTTCAAAATCCGATTAAGATAAGTTGAGTTATGGAGTATAGAACTTCAGCCTTAGGACATTTCTCAATTTTCTTGAGTTTCTACAACTCATACATTAAAAAATTTACAAAAAAAACTGAAAAAAAATTAATTTTTAAATTTGAATGCAGATTTTTAGAGAATTGCACCAGAAACATTTAGAGGTATGCCACTTCAAAATCCGATTAAGATTAGTTGAGTTATGGAGTATAGAACTTCAGCCTTAGGACATTTCTCAATTTTCTTGAGTTTCTACAACTCATACATCAAAAAATTACAAAAAAAACTGAAAAAAAATTAATTTTTAAATTTGAATGCAGATTTTTAGAGAATTGCGCCAGAAACATTTAGAGGTATGCCACTGCAAAATCCGATCAAGATAAGTTGAGTTATGGAGTATAGAACTTCAGCCTTAGGACATTTCTCAATTTTCTTGAGTTTCTACAACATCATACATCAAAAAATTTACAAAAAAAACTAAACAAAATTAATTTTTAAATTTGAATGCAGATTTTTAGAGAATTGCGCCAGAAACATTTAGAGGTATGCCACTGCAAAATCCGATTAAGATAAGTTGAGTTATGGAGTATAGAACTTCAGCCTTAGGACATTTCTCAATTTTCTTGAGTTTCTACAAGTCATACATCAAAAAATTTACAAAAAAAAAACTGAAAAAAAATTAATTTTTAAATTTGAATGCAGATTTTTAGAGAATTGCGCCAGAAACATTTAGAGGTATGCCACTTCAAAATCCGATCAAGATATGTTGAGTTATGGAGTATAGAACTTCAGCCTTAGGACATTTCTCAATTTTCTTGAATTTCAACAACATCATACATCAGAAAATTTACAAAAAAACTGAAAAAAAAATTAAGTTTTAAATTTGAATGCATATGTTTAGAGAATTGCGCCAGAAACATTTAGAGGTATGCTACTTCAAAATCCGATTATGATTAGTTGAGTTATGGAGTATAGAACTTCAGCCTTAGGACATTTCTCAATTTTCTTGAGTTTCTACAACATCAGAAAATTTACAAAAAAAACTGAAAAAAAATTAATTTTTAAATTTGAATGCAGATTTTTAGAGAATTGCGCCAGAAACATTTAGAGGTATGCCACTGCAAAATCCGATCAAGATAAGTTGAGTTATGGAGTATAGAACTTCAGCCTTAGGACAATTTTCTTGAGTTTCTACAACTCATACATCAAAAAATTTACAAAAAAAACTGAAAAAAAACTAATTTTTAAATTTAAATGCAGATGTTTAGAGAATTGCGCCAGAAACATTTAGAGGTATGCCACTGCAAAATCCGATCAAGATAAGTTGAGTTATGGAGTATAGAACTTCAGCCTTAGGACATTTCTCAATTTTCTTGAATTTCAACAACATCATACATCAGAAAATTTACAAAAAAACTGAAAAAAAATTAATTTTTAAATTTGAATGCAGATTTTTAGAGAATTGCGCCAGAAACATTTAGAGGTATGCTACTTCAAAATCCGATTAAGATTAGTTGAGTTATGGAGTATAGAACTTCAGCGTTAGGACAATTTTCTTGAGTTTCTACAACTCATACATCAAAAAATTTACAAAAAAACTGAAAAAAAATTAATTTTTAAATTTGAATGCAGATTTTTAGAGAATTGCGCCAGAAACATTTAGAGGTATGCCACTGCAAAATCCGATTAAGATTAGTTGAGTTATGGAGTATAGAACTTCAGCCTTAGGACATTTCTCAATTTTCTTGAGTTTCTACAAGTCATACATCAAAAAATGTACAAAAAAAACTGAAAAAAAATTAATTTTTAAATTTGAATGCAGATTTTTAGAGAATTGCGCCAGAAACATTTAGAGGTATGCCACTTCAAAATCCGATTAAAATAAGTTGAGTTATGGAGTATAGAACTGCAGCCTTAGGACATTTCTCAATTTTCTTGAGTTTCTACAACTCATACATCAAAAAATTTACAAAAAAAAACTGAAAAAAAATTAATTTTTAAATTTGAATGCAGAATTTTAGAGAATTGCGCCAGAAACATTTAGAGGTATGCCACTGCAAAATCCGATTAAGATTAGTTGAGTTATGGAGTATAGAACTTCAGCCTTAGGACATTTCTCAATTTTCTTGAGTTTCTACAAGTCATACATCAAAAAATGTACAAAAAAAACTGAAAAAAAATTAATTTTTAAATTTGAATGCAGATTTTTAGAGAATTGCGCCAGAAACATTTAGAGGTATGCCACTTCAAAATCCGATTAAGTAAAGTTGAGTTATGGAGTTTTGAACTTCAGTCTTGGGACATTTTTCAATTTTCTTGAATTTCAACAACATCATACATCAGAAAATTTACAAAAAAACTGAAAAAAAATTAATTTTTAAATTTGAATGCAGATTTTTAGAGAATTGCACCAGAAACATTTAGAGGTATGCCACTTCAAAATCCGATTAAGATTAGTTGAGTTATGGAGTATAGAACTTCAGCCTTAGGACATTTCTCAATTTTCTTGAGTTTCTACAACTCATACATCAAAAAATTACAAAAAAAACTGAAAAAAAATTAATTTTTAAATTTGAATGCAGATTTTTAGAGAATTGCGCCAGAAACATTTAGAGGTATGCCACTGCAAAATCCGATTAAGATAAGTTGAGTTATGGAGTATAGAACTTCAGCCTTAGGACATTTCTCAATTTTCTTGAGTTTCTACAACATCATACATCAGAAAATTTACAAAAAAAACTGAAAAAAATTAATTTTTAAATTTGAATGCAGATTTTTAGAGAATTGCGCCAGAAACATTTAGAGGTATGCCACGGCAAAATCCGATCAAGATAAGTTGAGTTATGGAGTATAGAACTTCAGCCTTAGGACATTTCTCAATTTTCTTGAGTTTCTACAACATCATACATCAGAAAATTTACAAAAAAAACTGAAAAAAATTAATTTTTAAATTTGAATGCAGATTTTTAGAGAATTGCGCCAGAAACATTTAGAGGTATGCCACTGCAAAATCCGATCAAGATAAGTTGAGTTATGGAGTATAGAACTTCAGCCTTAGGACATTTCTCAATTTTCTTGAATTTCAACAACATCATACATCAGAAAATTTACAAAAAAACTGAAAAAAAATTAAGTTTTAAATTTGAATGCAGATGTTTAGAGAATTGCGCCAGAAACATTTAGAGGTATGCTACTTCAAAATCCGATTATGATTAGTTGAGTTATGGAGTGTAGAACTTCAGCCTTAGGACATTTCTCAATTTTCTTGAGTTTCTACAACATCATACATCAGAAAATTTACAAAAAAAACTGAAAAAAAATTAATTTTTAAATTTGAATGCAGATTTTTAGAGAATTGCGCCAGAAACATTTAGAGGTATGCCACTGCAAAATCCGATCAAGATAAGTTGAGTTATGGAGTATAGAACTTCAGCCTTAGGACAATTTTCTTGAGTTTCTACAACTCATACATCAAAAAATTACAAAAAAAACTGAAAAAAAATTAATTTTTAAATTTGAATGCAGATTTTTAGAGAATTGCGCCAGAAACATTTAGAGGTATGCCACTGCAAAATCCGATCAAGATAAGTTGAGTTATGGAGTATAGAACTTCAGCCTTAGGACATTTCTCAATTTTCTTGAATTTCAACAACATCATACATCAGAAAATTTACAAAAAAACTGAAAAAAAATTAAGTTTTAAATTTGAATGCAGATGTTTAGAGAATTGCGCCAGAAACATCTAGAGGTATGCTACTTCAAAATCCGATTATGATTAGTTGAGTTATGGAGTATAGAACTTCAGCCTTAGGACAATTTTCTTGAGTTTCTACAACTCATACATCAAAAAATTACAAAAAAAACTGAAAAAAAATTAATTTTTAAATTTGAATGCAGATTTTTAGAGAATTGCGCCAGAAACATTTAGAGGTATGCCACTGCAAAATCCGATCAAGATAAGTTGAGTTATGGAGTATAGAACTTCAGCCTTAGGACATTTCTCAATTTTCTTGAATTTCAACAACATCATACATCAGAAAATTTACAAAAAAAACTGAAAAAAATTAATTTTTAAATTTGAATGCAGATTTTTAGAGAATTGCGCCAGAAACATTTAGAGGTATGCCACTGCAAAATCCGATCAAGATAAGTTGAGTTATGGAGTATAGAACTTCAGCCTTAGGACATTTCTCAATTTTCTTGAATTTCAACAACATCATACATCAGAAAATTTACAAAAAAACTGAAAAAAAATTAAGTTTTAAATTTGAATGCAGATGTTTAGAGAATTGCGCCAGAAACATTTAGAGGTATGCTACTTCAAAATCCGATTATGATTAGTTGAGTTATGGAGTATAGAACTTCAGCCTTAGGACATTTCTCAATTTTCTTGAGTTTCTACAACATCATACATCAGAAAATTTACAAAAAAAACTGAAAAAAAATTAATTTTTAAATTTGAATGCAGATTTTTAGAGAATTGCGCCAGAAACATTTAGAGGTATGCCACTGCAAAATCCGATCAAGATAAGTTGAGTTATAGAGTATAGAACTTCAGCCTTAGGACAATTTTCTTGAGTTTCTACAACTCATACATCAAAAAATTACAAAAAAAACTGAAAAAAAATTAATTTTTAAATTTGAATGCAGATTTTTAGAGAATTGCGCCAGAAACATTTAGAGGTATGTCACTTCAAAATCCGATTAAGATTAGTTGAGTTATGGAGTATAGAACTTCAGCCTTAGGACATTTCTCAATTTTCTTGAGTTTCTACAAGTCATACATCAAAAAATGTACAAAAAAAACTAAAAAAAATTAATTTTTAAATTTGAATGCAGATTTTTAGAGAATTGCGCCAGAAACATTTAGAGGTATGCCACTGCAAAATCCGATTAAGATAAGTTGAGTTATGGAGTATAGAACTTCAGCCTTAGGACATTTCTCAATTTTCTTGAGTTTCTACAAGTCATACATCAAAAAATTTACAAAAAAAAAACTGAAAAAAAATTAATTTTTAAATTTGAATGCAGATTTTTAGAGAATTGCGCCAGAAACATTTAGAGGTATGCCACTTCAAAATCCGATTATGATTAGTTGAGTTATGGAGTATAGAACTTCAGCCTTAGGACATTTCTCAATTTTCTTGAGTTTCTACAACATCATACATCAGAAAATTTACAAAAAAAACTGAAAAAAAATTAATTTTTAAATTTGAATGCAGATTTTTAGAGAATTGCGCCAGAAACATTTAGAGGTACGCCACTGCAAAATCCGATCAAGATAAGTTGAGTTATGGAGTATAGAACTTCAGCCTTAGGACAATTTTCTTGAGTTTCTACAACTCATACATCAAAAAATTTACAAAAAAAACTGAAAAAAAATTAATTTTTAAATTTAAATGCAGATGTTTAGAGAATTGCGCCAGAAACATTTAGAGGTATGTCACTTCAAGATCCGATTAGGATTAGTTGAGTTATGGAGTATAGAACTTCAGCCTTAGGACATTTCTCAATTTTCTTGAGTTTCTACAAGTCATACATCAAAAAATTTACAAAAAAAAACTAAAAAAAATTAATTTTTAAATTTGAATGCAGATTTTTAGAGAATTGCGCCAGAAACATTTAGAGGTATGCCACTTCAAAATCCGATTAAGATAAGTTGAGTTATGGAGTATAGAACTTCAGCCTTAGGACATTTCTCAATTTTCTTGAGTTTCTACAACTCATACATCAAAAAATTTACAAAAAAAAACTGAAAAAAAATTAATTTTTAAATTTGAATGCAGAATTTTAGAGAATTGCGCCAGAAACATTTAGAGGTATGCCACTGCAAAATCCGATTAAGATTAGTTGAGTTATGGAGTATAGAACTTCAGCCTTAGGACATTTCTCAATTTTCTTGAGTTTCTACAAGTCATACATCAAAAAATTACAAAAAAAACTGAAAAAAAATTAATTTTTAAATTTAAATGCAGATGCTTAGAGAATTGCGCCAGAAACATTTAGAGGTATGTCACTTCAAAATCCGATTAAGATTAGTTGAGTTATGGAGTATAGAACTTCAGCCTTAGGACATTTCTCAATTTTCTTGAGTTTCTACAAGTCATACATCAAAAAATTTACAAAAAAAAACTAAAAAAAATTAATTTTTAAATTTGAATGCAGATTTTTAGAGAATTGCGCCAGAAACATTTAGAGGTATGCCACTGCAAAATCCGATTAAGATTAGTTGAGTTATGGAGTATAGAACTTCAGCCTTAGGACATTTCTCAATTTTCTTGAGTTTCTACAAGTCATACATCAAAAAATGTACAAAAAAATCTGAAAAAAAATTAATTTTTAAATTTGAATGCAGATTTTTAGAGAATTGCGCCAGAAACATTTAGAGGTATGCCACTGCAAAATCCGATTAAGATAAGTTGAGTTATGGAGTATAGAACTTCAGCCTTAGGACATTTCTCAATTTTCTTGAGTTTCTACAAGTCATACATCAAAAAATTTACAAAAAAAAAACTGAAAAAAAATTAATTTTTAAATTTGAATGCAGATTTTTAGAGAATTGCGCCAGAAACATTTAGAGGTATGCCACTTCAAAATCCGATCAAGATAAGTTGAGTTATGGAGTATAGAACTTCAGCCTTAGGACATTTCTCAATTTTCTTGAATTTCAACAACATCATACATCAGAAAATTTACAAAAAAACTGAAAAAAAATTAAGTTTTAAATTTGAATGCAGATGTTTAGAGAATTGCGCCAGAAACATTTAGAGGTATGCTACTTCAAAATCCGATTATGATTAGTTGAGTTATGGAGTATAGAACTTCAGCCTTAGGACATTTCTCAATTTTATTGAGTTTCTACAACATCATACATCAGAAAATTTACAAAAAAAACTGAAAAAAAATTAATTTTTAAATTTGAATGCAGATTTTTAGAGAATTGCGCCAGAAACATTTAGAGGTATGCCACTGCAAAATCCGATCAAGATAAGTTGAGTTATGGATTATAGAACTTCAGCTTTGGACAATTTTCTTGAGTTTCTACAACTCATACATCAAAAAATTTACAAAAAAAACTGAAAAAAAATTGATTTTTAAATTTAAATGCAGATGTTTAGAGAATTGCGCCAGAAACATTTAGAGGTATGTCACTTCAAAATCCGATTAAGATTAGTTGAGTTATGGAGTATAGAACTTCAGCCTTAGGACATTTCTCAATTTTCTTGAGTTTCTACAAGTCATACATCAAAAAATTTACAAAAAAAAACTAAAAAAAATTAATTTTTAAATTTGAATGCAGATTTTTAGAGAATTGCGCCAGAAACATTTAGAGGTATGCCACTTCAAAATCCGATTAAGATAAGTTGAGTTATGGAGTATAGAACTTCAGCCTTAGGACATTTCTCAATTTTCTTGAGTTTCTACAAGTCATACATCAAAAAATGTACAAAAAAAACTGAAAAAAAATTAATTTTTAAATTTGAATGCAGATTTTTAGAGAATTGCGCCAGAAACATTTAGAGGTATGCCACTGCAAAATCCGATTAAGATAAGTTGAGTTATGGAGTATAGAACTTCAGCCTTAGGACATTTCTCAATTTTCTTGAGTTTCTACAAGTCATACATCAAAAAATTTACAAAAAAAAAACTGAAAAAAAATTAATTTTTAAATTTGAATGCAGATTTTTAGAGAATTGCGCCAGAAACATTTAGAGGTATGCCACTTCAAAATCCGATTAAGATAAGTTGAGTTATGGAGTATAGAACTTCAGCCTTAGGACATTTCTCAATTTTCTTGAGTTTCTACAACTCATACATCAAAAAATTTACAAAAAAACTGAAAAAAATTAATTTTTAAATTTAAATGCAGATGTTTAGAGAATTGCGCCAGAAACATTTAGAGATATGCCACTTCAAAATCCGATTAAGATTAGTTGAGTTATGGAGTATAGAACTTCAGCCTTAGGACATTTCTCAATTTTCTTGAGTTTCTACAAGTCATACATCAAAATATTTACAAAAAAAACTGAAAAAAAATTAATTTTTAAATTTGAATGCAGAATTTTAGACAATTGCGCCAGAAACATTTAGAGGTATGCCACTACAAAATCCGATTAAGATTAGTTGAGTTATGGAGTATAGAACTTCAGCCTTAGGACATTTCTCAATTTTCTTGAGTTTCTACAAGTCATACATCAAAAAATGTACAACAAAAACTGAAAAAAAATTAATTTTTAAATTTGAATGCAGATTTTTAGAGAATTGCGCCAGAAACATTTAGAGGTATGCCACTGCAAAATCCGATTAAGATAAGTTGAGTTATGGAGTATAGAACTTCAGCCTTAGGACATTTCTCAATTTTCTTGAGTTTCTACATACATCAAAAAATTTACAAAAAAAAACTGAAAAAAAATTAATTTTTAAATTTGAATGCAGATTTTTAGAGAATTGCGCCAGAAACATTTAGAGGTATGCCACTGCAAAATCCGATTAAGATAAGTTGAGTTATGGAGTATAGAACTTCAGCCTTAGGACATTTCTCAATTTTCTTGAATTTCAACAACATCATACATCAGAAAAAAAATTAAGTTTTAAATTTGAATGCAGATTTTTAGAGAATTGCGCCAGAAACATTTAGAGGTATGCCACTTCAAAATCCGATTAAGATTAGTTGAGTTATGGAGTATAGAACTTCAGCCTTAGGACATTTCTCAATTTTCTTGAGTTTCTACAACTCATACATCAAAAAATTTACAAAAAAAAACTGAAAAAAAATTAATTTTTAAATTTGAATGCAGAATTTTAGAGAATTGCGCCAGAAACATTTAGAGGTATGCCACTGCAAAATCCGATCAAGATAAGTTGAGTTATGGAGTATAGAACTTCAGCCTTAGGACAATTTTCTTGAGTTTCTACAACTCATACATCAAAAAATTTACAAAAAAAACTGAAAAAAAATTAATTTTTAAATTTAAATGCAGATGTTTAGAGAATTGCGCCAGAAACATTTAGAGGTATGCTACTGCAAAATCCGATCAAGATAAGTTGAGTTATGGAGTATAGAACTTCAGCCATAGGACATTTTTTAAGTTTGAGTTTGAGTTTCTACAACATCATACATCAGAAAATGTACAAAAAAAACTGAAAAAAATGAATTTTTAAATTTGAATGCAGATTTTTAGAAAATTGCGCCAGAAACATTTAGAGGTATGCCACTTAAAAATCCGATTAAGATAAGTTGAGTTATGGAGTATAGAACTTCAGCCATAGGACATTTCTCAATTTTCTTGAATTTCAACAACATCATACATCAGAAAATGTACAAAAAAAACTGAAAAAAATTAATTTTTAAATTTGAATGCAGATTTTTAGAGAATTGCGGCAGAAACATTTAGAGGTATGCCACTTAAAAATCCGATTAAGATAAGTTGAGTTATGGAGTATAGAACTTCAGCCATAGGACATTTTTTAAGTTTGAGTTTGAGTTTCTACAACATCATACATCAGAAAATGTACAAAAAAAACTGAAAAAAATGAATATTTAAATTTGAATGCAGATTTTTAGAAAATTGCGCCAGAAACATTTAGAGGTATGCCACTTCAAAATCCGATTAAGATAAGTTGAGTTATGGAGTTTAGAACTTCAGTCTTGGGACATTTTTCAATTTTCTTGAATTTCAACAAAAAAAAATATAGAATGCATAGTCGAGTTCCCCGATTATCAGATACCCGTTACTCAGCTAGTGGAAGTGCGGAATATCGGTAAAAATTGCGAATAAAATTAAGAAATGGATAATAAAATTATTTAAAAGTGTGGGCGTTACTTAATTATTAATATGTTATTTTGAATAAAAAAATGTTTATTACGTTTTCTTAATGATAAAACTCAAAGTCAAAACTAAAACTTATTACTATAACCCTACAAATTTCGATAGATAAGAAGAGTATGATGCAAAAAATCCACTAAAATGATGGCAAAACTTTTCAACAGTTTTGAAACAATAAAAAGCAAATGGCGCAATGGATAGAACTTGCCACCGATGTGCCACGCCCCCCGTTCCGTGCGCCCCCGATTGTGTGTGGCGGGAACCGCACATTAGTAGTTAGTGCAAGCAGGCGGTGTTCTAACTTTTGAATAAATACAATAAGAGGCGGGCTTCTCCCTGGGCGCCACTTTAGACAATGAAGCGTATAATGCTAAATATCGCTCTCCAACCGCATCCAGCTGACGTCCTTCGTCCTTCGTCCTTCGTCCTTCGTCCTTCGTCCTTCGTCCTTCGTCCTGCCCGCGTTTATGGTGTCTCCTGCTCGAACTATGCTGAATAATTTTGTACGCTGCGCGGTTTGGCAACAATTGCTTTCATTACCGAGCATTTTTTGTTCGACTGGAGCTGGAGGAGATGGGCAATGGAGCTGGGTGGAGCTGGCGACTTGGGGGCTGGGGCAGGAGAGTGGTTGGCTCCACCTTGGGAAACCCCTTGATGTTGTTACATCTACTCCTGCTGCTGCGGTTTCCGCTGCGGCGTTGTTTGTGCTTGTGTACTTCGAATTTGGTATCCTGCGGCCGCAGATACATTATCCAAAATTTGCATAAAATAAATAAATTAAATATGCCAGACATGCGGTGCGCCGTTGGTCGCCTGGAACAGCCAGCGTTGCTGGCCTGGTCGAGTGCACAGTGAGGAATTAGGGATTGATTCGTACAGCAATTAACTAAAACTATTTATATCTATATTTGTTCGAGAACTTCTACAAACCTGTAGAATAAATACAACAAATTGGGAATATCTCAATTTAGGCACAATTTTCCTTAGTGTAGTAGATACTGCTTCATTTCTTCACTTGGCCGTTCAAAGTTTTCATTTTATTATCACGCAGAACTAGAGGGTGGGAGTATTCCGAGGGGGCCAGCCGAGGCACTGGCCCATTGAGCAGCTGCAGCATTTCTGAAGTTGTCCAGGAGTCCGCTGGGCCGCTGGAAATGCTGTGCCTGGGAAACGTGGCAAAAAGGCATCCAGGCAGGATGCGCTACGTTGCGTTCGCTTGTCATGCTCCGTTGCGTGATTTTGCCCACCCCTCCTGTCCTCCTGTCCTCCTGTCCTCCTGTCCTTGCGACAACCACCCACCCGCTGCTGTGTGCCCCACCCACTGGGGCGCTTCATGCACGAGTTGTTGTCCTGGCTGCTGCTTTTTGGCATCCGCTGTCTCGTGGAGCACATGGCCGTAGACTGCGGCATTAACTTCATGCCGCTTCATTTTGTTGGGCATCGTTTTTTCTGACTTTTTTGGAGCTTGGGCTCCCTGAAATGGCCGCTTCAAAATTGGTTCGCTTGGTCGCCAAAGGCACTTAAATTTCCCTCCGGCGGCATTTGTTTTTGCCGCTCATGTTGATGAGGATGGTGTTTTGGCGGTGGGTTTGTTGTAGTTCAATTTGTGCGCTGCGGTTTAATGAAATTTAGTTGTTAGTTGCTGCACGTTTAGCTTTGCATAGATGTCCGCCCCCAACACTTTTTTTGTTTTTGTGTGCAAATGCACGACGAACACCCCCGAAAAACCCAACGGCCAATTTTCGAACGAATGGGCGGCCCACGGGGCGTATACGTGATGTGGAATTTGTGTATGTTAAAGGGTAATTGTTGTGGGAAATGGGTCTACTATGAAGATATGGCTTTGCCGGGGAAAATTGGTCAGAACTTGCTCTTTTGGAGCTGATTGAAAGGATTGTGATATATCAGTGGGGCACATTGCTCATACGTGCTGTGGGCCCAAAGTTAATAGCACAACATTTGGCATTGCATGTACGGGGAACGTGAGCGGAAATATCTTAGCATTTAAAACTGAAATACTATTTATATATTTTAGTTAATTTTTAAGAGATTTACGTTTACTTTTGCTTAGCTTGACATTTGCTGTTCATTTTGCATACTTTCGGGGGTTTTCTTTTCAGTTTTGTATATAAATATAAAAGTACAAGTAAAGTTTATTCAATATGAATGTAAAAAATATTTTTGTAGATATATACGTAGTAAAATATACATTCTGTTTTACTTAAATAGGTTAACAACAACGGTATGCTTATTGAAAAACACTGTTCACAGTTTATACTTGCAATTTAACTTGCTTGAGTTAAACCTAGATAACAATTATAAAATCTTTGTTTAGGGGTTGATTAAGTTCTGACGGGAAATACTAGTCGCTGGAACTAAGTCAGTAGGTTCAGTGGAGGTCTCTACCCTGGGACTTTCTGCATTGTCCTCTTTCCTTTGACGCCCTTTTAGCAGCTCCATCTCGAGGCGCCCCAATGGCACCTCAACAACAAGGTGCATGAACAGGGATACGAACAAGGTGATGCCAAAGTCCGACCAAAACCGAAGAAACTAGAAAAATATTCAACATATAAAGGGTTTGCAAGTTTCTGTTAAAATGCAGGATGTACTTACAGCGTCGTAATCTGAAAAGTGCAGACTCGTCTTGATTCGCGCTATGTGAACGGTTTCCACCAGCAGATGCCATATGTAGAGGCAGTAGGATAACTTGGAAAGCGGCTGCCAAAAGGACCAGCTCAGGAACTCATTCACAATGGGTGCCAGTCCATTCTGGCACGCCCAGATGATCCAGCACAAGGCCAACGGCCAGGCAATCCGACTGCAACACAGATAAAAAGCTCCAGCCAGTGCGGAAATGTCCCCTGCCCCACTCTGGGTATAGGGATATACGGCGAAGATTACAGTGGCCAGCATGGAAAGGCTCAGGATCCACAGCAGCAAAGCCAGCCACTTGGGCAGGCGGCTCTTCCCTGCATTCTGGTGGTGCAGAAAGTTGCCAAAAAGCAGTCCAATCAACCAGGGAGTGGCTCTGGCATGGGTGGTGTAGTAGATGAGGCGCATCTCGGTGCTGTCGCCACCAAGGTTTCTATAATAGCACTTATATTTAGTACCCAATATATCTGGTGTTCTTATCATGATTTACTTACCCATATCGATCAAACACTTTCAGTTCTCGCAGCATAACTATACCAAAGACGCAGCCGGACAGCAGAAGGATTAGCAGGACAATTCCCGCGACAGCCTTTCTTCTCCATTTGTAGAGGGCGATCAGAAGAAGGGGTGATATAATGTACAGCTGCATATCCACCGCCAGATACCACGAATGACCCAAGCACTAAAATAGGTGGATAGGTTAACAGGCGCACAGGAAGTTTCCGGAGTATTACGTACCATCCTACCAGGAGCTGCGTAGTTTTGGACGTAGAGCAGAGTGGCCCACCAGGTATCGGTGCAGAGCTCCGTGGAGCTGGTAAACTGATTCCACAGGGGACCACTGTCCAGTCGGCGGAAAAGAGTCATGAAGATGAGCACGGCCAGGGCCAAAACGGGAGTCAGGCGCACCAGACGGTGCAGATACATCAGTGGTACATGGAGATGCCCCTGCGATCTGAGTTCATTGGACATGAACATGAAGTTCTCGATAACAGTAGTGGAAACTCACCGATCCATCTCCCGCAGGGCGGTCAGCACCAGGAGCAGTCCACTCAGCAGGAAGAAGGTGTCCACGGACGTAGTGCCGCTCTGGAGGACCATGGAGAAGGGCGTCTGGGCCCAGGCCACGATGTCGTAGGCGTTAATGGTGGGCGCCAGTAGGAGGTACATGTAGCCATGGCCAAGTATGATCCAGATGATGGTCAGGCACCGAATGCCATGCAGACATGGAATCACTCGGGGCGATGGTGTGTCCGAGGTCCTAAGCAACTGGGGTACATTTTTGCGAAGGGAAAAGGAACCCAGCAGCTTGTTGGACACTTTTGGTAGAAACACAGGAAATAATCTGAGAATCTGAGTTAAGAGTAATAGGAAAAGCATGGTTATTTACCTTCGCTATAGTCCAAAACTGTAGCCAGCAAAACGACAGCGCACAAAAAGACGAGAATCGCACTAAAAAAGAGTTAAATTAGGTGAAAAACTCAACAGAGTTGTAAAAGTAGTAAGCTTTTGCTAAAAACGCATTCTGACACTCAAATTCGTTGGCACACAAAACAAGTCTAAGCGCACACAACCAGTCTATCCAGTGCTTATTGCATAAGATACGAATATGAGCAAACAAAGGCTGGGAGATACGATCTATACTTGGAACACCCATATTCCCGTCTTTTTACTCACACGGCAAGCCAGTCAAGTCCACTCATGGGATCTCTGTGCGCCAAACTGCAGTCCTTTTCCTGCACCGCAGCAGTGCCCGACGAATTCTGGCCAAACATATCCTTCAGATGACCAGATATCCAACGACTGAGTTGGACGGCACTGCAGGACGAGGGCATGCAGGTGCCTATGCTCAAGGTAATGGCATCTGCGCCGGCGGATTCCATGAGCAAGCTCTCGAACTGCAGGCGACTCAGGCAATACTTGGCTCCGCCAGTGATGGTCATGCCGTTTCCCAGACTCTTGCTGAGATCCAAACTGAGGCAGGACTCGTAGTTGCCCATGTCCATGAAGTGTCCGTAGAGCAGTCCTTGCGGAAACTTTCCCCAGGCATCGAAAACTGCAAGATATGGTTGGGATGGTCAGCATACATTTACAGCTCCACATTTGTTGCCATCGACTAACCTCGAAGAGCTGGCAAGGATTTGGCCTCTGCTCCCTTGAGCAGGAGGCGAACCTCCGCCAGGCAGGACGCCTCAGAAGCGGTGGAGGATTGGTTGTCATTCACGGCCTGCTGGAGCACCTGGTAGCCGAAGTTGCTGGACTGCATCCAAGTCAACAGTTCCGTGGAGCTGTACGCTTGGGCAGTGGGTACGCTGGGTACTACCACCGCCATGATCCAGATCACGAGCGGGATCATCCTGGGTGGGCTGAGGAGCGCTGAGCTCGCGCTGCTTAGTCGCCTGAATACCATGGCTGTGTGCGGCGGCCATGACGATGCGAGTGATATTTATACCGGGCTAGTAAGAGTCTTACTCCGGCCCACGAGGCCCACGAGTCTGATATGGCTAGCACACATATTTCTAATCACCTGGGGAGCTCTCTTGCCTGCAGCAGTTAGTCGGTCGTGCAGTAGGAACTTTCGATAGCCCATGTGCTAAGCGCGTACTCTGGGGTTTATCTGACACCCTTTCGCAGGGTAGCAGGTGGGTCTATCCCCTGCCACCTCACTTTCGCGATATCTCGGCAGCGTGCAAAGCAACGATCATTGCGACGATCGCCGGCAATTCGGTTCAATGACCGATATAGCAGCCGAATTAGATTCAATGCCACACATGGGGATGTCCGTTGCGCTCACGATGACGCTGAGCTGAAACTATTGGCTCAAATGCAGCATCACGTAATCAGCGGGGCGTGTACCCGGGTAACCCCTGGCCCATCGACGGGTTAACACTCGGGCCCCAATTACGTCAGTTTGTTCTATATTTCAAAAATGGGTCAGCGACCGATAGTGAATTCTGGCGATTCTGGCAGATCACCTGGCGATACTGGTCGCAGTAAATTCGTCACTAGCTCAATCGCTCGAGTGATTTGAAGTGGCTCACCTTGGCGAGTAGCAAGTATTTGCCACTTGTAATAGTTCGGCGGTTCACGGCTGGGTTATTGAACCCGCTGCCCTTGGAAAGGGCGATACTGCTAACGATACTAACGCAGATTGTCGTTACTATTGCGCAATAGTAGTCGCATTAATCAATATGCGATTCAAAACTTAATGTATTGCCAGTCAGGGAAAAAAGTGTGGGTATTCCCAAGCGTGAATTGTGAATCCGATAAATACACAAATAAATACGACAGAAAACATCGAGAGTGGGGCGGAACACTTTCTCCGCTGGATCTCCGAATGCTCTTGTCACGCATTTTGCCAAAAATATGTTTCACCCAGCGTATGGACTAAATGATACCCGTTAAGACAATAAGTGCTTACAAATATTCTTAAATTCTCATAACTATGGAATGCTTTGGTTGACGTATGGACACTTGTAACCATACATTTTTGTTTACAACTATTATCTGAGCTAACGAACCAGTGAGTTGATCAAATTTAGTGACTTCATCAAGTTTGCATCGGTTTCATTACTCATCATACACGTATACAAACAATAGAAAATAATCACTTTTTGTTGGCTTCTGAGATAATTAGAAGAGGCTCTTGATAAGTATTTACAAACAATACTACAACTACAACACACCCGTTTACTCAATGAGTTCCGTGTGTGAGCTACACATCGGACATACTTATATAATTATTTAAAAAGTTGACTGGAAGAGCTTTACATATAGTACGTGAATTTTGACTGGTGTGTGAATGAAGATTAGGGTGGACCTTGTTCGTGCGAAAGTATTTAGGCCGCTTTCACACAGGATACTAAATACCCATAGTTTGTTACGATATGAAAGCTTCCACTTAAAGTACTATCTCTTTCGGATTTAAATACACTTTGAAACCCAATTCCAAAGCTCTCGCTCCGTAAACTTTTAAATCACTTTGCCAATCATTTGAACTGGATTATCAGAACATTACAAATTTAATTAAATTTCCCTACCAGCGCGAGTAATCAAGGCAACTTCAGTTGTCAAAGTTGCGGAGCTAAACCGCAAAACAGTTCTTCAACGGGCATAAACGTAATAGTAACTACGTTAATCCGACAGCTGAAAAGCCCTGGAAATACATTTAACTCTTGCCTGCGCTAAGTACAATGTAAACCGTTTGCCACATTCCAGGCACACACGGAAAACCCAGAGACAAAACAGCAACTTTGGGGGCGAAAATGGAGGTGGAAGTAGTGGCAAAGGGGGTGGCAAGCCCAGCTTCGACACATGTTGCCGCAATAAAAATGTCAACACACACATAAAACATCTTCTAAAATGGCATTTGCAGCAGGCAGCGAATTCCGAAGGACCAACAGGGAAAATGCGAATATTTTTGAAGCATAATAAATGGAGCTCGGCGTGGGAAAGCGTCGTCTGGGAGGAAAAACTGAGCCAGGGAAATCCCCAACCACACGTGCTTAAAGCTCAGACTCACTCACACACACACTCACACACACTCGCACACACTCGCACAATGCCGGCCATTAAACACGCATTCTTTGGCCATAGAAATTTATAGACCAGAAAGGAAAGGCGACGGAGAAAGTGAGAGAGCGAATGGGGAAGGGAAAGTTGGGACGGCAAATGTGGGTAGTGCGAAATGTGTCGCGCACCGAGTCGCGCGCTTTACTTTCACTCTCGCCGGAACTTTCATTCAAGGACATGGAGCAGACAGGACCTCCTCGCAAACCACTAATGGCGGACCCGATAAGAAAAGGATACATTCATTTTATACCCTCACATCCGGCATTGTCGATATCTAATATTTGGAAGCTATAAACATTTCCATATCTGAATATTATTATTTTCGCTATTAACGGTATAGTACGGTGTAGTATTTTTGGGATAACTTTCCAAAAAAATTATCGAAAAAAATAATTTTATATCTTGTTGAACTCGTACTAAAATTTTGCAATCAATCTGTATTTACACATAGCAATTTCATTTTTTTAACATTTTTCGCCAAAAATATTTGAAAAAAATTTTAAAAAAATAATTTGTGTATTTTATTAAAATAGTAATACACGTCGTTAGTACTGGTCATTAGCTGTTCGGAACAGTATAAATGTTTAGTTTGGGACTTTATTTAGCCAAGTTTCGACAAAAGATTCAAAGGGAAAGTCGCACTTTTTTCCAAAACTCCTTGTCCGAATTTTAAGATCAGTATTTTTTGCATAACTTTCCCAAAAATGATCGAAAATAAAAATGTTATATATCGGCGAAATCGTAATAAAATTCCCCATCGAACTGTATTCAAAGATAAATTTCCTAATTTTTTGTCAATTTTGGCAAAAAATCACTATGTAACCCCTTTCCAAAAATGGAAAAATGTACAAAAAATTCAAAATTCTAAAAATTATCCAGAAAGTGATTGAAGTTGTTAGTTTGGATTACTGGTTGTTCAAAACAGTCGAAATGATGGCTGTGTGCCACATTACTTTGCAGGCATTTTCGTGCAAAGTGAGTTGTTACTTGAAAGAGTATCCAGATGGAATGACTTTGTATTCTTCGCTTATCAATTCCCTGTTAGACTTCCCTGTCAGCTGAACAGAAACTGAAACCCCAGCTCCTCCATCAATAAAATCCTGAGCTGAATTTAAAGAAGAGCCAAAAAAAGCTAGGCTGCTGGGCGTGTCGCCTTTAATGAGATAATCTGCGCTACTCGTCGTAATTTTACGTAATTGAAGGTTCACTTGCAGACAGTCCCCAGCCTACGGAAAATGGGGGAGTCCGGAATTTTGGGGAGGAGGTTGGGGGTCCTGGCAACTGGCAACTGGCAACTGGCCGTAATGATAGTGGTTGGCCTGCAGCTGTACGTGCGTGTAACTTTGGGGTATGTTCCTCTGACTCGGAGGCTTCCATCTTGTCTGCACTTTCGGCGGAGCTGCCTGGGATGGTAATCTGCAATAAATGAGGCATGTTGGAAGATTTATTTGATTGCTTTATTTAATATTTTAGAAAAGGCAGATGTTTCTCTGCCACTCAGCGGGTTGGGGCTCTTGGAGGGGTTGGCTCTGGCTTTACAGTCGGCGTTGAGTGGCTGACTATAAGTTATGACGGATATAATGAACAATATACGCATTTGGGGCCAGAATGGCAAAGGTAACCTGAGCAAAGGTAACCTGAGCAAAGGTAAAGAGCTTTTTGCAGTGTGTGTTGAAGGAAAGTGATATACGATGCATATGAAAATTGTAAAGACAATAAGTTATGCTATGTGCATGTGAGCCATTGTGAAATGCTACAAGAAAATGGTGAGAATTGTTTAATTTATGGGTGACAGCGGTGGCTGAATAAACAAATTAAAAGCTATCGCCTAGGATGGCAAATGTTTAAAGGCATTTCACGAAATTCCTTTCTGCTTTAAACATTTCGAATCGCACCGCGAATAAATTTCGCTTCATCAATTTCGATTAATCCCAAGTCCGGGCGAGAAATCTCTGGTAGACCCAATTTGCAGGGCGGGCCCCCGAAGGGCAATCCACAATTAAATGCTCCGCTCATGGCGACATCGTTTATCACTTCTGCCGGAGTCCCGGAGTTCTCCGATTCTCTAGGCTCTGCCCGCCATTATGGTTGCTTCATTACAAGCGATTAATTTTGATTGTTTCGACCAGAGCAGCAAGAAAAAGTGCCCAATGAAGCACTGCACAGTTCATCCTGAGCACATCCTTGTGCCTCACCGAGAAAGGGCCATATTTCACCCAACAGGAGCCCGAGTGCGGATATAAGGACTGGGAACTGTGACCAAAATTAAGCACACAGAGCACAACTACACGAAAACGTAATAAAATCATAATCGTCGGATCAACACAGTCATCAGCGGTGTCACAACAGGCTACTAGCGGATGATGAGGACGCAGACAGCCAAGGATGCCACTGAGGACCCAAGGAGCAGCAAGGAGCAGCCAGGAGCAGCCAGGAGCAGCGAAATTGCACAAGCAATTGCCAGGCGAAACTCAACGGTAATTACAGTAATAATTCAAAAGAGATTTGCCCCCACCTCGTCCAAAAAAAAAAAATAGAGCAAAAAACAACACTCCAGCCAAGAGACAATGAAGGCGACGATGCAATCCGGGCCAAAAGTGGCAATTGCCACGGCCAGAGACAAAACTGCGCACAGTGGGCCAAAGTAAGTGTGAGAAAGAAATAACTTAAAAGATTACTTTCGATCACAGGAAGCACTCCTCGTGCTCGAAATCGCATAGGTATTTGACTAAAGATCCAGTTTTTAAACTATTCTTAATTTAACATATAATGGTTTTCGGAGCCAATTCCCTTTGAAATCTGCTAAAAATCCCTACTCGGTGATTTGGATATTTAAGAGAATAAATTTTAGCTGAAAACAAATGAGAGCAGACCCACTGTGCCAGGAAGACGCAACCAGGGTGGCTCATCGTGCCACACGCCCACGCACACGGAGCGCTGATGTGCAGCTTCCGGTCCTAAGCGACGCACAGGTGCAGGCCAACGGCAAAAAGCTATAGAAGCTATGGCCAAAGCCAGAACCAGCGGCGGCGGACTGCGACTAGTGAAAAGCCGAGCCAGGAGCCGGCGAATCCCAGGGAAGCCAGCCATAAAACTTTGGCGGTAGTGCGGCTGGGGTGGCTGGAGGTGATGATGAAAAATGCGACAATGAAAGTAATGCCCGGCACACGCATCTCCAGCTTCACCTCCAGCTCCAGCTCCAGCTCCATCTACAGCTCCGTCTCATGCAATCCGGAGTCCTCAGTCCGGATCCCAAATGAGGGCGTCCAGCGGAGCTGTGGAAGCCATTCGAGGCACTTAAAGACTCGGCGGGTCGATGCCATTTTTGGTGTCTGGGTGTGAAAAAGTTTAAGTGGCAACAACGACGAAATCCCAGGATTTACTTTTATGCACTCCCACCCGCTCGCCGTTTGGCATGAGTGCAATCTGAGAGGTGAATGCCGAACGGTGTAAGCCAAAAAAAAAAGTGTGAAAAAGAAAAACTGGGAAAGCGGGAAAGTGGAAACTTTGACTTCAGCTCCACTCCCTTTATGACTTTTTGGCGGCGCTGAAAGTCGTTGAAAGTGTCAATATTGCGTTAAAGCATCACGTGGCGACCTCTTACACTGAAAACAATGTACACGTACACTGTAAAATGCAAGCCATCACAGTTCTTCGAGGAATGATGTGCCTCCTTGCTTACATTTCTATTTGATTGCAGCTAACATTACCGAATTGCAATTACTTTCATTCCTTGAGGTACGAGTAGCTACTAGTTTTTGCCGCAGTGCACCTTCCACCTGCAACACGTTAGCCAATCCCAGCTGGCTGTTGATGCCGCTGATGGCTGTTGGCTGTTGGCTGTCTAGGATTAGCTATGCGTATGGCCCCACTTCCGAATGGAAGGGGCAACCACTTTGGCTGCTTATTCCCGCCATCTGCACTTGCCAAAAGCGCAACTCGAAACTTTTTTAGCCACGGCACTCGGGGGATGGCCCACCCCTCCACCACACCCCGCTGTTACCGAAAGTTTGGCCAAATGATACCAATAAACAAATCCCATTATACACGGTGTATCAGCTTTACGTTGCCTGCTCGTCCGCTACGTGAGATGACTTTCAACGAAAATGTAATACAAAGGATGCAACCCCCATTTTTTCGAAAGCTTTTGTTTCGGTTTTGGGTTTGGTTGTTGGCTGCCAGGAGGCGTGAACATTTCAGATTTTGGCAATTGCAACTGGGATTCAGCTTAAACAGGGTGCATGCAGCCAAGTAAATGCTAAAAATCCATTAAATGCCTTTCCTCGCATTTCCCAATAAACTAAACCATTAAACTATATAGTTAGTTGCCCTAATCTTCGCCTGCTTCTTGCCCTGAAAATCTGTAAAACTTCGCTAAAAAAAACCAGCCTGCGAAAACTACTTTGAAGAAAACCAATTTTCGAGTCCATTATGGGCCAGCTTTGAGCTAATAACATAAGCCCAACACTTAAGCCACTTTGCATCTGGACTCCTCCGTAAATCTCCAGTTAAAAGCGATAAATGTTTTAAGATTCCGGCCGAGGCAAACGAAAGTTGCCTTTTAATGAACTCGATGCATTAAAAATATGTGCACAACTAAGAGCATTCATTAAAAAGTTTTTGCTTTAAATATGAAAAAACTTAAGCCGAACTAGCAAAAAGGGGGCGGCAGAGAAGTGGGCGTGGCTGCCACAGCCGGTGCGGCAGTAAATCCCGAGAAAAGCTGCACAAACTTTGCGACTTTGGCCATTCATCTTACAACTAATTTCTGACTGGACGCACTGGACATCGGGAAGTCCATTCCTTCGGCACTTAAGTGCTTAAATATTTTGCTTTGTTCTTGGACCCGGAAAACGCTCCAGTTAGTGGCCATATCCGCTTTACGCTTGCCCAAATATTATTTAAGCTAAATATAAATTTGTGCCCTCTAATCACATTGGCATGAAGTCCAGGTTCTTGTGCTGGCCGACTTGGCCAACTCCGTCAACTTGGCCAACTTTCTGCTGATTAAATGTTGGCCAAAGTCCACTTCAAGCCGATAACACACACTTATTCCCACACACAAGTGGGAAAGACAGATTTTCTGGCCGAAACTTTAAACTCAGCCAAAGTCCTTATCTAATTGCTTTCAAAAAGTTTCCGATGCAAATGTCACTTTTGGCTTGTGGCCCCAACTTTTCGGGGACCAAGTCAAGATGCCGACCTAAAGTTAGGGCCACCTTCGCCAGGTAAGATAATCCCGGAAAGTATCTCCGCTCGACTCTGTGACGGAATGCATGAAATGATTCCCTGCATGTCATCATCCACCTGGAAGGCACCGAAAGGCTGGCAAAGTAAAGGGAAAGGAAATGAAAGGAAAGGTAAAGGTTTAACCCGACCTCTGTCATGACAGACAAAATATAATTTCAATTAAAATGCTGGCCATGGAAACGAGCAGGCAGAAGTGTCAAAGGGCAGGCCAGTGCACTGCAAACATTTTCCCTATCAATTTGGCCAGAATGGGAGCAGCTAAAGCCGAACTACCAGAGCTCAACGGGTGGCAGCCGAAAGATATATGTACAACAATAATGCAGACACATGTGGCTGGCGAAGTTGGGAAAAAAGAGCATTCCGGCCCTACTGGCCCAACTTGGCCAAAAAGGGCTTCCTGCGGCTTTCATTGATTAAACTCGAAGTTCGGCCACCCGCCGTTGGTTCCTTCGGCTGCTTGGCAACTTTCTTAATTTTGTTGTAATTTCCCCGACGCTGCTGGAATTTCTATCTGCGAATTTATGAGCAACAGCGTAAACTATTTTTATTAGATTAAGAACACACAATCCGAAGGGAAAGCGCAGAAAAATGCGCAGAATGGAGCTCTGCCCCTCTGTCCCTCGCCATAATTTGCTCTAACAATTTTAATCGCATTTGGGCGAGTTGCGATGGGAAAATATTAACAACAATGTGGAAGCTTTTCATTACGGAATTGTTCGTGCGTAAGAATGTTGCAGGCGGCATTTTCAATTTTCCCCCAGCCAGCGGTACATTTATTATGAATTTAGCAATTCGTGTGCAAAAATTACTTCATGCACAAAACAAACAAAAGAGCCACCGAAATTGGACACAAGGAAAACGTCAATTGAACCTTTGTTTTTTCAGCTCCTGGGGGTGAATGGAAATGAGTGATTCATGTATCCATATTATGCAAATTTCGATAACTGCTGTTTGCAGGGTACTCTGTGGGGTACATGGCTTAGTTGGTTCATTGACATCTTAAGGCTATTTTCTATTATTACTACGTAAAGTGTTCCGACTTGGAGATACACAAGAGTTGCACCGCTTTATTTATAGGGTATTTACTAAGCTCCCCAACTTATTTGCCAAGCATCCGTTTCCCGAGCTCCCCAAGTATATATATATTTATTCGCGGAGTGGGGAGCTATCAGTCATGGACTGATTTTGGGTTTGGGGCTGTCCGTGGCCGCCACTCGTGCTGAATTTTTATTGCTTGATTTAATTATTAATGCGACTTGCAGATGTCACGAACGCAAAGGGGACCCCAATCCCGTTCCACAGGTCCTTTCGAGTCGCCATCTATTCCACCTCATGGCTAACCCTTTCGTGTCCCGACGCATTTTGATGCGTAAAACGAAAACAAGAATTGAGCTTTATTCCTTCGGAAAAAGGTTTATTGAAGCGGCAGCGCATTGCATTTTTTATTATTTATTTCGGCCAAAGTTTCGCAGGCAGCTAGGCCAAATGACTTATAGATAGCATGTCCGTACGAAAAAATTCATAATGAAATATTTATGGCCATAAAGCAGTGCGGAAGGCAAATGGAACAGACTGCTCCGGCTCCAGCTCCAGCTCCAGCTCCAGCTCCATCATCATCATCGACTGAAAGGGTCGCTGGGATTGGATTGTTTATGGAGTGGGATTGGGATCTGACTGGCTACTCAGCCCCAACGAAATCATTGATGGGCGATCTGAAGCGGAAGCCAAGGCAGCTGCCTGGAAATGATTATGATAAGGACTCGTTGTCCTTTGTGGCCCGGGACTTTTGGACCAGGACTTTTGGACCAGGACTTTTAGCCCTGGCTTATGGAGGTAGTTCTGCGGACGTTTTTATGGCAGATAAATTGCCTAGGTATCGCACTTTGGACCACCCATTTGGATACCCATAAATGTTTATCGCTCGGAATATCACAAAAAAATAATCACAAAATAGAATTGACAGTCATGGAATCTATGAAAAATCGTTTTATTGCGCGATTTTAATGGCAGTAATCACAACATAAATACAAGTTTTGAATATTATGTTTTTGATCCATAATTTAATATTTATAATTCATGGCTAACACCCAAGGCTCCCGGTGCTTAGCAAACTAAGCCTCCGCTGAACAATGAAGAGGAAAAGAACATAAATTAAGTACAGTTTACATAACGCATTAAAATGGCTGGCCGAAATGGCCGCAATAAATATGCAACTAAATCAAGCTTAAATGTGCTTAACAATTTTGAACAATAATGTCCAGACCACAAGTGCGAAGCCTGCCCCTAACGAGCACCTCAAAGAGTTCTGCTCCTGGAACCGGAATGCCGGGAACCCCCATTCCTTACCATACTCGCACCATCCCATGCCATACCATCTATCCATACATGTGCCGAGGGTCGAGAAATATTACGCAGCCGTGGAGCTCATTAGGCGGCGAAGGACGACGGATCCCAGGATGCTGGTTATGCAGTGGGTAAAGCAAAAGGTTTCCTACAAATAAATTTGCACCTTAACGCCTTTAAATGCGCACACAGAACACACAACACACACACAGAACACACAACACACAGAACACACAACAAACAACACACAAGTGAAAACACCCACTGTTCTGGGGAACATGGTGTTGCCAATTACCCGGAAGTATGCGAAAAGCTTATGCGATAAATTCGGCAAAAGTGCCAAAAAGGTATGCAACGGCGAACTGAAAATAAACCGAGAGCATTTCCAGACGAAGGTAAAACCAAAAAATGCCCAGGAACCCAGGAACCCGGGAACCCAGGAGCCCGGGATCCCAGTATCCCAGGATACTTTCCGTCTGGCTCGGGTCTGGTTTTCTGTGGCGGCTGGGTCTGGGTCTGGGTCGGAGTTTGCTTTTGCTTTTGTGGCTTCCAAGTCGGTTGGCGTCTTTGTTGCTTCACCTCGACCACGTAGCCAACACCTGCGTCCAAGCCAACAGAGCAACCATCCTCCGTGGACCGTGGCAGCCACTGGAGTGGAGTGGGTGGGCGGTGGCGCCACCGTATTGAAGGTTAAGTTGGGGCTTTAATAAAATATCATGCGAACTTTCGCAGCTGTTCAACGGGGGCTTGGCCAAATCGCATCGCACATGGGCATACATATACATCACTATAAAGTTGTATTTACGAGCTGCCACTGCACTTCAAACATATTTCATTAAAATGTAGGCCCGATTTCGGTTGTTGGCTTTTTTCGGCAGCGGGGCATACATATATATATATATATATATATATACGTGATATATGCCAGGTAATTCCCCGGGATTCGCGTTATGCTGGAGATATAAAATTTTATATGCCCGCGCTTTTTGCGTTGTCTTTTCGGATGAAGCAAAGCGTGAAATATGATTGTGCTGCGCTGCAAAAGTGTTGATTGGGTGTCTTGGACTTGGTAGTCAGTTGGTAACAAAATGAGGAAAAGGAAAATAAATAGGGCAACTAATATTTGGGGTGCACTTGAGCAGCAGTACTTAAGGTAATTTATAATATATTTCAACAGCTGCTTAGATTCTGCAGACTTGGAATGAAAACTTGAATTATATATACCTATGTAGCGTACCAGACTGCCTGCTCGAACCTACCAAATTCCCTGGCTTTATTACGGCCTCATTTCACGCAACGTAAGCGCAAATTTTGTACCTAAGCCGCGGCCAGGATCTTCCCCCACAGAGGAAAGGACTCCAGTTGGTAAACAAGTGAGCATCCAAAATGGGCAATCAACTGCAGAATGTGCCATCCACCCACCTGCCCCGGAGAAAGTAGCATCTTCTCGTTACTTTTTAATACTTTTTATGATTATAACAATGTGTAAGTGTCTGCGCTTACTGGTGAGGGGGGAAAGGTGAGCAGCCAGACTCTGTAAATACACAATAACTTCTGTTGCTCGGCAGGAACAACCCTCCTTAATGAAACCGAAATCCTTATCCCTTTTGCCACTTATGTTTTGCTGTTTGCTTAAGTTTACACTAAACAACCACCCAACCAAAACAACCCACACAAAGCGGCAGAAATCAACAGAAATCAGCTGAAACAAATATCACAACAACCCCTCGAAAGAGAATTATTTATTTTATTAAGTATACGCAGCGTATTAACCCGACAAAGCCAGCAACTTGCTCTTTTCTGATAGTCTTTTCGTGTTACTTCGCTTGTCGTTCCGCCGACTCCGTTTAATTGTTAACATTTCATTTAAGCCAGGCACACATAAGACCCAGGCGGGGGGGGGGGACTTGGGGGATATGTTGGAGCTGGGGAAAATTCATTTATCAAAACGCTGCCCGCATTTCCGCGATGAAACCCTCAGGATAAACTGACTGGCGCCAGCAGGAATGGCAGTCGAGGCTGAGCCCCAAATCTAAATCGTTGTATGCAGACGCACACATGCAAAGCGCAGGGCGGTGGGGCGTGGCAAGGCCCCAAAGGCACAGTGGTGCCAAGGATGAGGAATAGTACACAGTACTATACCCATAAAGCTAGCTCTGAATTGTACTACATTTTGATTGATTTTCCATACTAAGGCCAGTCCATAAAAGCCTCAGACTTTCGAGGCCAGTTTCGTTAGTAATATTTGGAATACGCATAGAATCCATGCCACTGTGCAGCGCTGCTTCCTTTCCATGACGTTTGCGTATGTCAAAGTTATCTAAATGAAAAATTGACTTTCATAGAGAGCATGGAAAGCGGGGGAAATCATCAGCGCTCTCGTTGGCGCATCGCTTTCAGTTGAGTTTCCGTTCCGTAGGATTTCGCATTTACGCATTTCCTATTTTAGATGATATTTCATACTTTTTTGCTGACAGCAGCAGCGGTTGTGGGGCGGAAAAGCGGCCAAACTGAGGGAAAACCTCTGCCGCCGTTGATGATGATGATGTGCGTTTATTATTGTTGCTTTATGGCTTTGCATAGATAGATGTAGATGTCCGTGTGTTTGCATGTGTGTGCCACTGACATATCACTGCCCCGCCCCCACAACGAGTATTTGCCTTTGGGATTATCAACTCATTGTACCAGGGCATGCATTCATTCATGTACTTATAGAGACTCCCCATTTGACCCTCCAATTGGATTCCGCTGGCTTCTGACTTTTGCCCAGTTGCCCAGTCGCCCATTTGGCAGTTTTTCGGGCTCCGAACGGAGGGCTATAATTGCTCTCCAATTGGGTTCATCGTGGAGAACTGTATTATGGCCAAAATGTTTTGCTGCTTGAATTTTCAGCAACTACCAATCTTTTTCACTAGCGAATTTGTATTTGAATATCGCTCGAAGTGATGTGTCAAAATGGCAACCTTTTCCGCCCTAACAAGCCCAGATTCCATCGATAGGACATCTGCACCTTCCCAACTGTTCAACTGAACACTCTGAGCCATTTAAACTTAACGGCTCCTACGTGTCTGCCTTGCTAGCAGCCATTTCCCCATAGCTATTGCATTATGTATTGGCCAGCCCGAAATTATGCTGCAAAATTGTTGCAACATCAATCATACCGCTCGGCTCTCATCTGGCCGTGGCCAAGACAAACAGCGAGGGAAAAGGGCCAAAAGCAACCGACCCACACGCAGGGCATGCCAATAAATTGCGGCGGAAAATAAAATAAATTGAAAAACACTTTGATGCCATCAATAAACGCTGACAAAGCCGAGCAGCCAAACAGCTGAGGCCAGGAAAAGTTCACGACATTACCGTGAACTAATGTTGATACTGGGCACGACCTCTCCACTTCCACGACATCCTCCACATCCTCCACATCCTCCACATCCTCGACATCCTCGACATTCTTGGCAGAGGCAACTCAAACAGACATAGAGCATAAAAATCATTTTGGCCAACTGCAGTTTCAAATCGTACACTGAAGTCAACTACATTTGTTTAAGATCTCCATTCTAAGCTGAATGATTCATGGAGCGTTTATATAAAATGCTACTCTGGAAAGAATTTTATTATAGCTAAACAAACCTCTTAAGTATTTAGTATTGAGAGTACTTCTTTTTCTCACAGTGTGGACATCCTCCTGCCTTGATTTCCTCCCGTTTCTTGGCAGCTGCTCCCTTTGTCTCTTCTATCAGTTGTTTTTCCGCCTCTGTTTGCTTTTCCATATATATGGCTTTAAATTAGAACACATTTCAGCGATTGCCATTATGGCAGGGGCGGAGCAGGAGGAGGTCCTGGAAAAGGACGAGAAAGGGCACTGCAGGCCCGTCATAAAGTGCGACAGGCGCCACTTTGTTCAATAGTTTCGTTGGCGATTTTTTGCTGTTTTTGCCGTCAAGTCGGCAATATGCCAAAGTGAAACAGCTGCGGCATTTCGAGCCTACGAGTCGAGTTTTCCTTCGGCTTTTCCGCTGGCCAAGCTTCTGCTTCTGCTTCTGCTGCTGTTTCCGTTGTTTGTTGTTTGCTGTTGGCAAGGATATTGGGTTGAGTCCTTTCTGCCGTTTGGCCTAGTATCGCAAATGTCACTGGGATATGTGAGTGGGTTAAGCTCGCCTTTGTCTCTCAGATTTTCGGGGATTTGGGAAAAGTTCACCCCGTTTTCCTCCCCCAACAAGTGTGTTTTATGTGAAATCCTTTCTCGGCACATGACATATTTACTTTGAAGAACTTTGCCCTAGGCAGCAGTTTTTAATAGGCTAAATCGATTGCCAACGAAAACATAATAAATCCAAACCCCTAGAAATATGGCACACGTTTGGTCAGAAAATGTATCCTTAAACTGGGTTGAAATAACAGATTATTAGGTATTTTGTAATAGTATTATATTCAATTAGGTACAACTGCAATTTAGTGAAGTTAGGTGAGTGTAAGAAATGATGGCAACTAAAGTGCAGCAATCCATTTGAGCCAGCAAGTTCTATAACCTCTTAATAATCCTGTAGTACCCCCTTCCCAGAAAATTGATCTAGTCCCAACACAGTTTCGGTTTTAGCCAAAGTGAACTTTGCACTTTTACTGGTATTAAATATTTACGATAATGCTTGGGCCACTGACAGCGAAATTTCAAGAACAAAACGAAGGAAATGTGAAAAACCAAGTCGGTGAAGGAAAATCAGGCTGCCTGAAAGAATGAAATCCAAGCTAAATGGAATTCACTTAGCCGTGGCAGCTGATGACGATGATGATGATGGTGTGTAGGGGATGTATCTAAATCGGTATCTGAATCTGAATCTGAGTAGTAGCCTTGGATGTAGCTTTAGCGATGCGAGTGCCAGGACTCTCCCTGCTTGAGAATCTCCTGCAGGCGTCGTCTTTCCTTGGCGGTGAGCACCTGTAGAAGTACACCTTTCAGCCGTTTCGATTCTGAGATTTAACTGAAATGTAGCATACCTTTTCCAGGGTTTCCAGCGTGGAGTTGATTTCCCGCTTCGAATGCAAAGGCAACCACAGTGTGGTGATGGCAAAGGTCCTGTCACCCAGTGAGTATGTAAACTCCTCCCATTAGAAATGAGTACTTTAAATGATTAGTGGCGTCCCTCACCTGTGAACCCGCATGGCGTCGATGGCGCATCGCTGCATCTCCTCATGTTTGGCCATTTCCCGGCGGAAACACTCGTTGTATCGCCGGAACGATGCCGCATAGCGCTGGCGACAAATGTCGGCGCTTTTCCCGAGGCGTGTGGAAATGGTGAAATGCATTAGCTCCGCGGGAAATTGCTATTTTCACACAATTGGATTTGAAACGGGGCCGCTGGGGCAGCGATTGACTTACTACGTGGGCTCCTTCTCATCGGGCGGAGGACGCTGCCCGAATCCCACACGGCGGGCCAGCAAAACGCGGTACCACTGCTTCTGGAGGGCGTTCATCGGCCGCTTGAAGGGATTCTCGCCGGCCGCATTGTTGCCTCGCAGTTTATCCATCCTAACAAGTTTTCCGTTTTATGCCGTGCACTCAGCCAGATACCAGATCCAGATTCGCCCACTTGCTCACCGCCGGGCATTCGCCGTGGAACTGAACCCCATTGCAGCAGGAACTGGGTGCAGCTGGGATTGGGATTGGGATTGGGATTGGGAATGGGAATGGGAATGGGTGTGGTATTCGAAGTGAGCTTTGTTTGCTTGTTGGCAGGGAGTTTATCGAACCAACAAGCTAACAATTGCTGAAGGGAAAAGTGGGTGGGCAGACAGCGGCAACTGTTGCACAGGGAAAAGTTTACACTACACTGCAAGAAATAGTTGCTTACCCAAAACTATTTCTATGAGGCCTTTGAAATATCAATTAAATAATAGATATAACATAAATAATCCATCATTCAAGACATTATACCATTACATTGCATTTCATAGCATTCTTTTAGCTTTAAATTATTTTCTTAAGTGTATTTTGTGTATCTATGGCTTCGCATCTTTGATTTGCCATCGAATGAGCTTTGAATGTGGGTTAAATAAGAGAAAAGATTGCTGGCAATCGCATTTGATGCGATTGTTTCCACTTTCCAACTCAATAGGGAAGTGCAAGATGAAAGGATTCAGGAAGGAATACCCATCTTATATGATAAATTTGGGGCACGAGCTTTTGGCGAATCTACACATTAACCTTTAACGAATGAACCCATTACTCTGAAGAATGGAAACCTAGAAATAATCATATGCAAAAACGTGATGGCACAGCCAAGACAAATGTCTTGCGAACTTAAGCCCGTCTGCTGCTGTCTATGGCCTCATTATTAACCCACATTTTTGCACAACCACACCCACCACACCCACCAATCCCCCATTCATCATGCCCACCCAGATACGAAAATGTCTATACATCATAGAAGAACCGCCCCAGCCGTGAAAATCCGACCCTCCTCGGGAGGCGGAAAGGGAAAACATCTTTCCGTAATGCGCGACGACGCTGAGAAAGTAGTTTCCATTTCCCGACTCCGGGGAAGCAAAAAAATTGGATTATATTAATTTGAATTAATAACATATTTTCCGTTGCGGGCTTTCCTTTTTCCCCGCCATGGAATGCTGTTGCCACGATGAGTTTTCCCGGGGATGGGGGGCAGCCCAACCAAGGGTTTTGGCCCCGGGCATTTGATCTTTAATGAGCTTTTAATATGGGTAAATTTGCAATGGAATTTTGTTTGCTTGTGAAGAGGCTCGCCGGCGTTTCCAATCGGAATGCGGCTTTCAAATGCCTCAGGACATTATTTAATCAAGGGCGGCCCATCGAACGGAAATTGAGTTAGCTTCGGGGTCAAAGTGCACTTGCAGTTTTCGTGGGGAAAGAAAACTGCACAGCATCAATACGATACTCGGTGCTCGGTTACTCCCTCTTTTATTTGAAGAAAAGTGGGGGTCACATACTAGCAAATGAAAGTTAAATCTTGGTTAAAGTATGAGGAAAGTGGTCTGTTTTCAAACCCTTTTTGAAACAACTATTTGGTCGTACACACACTACTTGTTTTGAGTCAATCAGTGGGAGCTAGTGATCGCACCGCCACTGTACCACACCCCTACCCCTTTTCGGAGGCGGTCAAGTTGCCCGCTTCTAAGCAGCCGCAATTTATCGAGTGTATTGAGTCGGTCTACGTGCTGCACATAAACCGCACTTATCTGGCTGACTGACTAACTGACTGGCTGAAGGATGTGGGCTATGCACATCCCGTCCAGGATCCGCAAACCACTCTCCTCCGGGCTGCGCTTCCTGCCATTGAAAGGCGATAGCCGGGGGAGCTACGGAGCCGGCCAAGAAAAATTGCATGCGGTTAGGGAAGCGAGCAGCAAAATTAATGTGTCTGCCCCGGCCAAAGTTGCCTCCAGCTCCAGCTCCAGCCCCAGCTCCAGTGCCAGCTAGAGCTCCTGTTCCAGCTCTGGATGCGCCACAGTTTGGAGCCCGTCCATGTCCATGTGCTGCCACCCGAAGGAGCAGCCATCCTTGAGCAAATAGACGGACGCAACGTGTCCGTGGCCGTATCAAAATGATGTATGTGTGTTACATTTGTTATAAATTTTATTTGCCGTTTGCTTGATTTTTCCCCGGTTCTATTCTACCGCCCAGCCCGATTCGATTGGGATTCAACCGCAGATGCAGTCAATTATTAAACGCCTGAGTGATTGCGGTCGCAAAGGGGGCGGGTACGGTAGTTATCCAGCCCAAAGGTCATAACCACTCCAGCCAACATGGCGGATGAGTAATATTTACCCCTTAAAAAGCACTCCCCCAATGGGTTCTTAATATTTTGAACTCTTATTCAAGAGTTATTATAATAACATATTATATCATTCGTATTTGTATAGACCCCACCATTGTACTTTCCCTAAAAATCACCTTAATAATCCAAGTTGCTATGACTAATGTAAGCAAATGCGTATTTCCTATCGATAAGATTGCACAGCTTTATCTGGCGTTCAGTCCAAACAACTGATAAGGTTTACAACTGCTTTATAGGCGTGATTACTAATAGTTCAGCTTCAAAACAAAGACAAAAACACTTGTCTTGCATAAATTGAATACTGGTTAATGTGACCTAGGGCCAATAAATCAAAGATATGCTTAGTTAAGATTTCTTGACATTCGACTGATACGATAAGCCCATTTCAGAATAACGAGTCCAGTGATTAATTGATTGTTTGCTTAGTGAAATATTATTAATGACGTGTTACCTTAAGAATCTGATAGTACCCGAAAATAGATATCATAACACACCTATAGAATGACGACTTCTCCGGGGTATTATCTTTATGGCGGTCTATTAGTTAGTTCCGATAAGCCGCATTATCTTCTTAGTTGCATATACATATACAGTCATGCCCGAAATGGTATTGTTTATTGGCACAGAAGCTATAACCAATAAAATAAGTCCTTTCTGACCAAATTGCATTTGTGTATGATCAAAACAATCACTTTTCGGGGTGACTAACTAAAGTCAGTTGACATACGTGTATTTAGTACAAGTTTTTGTTTTAATCACATACAAGTGTACATTTATTGCTATCACATTATATTGAACGATCTCGATTACATTTCAGTTCTCATCGCGGATGCATTGGAGGTCCTGGGGCCACGTATCCTGGCCCATGTGGATACGGACCATGCGGCGGCGGAGGATGGTAGCCGGAGCTGTTACCGTGAGGTGGCTCGTAATAAATCGGATGCACTGGCGTGTGGAACGGGGGATGTGGCTCATGATGTGGTGGTCCGTGGTGCGGTGGTCCGTGGTGCGGTGGTCCGTGGTGCGGTGGTCCGTGGTGCGGTGGGTTGTGGTGGTGGTGCGGTGGTGGAGGAGGCATCTTTGCTTGGCGAGCTACCGTTGTACACTAAACTGGCTTACACCTGTCAGACCTTTTATACAATACTAAAATATGTTCAGTAGGCTGTAATCTTATCTGTATAATGAGAGGGACTCTATAAACTTACAGGTACTTGGGACTTTTTTATATAGTTTTTGTTTGCCTTATCTGCAGGCTTTTTGATAATAGCCGCTTCATCAATTGCTACTAAATATTCTTCCAATTGTGCATTGAAAACAGTATTTTAATAACATTGCTTAAGTTCCTAAAAAGGTGTTATAATATCAAATTAAATAAATAAAATCCAATGTATGCTGGATATGTCATTTTATTTTAAGCACTGATGAGGTCGTTCAAGTGCAATCAAGTGCATAGTGGAGCTGTTAGAAGAACATGGAATCCTTTTTGAATCCTTCTGGAAGTCCTTCTTTGAATTAAGAAAAAATGGCTTAATATAAGAAAGAGACTCTAGGACTATCCAGTATATCTTATAACAGTAAAATATCAAGAAAACGTATCCGTCTCAAACAACTTGCAATATTATTAACCAACAATTTACAAAACAAAACCATTGTGCTCTTTGTGAAACTAACTAGAAGTCAGTTAACTTATTTTAATGTTAATTCATGGCTTAATCACAGAAAACAATTTAGTTTTTCCATAACACTGTATATCGTTAAATTCGGCTTATACACGTATATTACTTCTCATCGAGGATGCATCGGAGGTCCATGGTGTGGAGGTCCATGATGATGGTGGTCATGGTGTGGTGGTCCATGATGATGGTGGTCATGGTGTGGTGGTCCATGGTGATGGTGGTCATGGTGTGGTGGTCCATGGTGGGGAGGACCATGGTGCGGAGGTCCGTGGTGCGGTGGCCCATGATGTGGAGGGCCATGATGTGGAGGACCGTGGTGTGGAGGACCATGTGGTGGCGGCATCTCGACTTTTCTGACTGCAGTTGAGTACTAAACCAAACCCTATTCTGTCATTCCATTTATAGGAAAAAAATTCGAATACGTTGAAATCTTATCTAAATTCCAGATAGAACAGTTCAACTGATAAGTTCCTCAGACTTTCCCACAACAACACTGCAAATGTATGATATTCGAAATTAGTAATAACATGAAAAGATTTGTTTATTGATATGTCTATATAATTATTGACGACTGAGCAGATTGCTTATTACTACAAGCACTGTGATATGAATATGTTCAAGTTTGTTAAAAAAAACATAAATTAATACAGGGTTAATAAGAGTGTTCTTAAGTGTTCTTAAACCCACTTCAGTAGAGAAGTCTATTAATATCATACTTATTTAAGTCGACTATAGAGTTCCTCTTATTTAATAAGCAGTTGTTATTGAAAAATATGGTAGCAAGCCTAATCGGCCTTTTTTTGGGACAAGTCAAGGGTAAAGTTCCCAAAGTAACAGAGTTAACTAAAATTTTCAAATGGTATTTAATAAATTGATAGGTTACTTTACTAAGTATTTGTTGGAAGAGCCAAATTTGTTAAAATAAATAAAAGCACACAATGGACTAAGTAAAATCATCAAAATTAAATCATCATCGTCGTAGATAAAAAAACAGTAGCTATATGTTTTGCGTTTAATATTTTGATTTACATAGGATGAGAATTTTTATTAGAAGTGTCCCAAAAAGTATCCATCAGCTTTGTTTTTTGTATGAAAAAGAATTCAACTCATAGTCCTTCTTCATAGGCCTAGTGGTGTCCGTGGTGGTGCTTCGGATCTCCGTGGTGGGGAGGATGCGGTCCTGGATGGTGGTCCCCAGGATGCGCAGGACCCTTTGGTGGGTGTGGGTGGTGGGGCTGGTGGGGCTGGTGTGGCTGGTGGGGCTGGTGAGGTGGTGGCGGCATGTTTGCAAAGCAAAGACAGTTCAGAACTGAAGTATTAGCTTGATTTCCTCCCTATATATAGTGGCCAAAACCTGCTTGAGGTGTTGGTTTATCAGCCTGTTTTGCGATAAGCTAAGTAAGTAATTGGTGGTCATATCGGAATTTCCCAATGACAACGCAGCGAGAAAAACAGAGATCTAGCTCCCCTGATTTTTCAATCTAGCAGGGCTCGTATATTCATGTGATTTTTCCGAAAGTGGAGTGTGCATTCTGATATTCAAATTGTCTATTGTATAAAATTTTCCCGTGCACCAGTTATGAAAAACAATCTGTGGAATACGCTGCAGGAAGTCGAGGAAGTCAATGTCTCCTTTAAGCAGACCTTGAGAAACATAAACGATATCCAGAACCGATACAACATGGTGTCGACTTTGAAGAGCAAGGCCTCCAAGCGCCAGGAATCCTTTGAGGCGGAGATCCAAGCCGCTATAACAGCAGCCAATCCTCCCAAGAAAAGTGGGCGCAAGAAGAGCAAGATCGGTATGGGAAAGGAGAGGCGGGTCAGGAAGAACAAAACGATTGTTAGGATGAACCAGCGGACTCTGCTACCAATCCCAGCACCCGATGATTTCCTGCAGGTGGAGGAGGAGCCTGTTGTGTGTCTCGAAACCAATTGCGTCTACGAAATACACAAGACAACTACTCACCTGGTGACCCGGAAACCGTATGGAGCTCTCATCCGCAGACTGTATCGTTTGGCCAGAAGGAAGAGGATATGCGACCAGGATCAGTATCAGGAACAGGATCAGGAACAGGAGATGTATCCAGACCTGGGAAGCTACCTCTGCTCCTGCTCGGCGTGCTGCATAGAGTGCAGATAAATTATTTGCTTGTGATGGTGTCTAGCATATTTTTGGGCTCTTACGAAGCTGCACAGTTTGTAGCCTGCATTTTGTGTGAACCCTTAAATTGGCCACAATAAATTGTACTTGTCCAAATGAATTCATTTAGAAACAGCCACAGCTCTTTGTTGGTTAGTATAGCACTAAGTTTCCTGGAATTTATGCGAGTTGTATCGCTTTCCCTCGATAATTTTCCATAACTAGCCTGAGCATCGATTACCTCTGTCTGAACAATGAAAACAGGAGAGGAAGCCACAAACGACAAAGGAAGGTTTGCTTATTTACGAGTCGCACTTTGTATGGGCAACTTAAACGCTAATGGCATAAACATCCGAGACGTGAGCGAAATGTTTAAAACCCGCCTTTGAAGCGCAGGATGCCGGGCTGCCAGGATGCCAGGACGACGGGACGGAAGCCGAGGTTTAGCGACTGTAATGTGGCCGCCGCCCAAATCAAATCTCAAATCATGCACGTTTCCAGGCTGGCCAGCGGGAAAACCGGGGAAATGTGCCGCGCCGGGGAAAGGCGCCAGGAGCAGAAACCGAAACCAGGATAGCAATGCGATGACGAGCACTGCATTCTCCCTGCACGGGCCAAATTGTTTGAAAATTCAATTCACACATTTGCCAGTTGTCGATGATTTTCTGTGATTTTGACTCTCGTCCTGCTCCGCGTCCTGCCCTCCAATGCTAATGGCACAGCCAACTTCTTGCTGGCTCATCCGCAGCCTCGAATTCGGCCTACGACGAGTTTGGGGTTTTTCCCAGAACTCTGTCAATTGGCACACACTCAGCAAATATTCAAGTACTTTCGTATATTAAAGGTTAAATTATTTGTTTGAACTGGTACAACAATTCCAAAAGTGTTTATAGGGTAATCATTTCATATTCATCTTCCGGATTTAGCTGCTGGGTAAATCCATTTTCCATGTGTACATATTGCTTTTCTCTCAGTGCTGAGCTCGTCCTTTTCTGGTTTTCCCGGCAAATAAGTGGAAAATCGCAACGAATTGTTACAGAGTCAGCGGCAGAGGTCCTTGGAGTGGTCCTGGCACGTGCAGATCGAACACTCGGCCCTGCGTTCCATATCCATTGCACATCCTGGCCCATCCTAGCCCATCCTGGCCCATCCTGGCCCATCCTGGCTCATCCTAGCCCATCCTGCTCCCTCCGCCCTGCTGCGGCGACTCTTCCTCGGTGGCATGTGTTTGAAATCTGAGCCAGCTCTCGAATCTTTTTGGCCAAGCTGAAACTCCCTCCCCGCCGCTATTTTGTATGCAAAGAGTTGTTCAAAATTTAATTTATTTACTCTGCCCTCCAGTTGTTGTTGCTGCTGCTGCTGCTGCTGCTGCTGCTGCTGTTTATTGTCTGCAAATGAAATGCGTTCGTGGCGATGTGGATGTCTAAGTCCCGTCTGTCGCCGGCTTTCTTGCTAAACGAATTACCATTTGCCAGCTTTGAAGTTGCTTCTTCTGCCAACTTTCTAGCATTCTTTTATACCGTTTCATTTTTTCGGCTTGCCAGAATTTGCTCCTTTTTTTTTGGGTTAGTTGTTCGGCTTTGACGCAAACTTTGCAGACCATAAAGTTTTGACTTCATGCAATTTTAATGACTTAACGAGCAGCATTCCATTTGACATGGGCGTGTTTTTCTGTGGGGGGGCGACCGACTGGAAGCGGCAGCTAATTAGCCAAACGCTTTGCGATTACCAAGAAGGCAACTTCACTTTTCCTTTCGCAGGTTTCCCCCCCTCTGGAGCGGGAAAACTTTACAATTGCAGAAACATGACTCCTCCAAAGTGCAGTCTTGTCAAGAAATATATGCTTAAACAACTTGAAGACTAGCTCTAAAGTTGTATATATAAGTAAACCTTTAAAACATAAACTGGACTCTGGCATTTCGCTTGTTTTTCCTTCCACGCATGCACGCGTGTGTGTTTGTGTGTCATTTTATTAAATTTAGCTTTAATTTAGACAAATAAATTAAGAATTAATGATATAATAACTAAGGTCAACATACATATCATGCAACATGTTCGTGGCGCAGATGAGCACAACCGATGGTTAAGAGGAGTTCCTGTAAAAAATGCGCAAATGTTTCACTGAACACAAAAACAAGCAAAATGGGAGCAAGATCTCGATGGGGTTGTTGTTACGAAGTATGAATGGGCCATTGGCTGGCGATGGATCGGTTTGGTTTTAGTGCGTTTGAATGGCTGACTAAGTGCCTGGAGCTCAAGCAGCTCAAGGACCTCATAACATGTCCCTGAGCACCTCCTTCTGGGCGGCGGTCAACTTCTCCGGGAACTGGATGTCGAAGGCCACCAGGAGATCGCCCTTGCGCGTCGTGTCCTTGGGGAATGGCAGCCCGTATCCCTGGATGCGCTTCACCGTGTTCGGCTTGATGATCTCCTGCATGGTGCTGATGCGCAACTTATCGCCGGACATGGTAGGAACTTGGAAGACAACGCCGCACAGGGCCTGTAAGTAGGAAATATAATGCACACCAGTTAGATACTAGATTCTCCTACGAGGCATTGCCCCAAATACTGTATTTACTTTCCATAATATTTACTTTGGCTCTCGGCTTATCAATCAATAGGGTCAGCAAATACCCCGGCCAATAACTCAATTCCTTGCCGCTTTCCCGCCCAAGCCCCAAATGAGCAAACACCACACATGGCTGCCGCTGCCGAGTGGAATCTATCAATCTTGCCCGGGTAATCCTGTTTAGGTGGCCCGGCCATTGGCGCTCCTTGGAGCTTTTACCCATCGAATTGCCTGTTTGGTATCGCATCGAACACAACATTTGTAAATCCTTTTCTATGTTGCCTAATTCGTGTTTAAACATCTTGTTGACACGCTGCCATGTCCTTTTCCGACCACTTTCTCCTTCTTTTGGCCAGGGTTTTCCATTGATACCTCGGCTCGTTCGCTTGACATACGACTTGTTTAATTGGCCCACTAGAAGATGGGCATCAATCAGGTTCTGCTTTTGGCCCAGACAGTTATGTGGCTTACTCAATTAATTCCCGTCCGAACTGGGATGAAACTGCTATTGATTGAACCTTTTCCCCGAGGAAATTCTGTGATGAACATCATTGAATTTAATACTTTGATATTTTCCGCTTTAATTGGGATTCTGATGCTTGAGCATGCGGCTTATCTTATCAATGCTGTGCATTTCGGCCAAGAACAATGCTTATTAAACAGGAAGTGTACAGGAAACCAGTTTGATAGTGAAATAAAGTCATGTGAGTCACTCCAAGAAACCTTTTCACTTTAAACTACATAGAAAACCAAGTTCTCGGAGTTAAGATCATATCTTCTGCCTCGTTAGTCTGCCATAAGGAACCCAAGATGACAGATTATCTATGGTAATCCTTTCGGGTCCGAATTGCTACATTTTACGTTTCAAACTTTTCGGCACAACCCATAAACAACCCATAAATGGCATGTCAAACCCTACCTCAACTGTGATTTATGAATAGCTAAACTGAAAAAAAAAGGTTTTTGATCTAAGCCCGCAATCGAAACAAGCCTTCTCGATGCCCATCGACAGATGATATAATATTTTGTGCCGTTCCATAACTTGTCACCAGTGATTTGTAACCAAAGAACTTGCCGGACACGTGTTAAATAGTTGTCAATGTGCCCGAGCCTCACCCAATAAAGTACAAATAAGTTGTAAATTCAACAAGAAATCGCCTCGAATATAAATAAATTGCGACAAAACCAAAGTGCACACCTTGTGAATATTTAAATATTATATATACTCGTATCGGTATTGAGTATTCGCCGACTGTCGCCGATTTTGAAGCGATGACAACATAAACTGATGACGACAGACCAGAAAACAGCAACAACAACAACCTGTTCCCGTGATGACGACGACCAGCATCCATATTTTTTAATGGAAATGCTGAAAATGTTGAAAATGTTGTCGCGGCCAAAAAGACTGAAAAACAGCTTAAATACTTTGCTACCTTTTACGGCACCTGGAGCATAAAAAGCAGATCAGCGCTATGCGAAAACAAAGGGCGTACAAATGCTTTTGCGAGCACTTCCCATCCATCGATGAATCCGTATCTGAATCGGGAGTTTAGCCAAAGGATATAGAAGCCCGTTCCCCAGCCTGTGAGCTGTAAGCTGAACTGGGAAAAAATCAGGTGAACATGCCAGCTGGCAAATAGTATGCCTTTCCGCTGTCAATCTAACTTTCAGTGGTTACTTATAAGACTTATTGGACCCATTTTTTCTCTGCGTGCATAGAGTCATCACTGGGTGATAAATCCGAGTGTCAGGCTCAGCTTAACGGAGAGTGCCAGGCAGTGAACATAAATTCCGGCATATATTTTGCAGTTTATGGTCGCTTTTGGACATTTTTTCCAAACTGCTCTAGACAATCACTCTCGCTGAACGAAGTGCAGGTTTAGGTGGAACTTTTCCGATTTTCGAGGGGAAAACAAATCAACGGCATTCAATCGCATGTCATAAGGCATTATTATTCCGCCTCTTTTTTGCCGAGTAAGCCAAACCCAAACCCAAACTCTTTCAGCCCACCCAACCCAATTGACAACTGTCATCAAAATGCAAACGAAGTTCTCGACTACCAAAATGGTTTTGTATAGAACTTGTGATTTTTTCGTAAAAAGTGAAAAAAGAGGACACCAAATCATTGGGGCCACCAGTCGCATGACAATGCCATTGGGCAGACATCGAAAACAACAACGTCTGGCCATCAACTACACAGGACCAGGAGTTCTGGTTACACGCGCACATCCTTGAAACCCTTGAATCCTTGTCCATCGGGTTAGTTTGCCGCAGTTGCGGGGCTCTGACGCGGGCACTCGAGAACAAAAGCATTGTAAAATTTGATTTCCATTTGGAAAGTACAGAATCCGGTGCGGAGCATTTAAAATTCAAACCGAGACGTGCTAAGTCTATATATCATCTCAGCCATACACATCAGCCATATGCATCAGAATGAAAACAACACAAGACCAAAAACGTAAAGCAAGAAATTAATTCGACGAAATTCATTGACTTCAATATTATCGTAAACGATGATGTAATTTATGAGTCGCATTAAATTTACTGCCACAGAGAATATGACAGAAAAAATTGAAAACGCTGTTCGCAATTATGTGGATGGTCATATATGGAGCTCCAATTGCCTTATGGCGGCTGCTTTATTGGCCCGAACGGAATCTTGAAGCGCAGATTTATTGGCTTTTATTAACCAGATTGGCAAGTAGATCTAGATACATGTAGTTTCACTTCAGGCCGAAATATATTTCAATTAGGCCCATTCACATTGTCCACTCCACTCAGCGCCAAATGACCGTGTCAAATATTGCTATATAGAAGCAGCAACATGACACTTTTAGCTCAAAAGCATAGCCAAAACGGAATTCATAAATTCAATTCAAAACAGAGGCAGCGAAAATATTTAACCAACTATGCCAAAAGTGGCTGGCAGCGAGCGAGCAGCCCAAAAATATTTACTAAATTTGTCGCACTAACAAGCAATAAAATGTTAAAAATCTGCGACGGAGCCAAGTCAACTATTTAATCTACTTAATGCAATTAACAATTTTAACATGACTTCGAACTCAGTGGCGTGTCACTTCAGCTTGTTCGCCCGCTTAGTTTTGAGAATTTCAAAATTTTCGATATTTTTTCCCCAACCTGGCCATATTTTTGGCCCCAACTGCGAAGTTTTGCGCTTCGGCGACCGTGTAAAAATCTAACACCTCAGTGGGAGCCAATCTACGGAGCAGCCTGTTGGCCAAAACCCATTCTCCGTCTCCGTCTCCGTCTCCGTCTCCGTTAATTGAAACTTGACCATGTCGACCAATTTGGCGGCTGCTTTGCTGCTCGGCGCGTATATGGTAAATCTGGCCATAACCATTTTGTCTGCCCGATTTCATTACGATTTGATTTGGGCACTGGCTGCGCCTCTAATTGGGCGCCATTCTGTGAGAACCCAGCCGCAGCTCCCTCATGGAAACCGCGCTCTTAAGATGGCAGAACTGAAGTGGAATTAGGGAACCCAGCTTGGAGATACAGTTCGCTGGCTAGGAGTGGCTCAAAACTATGAACTATTGGTCAGTTCACTTCCCAATTGCCTTAGCATTCTGCTGAGATACTTCTAATATACTTCTGAGATACTTTTGATATACTTCTGAGATACTTCTAATATACTTCTGAGATGCTTCTGATATACTTCTGAGGTACTGCTGATATACTTGTGAGATAGTGCTGATATACTTCTGAGATACTTCTGATATACTTCTGAAATACTTCTGATATACTTCTGAGATACTTCTGATATACTTCTGAAATACTTCTGAGATAGTGCTGATATACTTCTGATATACTTCTGAGATACGTCTGAGATACTTCTGAGATATTTCTGTGATACTTCTGATATATGTATGTACTTTTGATATGGTTCTGATATACTTCAGATATACTTCTGAGATACTGCTGATATACTTCTGATATACTTCTGATATACTTCTGATATACTTCTGAGATACTGCTGATATACTTCTGAGATAGTGCTGATATACTTCTGAGATACTTCTGATATACATCTGAAATACTTCTGAGATACTTCTGAGATACTTCTGAGATACTTCTGATATACTTCTGAGATACTTCTGATATACTTCTGATATACTTCTGATATACTTCTGATATACTTCTGAGATACTGCTGATATACTTCTAAGATACTTCTGAGATACTTCTGATATACTTCTGATATACCTGTGATATACTTCTAAGATACTTCTGATATACTTCTGATATAATTCTGAGATACTTCTGAGATACTTCTGATATACTTCTAATATACTTCTAATATACTTCTGAGATACTTCTGATAAACATCTGAGATACTGCTGATATACTTCTGAGATACTGCTTATATACTTCTGATATACTTCTGATCTACTTCTGATATACTTCAGATATATTATACTTCTGAGATACTTCCACATGCTTTCCGATCAAGGACTCACCTGCTTGAGCGTCAGTCTCGCCGTGTAGCGCAGATCGCTTCCCTCGCGCTTGAACATGGCGTGCGGCTTGTCCCGGATGATGAACACAATGTCGGCGGGGATTTTGCCGGGCGCCTGGTCGCCCTCCTTCTGGAAGGTGACCTTGGTGCCGGACTTCCAGCCGGGCTTGATGGATATCGCGAGGAACTTCTCCTCCTTGCGGGAACTGCCGTCCGCCTGGACGATGCGCCGGGAGATTTTCATTTTCTTAACACAGCCGTGGTAGATCTCCTCCAGCGTCACATAGAGATCGTGTTCGACGGGCGGATCCTGCTTCTGCTCCTTCTTGAACGGCGTGTGCACGTTGAAGGAGTGTGATCTGAAAGAGGGCCTGCGAGAGATGAGCAAGGTACTCCAGGGAGCGGAAGCGGGGATGGACCCACCTGAAGCCACTGCCCAGACCATGCCGCGACCCAATGCCGCCGAAGGGCGAGGCGAAGAAGTCGGGCTCCGTGTCCAGGTCGAAGACGTTCTTTTCGAACAGGTTGTCGCTCATCTCAAAGAACGAGGCGAACGGATTGCTGTTGCCAAAGAACTGGGCGAAGGTGGCCCGCGGATCTCCGTGGAACTGATATGTAAACGAGTTGCTCGATGGACCGCCATTGCGTGTGCCTGAAAGTAAGCATTTCGAGTGTAGCTATAAGAAAGCAAGTCCTGCAAGTCCTGCAAGTGCGTTGCCATACCTCCGCTCTTCAGACCATCCTCGCCGTATTTGTCGTACACCTCCCGCTTGCTCTTGTCCGAAAGGACCTCGTAGGCCTCGGCGACCTCCTTGAACTTGTCCTCGGCGTTGGCGGCTTTGTTTTTGTCCGGATGATAGCGCAGGGCCAGTTTCCTGTAGGCCTTTTTGATCTCATCGTCGGTGGCAGTTTTGGGCAGCCCCAGTGTTTTGTAGTAGTCCTTACCCATTTCAGGTTACTTCTGTGTTTGGCGAGCGGGTTCTATGTGTGTGGGCAAAGTGCTGACTCTCTTGAAGTTCACGGTAGTCTAGTATCTGCAATCGAAGTGGGTGTATTAGCATTAGAAGTGATATATTGCTCAGCAGATGTGCGTAGTTACCTACGATAATATCAGTTGTCGGCTTCCATATATGTATAACGAGGACCTTCCTAGTGGCTATGATACTGCTGTCCTTCCCTTTAACTTTATAATGGCACATGCATCTTGTCGTTCTCTCTTGCCGTTTCACTGCTCTGCTATCGGAAAAGATCTGCAAAAATCGGGTAATCGTATATATTTATTTAGCTGTGTATAGGTACTTCCATTCGGATCATAAGACGCGTCACAATTTTCAATGTTGAGCCGCCCACGCCTTTCACTAATTTTAGACCGGCCAGCTAGAAGTATCTATTCTTCTATCTGAAACATTGGAGCTTTTTTTCCATGCGCACTTCTCACCCTCCCAAATATACATACGTGTACACATATTTTATTGATGGACACTTCGGCGGACTTTCAAATGCAGGTTCAATTAATGCTCTATGTACCCAGCCATTTACTTACAATATTCCTAAGCATTCGCCAAACAGACATCTTTCTAATGCCTAAACTTTTCACGCACTCACTCGTGTGTTTCTAGTGATGGGAACTGCTCCCGAGCCAATTTGCATTGACCTCAACATCTTCGAGAATTCTGAAGCTCGTGGGTGTCCAATTGAGTTTAGCGTGAGCCATTTGAATGGGAATTGATGGCGACATTTATGAGTATCTCTGAGATCCCTGGGGTTGGAGCACCCCGTAGTACGATGGCTTGATTAGTTGACATGTCTATCAGGGGCGTGGAGACAGCTGTAACGTAATACTGTTCCTGCTTCGATCTGAACTGCGGTTTCCTAATAAATCAATCTTCTGAAGATCACCACTACTTCTGACAGCGCTGTGTTTTCTCAACCACAACAATCAGGCCGCATTATCTTATGAAAAACAGAGGAAACTGTGCAAATACATGGTGATAAATGGGAATTCGATTTTTATACGAATACTATTAGGAAAGCGAATGTCTTTCCTCTTTAAATTATCTTTTTGCATACGTGTATATGCCAGTAATTTATCTGTTGTTTTTATGGCATCTCAGCATTCTATAATCCATGATAAGCAAGATGATCATTGATACCTTAATTGCACTGAAGGCCTGTCCTCGCACAAGTTCAAGATCGCATCCCGAAAATTCATTAGCATTCAAGATGCCATTCGGCTGGCGATCCGCACTCGAAACGCTTTTCAGCCTTGAGCTTAACCGATTTCATCTTGGAATTTCATTGCGTACTCGTAGATACAAAGCTCGTTGCGTTGACAACTTTGACGCCAAATTGTGCGCCTTGAGTGGCGATTTTTTTGGGGGGACACAAGATTTGCTATTGGGGATACTGACAGCGGACGATTGATGCGATCAGCGCCATTCCAATCCAGTCCCATCCAGAAATTAGTCGGCTGCAGTCATTGTGCATAAAATTGCCGGCGGATCGCGGATTGCGGATCGCGGATCGTGAGATACATTCCGGATCGGTTCCAAATGTGTGCCATATTGAGCGAGCAGGGACAAGGTCGCAGATATTTCAAACGGATATTTGCTATTTTTTCGGAACATTTTTCCCCGCCGACACATTGGCAACATTTTCTTTCATTCAAAGAACGTTTTTCTGTCACTTTTTGGCGAGTCAAGCAAATGAAATGTGTGAAATATATTACGCAATGCGATTATGTTATGCGTTTTATATGTTTTGCACACTCCAGTGATTGAATTATATATATTTTTCATCGCCAGAGATTTTTCCGCGCGCGTTTCAATAATTCTCTTTATGGTTCTTTATTGAATTATAGGCATTGTTTCGTGCAAAATTACGGGCTTAAGGTGCAAATCAAATTCATGCCGAATCGAAATTACTGCCATGCCATATAAGGTCGCTTTTTATGGCAGTTACAACATGTTTTGGGTGGGCGGAACCGCCAGCCACCCACTTCCGCATGTATTATTCACCAGCAACTGGCGGCAGCTCATTTATTGATTGCTGAATAACATTTGTTTAACAATTTATTGGCTGCTGCGTTATTAGCGAATTGCTTTTCCAGCGTTTCCATTGTCATTTTGTTCGGATGCCGCGCTGTTTGTTGCATTTCGCAATCTGCGAAATCGGCAATCTGCGAAATCGGCAATCTGCAATCTGCAATCTGCAATCTGCAATCTGCAATCTGCATTTGCATTTGCATTTCTTTCCACTTCGCTGTGGCATTATAAATTGTCGTAGGTTATGAGAGGCCACCGATGGGGGAAATGAAAACTGTTTGTGTCCCCGGATTGCACTAATTGAATTGAACTTGATTTATTAATGCCCGACTCGGCAGCTTTAATTCCCATTGGCTGCCGCGTATTTGAAAGTTTGCTCAACTAATGCTCACATGTCCAAAGCCGGCAGAGAGGTGGAGAAGTGGAATTAAAAGAAACCGAATTAAATAATAAACGAATTTCAAATTGGAAGTGTGATTTATGCGGGGCCATTCAGATCTGTTATTTATTGCTCCACAGCGATCAAAGCCGATTGCCTGGGCCAGAGATTTTCCTGATAAATCGGTCACTAATGCCACAGTCAACATTTGTCTGCTTGGATAAATAAACCCGATGCCAAACATTTGAGCCAGAGCTAATTGATTGACAAACAAGTGCCAGTCTACTTCCACTATGCATAGCAGTTTTATCACGAAGAGCTATCTCTTATCGCCACTGATTGAATCAAGTTCAATACCACTGTGTATCTGATTAAAAATATTTGTGTACCTATTTGTGACTATTTAAAAAGCCTTCATCTTAGCTACAAGCTTGCAAATAATTTGTAATTTTCCATGACCTAATGTCCAGTCATATTTGTACTTCATTCCACAGATTTCGCAGATTTTAGCATTCAAGGTTGTCAAAACTCTCCTTCATGTCCAGCCGTTTACTCTCGCTCTCAAAGATACGGATACAACTCATGTTTCTTCCCTCCATTTGTATTTCTCAAAGTCACCAACCAAAAGCCATTCATTGTCAACTGATGGCAATGTTTTTTGCCATCGAAACCAGCCAGCAACAGACCAAACACCATGAAGTTTATTCACCCACACTCCACGAAATGTGGCAGAAAAAAATGGTGCGGCAAGAATCGCATATTGAGCCATGGCCGATGGCAAATCGTTTAGGCCAAGCAGCATTAGATGACCAAAAAAAAGCCGTCCAACTACCAATTTCCAGGGTGGGCGTTTCCAAGCCGCAAATCTGATGCGAAAATAGGTCCAATGACTAAGCGGGTTTACCTCTGTACGCGGAATGAGCCGCCCACACAATCGGCAGCCAAACATTTTCGATTTTGGAGAAAAATGTTGTGCGCTTGGACAAGTGAATCAGCAGCACTCAGCCATTTGCATGGCATTGGTAATACTTTTATCCTGCAGATGACCAGCTGTTTACGCCCGAATTCGTGCTAATTGGCCAAGAGCACTGATTTCTCGGCGGCAGAACATGCAGGCAAGTATTCCATTTCCGTTGATTTATGCAAACAGCGATTTGCATAGAATAACTATTAGCCAAAGATTTCTGAAACCAATTCACTGCCGCACCAAATAAATGCAAAACTTGTTTCCAGCCGTTTGGCATTAATGTTCTCAGTGCGGAAATTGATTGTCATTCTGATTAAAATGTAATCAGAGGGTTTTTAGTGAAATTGCAGAGTATTTGCTTATGGTACGTACGTGTAGAAGAAAACTTATTAAGGATGATCGAAAACATTTGGTGGACTTAAGTTTGCCCACTTGTGAATGTGCCTAATTGCCTGATAAGCTGTATTTTGATTTCCGCTCTTATAAACAGGGTTCATTAATTTGTATAATTACGGCGAGCTTTTTTTAGCCGACGACGACGACAACAGCATGAAATTAATCAATTGCCACAAAAAAGCGGCGAAAGTGTATTTCCTCGTGTCTTTTCCCCATAATTACTTGCTTAATTGGCCAGCTCCTCCACATTCTCGCTCTCTTTTCATTTTTGTTTGAAGAATTACGAATTTTGCATGTGGTCTGCGGCTCGAAGATCATCAAAACAATTCTCGGACCACGCCCCCCAGTCTTCCGCCCACGCAGCAGCTGTTCGAAGAGTGGCAGACGAAGAAATCTGAAAACCACTCACCACATATCTTTTCTCTTCCACTCGCGAATGCGAATGTGTCATAATTTATAAATACTGGGCAAAAACAAAGCAGACAAATTCTGGTGTGATTATGATTAGCGGCAATCAGCATAGTTTTCCGTTTTCCCTTTATTTTTACCCTCTTCGCTGGTCATTTGTTGCCATTTGGTATTGGCCATTTGGCTGCGACTTTCAGTTTGGAGGCCGAAAGTCTCTGGGCCAAGTGCCTTCAATCACAAGCGGCTCCATTGGGTGTTTACTTTTTACGAGTATTTATGAATTGTGGCCAGCGAGTTTGAGTGTTTGAAAAATGAGGCAATAGTAGACACCACAAAATGGTCTCATCAAAATCGTACTTCTATAAGTAGTTTATCTATGGGATTATACAGGAGGTAAGCTTTATATACTTGGTATGTCCATGGCATGCGAATTTCATTGCCATTTCTCTGTACCTTGCGTTTTGGAAGTGTGTTTTTCCCATGATTCTCTCTGATTTTTCCACATATGTATGTATATTCTCCTACTTGTGGTCCACCCTATGGGCACCTTTAGCTAAACCGAATTTCAAACACAAATCACTTCACACATCGTGTGCACACAGTAGAATTTAGAATGGAAGCCCCATATGAATATTCCAAAGAATCGGCGTGAAGATTTCGGAAAATAATCAGGCGAACTGGGCAGCAGCGAAATTGGTGAGAACAAATTAAAAAAAAAAAAAACATATACACAAAAATAACTAAAAGTGCTATAAATAAAACTTATTTAAAGAAATGAAACCATGAAATTCAAAAACACACAGGCCAAAGCCAAAAACGATGGCAAATACAAAAATATAAATAATAAAGCGAGCGGAAAAGTCGCTTTTGGACTTGCCAGATACACTTGGCGTATACTTTATATAAGGGTTTTCGGGTACTTTCCACTCCCCGTGGAGGCTCCAATCGAAATCCTGGGCTCAGACAAAGGCGACAGCGCCATAAAAAGCACGATTGTTTGTCGACTCGAATATGTGTTTTTTGATTTTATTCGCTTTTACCACATTTGGCAAACGAAACGAGGCAAAATCACACTCACACACACACACACACACTAGCCACTCCAGCACTCACACACACACGCACGCACACGCACACACACACGCACAGCAAGTCCGTGATTAATTGTCAGTGGAAAACCAATAAATTAGGGGGCTCCTTACAATTGATTGGCTGATGGGGCGTATGCTTGATATGGACTCGCAATCCTTTCGGCGGCTTTCAAAATGTATTATTAGCGCGGGCTTCTCGCTGCCAATTTGCCGCCAGATGCGTGCAGCACTACCGTTAGTCAGTGGTTCGAATCCGCGAGAGAAACCGCGATAAAGTGGACGCGACAACGCTTGGGGACTCACTGAACGATCCACCGAGCCAGAAGCACCAGCAGCAGCACTCCACTGCCGCGATCTCCCGCTCCCGCTCCCGCTCCCGCTCTCTGAGATCTCGAGTCGCTGGGATCTCTTGTCCCCCAGAGAGTCCAGTCCACAGCAGATATGCCCCAAGCACAGAAGAGAGATCCGCGCCAAAGTGAGTGGTTGCCCAAGCGATCCGATCTTTGTTTTCCCTATTTACCGCACTTCTGCTCCAAGAAGCCGTGGAAAAGGCGAAAATCAAGTAGAATATATCTAATTGGGCGGTCGATCCGCGCGAGAACCACGATCGCCACCGATTTGCACTATGCGTCATTCTAAAGCTACTTGGAGCTTTTTCCCATAGGTAAAAACCAATCGAGAGCTTTACGCAAGAGCGGAGCAAACGTGGGCAGAGAAGAGCCGAAAACCAGTATTAGCTGAATACCCTGCGATGGGGTATGATAGACTGCTAGGGCAACTGAAGGTAACCTTAGGGAAAAATAAAAATAAATTAAATGCAATAAATTATAACCACAATATGGTATGAATTTATACCTCCGTACTACATGCAATCTTAAAATGTAATTTATTTTTACTTTTTTTTATATGTCTACTAGGTATTTATTCTTATGGAAATAACTTGCATGATACTTGTCATGTATAACATATAACAAAATGCCTTCAGGGTATTTTTATGTGCCAATGAACATTAGGTTTCTACATAAAAATGTATCTGAACAATGTGTGAAAGAAACACAGAGCTATCTCTGTGATGTTAGCTGGAGGCCACCTGCTCCTCTGCTAAGTCCGCATTTTCCCGCCTCTTTTCGGTCTTTGCCTGCTTCTGTTTCTGGTCATCTGTCCCCTCCGGATCCGCCGGCAACTGGATGTTAACGGCTGACAGGGCTTCTCGTATCCAAGCCGGAACCGGTTCCGCCTTGAAGTGCTTGGCCATGAAGTCCGTGACGAACTGGGGGAACTCATCCCGCTGGATGGCCTCGCGCATGCTGCGCATCAACCGGAGCTGATAGGCCACATTGTGGATGCTCAGCAGGGAGCAGGAGACACTCTCGTTGGTGGCGATGTGGTGCAGGTAGGAGCGTGTATAGCGCTTACATGTGCTGCACTCGCAGTCCTTTTCGATGGGCTCCATGTCCAGTTTGTACTTGGGCTGCTTGAGGTTCAGCTGCCCACTGTCCACCAGGGCGCAACCGAATCGAGCTGTCCGGGTGGGGAAGACACAGTCGAACATGTCGATTCCCAGGGCCACGCAGACCACCAGATCCGCCGCAAAGCCCACGCCCATCAGGTAGCGCGGCTTGTCCTTGGGCAGATAGCCAGTGCACACGTCTACCATCCGCCAGAAGTCGTGCTTGCTCTCGCCACCACTTAGTCCGCCCACGGCGAAGCCTCGAACCTGGCGCTCCATCAGGGCGGAAACGCAACGTTGTCGCAGCGGCACGTCCAATCCTCCCTGGACGATGGGGAACAGCGACTGATCATCGTCGCGGGCATGCGCCTCTATGCAGCGATCCACCCAGCGGATAGTTCTCTCCATGGCCTCCTCCACCCGGGGACCTGTAGTGGTGGTCTTGACCACATCATCCAGCTGCATCATAATATCCGCGCCAATGGCGTTCTGGATTTGGATGGAGTGCTCCGGCGTCAGCATGCACTGACTATTGTCGAAGGGCGAGCGAAAGTTCACCCCGTGCTCATCGATCTCGGCCAGCTGCAGCAGGGAAACCATCTGGAAGCCACCGGAGTCAGTCAGAATGGCCCTGGGCCAGCCCATGAACTTGTGCAGACCACCGGCTTTCTTGAGGGTCTCGATTCCGGGTCTCAAGCCAAGGTGATAGGTGTTTCCCAGCAGGATCTGGCAATTCAGCTCGATGAGCTGGTCCGGCAGGATGCCCTTCAAGGTGCCCTGTGTGCCCACGGGCATAAAGACCGGCGTGTTTACCTCGCTGTGCCTGTTTTGAATAGTTGGTAATGCGGATTAGTCACAGTTTTCAGGGGTACATCTTATGAGGAGGCTCACCTTAGGGTCATCAGTCCCGCCCGGGCTTTGGAGACGGAGCACTCCGCCACGACCTTGTAGGTCAGCGGAGGAATCTTGCTGGGACCCATTCAGTTGGCAATGACTAGATAAATCCCCGGAAAAGCTGTTATGTTTACGCGCAATACGCCGGTGCACGTTTCAACCGCAGTTCTGTGTGACCACTTCGCAGAAAGCGGGAATATACCAAATTCCCAAGTTCCCTGCTCGTGGCTATCGATACCACTTTGATGATTTGCCCGGTCGAGTACACACCTACACACCTACTATATTGCAAGTAAAGATTACCCATTAAGAAAGATCCTGCGTGGAGGTCACGATGTCGACGCAACAGCAGCAGCTAGACTATATCGAGCGCCACCTGGTGTACGATATCTTCAAGGACTTTGGTCCGAGTGCTGCGCTGGAATCGCACAACGTAGAGTGCTCCAATGGACTGGACGGCTTCATGTCCGCCTTGTACACCGTTACGCTGGACGTGGTCATCGCCGAGCGCAAGCGGACGGAGGTCATCCTGGTCAAGTTCATGAAGGGAACGGAGGAGTTCCGGGAGAGCAGCAATTCGTACATACAATTTTCCAACGAAATTTTCGCCTACGCCGAGATCCTGCCCGCCTATGAGAATGTCCTGCGGACGAGTCACCTGGAAAGCGATGTGGTGAAGAACTGGGTTCCCCGTTGCTACTTCTCCAAGTTTGGTCAGGTGGAAGGTGCGCTCCACACTGAAATTGTTGCTTCCATGACTTCCTTTCTAACTTCACTGTTTACCTTTCTGCAGGTTTCGGGAATGGTAGGGAATCAGTTCTGGCCCTGAAACATCTCAAGGGCGATGGCTACCAGTTGGGTCCAAGGCTCACACTTCGTCGGGATCATCTGGAAGCCATGGTGGGGCTAGTGGGTCCGTTCCACGCCCTGGGCTATGCCACGAAAATCCTCCAGCCGAACGTTCATGCTCGCTTACGCGCCGGAGTGTTGGACATGCCCTTCGTTTCCAGCTCAGGAACGGGCATCTTTGATGTCCTGTATCGCGTGGCCTTCGACCGGTTCTACGAGTTCTACGACCGGCAGAAGGAGCAGCTCCTACAGGGCGCAGATGCCGGATTCGAGGTCGCCATAGAGCGACTGCGGGAGAAGTACTTCAAGCAGCCGACACTCCTGCTGGAGAGAATTCGCACCAGCTCCTTTAGCAAAGATCAACCGGACAGTCATTTTGCCACCTTCCTGCACGGCGACTACAACAGGAACAATGTGCTGTTCCACTACGGAGCCGGGGATAAGGTGGACGGAATCAAAGCCATTGATTTCCAAGAGCTGCGTTTCAGCACCACGGCCATTGACCTCAGCTTCTTCATGTACATGAACACGCCATCCGAGGGAAGGAACGAGATCTACGCAGACTTGTTGCGCAAGTACCATCGACACATGATCGAAATGCTGGAACTGGTACTGCGTCGAAACCGGGACGAGTTAACCGATGATCGGGTGGATCAGTTGCTGCAGGACTACAGCTTTGAACGCTTCAATGCCCACTTTAAACGATATGCCTTCTACGGACCAATGGTGTGCATGCACTTCCTTCCCTGGCTGCTCGGTGCTGAGAAGGATTGCGCCAAATTGTCCCGCCTCTTCGAAACGGATATGCACGGCCCTGCCTTCCACCAGTTGTCCTTGGACATCGGAGGCGATGAGGCGAACCTGGAGATTTTCAAGACCGTGCGCCATGCCTATGAGCATGGCTACATGGACGAGATTTAGATTTCCCCGCAACATTCCATACTTGAACCATTCGAAATTTAAGCCAAACCTAATTTGAGACTGTATTTATGAACTACATATTTACAATGTTAACTTCGCAGCTAATGCTAAATGAGCGCAATGTGGTGGGGGAGGTGTAATTGAGGTAAACGATGCCTAAATGCCCCTATATTTAAGCGGAATAAAATCATACACTTCCAGAAGAGTCTCATGCGTTCTCATAACGCTGCTTCATCATCTTTTTGATGTAGGATTTGTAGTCGTTTCCAGGCGTCAAGTGGCCAGACTTGTTGCCCAGCCCCACATTGTTGGTACGACCGTCAGCCTGGGGATACACATAAACATTGAATTATCCATATTCTTATATTCTTCCGTTTCCTCTTCGAGTCTTACCTCTATGATCTGGGTGCGTCCCTGGTTCTTCCTGCCCAGTCCCTGGCCCTCCGACCAACCCATCTTCTGCATCAGGCGACTGCCCACGTTGCTCGAACTGATGGGCATGGCTGGAGTAGCCTCAGAAGAATCCTTCTGGCGCGACTGCAAAGTCTTTATCTCTTGCTCGAAACGCTCCCGACTCTTATTTGGGGGAGGAGGATCGCTCTCTCCGTACTTCAGCCTGCGTTCCTTGGCACGATCACGATAGCTAAATACGGGTAAGTAAATCAGTTGGTTTATCAACATTCTAGCAGCATATTTGCACTTACGATAGACCCTCATCCATGCCAGCCTCAACTGTGGAATTCTGCTTAAGCTTGGCGAGATTCTCCTTGTGTAGATTGGACATTTTTAAATGCTTCTGCAAGATTTCCAGCGATTGGAAAGCACGCTTGCAGAGCAGGCAAGTAAGCTTTTGGAAATCCACGTAGTCCGATTCATCGGCAACGCCTCGTCTAGACCCACCGCCTGCTTCAAGTGCTTTCTGATTGGCACCGTTATCATCCTCCGAATCGGAAGGTCCTCCATACGCGCCCACCAATTTGTTAATCGCTGGAGGACCTGCCTGCGCCACATAGTCATTGAGCTTGCCTCCCTCTTTTTTTTCAAGCATTGAGAATCCCACATCAGCATATGCACCTTGAGAAGCACGCGAGGTGGTGGGAGCCTCAGTTTCCGCCAGGATAGGCTGCGGTGTGGCCACTGTGCTGTAGTCTTTTCTCTGGTTCAAGTGCTTGGCCCACTTCTCCATGTCCTTGACGATCTTCTTGGCCACTTTCACTTTGTCGGGCTTGCTGGCTTCCTCCTTTTCTTTCTCCTTCTCCTTTGCCTTCTTGGCCTCCTCCTCCTTCTTCTCGGCATCAGCTAATACTTCCTGGAGCGCTGCCTGGGTGGAGGCGGGTGTGGCCAGCACATAGGTGCTCCTCTTCTGATCCCAGTACAGATACGCACCCGTCTCATTGTTGTAGTAGTACTGCGAGTGAGCATCATAGTAGAGACCCGTGACGTGGTCGTAGTAATAGCCAGAGTTCTCGTCGTACTGGTACTTGGAAACATCGGGAGTAGCTGACAATGAAGAATCGGATGATTGACATTACTGGACATTACTGTTCGACATCAGTCACTTACCGTATTTCTTTCCATCGTTACCCTTGGGAGCACTTGCACCCCTGGCAAGAAAGGCGGCCTTTGCCTCTGCCACGGAAATCATGGTCTCCATCTGGCTAACCTTCCTTTGCTTGCGCTGGATGGCCGAGAGAGCCACGGCAGCTCCGGAGTTGGCCTCCGTCACGTGAGGATCTCCGCTGTTCTTGTTTATTTCAGTCGTGTAATAATCCCTATAGTACTGGACGTAGTGAGCATGCTCCAGCGGATTCGAGGCATATACGGATGCACTGTACTCCGCTAGACGAGGCACATCCGCCAAAGTGTAGCACGCTGTAACGGCAGACGGCGGCATCCCAGATTCACCTGATCTAAAATAGTTGCCATCGGCTGGCCCCATTTGACGATTTTCGGAGTCAATGCAGTAGGTGACGATAACTGAAATAAATGGTCTTAACTATTTTTTAAAGGACTAATGATTTAATCTACCAGTCTTTTCGTCTAGAGTGAGTGGCGGATCCAATGCCGTCAGCCCATTAAACACGTTCATAGAATCAATGAGTGTGTCAAAATCGAGGTAACAAATGCCCCTAGATGCCTGGGTTAAAGCGTCGCGACTGATCAGCACCTTGCTGACTGTTTTGGCCAGGTCGGGTAGGCGCTGCTGAAGGGCAGTGAGCACGCCCTCCTCGTTTGTCAGCGCGTCCAAGCCGCGGAGCATGATCTCTGCATGGGGAAAGCGTGGCAGGTTAGTGGAGTATTTAGCTGATTAGCTAGGGAAGCGGCATTGAAAGATATTGCTCATGGTGGATATACTTTTTGTGAGGATGCGGCTGATCTCGTCGACGCCCTCGCCGCCTCCGGAAAGAGCATTCTCGCTCTCCGCCCGCGAGGAGCTGCACATGTAGCATATAAAGCGACGCTTAAAGTTGCTGGCACCGCACTGATGGATAAAGAAAGCAAGTTATTGTTGCCAATCTGTAAAGTTGCAGAGCATATGTATGTACCTTAACACAAGTCCAATCCGAGATGCGAGTGTGACTATACTGCATGGTGGCACGATGATCGCCCAGCTGGAGGACACCCTGCACGTAAAAATAGAAGAGGTAAAAGTGGGATTATTAACTGAAACTGCTGAGAAGCTAATCGTTCACAGACTACACAGTCACCAGGTTGCTTCTGTGTTTTTCGGCATCGCGCAGATACCGCAGATGCTGCTTGTTTCCTTTTCGCGAAATCCCGCCTTTGAGTTCAGTTCTCTGATATAAAGCAGAACGAAATGGAAGGAAAACAGCCCACCAGCAGAATTGAACTCAAGGCATACATATCTCTAAAGTGGGTGCCAAGCTTTTGGATCTTGACGTCATTTATGTTTTGGCGGATTCGAGAATGTTCAAGATTCTTGTGGTTTGTAGGGATACCTGGGTTAACTCCATCCAATGTCTCGCCTCCTCAACGGTTTTAAACTCGACAAATGCAAAACAGCGTGAGGCACCTAAATTTTAGATAGAAGCAGATACGAAAATGTTTTGTCAAAAAATGTTGGTTGTTTTATTAGCATTGTATCATTTTTGGGGATTGTATTTTTGTTTGTGGAATTTTGCTGCTGATGTCGTAAGCCAAGTATAATTGAAATTGGTATAAATCCTATATCGAACATTTTGCTGGTCACGCATTACTCACGCTTTTTTCTTTACTTTTTCACTTTTAAATCGAATATAACTCACGGAAATGTGACCCACCTGTTGGCTGTTTCCTCATCACGCGAATGGAACTGGGCTCCAGGTTCACCTTGATCAGCTCGCCCATGATCTGTGGGGGATTACTTGGTTAATTCTGCATTTTCGTAGCTTATTCTTTAAACATTACGTCTGCTTCCGTGACCTGCTTCCTCAGACCAAAGATGATTATGTTGTTCAAGGGCTCCACGCTGTTGCCACTGTTATGGCCACCTCTGTGCCGAAATTCGTTGGCCATGTCGCTGTCCTCATCCGAGGAATACTGTTTGTCGCGTTCGCGCTCCCTCTCGCGATCTCTATTACTGCTGCTGGAGTTGCTATTTCCATTATTATTGAACTGCCGATGGTCATTGCTGCGGCTGAAAAGGAAGGGATTAGTTAAAGCTATACAATTTTCGATTTGTTGAATATATTTCCCGTTGGGTTCGTTTGAAACAATGTATACAACAATCCTATGTAATTAAATACAGCCAGCATGAATGATTCATAAGATGATTTGTATGCATTCATACCGACATTTATGTACAATACAAAGTGAATTCTAATTATTTTGACTTCCATTACAATTGGTTACCAGGTTAGGCCTGATTGAAATTGAGACATTTCCTTCTTATGAAACGCTTGTAAGTAAGCAATTTAATCAAAACATACACAGACTACGTGCACTGAGAAAGCTGAGCCCTGTATGATATATGACTAATATGTAGATTACATAAGTTCGTACCTGCTGCGGTCTGATCCTCGATCGAAGTCATCATGATTGCGCTCCTTCGAAACCCGATCGTAGTTTTTCCAGCGGTGCTCGCGGTCCTTATCGTATTTATCCTGGCCACGCTTATCGTAGTTGTTCTGCTCATGACGGTCGTGGTTGCTGTAGCTATCATGATCCCTGCGAGCCTGATTATCAGGATCCCGACGATCGTAGTTGTCCTCCTTGTGATGCTGGCGATAGTCAAGGCTGTGCCTCGAGTTGTAGCTACCCTGATCCTCGTAATCCTCGTTGATCAGATCGCGGTAGAGATCGCGATCCGGACTGCGATCGTGTCTATAATGGGAGGAACGCTCCCGGCTGCGGGAACGGGAGTTGCGACGTCTATACTCATTGCGGTCCCGACTTCGCTCCCTGAAATGGTATACGCGAGTAGTCCCTACACCAAGAGGCTCCAGCTGGGCAAATGACGACCTACCTGGATCGAGATCGAGATCGGGAACGGGAGCGAGTGTAGCGCCTGTAGCCCGAGTCGCTACCGTTTCCATTGCCTCCCGAGAAGGTGCGACCATATCGAGAATCCATATCTAATGCGAATCGATGGTAATTATATTCAATGTTTTTGATTTGGCCTTTTGCCATTTAGCTGAACCGTCTTTGCAGGCACATCTTACTTGTTTACCACAATTCTAACAGGATGCGAAGCTAGTTAAACTTGTTCCCAGACTCAAAGTCTCTGTGCATTGAGACAGAAACAAATAGTTATCCGGTCCCAAAAAAAAAAACACGAATAGAAAAATTGTCGGCCTCCTTTTGCCGTTCACCCCTAGTAACTGACTGCCAGATATCGATAACTGCCTGACGGGCAGTGCTGGGAAGCGCCGGCAAACCGATGTTGCCCAACACGGAACCATTTAAACTTGTCTGCTTTAGATTTTATTTTGTACATTCGAATAAGGATTTGAATTCGCTTAATCATAACTCAAACAATAAATTACTAACTAGAAGTCCAATTTCACATTTCCTCGTTGACTTCAAAAGAACGCCGATCAGTTAGCCAAAAGCAAATGCTCAAGAAGATTCATATATAATATGGAAATAATATCGGCTTTTCGCGCCACTGTTGTTCAAAAATCTGAATTAAAAGGCGATTTCGGTTAAAATGTACCGATTTCATGTGAAACGGCTTATTCTCAGGCATTCTCATAGCGCTGCTTCATCATCTTCTTTATGTAGGATTTGTAGTCGTTGCCCGGTATCATCTGCCCCGATTTGTTGCCCAAGCCCACATGGTTGGAGCGTCCGTCAGCCTGAGGGAACACAAAAGTGTTTATTTGAATGCAATTCATAGGTAAAAGTCACCTCAGTTACCTCTATGATCTGGGTGCGTCCCTGGTTCTTCCTGCCCAATCCCTGGCCCTCTGACCAACCCATCTTTTGCAACAGGCGACTGCCCACGTTGCTCGAACTGATGGGCATGGCTGGAGCAGCGCTATTAGAATGCTTTTGCCGCGAGTGCAGTGTCTTTATCTCCTGCTCGAAACGCTCCCTGCTCCTGTTGGGTGGAGGTGGATCGCTCTCGCCATACTTCAGCCTGCGCTCCTTGGCACGATCTCGATAGCTGAGAATGAAAATGAATTCAATGATAATATACCACACCACATAACGCGATTTCACATACGCCAGTGCCTCTTCGATGCTGCTTCCAGCGCTTTGATTGAGCTTGGCCAGGTTCTCCTTGTGCAGAGTGGACATCTTCAAGTGCTTCTGGAGAATTTCCAACGATTGGAAGGCACGTTTGCAGAGCAGGCACGTCAGCTTCTGGAAGTCCACGTAATCAGACTCTTCAGCGCCTGCTCCGCCGCTAGCACCTGCTGAAGTCAGTGTGGTTTGCGAACTTGGAGCGCTGTCCTCTTCGGAGTCCGATGTTCCGCCATAGGCATTTACAAGCTTTTTCATTTGACCCACAGCCGGTGGTGGCACATAGTCGTTCAACTTGCTCAGCTCCTTCTTCTCGAGAATAGAGAATCCTACATCAGCATATCCGCCTTGATTGCCACGGGCAGTGGTAGCTACTTCGTTGGCCAATATTGGTTGCGGTGTGGCCACTGCTGTGTAGTCCTTTTTCTGGTTTAGCTGCTTGGCCCACTTCTCCATGTCCTTGACAATCTTCTTGGCCACCTTAACCTTGTCGTGCTTGTTTCCACCCTCCTTTTCCTTTTCTTTATCCTTCTCCTTTGCCTTTTTGGCCTCCTCCTCCTTTTGTTCGGCGTCGGCCAGGACTTCCTGGAGAGCCGCCTGAGTGGAGGCCGGCGTGGCCAGCACGTAGGTGCTCCTGCGCTGATCCCAATACAGATACGCACCCGTCTCGTTGTTGTAGTAGTACTGCGAGTTGGCATCGTAGTAGAGACCAGTGGTACTGTCGTAGTAGTAGCCCGATGTCTCATCAAACTGGTACTTCGTCACGTCGGGAGTGGCTGCAATATGATCAAATATAATGAAGTGCTGGCAAACAAAAGTATGTAGTCACTTACGGTAGATCTTTCCATCGTTGCCCTTGGGCGCACTGGCCACTTGAGCAGCCAATGTGGCCTTCACTTCCGCCGCTGCCTGTGCGGCAGCTGTGGCCGCCGCTGTGATTGTGGTCTCGATACTGTTCATCTTCTTCTGCTTGCGCTGGATGGCCGAGAGGGCAACCGCTGCTCCGGAATTGGCTTCAGTTAAGTGAGAATCCCTGTTATTTTTGGTTATATCTGCCGTGTAATATTCCGTATAGTACTGGACATAATGAGCGTGCTCGGCGGGATTCGAAGCATAGAGGGAGGCACTATATTCAGCGAGTCGTGGAACATCGGCCAGAGTATATATTCCACCCACTCCTGAGGGAGAAACCGCTGAAATTGCCCCGTTTTTGTCAGCTGGATCGTTGGCCTTAACTGCTAATGCTTTAGAGTTCTTGGGCAATGCTTGGCGCTCCTCCAGGTCGTTGCAATAGGTAATGGCCACTGGAAGAAGTATCAGTTATTTATAAGTTGTAAACACCATTTAGTTGTAAAGCCATTTACCAAGTCTGTCGTCTAAGGTAAGTGGAGGATCCAGCGAAGTCAAGGCATTGTGCACATTCATCGAGTCGACGAGAGTGTCGAAGTGAAGGTAGCAAATTCCTCGCGAAGCCTGGGTCAGGGAATCCCGACTGATTAGCACTTTGCTCACTGTCTTGCTCAGATCCTTCAGGTGATGTTGGAGGGCGGTGAGCACAGCCTCTTCGTTGGTAAGGGCGTCCAGGTTGCGTAGCATGATCTCTGCGTGGATTGAGGAAGTGGTAGAGAAATCGTGGCGGTCAGTGGTCTGTTCGATTTCATTGCGATCGAATCTACAAATCGAGATGGCAAGAGAGTGTATGTGGTTGGTATACTTTTGGTGAGGATGCTGCTGACTTCGTCCACGCCCTCGCTGCCGGAGGAGAAGGTGGTTTCGCTGTCTTCACGGGATGTTTTGCACACAAAGCAATAGAATCTAAACTTGAAGTTACAGACGCCACACTGGAACAAGAAACACATTATTTGCATATAGAACATGATCCTCAATGCACATACCTTGTTGCAATTCCAGTCCTGAATTCGCTTGTGGCTGTACCGCATGCTCACCCGCTCGTCATTTATCTTTAGAACGCCCTGGAGCGCCAGACATGGAAATAGGAGAAGGAAAGGTTGCGGATTAGTAACTCATCGAATGGATGCCTTCATTCACACTCTACACAGTCACCGGATTGCTCTGTGTTTCGTAACGCGATGTTTAAGCTGATGACAATCTCCTCGAGTGGCTTTCTTGAGCAATTTTAATGAAACAATACTGTCGTGCTTAGTTTCCATGCAACTAGAAGTATGGGAATCACATTAACTTTTGGTTGGACAAAAGAAACTAAACAGAAAGCAATTCTTTATTATCATTGCCTGGGAAAGAACTTTGGCTGCTGATGTTCAAAGTTTCAAGGGGATCTGGTGGTCGATTGCGCTGATACCTGTGTAATATCCATCCATTGCTTTGCCTCCTCAACGGTGTTAAACTCGACAAACGCTATATCGCGTGATGAATCTAAATTTTCGGATAGAAGCAGATACAAAATGTTTTCGTCAAAAAATGTTGAATGTTTCGATAGGTTTGTAACATTTTTGTGGAGTATTGTATTCTTTTCGATTCATGTGGCCGGGTAAATTCGATTGGTACTTGTACACTTCGCCTCCATTAGCGTCAAGCCGCTCATACATTTACAACCTACTTACGTCTGCGCTGTAAGAACAAGCTTAGTGATTTCGTAACCCACCTGTTCCTTGTTTCCGGATAATGCGAATGCAGGCTGGCTCCATGTTCACCTTTATCAGCTCGCTCATAATCTAGAAAAGTTAATGTATAATTGGAGGAGTTTCATTTGCTATTTTTCTTGGTAGCTTACATCTGCTCTGGTCATTTCCTTGGTTAGACCGAAGATTATAATAATATTTAGGGCTTCAGTGGTGGATCGGTATTTGCTCCTGCGCATGTGGCCTTCATCGCTGTCGTTATCTGACGAGCCCCTTCTCTCCCGATCACGATCCCGATCTTGCTCCCGATCCCGGTCTCGATCGCGACTACGGGTGCTGCCACCTCCGTTGTACATGCGGTGCTCTCGGGGACGCCTGCATGATTAGGCTTATTATTAGGTATAGAAGAAAGCATTTATACGCACGTGTTCCGCTCGTTGCTCTCGCTTCTTTCGTCGTGATTATGGTTTCTGTTCCATGGTCTGCTGTGCTCCCTGCTGCGACTTCTATTCTTAAACCTGTCTCTGTCCTTGGAGCTACGATCACGGGAGTCCAAGTCGCGGGAACGCTGTTCGTACTCATAGTCATTTAGTTCTCGATCGCTCCCGCAATCTTTGTCCCGATTCCGACGGTCAAAGCTATCATGTTTCCGGAACTGGCGATTATCGAAGTTGCTCCTGGAGTTGCGCTCATCCTGATCCCTGTAGTCATCGTTGATCAGGTTGTGGTACAGGTCGGGTTCACCGTTACCACCTCCTCCTCGACCACCGCGCTGCTGATCGTTCCTGAACACGGGCGACCGATCCCGACTTCGAGAGCGAGAATTCCGGTGCCTGTATCCTCCATGGCCGCGGTGCCGCTCACTGAAAAAGGTTTTCCAGTTCTAAAGCACTCGATCGCATGAATCTAGTAAGTTAGACATACCGGGAACGCGACCTGGATCGACTGTATCGAGACCCCGGCCTAGATTTGTAGTAATCCTTGCCCCGTCCTCCTTCGTTGCCACTTCCTCCAGAGTAACTGCGCCGACTACTCGAGTCCATTACCGACTTTCAAAGGCTTTGATGATGGGCAGGCACGAGTGGAAAGAGAGCTCCGATGCGGAAGCTCTCCAATATCTGTTTGGCTACCTAGTTATAATCCTTTTATCCCGGTTTCCCTATGGAGGACCACCGGATCTTTTTTCTCAAGAATACTTCGATTTGCCATTCACAACGAAATATCGATAGGCTCTGTGAAGCTAGAGATGACACATGGGCCGCAAATGCACTTAATATGAGAATATATTTGGCAACAAAATATGGGATTGAAAACTCTTGCTGCTATTTTCTTTAAAAAAATAACCTCTATTACCATAATATGGAAAAAAAAACAATATTTTTATTATGTAAACTCAGTATTAAATGTTTATCGATAAGCGTAAGTATGTATGCACGCTAATGTACGCTATCCCGCTTCATGCAGGGTGTAGAAAATCACTATATTTGTTCGTTGTTTAGGGATTTTAATATATTTGTGCGGTTTGTGGGCGTTAGAGTGGGCGTGGCAACATTTGGAAACAAACTTGCGCTGCGTCTGTCTCTGGAAGCTGCATGCTTAATCTAAACATTCTAGCTTTTGTAGTTCCTGAGATCGAGGCGTTATACGGACAGACGGACGGACAGACAAACGGACAGTCATACATGGCCAGTTCGACTCGGCTATTGATCCTTATCAAGAATACATATACTTTACATGGTCGGAAACGTTTCCTTCTGCTTGCTACATACTTTTCAACGAATCCAATAAACCCTTTTACCAAAGACACTAGAATAATTTATTATTCTAGTGTCTTTGCTTTTACTCTACAAGTAACGGGTATAATGAAGTCGATTTCATATATATATATATACTTTTTTTGCCATCAAAGTTATGCATTGAGTGTGTACGCATACTTTTTCTGGTAAGTGTATGTTCATATATGTGTTGGTGCACGCAAAGTAGATTCATGCGTTGTTATACGTTTAGGGATTTCTATTATACTTTTTAAAGAAGTACGTATATTATTATTTTACCAAAACAACGCTCTCATTTTACGTACAATCATCATATAAGTTGTTCAAATTATTACCAAGTTTAGACCAAGCCTATCGCCCATCTCTAGGAAAAGTGTTGAGCAGCGCCCGAGTGCCAGCACTTGCCATTCCGTGCATCGTGGGGAAAAACCAAATTATTTTATTTGGATCGCCCTAAACTTGGGAGTCCATCCAAATTCAATCGCGCGCTGACGATTCTTATCTTATTCGTGCACCGAACAGCGCTCACGATGAAAAAAGTGCTATTGACGAAAACTCAGCACAACCAACCAGTCGTCGCTGGCGGATCGGATCTTTTGTTGGCCAAGTCAGTGGGTCCTCTGCGTTTAATATCAATACCAGCGCAACAGAGCGCCAACACCTACATCCAGCGAAAGTCCTTCAAGTCCGTCTACGAGGAAATCTTCAAATTAGTCATGCGAATTCCCGATAAAGCCCTCACCCAACGGGTAATCGACGCGATAAACGGGGGCAATAATAGCGATACGATCACTATCTCGCATCAAGGTAAACAATGTTCGTGTGGAGTACAAAAAGTCGACGTCTCCTCGCAAACCGAATGGGACACACAGAACAGAACCCCGGGATCGGATAGCACGGTCATAAATAGGGAATCGGCCGAAGCCAATGGGAGTACCAATTGCCACATGGCTAGTCCAAGTTCCACGCCTTTAGAACCACCTTTAGAACCAACCAAAGTTCCTAAAAAGCGCGGAAGAAAGCGAAACACCTGCGTGCCAAAGGTGGTCAAGCGATCAGCGGCTGAAATGGCGCTCCAGGAGCGCGAGGAGAAGCAGCTTACACCCGTCATCACAAAAAAGAAGAAAAAGGAGGTGAACGTAAGTACAATTACCTTGATGAAATATAGAGGGTTGAAATCAAGTATAAAAGAACAATAAAGTTATTACACAAAGCTGTACCTGGAAAGAAGTATATACAATATCCAACAGTAAAGTTACTCAGAATTGTGACTGTTTAGCCTGAGCCCCTTGCATTCAAATCAGCCTTATCTAAATAACTAATGTGAATTATAAATAACTTTTTCACAGCATGCCCCAAATTATGGAGGAAATCGCTGCACAAAAGAAACCCCTTACCGCCGCAACTCCAACATGTCGGATATATTGCTCAACTCGGTTCAGCTGGATCAGAACCTGGTGGAGGACTATATAAGCGGAAACTGCAACTCGGATCAGCTCAGCCTGTTGGATGACTATACAAACGAAGACAGCAAGAAGCGGATTCTACGCATAATGGCCAACGAATTCAAAAAGTCGAACATAATGTCCGCAGAAGGATTGCTGTAAGTATTCATTTACGCGAATGAGATAATCGTAGTGATATCATCTTTTCAATGCGTATGTATTGTGCACTCATTTCAGACCCATTCACGAGAAATTACTGCACGGCGATATTTACGGCGTAAAGCGTCAGATATTTGTGTGCTGCCACGCGAACTTGGACATTAATGACCTACTAACCACAGATGGCGAGGACTGTTTGGAACTTGCGCTGACGAACGATACAGATCCCGAAATTATATCGCTCATTCTGGACGCTCGCTTGATGACAGATCACATCTACGAGAACTCAAATACAGCTCTCCATCTGGCGGTGATAAACAATATAAACATCGAGTCCGTTAGACTACTGATGCGTAGAATCGATTTGAACAGTCTTCTGCTAACCAATGATGATGGTTACACAGTATTGCACCTGGCGGTGCGTAATAACCAATTCCTCGTTGCCGAGGCTATCCTAGATGCTATAGACGACCGAGAGTTGGGGGAAACGGTGTACAGGAGAACCCAGGAGGCTGCTAATGCGAATGAGTGGGACGAGAAGGGCTTTGCCAAGTACTATGATCGTGCCTGTGAACGGCTGGAGCTGAGTAAGACGTTGCTGAAGAACCGTACACATAAACGGAATGTTATCAATGCATCCGAGGCGAGGGGCGGAAACCCGCCGCTTTTCTACGCCGTGGAAGGGGAGCAGGGTAGGTTTATGTCCAAGTACGCTCTAAAGCGAATACAATCAATCCGTTAATGTGTAATGAATTCTCTTTTTTTGCAGAACACTTGTGCTATTTCCTACTGGCGCATTTGGCCGATCCCGACGAGGAGAACTTAAGTGGGCATTCCCCGAAATCGTACCACTACGAGTACGCTCGCACATTGCGCATCAACCTGAAGGTGGCGCGCGTCATGGAGAAAGTAATTAGCATATTGAATTCTTGACATTGTGTTTTTTTAAATATATTTAGCCCCAGCTGAGTTTAAAGTCCGTTTGTTTAAACTTTGCTGGGTAAATGGATTGTAAAGAAGTAGGTAAACCCCTTTGCAGATGCATTTTCCAGGGCCATTTCTTGCATTTATTTCTCTTTCGGGAGTTGGTCCTTTTTTTAGCGACAACTGAAAGGTTCCAAATTGAAATATTTTTCGTTTTAGGTCTGCATTTTACCACGCACCCAACTTCTCCAGTTCCTGTAGCTCCTTTCCACTATAGTGCGTAAACTTGCAATACATTTCGAACTTGCAGTAGCCGCCGAAGTATCGCTTGCATGGAGTTTTCTGGCGCTCTTCAGTCAAGATTTTCTTGGGACCTAAGTATTTTAAAAATTATGGGTTTATTGTAGCACACCGTAAACCGAAAAAGCTTACTCTCGTAACGCTTCATATAATTGGTCTTGGCGATTGTGTGTGCAATGCCATCATTGTGCAATTTCCTAACATTCAGATCGTTTTTCATAAAGCAACAGCAGTAGTCGCAATAATAACTTTTTCCACCCATTACTTTTAAGTGTAAACAAAACTATTCATTACTTTTAAGCGTAGAGATGGCAAATGGTATCAAAGCGTTCTCGATAGCTTTCTTGAATATCGATAAGTATACCAACACTACCTGAATTACTATTTCTTTGTATATCGTAGATTGACAGAATATAAATATATAATGACCACATCATTTTCTTAATTTTACCTATTTAAGAAATGAATCTAAGCAAATCTAAGAAAATTAAATATTCCGCATACTACACATACATAAATATACGTTTAAAACCCAGCAATAAATTGTATTCTTAAATGTAAAACAAAATATATATTAACATATTCAGAAACTATCGTTTATTGACCTCAAGCCGATTGGATCCGATTGGTTCACCACTATCTGAGTGTGCAGTTTTATTCGCACCGATTGGCAAAATCGCTGATAGCCGGCAAACAAAGTAAAATATTTGAGCGGAGCTGCTGCAAGGGGATAACTGAAAGACCAGGACACCAAACATGGAGCCATCGTTGGACAACTACAAGCTGAGCTGCGAGCTCCTGGGCCACAGCATGGATGTGCGGGCGGTGGCGGTGGGAGCTGTGACTCCGGAAGGTGGCCAGACCATTCTGTCCGGTTCGAGGGACAAGAGCACCAAAGTCTGGAAGCCCAGTGGGTAAGTTGGCTGGGCCTAGTCGCTATGAATACCCTAAAGCTGACTTCGATCCTACTAGGAACGATTACTTCGAGAGCCTTACTCTGCAGGACCACAAGAACTTCATCTCGTGCATATACTTCCTGGAGTCGGAGCAGTGGATCTGCACGGCCAGCAACGACGCCACCATTTGCATCTACAAGCAGGACGGCTTTGTGCCCTTACTTACTCTCAAGGGTCATGGGTCAACGGTGTGTGCTCTCTCGGAAGGATTGCAGCCACGGAGTCTCATTAGCGGCAGCTGGGACAAGACCGCTCGGGTGTGGACCATCAGCGAGGCCGGTGATGTGTCCGTCATAGCTTTAGAGGGACACGAGGCGGCAGTTTGGGCGGTGGCCACCTTGAAGGAGCAGTACAAGTATGTGACCGGTGGTGCGGACAAGAACATCTACTACTGGAACGCCAAGGGCGAGAAGCTACGCCTGCTTAAAGGGCACACAGATTGTGTGAGGGGTGTCATGGGGCTGGATGCGAACACTCTGCTATCCTGCGGAAATGACGCTGTGTTACGGTTTTGGAACGAGGAAGGCGAGTGCGTCCGCGAGATGAGCGGGCACACCAACTACATCTACTCCATGGCCCGAAATCAGGCTCTCGGCGACCAAGTGGTGGTCTCCTGCGGCGAGGACAGTACGTTGCGCATGTGGAACGTGATCACCGGCGACGAGCTGGGAGCACCCATCATCCATCCCGGCATTTCAGTGTGGTCTGTAACATGCCTTAAGAACGGGGACATTGTCACCGGCTGTAGCGATGGTGTGGTGAGGGTATTCAGCCACGTTCCTGCTCGGCAAGCAAGCGAAGGAACCCTTAAAGCTTTTGACTTGGTTGTGGCAACCAGAAAGTCACAGATTAACGAGGAGATTGGAGGCATCAAGAAAACTGAGTAAGCTACAAGTTAATCGCGGTAACAAAAATAAAAAAATGGTTATCCTTCTTCAGCCTTCCCGGTCCGGAGGCCCTTCTGTCCAATGGAACCCGCGAGGGTCAAACGAAAATGGTGCGTCATGCCGATGGTTCCGTAAAGTGCTACAGCTGGACCCTGGGTAACTGGAATCTTATTGGCGATGTGACTGGCGGCTCTGGAGGCACGCAGTCGAGCTCCGGCAAGAAACTACACGAGGGCAAGGAGTACGACTTTGTGTTCAACGTGGATATCTCCGACACGGAGCCGCCCATCAAGCTGCCCTACAACCGCGGCGAGGATCCCTGGCAGGTGGCCCAGACCTTCATCCATCGCAATAACCTGCCACAGGCCTACCTCGACCAGGTGGCCAACTTTATTGTGAAGAACTCGAAAAGTGGGTCTGTGCCTATGGCGCAGGCACCAACGGGCTATCAGGATCCATTTACTGGTGGCTCCCGGTACGTTCCTGGATCGAGCAACACCAATGTGAGCAGTGGCGGCAATGTGGATCCCCTCACTGGAGCGTCGAGTTACTCCACAGCAAGTAGCAATGCGCAGTCGCAGGTGGATGTGAACTTTGTGCGATCTGGCGACAAACACTTCCCCGTGAGCAGCTACCGCGCCTTCGACACCTGTGATACGAAGAAGGTGCTCGAGAAAATGATGTGGGTTGAGATATGCTCCTCAGCTTGAGATGTACTAATCCCTTCTTCTTTTTGGCAGGGAGTTCAATAGCAAGCTCGGGCCCGTTGATGGTAGAGTGGGTGAAGAAGTCTTGTTGGCCGTGATCAAACTCGCCGATCAATCGCCAGAACTCGATCTGACTTCCCTTGAAGCCCTCAATCTGCTGCTGAAGTGGCCAGCGTCCTTTCAGTTCCCCGTGCTGGACATCCTTCGCCTGGCCGTGCGGAATGAGCCCATCTTCGTTGTCCTGAACAACAGTCACAATTTCCTGGGGACCGTCATACCCCAATTGAACGGATCGGCAGCCAACCAGCTAATGGCGGTGCGCTGCCTGGCCAACAGCCTGAGCCACGCGACCGGCCGGCAACATGTGATGTCCCGTCTGCCGGAGATCATCGACCTCGTGGGAGCCATCAAGGCGGGCAGTGCCAATCTCCAAATTGCCGTGGCCACCTTCTACTTGAACCTCACGATCTCGCAGACATTGAACGTGGCGAAGTCTGAAGTGTGTCATATGGTTACCTTCGCTGTGGTGGAGCTGCTCAAGTGGGCCAAGGACTTGGAGGCGTGCTACCGTTCCATGCAGGCCATCGGTAACCTGACCACCACTGCGTACGGCCAGGAGACCATTGCACAGGTGGTGTCCGTGGACTATGTGATGGACAAGCTGAGGGAACTCACCAACACTCCGCAGGGCGAAAACTTCAGCAAATTAAATTCTGTTGGCCAGGCCCTGCTGGCTGCGTTCTAGGATCTCCGTGAACCAATTTCTTATGATCATTCTAAGTTATACATATATTGGAGAAATTGTTTTCTAAATATACACAACAAACGCTATTCTTTCTTGGAATGCTGATGGCTCTCGCGCGAAGACGACGTTGAGGGTTCCGGAGGATGGTGTCGGTTGTTAATCCGCTCCAGCAGCTCATGCTTCCAACGCTCCTCGGGCACTCCTCTCGCCCAATCCGGCACTGTGATGTTAGGCAACGTTATCGTGGACATGGCTTTGAGGATCTGGAGTGTCGGGATGGAAATAAAAATAATTACAAGAATATCTCGGAATTGCAAATAGGAATGTGGGTCTCACCTGTTCTGTTCGCGCTTTATCAAGATCCATTTGGAGTTCCCTGGGTCTTGGCTCACTCCAGACTTGTCTCTCGATTTCCACGTCAGCGGGCTCATTGGGAGGCATGTTGGGGTCTCCGTGGGTGACTGGGGCTGTCATCAGGTCAACATCGTCGTCGTTATCCGCAGACGGGGTCTCCGGTTCCCTAGAAACCTCCACAACATCCGGTGCGTCGTTCTCCTCATCCAAGGCGAGTGGCTGGTAGCCATCGTAAGCATCCAAATCGTCGAACATAATGTCCGCAGAAGGATTGCTGTAAGTATTCATTTACGCGAATGAGATAATCGTAGTGATATCATCCTTTCAATGCGTATGTATCGTGCACACATTTCAGACCCATTCACGAGAAATTACTGCACGGCGATATTTACGGCGTAAAGCGTCAGATATTTGTGTGCTGCCACGCGAACTTGGACATTATTGACCTACTAACCACAGATGGCGAGGACTGTTTGGAATTTGCGCTGACGAACGATACAGATCTCGAAATTATATCGCTCATTCTGGACGCTCGCTTGATGACAGATCACATCTACGAGAACTCAAATACAGCTCTCCATCTGGCGGTGATAAACAATATAAACATCGAGTCCGTTAGACTACTGAGCAGGGTAGGTTTATGTCCAAGTACGCTCTAAAGCGAATACAATCAATCCGTTAATGTGTAATGAATTCTCTTTTTTTGCAGAACACTTGTGCTATTTCCTACTGGCGCATTTGGCCGATCCCGACGAGGAGAACTTAAGTGGGCATTCCCCGAAATCGTACCACTACGAGTACGCTCGCACATTGCGCATCAACCTGAAGGTGGCGCGCGTCATGGAGAAAGTAATTAGCATATTGAATTCTTGACATTGTGTTTTTTTAAATATATTTAGCCCCAGCTGAGTTTAAAGTCCGTTTGTTTAAACTTTGCTGGGTAAATGGATTGTAAAGAAGTAGGTAAACCCCTTTGCAGATGCATTTTCCAGGGCCATTTCTTGCATTTATTTCTCTTTCGGGAGTTGGTCCTTTTTTTAGCGACAACTGAAAGGTTCCAAATTGAAATATTTTTCGTTTTAGGTCTGCATTTTACCACGCACCCAACTTCTCCAGTTCCTGTAGCTCCTTTCCACTATAGTGCGTAAACTTGCAATACATTTCGAACTTGCAGTAGCCGCCGAAGTATCGCTTGCATGGAGTTTTCTGGCGCTCTTCAGTCAAGATTTTCTTGGGACCTAAGTATTTTAAAAATTATGGGTTTATTGTAGCACACCGTAAACCGAAAAAGCTTACTCTCGTAACGCTTCATATAATTGGTCTTGGCGATTGTGTGTGCAATGCCATCATTGTGCAATTTCCTAACATTCAGATCGTTTTTCATAAAGCAACAGCAGTAGTCGCAATAATAACTTTTTCCACCCATTACTTTTAAGTGTAAACAAAACTATTCATTACTTTTAAGCGTAGAGATGGCAAATGGTATCAAAGCGTTCTCGATAGCTTTCTTGAATATCGATAAGTATACCAACACTACCTGAATTACTATTTCTTTGTATATCGTAGATTGACAGAATATAAATATATAATGACCACATCATTTTCTTAATTTTACCTATTTAAGAAATGAATCTAAGCAAATCTAAGAAAATTAAATATTCCGCATACTACACATACATAAATATACGTTTAAAACCCAGCAATAAATTGTATTCTTAAATGTAAAACAAAATATATATTAACATATTCAGAAACTATCGTTTATTGACCTCAAGCCGATTGGATCCGATTGGTTCACCACTATCTGAGTGTGCAGTTTTATTCGCACCGATTGGCAAAATCGCTGATAGCCGGCAAACAAAGTAAAATATTTGAGCGGAGCTGCTGCAAGGGGATAACTGAAAGACCAGGACACCAAACATGGAGCCATCGTTGGACAACTACAAGCTGAGCTGCGAGCTCCTGGGCCACAGCATGGATGTGCGGGCGGTGGCGGTGGGAGCTGTGACTCCGGAAGGTGGCCAGACCATTCTGTCCGGTTCGAGGGACAAGAGCACCAAAGTCTGGAAGCCCAGTGGGTAAGTTGGCTGGGCCTAGTCGCTATGAATACCCTAAAGCTGACTTCGATCCTACTAGGAACGATTACTTCGAGAGCCTTACTCTGCAGGACCACAAGAACTTCATCTCGTGCATATACTTCCTGGAGTCGGAGCAGTGGATCTGCACGGCCAGCAACGACGCCACCATTTGCATCTACAAGCAGGACGGCTTTGTGCCCTTACTTACTCTCAAGGGTCATGGGTCAACGGTGTGTGCTCTCTCGGAAGGATTGCAGCCACGGAGTCTCATTAGCGGCAGCTGGGACAAGACCGCTCGGGTGTGGACCATCAGCGAGGCCGGTGATGTGTCCGTCATAGCTTTAGAGGGACACGAGGCGGCAGTTTGGGCGGTGGCCACCTTGAAGGAGCAGTACAAGTATGTGACCGGTGGTGCGGACAAGAACATCTACTACTGGAACGCCAAGGGCGAGAAGCTACGCCTGCTTAAAGGGCACACAGATTGTGTGAGGGGTGTCATGGGGCTGGATGCGAACACTCTGCTATCCTGCGGAAATGACGCTGTGCTACGGTTTTGGAACGAGGAAGGCGAGTGCGTCCGCGAGATGAGCGGGCACACCAACTACATCTACTCCATGGCCCGAAATCAGGCTCTCGGCGACCAAGTGGTGGTCTCCTGCGGCGAGGACAGTACGTTGCGCATGTGGAATGTGATCACCGGCGACGAGCTGGGAGCACCCATCATCCATCCCGGCATTTCAGTGTGGTCTGTAACATGCCTTAAGAACGGGGACATTGTCACCGGCTGTAGCGATGGTGTGGTGAGGGTATTCAGCCACGTTCCTGCTCGGCAAGCAAGCGAAGGAACCCTTAAAGCTTTTGACTTGGTTGTGGCAACCAGAAAGTCACAGATTAACGAGGAGATTGGAGGCATCAAGAAAACTGAGTAAGCTACAAGTTAATCGCGGTAACAAAAATAAAAAAATGGTTATCCTTCTTCAGCCTTCCCGGTCCGGAGGCCCTTCTGTCCAATGGAACCCGCGAGGGTCAAACGAAAATGGTGCGTCATGCCGATGGTTCCGTAAAGTGCTACAGCTGGACCCTGGGTAACTGGAATCTTATTGGCGATGTGACTGGCGGCTCTGGAGGCACGCAGTCGAGCTCCGGCAAGAAACTACACGAGGGCAAGGAGTACGACTTTGTGTTCAACGTGGATATCTCCGACACGGAGCCGCCCATCAAGCTGCCCTACAACCGCGGCGAGGATCCCTGGCAGGTGGCCCAGACCTTCATCCATCGCAATAACCTGCCACAGGCCTACCTCGACCAGGTGGCCAACTTTATTGTGAAGAACTCGAAAAGTGGGTCTGTGCCTATGGCGCAGGCACCAACGGGCTATCAGGATCCATTTACTGGTGGCTCCCGGTACGTTCCTGGATCGAGCAACACCAATGTGAGCAGTGGCGGCAATGTGGATCCCCTCACTGGAGCGTCGAGTTACTCCACAGCAAGTAGCAATGCGCAGTCGCAGGTGGATGTGAACTTTGTGCGATCTGGCGACAAACACTTCCCCGTGAGCAGCTACCGCGCCTTCGACACCTGTGATACGAAGAAGGTGCTCGAGAAAATGATGTGGGTTGAGATATGCTCCTCAGCTTGAGATGTACTAATCCCTTCTTCTTTTTGGCAGGGAGTTCAATAGCAAGCTCGGGCCCGTTGATGGTAGAGTGGGTGAAGAAGTCTTGTTGGCCGTGATCAAACTCGCCGATCAATCGCCAGAACTCGATCTGACTTCCCTTGAAGCCCTCAATCTGCTGCTGAAGTGGCCAGCGTCCTTTCAGTTCCCCGTGCTGGACATCCTTCGCCTGGCCGTGCGGAATGAGCCCATCTTCGTTGTCCTGAACAACAGTCACAATTTCCTGGGGACCGTCATACCCCAATTGAACGGATCGGCAGCCAACCAGCTAATGGCGGTGCGCTGCCTGGCCAACAGCCTGAGCCACGCGACCGGCCGGCAACATGTGATGTCCCGTCTGCCGGAGATCATCGACCTCGTGGGAGCCATCAAGGCGGGCAGTGCCAATCTCCAAATTGCCGTGGCCACCTTCTACTTGAACCTCACGATCTCGCAGACATTGAACGTGGCGAAGTCTGAAGTGTGTCATATGGTTACCTCCGCTGTGGTGGAGCTGCTCAAGTGGGCCAAGGACTTGGAGGCGTGCTACCGTTCCATGCAGGCCATCGGTAACCTGACCACCACTGCGTACGGCCAGGAGACCATTGCACAGGTGGTGTCCGTGGACTATGTGATGGACAAGCTGAGGGAACTCACCAACACTCCGCAGGGCGAAAACTTCAGCAAATTAAATTCTGTTGGCCAGGCCCTGCTGGCTGCGTTCTAGGATCTCCGTGAACCAATTTCTTATGATCATTCTAAGTTATACATATATTGGAGAAATTGTTTTCTAAATATACACAACAAACGCTATTCTTTCTTGGAATGCTGATGGCTCTCGCGCGAAGACGACGTTGAGGGTTCCGGAGGATGGTGTCGGTTGTTAATCCGCTCCAGCAGCTCATGCTTCCAACGCTCCTCGGGCACTCCTCTCGCCCAATCCGGCACTGTGATGTTAGGCAACGTTATCGTGGACATGGCTTTGAGGATCTGGAGTGTCGGGATGGAAATAAAAATAATTACAAGAATATCTCGGAATTGCAAATAGGAATGTGGGTCTCACCTGTTCTGTTCGCGCTTTATCAAGATCCATTTGGAGTTCCCTGGGTCTTGGCTCACTCCAGACTTGTCTCTCGATTTCCACGTCAGCGGGCTCAATGGGAGGCATGTTGGGGTCTCCGTGGGTGACTGGGGCTGTCATCAGGTCAACATCGTCGTCGTTATCCGCAGACGGGGTCTCCGGTTCCCTAGAAACCTCCACAACATCCGGTGCGTCGTTCTCCTCATCCAAGGCGAGTGGCTGGTAGCCATCGTAAGCATCCAAATCGTCGTCATCCTCGCTCTCCACTCCTCCTCGTGGATGCTCAACCGGTGGCGTTGGCAGCCCCTCTTGACCAGGATCTGAGGGTAATTCTGGACTTCCCATTGTTATTATTTTTACGGCCAAGAATTGGTTCTGTCATCGATAACGATAACGCAAAGCTGCTAGTGCTGTAAAGTGCAAAACGTAGACACAGAAAACCGTTAGATTTAATAGAAATATGCATTTTCTACAAATGTTAATTTACAAATATATCCATATCGTTTGAAGGTACCATTTCTTAACACAAAACAAACACAGTCATAAAGTAAGGTCATAATAAGTGTTTTAATACATGTATGCAGGAGCAGGAGCCGTGGCAGCCGTGCTGCCCGCATCCGATGCACCCACTTTCTGCAGCGGAATAATCGTCGACTTGATATCTCTGTTTGAGGTCTTTCGCAGCTCCGTGGCCGCGTGCTGCAGCTGCAGGGTGCACTCGTTGCTGGCTCCATTTAGACTGAGGTGGGCGCACTCCTTCTCCAGCAGCATGGCCAGTGCCTCAAGCAGCTCTACGAATCCCAGCGCCAAGGCAGCCCGGCGAATCCGATTGAGCTCCTTATAGAAATGCTGCGTCTTGTCGGGCATCTTCTTGGCGTGCCGCAGCACCTTCTGGACATCCGACTGCAGGCTGGCCTGTCGTATCCACACCACACTGCTCTGGGAATAGGATCTCCGGTCGGCACGCACCGGAAAGCTGGCTGTCTCTCCAGGGGCCAGGTCCTCGGGGAATCCCAACAACTCCAGATCTCCCAACCAAGGAATCACATTCGTGCCGGGTGGCAGTATGTTAAGCATCAGGTTTGACTTCTTCTTGCTGTCGGTGAATGCATATATGAATCCGTACCACTTATCGCCCACCCTAACCAGAGCGGCCATGTTCTCCATTTTGAGGGCAGCGTGAAGGAGGACGCACAGGTTTTCTTTTTGCTGCTCTGTCTGTGGGCCTGGTTTCAAAACAATGGTCACATCGTCGTCGCCACTTTCTTCCGTGTCCTTTGAATCCTTGGCGTAAAACTCTTTGATATCGGCTTCCAGCTTCTCCAGCTCGTAGTTGGGATTGCTGGTATCCAGATTGAGTTTCGGTGGCTTGGGCGCTGCAATCAGACTTCCGGATCTTCGACTGCCGCCGCCCTTCTCCCGCTCCACTTTGGGAAGCACCCAGTGACGACTCAGGGTGGCTGGTGATCCAATGTCCGAAAGGCTCAGGAAACCGCACACGTCAATATGTTGGTCTGTGTGGCGAATGGTGGGTTCTCGGCCGAAGATCTGGGACTTTTGCTCATACTGAGCCGTCGGTGGCCAGAGCAAAACAGGTGCCTCCATGCGGAAGTAACTGCCGCACTTTAGGGTCACCTCCGAACTCTTGTAGCTGGCCTCGCAGAGACGTTCAATTAGTTCGAAGACCGTAGTGCGTCCCAGTTCGCTTTTGTGGCTGGGGTTCGGGTTGGGATTGGGATTTCCCTCGACTGCATCGCTGCTCTTGACGGGCTTTGTCATAAAGAGCTGGCCCTTTAGGGAGACCTTGTCTAGCAGCTGCTGGTACACAGCCAAACCCCTGGTGAAGTAGTGATCGCCGTGCAGGCCCAGGCATATGAAGTTCAGGTTGTAGTTGGCCAGGGTCTTCAGGAAGCTGAACTCCGGCTCCGACTCCTTACCGGAGTAGACCTCCAGGAAGCCCGTGATCGAGGTGTTGCCAAAGCCGAGCCCGCAGTCCGTGAAGATCACCACCTGCAGGATGTTCTGGTTGGCCCACGGCGACATTATGGACACCGCCGCCTTCAGCATGCTCATCAGGCACGCCTTGTCCACGGGCTCCACCTTTTTGACCGCCTGCCGCACCTGGTCGTAGTCCCGGGTGAAGTCCACCTTCAGTTCCGCCGTTGTGGAGTAGGAAAGCAGAGCAACGTGCTCCATTTTGCCGGCCGCCGTGAAATTGTCCAGCAGATGCTGGATGCCCTTGGTGGCCAGCGACTGGTAGGTATGCTCGTTTCTTCCCGGAACGGGACGCAGCATTGATAGCGATGCATCCAGCGCTATTAAAGTGGGCATTTTTTAGCTTAATTAAAGTGATTTAGCGCTTTGTTTATGTTTTCGCCAGTTTTAGTTATTTATGCATCTTCTTCTTCTGCTCCAGCTGAAATGCCATTCGCAGCGAATCGACTAACGGTTTCTTGTTCCAGGTGAATGTTTTTGCCAATGATTTGGCGCCAAGGCGAAATTCAAATATTTAAAGTGCTAAAATTTCAATTCTGTAACTGCCAACTCTTGATTAAAAACCATCTTGATGGTTATGAATCAAATTACTCAGTGCTTACTCAGTACTTATACAACTGAATACTCTGGTATGCCCACAAGTAAAACAAATGCTCAATAGATTTATTTACTCATTTTTGAATAAAATTTCCGGCAAGCGCCTCCCGCAGAATTAGATTATATTGGGACAAATAAGCATCTCAGCCAATCGATTTGGGATTCTAGCTTTTAATTGCCTTAGATTTCGCCGCCAATATCATTTGTTTGCATTGTGCTCGATGCTTTTGTATTAGAATAAATTGAATTTTGATTCGTTGCCACCCCGACTTGACTCCATGCGGGAACTCATCTCATCATCTCCCAGTTTTAATTACTCATCGCATTAGCAGCTGAGAGCAGAGAGATCCACAGCTGCTCCGGAAAAGTCGGCAGACCCAGCATCATTCCTCGATCGCAACTCGAGCTGTTAGGACGTCCAGTGCTGGTGCCCAAGTAATCCAAGTGTGTGCACGACTGAGACTACTCTTCGAACTTGAGTTATTCAATTTGCCCTAGAGGTGAGCTTCTGTTATTTACCCGTAAGCGAAATCACAATTCGTCAACCCCTCCTACTCCAATCCTTATCACCGCGAACATATTCAACCTACAACCTATCAATCTCGAGGGAAATTACCATTTCTACTCATTCACGGTGGTCTTATTGTTATTTTAATTCGCCTCGTAAATTCACTCGCTTATAGCTGACCCAATTCCCTGAATGCAGTACTTCCTCTCCCTTTGGAGGAGAATCTGGCACATGCAGTGTCCAGTGGATATTTTCGCGTCATTTGTTTATCGCCACAAGAACAATATCGCTCTATATGCATGCAAGTACATATTTTTAGCGAGGTCTAGCCGGACAAGGAACCAATCCGCTTTGTTTGCCGTTGTTTCAGCTGCGAATCAGTGGCATTTCTTTATTATTTGTTTGCGCCCCCATAAATATTGCACATAAATTAGCCTACATTTGTTTACCCCACAGTCGCTATAGCGATAAACATTCTCCGATGCAGTTCCACAGGAAGTATCCGCATCCACTATCCACTTGTGGCGAACGCAGGCGCCATTGCAACCCATCCTCAATCTGCCATTTCCGTTCGATTTCCACAGGTCACGCAGTGGACTCGCATCCCAATCAACAACCACGATGGCCACAGGAAGTCGCCCTCTCCAATTAGTGTTCCTAGCTCTAGTTGCGGTCACCCAATGGCAACCACCCATCGCCGCTGGACTGGTCTCGTGAGTAAATTGCAACTACCTTCCAGGAAAAAGGCTGAAAACATGATTGAACTACATAATTGGAGCTCCTTAAATACGCTTCCCGTACAAAATCATAGTGGAACCCTTCCCCAAAACCACTTAATACCAATACTCCATCTGAATTTCATTACGGAAACTTCCATTGAAGCTGTGGAAACTCGTAATTGCACTAAGATCTTCAGTTTATGGAATCCAATTATGCCACTTCAAGTGATGAGCTCCTAAAAAGAATGCATCTCAGTTAGCGTCTCTTAGAAGGGCGATCTGCATCCCCGCCCCCGAAACGGGGATTCAAGGAACCACAAGTTCTGGCTCCCCGATTTTATGGTCTTGACACATGTCACACATTGTCTAGCACTTCGGTCCGGAGTGGTTCTGGTTCCCTAGCCATCCCATAATGCCCTCCACTGTGCCAGACTTCAAACTAAGAGCAGTTGTCGGCGCCTGGGGCCGCCGCATATGTGCATCATAGTTGTGGGATGTGGGATGTGGAGTACGGATGCAACCCCACTCCTGATGCCTTCAAAGGGAGCCAAGATGTTGGCGCTGCGCCTATTTGTTTGTTTATTTTGGGACTTATTTTAGCTGGGAATGGGGGAGTGCTCAATGCAAATGGGCATGTGTTCCATGTTTGCCCTCCACTTGCGCACATAGCCATGCTATATCCATCGGCATCATGCAGTTCACACAAACAGCTTGCCGAATGGAGGGTTTCTGACCCTGAGATCACTTATCCCATGCCCGAGCGCACCCCTCAATATTTATAGACGCGCCATCATGGTGGTGGTCCCGCTTCCATCTGCTCTCCCCCACTCCGATGATTAATGGTCCGGAGCGAGGCTAATTTTAAGGCACTTCCCTAACCCCCACTCCTTTGCAGCCACGATACGCTGAGCGGAACCATACAGTCGCTGATCTACTCCTACAACCAGCTGGACAATAAGCTGGAGCGGCACGAGCATCGCGAGCGTGCCCTGGGCGAGCTGCTCAAGAAGGCGCTCCAGTCCATCCAGAAGGGGCAGAAGAGCCTGGAGCCCATCAATGGCATCTTCGGGCGCCTGGACGAGCGGGTCAGCCAGATAGAGACCATGCTGATCACGGTAAGTCAGCGATAAAGAGGGCATATATCATATACATATGTACATATGCTAGGATGTATGATCCATTGCATTATTCACTTAAACTGATCCGATCTCCAGCAAGAGGAGAAGTACAACTCGCAGTCGGACCGCTTCAACCAGGCCACGGAACACATGTTCAAGTGGATGCGGGAGAACGACGAGTGCTTCAAGAGACCGCCGGTCAGTGCCAACCTGATCGCTCCTACAGCCGCGCCCGCCGCCCCCGCCATTCCCAAGGAGTTCCTGGAGGATCAGAAGCGCCTCAACGCAAAGCTGCTCGAGGAGATCCAGAAGCTGACGGCCAGTGTGGCCTCTCTGAAGGAGAGCAGCCAGAAGGCAGCCGACCAGACCCAGAAGACCGTCGAGGCTCTGCCCAAGGCACCGGAGCTGCTGGCCCAAATCGATGCCAAGCTGCAGGAACACGCGGCCAGCGTAACCACCGCCGCTCCTCCAAAGAACGCTGAGTTCGAGGCCCAACTCTTGGAGCGTCTCACTGCGCTGGGCGGCAAGATGACCGAGCTGGGCGAGACTGTGCAGCGTCCGGCTGCCCCGCTTGGCCTCAGCGAGAAGGATCGCGCCTACATCCAGGAACTGAGCAACGATACCCTGAATGCCCTGGCGCAGCTGAAGAGCGAGTCCGCGGTCGTTCAGAAATCAGGTGGGTGCACAAGTCATCTTAATTGCGGGTCCTCTTCCACTTGCTCTTTCCTGTTCTATAGCTGCGACGGAGACCAAGGAGCGACTGCAGAAGGCGGAGGCCAGCATCCAGGCGGACGTTCGTCAGCTCTCCGCGGACGTAGGCATCCTCCACAAGCACTTCGCCGCGACGAACCAGAGCAATGCCAAGCTGAACGAGGGACTGGAGGTACTCGACAGGTTCAGCCGCATAATGATGACCAACTCGGAAGTCGTGCTGGACACACAGCGCAAGGTGGACTTCGGCACACTGAACGTGGTGCAGCGGGTGGGCAAGTTGCTGGCGGAGGAAATGGCAACGCTGAAGGAGCTGCTAAAGGAGCGCTTCTCATCGCTGGACGGAGCGGTGGTGAGCATCCAGCAGGAGGCGAACAAGAACATCAGCGGACTGCTGGAAACGGAACTGAACCAGGTGTGGCACCGCATTGAGATCATGGCCGGCGAGATCAGCCAGAGCAGGTTAATGCTCGGAGATATCCAGGTCGCCTCTGATGGATACAACAACAGCACGCTCATCACGATGATGGTACTCGGCAGCCGCGTGGAGGAGACCAAGAAGCACATGATCGACATGGACGAGAACCTCAACTTTTTGCTGGGCAAGCTGTCACTCATGTCCACCGAGTTCGCCAACATCAAGAAAGGTCTGGCCGACTCCCTCGAGGATCTGCGCAACTCCTTCCACGGCCTCCACGAGCGGATGCCCACAGGTCCCGGGCCACACAACATCGACAAGAACAAGTATCTGACCGACGTCAATCTTCTGTCCAAGCGCCAAGTCGAGCCCGGCAGGAAGTAGAGCGGGAGCGGCGGAGATGGAATTTGAACAGAAACCAATACAATACTCCTAACCATAGCGCTTAAGTCTGCCCACTTACATATACTCATCTAGTTGCGCCTTACGCTGAAGCACTGCAAAACGTCGTTCAATAAAGATCGAATATTATGTACAAGATACGAAATGCTGTTTGGCTAAAAGGCAAATCCTGCCCGAAAACACTTTCATGCGAACAATACACTTTGCGGTTTACTCTTACGAACTAAAAGGAATTCCTGGCGATAATTTACATAATGTTAAGGTAACTAGTTAATATAAGGGTGTCGTTGGTTTTCCCATTCGAATGATGTGCCTACGTGCCCCACCGCTGCTCGCATCGCGAGTACTTGCACAGGATGCTGGCGAACGTCTCCACATCGAAGTGGCGTCCGCTGGGATGCGTGTGGAACTCGGTGAAGCGCGCGTGCCAGGGCAGCAGGCCGTAGGTACACGTCTGCCGGGCGAACACGATGCCCAGCTCCGGCTCCGGGGCCTCGAACCCGAGTCGCTTGCTCAGCATGCCGCTGATCTGCTCCGTCAGCGCTTCGCGCTTCTGCTTGAGTATACTCTGCACCAGTTCCGTATCCCTGCCTTCGTACAACTCCCGGCAGACGTCGGCGATCAGGGCATGACCGTCGGAGGCGCTGATTTGATGTAGCTAAAAGACGGGGAAGCCGAAAAGTCAATTAGAAATTGATAAGACAACGACTAGTTCCGGGAATCGATTACGTTGATATACCCTTACAAAGTTTTTAATGGATACAAATGATGATTAAAACTGGTTGTCAGCTCGAAAAAAGATTTGTAATAAATGTTTGGCTTATGAAATATTCATGTCTATGATGAAACTGAAGTATATCTCAATGAAATATAACATATTTCCAGCGTATTTCCTCTATCATTCAACAATTTACAACAAAAGCGTAGTAAGTAGTCTGTAAGGGTATATTGAACATAGTTCTAAAGTCCATTGGTATTCACGGCTTATCAGACGCGGCCACTCACCTGCAATTGAGGGGAATGTGAACCGTTCACATAACCATTTGTCTTTTGTCCGTTTTTGGGCTGGTTCTCGAGTTTGCTGGGACTTGGACCGGGTGGCCATTTTAAGCAGCTGCCCGCGTCCCCGCTGGTGGACCGGCAGAGATCTGCCATGTCCACATAGCCTCTGCCTTTCGTGCGCCTGTCGTACAGGCTGACGTGTTTGATGCCCACGTCCAGGGCAAAGTCGAAGATCCTGCTCAGGAGCAGGGCATCCACGCCGGCATCCACGGGGGAGATAACCAGGACCAGATGCTGCGGCGTCTTGGTCAACTGGGAACGGCAGTCGGCGAGCACGCGCCTCTCGTGCACCTCACGTGCCGTTCGGCTGCGCCAAAGGTCATATGACCGGACGACCAGTGCATTCAGCCGCTCTCCAAGCCGCCACATCAGTTCGTAGCCGCCAACCAGGAGCAGCAGTATCCTACCGAACAGCAGGCAGAGCACCTCGATCATGTTGCGGTTGTCAGGGCCGGTTACTCGACCAGCGGTTGTGTCTTCTGCCAGGAATCCGCTCCTGTTGCTTCTTCGGTTCCCCGTCGCAGTGTACACAAGCGGACATAACCTGCAAATGGGTGGCGGACCAGCGAATTAGGGCTTTCCAAAGGTGGCGGCTGCCTAGCCACGCTCATCCAGGGTCACTTCGCTACCTGTTCATTCACTTGGGACGCGGGTGCATCTTGCTATCCAAGCGTAATCAAGTTTTAAGCGATGAACTTCGCAAGAATAATGGCAATACGTGTTCTTAAGTGTGACCAGGCGGCGGACTCCGCCAAATACCAAGCGAGCATGTGATAATTCTGAAGGAGCTATTAATTTATGAAATAAAAAATGCGCTTAAATTTGTCTATGATTTAAGTAGACGGATTAGAAAGGGATTCACATTTAATTGGAAAACGTCTACATCAAAGAAGAAATATGAACGGTATTAAGAAAATTTTTAACAGAACTGGAAATAGCGAAAATTTCTTAATATGCACTCTAGTACATGTGAAGCCTTTGAAATCAGAATACAATTTTTTGATATGCATATAAAAAAATGCATACTAAATCATTTCGGATTTAGTTTATATACTTAGCTATAGCATACTTCTGCGAACATATTACTTTATACATTCAAACAAAAGCTTGTGTAAGTGTTAAGTTGTTTGTCTTAAATAAATAATACATGTTAGTATTCTTGCCGGGTACATAAGGGTTAACTAGTTTGACTTTTTTCGCGAGTGCACGTCTGGTCACACCAAAAGCCACGCCAAGTTATTATTTTCGCCATTTCGCCGGTGTTCACCACTCAGATTCTCCTCAATTCTACTTGGAATACAATTGCAGATCCTTGCGAATTGATCAGTCACATCAAAGGTGAGTAAAGCCTGCTTTTTGCTAAAAGCGTTCGTTTCGGCGCGGCTTTGCTATTTCTCGCAATTTATTTTCCCCCATTCGCCGGCCGAAAGTGTCTGCGGAATTAACGGTTAACGGGGAGGGGTGGGTGGTGTCAGCACGAATTTGGCTGTGTGTGAGTGTGTGTGCTTGCAGGCTGTGGGTGTTTGTACACACCCAACAATAACAACAACAGTAGTAAAGAGAGCCAAAAAGACAAGAGACAGCTGTGTGATGGCTATTTTTGTGTGATTCATGTTGTTTGTAAAATTATATCTACATGGTGTATTTATAACGATGATTTCACATCCGATTCCATGGCATAAAAACCAAACTAATTAATTGCCAGCAAGTGTATGCAAATTAACCCTTAGCAGCTGCCATTGCGATTGTTAACCCCCGATAAGAAAAAGTAACTACTCAGCTGTTGTGGCCATTTTTTGTTTTTGTTTCGCTGACTCACAGACACACAGTTAATATATTTGCACATATGCATATGTATGTGGTTTACGCAAGAGCAAACCCGTTTGCTTGTGTTTGTGCGGGAATGAGTCAAAAAGTTGCCCAAAACGCTATTATCAGCGAATAGCGATTGAAAATCGCCAGAGATTACCACTCACCTCGATTTCGGTGGAAAAAAAATAAGACCTCGCCTTATAAGGTGGGCGATTTTCCTTTTACCATTTTCCCCCCATCGGTAACTCGAGCTCACACACACACACACTCGCAGCCGGAGTAACGGTTCCTCAGCTGCAGACATTTAATCTTCTTGGTTTCTAGTTTTTTCCATTTCTCCTTTGCTTGCTGCACGCAACAAACGCATCTGCCGCAGAAAACGCATCAAGACTACAAGGAGAACTAGTATCGCCAGGCGAAAGTTGAATCTCGGCTTGCTTCCCGTCAGTTCCACAGCCCCTCCCTTCAATCCACCGGCTGCTGATGCATTTCCCACTCTAATAGCCAGCCATTTGTTTTAAGCTACTTAAAGACAAAAACAACGTCGGTGTTGCCGGTGCAATAAACCCATTGCACTAAGGCCAAAACAAAAACTGGCAAGCAAACGATATGGCAGTCCGAGCAGAGTCGACGTTTTTATACCCTTTTATCATTGGGTTAGTGTTATCAGAGTTATGTGCATGTTCAAAATGGTATAATACTTCCATCATTTCCTTGGGAACTTTTCAGGCGAACCCTGCCTTATAAGGCTGATAAAACTATGAGATCGGCTAGCTGTTCCCTAACTAAAAGTCGCGCCACCCATTGCTAGGGTATCAAGAAATCAGAGTGCTGTCTGCGCAACTCTCTCAGAGAGTTTTCCATTTTCCGCCTGGACCGTAAGCTTTCTCTGCTGCAAAAGTGCAATATACCGCCGCAGCTTGCAAAAAATCCTGCATGCCAGCCCAAAAGCGGTTATTAATGAAACACATTTTCATTGCCAATCGGTGGCTGGCCCGAAATGGTCAAAAGCCAAGCAGCAACTCCATAGTTAACAGTTAACAGTGCGTGCTAACAGAATCCTGTTGAGTCCTTCGAGTTCGAAAGGATACGAAACGAATCGAATCGAAACCGAACCCCAATCGAATCCGAGTGTGTGGGCGTGCGCTTCGTTTAGGGTGTGTTCTCCGTGTGTAATCGCATTTGTGTGTCATTTGGTTCTGTGCTTGGTCGGTAGTCACTTGACCCAGTTGGAGGTCCGGACAACTGTGAGGACCTTTTTAATGTGCCAATACATTTGGACCATACACTGGATAGACATATCGCACGCCCTATGAGCAAGGAGTGGCCACGTCCTTTGGAAACCCGTTGAGTGTCTTGTATGGCTGCTGCTTCTACTGACTTGATTTGGTTTGGTTTGGTTTGGTGTGATGTCAGTGTTGTGACCGCCGCTTGAGCTTCACGGGCATCCGCAGTCCACAAACGGAACTTACATAATGTGCTTGATTCGTATCTAGAGTGTTGAGCACCGGAAAAGCCCATCCAAACCGCCCGCAAAATGTTCTCCTGCTGCCGCTCGAACCCCAAGGCGGGCAAGAAGGAGAAGGATAAAGGGAACGCGGTGGAGGAGGAGGAGAACGGAGTACAGGCCACCGAAAAGGGGCAAGAAGCCCAGCTGAATGGCAAGCCAGGCACTCCGAAGGAGGAGCCACAACCTGTGAAACCAGAAAAGGAGCCCTTGGAAGCGGATAATCCCGAGGATGAAGCCAGCACCCAGCCAAACACTGGTACTGACGCAACCCTAAGTATTTCCCCACCACCCCAACTACTCGTTCTCCGGCATTCGAGCTCAACAGCTGTCTCGGCTTCTGTCTGCTTTCCGGAACGAAGGCCCGTATCCGGCCGGTTCTCAGCCAATGCTAGTGCAGCTGACCACAACCTCTGACTCCTTTCATTTCAAGCCGAGTACTTCAAGCCGCCTCGAGTGGCCTTTTCTGTTTACTTTTGAGTTGTCTTCACTGTGCTTTCTCTTCGGTTTATTTCTGTGAATTTTATATATATTGAATATCAAGGAATTGCGCCGATTCGCAGTTGATTAATTAGGAATAGCTAATGACATTGCATACATATTTTGTTTGATCGTGCTCATCCATCAAACTGAACTTGTAGTATACGAGTACAGTAGTATTCTACAGCTTACATGACGAATATAGAAACTTAAATGAAGGTCAATCTTCTATCGTTTTAGGAAATATTTAGAAAATATTTTCAATTAGGCAAAGTATACATATGTTATAGCCAAGAAAATCCGAGATTCTATAGATTTCTGTGCGCTTACGATGATAAATCAAAGGTGAGCAATCAAAACTAACTACTTAATCTACCAGTGACCATGACATCATAGTAAATTATGGAAAATGCAGTCTTTTAAATGCGATAAATAAACGTAATGAACCCAGGAAGCAAGGTGAACAGGGAGTGAAGCGAAGTAATCAACTTAAGTATCGGCGCTTTCCTTGATGACCGTCTGTGTAATTCGAGCTTCATGTAGAGTAATCTTAAGCAACACTTCCACAGCCCAACCAACTCAGGCTGAAGCGGCTAGCAAATCACCAGCAGCAAATCCAGCACCAGCACCAGCACCAGTTGCAGACGCAAAAACAGTTCCCGCAGCCAAAGAACCGGAGTCACTGGCCCGCTCCACGCACTCTTCCACATCCACGGCACCACCTGCTTCGATGACCAGCGGCGAGGCGGAGGAGGCGGATGAAGTGGTGGTGGCGGCAGTCACTCCAACCACACCGCCCCCACAACCGCCGCCCACCAAGAGCTGCCTGTCCAGGCACAACTCCACCCATCAGTCGATCAAGAAGAAGGTGAACATCAGCAACCGCGCGGAGATCATCGAGCCGGATCCACTGCCACTGCTCCTGCTGGCCAGCCAGAATCAGGGCTCCCTGCTGGACGACGACGAGGTGTTCTCCGACTCACTGCCTCCACCCAAACGGGAGAGCATGTGTGCGCCCTACATCGAGGGGGATGTCGTCTCGGAAACACTGTTCTTTGCCCACGGATTGCCCTCCTGGTTCGACGACGAGCGCCTGAACGACATGTATGCTTACTCCAGATCCTGTTCTGGTTTCACTGTAGCTGCGCCCAAGATATCCATCTAGTTTAGTTGAAACCAGAACAGGCTGAACCTGCACTCCCTGCCACGCCTTGAACTGCTAGTATATCGTCTCCTCTGACCTCGTTCCATGTCCAGCGGCTGCATCGAGCCACCGGTCACGCCGGTGGGACGCGACGAGCTGGAGCTGAAGCGCCAGCGCCTCTACACGGAGCTCCTGCGGGCCGCCCATGCGGCTGTGGAGCATAGCGTGGCCGTGCGGGGTATGCGAGCTTCGATAGAGTCCGATTCTTTTGTATTTTTCGATCTCAGCAGTTCTTTAAACGGATGCTTGACTTTCACTTTATGTTTTCGCTATAAAGAAGATTAGATAGCCAAGAAGTTGGCAAGTCAAGTGTTTCTGTTTAAAGGTTCAACTTAGTCATTCTCTCTTTTGATTTTTCGTTGTCTTTTGCCGTTTTTGCATGTGGTTTATTACTTTCACTCGTTGGAATTAGCTCTTTATAAGTATTAAGCGCACGAGATCATCATCATCCACAAGCTCGCGATGAGGGATTCCTCTCGAGACGCCTTAGTTTATATCGCCTTTTTGTCAGATATTGTGAGTGCACGATTCACAGGGGTTTATCACGCAGACACATCATCTCACTGAAATTACTTTCTTTAAACTCAGTGTTTGAATAATTTGTATAATAGGAAATAATTGTCAAACTAACTCACCGTTTTCCGCTCTCTTTCGCATCATTCTGGTTCAGATAACGAGCCGGAAGCCAAGCCCTCGGCCGCCGTCGATCACTTGGAGAGCATTTGCGAGCGACTGGAGACCCTCGTCGACCGATTGGAACGGACTCTAACAGCGCCACAGCCGATAGAACTGCCCACGCCCACTCTCCCGCCCCCGCCAGCCGAAGAAGAAGTAGAAGCTGAGGAAGCTCTTCCAGTTTTAGAGAAAGCAGAAACACCACCTCCACCTCCTTCGCCGCCCAGCAGCAACATGAGTGTCGCAGGATTCGAGGACATTGTGGCGGGTCCGCTGAGCCAGTACCTATCCCTCTCCGCCAAAATTGGCGGCGATGTGGCGCAGCATGCGGAGCTCGTAAAGAGCGCCTTTGCGTGAGTCAGCCTGGATGAGTCATCTATGGGAGAAGTGGAATAATGGCATCGTTTTATCTCCCAAACAGTTCCCAACTGCAGTACGTGACGCTGGCCACTCAGATTGCCCAGCCGGCGCAGCCCAAGCAGGCGGAGCTCCTGAAGCCGACCTCGACGCAGATCAGCGCCATCCAGGACTTCCGCGAGAAGCATCGCTCCTCGCCCTTCTTCAACCACCTGTCGGCCATCAGCGAAAGCATTCCCGCCTTGGGCTGGGTGTGCGTGGAGAAGACCCCGGGTCCTTATGTCAAGGAGATGAACGACGCCGGCCAGTTCTACACGAACCGCGTGCTTAAGGAGTGGAAGGAGAAGGATGTCACGCATGTGGAGTGGGCCCGCGGCTGGGTGCAGACGCTCACCGAACTGCAGGCCTACATCCGGCAGTACCACACCACCGGCTTGGTGTGGTCCGGCAAGGGAGCGGCCCCCGCCGGAGGTGCCCCGCCACCACCGCCACCCGGTGGTCTGCCCCCACCGCCACCCATGCTGGATCTGAGTGCCCTCAAGCTAGACAGCGCCGGAGATGATCGCAGCGCCCTATTCGCCCAGATCAACCAGGGTGCCGACATTACCAAGGGTGAGCAACAGCTGCAAATACGGTTAAGTGCTCCCATGGTAACAAAATGTAAATTTTGATAAACCCGCAGGCTTGAAGAAGGTCACTGGGGACATGCAGACCCATAAAAATCCATCTCTGCGCACTGGACCGGCTCCATTCAAATCGCCGGCCCAATCGGGCGGCAGCACGGCCGTTGCTGCTCCAGCGCAAGCCAAGGCGCCCGTTTTCGAGCGCGACGGAAAGAAGTGGATCATCGAGTACCAGAAGAACAACACCGGTCTGCTGGTGGAGAACGCCGAGATGAACAACGTGGTGTACGTGTTCAGGTGCGAGGGATCCACTCTGACCGTCAAGGGCAAGGTGAACAACATCGTCTTCGATTCCTGCAAGAAGTGCTCTCTGCTGTTCGACTCTGTGGTGGCCTCCGTGGAGTTCGTCAACTGCCAGAGCGTGCAGATGCAGGTGCTCGGCTCGGTGCCGACGGTGTCGATCGACAAGACCGACGGCTGCCAGATGTATCTGTCCAAGGACTCGCTGGGCGTGGAGATCGTCAACTCCAAGTCCTCCGAGATGAACATCCTGTTGCCCGACGACAGCGGCGATTATGTGAGTTCAAAAAGGTGGCTCGTGTCTTCAGTCGTTTATATTTGTTTCATTTCCAGACCGAGTTGGCTTTACCGGAGCAGTATAAGACCACGATTGCCGGCAAGACCCTCAAGACTGTGTGCGTGGACAGCCTCGGCTAATGCGGTTCCCCTCCTCGGGCATCCAATTCGTTGCTTTTCCAACTGTCATCAGCAGCAAGCGTTAGCCAGTCAGCAATCATAATTGTATTTAATCTAAGTGCACGGTTTTCGTAATTCAGAGATTTTTAGATCGAACTCTTCGTATTGATGATGTTGCCAAACTTTGCTGTCCACTGGCTTGTGGAAAGTATTTATATAATTTATTTCGATGGAAAAGCGATGGCCACAAACCGAACCCAATGTATTTGTATCGAGAGTGTGTAATGAGAAACTGAGCACGAAATTCGAACTTTTTGAGCAGACTCTACTCGATCATCAGATGTAACTCCTTTTTATATTCTATTTAATAAAATTTAAACTTTTTTATCAGATTTCTGTGCACGCGACCCATTTTGGGTGTTTCAAAAATGAGAATTACATTCTGGTGGTTTATTCATACAATCTAAAACTTCAGTTCCATTCGATCGTACTTTTATTATCTATTTAAACAAGGTGCTTGCATTTTTTATCAGATAAAAAAATGAGAACTTGATTTATTGCTACGTACATTTACAATTTCTTTAATGAAGCCGAGCTCAGAATGAGGGGGATTGGTAGGGAATGGCTTGGGGGGCTAATACTAGGACCCTAGATCTTCTTGTACTCGATGCGCTCCACCTTGACCTCGTCGCCGACCAGTTGGTACACGTACGTGACCACCGTGGTGCTCTGGATGTCCATCAGCACGAAGGAGGGCACTACGTTGGTGTCCAGTGGGTTGAAGGCGCCGGTGGCCGATCCCGGATTGATGTAGAACTTGTTCCCGTGCTCGTAGGCCTCAAACTTGTACGTGTGCCCCGTGATCAGGATGTCCACGTCCAGTTGCCGCTGGATGAGGGCCAGTGCCTCCGGGTCTCCCCGGGGTACCACCTGGTGGCCGTGGCACAGGCCGATCCGGAACTGGCCCACTGTGACCACCTTCTGCTCCGGATACGTCAGGTTCTCGTCAAAGTCGCCGCGCACTATGTGCACATCATTGGCCAGGGACTTCAGGTAGTCGTAGGACTCCTTGGTGCAGATGTTCCCGGTGGCCAGGATGTGATGGATGCGGCCCGGTACCAGCAGCTTCTTGAACTTGGCCGGCAGGCTGCTGCACCGGTGCGGGATGTGCAGGTCGCCGAGTACCAGAACGAGCATCGTGTCCTTTGTGGAGCTTTGTTGTGTTTCCCAAAAAAATTGTGAAACGCCCAGCGAATCAAACGATAGGTGGCAGCGATAACGATACCGCCTCTATCGAAGGCGGTTGGTGGTAACAGCGTTTTGTTTTCACTAACCAAAAGTTTCGTATGCACTTTGAGGTACCCTACCGCGTATATCGATTGGCGCGCATATCTAGCGATAACATTGCCGGCGAAAATGGAAGCGGATCAAGCAGCAAGCAAAGAAGGTATTTGTTTTGAGCTAGAATCGAATGAAAACAATGGTTTATGAGCGCACATTTCAGCCGAATCATGCATCGACCTCTTGGTGATCGTGCTGGACACGAACCCCTCGCAGCACATCGTGCGCCAGAACCCACAGAACCTCACCCAAATCCTGGAGGCGGTGATTGCCTTCGGGAATGCGCACCTGATGCAGAAGGCCCAGAATAAACTGGCTGTGGTGTCCTGCTCCCATCATGCCACGTGAGTAGAGGCTGCCACACATGAGCGTCACCTAATGGCTCATCCATTACAGAAACTTCCTGTATCCGCTGCCCAGACGGCAAGTGGAGCTGCGCCAAGTGGATGGACAGTACGAGGCCTTTAGTCTGGTGGAGAAGACGGTGAAACAGCAGCTGGGCAGCATACTGATGAACGCTCCACGGCTCAGTGCTCCTTGTGAGAGTCTCCTAGCGGGCAGCATGTCCATGGCGCTGTGCTACATATCCAGGGTAGAGAAAACTTAAGGAGTAACCTAGAAGCTAACAAATCTAACCCAAAAAACTGCTGTACAGCTCCAGAGGAATGTGGCTCCTGGCGTCAAGATGCACTCCCGCATCCTGGTCCTCACAGGCAGCAACGAGTGCGCCTCCCAGTACATGACGTTCATGAACGTCTTCTTCACCGCCCAGAAACTGGGCATCACGATCGATACCTGCGCCCTGGACAAGACGCTCAGTTTGCTCCAGCAAGGCTGTGATATTACCTCCGGGCAGTTCCTCAAGGTCACCCAGTTGGACGGCCTGCTGCAGTACCTCTTGTGGGTGTTTCTGCCCGCCCCGCACATCCGACACAAGCTGGTCCTGCCGCCACCGCCCAAAGTGGACTACCGCGCCTCCTGCTTCTGCCATCGTGAGCTCATCGACATTGGCTACGTCTGCTCGGTTTGCCTGTCGGTCTTCTGCAAATACAGTCCAATATGCACCACTTGCCAGTGAGTATAATTTAAAGTTTAATCAACGAGATCTGTGCTAACGCACATTTTCCTTCTTGCAGTACCATTTTTAAGAATCCCGGCCCTTTGCCCATTAAGGGTAAAAAGAAAAAGAAGAACGACAAGCAAATGTAATTGCAGCAGTAGCAAATACTGGTTACCAAGGGAGCAGTATGTTAAATATAAAGGTACTTTTTAATTTACAACTCTTTTTATTGGGGCAACAGGTATATAGAATTATTAATCCGACAAATCTCTAGACAACATCTTCCATGTTTAGTGTATTTAATCACATATTTCTGGTTATTTTACTAAAGTACATGGGTCCAAAGTTGGCCGGCAAGTAGGGCACCACCATTTGTCCGTACTTGAGTCCCTTTGGGTGCTCGAACTTGAAGACATCGCTGAAGAGCGCCGTGTGCCGACTCAGGTCCTTGATGGTGGCTGTGATGCCGTGTTCCGTGAAGACCTTTTGCAGGGCCATGTGCACAACGCCATCGTTCTGGATGGGCGACAGCGAGCAGGTGGAGTAGACCAAGCTGCCACCTGGTCGCAGGAGACGCAAGCAGTTTGCCAGAATGCCTGCCTGGAGCTCTGGAATCCGCAGGCGCTCCTTTACTCGCGTCGGCTTGAAGATATTGTTGTCCTGCTCGTTGAGCACATGGCGATCCGTGGTGCAGGGCACGTCGACCAGGATCTTGTCGAACTGCTCATACTGGTCCAGATTGCGGGCATCACTCTGGCTGAAGATGAGGCGCTTGCCCGCCCACCGCTCCTTGTAGTCGAACAGGTACTCCTGCATCACTTTGCGCAGCTTATTTAGGCGGGATTCTTGGATGTCATTGCAGACGAGGTGATCCAAGTGCAGCGTCTGCAGCATGAGCAGGGATTTGCCGCCTGGAGAGGCACAGGCATCGAGCACACGCTCGCCAGGCTTCACCTGCAGGAAAAGAGGCGGCAAAGTCGAGGCACCATCCATCATGAAGTGGGAGAGCACACCGGTTAAGCACTTCTTGGGTCCCTTGAAGTCCGAGCAGTTGCCCATTTCATATGTGTACAGCGCTAGATGCTCGGGATAGTGAAAGGAAGGCTCAGGCTCAATGGCGAGTGGGAAATCGGCGCTGGTTTGGTAGTACTTGTAGTGCTCCGACTCTGCCACCCAGTCCTCCATGCCCTTGATGCTGTTGGCAGGCATGTATTCGTACAGTCCGCCTGTGCCGAACTGGGGATCCACCAATCTATGTTCGTCCAGCTTCACATCCTCCTCCAAAGCCTTCGTCAGGCTCTGTTTGAAGGGATTATTCTCTTGCTCCGGCTGCGTTTCCTGTATGTTGTCAAACTTCAGCTCCAGCGGCAGTTGCGCGGATGCACCATCCTCCGGCGAGCTCGGGTATATAGAGGCCACCTCGCGTTCCTGCTGTTTCCGCAGCAGTGCATCCAGCTTGCCCTCGATTTCGTGCCGGGATTTGCCTTGTTCCGGCAGCGTCTCCGTGCTGTCCTTGAGGCGATCCTGTGCCAGGTTGATCAGCGACTTCATGTTGATGGCTCCATCTGACTCCAGCATGCCGCACGTCTGCTCCGTGTCCCCGAAATTGTTGACCATGGCGACGTACTTGTGCCTCGTGAGGAGCGCCGCCCGCATGTTCTTCCACCGGCTGCCGTAGACACTCCCGTAGAAATCATCAAAGTTCTCTAGTGCCCGGTCGCAGTTGTTCTTCCTGTTCTGCAGCACATTCCACCGCTTCTTGGCGCCGCTCTTCCACCTCCTGGACAGCCAACAAATGCTCCGTACCTTCAACATTTTTCGCTATCCGCTGAAACCGGCAAAGGCAAACTGATTACATGAAATCATATGTTTCTGCGGGAATATCGATAGATGACTGTCTTTTGGCGCCTCAGGAAATCGAAGTTCAAATGGTGATAAGCGATAGAAAAGGTAGGTATGTTGGTTCTTAGATGTTATAATCACTTTCACAAGTTTTTTCACCCAATCTCTGTAAAGTTTTTTCTACATAATCAGAATTAGTTATGAGTTATTAGTTATCACATACGCCTAGAGCTTAAATTGTTCGCCATTGACCCACATCATGTTCTTCATTGTTCATATATCCAGAAATTCAGAACAGATCCCCTGTTTTTAGGTGTGTTTATTATATACCACCTACATATCTTTAACTTAATGCCCTGAGATTCTGTAGAATGGCTTATTGCAAGCGCTAAAAATAAACAGTGGAAATGGGGTCATTCACCCAGTATTTCCATCGAAAGTGAGGGTGAGCCCAATTCTCCCTTCCCCGCCAGAATTTGTTTAAACACCAACCGTGCATCCACTAAGACGTCGCTTTATTTGTAGTAAACTTTTGAAATCAAGAGCGTTAAGTACATTAGGCGGGCTGAAGTGTTTATCCGTAATGGATATGGCTACTAACTATTGGTTACAGCGATCTAAAAACTACAGTGCACACCCCAAATAGAGAACGCATGTAAATAGCGCTCCAATCCGAACTTAAATCTTCTCGAAATTATCTTCCATAACTTTCCCATTCCGGGTGGGCATTGTACAATTGTAATTGGTATTTACAGTCCAGCATTGACCATTCCACTTGGAACTGGCTACATCCAAAAGTTGCATGAATAAGCAGCAGTTCGTCGAGTAATTTAGGCAGAGAAATCGGGGCGAGATTGTGGGCTTAGGGCTTAGTGGGGAGCTCCTTCAACGGAGTCTTTTCGTCCTTGGCCTCGGGATCCTTGGGAGTTCCGGCCTTGTTCCACGGCTGCTCGCTGCCGGATCCCAAGAAGACGAATACCAGGAATTCCAGGGCGAACAGGACGATGGTCACTCCGAAGATGATGCGCCAGGCGCTAATGTTTTGCTGAAAATATGAATCGAAGAAACCCATTGAAGATATTGGCGGCTATTACAACCAGATGCAGTTCGCTTACATTTCCCTTGGTGACGAATCCCACGAAGAGGGGCACAACAATACCAGGCAAAGTAGCCGCCGTGTTGGTCAGAGCCACCAGGGTGCCGGCGAAGTTCGGAGCGATGTCGATGTGGTTGGACAGGAAGCCGGAGAACATGGAGCCCATGGCCACTATTCCCACGGACATGACAGACACCGCCTCATAGTGACGGCAGCCGATGTAGCAGAGGACCAGCAGACAAACTCCAGGGATCAGGGTGCAAATGGAGGTGGCCGTCTTGCGGGCAACGGTGGTGGTAATCTTGCCTAGAACGCAAGTGAAGGTATTTATAATATGTATCCTTTGAGATTCAATAACTTCGCCGACTTACCCTTGGCCTGCAGGCTGTCCAGGAGCTTTCCCAGGCAGATGCTGAAGATGATCATGGGGAAGTAGGGCAGAGCACTGAGAGCCGCATTGCTGGCCACGTTGAACTTGAGCACCTGCTTCATGTAGAAGGGAATCTCGATGAGGAACATGTACCAGCCGAAGTTGCTGCAGGTGTGGGCGATGAGGATGGCCCAGAAGGGCACGGAGGTGAACACCTTGCCCCATGGAACCGCTGGATGGTGCTCCGTCTTCTCTTCGTTGCCCAGCGAGCTGTTGATCATTTGCCGCTCCTCCAGGCTGATGAAGCGCTGCTTGTTGGGGTTGTCCTGGACCAGAATCACCCACAGTACTATCCAGATGCAGCTGAGGGCGCCCATTACATAGAACACCGACTCCCATTCCCATTGGGCGGAGCACACTCCGGCAAGGAGGATGGAAAGAGCCGTACCCGCAGACGTGCCCACGTAGATGATGGTGGACATGACCATGCGCTCGGTGGGCGGGGCCCAGGAGGCGATCATCACGTGCATGGCCGGGAAGGAGGCTCCTCCGCCGACGCCCTCGAGCACTCGCATCAGAATCAGACCACCGTAATGCAGTTTGGTAAACACGGGAGTTAGCAGTGTGCACACCACGTTGATGGCCACCGAGAAGAGCATCACCCACTTGGCAGAGAAGTTCTCGGCCACGTGGGCCAGCGGAATCTGCGAGACCAAGTAGCCCCAGAAGTAGCAGCTCAGCAGGGTTCCCTGCAGGGGCTCGCTCCAGTCGAAGGGTCCGTCCTCCACCTTAGCCGTCACATTGGAGGCTCCACCCGGCGGGCTACACTCCTCCACCAGGGACACTTGGGAGACGTTCGAGAGGGTAACGCTGCCTTGTCCACTCCCGCCTCCGTGGGCCTTAATGGCTGTGTGGTTCAACATGGCCACCATGGCCACGCTGAGATTCACCTTCAGGCCGTAGACAATGGCCATGCCGATGGACCCCAGGAGCGCCAGCACATAGCGGGCGGGCACGAGTTCTGGAAAATAGATGGTGAGTTCTTTATAAATCTTTTTTTCTACTTGATTCGGTCATTTTGGTCCATGGAAAGTGCAATGCAAAGGCATTCGGTTGGTTTGCTTGACAAGTCAATTTGATTAATGCCAATGATATTAATATCGTCCAATTTAATTCCTGCTCGACTAGTTTCCATTAGCAATGACATGGAACGCCAAATGACACCATTTGGCAAGTTAAGAAATTGGTTATTCCCGTTAACCGTCTTGGTAAAGGGTATACTAGCTTCGTTCAAAAATTATGTGACGGGTAGAAGGAAGCGGTTCCGTTTGATCAGAACCACTAGCGGCGTCAATCTGACCATGTCCGTCTGTCCGTATGAGCGCTTCACCACCTGAGTAACGGGTATGTTATAGTCGCGACACTCGCGTTTTCTATTGTTTATGCATTGAAAGGACGGAGGGCAAACATCTAAAGTCAGTGGTGGTAATCATTCGCCATAAAGGTATTTATAGGGACATGATACCACCAATCACCTGGTGACCCACGAGTTCCACATGGAGCAGTCACTGATTGCCGGCAGTTGGGTAGGGTCAGTATAGGGAGCCGAGGCACGCGCATTGATATAAGCCACCCCTTTTGGAATCGGTGGGTGGGGTCCATCAAGTCCAGCAATTATGAGTGCGCGTTGCGATAACAAGGGGTATAAATTGGTCGCCTGTGTTTTCAATTTCACTTTCATGGCCTTTCGAGCTGAGAAACCGATTGGATATATCTGCTAATTGTGCCATCGATACTGGGGAAATACTCCCTCAATGTCTTAAGATATAACCTTTCGTTTCGAGGTCTTAAATTAAGTTATTGATTCTATTGACCGATGAGCTAGTTCTCATTTGGTGGTAGAAGAAACGTGGTAATTTCTAAAGTAATATACCGCCTGATTGAGTTAGTTCTGTGAGAGTATCCTGTCTTCGTTGGGACTTTCTCTTCTAGACTTTCTTAATCTTTATTTGTTTATAGTCAAATGCTGCAGAGCACCAATACACCAGACTTCCAGACTAATTTGATTGTTTGATTAGGTGGTGCGTTGAGGTAAAGCTCAAGTGCTTGGACTAATCTATAGAGCGCTATAATAAGATCGGTCCAAACAATGCTTTCATTTACCATGCTCAAATGAAACATATATGTATATCCTATAAATGATTCCAATTCTGTGCGATATTGGTTGGAAAAATACATTTTAAAACCACATTTCAAATTTGTATGACTCCCAAGTAATTCTGATAGTTACTGGGTTCATCATACAATAATGTTTTCAGAAAAACAATAAATAACTCATCAAATATCAAATGTCAATTGTACAATATTTCACAAGTATGATGCAATATAACATTCTACAGTGAAAAAATGTAGTTTATAAATGTTAACTTTGTGAAATTATGTTCTTTTTTCTAACTTTAGATTGGTCCTTTGAGAATAAGATCAACTTATAAAGTAACCTCTTGAGGTACTTATATCAAAAAACTGAAACTTTTTTTCAAACGCCGCATAGGATTTTCGCGTACATTGATTAAAGTAAACACTATTATTTACCCCATTCGAAAGCTTGGCAAACTTTCGCTTTTGTTGGGATAGGTAGACGAATTTCAAGAATGTCGCGTTTGTTTGGGATACGCATACAAATTGGCTATATATTCGTCTGCCAATATTGTTTATATCTATGACTTCCATTTGACCTTGTCCGGACATTACTACGCGGGCATAAAAACGCCAAAAACAAATCAAATATGCCGAGTGGCGTGGGCGGCAATCTAAAAAAAGCCACAGCAACCTAAAAACATAAAGGATGTGGCACACATACACACACAAACACACACAGAAGCACGCTGGGAACAAGGAAGATTTCTGGAACTCACGCACACGAACGACCTTTGGAGGTCGAATTTGTATCTTTTATCAGTATCTTGGCCCACAGAGGCTGCAGCCCACCCACTTGTTGCACAGCTGCAACAAGGCCGCATGATGCATGCTGCACTCCACTGGTGCAATCTCGAAGCAGATGGTTCGGCTTTCCAAGCCACAACTTACTGCCCAGTATGCTGCCTTTGGCGGGCACTTCGTCCGTCATCTTGGGGATTCCGGGGATATATACGCCTTACTGCAGCTGCCGAATGCTAATATGTTCTTTAAACAGATTGAGATATATTCTCAGGCCTCGAAATCGAACCGAACCGAACCGAACCGAGTCAGAAATCGAAACCGAATTCGAAGTCCACGTGCGATTGCCTCGAAAGTTGCTCACCAACTGAAGCGGCTAGCTGGAATACTCTTTGATTTTGTGCGTCGTCCCCAAAAACGAAATTTTCGTTTCGCGGCGGTGTGCGTGTGTATCTGTGTCTGGGCTTCCGACCAAGTACATACTTGTGGTGGTGGGTCCCGAGTTTTGGGATCTTGTTCTCCGCCGCCGAGCCACCGAGTAACTTGGCCTGCCTGTCGTTTGGCGCGTATCTTTCGGGCTTCGTGTATTGGTGGTTCGGAAATGGTTTGTCATACCGAAACCCGATGATGACATTCCCCCCTCCCACACCCCCAAGTCAAATGAAGCATTCAGAACGCGCCACACCCGTCGTTCAATTTCATGTGCCGCACATTGAATTGCATTGCTACCATTAGATACCTTGGGTTCGAGTCGCCGCTGGGTTGCTGTCCTGGGAAGTTGGCTTTTTCGAATGAGCCCACGCACTTAACTTGGCCAGCATACCAATGGTCTGCACCCGTGTTTGAGCCAATTTCGAAAGACTGTCGAATAAAGGGGAAATAACCATTCAAACAGCTTATTTATGAGCCATGTCTTCCGAATTTCAATTCAAATCTGATCAGCTTTTGTAGCTATTTGCTTTGAATATAGAAATGAATTAATAACAATCCTGAAATGAAGTTACTTTCTACCTGCAGTTCATTTAGATGCATTGTATAATCTGGCGGCCTTACTCAACAGAAAAACAAAACCGCCAAGATATAATTCCTTCTACAGGTGGGCAAAATCAAGCCGTATATAAAGCGGTTATTAATATGCGAAACGCGTGCATGAAATTAGTATAAATTTCGGGAGACGATCCAGACCCAATGGCCCATTAAAAAAGCCCAATCAAAAGTATCAATTATACGTTTATGAATAGTTTATAGTAAAGTTTCCATGAATTGAAGTAAATTCCTATTTGGCTGGCTAATTAACGCCGATCCTAAAGCCTCTGCAGCAGATTGATCTCATGATAAGAGGTGCGAAATCGTGCGGCCCGTGGGGGAATCGCTAGAACAGATGCTTCCCATTGGAGAAGAGGCGTGAGCAGTTAGCTTTGGTTATATTCATAGGGAAATTAACTTTAAACGCATTCATTAAGGCTGGCTGCTTGCCTCGTTGGCCAGCATGTTTTCCTTTCTGGCCATTTGCTGATGAGATATGCAAATGTCCCTCCACTTGCCATTCCAGCGCCCCAAAAGCCGTGCCACAATCTTCAGGCTCCAATGCTCCTGCACACACTCCATACATATTAATGCCCGCTCTTCCTGCCTATTTAGTTTGGCCGCCATATGCTATACTGCTATACTAATGAAACACTTTCCAACTAAGTTTGATTTTGGCTGATGTTATGATGTTACTTGCAGCTTGCATAAAGTATAAACTTGCATTCAGTGCAAGTTAGTGGATAACTACTGTGCTGGGCATGCCGCAGTCATTATAATAATGAATCCCATAGATTCGCTCTTAAGTAAATAAAAAGCAGAGCGCCCGTGTCAAACGCATTTGGGTATCTGGACCCCAGCTATGTAACCCACAATGTTTTGTTTATTTGCCTTAGTGTTTATGGTGTGTTCCATTGTTTATGGCCATTTGGAGCTCTGTTTGCACAAAGTTGGACCTCATCTGGCGTCCGGACCAGAGCTTTGTTTCCCATTTGCAGTGGCCACAATGGAGACGTCACGGCCTTCTAGTTTTCTAGTTTTCCAGTTGCAGCACTTTAATGGGGACTCGCATGGAACATTGAAGAAGTACAAAATACTGCGCGTTCCGATGATGAAACCCATCCGAATTGCGATGGATGTCAACGCGTGTGCCAAGGCCAATTGGTTTTTATTTAATTTTTGGCACACACTTCGTTTGAGGGAACTCAGAAGTCTAGTTGTTAATTGGTCTTCATTGAATTGCCTCCCAATTTCCCAATACTTAACTTTCCTTCCAAACTTTCGTCTTCGATTCGGTTGGCAACCACCAAACGTAGAGTGGAAAATGATTTTTATGACTTTTTCATTGAGTGGCGCCTACTGCGCAGCTGAAAACACAAATTCCCCTAATTGTAACTGATGGCGATGGAGATGGCTGTAAGCTTTGAATTGACACATTTCTTTGATTCGATATGGGTGGGAAAAGTGCTCTACCCGCCCAATTTTATTGAAATTTCTGCCAATTGGTTTCCACCTCCCGCTTGTAAAACTCCGAACTCCAAACTCCAAACTGCAAACTGCCCATTCATTCATCCAATTTTGGTTGGTTTTCAAACCAAAGACGTGTTTTATTTAATCGTAAATCAGTTGCTTGTAAATAAATGTATCTTCAAACTAAGCTCGCGCAAAGAACTTAAGGCGTAAATCAAAGGCCAGATATTCAGAGACCCAAAGGAGCGAGGAAAGTATATAGTATTCAAGTTACTTGAGTGTTCGTATATGTATATTGGTGTACATACAGTATGTATTCTGGATTGTATTGTATACACACACACATATTCGCTATTAATTATTAATGCATTTCAAATTTCAAATACTCGTCGTCGAGTGTACCTCTGTATAATATAATTTATTTTACCATATTCATAGTACATATGTATGTATATTTGATTATTACCAAAAACAGTCAGACAATTTCATTCAAACTAAAGATACGCCTCCTCCTACGTCGGCATAGAATATTTAAAATATTTATGCACTGAGCCATTTTTTAATTCCGTCAAATTGTTTAGCATACTGTATACATATAGTTATATATATTTTACCAACATATTAGCTGCGGATATTCGCTATATACGATTAAAATTCTCATCAGTTGTCAGATCGTTTGTCCCCAAGTCGGCGCGGGCTTATAAAAAGTGTAGTTCGGATGTGATGGCTTCACACAACATCAAAAATATAAATATTTCGCTTTGGCTTTGGCTTTATCTTCAGTTTAAGTTAAATTAAAGCGGTTAGAGGAGCATTGCAGCTGCTGAGCTCGATTAAGATTGATATATATGTAGGTGTATATATATATGCATATTTGACGTTCTCCTCTCGATTTTTTGTACTAGTCGGGAAGCCTCTAGTTCGATAAGTATTAGATACACAAGTAGATACAGATAGTTGCGGTTCCGCTGGATTCCAGTAGTTGTACTTTAGTTGTACATTAGTTGCCATAGACACCGATTTCTTACAGGGATTAGGTGGCGTAGATATAGATTCGGTTTAGTTCGGTGCGGATTCCGTGGGACAAAATCCTAAGCACTGATTGATTATGTTCCTGACGCACCACATTAGTGTCCACATGCATGTAACAATAGTTTAATTCTTGTTAGTTGGTTTAAAATTGAAGTTCTACACAAAAATTGCACACGAGTTGACCTTGACTCTAGCTCATTACCATAATTGAATTACAAATTGAAGTTTGGATTTTTTCTTTTGATTTTGGTTTTGGTTTTCGTTTCTTGGATTATGTTCAATATGTTGAATGTTCAAAAAAACGAGAAATACTCTTCGCGGGGCCTGTGGCTATCATTAAGTACAACTAGACTATCTTCGCGCGGCATCCTTAGAAGTACTTCTCGCCATTATAGCTGGATCCGCGATCGGCCACCGGCTCGTTCATGAATTGGCTCTGGCTCACCGAGCGCTTCTTCTTGGCCACCATGTAGCGCTGCTTGGAGGAGCCGAATCCTGGAAAGATTGTCGATCGCGTTAGAATACTACCACCCGTTCTAGTCCCAGCCCAATCCCGACTTACGGCTATTGAGTCCGCTGTACTTGTGCTGCCGCGGCACGTACTCGTACTTAGGCACCGCCTGGTTCTGGCTGTCCACCGGCACTCCGGCGCCGTAGTAGTCCGCCTGCACGGGCACATCGAACCAGCTGCCAGGGGGCACGTAGTCCAGGTCATCGGAGGCGATCATGGGCACGGGTCCGGAGCTCTCCACATCGCTCTCCTTGCGCGCCCGTTCTCCGGCCTCCACCAGGGCGACCAGGGCCAGCATGTCGGCGGGGTTCAGCTGGGTGTCGCGTTTCAGTCTGCGATTGCAGGAGAGAGCCAGGTTATTGTAAGGATAAGAGGCAGCAATACACCAGGTTGGATGTATACAATATTACGCATACGCCGCGTTGCCATTCAGTCATGCACTTTACTCACCGCATGTCGTTAAATCGTCGGTATTTGTTGAGGCTCATACCCTCGCCATTGTAGCCAGATGCACTGCCCAGGCTGCTGGCGCCATTTGCGGCGGGAGTGGCCAGGTTGTAGTAGATGCCCCGCTTGCTGCGGTCATCCAGGTTGTAGTTCCGGTTGGCATAGGTCAGCGGCACCGAGAGCGGAATGCTCTCCAGGTAGGCCTCCGCATTCAGGAGGTTCTGCAGATTGTCGTACGCCTTGTTGCGCGCACTCGAGCCACCCACTGCAAATGCAGTTTCAAATAGTTAGTACTGCTCAGTGGTAAAAGATTTGGCACTCACCTCTTCGCTCAGGCACGTAGTCATCGATCTCCTGCAGATCCCGCTCGCCATAGCTAACGGGAACGGCGGCCTCGTAGTCGTCGGACCAGACGCCACTGGGCACATCGCTGCCGTAGTCGCTGGAGGGCACGGAGTACGGGTTGTACTCGTAGTTGATGCCCCGCTTGCGCATCGTGGAGCTGGCCACCGCCTCCTCCAGCGCGGTGGGCTCCTCCTGCAGCTGCTGCTGGCTGTTCTGGGCGGCGGCCGCCACGGCGGCCAGGATCTCCTCGTTGGAGGGCAGGGCGTAGACTCCGGACGGCGCCTGTTGCTGCTGCTGCTGGCTGGAGACCGGAACGGGGTTGTTCCGGGCCGACGGAGCGTTGCTGAAGGAAGCGGGCACAATTTCCGGACTCGACTTCTTGTCCGCCGTGGGCACGGCATTCGCCTCCTCGGAGCGTTTCGCTGTTGCGGCGGAATAATGGAGCGCAGGAGGATCGGGAGTGAGTAACGCAAATTGAAATTGAAATTGAAATTTTCCACGGCTCGCTGCCATTCTGGGCCACTCGATTCTTCCATTCCCATTTCCCCGCTTCCCGCTTCCCACTTCCCACTTCCCACTTCCCACTTCCCACTGCCCATTTGCCCGGGGGCTGATTCAATAAATTCGCATGCCCGCAGCCGAGAAGTGACCGCAAAACCAATTAGCCGCCGTCCGCAGAACGAGTACCATAATTGTTTTATACGCCCGAGCATATTTCTCGGTCTGGGCTAATTGCTTTTAGCGCCCTGACAGCCGGCTTTATGTACGAGTATAGTTTATCCCCAAAGTAATCCACCCGAGCTCTGACCTTATTAATCCTAATCGTATTGCCGCCGCCCCACTGCCATCCAAACCAATCCAACTCAAAATGGGGTTCTTTGCGCAACAGTTGGCCTGCTAATTGGCCGGGTTCTAATATCTCGGATCGGTTGATAGCCATAATCGAGCGCTGGCCGCCGCCAATTAGGATTCAGTTAGCACCTGACATGAGTCCTCCTCATGGCCGATCCCAAACTCCAAGCCGAGGTGGTCCAGCCACCTGGGTCGTGACCATAAACTCGTTAAACTCCCCTGCAGCCGATTTGGATGCGGCATTTCGCAGGGCTCTGCGAAATACTATGCTTATCTTTCGATTTCCCTATCTCTATCATTATGGGCAGTGAGATATCGCAGATATAGTGCAGTGGAGTGGAGTAGATACCCGAAGAGCCATGATTTATACGACCCCAATGATTAATGTGTTATGGGCTTGTGGCAAAAAGTATCCGGCTATCTGGAAACAGTATCCCATAAAATGACTTGGATAAAATGGGAAGTGAGTGTTGTGTTGTTTTCACTTAACTTGCTCTGCAGATATCTGGAATATATTGTCGAAACTCAAACCACTAGCCACCTTTATCGAAACTGAAAAGTAGTTCATGACGTATCTAACAGGAGCCCAACCTTTGGAAACCCTTAAAAGCTATTTTGATACGATTATTTTCAATGTGATGACTAATATACTGCGTGGAAACACAAGTTTCTTCCGAGAAACAGTGAAATTCTAGTCGAGCTCCTAAAATTCCACATTCTTTAAGGCGACACACTTTATGGCTTACGCGTAACCCAGTTCGCGAGAGTTCCCCAGAGTTCCCCAGAGTCCTTGGACAATTGGACAGTGGACAATTCCTGAAACCCGCTGGCTAAACGCTTCCCAGTACTCGCAGTCATTTAATGCCCACAATGCTCGTGTTTCGCCTCCATTCCGCCCACGCCCCTGCCTCAAATATGTTTATGTGTGGCAAATGTCCTGCTCTCGGATGTCCATCACCCTGGGTGGTTGGGTGGCTGGGTGGCTGGGTGGTTGGGTGGCTGGGTGGTTGCATGGCAATGGGGCGCTGCTGGCCGGGTACTTGAATAAATAAATAAGTGAAAAGCTGGCAGGCTCTGACGTTGGCTGACGTCGTCCTCCAGGCTGTTCACTGAACTGCAAAAGTATCAACAAGTTGTTTGCTCCCCGCACACACACACACACACATGCGCAGAGATTACGGGGTGGTGGGTGGCCAGTGGGTGGCTCTTGGCCAGCAGCTGTTGGAAAAGTCGAGCCACCACAGACAGCGCGACATGAACAAGAACAAGAACAAGAACAAGAACATGAACATGAGCATGGGCACAATTAACGCCACGGCCAAGTCCTTGGGCGTTTCTTTCAGCCCCGCACAGAAATAACTTAATAGCCACGGCATATGGACAAATTTGTCAAGCGCATGGAAATGCGCTGGGAGCCTGTGGTTTCGGGATTGGATTGGATTGGAGTGGAATGGAGTGGAGTGGAGTGCCAACCGGGATGCCCCCACGAATACTTCGTCGCCACTGGTTTCATAAATATTTAATGCGCCCGCTTGACTGCTGCTGCGTGGATTAATCGCTGGGGTGGACCCTGTTTGCACTTTGCATTTTGAAGAGTGCCAGGAGTGCCGACAGCTGGACACAGCCTGTTTGCCCTTCTCATTAGGCTGCCATATGTGGCTCTCTAAACACGATGCCGCCCACATTGGGGCCTAATAAATCTATTTAGGGCGAACTGTGGTGGGGCGAAAGCTGTTGGTGCTTTCCAAGAAGTGAGAAGTGCTTGAAAGTATGCTATGGAGTAGCACTTAAGAACTCGTGTATTTGAATCCCTAGAGATTTCTTTCAGACGCAAATTATATTTAGTAAAGCTATTATCTTACAGAAATCAGCACACGGAATGTATTTTTGCTATTGTGCCATACTGCATAGTTGTGCAACTGTCTAAAAGTATGCAGCAAAATGTTTGACTTCCGCTTTTAGCTGACTTTTTCTTAAATTTTAACTGCCTAATACCTTTTGAAGCTGGCTGAATCTGTCCACCCCAATGGCGTCCCCTTTTCTGGGAACCTGCCTTTTACATTTTGATGTGGCTGCCGTTGGCTTTTGGCCACTGACATCTGACCAAAGCGCCGCTCCTTTGGGCCTTATGCTCTGCGGTTTGGGCCGCTAACGAACGTGTTGCATACACGAACGCGTATTTATACTCGGGATCGGAAAGGCTTAACAGCTTGAGCTGGCTGCCTACTTAAGGGCTCAGTGCTGCGGTGGAAGTGGGCGGCGATTTGGCTGAGCTGGGCGCCACTTTCTCCCAAGATGTGGTGAATGGCGATGGTGAAAGGCGAAAGGCGATGCTAGGCGAACGGCGCCAGGCGAGCAGAAGGAGCAGAAGGAGCAGAAGGCGCTGAAAACTTTCGCCTAACTCGCTTTCTAAAAATAGAAATGAAATCGCGCGCACGTACGCACACTTTAACAGCATGGTGGCCCCCACCCCCACCACCACCCCCTCCCACACACACACACACACACACACACGCACTCACTAACACACTCTCAGAAAGGAGGCTGGCCGCCATTTTGTGTAGCGAACGCCTACGCGATGTTTAACTGCGCTGTAGGTTCCCATGCGCGTGTGTTGGTGAGCTCTGAGCTACATGTATGAACAATGTAATTGCACTGGGAGAAATTGGGGCACTGTACTTCGAACTAGCATATGTTTGATGACCATTTCCGCTGAAATGAAATCTTCTTTCGAGCTGTGGAAAAGCATGCAACATTATGTTTGAAATCGGCAACTTTGATATAACACGATATGCATTGTGCATATTTTGCCAAAAATTGCAGAGATTTATTTTAAAAAATACACTTAAAACTCATTTTATTTGCCTTTTTTCATTCTAGAGCGGCTCTAGCTAACCAACTGCTCAAAACAGGCAAACAACTTCATATGTAAGAATCGTTGGCGGCACAGTAGTTTTCGCGCAGTGCAGGCACAGTAATGATTCACTAAGCCAGTGCAAGAAAAACAACCGCAGGATGGAAATTTGTAAATCGCTCTAGGAGCGGGGCATTCAAAAGGACGACAGCTGTCGTCCTGGCGCAAAACACCTACGCAATTTCCTGGCAGAAGCAGCGAACAGCGAACTGCGAACGACGAGCGGGAAATGGGAAATGGGAAATGGAAAATGCTAAATGAGATGAGCTCCAAGATGGAGCGGATCCACTCGAGCGGATGCCCGACCCCCAGAAGCCAGCAGCCCACCCACGCAGACGACGAGCAGGTTGCGCCTCGGGCTGGCCATTTTTCAAAAACTCGCATTTTCCCAGTGACCTTTGGCATTAAGAGTGGGCGTGGGCGTGGGCGTGGGCGTGGGCGGAGCTGCTGCTCCACCTGGACTGAACTTTGGCACTCACCTGCGGCCGGCTGTTGCTGCTGCTGCTGTTGCTGCTGCTGCTGCTGCTGGTGGAGCTTATGGTTGGCGCTGGTGGAGAGCTCCGTGTCCTGGGCGAGCACGGAGGCGGGCACCGCCCGGATTGAAGGACTGAGGCACAGGATCAGTGCCAGGACTAGCAGCAGACTGCTGCCGGGCAACGAGATGCGTGGCATGTCGACGGCGAGCGGCACTTCACTTGCACCTGGTGGTGTCCCAAATAGGATACGGAATCGGATTTGGCTGGAGGTGGGAGGTCGACTTCGACTCCTGGCCTGGTTTCTCCCGGTGTTCTGTTATTTGGCTCCCAGTGGTCTGCGCACTTCGACTGTTCTGAATGAACTGACGTCCCAGCGACGCAGTGCAACAGTTTTTAACGTACTGCCCCGATTCCGTGCCGTCGGCCGTTGGCTTGCAGACCACATTCAAGTGCCACCCACCTCCGACCACCGCCCTCCTCCTCCGCGGTCCGCCCGCCGACCGAATCCCTGTCCGGTCTGCACACAACCTACGTCACTCTCATTGATAAAGACTGCGAAGCTCGGAGGAGCCTGCTTACGTAGTTCCCTGGCGAGGCAGCGAGGCAATCCTCCAGTGCGCCTGCGTCGGATCTGCACAGAGCTGCGTTACTGCCTGGTCGCATCGGTGGGCCTCTGTGGTGATGGGTATGCCCCTATGACACTGCTTGTTATGTAAATTGCTATGTTATAATGTATAATTAATAAGTTTACATGTTCCTTTTAACTCCCAACTGACCAAATTTGCCCGACATTAACGAATCTAATAGTTTGTTGTAAACAATGCAGTCTGAAAACCAGGCTAATGCACTTTTTTCGGTGCTGGACTTGCAAAAATTGCAATATTGAATTGTGCATATAAATCCGATCGTTTTGCCATATCAGCAATTGAACATATTATATATGCTCCACCTTTGCCACTCAATGCTCAGGAGCGTACTTTCAGTTGAGTGCGGCACCTTGGGCCACAAGCACCTCTATAAGCGAAAGATGAAAGCGAAAAGTGTGGTATTCGTCCTCGTCCCCTTACTGATCCTGATCCTGGCGCTCGCCCATGGAACTGCAGCTGATCGGGACGAGATCGGGGCTCCAATGGCGATGAGGGGATTCAACAACAGCCTGGGCACCTTCGTGGAGTACAGCGGTCAGGCATTCCTAGCCTCTGGAGACTGGAAGTTCTGTGCCAGCTTCAACTTGGAGTCGCTTTATCCGGCAATAAAATTATTCAAAAAGTTATACAAGTCTCTGGTCGATATCTGCCAAATGGAAACGCATCTTTGTCCGGAAATTCTGGATATAACAGAGTTTGCGGATAGTATTCTTCAGGATGTACTGATTGACACGAAGAACCAGCTGGACTTTAAGGTCGGACGACTTTCTTTAGGGGAAGAGGACGTGACTAGCCAGATTGGGAACACATCATCCTGCATTGACAGCTCCATTAACGTTGTAAACGTAGGTTTTCTGGAACTCAATATTGATTTCCAAGACTTGGACCAGATAAAGCGTCATCTACACCTTCTGGGCAGCAGACTAAAAAGCTCCCAGAATGCCATAACTGAAGCCCTAGTCTCTGCCCACCAGCGGAAACTTAGTCCTCTTGTTCTTTCAATCAATCAGCTGCAAGCAAATATTTCATGGACTCGACGGCTGCCCTTCGAGAAATTCTCACTCCGGGATATCTACCTCCTCGCCTCCGTAGTTCCTGTACATGAGGGCAACCACGTGGTGTTCCAAATCACAGTGCCCTTGATCGATGCTGAGATTTTTAATATCTACCGATTGACACCCATTCCACGGTTGAATAATGACGAAATCCAACTGGTGGACACGAAAACGCCCTATCTGGGTGTCAACGGTCATCTGGACAGGTATTTCCCACTTCAGAACCTGGACGACTGCATCGAGTTGGGCGAAGAGAGGTTCGTCTGCACCGTCTACATTACCTACCGAATTGGGGATGACAGTTGGGCCTGCTCCCTGGCGGCCATACGGAACCAGTCTTCCGGAGCCTGCACCTTCCGTCAAGTGAGGGAGAAGAGTCTGTGGACACCCATGGTGGCACCGAACTCCTGGATGGTGGCCCTTACCAAGGAGCTAACCTTAACAGGAGTATGCTCTGGTGAGAGACAGGAGCTCAGAATAAACGGCAGTGGAATCCTGAGCATTCGAAGCGGCTGTGTCGTGCGCAGTCCCACTGTTATCCTCCAAGGAGAAACCCAGAAGAGAATGCCTTCGAGAAAAGGATACGCATCGCTGCAAATGGCCGCCAAATCATCCCGGGAATTAGTGACCATGGAATCATTTAATCAACTACTGGCGATTGTAGGCCAACTGGAGTTGAATCAGAAAAAACTGGAAGCAGTCGGAGATTATCCAATGGTGGTCATCGCTGTGTGCCCAGTCATATTGCTGATCGCCCTTCTCGTTTCGGCTACCTGGTTATATCGCACTCATCGGAGAAAACAGGCCCAAACGCCAGTCAACGAAGTCAATGGTCTCCAGGGTTCACAGAATGGCACCACACCCTGCAATCTTCCCCTGCTGGAAAAACAAGAAGTGTAGGCACACCGAGGAGGCAGTTGCGTGGGCATAGCGAAGATACTGTAACAACTTATTGTCTCGATTATAATACAGTTTTATTTGTTTGGTTTGATTGCAATAAATATTAGTTACTCTCTTCATGTACACGTTGTAAGTCTCAAGGCTTCGGTAAGAGTTCCTTCTTCGCACTTAGAAATTTAGAAAATCTGGGCCAAGGCGTGGCATGCTGGGGATGTGATCTGCGATCTGGGACTACGATCCTCTATTTTCTTCAAATCCGGTCTCTGCACCGAGTGTACTATGTTACAGCTGCAGCCAGGCCTTTGTTTACAATAAGAACTACAATATTTCAGCTAATACAAGGAAAACAATGCCAATTACAAACTAATTACAGCGCTTCCAGCGGCGCATTGCACTTTGTGCCTCTGCTTTTCATCAGTGGCCGTCTATGTGCGGCTGTCCATGAAATAAAGCTTGATTTGGGTAAGGGGAAACAAGAAAAGCATGTGGATGATGTCCGTTTTATTCTAATTGGCGTTGTCCAGCACCTTCATGATGAGCTTCGATATTAATGCCGTAACCTCGGCCGCATTTGGGATGAGGAAGCGGTCCATGTCCGTTATGAGCAGGCCGTCGCCATCGGGAAATCCGTACTTGAACGTGATCAGGTCGCGGTGTCGCTTCTTGGCCGTGATCTTCACGATGCTGGCCAGCGGGCGACGCACCATAATCTGCGCCTGGCCGCGTCCCAGTTCCCGCAGCACCACCAGTTGCCCGGGCGTGATGATCAAATGGCTGTCGTACATGTAGCCGCTCATGTGCACCTCCTGGCACTTGAAGGCGTTGGTGATGTCCGCCGTCTTGAAGTACTGGTTCAGGTTCACGATCTCCTTGCCGTCGCCGGTCAGCGGTGGGTCATCGCGCTCCCCCGCCCCGTCCAAGGCATCCTCGTTCTCGTCGTCGATGCTGAAAACAGGTGCCACGTTGCGGTAGCGCTTGCCGTTCCGCTCCTTCGCACTAACATGGCGTTCTTGTACCGGCGCCGATTGCACACCATTTGAGCCACTTGCTGAGGCTCCGCCGTTTGCACTGGGATTCACGATGATGTCTAGTAGTTTGCCCTTGACCTCTGCAGACTTTGACTTCATGGCGGCGGAGAACTTGCTGAAAAGGTCTGTAGAGGATGGCGTTGAAGTCTTAAGCGGCGCTGATTTTGTCTGCAGGTGCGGAATGGAGAAATCATAAGTAAACGAATTCGAAATGTCTGGAGTTATGTAGGTCTTACCTGCTGAACGTTGTACTGCTGGCAGACGAGGCACTTGCGCACATTGTGATCCTCCAGGCAATCAGCCATGTGATCGCCGAAGTAGTCGTGGATGGAGGCGTAGCCACCGGTCAGCAGCGACACGTAGTGGGTGTTCTTCTGCAGGAATGAGGCCACCACCATGTGTGTGTACTGGTCCTCCTCGACGCGACCGCTGCCCATAAAGCACAGATGCTCGCCGCCAGCGTTCGAGTTGGCCTCGATTGCCTGCCGCTGGGCTGTCAGGAGGCCCTGGACGGCGGTGGCAAAGGCGACAGGTTCCTGGAGCATGAGGTTGCAGTCCAGGTGGAATGCCGTGGACAGGTGGCCGGCATTGTATTGCTCGGCCGGGCGGCAGTCTACGAGAAAGAAACGCACTGCATCCGGCACAGGAAACTCCATGGCCGAGTTCTCTACCAGCTCGTAAACGGAGACGGGCAGGCACAGGGCCTGTGATACCTTGTTTGCTTCCTCCTGGCTGCGCGGTGTATCATTCTGCTTGCCGTACAGCGCCTTCAGATAATCCGTCTTAAAGGAAGTCGGTGTCTTGAGCGCATAGTACTGGGCCAGGGAGCAAAAGTCGGGGACATCGTCGAACTCCAGAGCGCACGGCATAAGGCCCAGGAACTTGATGATCTCCTCTTTAGACGAGCTTCTCATCTGCAGGATCTGCTCCCTACCGTTGATCAAGATTATTAGCGCCAGGAAGAAGACCATGAAGGGATCGGAGTTCTGGAAGTACAGATCCCACATGGCAATGATCACCGACAGGCTGCTGCAGGAGGCGAATAGCGACTGGAACCAGGTCAGCGAGTACAAATCGGGCGTTATCTTCTTGGTGTCCAGAAGGGTGCAAAGCTCCGGATCGTGGTAAAGCAAGAGCAGTCGGAAGACATGAAAGACATTGCCCTTGGGCCGGCAACCCTTGGGTATGTAGGTATCCCGTATGGACTCGAACAGGTTGAATGTGTCGGAGCGATTCAGCTTCAGGGCGAACAGCGGGAGCAGCAGTTCAATCCATCCGTTGTCCGGTTCATACTGAAGGTTTCTGTTCTTGCAGTAGAAGGTGATGATGGACTCGAGGTCGGATACCACCGAGACCTTGTCCTCCTCATCGTTGCCCATGCGATCGACGTGCCGCTGGCAATCCTCGCGCAGTTGGCTCTGGAAGGGCAGGTCGTAGATCTCGTTGAAGAGCGACATTTGATCCGATTTGTGGCGCACATCCAGGCACACTTGCCACACGTCTGGACGCAGAGCCTCCGGCAGAGCCTTGCCCTGGCATATGCCGTAGATGTCGTTGACATTGCAGTCGTCCAGCAGTGCCGACTCCAGCTCAATGATCCTGCATACAAAATATGGATGTCCATCACAATCAGTTGCTTGTTTTACTTCTTTTTACTCATGCTAACGGGTGAAGGGGACGTCAACGTGTCTAAATAACCAGCTGCTGATAAGGCGGGAGCACCCACACCCCCAGGTGCCCCGCGTCCCGCTAGCCCAGCACATAGCTGCTGACTCAATCACCGAAACAAATGGTGGTCTGTTCGAGAAAAGCAAAGGCGATGGCTGCAAGTGGAAAACAGGCCCCATAACTCATTCTAAAAATGAGATGCTGGAGGTGAAGGTCTAGTCTATATTCTTATTCTCTGACTAATCTTAGTTGTTGACGTAGCCCCAACCCAATGTTTATTATTTACCACATATTCTCCTCCATGGCTTCGCTGTGGGCTAGTTCCTACGTTTCCGATTCGAAATGCTGCCCTAATGCACTCTATTCAGCTGCAGAAGGCCAGGCTGGTGCATTTTCTCTCTGTTTCAGGTGCGAATAATGATTTTTGTGATATTCCGAATTTATTTTGATCGAATTTTGGTTACGTTATGATGGTTACGTTTATAGCGATGGGAGGTGCTTACGGTTGCCACGGCGAACGTTAGAGATGGGCACACTGCCTACTTTGGTGTTATGTTTTAAGATATTTATAATAAATTGTTCAAAATGCTACAAATCTATAAAAAATTCACGGTAAAATTTAAAGGAACATATTAGAAAATCAAATTTAGTAAAATTAAAATTAAAAACAATTTAACCCAGAGATACTAATTATTATTATTAGTATTATATAATATAATTATTATTATTAGTATTGTATAATATAAGGAGGATCTAAGCAAACTATTTGTAAATTATTATGATACTTTCAAATTTCACATTGCACATATTCATAATTTTTGAATGCATAACGTTTTTTGTCCTATCGATTAGAGTTGCCAACTACAAAAATCGACAGCCTACCACCTCTAGTTGCCAGCAATTTGCAAGCAAAGTTTTGTTTTGCAGGAATTTTATCCAAATTTAACTTAAAATTCGGTTGCGTGGGCTAAGATTTGGATATTCAACTTTAAGCCGGTCGACTGAACGTGCTGCAAGCATAAAGGTGAGTGAATTTACTGGCCAATAGAAGTAACACGGGTTTCAGGTATTTCCACACAAACACATGCATGGGGCCAAACAAAATTTGCAAAGGCAAATGCAATAGCAGCAACAAACACATGCAGCGAATGCAATTGCACACCCATGCATACAAATACACACACATGTAGCCTTCACCCAAATAAAATAAAATGCAGCTTGCATCTATTGATTTGCATGTTGCACTTGTGCGAGGAAATGTTGTAAGAAACGAGGGGAGCGTGTCGGTGTGTGTGTGCAACAGCTGTGTGCCTGCACCCCTCCCCCCACTCCTCCTTACTGAGCTATCAACCCTTTTCCCTTTCCCCAGTTGCTTTGTCAATCTACACAAGCTGCGCTTTAAGCCACGTGTGTACTTTGCTGTTTGCATGCCAGCACGTATCTACATATGTATGCACATTCCCGCCGAATCCTCTAATTGCGTTTCTCTTACCCTTATGGAGATGAAAACGGGCAGCAACAACAACCACATCTCCGCCAGCAGCGGCAGCAGCAACAACAACAATAGCTCCATGGTGCAACAGCAGCAGCAGCAACGGGCCGCCACATCCGTTTCCGTCTCCTCGTCGCATATTGTCACCGAGTGGGAGGATGGCATCATCTTCGATGTGGACGATCCCGACTTTTGCAATCTGGCCACCGACAAGCTGAACTTCATAGGTGAGTGCGCCGCAGCCAGTTCGCACATATGTATAATTAGCCACCCGATTGTATTTATAGTCTAGACATCGGAGTAATCTCTGTTATTTACGATTAGCCGTAGCGAAGCTCACTAATTGAACAGGGAAAATCGATAGTCACACCTTTGTACCAGCTGCAGCGGCTTATCGCATAGTGGTTTTCCCGACTTTTGGAGTCCCGGCTTTTGTCTGATCGAGCGGAAACTGCCGTATACTTTTATTAATGCCCATACACTCCGGCTTTATCTTCGAGTGGCGTTGATAGTAGGTCGCCTATAAGCAAGGGCCATCCATTATACAATCCCGGAATAGCCAGCACTCTGTCTTCGCGAAAGAGTTCCATTTAAAATTAGTCCCATTGCGTGCTGTTTTTAGAACGTACCCGTGCACATCCTACGAAAATGTTGGCGATCCATCAATTACCATTCGAAATGGATGAGAAAGTGGGCTCTCCATTGTGGGCAATTGTTTTGCCCGGCCGTTTATCTGCCATCTGATTAGCCGTACAACCGAGTCGTGCGACTCGCCTATTCACACGTTTCGCTTGTCACCCAGAACTCAGCCGCCCAAATCACGCGTTTGTCATGTGACTGCGGATCGGATCGAAGCGGACAGGCCTCTCCAGCCGATCATGCCTCTCCTTCGATTCACCTGCTGAGCAATGGGTGCCAAAAGAGTGTGCAAACATTTCCAATGCCCCGGCAGTTCAAGTGGAATTTTTCCCCAATTTTGGTAAACAATAATATTGCCGGCTTATGCGTGCTAGCGTGAGCTGTTTTTCGCATGCATATTGCCCAACCGACTAGGCACGTGTCGCCCATAAAAGGCTTCTGCGGAGTAGGGCTTATGGAGCCCATGTTGCGTGTAAGCCAGCCATGAGTGCTGGAAATGATGTCCCTGGTAAAACGATGGGACAGTTAATAAAAGTTCAATATCTAGGAACTACTAGAGCTCGATTTATGTACCAACCTAATAACTTTCTTACTAACTTTTGAGTTATTAAGTCTGATTGGCCTATAAAAACCTTCCTGCTCCAAGTCGGAGTACTTGAGGCACCGCATTTTTCGTTACTTAACCCAAAAGGAAGCGAAAGTTGGCCAGTTGCAAACTATTGCGCTTAGCTCGCACATTTGCGAATGATTAGCATATTGCATCAGACGATTTGCAATCAGCTTCGTCTGCCAGAGCTAGCTACACAGTCTCAGTTCACGTTGATGTTGTAAGGCTTTAAATGAATCGGAGAATTCGCAGTCAATCAAAGCTGAAAGCGACTTATCCGACCTATTTATAGGACTGTAAGTCAGCTTGATCGTCGTGACTCACACACATTAGATTTGATCTTTCTCCTGAACTCACAGGCCGTACTTAACCACTTATCATGATGGATGTAGTGGAATTTTATTATCTGAACTGATCGTTCTTGCGCTTATCTCGTTTGGGACTTGAGTCACCCGCCGTCTAGACCGGCTATTCCTTATACAACATTAATTATAATTGTTGGAGCGGTGGGAATTGGGGAAGCGCATGTAGAATTCGCTGGCGAATCTCATGCGCGGACACGGGAGCTTGCATAAGCGTTTTGCATGCATAAAATGCTTATTAAAACGACAAACGTAACGACAGTTTTTAAAAATAAAAACGTTTTCGGTTTCGCAATATCCCCCCAACCCCACTGTCTGCGTTTTACGTTCCCATGCTCATTATAGAACGGAACGCCACGCGCAGGCCGTTCACGGTTTGGTATAATTTGTCGGTTCGAGTGTCCGTGCATGATAAGTCCCATTGACTACCACTGTCGCCTCTGGAATGGCGCAGCAGCCGCGAAGTCTCAGGTTCGCCAACCTCCGATCTCCGGCGAAAGGCGATAGCCCTCCGCAGCGCAGTGGAAGTGTGCTGGGCTGGGCGGCGCACAGGTGCGGATGGAAAGTGCCCAGATGCAATCCGACCCGCCAGCTGCGACTTCTGGTCGGGTTCTGGCGCCGGGCTTTGTGGTCTGGCCACCAGTTAGAGGCGGCTCCAGATGGCCCCAACCGACTCGCTTTGGTCTCAACCGGTTAGATGCTAAATGCCGCCCCGTTTGGCGGATATAATCCAAGACACAGCGAGAAAAGATCACCAGAGTGTCAACCAATAGGCGCTTACTCCCAGACCGCCATGATCGCTGTTGACATTGCTCAATACTGTGTAAAAGACAAAGGGCCCTTGTTCAGCCCTTTCATTCAGCTCCTCAGTTCGAGGAGTTACATACATATGTGCATTGCGATTTAGAACGGGGTGATGGGGCCAAAAGAATTTCTATATTTACTTGGCAACAGACAGCTAATCTGTAGTCACAAGTATTTTGTGTTCTGTAAAGTTAAAGCCCCACTCGACGTGGAGAGGCCCGACCGAGGCGATTGCTGGGTGTGTCCGTGTGCTGCGGATTGATTTCAATTCGAATTGCGTTCATTCATTCATTTGCTCTTTTATTAATTTACAATTTTAGCACACACAAACGGGCATATAGATAGAGCCATTGCCGGGCACTACACTACGGCGGTCGAAATCGGTTCAAACCGGCAACGGTTCTGTATATGTTTACACTGGGCAAATGTTCCGTGCGACGCAAATCTAGCAGAGAGAAAACCATGAAGTGGATGCATATAGTATTTCAGTGGCTCAACGAGATGCCGATGCCGATGCCGATGCTGATGCTGATGACGACGTTGTCACATCTGACGACGTCAGTTAGTCGCTCGCGCCACTTTATTGACTAAATATACCCCCTCGAACTTGTCGTAAATTCCCGCATTTGCATCACACACGGTAGTCGCCATAAAGATAGAGATCTAAAGGGCTGGGAGACGCCACCTGGGAAAAAAACTGTGAGATTCCACAATTCCATATCAATACACAATTTTGTATTGCTTACTTCGTAATTGGCGAACTCCAAGTTGTGCGCAATTTATACATAACATAGCTTAAAAAAGAAACCAATTTTCTGAGAACATAAACATTTGAGGTCCGCAGATAAGACTCAGCCACAATCTTCCTGGGAAAAATACTAATCTAGTGTTCTGCGGAATTGCGAGACTGTGTTAGATACACAAGTAATCAAGTCTGGAGTTACGAGAAAGCTCTAAAGCTGATAATCCTGAGCTACTACAGAAGCTCCTTATGCTCAGCAAGTTTTTCACTGTTTGGTCATATAATGTAGCTCACATGAAACTAGTTTCTTTATTGACAGCTTATTAATTAGGTCCATTCTCCAGCTCGCATTTCGGAATGAGTTCACTGGAAAAACGAAACAACCAAACCAGATTGAACTGAATTGTTCCCTGGCTGATTTGCAAGTTCGAGAAAATTGTCAGTTTAGGGAACCAGTTTGTTTGTTAGCCATGCACATGCTAAAAGTTAATTAAATATCCATGTCCATGGGAAAGCCTAAAACTCGAAGTGAATAAATTCATTGAACAAACCGAGAGTGAAACCAGATCGAACCGAACCCACCAATCTTCTCGCGCCTGAAAATACCCGTTCGAACACCTTGCCCCGTGGCAATCAACCTGGGTCACGTGTAATTAAGAAACTGTTGCATTATGCAAATTGCTAATTAAGTGTTCTCCAGACTTCCACAAGTGTTAATTGTCGCACGCCAACCCATCCCCTTGTGGGTCGGTGGAGTGTTCTAGTTTCCGACTGGGGATTTCGCACTTTGCCCGAGGCCGAGGTTGGGAATTTAGCAAACCGCGAATTTGCGTTGCAAGTAGTACCTTGAACTAGTGTTCAATGTGCCCCGCCCTGTGATTTCCGTTTTAATTCAATTGCGTAGCAATCTGGGCATTGCTTTTCCAATGAGCACAGCCATGTAGGCCGCAAATGGCAATAGAAACACTAGAAACCGTTTCTGGGCCGTTCCATTTTGTTTCCTACTGACTAAGTCTTATCAAGTCCAATTTGTTGTTTTCGCAGGGAAAGACATATGTAATCCCCACATAAAACAACTGTTTTCAGTACATTTTATATCGCTTCGCAGTAATTTTGACTGACATAAAAATATGTGATCTGTGGCTTGTGGATTCAGTGGGCTGATGCATGCTAGCGTTTTTTTCATTAAATAAGCTTTGATGAGTATTAATTACAGGGAGATGGTTGATAAACTCTTTATAAAGAGTTCAAAATGCAAGTTAATTCTGCTAATCAGCCATTAACTTCTTCAAATTTCTGGGGTTACCGGCTTTCTTATTTCTCAACAACGAAGGCAATAAGCAATTATTGTTATTATATTGCTTTATATGTTTTATTGCTCGATTCAGTGCTGTTTTATAAGCTTATACTAGATTAGAAGACCTTAGTTAGACTTCGTTCCTAGAACCTACCCTATTATTCTTACGTACTTTCCCTTGGATCTTATCTACGTTGCGGTTTTATCACCCATCTTTGCAGTCAAGTTTAGCGAAGGTTACGTATGATATACTTACGTATATAATCGTGAGACGATCGGACAAAATAAACGAGATCTATAAATATTGAAGAGGCGTCATTAAACCTGAATAGAACGCGTTCTATTTATAAGTTTGCTTATAGGAAATAGGTTTACCCAATATAAATAACATTTATAGATTTATCCAATATAAATAACAATTATTAATTTATCCAATATAAATAACATACATATTTCGTATGGGGCAACAGCCCTCAAAAAACATTAGTATTTATCTAGTTATGAGTAAACATGCATGTTATTCAAGATAAAAACCCATTTTGCTCATGACATTCAGAAATAACAACCCTCTCATTTCTGCTTACTGATAATAGATGCGGTCTTTCAGCAACTCATCGCCAGATTCAGTGAGGAATGCAGCTCCAGTTCTTGGGCTAATCACACATTCCCAGGGCCAGGGTCACGTAAACCTGAGCGCTCGGTGAGAGCCACCTTCTTGGGGTCTCCAGTCATGGACAGGGTCGCGGCCAGTATCAGTCATCAGTCAGTGGATCTGTCAGAGGATCTATATATACTCGTAAACATGCAATGGCACCGTGAGATAACATGTCATAGACCTATTTATGGCAGCTTTTCCCATTTCCCATTGACGAGATCGCTTTATCGTCGCGGGCACGGTATGCAAATTAATTACGTGGAAGTCTTACAAAACCCGCGGAATTAGCATGCCCAAGGGGGCCAAGGGTCAGGGTCGTCCGTTGGCTTTCTAATTGCCCTTGTCAACGGTTTCGTCTGGCGATCGATCCGGCTGGGGCGGAGGGGATGGGGTCCAGTACTAAGTGCACCTATGTGGCCTGTGATTATAGAACCACCAATAGCCACTTTCGTTGGATTGTTGCGCCCAGACGAAGTCACGCCCCGTTTTGGCAGTTTACCCCGAGATTCGTGGGTACTTTTCCCCCATTAATTAAGTAAACGGTTTCCATAGCACAGCCAGCCGCAGTTTGGAATTCTGATTTTCTGACTTCGGTTTGTTTACACTCGCATCTCGGGGCGAGGGAATCCCGTGGAACGGGTTTGTCGCATTCGAGCGAACTCATTAGCATCAGCATGTGATGATGGAACACCCAAGCCCCAGTCTAAGACCAGTTTTACGATCAAAGTGTGGCGCTGACTGGCCAAAATGTGGCGTAGATTCCCCCTCAGTCCAGTGAATCAGCCTCCCACGAATCCCAGAGGCCGCGCTTCTGCCCTGGATGGTTGTTGTCATTCGCGGCTGGGTTCCTGATTTCCCTCGCCATTGACGTCAAGCCGTCGTTGTGGTCGCCTTTGTTTTTGCATTTGGCTGTGACGGATCCATCCGCATGTGAGCTGTGTATTTACACACCGGCCACAACAGCCACAACAGCCCCACCAGCCACCCATAACAATAATTAACAGATACTTTCAGGAGCAGCTTTGTTTGCTTAGCTGCGGAGCAACTTGCTCGAAACAGAGCTCAAGGCGGAGCGAAGACTCCCGTACTAGCCAAATCCGAAGAGGAAGCGCATGTCTTCGAGCAGCACTTGAACACCATGGTTATGCATGGTTCCAAGGGGGCTGTCGTGGCACACACAGTTTGCAGCTGTGTGTGGCATAGGTGAAATTGCAATACCCTGCGCCAGCTGGCCAAATAGTCTGTTCTGATGCCGTTCGTATAGTGTTACTAGGGAACTAGTAGATGAACTAATAATGTTGCTTTACGTACACAGCAAAAAATAATATATTTGGCAAATGCGGTTTGATTTATTCGTTTCTAAATCCACTAATAAGCTTCGTTAAACTTTGTACGTAATGAATGCAAAACTAATATAGACAGTGATCTAAAAGATGATCAAAGATTTATTTCCGCAAGGTAGCTGAGCGGAAGCCAAGTGTGCAATTAAGTCGAGCCGCTGATTTATACATTCTAAATCAATTTGGCCAGCTGAAAATCGCCACAAGCCCTTGGAGAGCTGAAAAAACCTACTTAAACGTAAATCACTCAGATTGTAGTTTTCCCATTGAAAATCGCCGGGAATTCCATGCACACTTCGGAAAATGGTGAACAGCTTTCCGTTTTGAAATGCACACGTGTATGCACTGAAAGGTTTTTCTATGCACCACAAAATCGTATCTGTTTGAAAATGTCAAATAATAAGTAGTTCAATAGCAGTCCCCCTATAAACACGTATTTATGATATTCAATCCATTGATAACACCTTCCCGGTGTATAAATCAAGCGATAAGATTGAAATAAATATTTCTGTCCAATTGCAAGCCTAATTCGTCCGGTGGCGAAATATATTCGTTACTATTTTCGAACGGGTTACTGAAAATTGGTGGACTGGCTATGGTAATCAGGAAAACAATATGCGCGAATCTGGAATTGGAAGAGTATAAATATACACACGCGTGAGTGCGGAGGCACTTAATAGGTTTTTAAAAGGTTTGCGAAAATATTGTTTAAATATTGTTATTTTCGTACTAATATCCCCACGTTGTCTGACGCAATTTCCGCCGAGGTGAGGCTGTCGCTCTTTTGTGTGGGCATCTCGGGCAATTGCCGTGTGACCTTCTCTTTCTCCTTCTCGATCCCATTGCCATGGTGCCCCGCTTCCATCTCCACAGCGGAAAACTGAAGTGCCGCGAAATGATCGCGATCATTTACCCAGCAATTACCCAGTGCTGCTATGCGATTTAGTACGCCAAAACGATGGCTGCCATCAAAGTAATATGTTTTTTAACGCATGAGGTGTGGTCTGCCCGTAACTCGAGAGTGTCAGCTCCCGTCGAAGTATTCTCCACCCAAATCCGCCGGAATGTATCCGATTCCGTTTCCCTCCGTGTAGTTCGAAACTGCGTCGCGAGTAAAGTTGAATGCCTGTGAAAAGCGTGCTGGATTGTGAGGGTTTCGTTCTTGCTTTCTAAATAAACATTAATTGTTTATACTACATGCTGCCCGGGTACGAGTGTAGTTATGTATCTGGTTCTGTGTGCTCTGTGTGTTCTGTGTGTAGTTGACCGTCGCCTGCGACGCTGAATTGCATTAATTTGGCGAGGGTCGCTCGGATCGACTTAGGTTCGCCTCTGGTTTTGGGTTTTGGGTTTTTGGCTTTGGCTTTGGCTTTGGTCGGGGTGCTCCCTTTTCGTTGGGCTGGCGTAATTTGAGACGCCTTCGGAGCGACGCGCGCCTTGGAACCCGGCTCATTTGCATAACTTAGGCCCGTTCTAGCTGCAGTTTGGCTTGGCAGTTTTTTGTCCATTAACATGCCTGCGCTAGCGAAAATTTCCATTCCGGCGGGATGACAGCCCCGGGAGTCACCTCGTCTTCATATAATACATACATACTCGTATTATACCGTGTGGGTTTCACCATTACACTTTTTTTTTGTACAATTTGCCGCAGAGACACGCGCACTGCAAAAAAAAGGGGGTGGGAGGCGGACTTTGCTGATAAGATTATGAGCAGATTGATAAGCGAAAAATGGTGGATGGCGTTTATGTATATTTATGGTGGGGAAATAACCGCAGAGAAAGAATAATACTATCAGCATGATATTGTCATCTTTGGCTGATTAAATGCCTTTTTTTAGGCCAACTTTCTGGCCACCAAGGTCTGAAAATAGTGCCATTCTAGTTTAGTTATGATGCACAATTCAAAATCTCTTTCGAGTCCTAAGTGCTTTTCCAAATAACATGTTATTGGACATAGTCGTTATATTGTGATTATGGGAAAACACCCCCTAATGAAATTTTCCGTTGATGTCTCTGCGGATCTAGTGATTAGGGATGCGCTCTACCTGCACCTTCCGGCTACCTCGCCCTGTCCTTCCTCTGGCTTTCCACCTGCCCTGTTGTCACGGACACGAACCCGCACCCGAACCCGAATTCGAACCCGTAACCGTCCCTGTCCTTGCCCGGCGCTCTACCTGTCATAGCGCGAACTGATTTGTTATTCAAATGAAGCAACGTCGTCCGTCCGTTCCTCTGACGGTTGCCAGGGGGCATCTCGTTTGCCGTCTTCTTGGACATGCGTCAATAACCAGCGGGCGATTACACCTAGTCGATGTACTAGTGTCCGTCCGGTCAATGTGTCGTATACGTACCGTCCGGCCGATGGGGCGTATGGAGGAGATATCGGTGTGGGTATCTGGTTATCGGTATGGGTGTAAGGGTGCTCGCCTGCTGTGCTTGACCGTTAAATGTTCTCGCCCTCTCGCCGTCACTGCTGGTACCCGATACTCGTGAAGCAGAAAGGGTATAACGTGTTTGTGGAGAGATATGTAACATGTTTTATACCTCGTATATGATACAAATGCTGTGTATGATTTAGCTTAGATTAAGTTCAAGGTGGCTGTTTTACTAGCTGACAATTAAATACTTAACTAAGACTAAGACACTTTAATGACACCACATAATTCGTACCACCAGCGAGTAACAGGTATTCTCGGGTCGGGACACTCGCTAGTTTTCGCTTTGTTTTGGTTTCTTATCTCTGGCTCTCTTCAGCTCTCACTGAGAGCCGCTCCTGTTGCCAACTACCGCTAATTTGGTCAGCATCAGACTTTGTTTTGGCATTTTGCTTGTGTTTTGATCTTTATTACGTGTTTTGCACGGCACTCGGGTGATTTTTTTTAATTCGTGCGTGTGCTTGTGTTTTGGCAAGTTCAGTTCGTTAGCTTTGCTTTGTCATGCGATTCGAATTCGAGTTCGGGTCCGAGCAATATCACTCGCTCGTCTTTCGCACTCGCTCTCTGCGCTGACTAGCGACTCTCCGCTCTCGCCAGTCGGATCGGCTATAAAAGCGAGGTGAGCTCAGCGAGCGCCGTTCATTTGAGTTTCGCGGTTCGAGGTGCTTTGCTTGCCCACTTGGTCTTTCGGCTCTGGAGAAAACTACTTGCATCGAATCGAATTGAATCTGGGGAAAATTAGTCCCAGCTACACAGTTCAGTTTCGCTTCCCAGTCCAACTATAAAAGTGCGCTGCAGTCCCAGTCAAACAACTGCATTCAGATACAAACTATTGCCAATTGCATTTTCATGAGCTAACTGTCTCGCATCGCGTGTGAAAAGTTAAAAACAATACAGCAATACAATAACAATTGCCAACGGTTAATGTTAATGTCCAGGCAATTATAAAAAGCAATTCGATTGTCTGGCTTACGCAAGGCCAACTACAATTACCAATAAATACGGCGAATAAAGCAGCACAGGAATCCCAATTTGGATTTATTAATAGCGCTGTCTAAAAAACATAAAACAACAACCGTTGCTGTAAATAACCCAACAAATGTAAGTATTTCCGTGCCAAAAATAACTGAAAAAACTGAAGCGCCCGTCTGTGTCTCCCCCCATTTTTGTGTCATTGTGTGTGTGCCCTTCTATAAATAAATAAAATCAAATTAAATGCAACTAGTTGTGTGTGCGGCACACAATATGCTCGGATCGGATAAATTACAGCAATTTCGCTTTTGCGCCGTTGCCGTTTCAGCAACTGAAAATTGCCTCTCAGCAGAGGCTCAAACCGAACTGCAGCCAAGCAGGGGCGCAAACCAATGCCCAGACTATCCCATGTTGTTTGGTTTATTTCGGGCACGTCCCGCGATTATACATACTTTTTCGATTCGATTTAGCTAAATATAGAACGTCCAACGGATGGCCGCATAACAACGCAGAAAACGTACTTATTTATTTATTTATTATGATGCCAGGCCAGCAGACGCCACGGCAGTCATGTGCCTCGGCTCGCCAGAAAGATTTTTGCAACTTTGCCAAAATCGTGTGGACAATGTAGACAGGCACACAGTATTGGCCATACCCTATAGACAGTATTCCCCCATTTGAGGCACAAGCGTGGGCCATTAACGTTTCCCTTCCAATTCCGAATAATTCGCACATTAAAGTTTCTTAATTGCTCGAGCCCCAAACAATTGAAACTACACGAGATGACGCACTGATCAACGGCCTCGTAGTGTGCTTATGGTGCTTTCAACCGGATTTCAGCGGTTGTAGTCTTGGTCCGCACTCCACCTTCAGTTTCCCCACGAATAGTTGTTAATTTTAGCCAAGAATGTCGTCCGAGTTGCTGCGGAAAATGATACATATACCCATTTGAATGATCTGAAGCTCAGCTTGGTACAGTCTCGAGCTGTCCGACACTTGAGTCACGCACCTGTACAACAAGCTCGCTTACCTTCGCCGTCGAGCGTTTACCTACCTATGTACATACCTGGCCAGCATTGAACTCACCTTGTTACATTTGATGAACTTTAACTGACTTCTTCTGTTTTCCCTCTTTGCAGTGCCATCAGCAGCCAACATGTCGATCGCCAGTGTTCACGGTCCCCAAATCGCCGACATCTGCAGTCCCCTGTCGTAAGTATTTTCATTTGGATGCCCATCTTGAGATCTATAGACATATGTATTCAGTACATTCATGATTCATTTCGCTGGAAGCAGCGATTCGATTTAATTCGCTTCCATTTCCGTTTTCGCATTTGCTAAATATCGCTGTAAACAATGTCAGGGCTAATTTGTGGGGGATACGAAGGGGCGTCGATAGGTGACTGGTGGCTGGTGGCTGGTGGCTCATTCATGATTTAAGCAATCTAATCGGGCGGGGAATGGCGACTGGGCCAGGGTGCAGAGTACACCGCCACAATACCACTCAATACCACTCAATACAATACAATATATGTAGTATCGTAGAAACCACACCTGCAATTTGGCCACGACTTTGGCCCATTAATGAAGGGGGCCAGCACCTTCAGCGCTCAACAGTTCGGCGTCCGTCTGTGTTTGTATACAGCCATAAACATATATACGTCTACCTATGTTTATATGTACATACATATATGTTCGCAGTCGTATCATTATCATTTCGCATTTTGGGGCCGCACAAAAGCAACAAAAGCCCGTCGCCATCGCTCACATGATCAGGCGAAAGTCGCGCCGTAGAGTCGGGTACAGTTGCCAATCATTGCCCTCGTCCCCATCCCCGCATCCCATCCCACTTAGGCCATCCCAATTCCCACTCCGCTCATTATCATAATCACGCCAGCACACGCCGCCACCCACTTGGCAAGGTCACGGTTGTCCGACGCCAGCCGCAATTTGTCACGATTGCTAATCAAGAATTCCCCGCTTCGGCCTAATCTCTTCCAGGCATCACCATCTCGGCCTGTCTGCCTCGCTGCCAGATCTGGTGGGCAGTCCCCTGGAGATCAGCATGGACAACGTGCTGACCATCGAGGAGCTGCGCCAGCACATGGGCTCCTGCTTCACCTGCGGCGTCTCCTGGACCGACGACCATGTGTCCCTCGACTGCAGTGAGTGCGGTGGCTACAGCCTGGAGCGTCCCTGTCCCCTGTGCGACGGCCAGTGCGGTGTTCAGTGGAAACGTGATTTCGCCATGGTGAGTTGAAGTCAATGAGTGGAATCTCCCAGTGTCGAATTTCACGTAACTCGAACCAAAGTCAAATTTCCTGGATTTACTGCTCGTCATAACTGAAATTTCTTTATCTCAAGTCATTTGTTTGCTGTGTTGAGCCTTTTTTGCTAGTCCCATTTTGATGGATACTAATTATTTGGGAGTACAGAAAATGAAACCGATAATAATTGAGAAAAGTTAATATACATAACAACTTTGCTTGACACCTCCACATTTTTTCGATAAGTCAACACCAAGAAGCATTGTAAGCCGGGAATTAACATTGAGGTTTTCTAGATGGTACGTGCATACACTGCTTTTGGTGGATTGTTTAAACAAATGTTCCAAGCTTCTAGTTTGTGCACAATCATCAAAATATTGCGCCTTGAGTTACTCTTGAAAATGAAACATGTTCGAGTTACACAAATTCAACTGAACTTGTTTGTGTTTGCTTACCAAACTAACCATTACCTCTTCTCTTCCTTACAGTCCCATGCCTGCAGTCAAGCTCGCTGGGTGGGCGTGTGCATCAGCTACCCGGAAGTCGTGGCCGGAGTCCAGTTGCCCGTTGGAGCAGCCGCTGGAGCCGCCACCTCGTGTGCCGCCGCCGCTGCGAATCAACTGCGCCTGGCCCAGGAGCTGTGCTCCCGCCTGGAACAGCTGTCCACGTCGACGGCTAGCAAAAGCGGTCGCATCTAGAGCGGAGTCCCCCGCCCAGTTCCTTCGACAGCCAGACTGCAAACACGCCTCCACATCAGCCACACCCCCGCACACAGCCATTCATCCGGATAGCATATAGCAGTTAGCAGAAGCAAAAGCAGAAAGCTGGAGCAGAATCAGCCCCACATGCACACCCAAACACACAGTCTCTCACCCGTAATTTAGGGCCTAATTACTAAGCTTTTTAGCTGTTAATTATTATTGTTGTGCAGCGTTGAGTCTTTAGTTCTTTGTTTTGCACACATTTTCTTATGTTTTATGATTTCACCTCACCTCACCGGTTTCGTTTTCGTTCCGTTTCGTTGTGTGACTATGCAAATGTTTAGCAACTAAGTTAGCTCCTTTGTTTACCTTCTAATGGCACCATTTTGTTTGCACACACTACCTGTTCTATCCAGGGAAAGACTTCTTTCTGCTTAGACTTAAGCCGAGTTTAGGCATTGCAGTGATAACGGTGATATTAGCCAGAAAGAATCGTGAGCAAATAGTGAATTTACAATGATGTAGCAAATGTCTAACGATAGCTATAGCGATATGAGATGATCATTTTTGTATAACCCACAGACACACACACACACACACACACACACCAAACAACCCGTGTAATCGTGTAGAGATTGTTGTTAACAATTAGTTAGTTGTTGCTTTTTGCCTTGTGTCAAAGCTTGTTCGAAGCGAGGAGCTCCGCGGGCACAGATCAAAGCCAGCTGCGATGGTGCCGGCGGAGGGCTCAGTGAGCGAAAGAAAGAATCTTCCAAATTGCATAATGCTCAACAAAGTAACTACAGGAACAGTCTCTCCAAGGGGGAAAGTAAAAGCGCGAAAATGCGGAAAAATGAGGAATTAAGGATGTGAGAACACGCACAAGGAAACAATTGAAAAGCATTACTCAAAAGTTGAAGATTTTCTGTGAAAATCCATATGACATGTAGAAGTTTATACCTAATATATACACCTATATATTATATACCACGTAAATCTGCATACAATATACATAAATATATACATATATATTTTTAATGTAGAGATATGTTTTGTAAAAGACAGGCATATTTTTAAAATTAAATACCTAAACTATGCAAAAATCAAACCAGCAAATGTATTCTAATTAATGCGCGCTCTCTGTTGCCAAGCATCTCTATCAGCAAAGTCACGGCATCGTGCTCCGCTCAACCTGGTTGCCATTGTCCAATGACGAGAGGCACGCGGTGTAAGCCGGAATCCAATCTAATTTATGGTTGCCAGGTGGGCGACGCCTGCCCAAATCCGACGGCACCTGCTCCACTAAGTAGTCTGTAAACATTTGAGCGCTTCTGGGATTCTCGCCCATAAATGTGACATCTTTCTGGCGGTCGTAAAGCGGGCTTTAGCCAGCTCTTGGTGAATTTATGCCCCTTTGTCCGCGTGATGGGCACAGATTTCGGATTTCATCATTCTGCTGGAGTTTCCCCGAATCGAGAAAACACCAATACTCCGCTTGTATTTCGTTTAATCGCTTTCGTTACGATTATTGCCGTGGGTCTCTTTGAGGTGTTACTTTGCCGGCATAACTGGCATTTATTATCATTTCTGGGAATACGTTTTATCGCTTCCAAAATTGGTGTGTTATCATTGAACAGATTTATTGACTTTAATGGGTGAAAAATCGCTAGATCCTAGTTGATAGATGTGTGCTATCATCGACAGGCTTTCATTTCCTTTACATGACATTTAATATTTAGTTTCTAGGAAACTACACGTATATGTGTATCTTGTTTTTCTACGAGATACTTATTCCTTTATTAACTTGAGTCACAGCTCTTTCTAAAAGGTTCTGGCTGGGTTCTTGGCCAGGCAGCAGCAAAGACCACGGCTCCGGCTCTTGCAACTCCTCCTGCGCTGCCGGGCATACCATTCCGGAGTGTTGAGGGAAACAAGACTACTTTCAGCTAGAAAATTGATTGAACAATTAACGATTGGGGTATAAGAACCGGAAGCTGACTCACATTTCTGTGCTGGATCCAGGTCGGATTGCGGAGATGGCTCCGTCAAGGGCATGTGGGCCTGCAGCTCCTCCAACAGCTCGCTGAGCTCCTGCGAGTCCTTTACAATGCTGCACAGCTCCTCCTGCTGGAAATCGGGGCTTATTTGCTTGCACAGCAGGAATTGGCTGATGACATTGCCCAGATTGGATGGAGCTGTGCGGGAAGGAGCTGAAAGGGAGCATAGATGCTATAGCAAACAACTCGTCCCGTCCAGTGTATCTGATGCCTAACCATAGTACTCCGTCATGTCCAGGGGCACCAGTTGGATCAAACGATGGCTCTTGATCAACTCGTGCTGAAACTGCAGCGTGAGGTGGTAGAGCAGGGTCAAGTGCATCCTCTCACTGGGACTGCCCAGGCAGTGACGCGGCTGGGGAGTGATTAAGTGGGCGGTGTGCTTGCAGGCATCCACACAGCTGCGCCTCAGCTTCCTGATCTTCTCGCGCAGCTCTGGGGAATCGCGGGCCTGGCCAATAAAGATGAGCAGCTCCCGAAACTGGGCCACGTAGCAGTTGATTTCGGTGATGAGCTGGAAGGGAAGCAGGTTAAATGGGGTTTTTGGTATGGCTGTGGAGCAGGGAATGCCCTGCCTTCTGGGGATCCCGAGAGGGCAGCAGCAGCTGGGGCAGGTAAATGGACAGCCGATGGGCGATTATGGTCGAGTTCCTAATGGCCAAGGCCGTGCTGCTGGCCACACAGGCCGCTGGCTTCTCCTCCAGCCCGGCCATCGAGCTAATGCCTCCTCCATGGGCCATGCTTGGATGCAGACTGCAGCAGCGGAGCTCAAGCCTCGAATGGGTTCTATAAAAAGCCAGGATACTCGTATATATAGTATGTACACATATCTGTGCGCTGGGTGGACTGTCTTATGCAAGCAAATTGCTGCCGCCCCGTCTCATTACCTTGTGTCAACAAGTCACGCCAGCTAAACAGCAACAAATGAGCCTCGTGGAAAAAAGTAAGCCACCACAAACCCCCTCCGTTTACCTCCATGGGATGCAGGCCCAGATGAAGCCATTATGAACATAGCCATTTTAGCAGAGCAGCCAGAATGTTGGTCTTTATGGGTTCACACAAAATATACATGTTATGAGTCCGATTGGGAGTCCCTGAAGATGTCGTCGACCATTTGATTGGGACCATCGATGTACAGGTCAACGGTGTCATAGTCGATGGCGTCCAGTTCCTCATAGATCATCATGTCGTCAATGGGATAGTTGGGCTCCTGCGGAAAGCATATTGCATATAGCATATAGTATATAGCATACAAAGAAATGGCTTAACTTACTGTTTTGGCGTACTTCCAGCACTCGATGGCCTTGTAGTTCTCGCCCAGCCTCAGGTTAATTAGCGCCAGGAAGCCCCAAACGTTGGGCACATGGGTGTCCAGGTGGGTGGCACTAACGAAGGACTCCAGGGCCATCTCCAACTGGTCCAGCTTGTAGTAGGACTTGCCTATCATATAGCTGGCCGCAATGGGGAGCAGTTGGCCAGCGAATGGAAAGTTCAATGCTTCGATGCACTTGTGGTAGTTGCCCAGCTCGTAGGATATGTAACCCAGGCGCAATCTGCTGACCACGAAGAAATCGCGTTCGTTCTCCCCGGGAGGCGGCATGATCAGGGCGCTCTCATAGTACAAGGCCGCCTCCTCCAGATTTCCTCGATAGAACTCCACATTGCCATTGATCTGGGCATTCATGGCGCCCTGTGAGATTAGGCTTGGCACTCAGATCTGTGATTCCTAAAGTGTGAATTACCCACCAAGTAATCACCTTCGTCGCCCTCCTCAAACTCAAAGCTCTGGGGCACAAAGTCCTCGTCCAGTTGGTTGAGCATCATGTCCATCTGGGTATGGAGCATATACCGATCCGCATCGGTGGCCAGATGCTCTACGGCGGCAAAAACCACCTGGGAAAACTCATAGAGGCCCAGCCGCGCGAAGGTCCTGAAGACCTCCAGGAACATGGTGCCCCGGTTCGTTGGGATGGTGAAGTTTCGATTCACCAAGAGACCCCACAGGCTGTACGGTGCATTGGAGGAGGAGTTGAGCAGGCAGTGCCCATGGTGATCCTCGAATCTCCAGTGGGCGAAGGCGCAGCCCGGCTCGTAGTTGAACCGTTTGTAGTAGCAGTAGAGCAGGATCCATGCGTCCTGCTGCCGGGGATTCCGCTCGGCGTAGTTGGTGATGCTCCTCAAGAGACACTCGATGCAGTCGGGCGCGGTTTCCGGGTTGTTGCGCGTGTCCACGTAGTTGATGTACAACTTAATCCAGCCCCTATGATATCATATCGCAATGGCATTTCATTTTGTGGGATATCAAAAGGCTTACGCGAAATAGTCGTGGGTGTCCGCCAGGTGATTCGTTTTGAAGTACACTTTCGCATTTTCCAGATCGCCACGTTCCATGTACGCAATTACCATGTAGAACAAGAAGCGCTCGCTACTTGGATACTCCGTGATGGCCTGTAAATGGAGAATAGTTATAGGGCAGTTGATAATGGAACTGCTATCACTCAAATTTCCAAGTTTTTCCACACTCATTCAATTATTTTTAAACATATTGCATATAAATTTGTATCTGATTGTTGACAAATTTAGCAAGTAGATATCAGTACCTAACCACCTTAATGATTAATTGTTTACTTCCGAATTTCGTTCATTCATACCTGATACACTACAGTTATTCATTATATACAATCTAATCAAATTAGCGTACAATTTATGTGAATCACTTACAGGTTTTGATGAAGTCTTTTATATTTCCGGTTATATTATATTGAAGAGTTATTGAGCATTTTAAATTAGCTAATTTACATGACTCAGTTTAATCCTAATTCAATACTTTTATATTACTCTAATTAAATTAAATTACTAAATTACTAATTAAATTACTCACAACTAAACATTACAAATTGCTAAATGACTGTTTTATAATAACCAACTTATTCACTAAACTTTGATGTTTATAAAGAAAGTTTTTAATGGCGGGATTGGTCACTCCAAGCACGCAAAACTGATCAATGATTCACATTACCAGCGACTCCCAACGAGTGAATAAATCAACTGACCTTATCCAACAACAGGTTAGCAAGGTTCTCATCATTTACCATGAGGAGCTGCTTGACGGTGTTCATGTAGTCGATGATTCGCTCCATCTGGATCTGCTTATTGATCGTGTAGCTATCAAAGCCCTCGTTCTCGATCTGCTCCACCACTGAGTGGACCCTGGCCTCCAACTCATTGTACGCAAATGCACAGAGATTCTGGGGATTAGATGAGATGGAATGGAATGGAATTTATTATTCGATATTCCAGAGAACTACGCACCGCAAACTCCACGCTTGTGTGCGTGAGAGTCCTAGTATTGTAGACACTGCCCACCAATTTCATGAGGATGTTGGTCAGGTTTTGAACAGCACAGCAAAAGTGCTGCTTCCTGTCCTCCAACTTCATCACCTTCTTGTCGATGATGAAGGATATGCAGTCCCGGATGAACTTGTCGAAGCGAGCGTAAGATTCCATTTGTATTTCGCCCAGGGTCATCGCATTTATGGTACCATAAGGACGATCGCAGAAGAGCAGCCGATTCTGCCGGATGAAGCTGTCTCGGAACACCTTCAGCTCCTTGTAGATCTCTCCAATCGGAGCCAGGAGGCACAGCTTGATGATGGCAAATGTGGGGAGGGTTTTCGGACGCTCCACACTCTTCAAACTGACCGTGCTCCTTATCTTCTTGGGCTTAAGTTTTCCGAGGTAGTCCAGCTGGACAGCGAATCTCATGTTCTGAACTGCTCAGCAGAATAGAATTGAAGTGATATAGACTAGGATACTTCCGATAGCATGAGTAGTATATTCACCCCCTGGAAAAGCCATGATAGACGGATCCAGAACCCCTTGGAAAACCTTCTGCGGCTTGGCGGCCCCGAACGTTTGGAAGACCTCCACGGCGAGGACATACTGCTGGCAGGTTATGGCGCAGGAGAGAATATCGGCCATACTCTGAGTAAGGATGAACCGGTGAAAGGAGTTGCAGACGAGGGCCTCATCCATTATCGGGTCGATCTCCTCGAAGTTCGCCGCCATGGCCTCGGTGTAAAAGAGCTCTGAGAAGAGCCGGTGCATCTGAACCTCCATGGCGGACTTCAATCCGGTCACATTCCAGGGGTTCACGCTGCGCCGGAAGGACTCGAACACGTGGTGGTTGTCCTGCATGCAGATGACCTGCCGCTCCAGGTTCCCGAACTCGCAGAGCGGAATGAAGGTGTAATCGTTCCGGTCGCCGGGCAGCCGGGAGCGGAAGCTCACTCGCACCCACAGGGTCTCAAGGTCCAGGACGTACTCATCCTTTAGGCAGTAGATGCTCTCAAAGGTCACGAACGCCATGTTGGTGAAGGTCAGCTTCTTGGCGATGGGCAGCAGGGTGTAGAGGTGCCACTCCGTGTGGACGGTGGAGCGCATCTCGTTGGGCACATCCGGCATGGGATAGAGGTAGAGCTCCTCGCAGATCATGCTGCGCCGATGGCCGAACAACTTGATCACGTCCAGATAGCCCACGCAAAGCAGCACCAGCTTGACCGTCTCCCTGGCCTCGAATAAGTCATCGAATACGACATTCTGCGTTGCCGTCGTTGTAGCCGTCGATACAGTCAATACCGAGTCGGAATCCGACTCCAGATCGTGCCGCTCCTCCTCTTCGCCAAGCATCTCGTACTCCACTTGAATTTCCCTTTTCGGCGGAAAGATGCGCATATACAACTGAATGAGGAGCGGATTGTCCGCCGCATGGTTGATCCGGTCCACGTTGTCCTGCTGGAAGATCAGCGTGAACGTGGGCTTGGAGTGGAACTCCTCCTGGACGATGATTCCATCGGTGTTGTAGTGCTCATCGCACTTGACCAGCAAACTGCCACCCTGACTGATGTGAATCTCCAGCGGATGCTGCGTCTGGGGCATGTTGGCGATGGCCGCCAGCTGGATGTACAGGAACACGTTCGGCGGCTGTGGCTGGTTCTCCAGTTCCTCATCCTTCTTCTTCGACCCCGCCCCCTTCTTTGCCTTCTTGGGCGGCATTTTGGCGTCAAACTTTCGAATTGTGTTTGCTTTTAACGGAAAAGTCGTTGACAAATAATATTGTCGGGCTAATAATAATACCAAGGAAATACCAAAATAGGTTACTCTTTCGCAATGCTTTAAGGGGTTCTCGGCAACATGGAATTTGATTTTATATTCGCTGTTATTAAAGTTTAATAGTACAAGGGCGGCCCTATAAATAAATACGGATTTTCACAGTAGCTGGGAAGTTAAATAGCACTATTGTATAGCACTATGGCGCAGTAAGTTTATCGGTATTTTTCTCTCGCCAGCCCTGGCTTCGCAGTCAGCTGTTCGCCGAGCAAGCAGTGCTTGCCAACTGCTTGCGGCCGCCACACGTGAAGTGCGGGAATAAACAACCAATTGGTCAGAATCGGTGTGTAATTATGCAACAAATGCTGTGTGAAAACTGCCAAAAACCGCGTTAATTTGCCGTCACTTGCGTGGAACGTGTGCGTCTAGCTGCAGCTCATCGGAATGTATCGCCTGCTGGGTGCGAATCGGGCGGCAGCCGTGCAAAAAGCACTGCGAGTCCCACCCACCGCTCACCCAGCAACTACAACAACAACAACAACAGTGTGCTGTGGCTGCGGAATTGCGCCTCCAAATTTCGTGCATTATCAGCAGTATTATCAAATGCTGTACCGCCGAATGCCGGCAGGTGAGTAGCGCTAATGGGTAAAGTGGCCGAGGTCTAATGCAACATGTGCTTCTCCATTGCGGCGGCAATTACAGCAACAACAGCTGCAGCGCCAGCTACAACAACCACAACCACTCGCACACAAACAACAACACCCACACAAACAGACGCAGTGGCCCAGACGAAGAAGAAGCGATTGCGCAAGCCTCGCTACGCCAAATACGTGGAGCTCCTGGAGGGTAAGTGCCGCCTGGTCACAGAAGGTGGACCCAGAGTAACCCGACCCTCCTTTGCAGTCACCGAACAAGCCATCAGCGAGCGAAGATCGCGGGTCAAGCGGCTGAAGTCCAAAAAGCTGGCCGACTTCATACAGAAGACCCAGCAGCAAATACTGGAGCGTCGAGCCCGCGAGGATCGCAAGGATAAGAAAAGCAAAGGCGTACTGGACCTGGTGCAGCGTCAGCCTGTGGAGTACCAGAAAATCGACATGGAGGCCTTGGATGGATCTGTGCTAGAGTCCGGAATATACGACGATCGGCCAATGCTCTTCTTTGGCAAGGATGAGTACACCAAGCAGGTGATAGCGAATCCCGAGGAGGTGCAAAACATCCTGAATAGCTTTCACAACTTTCGGGACATCATTGAGAGCATGGAAAATGATCAGCACGAGGCGCATTATGGGTAAGGGTAAAAACAGCAGAGATTAAGCTATATGTCACTATTAGTCTGAGTTCCTCTAGTCTGAGTTCCGCGAAAGTGCTTCCTGAAGAACACGAAGGCCTGGATCCATTTGAAGCCATCGAGCCGTACATCAATCCACTGGACAAAAGCCATCCTTCAGTAACAGCTGTGGCCATGCCCAACGCCAATGCAGTCACAAAAAAGTCGAAGAAACGGTGAGCAGTTTTGTCCAGCTTTCATCATAAAGTTCGTTAAACAAGTCTTTATTCCAGTTTCAAGTCAAAGGTTCACGTGAACGAGGAGCAAGAACGGCTGGCCAAGCAGAGGGCACTGCACATCAACCTGAACACATATCTGAATGTGTGTGTCTCGGCCAACATGCTAAATCGGGCCCTGTCCACCATCATTGCCTATCGCGGCAAGGTGAGGAAGAGTACTTTGCCGCACATGTCCGAAGGCCTCATCACCATCGATCTGTACAACATCCTGCTGCACGGCTATGCGGCCAAGGGATCCTTCGATCGATCCCAACAGGTCTTCAAGCTCATCGAAGAGGACGGCCTGTCGTTTAATGAGCAAACCTACGCAGCCATTTTCGAGTGCTTGGGTCGCCTGGAACCGGATGAAAAGAACCACCAGTTCATATCCAAATACGTTTCCCAAGCCGAAAAGGAAGGATTCGGTTTGAGTCAAATTATGGATAAGTCGAAGTTTGTGGCTGATCAGCGGGACATTGCCTTGGATGCGATAAGACGGATTCGACCGGATTTTAAGCCGGTCTATGTGCCACCGCAACTTGGATACGACAATGAACTGCTGGATCACCTCAACGAGCACGTTCTACCTGTTGGAGCTAAGGAAGAATCGGGAAAAGCCGTCTACGCCATAATGAACTCCAAGCGAGGCTATACGACAGCTCAATTGGAACAGCTAGCTCGCGAGCAACTTAAAATTGAGTTGGACGGCAGCATTACCATCAAGTCTATCGAGAAATCCAAGGACTTCGTCAACTCCGAGAAATGCGTACGCTACAACCTAATCAAATATAATATTCTTTCGTCTAAACTATGACTATTTCCAGCGCGAACGCCTGAGGGAACTGGAGGACGCGTGGCGCAAGCAAATTTCGGCAGCCATTGTACGCGATCTCAACACGCTGCGTGCCCAAGTGCGCTTCAAGCCACACGGCTTCATGAACTACTACACATATCTGAAGACCCTCAACGCCTCGCAATTTGCAGACATCCTGATTAAGGAGGTGTACAAGCTGGCTGAGGGCTCAGAGACCTTCAGTCCAACAGTCGGTCAGCTGTACAAAGAACTCGGGCAGAAGGTGCAGCAACGATACCAAATTGAGCAGAAGAAACACAACGGCACGCTGGAGAAGATTGGCGAGATATACAGCTCGTATTGTGAACTGTGGGAGAGCGGTATGTCGCAGGATAACTCGCGGCAGGCTTGGCAGCGTCTCGTGTACGAGCAGCGGGAGAGTGGACCGAGCATGGATCTGCCGGAGGTGCCGTGGCCGTCTAATGTCCTGACCGGCGTGGGTCGATTTTTGTACAACATTCTGATGCGGGACATCAAGATCGACGCGCATATCTTGAGGCAGAAGAGCAAAGCCAAAGCGGCAACTCAGCCACAAAATATGTTGCCTGCCTTTTACACTCTATTCCGAAATCAAGGACGCTTTGTTAAAGAGGAAGTCAAGCCGCATCCGGTGCTCTCAAGATTATTTCGCGCTTCCCGCCAACAGACGCTCACGTTTGACTCCAACTTGGTGCCCATGCTGTGTCCCCCGCAACCGTGGAGTACTCCTCACAATGGTGGCTACCTACTGAACAAGTGTGAGCTCATTCGCCTGCCTCACCAAGCCATCCAGCAGTGGGACCGCATTATGACTTCCAACCCGCAGAACCTTTATCCTGCCCTAGATTCTCTGAATCAGTTGGCCAGTGTGCCTTGGCGGGTGAACACCCAGTTGTTGGATGTGATTGTACATGTGTTCCAGAATGGTGGCGATGCGAAGTTGGACGTCCCACAGCCGCCCAGTTCCCTGCCCCCGCTTCCCATGTTGCCAGCTAAGGATGCCGAAGGCAATGCCACCTCCAGTGCGGAACGAGCTAAGGAATTCCGGGACAAGCTTGGACATCGAAGGAAGCAGGCCGAGATGTACAGCTTGTGGTGCGATGCTCTCTACAGGTTGTCGCTGGCACAGCATGTAAGTTTTCCCTAGGGAATCTCTAATTAACTTCCATTAAAACTTTTTCGTTTTTAGTACCGCGATAAAGTCTTCTGGCTGCCACACAACATGGACTTTCGTGGACGCGTCTATCCCGTGCCACCGCATCTCAATCACCTGGGCTCGGACCTGGCTCGTTCTATGCTCATCTTCGATCAGGCGCAGCCTCTGGGAGTTGATGGATTCAGTTGGCTTAAGCTGCACTGCATCAATCTGACTGGCCTGAAGAAGCGGGACTCGGTGAGAGAACGTCTTTTGTACGCGGAAGAGATCATGCCGGATATCCTGGACTCTGCCGACAATCCACTCACAGGGCGGATGTGGTGGGCCAAATCGGATGAACCGTGGCAAACGCTGGGGTGCTGCATGGAAATTGCCAATGTGCATCGCTGTCCCGATCCGACTGCCTATCTAAGTCGCTTCCCCATTCATCAGGACGGATCTTGCAATGGATTGCAGCATTACGCGGCTTTGGGAAGAGACGAAGCCGGTGCTCGTAGTGTTAACCTGGCACCCTCGGCCATTCCGCAGGACGTTTACAGTGCGGTGGCCGCTTTGGTGGAGAAGAGTAGGGCAACGGATGCCCAGAACGGTCTCCATGTGGCGGAAGCACTGGCCGGATTCGTTCGCCGCAAGGTGATCAAGCAAACAGTGATGACAACTGTCTACGGAGTGACACGTTACGGAGCCCGACTGCAGATAGCACGCCAACTCAAAGACATCGACGATTTCCCCAAGGACTGGGTGTGGCCTGCGTCCACATACTTGACCACCAAGACGTTCGAAAGCCTGCGGGAGATGTTCACATCAACGCGAGAAATTCAGGATTGGTTCACGGAGTGCGCCCGCTTGATTTCTGGCGTGTGCAGCCAGAACGTGGAGTGGGTCACGCCACTCGGTCTGCCGGTGGTGCAGCCCTACAATCGCCAGGAGATGAAGCACTCGCCTCGCAGCGGATTCAAGGTCTCCGCCAACATGCCCATGGACATGTACGAGCGACCAAACATCCTCAAGCAGAAGAACGCCTTCCCGCCGAACTTCATCCATTCGCTGGACTCCTCGCACATGATGCTCACCTCGCTGCACTGCGAGCGGCAGGGCATCACGTTCGTTTCGGTGCACGACTGCTTCTGGACCCACGCCAACACCGTGCCGGAGCTCAATCGGATGTGCCGGGAGCAGTTCGTGGCCCTGCACTCGCAGCCCATTCTGGAGCAGCTCTCCGCGTTCATGCGACAGTCCTACAGCTTTAAGGATACGTGAGTAATACATCATCAAACTTTGGCGCATAAACTATTTAAATGATTTCCCTCAGCGACTTTACGAACGATGGTTCCGTGGAGGACCTGTCCAAGCGCCAGCTGAACCGCACTGTGAAGCAGCTGCCCCAGAAGGGAAACTTCGACCTGCGCAACGTACTCGACTCAGTGTACTTCTTCAGCTAGATACGACATGACCGACAGTGCCTAGGCTTAACCGTAGTCATTAGTTTTAGTTAGCATACCAGTTTAATTTGTTGAACAATTCGGCTTTGGATACCAAAAACACGATGCAATACAGAAGCTACACGAGGCGCACAGTGGATCGACGCCAAATGTGATTTTGTAACGATCCTTGATTAAAAAACGCTTTTAAAGAACAATCTACAATCGTTTTCTAAACTGCGTTGGATAAAGAGGACAGAGAAGGTATAACAAAGCCATCCTGTTTATATAATGCAATACTCGAACGTTTCCGGAAAACGTCTGCCTTCGTGCAATGATCGATTTTGTTTTCCATTTGATTCCCATTTCATTTAATTGCCACCTCAAGGTTTCTCATTGCGGTTCAGAGCTACTTGAACGTGTGGATCTGCGCCACAAAACGATTGTTTAGTTCAATTTGGCCACTACGTTGTGAATACCACCTGCTTTCTGTGTGTGCGAACTCGTGGGCAGACAGTGAATAGTATGAATAAGTGGGTTTATCTTGTGCTCATTGCTATTTAAGTTGAAATATGTTTGAGTGGCTCGCTTTGTTTATAAATATTTTATTTAAATGTGCCCTTAACTCTCTTTGTGTGGATTGTGCTTAGCATTGCTGGTTTCCTTTCTTTTGAACTTCAATTAACTTGTGGCAATTCCATTTGATTGCTTTTAATTTTTAGACATTCTGTCTTGCATGGCGGGCGGGGAATCCATTGATTTATGGCGACATCTCGATTTTTTCAGTTCCCACCGCTTTTGGCTGCTGTTTATCAAAGTTTATGCTCTGGGAAAGCTTAAATACATACTTGCTTAGTGATTTCCTATACTTATACATGGATATTGAGGAATATTTTTTTAATAGATGAATTCTATTAGTTCTATATTATAGTGGACATCGGAAGTGGTCTTGAAAACCACTATGACTTTCGACCTCATCCCGATTTGGCCAGTGGCAACCGCCTTGCTCCGCTTTCGTTTTCACTCACTCACTCGGACTCCGAATCCGTATCCGAATCCGAATCCGATGCCGAGTGGATGCTCATCGGAGCACGCCCTCGCTCGGGCTCACTCCCCCTTCTTACATGCGCCCACCTTGGCTGGCTACTGGTACTATCTCTGCCACTGCTACTGCCACTGCCACTGCTACTGCTGCTGCTGCTGCTGCCTCTGCCACCGGCGACCGGCGGCGTTGGCGTTGGCGTCGGCGTCGACTTTCTTCGGCCGCTATGCTCCGCTCTCATTTGTTTTTTTCGGCTCGGCTGGCCGCTCGCTTCCGAGTTGCCGCTCAGTCTGAAAAGTTCATGTGACGCGTCGAGAACGTTGCGATTCGAGTCCGCTGTCCGACTTCTGATTGCCGAGGCAACAGCGAGGGAATTCCGCATCTGGCATCTGGCATCTGCATCTGCACTCGGATTCGCATCCGCATCCGCACTCGCATCTGCTGCACCTGCTCCGCCGCCCAGGTGGATCGCCCAGGTAACGGGAGCAGCGCGGCGGCTGATTAGCTTTTTATCACCGCATGTCACTGAAATCCATGGGATTGCGTGGGGGATGAGCTGATGAGCTGATCCGAGGATGAGGCGCGGTAACCGCAGAGTGCAGTGCAAATTAATTTCAGCAAAGTGAATGTGTGCTAGAAGACACTAGGCGGCCACCATAGAGCCACAAATACACTGAAAAAGGTTCTTGCAGCCGCAAGAATGTGTTGTGTGCTAGAAAATAAATGGTGTCATCTCCTAAGTATTCAATGCGTATTATATTTAGAACATTGAAACATAACAACAGTGTAATCTAAATGACAGTATGTGGAAGTCAGGGAACTTACAATCTTGAAACGCACATCCGAGTATGTACGTGTACATACATATATAGGGAAATGCTCTTAAGTAATCTGGCGTAGTTTGCACTGGTGTTCTTGTTGGTTTTCTGTTTTCCCAGCGCTAAATCTTTCGGGTTTTCGCGTGCTTTATTGTGCCTCTTGCCCGTTTGTTTGGCTAAATGCAAATGAATTGTGCGAGTTGCAGTTGATAAATGGCCAATGGCCGCTCATAAACGAATAAAAACGCTATCTGGGTGTCGCGCTGCCTTATCGCGCTGAATATCGCATTAAAACTAATTCAATTACGGGCCATGTGAGCAGGGGCATGCAAATTGCAAGGAACGCTCCCAATAACATCAGTAGCATACGAGTATATGCGCACATATAGATAAAACCATCTTGCAATTGGGACATTGGCTTGCTTGCAGCCTGCAACTTAGTTCTCTGCCCGTGATAATGTCATAATTGACGGCCTGTGGACGGGTTTGATTGAATTTCCCGGGGAAACTGAGTTGCAAATGAGTTGGACGGCAAGTGACGAAATTATCGCACCGCGTTTGATAAAAAATTGATAGACCCCTCGACACGAATGCAATTGAAAACATTTCAAATGGAAAGTAACACGCTGCAGCTCGTAAAATAGATACTTTTCAATGTGGAAATATGTGCACATATGCACACGGAGCGTATACGTAACATCAGCTGAACATCAGCTGCAAAAAGGAGAAAACTCGCATGAAGGATTGGCCAGACATACCGAACAATGTTTCAATTAAAAGGGACTTAGAAACAGCTATCTAAACTTCATAATTCCTCAAATAGTTTTCGTTGCAAGCGCCACTGGGCGTATACGTAATAAAAGCGGAAACCCATTAGCAGAGGAGCACACAGGAACGGCTGCTGGGCGGTAACACGCTTGCTAGAGAACCAACACGATTTCAATTAAAAACAGTTAACAATCGCCGTGAATAGTGTAATGATTTTGATGGGCCAATCGTGCGTATGCGTAATATGTGTGTGCCCCGTGCAATTCCGCCCCCCTTTCCCGCCACCCACTCGCAACGCCTTTTAGGCCATATTTTGCGGTGTGCGAGCATCGCTTTGTACTGGGCCTTAATGGAAAAAGTGTGTCCGCACATCAAATGGGTTATTATCCATTTTGCCACGCTGGAAATGGCCATTTAAATTTATGGTCCTGGCCTGCCATGTGGCGTGCGGCACGATGTTGGAGGATAAAGTACCCAAATCATCGTGATGGCGATGGCGATGGCGATGGTGATGCACATTGGGTGCCAACTGGTGGGGCTGGGCTTCGTTTTATTTGCTTAGAGTTATTGCTTTGTTAGCGCACCCGAAGTGGTAAAATCAGAAAGTAGTGAGATGGATGCGATGCGTGTTTTCCCTTCATATGCTGACGCAAGCACAAGCATCTTGAAATTCCGACAAAATAGTTTGTGGAATATTTTCAAGAGATGTGCCCCCCCCCACCCCTTTAAACCGAGCTATTGAGCAATATTTTTGCCAATATCAGCGCTGTCAATATCACTTTCCATGCGCTTTTCTTCGCCGCCAAAAGGTTGAGTCACTCTAAATGGACAACTGAATTAATGCCGTGACTCAGCACGGCGTATTTATTGCATATTTAAGTTAAAATAATGTCCATTCAATGCCAGCGATGTCAGGAAAGGATGATGGCTTCCCGCGCAAATCCAGCAGCCGCGGGTCGCCAGATAAGAAGTCAGTCACTTCCAGGCAGCTGTCAGCCTAACCACTCGCCGCTTACCGCCTGTCACTGTCCCAATCCCACTGCCCACCCACCATGCCCACCCACCATGCTCCACCATGCTCCCTCCACCCACTCCGCATCCAACCTCGCGTGAGCTGGGGCCATTATCGGGCAGGGCGGGGGGCGAATCAAGTCAAGTGCGAGTGCGAGTGCAGGCAGAGATTAGGCTTTTTGGCAGCTCACTTTTCGGCCGCCGGAGGCGCAAACAGAAATATGGCGACAAAAGCGGTAATTTATGGCTAGCGCTATTGCAAAAATATCGGAAAGCGGGATTAAATGTGAAAATATTCAAGGGCATTGGAATGCTTAGCTGCTATTCCCTTGCAACTAACTATAGCATTACACTCCCCGAATTTACTATTGCATTTATTTTCCTGTTTAAGTGGAAAATCCGCTGTAGCTGCGTGTTCTAACGCGTGCGTTTAAAGCGCCCATTATGTTTCCTTGACTTTGATTTTCCTACTCTGCTGCCATTTGTCATCTGGTCGCCTGGCGTGAGCAATTAGACCACCTCTCAGAAACCCAAATCAGACAACCTGACCACTTGTGCCCCCATCTGCTTCGGCTGCGCCAGCTCGGACTGCATTGATTTCCACTTTGGGAAAGCCAGGCGACCGGCTTCCTTTCGCTTTCGTTGCCGTTATTTATGGATGCGAATTAATGTACCGCCGGCATGCACAACAACACTTTGGGCCAAAAGCGAGGGGACATGGCCAATGCCAAGGCGGCAGCACTTCACTTTGTTTGCCTAAATGCGGTGCTGTCGTCCATTTCGGGTGCCATTATTACGAGCGTTTCCGTTCGGAGATTTCCGGTGATTACTTCGCTGCTGGCTGGGAACAGTCATGGTTCTGGGTTCTGGCTGGCGATGGGAGCACTCTTAGTCGAGGCCCTGGAGTCCTGATTGAATTGAGCCAAGCGATCCTGGCCGGCACTGCATAATGACACGCAGCTTAATTATGCCCCGCTCACCTGGCCCACTTACCCTAATTGAAATTGATTGCGCTCGCTCCCAGTTACAGATACAGATACTAGATACTAGATACAACTACTAGATACCAGCTACAATTTGTAGCCGTTCGAGACTCAAAATTCCACCTGACAGCCAGCTGGCGAGCAATCAGTGGTCTGAATGCAGTCGCACCTCCGCTGATGTTTCGTATCGATTAAAAGTGCCACACACAATTGTGCCAAAATGTACTTGGTGGCACACTCGTCGCTTTTTATCGTTTTCTGAAATATTAAAGTCATGTCAAACAATGCGCCAAAGGCGGCTCAATACACGATTCTCGTTTGGTTTGTTCCACTGATATATGTACGTGTACAAGTGGGATTGTTTGGGCAGTAGGGGGGCAAATCGGTAGGTTCGGCCCACACGAATGAACTACATACCTACATACCTACATACCTACACATATACGTGTATACTCGTATGTACCTATGAGATACTCAGAGGCAGAAGCTAATGCAAAAGCCACAGAAAAGCCAAGTGGCGGAAGTGCTAGTAGAAAACAAACAGAAGAACAGGAAAGAAGACGAATTAGATTCGCGCAATGCGAACTAGCTATACACTTGTCACGAAAATGATTAGGTTGGCCTATCTGGAAAGTGATGTAGTGCACAGTTCAAACTTATGAGATGACTTCTGATTGCATCAAGACTCTAATGACGTCTCACACTGATAGTCACACCTTGCTGAAGGTGTTATCTCGCATTTGAACACAGTTTTCGACTTTCCTCCATGGCCAACTGGAAAACGCGTCGGCTTACACTTGCTTACGGCCAAGTTGACATGCGAGCCAAGGTCATCCGGAGGTTGGCACACATGAATATGCAAGTGCGACACAAAAATACCCATTCGATACCAATCTGTAGCTGAATCTTTAATCGCCGAGCCAAGCAACTTTTTTAGAGTGTGAACAAAGCGCTGGAAGTGCGATGGTAGGAATAAAATTGTGGCAAGTTGAACGTGCTGCTGAGCTGGGCATTAATAGGTTTTTGACTTGCCATTAAACTGGCCGAACTGGCCGAACTGGCAGAACTGGCAGAACCCAAAACAGAAGCCACTGCGAAAGATAGTTGTCCATTCTGGCGGCGGTGGAATGACATGGCCCAGATGGCCAAGAAAATCCGCTCCTGAGCCGGAGTGAGCCGAGCGAAGCTCAAATTGCTCGCTGGCCTTTAAAAGATGATTTTGGCCAAAATCAAAAGGGGCAGCGATGCTCACGTAACTCGCTTCAGTGCGAGCTGAACATTTTGGCAGGTCTTTCGGGCCTTGATTAGGTTCGCCCATTCGAGTTGCCCTCGTAATTGGCCAGTTGCGGGTCTGTGGCTAATAGCATTTGACCGGTAATTGGCCACGTTGGGCTGGGAAATTAATGCGATTCTCCTGCACCGAGTGGACGTTGCCATGGCACTTAACAATCATCATCATGGGATGCCATCCATGCACACCATGTACACCTCAAAAATGGACAAAAAACGAGAGAATTGTCGCAATTAGGCTGGTTCACATCATTTTCGGCCATCTCACCATATTCGAGACACTTTTCGGTGGAAGTTACACCAAAAAGGTGAAACCCGCATAACGAACTCTTTTCTTGTGTCCCCTTCCGCTCGATTTTCAATTTGTCAACGGTTTTGTGTTACGTGTCTCCAAGTCTAGACGACAACTTAATCAGTGAAAAAGCTGTGGGCCCATGAATCGAATTGCCAGCCAGTAAATAAATGCCACCACGACTGCCATTCTCGCTGGATTGCCGAGAAATGCGAACTGGCTGTGAAATATTACCACTAAATCAATCTATACAACATCAAATGGTATTACATGGGTTAAATGGGTTACATGGGGTACATGGGTGAAATGGGTTACATGGCTTACATGAATGAATTCAACACTTTCCCTTTCTAGTCTTGCATAAACTTAATGCAGTCAGATGTGGAGTTTCCTGCAACTGATTAAGATCCAGATATGGCTGGGCAACAGTTTGTGTTCACTCAGGGTCGCCAGTCCTTTCATCTACCAGTAGCAATCAGCCTTGAACTCGGCGGGTAAACAAATTTCTTATCAGTTTAGTTGCATTTTTCCATTTCGCTCGAATCGAATCCATTATACTTGTATTCATGTCTATTCATTCGTTCCCCTTCGCTTCATGCATACACAAATGTGTACACAAGTTCGCATTGTGTTTTTCAATAGCGAAGCCCATCAATTTTCAGTGCTTTTCCGTCCCTCATTTATCTATTCAATCAGAAAGTCAACCCCGTCGGAAGAGCAGAGCTCCTTGCCAAAAAAGAAAAGAAATTGAAAATTTTAAGACGGCTCCTCTGCGCATACGTGGCTCAACTTGTTCAAAAATTCATTTTGCTCGGCGCTTTTCTGTTTACTCACTTGCACTGCGGGTGCATGTCTGCATAGCTGCTTTCCATCTCAGCGTTTTCCGCTTTTCCGCTTTTCCGCTTTTCCCGGAATTCTCCTGTTGCTCCCCACTCAGTCACCTATCTCCGCTCCATCTCACTCCCACACGCCGTCCGCCTGCTATTTTATTTGCTGATTTAATCGCGTCTTGAAGCTTCCTTCCTGTGAGCACTTGTGCGGCTAGGAGGGAAATGGTGGGGAAATGGCTGGTAAAGCCATGAGCGGGAAAAGGGGGGTGGCGGGGGGGCGAGGAGGGCTGGGCTGGTCAGAGGGCAGTGGCATTTGCGAGGCGTAGTCGCCGACACGCCGACACACAGACTCATAATCAAACGTAATGTGCTGTGAGGCAATCTACAACCACCGACCGGCCATGCAACAGCTGGCCATCGGTGGCAGGGGGTGGTTCGGTCGGAAAAGGGGTTGGGAGGGCAAAGGCGGGGCGAAAGATGAGAAAATGATTGCGAAACTCTGGAGGCGAAAAAAGTGGCCTAGCCAGTCTTCAGCCAAGATATCATCGCTCCATTTGAGTTTTGAGAACTTTATACGCCGGTTATTAAATCCGATGAGACTGCCACTGGACTCCGGGAACTTTGAATCCATTTCGAACTCGAGAAGGCTCAATATGCTGCATTCACATACGCCATATGTATTTCCCGGCCTGGATTCATACACTGCCCCAGAGTCGAGTAATTACATAATTAATTACTACGCTGTTCCATCGCTTAGCGGAATGCGCTAATCATTGGATCACTTGTCCAACCGGCAGAGTTTGCTTTCGTGTGTTTGTTTTGTGGCCCACGTTTCACCCAATTATCCGCTGCAAGTCTCTGTGGGCATTTCCTTGAGTAAGGCGACTCATTAATTGAATTAACCAGATCGATGGAATGGAATCGAGCATGCGAGCTGACAGGCTCAAGGAAGAAATGTCCAAGTTGGAACATCCTAATCTCGGCCTGCAAGTGGCAGACAGTAGAGTGTCTTCGACTCCTACTTGCTTGCTTGTTTGCTCGTTTGTTTGTTTTCACTTTTCACGCTTTCCACTCTGCCAGCTCCAGTCGTTTGCCTATGCCACAGACACAGACACATGGCAGCCACTGTGTTTGCTCAATAAGTCAGCCGTGGGGCGGCCACGGGGCGTATACTCAATGTGCCAGTCGAGCTAGATGTGCACATCGCTGACGTAGTTGCTCCATCCACTCCATCCACTTGCCACGCGAGCCGTCGGCGACAAGTCAGCCGAATGTGTCAAACGGCAATAATCAGTCCCAAGGCGAAGCCAGTTGACAATGCTGGCACATCCTCGCTAAGAGGCAAGTGAAGCCATTAGAGCTGGCTGGAAGCCGAGGCACTGGGTGACTGCGTACGCCCCTTTATGTGTGGCCTGTGTGTTTTTTGGCATCGTCCCACGCGGCGTATGCGTAACAATCGCAGCAACCAGAGCCGTCGGCATACACACAATCTTCTCGCCCGCGCCGGCTGACATGGGTTAAGGGTTCGACGTGGAGCCCCAAGGAGATGAGTTGGGGATGACCTCGGGAGCCGTCCGAGCGTTAACATAGCGTCAGACCCCTTGACGCTGTCGCTCGGATCGTCTTATCAGGCGAATTGAGCGCTCATACGCAAAAAAAAGAGAAATAAGTGGCCAGAGGCAGAGGACGGAAAATGTGCGGAAAGCGCGGAAAGCCAGCCGACGTGGAAAACACCCTAGCAAGTAGGTACTTGAATGTTCTTGCCACGAGCCAAAATCAAAGTTGTTGTTCGATTTGCCTGGTAAGCGTAAGCTGTTGCCTAATTCATGTCGTTTGTTCGAGCTGCCACTTGCGCTCGGCCAACTAATCGGTCACAGGTTGCTGCGGGGCAGGACACTCGCAAGGACACGTGGACAAATTGACAGGATCATGCATCTGTAAGTAGGGGGCACCAGCTATGGGGACACCAAATGAAGCATTCGGGAGATTGATTGAATCTCTGGCTGAAGGAAGCTGAAGGAATGAGTAACGCAGGGCGGGACTACCAACTTAGTTGCTGTAGGGGTAGGACCCCTTGGAAAGAGTGCGAAAAGGCGGTACATAGGCACTGGTACACATGTTGGCGGAGCGGGGGGCTGCCACATAGGATCCCAGAAGTACACTGCACTTGATGAAGTCGACTAAATTGACTTTATTGTTGTGCAAATAGGCACTCGCTCTGCTCGTTAAGTAGGTATTATAATAATATATTTACATGGGCGGGGAGGCGGCGGGGAGGCGGAGGGGAGGCGGTGCAAACAGTGCGTGCCTCTGCTCGTCGCACTTAAATGTTATAAATAAATAAAACATGGGCAGGCTGCGACACCCTGCCGCGCTATAAATATTTCATGGGTCCCAAACGCACAAAGGCGCTCTGTCATTTGAATAAATAATTTTCAATAAGGTTTAAGCAAATTAAGTGTAAATTGAATTAAATGCCCGCCTGCAGTTTCGCGACTGAATTATTTGCCTTTCACATTTCCCTTGCCCTTTATTAAACGAGTGAGTTGCTTTGAATGCCAACCACCGCAGTTTATGCACTTTCAATTGTTTTTTTTCTCCACCTCTGGCAATTTAAAATACAAATATTGTGTTTCGAAACAATAGCGATAGCTAGAAGCAATCATGAAAACATAACACAACGAAATGCGAAATATTTTATATGCCAAGTAAATTTTAATTACACCTTTCCCTGGTAAAAGAGAACAAAGGCGCAGAAAATATATACGTGCATGCAATGAAATTCGTTGCATAAATTATGCAAATATTGTTTAGTTAGTCTCCGCGAGTTCTGCTGATAAAAAAACATATGCTGACAGAGCTAAGCGCATAAACACAGCGTATTTACAGCATATAAATAAATGAATTTACATAGTGACCAGCGAAAAAAACCCACTTTTGCCATGTGTGATATATATTTTTCCAGGGAATTCTAAAAATATGTTCCGCACTTATCAGCCGTGAAACGCTAATCATTCGTGCCAGATTCAGCTCATCCGTTCGCATTGACACACGTTTATAATTCATAAAATGCATTTTTGGCCACCCATTTCAGAGATGATAGCTTATCTATTCATAATAAGCCGCATGGAATGGCGCTTCATGAATGAACCTCTTTGTTTCCAGAGGCGTGATTTCTCGTTCGTTACTATGGAAAATGCTAATATTTGCACATTTCGCTAGCATTACAGCCAAGCTTCTTCGGGTGAATGGATGGATGTGTGTCCGAGCTCAACTCAGTGAAATGAATCTTTTTGGTCATAAACGAAGTGTGCTGCAGATAATGTTATAATACTCGTATTTTGCCCAATCCTGTGTATGCTTCCACATGATTAATTTCGTGCCAGCCGGGCAGCAGTTTGAAATGTTTGATTAAACGGCCAAGCGTAAATTTCATTTTATGAGCATTACAATGAATTTGTAACCGGGTATCCGTATCCGTATCCGTATACGGCTGCCATAGAAGGTTACCCCTGGTCGGTCATTAATCTTCGGCGTTTTAGCTGAGTTTTCACGCATTTGCACCCACCCAGACATCAGACCCACATCAGCCACATAATCCGGCCACTGCCAAAATACCAAATACCAAATACCCAGTCACCCAGTTATCCAGTTACCCATTTACCCAGATGTATAGGTATTCACATACCCCGCTCGCTGGAAACAGCTTCCACTGAGCTGCCAGTGCGTTTAATTAATATTAATTTGCATTCCATGGCTCTGAAACTGAAGCTGTGTCGACGTGTGATTCGCGGGGGTCTGGAGAGAGGGGGGCGAGGCGGTGGCCAATCCATTTGGGGGCCAACAAAGTGATCAATGGACCCAATCAATGGCAGTGGCACGCCAGAAAAGCGTGCGAGATATGTATCTTTAAGCCATTTTGGCCAAGTCGTATAACTTGTTAGGAAACATTATTTACAGTTCATTATAGAAAGTAAAGTACACAATTTAGTTTCTAACCTTCGTACTGTTTTTATAATTTTCCCACCCAGGGTATCTGCTAGTCTGCACACCACATACGTCCATATCTTTATGCTCGCCTTGCGGCTCTGCGCAATTTTTGATTGCTTTCAATGGCGCTTAAGCTGCCGCTCCCCGGCGACTGTATCTGAATCTGTATCTATATATGTATCTCTATCTATATATGTATCTGTATCTCTATCTGTATCCGTATCTGTGTGTGCTTTGGGCTTACTCGGGCATTTCGGTGTGGGTGTGCGCCATTTAATCGCCTCAATAGATTTGACATTCAGTTAACAGAACACTTTATTTCGCTCACTGTTTGGGGCAACCAAAGTTTTTCGAGCACTTTGGCCACTTGGCGGCGCTTAGCGGTGCGTGGCTCATAATTTAACTTCTCAGCGGAAATTCCCACAAGCTGCTCCCCCTTCCCCTTCCCCTTCCCCGACCCACTCCACGCTGCAGTTCGAGTTCTAGCCCCAACTCGATCCGCCGCACCTACAAATTATATGCACATGGGAGAGGACAGCGCCCAAAAAAGTACAAAATAAAACCGAGGAAAGCAATTTGAAAATTTACGACATTCTACACTCATTACACCTTATGGGTTTTCACGTTTTTCTCCATCAGCTTTTCTTGGTTTTTGGCCAAAACGGCGGTCTGCTGCTGCCACGCCCCCTGCGTCCAGGTGCGCCCATGCGAAATTCGCGTACAACTTCCGCGCGACTTTTGGGTTTTTGTATGCAAATTTCCATTTCTCGAACCGACTCTTTTCTTTTTGCTCATCTGTTTTTCGCCCTTGTGCTGGGAAAATTTCGCTGTTGTCGTCGACGCTGTTTATTCCTGACTTCGGTTGACTTGGGCTTGGCTTAGAGCTGTCCGAAGAGAAAAACATATAACAGCACAGTGGCGGAAATTTTCCAGTCTTATCGGCAGTTGCTGTTCGAAGAGTGGTGCCACCCCCTGGGTTTTCCACCCCACCGGTTTCCCTCGCCCAAGTCCAAGTACTTGCATTATTGCTGGCTCTTTTCTGCTCCGGCATCGGGGATTTCCCTGTACACTCGTAATGACGGTCAGTTGGTCGGTCACTTGGTGGCTTTCGCCTGCTGATGGATGGCTTCCTCTCGGTGGAAATTCCGCGATCATTAGGCACCGAAGTTCTGCCTAAATGGGAAAATTAAGACTGACGCTGCCAGGGAATTAGCAGGTGGGCAAACATCGTAGAAGCGCTGCTACATTTGGTGCAGCTAGGGAAAATGCTGCTGGACTGCTCCCTATGTTTGCATTTTCACAAAGAATATCGAAAGAAAATTTTAATAATAAAATACGTTGGAACTTTGTGTTTAACTTCGGTTGTATATGCATGCCTTTGTCCGCCACTTTTGCTTCTTTGATTCCCATTATTTGCTTATTCAACTTTTTTATTACACTCGGCGAAAGTTGGGGCCCCAAAGCAACTTTTATAACTTACTCAGCTTATTGTTATTACTTCCTTTGCGGAATCGGTGGCCATTTGTCCAGATTTGGTGCATGATTGGTTTCAAAATCGCTGCAAATGTACCCCCCTTTTCTCCCTGTGCACTCATTCATCCACTTTAGTGCCTTCGAGTCTTGTTCTCATTGTCGTCGTTGTTTGTTGTTGGACTTGTAAGTAGCTCAAATGGGGAAAATGGGCGAAAGTGGGCGAAAGTGGGCCGGGTATAACGACATCGTTCAAGTTGAAGGACATGACTGAATTTCGGTCGCTGTAGTTTTTGCTCCTGCTTTATGAAATTCAAATTGCAAATGGAAATGGAAATGGAGAGGCGAATGGTGAATGGCGAATGGCGAACGGCGTACAAGAATCAGTAATGAATTCTCTGCTTTACGGAGCGTAAAAACTAATTAATTACATGTGCAGATTGTGATAAATTCCATTTACCGTGCTCCTTTCACTCAAGTTATACATTTTTATTGCATTTGCCGCTTCATAATGCCATTTGCATATTTCGCCATAGGTTGTGCTACGATCGATTTCTTGGCAGGGTGTTGATGACACACTGGTGACCACAACAAGTGTCCTTGCGCCACTTTGGTCCACCCACAGTCGACTGAAGACAGCCTCTGCACTGCACATCTGCACATCTGCACATCGCATTTTGGAGCATTTTCTATTTATATTCATCGGCCCCCAGGGGTCGTCCCCCCCACCCCCTCTTCCGCCGCAGCATGCACTCTATAAACAAATAGAATTATGCGCTGTTTGTTATTTTTAATCACACGACATTCACGCACTTTTCCAACGCCAAGTGCTGCATGAATTATCCAGGGGTGGTGGCCACATATGCTCGAAAGCTACTACATACTACATACGTGCAGTTGGTAATCCATTATTATACACCCACATCTAGGGAATGACGAAGACATCGGGACACTCACTTTGATCTCACCCCATGGATGCAAGTTGAATTCATTTGAACTCGAGTGGCGAACGAGAGAGTGCCAAGTCCTTATAATTAATGCCTGCAATTGAACTTGACCCAAAAATGTGTGCAAATTATTTTCAGAGGAACATTTCTGTGGGGGAAGCTGCCAAGGGGTCTTCTTCACGGGAAATTGCTGGGAGCTGACAAGTCTTGAATTGCGAAACTCCAAGCCGCTTGTCTGCGAGATTTATGGGACGGGCGGGAGCGTCTAAGTGGGTCAATTGGTATTTCTTGTGAATATTACAAGAATTTATAAGCTTTAGAAATTAAGAGTACGTTGCCATTTGCAGAGGTGAGTGTGCAGGCTTCCTATGCTGGGATTTATTGCTCACGTAAATAGTTTAAGTCAACAAATATTTCAGCTCTCACAGTTGGCTAATTTTTCATTCACTTAAAAAAACACGATAGAATGCTATAGTCGAGTTCCCTAACTATCAAATACCCGTTACTCAGCTAGTGGTAGTACAAACGAGAAATTTCAAAATTTTCTGGAATATCGGTAAAAATTGGGGAAAAAATAATAAAATTAAAAAAAACTTAAAAATGTGTAAAAAAGATATTTATAGAATTGCGCCAGAAATATTTAGAGGTATGACACTTCAAAATCCGATTAAGATAAGTTGAGTTATGGAGTATAGAACTTCAGCCGTGGTACATTTTTATGAATTTCTACAACATCATACATCAGAAAAATGACAAAAAAATTTAAAAAAAAATTAATTTCTAAATTTGAATGCAGATTTTTAGAGAATCGCGCCAGAAACATTTAGAGGTATGCCACTTCAAAATCCGATTAAGATAAGTTGAGTTATGGAGTATAGAACTTCAGCCGTGGCACATTTTTATGAATTTCTACAACATCATACATCAGAAAAATGACAAAAAAATTTAAAAAAAAATTAATTTCTAAATTTGAATGCAGATTTTTAGAGAATCGCGCCAGAAACATTTAGAGGTATGCCACTTCAAAATCCGATTAAGATAAGTTGAGTTATGGAGTATAGAACTTCAGCCGTGGCACATTTTTATGAATTTCTACAACATCATACATCAGAAAAATGACAAAAAAATTTAAAAAAAAATTAATTTCTAAATTTGAATGCAGATTTTTAGAGAATCGCGCCAGAAACATTTAGAGGTATGCCACTTCAAAATCCGATTAAGATAAGTTGAGTTATGGAGTATAGAACTTCAGCCGTGGCACATTTTTATGAATTTCTTCAACATCATACATCAGAAAAATGACAAAAAAATTTAAAAAAAAATTAATTTCTAAATTTGAATGCAGATTTTTAGAGAATCGCGCCAGAAACATTTAGAGGTATGCCACTTCAAAATCCGATTAAGATAAGTTGAGTTATGGAGTATAGAACTTCAGCCGTGGCACATTTTTATGAATGTCTACAACATCATACATCAGAAAAATGACAAAAAAATTAAAAAAAAAATTAATTTCTAAATTTGAATGCAGATTTTTAGAGAATCGCGCCAGAAACATTTAGAGGTATGCCACTTCAAAATCCGATTAAGATAAGTTGAGTTATGGAGTATAGAACTTCAGCCGTGGCACATTTTTATGAATTTATACAACATCATACATCAGAAAAATGACAAAAAAATTAAAAAAAAATTAATTTCTAAATTTGAATGCAGATTTATAGAGAATCGCGCCAGAAACATTTAGAGGTATGCCACTTCAAAATCCGATTAAGATAAGTTGAGTTATGGAGTATAGAACTTCAGCCGTGGCACATTTTTATGAATTTCTACAACATCATACATCAGAAAAATGACAAAAAAATTTAAAAAAAAATTAATTTCTAAATTTGAATGCAGATTTTTAGAGAATCGCGCCAGAAACATTTAGAGGTATGCCACTTCAAAATCCGATTAAGATAAGTTGAGTTATGGAGTATAGAACTTCAGCCGTGGCACATTTTTATGAATTTCTACAACATCATACATCAGAAAAATGACAAAAAAATTTAAAAAAAATTAATTTCTAAATTTGAATGCAGATTTTTAGAGAATAGTGCCAGAAACATTTAGAGGTATGCCACTTCAAAATCCGATTAAGATAAGTTGAGTTATGGAGTATAGAACTTCAGCCGTGGCACATTTTTATGAATTTCTACAACATCATACATCAGAAAAATGACAAAGAAATTAAAAAAAAATTAATTTCTAAATTTGAATGCAGATTTTTAGAGAATCGCGCCAGAAACATTTAGAGGTATGCCACTTCAAAATCCGATTAAGATAAGTTGAGTTATGGAGTATAGAACTTCAGCCTTGGCACATTTTTATGAATTTCTACAACATCATACATCAGAAAAATGACAAAGAAATTAAAAAAAAATTAATTTCTAAATTTGAATGCAGATTTTTAGAGAATCGCGCCAGAAACATTTAGAGGTATGCCACTTCAAAATCCGATTAAGATAAGTTGAGTTATGGAGTATAGAACTTCAGCCGTGGCACATTTTTATGAATTTCTACAACATCATACATCAGAAAAATGACAAAAAAATTAAAAAAAAAATTAATTTCTAAATTTGAATGCAGATTTTTAGAGAATCGCGGCAGAAACATTTAGAGGTATGCCACTTCAAAATCCGATTACGATAAGTTGGGTTTTGGAGTATAGAACTTCAGCCGTGGCACATTTTTTGACTTTCTACAACATCATACATCAGAAAAATGACAAAAAAATTAAAAAAAAATTAATTTCTAAATTTGAATGCAGATTTATAGAGAATCGCGCCAGAAACATTTAGAGGTATGCCACTTCAAAATCCGATTAAGATAAGTTGAGTTATGGAATATAGAACTTCCGCCGTGGGACATTTTTTAATTTTTTTGAATTTCTACAACATCATACATCAGAAAAATTACAAAATAAATAAATGCTATAGTCGAGTTCCCCGACTATCAGATACCCGTTACTCAGCTAGTGGAAGTGCAAAGGAGAAATTTTAAAATTTTCTGGAATATCTTGATCCTGACTATATATACTTTATATGGTCGGAAACGTTTTCTTCTGCCTGATACATACCTTTCAACGAGTCTGGTATACCCTTTTGCTCTACGAGTAACGGGTATAAAGAGTTTGAAATTAAAGGGGTAATCAAGCACAACCGTAAACTCAATCAATCCCCTGATCAATCAGTACAATTGGATTTCTCAAGAGTTCTTGGAAACGTACTTCCATTTTCTATCACTTGCAAATAAATTTGATTGCTTTTCCGCTTACCTGGAAATTGGCATTGTAATTTCGATGTTTTCATTTCGTATCAACAACAGCATTCGTATTTATACAATTTTAAACAAAGAGCAGTTAGACCAACCAAAGACTTGAACATCGAAATGGATGCAGAATACCCTTCCAGCAGAAGTTGTGTGACTTCTATGTCCCACAGGAGCTCAGCCGTTTCGCATCTCAATGTGCTTATTCTAATTAATGCAAACACTTTTGACCCAGTTACGCGAATTCCTTCACTTTTCGCCAGCTGAAAATTCCATCTGGCTGAAATAAACAATCTTTCCATCTCCATCCACTTCCGTTCCCATCACTCAGTTTGCGACTACTCTAAGTTTTTGAGCTGCGAGTCGCTTCTGTTTTGCTTTGATATCAAATGCATTCACGCTTAGTTTTGTAATTAAAACTGTAATTCCGCACAGATACTCGTTGGTGGCTTTGGGGCTGGGGGGTGTCATTAGCATGTAAATGTATGCGTGACGGGTGGAAAACCCATTCAAGGTGGCCCAACTCCCCCCTCAAGCCCACCACCCCACCCACACACACACCATCGCAAAAATGGAGCCTGCTTCTGTTTGATAAGTGGGAAAAGTGTAAAAATTTCGTTGCATACTTGCGAGCGTCGAAATGAAATGAAATTGCGGCTGCGACAGCTGGCACGAAAATGAAAATGAAAATGAAAATGAAACCGAAACCGAAAGTTTTGCGCTTGTGTGCGTGCGTGCGAGTGTAGATGTGTATTTAATTGTGACACCCACACAATCGCACTCACACAGGACTCTACAAACGTGGCCATGGTAACATTGGTTTTAAACATCATTTCACTAACAAGAGGAAAATTCGACTGTGAAGACTATGCTAACATATCAGTTATGCATTTATTTTAAGTCAGAATATCATTTGAAACAACTGACTGATGGAATTGATTGCTTAAAAAGGAGAAATAAATGTTGTTCATGTCATGGATTATTGCTTTTGCAAGCGAGAGCAAAACGAGATTCCCCATGGCGTGCTAATACACTTATTTTAATTTGTATTTTTTTGCAGCGTTGCATGAACATCACTCATCCGTAGTGAAATTATACAATTCCTTGTTCCAACTGCAACGGGTAATGCTAATACTATTATTTGGTCCTGCGCTGTGCCTTCACGCACATCCTGGGCGTTCTGGTGGCCGTCAGTCAATCAGAAGATGCCATCGCCCGTCGCCAACTTGGCAAGAAAGTTGGCCAGTCCTGCGGCTTTTATAATAATTTCAAGTGCCTACGGTGGAAATGTATGTGCAAGTTATATGAACGCGGTATGCGGGCGGGCAGGCACTGGCATCTCTGTATATATCTGTATATAAATCGTTATCCTTGTAACGCCTTGTCGCCTGCCGGTCGAGTTTCGCATTCGGGCTTAAGCGCTGCGCCTTTGCTCGCTTCCTTCCTGGCCGACTTCCTGTCAAGCTTGAAGGGGGTGGCACTGGGATTGGCCCTGCCGATTGCTATATAAACATTATGGCCCGATCCCTCGATCCCTGCACAGTGTTTGCCATTTCTGTACCTTATTCGCGACGACGTGCAGGAAATTTGAGCAGAAAATGAAAAAGGGAAGAAAATCCATTTACGTAATTACTTCCAGTTAACTTTTGCCCCGCTGCTCCTGCAGCAAAAGGATGCGTGCTCAGTTCCTTATTGAATTATTGAAGAATTGCTTACTCGCTTATTGGAAATCTGTTTTCCTCCGCCGTACTGCCACCAGTTGAGTTCCAGTCCCAGCCGATATCGATTGCATTACAGCCAAAAGTTGACCATTTTCATAGCCCTTCGACAAACGTTAATTACATTTGGCCAGCAACATTTTCTACGAGGGTTTCATAAGCGCAAAGCGAACTGAACTTGTTCGGACCACGCTGCACTTAATTATTCTAATTTATGGTTCACGGCGTATCCATCATCGAAGTCGCTTGTTACTAGGAACCCGAATCTGTGCTCATAAGCAATCTTTCTGCTGATGGTGGAAATGGGAAATTAATGGCCCACTGGCGTTTCCTCTGAGCGGAACTCATTAAGGCCACCTATAAATACATTATATGCTTCTGTTATTACCAAAACCATATTGCTATATTTGATTGCTATGTATTAAATATTGCCTACTTTTATGCAACTCCACCCAAGTCCACTCCCAATCCCAATATACTAGGGATAAGTACTTGAAATACTTGTAGTTAAAAAGAACCAAACTATCAAATGGAATAACACGCTTACCGAGCAACAGAAGTCAACTTGGCCTAACTCTTCTCCTTCTCTTACCAACTTTCAGTGCCACCCGCCTGTCGCCCCGTCGCAAAAGTGCTTGCAGACACAGCATTTAATAATGTAAGACTGCCCTAAGACCTGCCGTTCTGTAATTACACGCGAGTTGGCCGACAACCGAGGGAGGCACGCCACTCGACTGCGCCAGCACCAGGAAAAGGACAAAAGGACGAAAGGAAGAAAGGACGAAAGGACGAGGAGGACCAACAAGTTGCCAGCCCAATCAGGAACTCGATTCCCAGGAAGCGAAAGCAGCAAAACGGCAGCCGTGGATACCAAGGCGCTGCGCAGCTCAGCCACTGTGCAGGTGACGTCGAAGGCGCCCCCACCGACGACGACGACGACGACGACGACGCCCCTGACTATTTGTCAGCCGCCCCCGCCCACTCCGCCCTACCAGCGGCTCACCAAGGCGCTGCAATGCGATCCGCGCTGCGGCCACGAGGTGAGTGCAAATTGAAGGAGGCGCCAGCCTGTGGCGGCGATTTCGAAATCAATGGGTCCGTCTCCAACTGGTTGGCCACCCACTCACCCACTCACCCACCCACCTGCGCGCTTGTAGCTGTTCCTGTTCGCCGCGTGGCCGCAATGGCTCGGTTAATGTCAATTACCACCGCCATTAGGCATGACACTCCGCGGCGGACCAACTTTTTAAATAAATTTCGAGCAAATTGGGTAACAGAGGTGCGGAATGCCATCGTTTGATTCATAGTCGAGCAGGGAACACACGTCGTATACGTGATATGCTGCGTACTATTAGGTTGCATGTGTATATGTCTGCTATGTCTCAGATATCAGAAAGATACACAGAATGTCCGCAGTTAAGGAAATTCTTGTTAAGCTGATGAGCGTTTTCATGTGATAGCCCAATCAAAATTACTGCCAATAAATGCAGGAGCTGGGCCACTTTTCACACCCAACATGAATTGGCGCTTAGATAATTTTGCCAGCCCAGCAGCCGGGCAGTAAAAAAGCAAGTATCCTTCGCATCCTGTGCGGTGTCGCATCCGTGAGAGCTGCAAATTGCTATGGCTGAATTTATCAGCGCATTGTGTCGCGAGCTTACATACGAGTATTGTGCCAGATTCGCGTGTCCTTGAGCATGATGAATTGTATTTCATAAACAAGTGGCTTTTCAATGCAACCTGTTTAGCGGCGCGGAAGAGCGGGGGTTGCCCCAACACTCTGACGTCACGGCGAAAGCCAGGTTATTGTCGCTTGTTGTTTTTGGGCCATGTTCCGTGTAGGTGTGCCCGCCCTTGCGCGTGTATGCGTGTGTTATGTGTTAGCTAATGCACGAACCCTCTGCCGCAGCGCTGCAATTATGCATGGGTTCAAGGCTAATTTGCTTGTGCAGCAACGGCGATGTGGAGGTACACTTGAAAAAATGCACATACCCTGGGCATTTTGAAATCATTTTAAAATGCGTTCATAATACAAAAGTCGAGGCGGTTAAGTTATTACTTGAAGTATTTGTTTTAGAAACATTTTCATGCGGTTTTCAACAAAAAGTGGTTTAGATTTCTGGTCAGTGCCCGTGCGGACTTGCTGTCTTTGTGTGAGCTCGTTCGCGGCCTATTTGGGGCTTGCGATGCAGAATGCGCGTGTGAGCGAACGCCAGCTATCCGCATTACGTATACGCCGCGTTGCGTTCCTTAATTAGCGCACGCCCGCCCCTCTCGATGGCTCAAAGGTGGATTAACAAGCAAAAAACACCGCGAGAGCCAAGAGGTGCAGGGAACGGCCAGCAACAAGCCGAAAGCAGCAGCGTCAACGTCAAGTGCAGCGCACAGTTCAAATTACATTAACAAAAAGAGTACCGCACTTGACCTTGGCTAATTGCAATTCCGAGAATGCTTGCACGGAAGACTTCGGGGGCGCGAGTGCATAAATTACAGGAGCGGTCAATGTTAATTGCTGGAACATGTGTACTTCGGAGTATCAAGTAATCGCTGCCTCGGATTACTTAACCTTAGGAAGAGCCTTGTCCCTGACGAACGTGTTCCGGAAATGCCGCGACTTTTGACATAAGTTTGATGAAAGCGCAACTAGAATTTCCATTAGTTTCTCGAGTGGATTACAGGGACCAGGAAGGCACTGAAACTATATTAACTATTCCGAAACAGGTAACCATCGGCCGTCGCATTGGCCTCTACAGATTCTGCGGCGACATCGGACGCGGCAACTTCTCCAAAGTGAAACTCGCTGTCCACCAACTGACGCGTGGTAAGCCACTGGCCAAAAGGCCCCTATCCAGTTTAGGAGTTAACCAAAATCATACCGACTTGCAGACAAAGTGGCCATTAAGGTGGTGGACCTGGATCGGGCCGGACTCGATGCCAAGGCGCTGCGAATGCTGTCCAGCGAGATAGCCACGCTCGAGTGTGTTCACCATCCAAATATACTGAGGTAGGTGCTCACGAAACCCAGCTCTACTCCATGTGGCCCCTATATTTTCCGCATGTCTTGCAGGCTTTTCGAGGTGGTTGAGACTCTGGGCCGGGTCTACCTGGTCACCGAGTGGATACGCGGCGGCGAGCTGTACAACCACATCACCCAAGGCGGTCCGCTGAGGGAGATTCATGCGGCTCCCTTGCTGAAACAGCTCCTCCTGGCTGTCAAGCACATGGTAAGCTGACATATACTTACTATCACCCAAAAATCACCCAGTTATTCATGGAAAATATAATTGAATTGTATCTCAATCGAAAATCAATGCCGCCCACTGGGCATAATTCATGTTAAGCCTTTCACAAAGAGATTTATTGCCCATTTAATATTAATTTCCGTGCGTGCTTTTAATATTCAATTATTTATTGATATTTCCCATCTGCGAAATGAATTGAATTGAATCGCACCTGCAGCACAGCCTGGGCTACGTGCATCGGGACATTAAGGCGGAAAATGTCCTGCTCCTCTCCGAGGATCGCCTCAAGCTGGCCGACTTCGGTTTCAGCACCCAACTCATCAATGGTACGCTCGAACAACCAGTTCGCCTCGTCAATCCAATGGCAATCTAATCAACTTCAATCAAATTCGCCCTGACAGGTGCCAATCAAAAGCTCGACACGTTCTGCGGATCCCCGCCGTACGCGGCGCCCGAGCTCTTCTCCGATGACCACTACATAGGAGCCCCCGTGGATGTGTGGGCCCTGGGCATCCTGCTCTACTTCATGGTGGTCGGAAACATGCCCTTCCGGGCACCCACGATTCCCGGCCTGAAAGCAGCCATCCTAAAGGGCGACTATCTGCTGCCCGGTCAGCTCAGCTTGCCCTGCATAAGACTTATACGTAGGTGGTTAACTGATACCTAAAACTAAGGTTTAACCAAATATCCCTTTTAGAACGCATTCTGATCCACATACCCGCCCAGCGGCCAACCATCGACGATATGCTGAACAGCCAGTTTGTGACCTGTCCCAAGCTCAGTGCAGATCTGATGCAGTGGGAGATCAACCAGCACAGCAAGCCGGTGAAGAGGTCCATCTTCTGGGTGCGCAGCAAGTCACATCGGCTGCGGAAATCCGCCTCACTAAGGGATCGCTATGCGGAGGTGGTCAAGAAGCCGGCCATTAGCATGAACACCAGGCAACAGGACGAGATGTTTGTGCAGAACTTCCTGCAACCGATCGAGATGGGACACGAGCTGTTGGTCCCGGCATCAAGTCAGCTGAAGGAGCCACAGTCCACCGAGCAGGCGAAGCGTCCAACCAGGAGGTACATGTTCTGTGGCAGCCTCAAGAAGAAGGTCACGCCCATGGAAGCGGAACCGGAGAAGCAGCTGGCCAACGGCGGACAGTGCGGTTCGGCCAAGATCAATCCGTGGAATGTGGAGGTGGCCGACGATTGTCCCCTGTTCAAGAACTACGATGCGGAGACGGGCAGCTGCGTCATGCTGCCCACGAACACCGAGGATCTGAGCCAGCTGGGAGCCCTGGAGTTCGAGGCGCGCCAGATCCTGGCCGAGCTGGGCCTGACCACTGAGATGCTGATCAACGCCAGGCAGAGTGGCCCCCGCTCCGACATCATTGGCGCCTACAGGATCGTGGTCAATCGGCTGCAGAAGCAGTCCTGGCTGGCACGGAAGCACGTGGAGATGGCCCTGCACAGCGAGCCCAAGGCGGAGAAGCGGATTGAGAGATCTTGCTGCATACTCTAAGACATCCGAAAATAGTTGTTGAATGTTCATATTACTCTCCTGGTTCTGCTGGGTCCTTGAGTTCCCCGAAAGCAAAGGCAAACTGGGGGTTTCTCAGCCACTGTGCGCTTTTGAGAGGAAACTGGGGTTCAAAGATGAATCCCTGATCCCTGATGGATTAGCAAAAAGTAGCTCAAAATCCTCCCTTTCAAGAGGCTAGTCCATTTTAATCAGCTTTCCATATCCAAGATTATTCTGTGAACTCCCAGTGCTTGATTTTGAACCATCAAATTGAGATTAGAAAATTTTATAGTCAATGCAATATAGAATTTATCTGAACATACAGAAAAGGAATGGATGAAGTGCTAGTTGAAATGCATTTGAAGAGCAAGTAAGAAAGACGGTTCAAAGCCCACAAATCATTCAAACTAAAAACAGATACAAGAGTAGAAAGAACTGTCTTCTGGTTGGGTCAGAACCCACTTATGAAACAGTGGTACGGTAGCAGACAAGTGGATACTCTGATCTGCAAGTCCCAGTTTGCCTTTCTGCTTGAACTAGCCCGGAAGACCAGAGGTCAAGCCCAATTAGTGTCAATTTGCCAGCTGCGTAGCCGCGCGTTTGTTGTTAACGTAGTTTCCTACATCCTCATCTTGGTTACTCAGTCGAGAAAGTTCCTTGGTTCGTGTAGCTTGAGTTTGTCCAGCCATTGAGTCCAGAGGCGGACAGCAAAGTTGATATATACATATATATAGATATATACATATAGTCCAAGTATTATGTATTTAGTTGTTGGTCCATTTTTGAGCATATACAGACGAATATACGAAAGGTAAATGAATATTACGAATACAAACATATAAATACACACTGGGCTAAGGCGATCGCCTCGATCTCATCGAGTCTTCAATGTACAACGTTGCATAAAAATGTTTAATTGATCATCAAAAAGCGGTGTGTGTCTGTAAGTGTCGCTCTGTGTGTGTGTTTTTGCCAAATTGTCTCCCGTGGAGTCAATCGCGTACAATAAAGCAGCATTATGAATCGCTAAGAACCGCATTCGTACAAATCGTAAACATACTAAAATCTAAGTCTCAACCACTCGTCTAATTATGCACTTTAGCCTTAGTTTATTGCATTCGCAGCATCCGCAGGGGCTCGACCTCCCGCCCCACTTGCATCTTCTCCTCGTCCGCCTTCTCATTGGGTGCTCCACTTTCGCCTGGCTGGGCTTTATCTGTTCTGGTGCGGCGCAGGCGCTCCGCCGGCGTCCTCTCAAATGGCGGCGCTCTCACTGGGCTTTTTGCCGCTGCCACTGGCGCCGCTGCAGCCGGCGTCGCTGTCCCTACCGCTCTCTTCTGAAAAATGGAGTGAATTCATTGAGTGAAATCAGAGCGGAATTTCGGACTGTTGATTCAGACTGCGAGCTGTGAAGCTCTAAATGGTGTTAGGCACTTTCAACAGAAATTTGGCACTTACCAACTATGGCAAAGGAGTCCGAGTCCGAGGTGCCCGCGGGCCAATCGATATCCGGCATGGTGGGCCAGTCGATGTCCTCCGTGGTGTTCCAATCGACCGCACGTGTTTGACTAATCTCGAAAAGAGCCGGCGAGCAAAGGCCGAGCACCTCCTCCTTCAACTTGTTTAACAGGGACTCGAAACTATCACTGGTCTTGCAGAGGAAACAAACCGCCAGCGAGGGATCCATGGCGGAGAAGCTCAAGCGAGCAGCATGCTTTTGATGGTAGGTCTCGTCGTAGTCCTGTTCTGCCACAGCTGCTTTTTGCCCCACGACGCCTGTTCTTTGCGTGGTATGGGGATCTAGGTAGAGAACCTCATCGTCCACATAGCCCAGGAAGTACAGAGCCTGGTTTGGTCGACCTCCGATCATGCCACAGCTGCTGTCTAGTTCAAGGCAGCGCTTTAAGGCAGGCACGTAAAGCGGGTTAATGTCTGTGATGCCCAGGCGCAAGGGGATTATCAGAAGCAGTGGCTTCCATGAACCTCCTTCGCGGCATGTCGAGTCTACAAAGTGTCCAATGTTGTTAGGGAAATTGTCGAGAAATTCAGACCACTTATCACACTTACATACGTCATCCAATACCACTGTGCTATCCATCGCCACGTGAATCGCCAGAGAGCTCCAGTCATCGAAGCGTACAAGTTTTCTGTAATGACCAATTGATTATCCCAGTTGTCCACCGTATAACCGAATAAGCACAATGTATTGGTCTTACTTGAGAATCTGGGCTACTGTATTCGGTCCCAGCCACTCGCCGACCGCTTTGTTTTGGGACTCTCCCATCTGGGCGATCTGGTGTATGGAGTAGAAGCTATTCCTTACGTCTTCAAAACGTTTCACAATCTTGAGGTAGGTGGCATCACGGCAGTCGGACGTCCAGAACCAATCGCGTCCCAAATGTAAATCGATCAGGGCCTGGGCGAGAACCATCTGACCACAGCGCAGCATGCAGCCCCAGCCCTTGTCCGTGGTGAGCTGCACTTCTCCTAGCGGCGAAAACCCATGGCGATATGTGCACCACAGCCGGGACTGAATGTCGCGTCGGATGAGCTGAAGCTCTGAAAAGGGTGTTTTTTATTTCATGTTGATTATCGGGAAAGTTCTTTCCGTTAACCCCTTTGGGAAAGCCCTTATGACTCATCCTCACCAATATGCTAGATCGGTTCCCATATGACCCCAACCCAGAAGGCCTCCTCTTACCCTGTATGGCGTTGTACTTCTTTCCGAGGACCCACACATCGGTGTTTCTCCGGGGAATGTCCTCCGGCTCTCCGCTGCCCACCGCCTGGCCAACGGCGCTGGCGAGGACGCTGTCTGGGCCCAAGTATGCCTCGAAGACACTCTCCATGATCCGCGCTAGCTGGTCGCTGAGCCCAACCAGCATCTACCGCCCGGTGCGCTGGCAGAAGGAGAAGGGTATGGACACCAGGGCCTCCGCTGCTCGTCTACGGGTTAATTGCCTTCCAATGACGTTCTGTTTTTCGGCTAGGCCTTTGTTTTCGCTGGCAGCAACGGCAATGCTCCTGCTTCTGGCCCGAGGTCACAGGTGCTTCATTTGTTGTTGGCAGTGACGGGCGCTGATTACAAACTATGCGATAACCAACATTTGATCAGTCTGCGGCTCGTTTAGTTTGGTTTATTTTCCTTTTTTGTTGATTACAACGCAGTGACGTAGCTCTTAGTATGACCGCATCTGATAAGGCATTTTACGGCGCAAAAATACCGAACGTTGCACTTCACATGGGAATAACATAGGAAATATTAGAACTTTCCACGAAATGTTAAATGTGTTACAAAAATAAATATTTCATTATTATTTATTTAATATTTTAAACAAAGTATAGTTCAGTAACATTGTAAAAACTGCGAAATTGCAGGTAGCTACGCTACCTTGAGCGCGCAGAATTTGTTGTTCAAGTCGAAGAAGTCGTTTTCGGGATCTGCATCCTTGACCATTTCCGCATTGGGATCCGCGATGGACTCCTTTAACTCCTCTTTCCTGGCTGCCTGGCGCTGCTTCTTCAATCGCTTCTTTTCCAGGGCCTTCACCGCCATCGGATCCACCTCCAATCGCTTCCAAGATGGTATAAACTCTGCGCACCAGTCGTACAAATAGCAATAGAAATCGAACATCATCTTGGAGTCGGGCAGCAGAAAGTTTTCGATATGGTAGCTTACATCGGCACGATTCCTTAGTAGATCGTACACATTGTAGAGAAAAGCGCCGCAATAAAGCTGGTTCATCCTTGGGCTCAGAAGCGGAAAGTCCAAAAGTGAATTGAGCCCATTGAGTTGATAAACCACCGCCTGAAATTCGGCAAATGCGTGGATAACCGTGGTGGAGTACAAATCGAACTTCTTCTTGAAGATCTCCTGCATATGGAAATGCGGCAGCAGGCGTTCCTGTGTTAAATAGCAGTCCGATTTCGGCACATGCTCCATCCGATCTGGAACTGAAAGCTCTAGCAGAGCGGGCTTGATGCCGCGCTTGATTCCCTCGGCAGCTTCCTTATCTCTCACCGCTCGCTCTGCCTTCAATGTCTTGCCAAATCTCTTGTGAAAGGATTTCACCTCTCTTTCAGCAGGGATTTTAACGTCTATGGTTCGTAAGACAACCAAACTGAGGATCAGCGAGTGCAGATGCAGCAAGTCACAGTGCTCAGAGCGATGCAGCCAGTAGATTATAGCCAGAAAGTACAGCCGCAGATCCTCCGGCAACTGATCGAGCTTACTGAACAACTTCTCCGTGTCCGCATGAGGAGCATTGTCTTCGAATACAGCTCTTAGATGCCTGGCATCCGGCGACAGAGGATCAAATGCATAAGCAGGCTTCTTTTCAATGGGCATCTTGAAATACCTCACGTTGGTTATTCGAAGAGCTCTGGTGAGGTAGGTGAGATAGGGCACTGGCGAACCCTCCGTATCCAATTGTGGCTCAGTTTTCTCACCCTCTACGTTATGGAGAAGAGCGAAGACGTAGTTCAGGATTGGCAGGGCCAATTCATTGGAGTCGTGGAAGGGAAAGTGCTCGATCTGTGGGTTGTTGATGTATTTGCGCAGGTGCATAAGGTCCACGTAGCAGCGGGGCAGGTGAGCGGGGTATAGTTTGTCCAGAAACCATTGTGGGAAGAGTAGGGTTTTGTCATCCGTCTCCTCTTCTTCCTCCGCATCATCACCTGAACAAGCCTCTTGATTTTCGCATTGCTCTTCTTCCTGCTGCCCCTCATCTTGGTTCTCAGCTTCCTCCGGATCCTCGCCTTCTTCAACTTCTGATATGTTTTCACCGAGGCTAGGCGAATTTTCATCCTCACTGCATTCCTCTTCACTGACGGGCTCTATATACGGAAAAGCATTCTCGTAGTGCTCTTCGAAGTAATCATAGGCGTGGCACAACTCATTGGAGTAACCAGAAATGGCTGCATTCACTTGGGACACCAGCGAATCTCGCTGGTTCTGCAAAAACATAAATCAGTTTGAATCGGACATAGATATCTCAAGGAACGAACCTTTTTCAGTCTCGACAGCACTTTAGCCAAAGCAGACTCCGCCGTTTCCTCCTTCAGCCAGGTGAGGATAACCTGTATGCGCTTCTGCTGGAGCTTTAGCTTGCGGCTTCGTCCTGCCTTGCCCATTCCCGAGGCGAAAAAGTTCTTGAAGGCGCTGCGGGCAATATAGTCATTGCCCAGGAGGGCGGCAAAAAGGGGCAGCTTTTCGGGACTCAGAGTTCCACGTCCGCAGAGATGTGACACCCGGTAGATGCAGCAGTCGAGGTACTTGTAGGTCTTTGAATTTCCTTTTGGGGCTGCTGTCTGCTCTGAGGTTTGAATACCAGCCACAATCTTGTTGGCCCTGGTGCGCTTCTTCACATGCTTTGCCTCGCAGCGTCGGAGATCCCGACTGTCCTTCTGGTTGCTGTTGTTCTTGTCCTTCACCTGTTTGGTGAGCACCTGCGGCAGACGGAATCGTTTAATATGTGTTGGGATCCAAATAATGTATGCTTTACCTTAACAGTCAGCGTGATCAGCGGGATGTACTTGACGTTGTGGATGTAGAAATCCGAGTCGTAGGAGAGCACTGGGCAGTTGAGTTTCCTGGCCAGAGCAGCCAACTCGTCATCCGCCTCAAAGACGCACCTCATCACCGGGACTCCGCAATCGCGCACAGCATCCACGAACACCTCCTTGAGGTGCAGGGGAAACAGCGTGATGGAGGCATTGGGGTTTATCTTCTTGATCACGGAAATCTTGTTCCGCAGCCGGGTGCTCACGGTCCTCAGCTTGCGCTCCTCGTACCCGCCGTCCATGAGGACATACGGCCGGATGTTGCACTCGACCAGCACCTGGAAGAACTGCAGCACGGCGCGGTAGAAGTCGTCGTAGTCCCCGCCGAAGGCGGAGTAGCTCCCGGTGACATCCTTGTACAGATTGCAGGACAGGTTGTCGCCATCGATGACCAGCGCCGTGGAGTGCAGCTCGTGGGGCTTCAGGTAGATCTCCGCGCGCTGTGCTATGTAACTGGTTAAGCCGCGGACTCCCATTTTCCCGGCCCTTGCTGATCCGCTGCGTTTTTCCGCTTTCCAATTTTCCTATTTTCCGCAAACTTCAAAAGCGTGCTAATAGTGACTTTCGTTACCGTGCGATACTATCGGTGTAAACATCGATTCTTCAGTATGACCGTTTGCTGGCGTTTGGTATATCTGAGCAAGATAGTTGGTATCTACGGTATTTCCCGCAGCCGGACGGTATAATTCGGCGATGGCGCCGCGGTCACACTCTGTCCCAACTATTCCAACCCGACGCTTGTCTGCTCTCCGCCCGCGCATCAATCGTCGAAAAATCGTAACGTCGCGAGTGCTACGGAGGCCAAAAGGAAAATTCGCCAGCAATTAGCAACACTTGGACTGCAAAACAAGAGGAAAACTGGGAAATATACGTGCACAAACACACCGAGTGTAGTGGAAACCGAAATCGCCATTGAATCAAAGAGCGCGTGCATATATACGGGTTCCGTTGGTTCCGTTCCGTTTCTTGTCGCTTTTCTTGCACACACTTTACCACTTTACCTTTGCGTCTCTCGTTTCGTGCGTGCGTGAGTGTGTGTGTGCACGGAGTGTGGTGTGCGTGCGTGTGTGTTGTTTTTGTGTGTTCGTTTAACTAAAGCACAGGTAGAAGGAAAAGCAACGGAGAAAAGAAAACCATGGTCGAAATATGAATATGAAATTAAGTAAATACAAGGCGACAGCAGCAGAAAACATCCAGTAGCAACGAAAAACAACAACACACGTTAATAACTTAACTTTGTGCGTCTTTCGTCTGCGCCTCACATAGTATTATTTTTCTCTTGGATTTTCAACACAAAAACACCATGAGTGAGCGAGCGAGAGCGAAGATCGTGATCACCGTATCGTGAATGAATTTTTGTCAGTGTGTGCGAGGCGTGCTCTACGCACACACACACGTACGTAAACAACACAACCACACACGGCCAATCGATCACCTGTGTGTGTGTGCGGCATTTAATAATTAATTGTGTGCAAATAAATGTTCCAAAAGGAAATTGTTAAGCCAAACCAACGAAAAACGTAAATCAACAGTGCGAAAATTCGTCCTCGACTCAAAACAGACGGTTGAATAGCCAGTGCGTGTGTGCAGAATTCTTCTGGAGGCTTGGAGCGTCGTTTTACGGATACGAAACATCTATACTTCCCTCTTTGCCGAAAAAGGTGAGTTCAAATCAAGGGAAAATCGCTTTCCCATTGGCCAAGGCCATTCCGGGAAATCTGCGAGTGGTCTCGGCCCACGGCCCACGTTTCCTGTCTTCCGCACATTTTCACACGTCCTGCAATTGCAATTTTCCCGATTTCCCAACTCAGCACCTCCTGTATGTTCGACGATTCCCACGCCTCTTTTTCGGGGCAGGTATTCGCAGGTAGCCGCAGAGGAAAAACCCTCGGAAAACCCGATAAACTACAGAAAACCTCTGTTGGTGGGCCGAGAAACCCAGAAAAAATGAAAGAATTGAAATGTTTTCCCTGGCTGCTGAAACAGAGAAAATCGGGCGAAATTAGCCACCCGCTGATTCCAGAAAATTGCTCGAGTAATAGGAACATCTCACTGGGGGAGAAATAAATCATTGCTATTATCATCTGCAGTTGCAATTTGGCACAATTTGGATATGACTGTGCTCCCATTTGTCCGTCGATTATGTAATTTTCACTGCTGTGCCGGCGAATCAGGTTGATTTTCCATATAGAAAGGGGGGCTTTGGTGCAGATATACATATACATATGCCGACGATCTGGCGACCGCCGACAGTTGCCAGCAATTTCCGCCGCTTTTTGGCAACTGGAAATCGAGCACAAAAGTTCATCCCAGGGCTTAGAGAGCCGCAAAAGGCGTTGCCATATTCACCCCATCCCAAACGCATTTCCCAAAGTGGTTTATAGTTTTCCTACAGCTGTTGCGACTGCGATTTTAACGATTTTTACTGGTAATCCGGGGAGGAAGTGAAGTTGCTGGCGGTTCGACAAGTTGATACTACTTAGGGAACTGGTTGTAGGGCACTTCAAGCAAAAGGCAGGCAAATATTACAAAGCGTGATTTTGTTAGTTTCTCAAACCCCGTCCTTTCAATCCTTCGCGCTCTTACTTGGTTGACTCAAGTGCATAATACCCTCGTGTACCCTGTAATCAGTGGGCACCATAAAAAGAGTTTGAATTTCAAATAAAATCCACTCTCCGACACACACACACACACTCACACACACACAAGTCCACTGGGGAGCAGCTGCTGTTTGTCTCTTTGTGTGTTGGGTCTCAAATGACACTTGCCAGCGCTGCTGCTGCACATAATTCCGAGTTCTGGGGAATTTCCTAGTAGGAAGTGCAGGGGCCAGAGCGAAAACACCAGCAAGAGTCGCACTTGACGAGTGTCTTTCCATGCCATATATTGTGTCTATTGCCATCCCACTCTGGAAACGTAAATAGAGAGCCCCGATAAAGAGCGGTCTCTGGTCCCTAACTGCCCCCAGTTGAGTTGCCTATGACCCAACCAGAACTGAGTAGCTATAGGCTTACAATCGGAATTAAGTTTGACAAAGATTTAAACTCTTGTTAAGACTGTTTCTAATGTCACATGTGCTACGCGTAGGTGTCCCATCCTCTGGTATCTTGTTTTTCGCACTTGCCCCGTTGCCATTTCCTGGCTCGTACTCCAGTTACTGGCCGCAATTGACCAATTAAACAATTGCCTTTGATTAAATGTGCAAATTTGTCTAATGTTCTGCACTGCGCGTCTGTGCAAAGCGGATGTGCCCGCTTAAAGCTGCGCTCAAATTGCGCGCGTAATTTGTCACTGATCTCACTTTCTCAATTGGCGATCTCAGATTTCTGCGATTTCAGTGATTTCAGCGATTTCAACGATTCTGATCTCTGTCTGGCCAATTAGGCGTCATTATGCAGCAGGCAGGCTGGCAGGGAGGAACCGTTAGATGGAGCCATTGCAACAGTGGCCAGAATAATAGCAACGACTAGGAAATAATGGCCCATACCTTTGCCCATCTAATGCTTCTTGACCTACAAGCCGCAACAGGCCTCTCGCGTTTCCTGCCCGTTTTCATTTACTGTTAATTATTGTTTAGAAAAAGCAGCATTGGCCAATAAAAGCTTGCAAACAATTTCGAATTTCCAAATTGTTTGAAATGCAGCCCAGCTGGCAACAGAGAAAAAGAGGCAGCCAAATCAACCGAAAGCCAACCCGGCCATAACAGCAATCTTGCTCACACATTCATAATAGGCGAAACAGAGGCGGCCAAAAAAGTAGGCATGTTTCGAATAATATATTCGCATATTTTAGTTTATGTTTAATACGATCTTGATGAAATGTAGATTTTATAGGGGTAAATAAAAATTTAAAATCTTTTGATTCGGATTTGAAAAATTTAACATATCGGTACCTATTATATTTTTAAATAATAACAATATTTGTTACTCCCTTATTTTTCCGAGCCCTACTGTACGCATACACATAGGATCAACAAATAAAGTAATTATTTCCTTTCACATGGCGAGCTACCTCCAAAATCGGAAAGACATAAAGAAGAATATAAAAAGCGGAGAAGCCCCAAGTCCCAAAAATAAAATCCAACAAAATCCGCTGTCGGCGTCGATTCTTTTGTTGTTGTTTCTGCTGCAGCGGCCCCAACACGTGCAATTGGGAGCGAGCGAGAGGGTAAGAGTTGGAGCGAGACGAAGCCAATAGATAAGTAGTACAATTCGCCGAGGAGTGAGGAGTGCGGTGACAATTTTGCATCGATCTCCCACTCAACGGGCAAAAACGGAGCACGAAGTGAGTGACATGTGTGAGTAAGGCCCAAAGTGAATGAATGGCACAATCGGTGATTGATTCATGCAGAAATATCGTAGATGACTGAATTCGCCTTCGGCCCATTCTCACATCCGTTAGGTGGCCACTCCTTTTGTCCAAGTTTGGTCAACCAAGTTGGCTCGTTCTTTCGCCATTTAATTGATTCATCTACAACAGCAGATATCTGAAATCTGAATCGATCCCAAAACGACACCCAATTTCATTGCTCTGTGAATGAATACGGTTTTTTCTTTTATGTCACGTGTATGTGGGTGCGAGTACGCCATCGTCTAACGTTGTAATTTCGCGACTCTATGTCCGTCCTTGTCTGCTGCTAATAAATCAAGACCCATGCTAATTTTGCACGGCTTTAGATACCCTACAATGTCTTGTGAATCTCAACAATCGTACCAAATGGCTTTCAGTGCTTATTTGTATTTTGCATTATAACATTCAGCACAATCAACGCTATAAACCACATTAAAGGTCTTAAAAGTAATAGCCACAGTTATGTGGAAAACTTGATTGATATCTACTTTAAGTAAGCCAGCTCGAAACCTTTGATCGCGCACACTCGGTCAAATTCATATAGTATCGTCATTTGGAAACATCAGTCTTTGGAAACACGTCAGTCATATCAGTGGCGAGGGTAATCCCTATTCGATGCAGCGCTTTTGCCTCTTGTGCTCGCTAGTTTTTGCCATTTATGCAGCTACCGTGGGGCGCTTACGTCATGGGCCGGCTTGGTACATATTTGGCCATGTTTTACTGTTGTCAATTGGCTGCTATTTGTGGGCTAAATTTCTCGCTGGCGTCAACACAAAATATTGAAAGTAGGCAGTGTAGCGGCGCAGCAGCTCGGATTGAGTTGAGTCATTATCTTTTCTTTTCTCGAGTTGTGAAATTTGCTCCCGAATACCTCGGATGCGCAAGTACATACATATGTGCTGACTGCTCTACACATTTTCTCAATTAATAATTTCGAGCAAGCAGATGGAGGGAGAGATGGCCATACATACATGTATGTATAGCCCATATATCATTGCCAAGATCATCTATTGGCCTCTCTATAGCTGCGTCGCTATAGCGACACAATGTGTCTGAGCGAAATCCGTTTGGCATTTATTTACTTGTCTGTCTGGGCCAGTTTCATTGGAAAATTCACTTTTCGCTAAACAATTTCCATAATGCAATAAATTGTTACTTATTGCCCTGTTAATGGATCGCATCGATCTGATTTACAGTGGTATTCGGACAATTGTTTTTATTTGCTTACGCCAATGCAGTGCTCGGAATAAATCGAGCTACATTCATGAATGAAATAATGAATGGGAATGGTGTTATGAACTTAAGATCGAGTGCGGTCTGCTTTTTCGCCTTTTTGCGGTTGGTTTTGTGGTCTGTGACGTCAGGTGATAATGGAGTGATAATCAGCGAATATTTTGGAAGGGTTGTTACCTCATTAAATATTGTAGGCAAAATTGATTTATGGATTTATGATTCTTAGCACAATTAACGGTTCATAATGCTGTTCTTCAGAGAACTGGAAAATTTCCAGAACTTTGGAAACCTTACAAACCTTACGCATTCTATAAAATATTTATAAAATTCCCCCCTGAAGGCACTGAGTAGTCAATATTAACCTGCGAAATTAATTCACCGGAATAGATCCCACTCATCATATCGTTATCCAGAGCAAACAGCTGACTAACCATCCGATCGCAGAGGGAGCCCAACTACATGGACGCGGTTCTCGAGCGAATGCCTGTGGGTGGTGCAGCTTTTCATAGCCACCTACACTAACTCACTGCGCCAATATTTACACAACATTGATGGACATATACAGCGTGTTTACCTACTTTGTAGGTGCTTCGGTTTCGGTGCCCCTTGTTATGCGTACAAACATACCCCTACGTGTATGTGCCATAGATCGGGCTATTTACTTATGTATTATTCTGCCGCTATTTATAACTGGCGTACTAATTTATAATTTGTTTAATGATTCACTTAGCGAACTTTATGAGGTGTGGGAACTGGAGTTGTAAGCCCTATCGACGGGCACTGCAATCTATTGCTGCCATTGGCTTGTTGGCTCATTGACTTGTTGGCTTGTTGGCTTGTTGACCCAACTCGTTAGTCGCGATAAGGTTGTTTCCGAGAAGTCCATAAAGAATATTAGCTTTGATTTGTGTTTAGCATTGCCCCGATCAATCAGCGTTACCTGTTGTGGGGGCACATAACACAAACCATTTCCATCTATTTTGGCTCTTCATCCTCCGCGAGGTGTAAACAATTTCTGGCCGGGATCTTCGCCGCCTTATGTAAACAACTAATTTCAATGGGCTATACACAAATTAATTCGCAATTTGCTGATGAGCATCTCTGCCCGACTTGTGGAATTGTCTCGGCATTTTCGGGTAAAACGATAAAAAAGCAGAGGATAGTACAGCTTTAGGATTCCCAGACACTTTTCTTATCGATTACATCAAAATGCTCGTTCTTCTTCTCTGGGCCTTAAAACCAGTTCTCAGTTCTCAGTTCCCTCTTTGAAAAAGGTAAAGCCGAGTGAAAACCACAATAATAATTCCCATAATTATAACAATGAACCGCACAGATACAGAAATCCGACCAAAAAAGAGATATCCAAGTGTCGCCGTCCCCAAAACAACAACAAACAAAGCGGGCAAGAGGCAGAAAAAGAGTAAGAGGTGGAAGAGCCACAGAAGAATCACAGTGTGGTTGCTTTGAAATACAAACTTTTGTGGTTACAAGTTTTTTCTAGACCACAACAAAGTCTGTTTCTTCTGTCTTTCGCTCAATGGCAAAGCCAAAGAAGTTGTGGCTGCCAAAACAAAAACAGAAAACGGAAAAAATAACCAAGAAGAACCAGAGATGGATGGTATATGGATGGCTGGATGGTTGGATGGTTGGATGACTGGATGGCTGGATGGCGAAGGTGTGTTGTGTAGGAAATGATACGGATACCAGGCGAAATAAACTCGGAAGAAGTCTTCAGCACAACGAAAATAAAAGCTGGAAACAGTGGCGTAGGCAGTGGGCATTTTCAGGGGTAAAATAAACAAAATGCCCTGTGTTTTTCAAATAAACGTAGCTATTAAGTTCTATATCGAGGTTTAGGAACACCCCCCGATCGAAATGTACACAAGGCACTGTTCGCGCGAAGACAGTTTCAAAGTTTTCTCAGTTTTGTCATGGTTGTTATTACTCTTCGTTCCCCTTTTTTGTCGGTTTGCGGTGGTAAAACTTTAACAACTTCTTAAGAGTTGGGGAGGGGCCCCCAAAATCAAGTTCCAGCCGAGATAAGCGAACAGAACTCGCCTCCAATCATATAAATACGACAATGACGGGGCACAAACGACATTTAAATGTGCCCAAAGTTAGTTGGAAAATGGTTTTAGGCTGGGAAATGTGCCGTTAGTACAGTTTAAGTTCAATTAAAAGCGTCGTCGCCATTTTGCTGCCTCAACTTCAATTTCAATTATGCACCACGGGCGAAACAGTCGCGGCAGTCAGTCAGTTGCGCTCCAGAAAGGCCCGTAAAAATGTGTCATGGCTGGCAGTTGAACTAAATTACCGCCAAGCGAAGCTAACTCGTCTCTTAGTTTTGTTCTACTCGCTTGTGCACTGCGAATAATCTCGAGCGATTTTTAAGGTAATAAAACGATATTGCAAGCAAAGATGAGATCTTAGGTGGCCATATAAGGTGTTTAATCTGCAAAGGCCAGCCTAACTAAATCCATATTTTTAAATAACTTTCAGTGTTATCTTAGAATGTCTCTATTCTTGCACATTCTTTTTTTTTCTGTGCACTCAATCACTCGACGTGTCGCACCACCTGATGATGAGTGGCTCGGCCGTAATTTGTTGGCTTCCTGCTGCCGCCTGCAACAAGCCGCTGCACATGCACCGCTTGGCTACACTCCGCTCCAGTGCCCCTTCCCCTTCCCCTTACCCTTCGCCGGAACCCAGTTCCTCCCTTTTTTCCACGCCCCATCGTCTGGGTTCAATGCGCCACATCACTCGGAGCCACATCAACCATTATCCTGCTCCGCCTCACACACGAGCCAAGCATTGATAAGCCAAATCCATCGTTTTTGGCGAATTAAGGTGCCACCCGGTGGCAGACACCGCCCGAGGCACCTGTCATTAGCTCCACTAATTACCGCCGACCCACTCCGTCGCTTGACCAAAGTTGAACGCCTCGAACGCCTTGAACGCCTCGAACGTCTTGAACGCACGTGCCCCTGCAGATTTCCCACTACACAAGTATGTATAATATATACTTATAGTGGTTGTATATGGATTACGGGCGGGTTGCGAAAATGGAGTTTTGTTTTATTTGATTTTGCCCGGTTTATTTTGCTTCGCTTCCCTTCCCCCTTCCCCTCCCGTCCGACCAGCCACCGCTCTTTTGTAATCCGCACGTAAACCGTTTTACTTTTCCCAGACTTTTATGCGAATTTCATAGTCGCTTTGTTGTTGCTGCTTTTACTTAATGCTTCGCACACGTCAACCTAAAAAACTGAAAACGACGAAGAAAAGCTGAGTTACAGCAACGCCAAAAGCGCGGAAAAAGGTCACACACCTCGTTTTCGGCGGCACAGTGGTGATGCCGAATATGAATTTCTGCTCATAATAATTATTTGAATAGAACTTCCTATGATATTTGCCAGATATATCAACGCACTTATTAACATTTAAGCGATTAATTGATAAATACCAAAGGTATTGCAGCATAAATCAGGGTGAAATCGCCTTTGGCTTTTTGTTTTTAACTCGTTTCCCCCCCGAGTTGTTTTGATTTTCGCTCAGCCGGGGAAGAGGATGAACCCGTCCAAAGTCTCAAGTCCAGGGTCCAGAGTCCAGAACCAGAACCAGGACAAGGACCAGGAGCAGGACATCATGCGCAGGTGCGCCGCTCCCTGTCGGAATCGCATTGCGTTTAACCCTCTGCGTGCGGCCCGCTTCAATTTCAATTTTGTAAATTGAGTTTACATTTCGATTTATTGACACGAACCGACTTCGATTGCGACTTCTTTGTGCTGCTCCCTGATCCTTGGGCTCGGCTCTCCTCCGGCCCATTCCCTGCACTTTGACTGACATTTATTACCATTTGTGTGCCGGCTTCGGTTTCCTGGCGCTTTTGCGATTTATGCAATCGATGGAAGGAACTTTCATTGCGTAGGGAAAATGGCGACTGAAAAGTTAAGGGAGGTTTTATGTTAAGGAGGATTGAATGCGACTTTTGTAAGCATGAATTGAAAATCTTCAAAATTGTATATTCAATAGTGTGTTTCCCTGTTTTCCCTTCAGCAGCTGCCTTCTTTTCCCCTTAGTCTTGCTCATTTTAAAAAGATGCCTCTTATTATTTTACGGGCGCTATTTCCTGGTAAATCCCTGCATTATCCATTATTTTTTGAGCCAAGCTTAGGCTGCAATTTGAGCAATTCCATTTAAAATCGGAATCCGTCCAGAAATGTGAAATGTCATGCCATTTGAATGTGAAGTCAGGCAACGTGGCATGCAGCGAACGTGTTGCAAACAAAAACAGAAACCGAAATGCACATGCAAACACACAAGACCCTGCCTTTCGGATCGCTCTCATCTCTCGACCACGCATCCTAGTGAAAATTTTCCACTTGAGTTTTCTTGCTTTTCCTATGTCTTCAATTCTTCTTGTGTTTCTGCCCATTCATGCATGCCAAAGACTTCTTCCGTTTTGCCCAAAGGGAAAATAGGAGCGACATGTGTTTGAGATGGAGTGCACTTTTCCTGGTTCCCGGTGGTTGGGAAACTCATGGAGTGAGGGCGAGGATTTCTCTTAAGCATAATCTCAATTTCCATTTTTCACCTGCCTAAACGGGCCCGCATCCACTTAGCCATCTTTCCCTTGATTTTCCACCGATTTTCCTGTTGCCTGCTGCTGCCGCTTATCAGCAGCAATTTGTCTACTATCTGCTGGTCTGGTCTGGGCCAATTTTGCTGCCTTCTTTTTTTCGGCATTTTTCGTGTCTTTCACCGTGATAAATGTGCCGCCGAGCTGGTAAATCCGCTCAAGCCTGATTAAGTGAATTATTATGCCAGGCTCTCTGTTTCGATCGCCGTTCTCCGGGGTTCTACGCATTCGTCATGCATGTGTAGATACACAAGAAGCAGCCACCACCGTCGACGCATCATCATCATCAACATCATCATCATTGTGGGCACAGTCACTATTGTAGTCGGAAAAGTCGGAGCGCAGCCATCAAATATTGTTTATGTTTCCAACAAATAGTGCCCGCTCTTTCTAATCAGCCGAGCGAACGCTTGTTGCATTTGTACCTGCTTGACCTGTATGGTGTATCTGTATCTGCATCTGCATCTGTATCTGCATCTGCCGCCCCTCCTTGTGCAGTGTATCTGCTGCTCTTGATCCATTTCCATTTCTATGCATTTTGTGCGTGCTGCTCATTACACGATGCTTGCCCCCTTTGCCTTTTGAGTACGGTGAAGCTTCAAAAACGAAATCTGTTTGGTAAAAGTTTTAAGAAGATCATTCTCAGCAAGATCTCAGGTACTATTTCCGAATTTCGGTTTCGTTTTTTTGGCTTTTGATTTTGGGCCAAACTGGAAGTGAGTTCCTTTGAGGGTTTATGTTTTTCGGAGCCCACTGTACCTTTCGGCGTTTACTGCACTTTCGAGCTGCTGCTTCATTGAGCTTTGGTTGGATGCAGTCACGTCAGCAACTGCGGCGGCATAAACATTAAGCATCTCGTGGATGCGAGGGGTTCAAATTAATATAACGTTCTGATTCCCTGGAAATGTGAGTACGCGCTGGCAATTGACTGCGATGATGTGGGATAGATTATGGACTTCAATTTAATTGCGAAATTATGCCGTGATGAACATTGCATAATTATGCAGCTGACCGCGGGCCAGTGTAATTCGCAGTTAAGTCAGTTAATTGAGGAAATTTAATCACACATGGGAAGTGCGTTCCTAACTAAAAATAGACCAGCGATTAAGGTAGTTATGTAATGCCTGTAAGATCCGTAAGATCCAGACATCCGTTGCCCGTAAATTGCGAGATTCATGGAAATTCTATCGAAATTTTCACTCTAAACAAATGTCATGGGATATCAACAAACCATAGCCAGCAAAAAATATTGTTATAGTTGAAACTCTCATCATCAATGGGTGAAATTTATGGCCTCCGCGCAGGGAGAGCAACTAAAGTAAACAATCAATGGCCCAAGTTATGGTGTAATTGGCCAAGTAACTCCCACAAGTTTATGGAGGCGCATAAATATTATTTTTTGGGCATCTGCCGGCACATTAAGGCAATTTTCATGCCCCAACCGAGTTGGTATTGTGGCATGCAGGCACGTCAACTTCTCATTAAGATAAGCGCTTTTGGCTTTCTGGCTTCCTGGCTTCCTGGGCTTTCAGACTGCTCCTGACTTGGGCCACCTTCGCCTGAAGGATCTGCTTAAGGTGGGGGGGCGAAATCAAAGTGTCCCGCCAATTCTCGCATGCAATGCCATGAATTGCATATGCATGGAGTCCTGCAGGGCACCTCCTTAGCCCTGGCACACGCCAGCTGTCCGGGAACCGAAGCAACTGCCAAGGAGCCCGGCTTCTGGCCCCCTGCTGCCTTTTTGGTAATAAATTCCCGACATGCAAAGGCGATTGCAATAAAATAGCAGCGGCTGCAATGGAACCCATTTGCCATTCCCGACTTACCCTAGATTCCTCAACTGCCACTGCCGCATTTTATTTGGCAACTTTCCAGCCGCATTTTTATGTGCTAATTTACTAGAACGACTTGCTGAATAACCGTTGTAGCTGCTGTCGGCCAACTTTCGGGCTGGCCAACTCCTACAAACCGACGCCTCGGGCACAAACAATTAAAACGACGACGCCGACGACGCCGACGACGCTGACGACGCTGGCCGATAAACAAGCCAAGATAAGTCAACGCCGCCTCGACGACCACACAGGTCCGAGATGCAAGTGGCAAGTCCCTGTGGCCAGTTACCTCTTACCAAGTGTGCAGCATATGCCACACATTTCGTATTTTTTCACGTTTCGGTGTGCTACCAATAAATTTCCGAAATACCTTCTTGCCTTACCTGGCGAGAGCAATTTTTTCATTAGCGCGTTCAGCCTGGCGGAGCTGAGCTCTGTCCAGCGGGGTAGCTCATTTCTAAGTAGTCATCAAGGAAAAAATTAAGTGAGGGGAGGATCCTGCTAAGGGCGAGTACTCGAAACAATTGCAGCAATTGGAGAATTTCAACAACTTTTTAGGGAACCGCCTGGCGAATCTAGAGGGTCGGCCACTTGAGGCGATTGTGAGTTTATCTGACAGGAATGGTGCAGTTATTTATGTGGCTCCTTAAGGAAACAATTGGGAGTGTGCCATTTCAGGGTGTATATTTGGGAAAATTAAGGGAATAGGTTATCTAGCACTGTCACTATATAAAGTGTTGTTTAAAGTTGTGTTTATCTGAATAACATTGCCAGAGCTCGAACGCCTTTCTCCTTGCATAACCTCTGGTTTTACGAAAGGAATTCCGCCTCTATTGACTTTCGTATCCACCAGATCGCTTGGCCAGCTCGTTTGCCTGGGACCAAGTGCCCAGTGCCCAGTGCCAAGAGTAGAAGACGAGGAATTCCTATGTGCAACGATCGCCAAGCTGTTGTTATTGCTGGCCTTTTAGAATTGCATTTTTATTGTCTGCCACTTTGTTGTTACCAATGTTGGCGGTTGGCGAGTGGCCTGGACGCCTTCCATTTCTTGATCTTGTTCCTCCGGTGCGGTGCTGTTGCTGTTGCTGTTTTTGTATAAATAAACCATATGGTTAAAAGCGTAGCAGAATAATTCTACGAGCTGCCTGCCTTTTTCTTACTTGGCTGCCCATCGTCAACGCTTCTTGTCTCTCCTGTTCTGGGTTTTTTTTGTGGAACTCGGCCTGGTGGTGGCTATACCTTCCTCTAACTGTGTTGGCCGCCGGGATGATGGAGTTCTGCTTGAGTGCGTTTGTAAATGTTTTATCAAAATGTCTTGTGCCGTTCGCCCTCTCTCTCTCTCTCTCACTCTCCCTCTGGCTTTGTGTTACATTTATACGAACCTCGCATCGCACGATCATTAACCGCAAAACATTATTGTGGCATGTTAGCTCGCTGGTTCTTCCTCTGCGCTGCTCCTTCGTACACACAGAAAAATAAATCACCGGTCCGTCCGTGTCATTTTAAAAAAGATTTGTGAAGTGTGTAAGGGTCACGATTCATCCAACTACAGATTTAGCTCTGAGGAAAACTGTACATAAGTAGACTCTGGTTTCTCTCCGTGTTTATGTCCCACCTTGGCTCACCTTTCCTTTCCATTTCCCCTCCTGATTGTGTTGTTTGTTCAGCTTGGCTTGGCGATTCTCGGAACTGGGGCCGCAAAATATGTTGCACCATGCCAAACGCTGAAATTGCAGGGCCTAAATCGCCTTGGTCGCCCAAATCTCTTGCCCCCATTTCACGTAAATCTTGTGGTGACCCCTCCAGTGGCGCCAACTGGGAGGTGGCTGTGTCACCAGTATATATAGACGGCTATATAGATGTTGTTGCCAAGTCGACGATTTCCCAGACAGCCAGCAGACACAAAAAAGGGCAGCATCAATGAAAGCGACGCCGGCAAAAGCGCGCACACAGCTATTGATAGCTGTTCGGATACAGATACATCCATAGATACGTACACACATAGCTATAGAGATGCATAGATATATCCGTGTGCTGTCGGCTCCCTCTGATTTCCCATTTTGTTGTTTTTCTCCAAGCGCTCTCTCAATTCGATCGATTTCATGCGCTGCGACATGCCGTAAATCACACGCCACACCGACCGCCTGCAGATACAAATACTATGTATCTGAGGGCCCTCTTCCATCCGACTTCAAAGTTTTTCGCTTCGTTTCAATTCGATTTCAGGGCGCTTTATTTACGCACTGCAAATCAAAGACGGGCCAGCTAATTACTGAATTAAAAGCCCATTAAACGCGTCCATAAACTTGAAGTTTCTTTCAGAGCTGTGAAAATGCATCTTAATTGTTCGAAATCATGAAAATCATTTGGCAGAAAGTGTGTAGAATAGGATTAAAAAGCCGATAGGTGTGGGAAAAACTCAAGTAATCAAGCACTAAAACGAAAAATCGAATTCATTTGGTAATGGAATTATTTGAAACAACTTAAAGTGGCTAATAACACGCTTCGTATCGATTAAATGGACTGCTCTCTTAGAGACTTAATGGCTTTCATTCTGCCCACTTGCAATTGCAACCTGCAGACGCCCGTCCTATCTCTCAGATGGACCCACTTAAGCCTGGCGCATTCCAGGAACTATATCGTTTAACGAACGACGGCTGGAAAGAGTATCATTAAATGCGAGCATCCAACCAGGCCATTTAATCACGGGCCCCGAAGACCCGGCTTCGCTGGGATATGTTTCAATAAATTCCAGCAAATCAAAACACACAAAACATATTCCGCTCTCGAGGGAGAATCGCGGGGCAGTCGGGTTAAGAATGGGGATCCCAAGAACCGAGAGCTGGGCGCACGCGTAATGGATAATGAATGCGCGAATGCCTCGCGGCGGCATCCACATAAGTCACTGCAGCCTCGACTCTGCTCCTGCTGGTCAGCAAGCCGATCCGATCCGATCCGACTCTTACTCTGATTCTGATTCTGATTCTTATTCCGAGTCTGCTGCTGGATGGATGGCAGCCTTGCCCTTAGCACAAGGGAGCTTTACGAGCCAGAGTAAAAAGTACTACAACGTCCGAAGCAGGAGACGTTATGCTTTATAAAGCAAAAACTGAGAGGAGGCATTACATGAATGGAATGGAATCAGGTCCGAAGAGATGATCCCTATGTTGGCTCATGCTTATTTGGAGATCATATGGGACATGTTATGATACAATAATACCAAAAGCCATTTTCTGGTTTGCATATTACAAGTATATGATGGAGAGCAAAGATAGTTGGAGAACCCTGTTAGTTCCAGTAGCCAGCATTGAACTACACTGCAATCCCTGCCTGCTGCCTGTTGCCTTGCCTGTTCCATTACAAATCTCTCGTTAATTTGTGCATACCTTTTTTTTGTTTTGGGGGCAGGGCAAGGATGGAATGAATAAGAGCCGGAGCAGCAACAGCCGCCGAGCATTGGAAAAACATCTGCTGTTTCCACTGCCAGTTGATGAACTCGATTCCACTCGCACAGCTTGCCCTCTCACTCGCTCCCGCTTGAGCCGAGCATGGCTTCTCTCGTTCGCGCGTCTGTTGCGCAGGCGCACAAGTACACGGCACTACACCCATACAGCAGAGGTCACACTATTAGGAGCGACCGTGACAAGTTGGGAAATATATACAATTTTCAAGAGATCGGTTCTTGATAATGGTGTATTATAGTTTATAAGCTAAGAGCTCAATAACTTGGACTTATGCCATTAACTTAAGGAGTAGTATTCGGAGTATCGAACACGGCAACGGGTGATCTTCCCCAAGACTGATGAACTGATTGATTTCGGGTTAGTTATTGTAAGGAGAGGAAAGTCTAGAACGCACAATTGTACCGAACATGCTGTAGGTACCCACTGCGGTTCACAAAACGGCTGGTACTTCCACTGAGGCCCTCCGCCTCCTTGGAGGCCCCTTCTGCTCCGCTCGATCGCCTCCCTTCCCCTCGGCCGTCTTCGTCTTCAATGCTTTTCCATTTATAATTCTCATGCCTCGCTGCAATGCATTTTCACCCCTCCGCAGCCAGCTCGCCAGTTCGACTGCTCTCGTTCTGTGTCTTTTTTAATTTGGTTCACAAAATACCTCGCGTTGTTGTTGAAATTCTTTGGCAATCCACCGCTCTCGCTCCCTCTCGCTCTGCGCCTGGCCGCCCGGCCGTCCCTTTCGCACCCGGCTTTGTCTGGCAGTCGCTCGATTTTTGACAGGTGGTGGAGTTTTGTATTCAATTTCTTCGGGCCTCCGTCTTGGAGCGACTTTTGCTCTTGGGTTCGGTCTGGGTTCGGGTTTGGGCTTGGGTTTGGGTTTGGGTTTGAATTTGAGTTCGAGTCTGGGTCTGGCTGGGTTCGTTTTAGTTTTTGGTTTTTTTCGGACTGTATTTTTGCCTATTCATAAAAATGGGAATAAGTTCAGACGGCAGCAGGAGCAAAGGAGCAGACAAAAGATTGCCAGACATATGGAGAGCTGGCTGTAAGGATGCTGGGATGGGGATGATGAAGATAATGATGATGATGATGCCTAAGTTCAATGCACCTCATGAAATTAGTTTTCGATTTGGCACTAATTGGATTCTTCTCCTTGGCTCTTCTCTTCCAGGATGCGGCTGTAGAAGAGGACTCTCAACCAGGAGGCACACGAGATCGAAGGAACCCACACAGGAGTCATGTCGCAGCAAAAGTTCTCGCCGCATCCAGCGCTGGCGGTGGAGCAGCTGCATCAGGCGGAGCAGGAGGAGCACAACACCAGTAGTAATCATCACCAGCAGCGATCGACGACACAGAGCCGCCGGCATCCCAAGGCCGCGCCCAAGAAGTTCACGCTGAGCAGAAGCTGCGCCGGCGGAGGATCGGGAACCATGAGCGGAGTCCATCAGCAAGTCACGCCCAGTCCTTCAAGCCCCGCCATCAGTCCGGAGTCCAGGAAAACCCTGCCCGTGCGAACGAACTACGCGGCGGTGGACGACGACGATGACATCGAGTGCGACGATGTGGACGAGGTGAACTTTGGCCAGCAGGAGAAGGAGAAGGAGACGGAGCGGGAGACCCGGCAACCAACCAAAGACTGTGGCACCGATGAGACGGATCATGTGCAGCAGCGCCACAAAAACACATCGACGACCTCGGCGACGGCGGCGAGCAGGCACCACCATCAAGACGGAGGAGGAGGTGACCAGAGCGATCTGAGCAGCGTGATCAGCTCGCCGTCGGTCAGCACAGTGTCCTCGCCCCTCTCCACGCCCACCAGGCTGCCACAGGCGCTGCAGCAGCAGCTACACTGCTGCCAGAAGTCCACTGGCATGGAGTCCCGGGCGAGAACATCTCCGCAACAGATCCAGCATCCGCACAGACAGCACCACCAGCAGCAGCACCATCACCACCACCACCATCACCACCTCACGGCAGCGGGTTGTGCGGGCGGCGGAGGAGGTGGCTCTGGCGGATCGGGATCCTGCAAGGCGAAGAAGCTCGATCCCCGACTGAATCCCTCGCCCTATCGCCAGCTATTGCCCATCGCCCTGTGCCTGCTCTCCTTCGCGACAGTATTCGCCACATTAATAGTTTACATGGACACGACAGGTGAGTCCTCTTCTATATCCTCTATATCCCTATCCTGTCCAGTGTTTACTTATTAAAATTTGATATCTCTGGCATATGTCATCTGTTTTTTGTGCCCGAAACACAAACACAATTTTTTCCACCGGATGTAGGCTGTGTTTGCCTTAGCTGCAGATCCGTTCCCTTTCTTTCCTTCTTTCCTTCGTTTTTTTTTGCATTTCGCTCCTGAAAGGTTGTCCTTTCCCGGTAATGGGCACACTTTCGAGATTAGTTTACGCGTCATCTAAACTGGCCAGTAGCGCAGTGGCGCATCTTTTTTCATAGATCGCTGGCTCCTTCCCCCGGAGTTCATATATGTACAAGGTCTGCATTTTTTCGTTTGCCAATATCTTTTTGGCGTGGGCGTGTTTGCTGCGTTGGCTGGCGCAGTGGCGCTTCCTGTCAGCAATCGCTTGGCAACAGGCAACATCGCAGCTGTCGCTGCTGTTTCTGTTTGTGTTGCGTTGCGTTGCGTTGTGCTGTGCTGTGTTGTCATTGCCCCAAAACGTTGCCATCGATGAGGCAGCCCAGACACGTGCTGGCAGCACCGATAGCTCCACCGTTTCAAAGGCAGCCGCTCCAACGTCGGAGGAATATCTAATAGTCTTGTGTGGAAGCAATACGGAGCCATTGTGGCTGGTTGACTAACTAGAAGAGTTTAAGTAGCTGTTTAGCAACAAGAGGAGAATTATGGCGGGCTCTTCCTTAGAATTATAATGAAATTCGTTATGAAAACCCTGCAAGTTACGCCTAAAACTGAAAAGAGAGTATTCGTAACGAATAAATCGCCACCCAAACGAAGTAATCAAGTAAAAACGCTAATCTTATCAAGTTTCTTGGAAGTTGGCTACGTCTAACCGTATGGAAATGCACATTCCTCGGGTATTAATCAACTTTTTTGAAGAATTCGATGGTGTTGCAAATAAATAGCTACGATAAGACAGCAGTTGATTGCAAGAAGCACAGGGTTGTGAGCTCCATCGCTTCCACAAAGCCTTCCCTTGAATGATCCGCATCGTAAACATTGTGACCTATCTAGATCCGGAGATGACGCATCCTCAACTAGCTTAGTTAGCTTGGCCATCCATCCATCCATCTATCTGCATTACAGTCCGGACAGCAGTCAGCAGTCGGATGGGGCAATTTCTTTTAATTCGCTGAAATATTTTGTTGTCGCCGAGACCGAATTACAGCCCATCGAATGTCGCGATCTCGTCTGTAGACTAGTACGAAAGTGCAGAATAAATTTGCTTAATTTGGGCTGCCATTTGGGTTGCCAGCGACTGGCGCTCAATGAAAGCGGAAAGCATTTTACAAGCGAAATTGTTTTGCATATGATGCGAGCTTGCCGGCGATGGATCGCCAGCTCTGGCGCCGGAGTGTTATTGAGTGATTCATGTGGTCCGCGAGTGACTAAGGGCTACTAAGTGTAAACACCCAGACCAGACCCAAAAATCAATGTCAGTCCATTGTTGTTGCAGCTGGGGAAGTGCACATCCACACTTCTTTCGAGGCATTTTAAAATTCCACTCGGGTGCTGGCAATTTTCGCTTTGACGTTGACGTTCGACGTTCGATGTTCGACGTTCTGGCTCCTCGATTCGCTTCCTTTGGGCCAAAGACTTCTTCCGTAGCGCCAACTTCTTGCCATCTTCCGCTTATTCGGTTTAAGGTGCACATGTTATGCAAATTCTTCGGGAATTTAGTCATTTCCAGCTGATCGCTAATGGAAGTGGAATAACCAAAGTTCCCGGGATTAGTCATTTTTGCTTGCCAGCTTTAATCGCTGATGGATACGGCAGATTTAAATAAATACACTTTTTTTGATGAGTTGCCAGAAATTGGTGAATCTTTAAATGATACTGCATGCTTAATAAATGTGAAAATTATTATGGATTCCATGGCTTGACTTGTTTACTTTTTCCCTTGTGGTTTATGGCCCATAAAAACTGTATAAATCGAAACGATGATTGCAGCTGATTTTTTGCTATAAATTTGTAGTTTCATGCACTCAGTTAAGTGCTCAAGGGGTTATAATTCAACAACTTATTGACTGCAATATCCGACTCTTTTGTTTTTCGTCGCCACGTCGACTAGACTGAATGGGCCTCTCTGGGTCTCTTCTCTTATTTGATTGGATGCCACTGGGTTCGACGGGGACGAAGGTCCGTCCGATATCTCCAAGTTTCCACTTGGGCGTGTCACTTGTCGACTGACATCGCTGCTGGACAGACCCATTTTTATGGCTCATTGATGGCTCTATTAGGTTTATACGAGCGAACGGATTCATAAACAGAAATAAACATAAATTAGGCATTCCATTCTGCTCTGTTCGGGAAACTTCTTTTTATTCCCCTTACAAAACCGGAGTGGTTATAAATTGAACACGTTCCGTGCGGAGCCACAAAGGTAAAGGTTGAGTTTGGAAAAGTGGAAGCTTTGTGCCGCTCGAATCGAAATTTCCTCAAATCATGCACTTGACAGACCAAAGCAAACCGAAATGCGCTTATTAAAGTGACAAATTTGGAATTTTGGAATGGAATGCGTTCGCCCCACTCACCCCTCACCCCTCACCACGAAATTCCCGAGCTGGTAAACCTCTGACCATGACTTTCCAGAACCAAGCCACCAAGCTACCAAATACCAAGCTACCAAATACCAAATGCCAACTCTCACAATCATTTTTTCTGCTTGCCTACGCTCTTCTTGTTACAAATTCAGCCTCGGCCGCATTTCATTTCCACTTCTTCAGTTCGGTTCTTCCGTACTTCCCATGACCACAATATAATGGTGGCCCATCCAATCCCTAGACTCGTTGTAGCAGTCACGTTCCCGTCTTGATTGTTGCAATGACCGAAGCACTTCTCGCTTTTCTCTGGGGAGAGATTCGGAAATGGAAATTGCATTTGAAGTTTGGCGGCGTTTCCAAATCGGCGTATGGTGATCCTTCCCTGGGAAACCATGGTTTGGAAAAGGCAATCAAACCTTCTCGAGAAAAGAATGTAAAGGAAACTATTTCTAACTATAATTAGCAGGGCATGGAAGCTAGATTGTTTATCCACTCGGAAAGTTGATCAATAAAGACAAGCCATTAGATATATGGTAAATGAAACACTTGCAATCATCATTGCTATTATTTGAAAGTTATGTTAATTAGGGGTTTAAATGATGACGAACTATTAATTACTGCCATATTTATAGAGAGAGGTTAGCGAACTGCCATTTCTCTGCTGGCTATGCCATTCGAATGTTTTACGATACTTTGCCACTTGCCGAATCGGTTTTAATAGCTGTTTCGATTTCAGAACTGGTTCCACCAAATTATAAGGGTACAAGCAACTTGTTACCATTTCTATTCACTGCCAAGCACATGGCTAAGTCCAATAATGTCTGCGTTCCTCCAATATCCGGCACCCAATTCCATTTGCTTCATCCGCGGATTGCATTGACTTGCGCCATAATCCGAACATAGCCTACTTATCGACGCCGTGTGATTACTCAGCCATCGATTAGCTGGCTTTCACTGTGTCGCTCGCTTTCGACTGATTGGCAACTGGTGACTACTGACTACTGACTACTGAAGCCATCTTCACACGCCATGCCGCGCCTCCGCGTCGTTGCCGCACTTCACCTGCTGTTGACATGGCTCGTGACTCCCAAAGGGGCGCAAAGGGGCGGGGCACAAAGGGGGAGTGCGCAGGTGGCCAGGTGCAGTGTCATTAGCCTCACCTTTGATAGCAGTCGGTAGCCGAAAAAGAGAGGACGACCCTAACAAGCACCTCAAAGCGTATTAGCCCATTTGTGGAACTATGTTTATGGCTCGATAGCGAGGAAGTAGAATTGTCAATTGGGTAATAGCTCATTGTGCCATTGCAATACCATCATACCCACACCACTTTTTTCTTACCGTGTATTCCGAGCGTTTAATAACACGCTCCCAAAGGTCGGAGCATTAATCATGTTAGGAAGGCATTATCTTCACACTTGCGGTGATTACACGATGTCGTCGTCACTGTCGTCTGGCCTTGGCTGGTGACAATTTGCAAATTGCAACTTTAATTGAAATTTACAACTTGAACTCCATTGCACACACACACACACAACCACACCAACCACTAATGACTTAATTCCAGTTAGGCACGCAGCGGGTTTGTAGGGTGGGTGCAGGAAAGAAGGGGTCTCGACAAATCCCCTATTAGTCTGGCTGCTCCTAACCAGTCTTAAGTGCCTTGCAGACTATTAATCCTACAGACTTTGATGCCACATCTGAAATAAAAACAGATTTCGCTGCTAACCTGGATGATTTACCCTTTTAATACATCGTATTAAAGATGATAGTCTAGTCAGCGACCATTCATAGCAAAAATCAACTGATAACCTTCCACCATCAACTAGATATCTGCCCTGGTTTCTGCGAGTGTACTAGCAACCTCCCCTGCTAGCCACCGGATGTCATTCTGGGCCCTCCTCCCACCATCTTAGTGATTCATAATTTTCGTGTGCAGTTGCCAACATTGTTGCATGGCCCCCAGCCCGGGAAAATCCACCCCCGCAGAGGCGTCGATGGACTGCGTCGTCTGGACTGCGTGGCATGGTCTGCGGCTCGTCGCCGTGCTGCAAGTGGCACGGCGGAGAGGATCAGCTGCGTCAGAAGCGCAGCGAGTGCTCAATTTGAAAAGCAAAGCTCAAATGGCATTATCACAGCATGCGCCACGGCGACTCACGATGACTATACGAACCACTTCTTATGTGGCACTTACTCCTCCTCCTCCTCCTCCTGCCTGCATTCCATAGAGCCACCACCCGCATGTGGGTCTCGGGTTTTGCAACCCTCCTTGTGGCTTGCGATTGCGACGTTTCTTAGGCGTCGTGTGGGTTCTGCTTGGGAAAGTGCCCACTGCGATAAGGTTAATAAGGAAAACAACAGCAGCGGGGGCTGAACAACTGGCCTCGTGGCTGCTTTATCGGGATTTGGCCGAGAGATACTTCAATCAGGGTTGATTAATGGCTAAAGGGAACGTTTAGCGCATTAAAACGGGGTCATTTGCTATGCCAAAAGGTTGCTCGACACGTCTCAATGGGGTCATATATCATATCGAATGCCACGCGGCCATATATCAGCCTGAACTGCTAGTCAACACCTATTTGGCAATGTTTAATAAAATACGTGTATTTCATTTCATTTGAGTTTGCTGTGTGCTAGCTCTGGTGCTTCTATAGCGCACTTTTCCTTTGTTTTTCCACCCACTTAATGCATTTCACACCTGATCACGTGATGTACCAGTTTGCCCTGCATTGGCCTTTTCCATTTCGCCACTGTTAAATGCGCTTTGCAGGCGGTGATTAAGATCCGACCCACATAGATTAGGCCCACTTGGACCTATTTGCTAAATAAATCAGCGCTTGCGTTGCCTGTTCTGTTACCACATGCAAGACGTGTTCATGGGAACCTTTCACGCGCAGAGAACATGGAACAGGCCATTTTGAATAGCGGCCAACGAGCAATTACAAGCCAGAACCAGAATGCCAGAACCAGAAATCGGTGCACAAATCAATAGCTCAGCCCAACCGAGCCATGATACTAGGCAATGGCAATAGGACATGCGGATCCCAGGGCTGATGGCGGGCACGCCATTCCAGATCCCGGATTCGGGCCGTGGATATATTACACAACAAGGGTAACGTTGCCCGACGACAGCCGCGTCGCCCCCCGTCCCCCCCCCCCCCCCCCCCCCCCCCCCTTCCAAAAAAAAAAAACAAACTACAACGATGAAGTTTTCGGTCCTCCATGGACATACACTATAAACAAAGTTGTAGGCGTTCATCTACACTGCAAAGCGGAATAGTAATGAGCAAATACCCCATGCTTAAACTTTAGCCAACAGCGTAAACTGCTTGCTCTCCAAATTATCAACGAGTTATTAACTATAAAATAGTATGTTCCTCCGATGAGTGTACTATATGGCTTTGTAGTAAACTTTTACCCGCAATTGAAAATGCACAAAACAGAAAAGTTGTGGGTTTCACCTGGGCCTTTCTCCCTGCCTTTATTCGCCTTCCCCGGCCGCCTTTGTTGAATTATTGAATAGGGCGTGCACTACTGGCAGCGCAAGTAGTCCGTCTTGCACTACCCCTGAATCCGAATGAGTTGAGTGGCCCTGTGGCCATGTGGCTCTGTGTGTGAACCCCTGAATAATCTGAATAAGCCGCCGCCTGAGGACGGCCAGGGAACTTCAAGTTTGCCGCCGCTTAACCGCAATTAAACGTTGCTCCTCGGCCTGGCGACGGACTCCCAGACGGAGTCCTGGACTGCTTTTGGGTAATGTTGTCCCATCCGCCGCCATTGAATATAATTTTCGGTACCACCGTCATTTGCCCCGTCATTTGTCTTGCCCTTGCCACCGCCACCGCCACCCTTGTGCAAATTAGAAATGTCAGCTTTTGACACCGAAATTGCTGCGCCCGAGGGCAGATTTCATACCATTCTTTCGGTCGCTTTAATTTGCGGCCCTTATATGTACATCGGATTTACATGTGTTCGCATTTAACGGTTCCAGCGGTTCCAGCGGCTCCAGTTTATTGCACATCTGTCGGATGGATAGGAGGATCATTATGGGCTGTGCGTTGTATGCTGGTAGACAGACGATCGGATACGGTAAATTCATTCGACTTCTAATCGTTTTGGGTAACGCGAGACCAGGCCGTACACCAGTTCGCTATCAGATTTCCACGACTAATGGCCGCATAAATTTCCCCCCGCCCCTCCCCCACTAAACGGGGCACTTTCCCTGCCAAGATCGGCTTTTGGTGTTAATTAGTGCGAGTTTTCACTTGGCCTTCGGGCCCTCGTGCGGGAAATTACAGAGAAATGTCCCCGGCGTTTGGCTAAATTATAGTGGCTTGTCCAAATGGCAACTGGACGGCAACTGTTTTTGCCGTCTATCTGCTGGTATATGCATTATAATAAACTTTATGGCCATTTTGTGACCGAAACATAAAAGTTTTAGCCTCAAAATTTGCATGGCACATTTGCGCTGAATGGGCAACGACCAACAAAATAGATATAAAAATATATATTTGTATAACGACTTGGTTTTGGGCGAGGCGGCTATAACGACGCGAATTCGTCTGGCCAACCGGAGCGGGAAATAATGACGTACAAGTAGCCGAAATCCGAAATCTGAAATCCGAAATGGAAGATCTATTGACAAGATGTTTGCCACGCTTTCCGCCCACGTCGCATTTCTCTTTGCCAGATTTATTTAAATCAACTTGCTCATAATTTCAATTTGTAAAGGTTCTGGGAAATTTATTCGGAGCAAGAGTGGCATGATTTTCATATTGACTTGGCACATGCACACTTTCATTCCACTTAAATGAATTGTTATTTCTCTACACGTGTGTATCTGTTTGTAATTAGTTATTTGTACGAATTTGTTACTTCACCTTGGACATTTGGCATTGGGAATAATAGGTTTTCCTTAAATCTCAGGCCTTGGCCTTTGGGAACCTTTTCCGTTCATGTGGGAGGGCCTAAAGCACTTCTAAGCTGGCACAAAATGCCGCAAGCCCATTTGATATATATTAATTCCTTTGGCTTTTACGATTTGTTTCGCCGGAGGCCAGTTAAAACGAAACAAAAAGTGGAAATTGGCACAAGGAAAGTGTGAAAAGCAAATAAAAGCCAAGTATGTCTGAATGTACCTGTGCGGAGTGTGGCAACTAAAGCCCAAGTACGGCAAATCGGCGGCTTTTTGTTGCTTAGGTTTATGGACAGGTTGGGCCGGCTCTGACATGAGTCAAATGATCGGCGCTGCCGGGGGGAAAATCGGTTGTGGGGGGGGGGAAGATGGGGTCATGTGCTAAATATCAGAGGCCGTGCGCTCATTATACTTTATGGGCCGGCCAAAAGCCGATGCCGATGCCGAGTCGAGCCGCTTCCAAGGGGCGAGGTCATCGGTGCTGCCAAGTGGCTGCTTGTTTCCTTCCCTCGACCTTCAATGGGGTCTCCTGCTCCAGCATATTCCACCTCTGCGAACACAATTTATGCCAAACTGACATGGCATTTTACCAAAAATTCATTCCACTTACCACGTACCAAGTTCATTTCGCATTCTAAGGCTCTTCTAACTTAATTAAGCTTGTAGCCGAATAGTGTACGAGTATATTGAAGAATTGTGGTTAGCCGAGCTGCGCTGCCCTTCTTTTGCAGCGCACCCATTTGCCAATGCAAATGTGGTCAATGCGCTCCAATTGGCAGCGAAGCGTGGCAGAGTTTGAGCCACACACGCCATGCGTCCAGTGGTGCAACAACTTTTAATTAAATCCAATTACCGCCACTGCTCCAAACCAACTCGCAACTGATCTTTGGATTCGATTTTCCTCCTGCAGAGATTCGCCATCAGCAGTTTCGGCTGAACATGTCGCGCGACTACGAGCTGAATGGGGTTGCGCAAGACGATCCCGCACTAATTGATTTCCTGCGCCAGATCCACATGGGCAAGTATCTCGGCAAGGCGTCGCCCAAGGTCGCGGCCGCGGCAGCAGTGGGCGTGGGTCCGCCGCCCAACTTGCCGCGCCAACTCGCCACCACAAGCCCGACATTCGGTAGTGGCAACAGCAGCGGCAGTGGAGCCGATCAACTGGCCCACTACGTGGCCGATCTGGTGGGCGGGAAGATGAACGGAGCGGTGATCCAGTCGCTGAGCGGTCCGCTCGCCCATCTGATCACGGCGCCCTGGCTGAGCGAGCAGCTCAACTGGATGGGCGTGCTGGTGGAGCCGGAGCCGCGCTGGTACTTCACGTTGCGCAAGCAGAATGCCCAGCGGGCGCGCATGCAGGTGGTGCACGCCTGTGTTTCGCCCAATACCTATCCCAAAGAGGTGAGTAGTGGCTTGAGAAGCGGATCTCTCGCAGATCGGTGACTAATGCCTCCCCGCTTTTGCTCGCAGATCACCATACACAACGAGGATGTGCGCATCAATAGTCTGCACGACGAGGAGACCTCGTGGTTCAACTCGCGTGTCAAATGCTTTCCGCTCTACACAATCATGCTGGCATGTGAGCGCACCGAATACGATCTGCTCAGCCTGGGCGTACAGGGGCATGAGCTGGAGGTGAGTGACCCAGTGGCTTAACTCGCTTGACACTTTCGCTAAACGATTCACTTTTCGCTTGCAGATCTTGCAGACGCTGCCCTTCGACAAAGTCAAAATCGATGTGATATCGATACATTTGCTCGAGGATCACGAGGACGTGGCCGATTACGTGCTGGACATCACCAGGTTCCTGGCGGGCAAGTCCTACAAGCTGCAGCGCAAGATCGGTCGCAACTACTTCTACCAGCGACTCAATGCCAGCGCCAGTCGCACGCGCAAGAAAGATATCCTGCTGCTGAAGACGCCCTAGGCTCGACCACCGCAACGAACGATCCGATCGAAGGATCAAACTGGGATCGATCGAGGGATCCAACCAGACGACATCGAAGTGAAGACAAGCGTTGAAAAGCGAACAATGAAAGTAGTTACTGAAAGAAATCAAGAGAACACTTGGTAGCGAAGCGAGAGACCAGTATAGCTCTCACACTGAACACTATGTTATAATGATAATTATTACTATACATACGCTACACTAACGATATCGTTAAATATACTGTATACCGATTATGATATATTGTACGAGTAGAATCTTAGTTTTTGTAAAACTCAAATCCCCCTCCCCTCTCAAAAACATATTATATCAACTTTATGTTATTATTTCCATTTATTTTTTGTCGAAATTGTTTTTTGTGCGCGTGTACGAGCAGAGTACACAGAACAATTGTGTTGAATGAGAACACAACATTACTATATACATATATGCATATAACGTATTATGATTTGCTATAAGCTATGCTAATGAATGTTAATCTAAGAGTGCGCACGCCCGCCCGCCCCTTTTCGATGTATAAATTAAATTGCAACTGGCGCGGCGAGTTCGGATTATGAACGAGGAATTATTGTAACTTCTCTGCTACTAGGCTTAGGTCGGCTATCTCCTACAAACTATCCAAGTATCTATCTATGCAAGTTTATGTTATATCGAATGCTTTATCTAGTAATCAATAAGTAAACAAAGCTAACGTAAATTATTGTTTAAACGGGCGCCAAACGACGAAGGAACGCAAGCAGCGCAAAACTAAATACAAAAATATTTAAATTATATTAAATTATTGAACCAAACAAAGCACATCCATACACATAAACACCACCATTGTACACACACACACACACACACACTAGCGCAAGCGAATAAATATATAGTAAACTCATTTGCAAATCTGCTTTCAACTCATCTCATACTCATAGTTACAACATAAGCGAACCATTAAATTAATGCAAGCAAAAATGAAGATCGAAGTAATAAACTATTGAACGAGGCAGCGAGAAAATTACAAAGAAATTCCGAAATAGAGCAAAGATCGAGGAAAAACACCCAACCCCTCACAACCACTCACACCACACTCATGCACATTTTTGTACTAAATGTACTAGCGGATAAACAAAGTAAATAAATGTAAATGTAACGCAAAGAAATTACATGTAAACCACTCTTATTTCTATTACATTTTAGTAATCATGATGTATTATTTTTTTTATGTGCACACTAGGACACAGCTGAGATCGGTGACAGTTGTTGCAAGTGCCGCGAACTCGTTGCACCTCGCCCGCCCAGAAAAAAGAAACACAAGCAAAAGAAGCACTTAGCTAGCACACAGACACTGAAGCCAGACACAGATATTAAACAAATTGAGAGCCGAGTAGAGAATCAGTGCCTTCGACTTAGACTTGAAACAAAATGACAATGAGTAAGCATTACTCATATTGAAATCGTTGTACATAGAGAGAGAGCATTGAGCAGCAACCGTCACTAGCCGAACATTTGTTGTTACCAATTGCCGTCTGTTAAACTTGCCTTACCGCTGATGAGAGGCCGGTGATGGCCATGCCCACAGTCTTCACTCAGTTACTCAGTTACCACACTCGAATCCGTCACAACCAGAACTACAGAACTACAGAACTGTAGAACACAGAACTATAGAACTAGAAACGCGACTAAATCACAAACATCACCTTAGTCTAAGTACAGTGCTAATGTCTGTTTTTTTAAGCCTAATTCTAACTACTTAGTTGTATCTTGTGTAAATTAGCGTTTAACCAAATTTTAAGTAGGCTATTACGATACCGATACCGATTACCATCCGATTCGGCCTTGTCCATAGCACCCGTCCCACATCATCCCACAGCATCACGCCCCACGAAACAAGAAAAGCCCTCACCATACACCACACACTAGCAAAAGGCTAACTCATGCTAAGCTCGACATCGAACTAGAAATTGTATTTACAGCGAGCATAAAACTAAGAAACAAAATTTATAGTTAATATAAAAAATAAAGAATCAAAAACTTATGAAGCTTCATTGACTTTTGTTTGTCCACCCACCACTGCCTCTAGTTCACTCAAACGAAATCGTAACAAGACTATACTATATCTATGGCGTAAATCAAAGTTGTGTATCTTATGAAATTGACTTGAAAACTGTTGAGTAACACAGTGACACGATTACATATTCTAAACTATCCCCAAAAAACAGAACTGCAACTGAAACACTTATGGAAATTTTGAATGAAACTTTGCCGCCACTTATTATAGTTAGATACATGCTAAAAAAAATTGAAATGAAAGCCTGCAACTATGACAAAATAACAACTATGAATAACAACAAAATTTACACGAGTTCAATGAATGACATTAATAAAGATTTACATTAAATGTAATGGTGACAAATGGTTTTAATGGCCTTGGAGGGGGATTTTCTGTTTTCGAGCCCTGTGTACTACTTCATTTCAAACACACTTCTTTGTTGTGCAGATCTGAGGTTTATGTAATAACACTTCTTTCAGTGAGCTTCGCAACTCCTGAATGGATTCCTCCCCTAACTTCCACAGCCGAGAAGTATGCAACCCTTTATGTGAACTCTTTTTCATTGCCTACATTCCTGCTTGCCATTCAAAATGGCCTCCCGTCCCCTGAGTAATAATGGCCGTCGCCGGATGCCATTGGCAACCTGTTGCAAGTCAGCAGCAGCTCCTTTGGCATCCACAGCGGCAAAGCCCAACGTCAAACGACCCTCTTTGCCAGCAGCAGCAGTCGTAATCCCTCCATTCAGGCGGAAACAGAACTCATTAAGGAGGCATTAGCATGCAGCTCGCTTTTCAGCCAAGTGATCAAATTAATTGCCGAGCCAACTGCGACGCCTTGGCATGTGAATGGTCATTGTCTAGGTTTCTGGGCGGGATTTCGGGGTCCTGGGAGCGCTTCCAGTGCATCGGCGCCACCTGGAAGCGGATGCCATGGCTGGAGTTCTGGGGGCTGCATCTAACTCCGGATGTCGCCTACGTCGGCAACAGGCTGTTGCGGCGGAGCTTTCCTCGGAAAAAACCAGCGCAGGCGCCGCTCTGACACACTAACACAGAGGCAGCGGACAGGCGCAGTGGGTGGTGGCCACCACCGCTCGCTTCTCGGGCCGCGAAAGTGAAAGCTGCGACTTTCAAACTGTTGCGTCCTGGCTCGGTACTCAGAATTGAGAACTCAGAACTCGGAGCAAAATCAATAGCCATAAAGTTTGGCCAGCGCAAACAGCTGTCAACCTACGTCAAATGGCTAAGCGAAGTTGGTGGGCGGTGACTTTCATTGTTGTTGCTCTAGGGCAGCTTTCGCAGGACCCAACCCACTATTTCAAAGCTGTTGAGCTACCCTGTAAATTCCGGGTGCCAAATGCAAGTTCTTGTTCTCCGCCCATCTAATATTCGAGTTTTTACACGGTACTTCTTCACCAAGTAGCCAGTGAGTGGCATCTCTGACAATCGCAGTGGCACTGGCCAAATATGTGTCAGATTACAATCGCGGACATGTTGATAGTTTTCGGAAGTGCAAGTACTTTAATTTCGATAGTCAAGTTGTTTACTTATTATAAATACATATAATACATAATGTATAAGTAAATATGGGTGCTAGGATCGTGGGAAAATAGATTTAAATTTATGTCGCTTTAAAATCATATTAATAGGAACACCTCGCTTAGGATGACACCCAAAAATATTTCCAGTCAAGTGCTTTAATTTCGGCCGCATCTGTGGGCCAATAAAAGCATGGCCAAAAGCTTGAGTGGAGCTTTATCTTAATGGTGCGTGTGCCTAACCTACAGCGAAATGCGTAGGAATTTGGACTGCTTTCGGGTGCGTGCGTGTGTGTGTGGGTGAGGGCACACTGTACAGTACATACGCTGGCTGGCGGAACTCCGAGCAGCGAGTCCACGAGAGCGACTACGAGGCAGGGCTGCCGAGGAACGGCGCTTCAGTAGGACAGGCAGTCCTTCGGCTGACGGTCAACGCGAGCGAAAAGCCAGAAAAGAGCAGCAGCAGCCAGGACTTGGGCAGCACGAAAAATAGTAAAAACTAGGAAAACCACTGTAAGGATGCGTTAGTTGCTGTTATTATATTAAATAACACTTTTCACCGACCAAGAAGCCAGCCACGAAAGTGGAATATGGCGCCCGGAAAGCTCGTGTGTGTTTTATTTTTGTGGCTGAAAGCGAAACGAAAAATTTGACACTGAACTTCATCAGACGCTTGCTTGTGTGCGTGCGACAGTGCGGCAGTGTGTGTGTGCGTGTGTGTGTGTGAAAGAACATTTGAAGTGACAGGCCAGAAGTATGCTACACAAAATGTCAGCCAGCCATATGCCACCAGTGTTTTCGCAACCGAGCCATTTCCCTCGGCTTGCCACCGCTTCCCTTGGCCTTTCCTGGCTATTTCTGTTCAGGCGGCCACAATTGGCCAAAACAAGGCGACTTTGGGTCCGGAAAGCCAGAAACAACCAGAGAACTCTGTGCCTATTTCTGAGAGTCTGTGTCGCAGCCTATTGCGTAGTTAAGTGGCCAGTTTCTCTGCCGCTTCGCCCGCCCCAAAAATGCGTGGGCTAAATAATGCTGCCCGCTTTTCGCTTTGTATGGCCAAGAAATTGAAACATGTGGGCCAATATCAACAGCGAGGCGGCAATTAGACGCCAGTGCTCACGAATAATCGCACGTCATCCGTGCGCCTGCGAACACCTGCAAGCTATCCACCCACACACACGCACACACTCACACACTCAAGCTCACACAGACACCCACACAGTCACAATACAGCCGGTGCTCTTGGAAGCTCGCTCTCTTTTGGGCCAAACTCTCTTCAGCGTCTTCGAATCGCCTGGCTTGTGGCTTGTGGCTTATGGCTATCGGCTTCAGGCTGCTGTCGTCAGTCGCTGACGTTGTTTGCGTCAAAAAGAAGTGCTGCTAACGAAACCCACTATATACACATAGAAGACACATATATGTACACGTTATGTACACACGGGCGAAATTAATCGAAATTTATACGATCTAGGAGCAGCGGCAACAGCAGCGGCACAAGCAACAGAAACAGCAACAGCAACTAGAGAGCAACTGGGGAGCGGCACAGGACTTAGGACACACGAGAAGGACACCACCAGTATCAGGATCTATTATCGCCGCACATCAGCACATCAATTTGCATGTCTTCGTTCGTTTGCGCTGAATATGAAGTAAACAAATACATGAGCCACGCCATAAATGTCAAACTGAGGTAAGTCACAGTCATTTACAGTCGGGGTGATGATATAGAGTGCGCTGTGGGGTTGCCAGCTAAGTGATGTGACCTTTTCGCAACAGGTGCGTGCACCCATTAGGCACTACCCCCTGTCCCTGCCACCGGCCACCTGCCACCTGCCCCTGCCACCTGCTAAACTTGCCCCGCAATGTAGGCAACGGGAGTGCAACGGAAAGCAATTAATGGCGCGTGCTTCTTGATTGCGAAATTCCTTAATGGGGGTCGCGCTAAATATTTCATTAAGGAAACCGCTCTGCGTATTGATAAAACGTCAAGCAGCCAATCGATTCTTGGGGCAATCCAACTAATGAATGTCGTATTAATATTGCAATGTCCTTAAGTGATTCTACGTGGGCTACGTCAACAAACAAATTGTATTATTATCCTGCCCAATACGTATACGCAATCTACGTATACGCGATATTTGAGTGCTGATACCCGGCACCTATTACAAGGAGCCAAATAGATTAAATGACCATGTTTTCGGCTGACTGTTATGAAAACGAAAAAAGTGTCGGTATATGGAGTTTCTCCAATTCAATTCACATAATTGGGCAATTGCGAACATGAGATATTTGACCGCAGATAAACATATCTTGACTTTAATGGCCTGGCCAACTGAATTATAATTCGAGGCACCTCGTTTACCGGAGACAACAGCTTGACTGGTAATTTCACACCCACAAGCAGACCAGCGGAAAGCTGGCATAATAATGCCAGGGAGCTATGGTGACCCATTCACGGACTCCCACTCCCGATGTACTATACCCTGTGATACCCGTGCAATCCCTTTATGATTTCCTTTGCTCGGACATTCAGTGCACGGCCACCACTTGTTGTTGTTGTGCTTCTCAGGCAGCAGGACATGTGACTCGATTGTGCTTGCAGCTGGCGTTGCCACGGCCCTCATTCTGGGAATAGGACTCGCCGGATCCACTGACTCATTCATCAAGCACGGGGTCCTGCTGGGCGTGGGCTTTGTGTCGACTTCGTGGCGATTGATTGAATGCCGTTGCCGTTGCCGTTGGCATACGCGAGCTGGAAAAGGAGAAACATGGAAGATGAGGTCGTGGTCCAGGGGCCACAAGCCACAAGCCACAAGTGCCAAGTGCGTTAAATATAGCCCTGGCCCACCATGGACATGGGACGTTGGACATCGGGCATTGGACATTGGATATCGGACATCGGACATCGGACATCGGACTTGGACAATACGTAAGTGTCGCACAAAAGCCCGTTGTTTGATTAAGGGCTGCGTCAACAACCGGAAGCGGGGGCGTGGCAGCTTGTGGAGCCGCACTAAAAATGAAACGAAAATATTTTCGCGTAAACATAAACAAGTCGGCGTATGAAATGGGCATTCATACCGGCTCACATAAAAGCGCGCTCATCCGCCACCGAAACCAAAATACGGTGGCCATCCTGAGAGGACAACTCGTCGTAACGCACTTTAGTTTTAATACTAAACCAACAGAGATACAGATACGAATCCCCATTGCCAGAAGTCGGGGCAGTTAAACATGCGTGAATACGACATTACATTTTGATGGCCCCTAAAAGAAAGTCTAGCAATTGCGCAAATATTTTCACGCTGGGCCCGCCGAACAAATAAGCAAACAAGTTTCTCTTCGCTGGGCATAACAAAGATTGATGGAGGCTGAAAGTGAATTAAATTGGCTTTAACTTGGCCCAGAATATTACATTTTCCCCTTACCTTTGGCAGGCGGCTCTGGGGGATGTATATTTAAAATTAAAATTGGCTTTGAACCTTTCACAATATTGACAATCACGGGATTTCGTGAATTTAAACTTTACCTAGGGATGCAAGTACAGGATGATATAGTACAAGTTTAAACATTTAATATATTTCAAGTTACTTAAGCCACATTGCGTCACAATAACATAACTAACTAACTAACTAGGACATGTTTCCTTTAATTTTCCCATATGAGAAGGCAGCCATCTTTCCAATCGAATTCCAACACCAACAGCCTTGTGAGTTATGTACATAATATTATATGAAATAATACGACAAAGTATCTATATATATATCCCTTTCAACTGCAAACGAGCTCCATCTGCGCCTGGGGAGAATCATCAAAGGAATCGTAGATAAGCTCTACCTTTTTATATAACTACATTACCGTACGCAGTTTAATTAGATGGCCGACCTTGCCCCATGCCCCATGTAATCATTCACGGAAACACCGTGCAATCGCAGCCAGGTCCTTGTTAGCTCCACGATAACCTGACCTCAGGCACTCTCCTCCATGGGATTACAAATGGCTGAAAAAGTGGCAAGATTAGAGTGGGCGTGGGTGTGGGCGTGGGTTGGTACCGGCTGTCAGGGCAATCGCTGAACGCAATTAATTTTAAACTGAGCAAATATTAATCATAATTCCATACGCCAGCTGAGCAGAGCGCCCCAGTTGAACAATATCCTTGCCGAGCTCACGCACACACACACGTGCAAGTCCATGACATCAGGCTAAGGCTACCAGATACGAGATACAAGCCAGGACACAATGGCGTCATATGGACAAATGTCTCTATTTCAGACCCTCGACTACCTCGACTATGTCGTCTGCGACAAGGCAATCCATTTACTTGATGAGATTGCAGGCAGTTTGGTGACATTGAAAGCGCGTACATTAGGGTTGCCCCTTTCCCGCCCACCGAAGGGTGCAACGCCCCTTCTTTTATGCGGGCCGGAGTTATAACAAATGCTTATGTGCGGCAAGTTCATTCATAAAAGGCGCTGCGTCAGGCAACAGCCGAAAAAGCCCGGAAAAACAGGCAGCAGGAGCGGAGGCGGGAGCGGGAAAGAGTGAGAAAAATCAATGGTGGCAGTGGCAACCCTGGCTACACCCACACCCACACCCACTGCTAAAAATAGCCCAAGCCCAAATACCAAGCCATTACATTTTCGACACAATTTCGCGGGGCAGTTGCGGCTGGTCGTGAGCGGAGCTCCAGAAACTGACTTGCCACTTTGCTTAGCAGTCGAAAAGTAGAAAGCAGAAAGTAGCCCACACACTGGCAAACGAAAATGAGAGGAAATTCGGCAGGCACAGTAGCAGTTCGCTAGAGTGGAAGATGCAATTACGTGGCAGGTTTCATTTACCTCTCAAGAGAAGCTTCTTTTCATATTTCACATCTATGAATGGTTTCTCGAAATGTCTAGAAGGAGCCTTCATTCTAGCGAGGTTGCACTGTAGTTAGTGCTCAGGCGGGCAGCAGAGGCTTTCGGAACTTTCGCGCTGTTGCTATTTTTGGCTGCCGAACTTGTAGGCCTCCCTCCAGGGGAGGCAGAAGGATTGGCAGGACGAGGGCGAGCGGCCGAAGGAGCCATCCCCAGTTCCTTGAAACGAAGGCGCCGCCTTCGGGGAAAGCTCTTGGCGGCTGGCGCGGAAAAGCTCCTTGCGTGGGCGTCGCGCTGCCAGCGGAGCAACAGGGGCTGCTGTGGGACAGCGGAAAAGCGGAAAGGCGGCAGGGCGGGAAATCGGAAAAGCAGCAGCTGGCGAAGCAACAGCAAAAGCTCCGACGAGCTTTCCGCCACTTCCCCAGGCAGCTGGAAGGGCAGCTGGAAAGTGGCTTCGGGTGGCCAAGTCGGCTCCGCTCGGGCGCTACCTGATGCTCAGTGCTCCACGGACGGCTGGATCCATCGACGCCGTTCAGTTCAACCTGGGGAGCGGAGCAACCAAGTGTTGAGCGGTTAAATAAGAAGGCGCCCGCCTACCACACGTAGGCGGTGGAGTCCCAGCCAGTGTTCTGCGCCAGCTACTTCAGCGCCCGAGGACGAGTGCCAGTGCCAGTGCCAGTGGCCCAAGTTCTGCTCCTGGTGCGATAAGCGCCTAAGCCTAACATATGGCGCCCAGCATCATCTATGCCAGCCGTCGGCACTTCTTGCGGTGAGTTTTTCGGGTATGGGTATGGGTATGGGCATGGCCAGGAGGTTGGCGCCTCTTTGGAGGCACCACACGTACTCGCTGGCCAAATGCTATTCATACTGGTACTTGACATAACTTCTTGTACAAAAGTGTAGCATTTGAAACATTTAAATAATGAAAAATGTTGCGCGAAGTTGCACAATTTGTGGAACTCGAATCAATTCCATCAATTTGGATCAACGGAGCTAACGTTTGCTTCCAAGATATATGCTGGTATGAAAGCATTTTATGGAAAAAATGTAGTTAAATGTAGTTAAATAAAATTAAATTAAATAAGTTGCACATGTTAATATACTTCCTCTTTGCATTTGAATTTGCTTTGAATTTCACTGTGAGCGAGATGTACGCCATGTTTGATTTTCCGCAACTGACACAATCCAATATTTCAGTACGGCGAACCACATTTAAATTGACGTTTTATTTTCGCTGCGCGAGTAAACACTACCTGAAATGGCTACTTTAAATGTATTTGAGTAAATCCGACAGGTAACGAGCAAGAAAATAAGTAATCCTGATCGGAAAAGTGGGCAACCCACTGGGGCGGAAACTCGATGCAGCGTGATTAAGTTCGTGGGAAGACAGGCATATGGGTTACATAAATTCAATTATAAAATGCAAATGAATCCGTGCGGACTGCTCACTTGCCATTATTTATGAATGTCGCGAAATCGCGGGTATTTCACAAATTATTGTGAAAATGCTCGGCGGAAGGGAGGTGAGCTCACGTATCAGGTGTCGGAAAACGTGATAAGAAGTCAATTAGGAAACAGCACTTATCGCGAGTGGAAGAGCTCCTGCTATCAGTTTCCCATTAACGATAGTTACCCGCTAAAAGGGCCGATAAGCGGGCAGCCGGGAAAGTGAAAAGTGTACCTCCTGCGGGCGGAAACTGCAGCAGTATTATTTTCGCCGAGCTTTCAGTACGAGCTGCGCAATTTGTTTTCCCCGAAATTGATTTCCCAGCTCCCATGCATGCATGTATGTATGTATGTATGTGTGCACTCTAACAATATTATCAGTTCAGTTCGCTGGAAATTCTCTACCCTGAGCTGACTGGCGTTCATTATCCGTGGCCTTTGCCCTCCTTTCACCAGCTGCATTTATGAAGCGCAATCTGAATAAAATATGGCACATAAAATCCAGCAAACGGAAATGCTTATTAACTGCGAGCGTTTTCAGGGGAGAATCCGGGCTGCGTCCTGCAACATAAGAAGCTTTCCATACCGAGTTCTAGGATTCATTCCCCTGCACTTTGCACTTTGCACTTGGTACTTGGCACTCTGCACTCCATCGAATTCCTGGAATAGTCCCTAGGCAGCTTATAATTGCTGCCATGCTCAAAGGGCCAGGAGGTAGGTAAGCTGCAAAATGCCAAAACTTTCGGGTTGAAATGTAAAACGATTTGGCAAAGGAAAGGCAGTTTCCCACACAGGGAGTAGAAGGTCCCGAAATATCTTATCTGATGCTCTGCCACCTGAAACACAAGGAAACAACGGGCTTGATGCTTGCAACAAATAAGCCCCACAAAGCAGCTTAAACAATAGAGATGCATGTGAGACATGTGGAAACAAACCCAATTTAGAAGAGCCCATTTAAGTAAGATTGGTCCACGTTTGGGAAAAAGATACTTTTTGCGGATGGCAATTGAACGGTTGAAACAGTCAGAAGCACTAGAATTGCAAATAAATTCCAGTTCTAATCATTTGAGTAATCCAATGTATAAGCGTTTGAGCCATTCTGAGGAAAGAAGAGGACGTAGCAATAATTTATTCGCTTAAGAACCAAGTCATAATTCATGGCACTTAGGGAATAATTCCACGCTGATTCCAGTAACCCGACCAAATTGCTGAATTATCCGAACCTTCGCTCTCATAATTGTCCTGCCACTCCCAGCTGGTCCGCCACCCACCCAATGGTTCCACCCAATTTTCCACTTTCGCCCACTTTCAAGTGCCGAATCCAGCTGGCAAGTTTATCTAATTGCTTTTGGCTTTCTGGGCGGAGAGATCCTTTTTCGCTGAAGAGGCGCCGGAAATCCCTTTCACGCTGGGCTGGCCAAAAAAGGAATTATGGATTGCGTATTTGCAGACGGCGGAAGCGGAATCAGGATGAAAGCGATTCGTTATCCTTTAGCTGCTGCCGTGCATCAATTACACAAAGGCCTGTGAGGAAATGTGAGCCTGTCGAGCCTTAAATCACCTGCCAGGAAGTCGCTCCCACGCGCTGACTTCGCCATTCGCCATTCTCCATTCGCTTTCGGGATGCTCAGGCCCAGGTGCTCGATACTCACAATAATAGAGCCCCAAGGAGCCCGACGAGCGCCAAAGTGCAGGCAAGCACACACCTGGCAGCCTCTTGAAGCCAAACCCACTTAGCCCGGTCGAAAGCAAACAGTGGCGTCAAATCAAATGGCAAAAAGCTTGCCAACAACACTTCGAGCCAAGTCGGGGGATCTGGGCGGGATTTACCCCATCCTAGTGAAATGGAGATGAATATGGAGAAGCTGAGGCGTCATGATTAGCTCAGCAGTAAATGCTGCCCAATGTGATGAACTGCGCCAGAGGGGCCCCCAAGCGAGTCCTTCGGCAGGCTGGCATGGCTAACATGACGGATGCGGACAGGCGGAAGGACACAGGACGGCGGCGAAGACAAATCCTGCAGATTTTGGTCAAGAAATGCGCACCGAAATGCGAAACCCAAATCAAGTTGAAAGTGAATGAATAACCACGAAAAGGAAAACTTCTCAAGCGCACGGGCAGTGGGCCAAGCGTTGGCCGCAAAACCGAAAGGGAAAGTTTATAAGCGGCCAGGAAAAGCCAGTGAAAACCCCGAGCATTTCATGCCCAAGCAAATTCTTGTAAAACAGGAGCACAAGGTGGCAGTCAGATAAAGGAAGCCTTGAGGTCTGCACAAAAGGAAATATGTTAAATTCCTAAGACCAAGTGGATACAATGGCTAAGAACAGGACCATTTAATTGGGACAGTGGCTGCCATTACTCCAAAAAGTATATGCTTACCTCATATATATTGTAAATTTAACTTTGTATTGTAATAGTTCATTTCAAGAAGGTGCTAGACCGAATGATGTCATTAGGCATTTAACAACTTTCGAAGTTGTTGCCGCTTTCTCTGGGACTCGGTCAGCAAGAAGTGGAAATGGCCGACGCGGAAAGTACTTCAAAGTACCATTTGGATGGGGATTGGGGAGTAAATTGCGCAATACGGCTGCCGACTGTCAACTGATTTGTATTTCGGCAGCATCTTCAATTCCGCTGATTAAAGGCAGCCAACTTAATCAATTTCCGGCGGAGAAAGTTCCAGGCAATGTGAATAGGAGCCCAAGCCACAAAAACTTTCCATTCGAAGCCGACACGCGCGGGCACTTTCCACTCGCACTACACGAGTATGAGTGTACGGAGAGCGAAGGAGGCGGCGCACCCACCTACAAAGTTTCCATTTCCACTTTTCCGGCGGAAAAGCGGGCACGTGCTCAGCCACACGGCCTGCTGAGCGCCCACAATGCAAAACTAAAGCCTTTTTTACTGCTACTGCTTTACAGCTGCTGACGAAAGCTGAAAATGAAATAGAGTTCAGTTAGAGCCGGAGCTATTCATTAGGTGGTTTTTGGGGCCGGGGCCGGAAAAGCGAGGGAGTCGAGCCATTTAATTGAAGCAGGACTTGCCTAGCCACGTCACCGGCAGCGACGTCACCTGCCTCACCTGGGAATCCCCGCCTGAAAAGCTGAAGCGCCATCACAGCGTCGTCAAAAATTCGCCAGCAAAAAATGCAAAAGTCGAGTGCCGAGGGACCTTGCCAAATGGCTGAAACTAAGTGCAGAGTAAACAAGAGTGCAGCGTCAGCGGCACAAAGAAAGAAGCGATTAGGTTTCCGCCACAGAGAAAATGTCCAGGAATGGGGGCACCTGAAAGGAAAATTGCCAAAGTCTGGCGCTGGCTGTGATGGCAGAGCAAATATAATGAAAATGGCTCAGCTTCGCATACGCGAATTTAATGCGTTTTTCACCCTTCGCAAAATGCTTTCAATCTGCCAGGATGGCAACGGGAAATCGTCTATTCATTACAAAAATTGAAAAACGCTAGCAACTCCTCGAAGCGAATACGGCTTCAAGAAACAGGAAATATGTCGCATCTTTTTAGGAGCGGATTAAATTGGCACCGGAAGCTGCCCTTCTTGGAAAAGAAGTCTTCGTTCATTCCGGAAATCGAGTAGGTTACCTTTCATATATCATTCCTCGAATGGATTGACTGATTACATGAAATTATATACTACACGTACATACATATGTAAGTAAAAGAAAACACGAAAGTTTACGATTTGAATGTAACCATTTAATTACAATGAACATGAATAAGTATGCATGGACATTATTTCAAAAAACGCTTTCTTGTTTGGAAACTAAGCTAAAGCCAGCGAACATGAATGTTATTGAAATTCGCCATACTTCATGAATTTAAATCGTAAGGAGCCGCCAGAGCGCCTTAGCCCACAGTTAGGGCCATGATGGCGTTGACCACATCGTTGTCGTTCTTCAGCAGCGCCTGGATGGCCTTCTTGCGCGAGCACGCGGCCTGCATCTGGACCAGTTCGATGTCCTTCACGTCCAAGCCCTGGTCGTCCCCGTACAAGTCGCCATCGTCCTCGTCCTCTTCATCGGGCAGGGACCCGAAGCCAGGAGCATTCACATCCGCCTTATTGTCCTGCCCTTCGATAGGCAAGAGACCATCGAATTGCTTGGCCGCGTCGGCGGCTGCCTGGGAGGAGGTGGCCGTTGTGCTGGTGTCCTCCACGTAGACCTCCCCGAAGAAGATGTAGGTCTGCGAGTGCGCCACTCTGAAGACGTCCGGTTTATCGATGTACAACATTAATTTCTTGTTCTTCTTCATGGTCACTCGGGATACATTCTCGACGGGCTGTAGGTCGAGCTTCATGAGAATTCGGCGTGCCTTCCTCTCGCCCCGTGAATGCCGTGGGGCGTCTTTGGACCTCAGGGTCAGCGTGCCGGGTTGGCCCAGATCGTCCGGCTGAGCCGCCTTTCGATCCGCTTCCACCAGATCCGGGGCCTCATCGGTGTCCGTGCTCCGGTCATCGTCATATACGCTGGTCTCCGCGGCGGAGGCGCTCTCCTCCTTCGGCGGATTCTGCTGATTGAACAGATTGGGCGGCAGATTTTGGGCCAGGTTCATCAGCTTCTTGATCTTGCTGCGGTAGGCCGGGTCGATTGGACCCATGATGTGGGGCTTTCCCACTGCGCCACTTAAGTCTGGAGGAGGCTTGTTCTTGGCATCCACGGCGCCTTCCAGCACCGAGAGCTCCTTCTGCACTCCTTTAGCGACGTTTTTTTGTTGCGTCTTCTTGGGCTTGCCCTTCTTTCCATTGCAACGTGGTGTCGGAGTGGCTTCTTCGGCGGACTTCTCTTTGGTGGCCACCGCGTTGTCGACCATCTCTTTCTGCAATTTGGAGGCGGCGGCCTCCACCTGGGCAGCCTTCTTCATTTTCTGTTTCTTACCCATCTCGAGGAATAACCTAAAATTCAGGGAATTGAGAGCACAAGTTAGTCAGAAGATTTTCAGGAAGTGCACGTGGCGCGAATTTTTGCTGATGAGACAGGAAATACCAGAGATGAAACTTCCAGTCGATTGACAGCTGGTGATGCTCTACACGCACCGATAACATCTTCGAAAAAGGCTGTTTCAAACGTTGCAAACTTTTCGAAAATTGTTTTTATGTCAAAAGCTTCACCTTTCCACCTAAAACGCCAAATTAACAATCTAAATTGCTGTTTTGGGAAAGTTTATAGGTTTATACAATGAGCACCCAAAAATTCGAACGTGCCCAGCATGCCATGCCCTGATCTATCGATATCGATACGCCCCAGTGCAATCGTGAACTGATTAGAAGAAGTTAGCAGCGCTCTTCTGAAAAATGAGTGTTATTTTCAAACGAGAATGCCAGCTGCCTTCGAAATTTGCACTTTACTTGGCGGTTATAAAAGTTTCGCTGCAGCGCACGCAAATTCAATTGAAATTGATGATTGCAAATCAATCCTTTGCATAGACGTGCCAGTGGCAGGAATATTTTTGGCTGACAAAGCCAGTTGGAAACTGCCGAGGAAATGGAAAGCGCAGCGGTTTTCCGTGGAAATTCGAACGCAAGAGATGCCCGGGACCCATCTGAAGCAGCTTCCTCCGTTTAATTCCTGTCGTGGTCGCGGTTTGTGTGCCTCCAAAGCGGAGCAGCCCCACAAACACGACGCGGTGGAGCAAACGCGGTTACACAAGCGGTTCCCCCTGCGGTTTTCAGGCTACCGATTTCCCCAGATCAGGTGGTTGATCCCCATTCGTGTCCTGTGGTGAGGATGGAACACTTTGTTGCTGCATTAAAAAGGTGCCGGAAATTACATTACATCACAATCCGAGTGAACCATGTAAGAAGAATTAATATAATATGTGTACATATTCTGCTTTTGTTAATACAATTTCAAAGCGAAAAAATGTACATCACTTTAACTGTGGCCTCTCCTTTTTACAATACTGAAAGGGAAATAACAGGTATGCGGTAGTCGGGTATGTGTAATGCATTTTTTCAGTCTCAGTCTGATGATGCGTTTTTAATTGCTCGGTTCTTTTAATTAAAGTGCAAGCGAAATTGCGACCACCACCTGCAATTATTAAACTTTATCATGGGGTCAACGCCTAATTGAGTTGCATAAATTATTCCGGAGAGACGACTGAAGCAGCAGCGGAGGAGGAGATGGAGGAGAAGGAGGAAGTGGAGGGCAGGAGACCGAGGATGCATCCGGCTGCCGCCGCAAAGTCTGCCCTGTCACCATAATTAAATTCGAGAGGCCAACTAATCAGATATTCCCTCTGACCAGCATTGGCTTTATAAAGAGCCTGGCTCTGAACTTCTCGGTCGATTCGATTCAGTGTGCCTCGGTTAAGTTGAGTTTGGCCCGGACTTGGAGCTTGGTGGCCCGGAGAAGGGGTGAAAAGTTTTTGGCCGTCCTGGCACGTTCGTCCCATGATTAATTATCCGCCCCATATGCTGTGGTGTCATCTGGGCCCATCCAACTTATTGGGGCTTAGTCTTAGCCTCGAAGTTTAGTTTCTGCTGCCACGGCCTGTGCATGAAAAATGAACCCAATTCCGAGGCCCACCAGGCCGGGGTCTTCATTCTCCTCCAAGGCGACGAGGTCCCAAAGAAGCTGCTTTCTGGGGCCAGAAATCTGTAACGCATTAATCATGCCAGCCTCGAGAAATGATTGAAATCATATTACCATGTCGCAGACATGTTATAACCAACGATGTTTCCGTAATTGAGATCTTGGCCAAGACATTTATATTGTGTCTGCTGAAGAGTCCCCTTCCCACTAATGAATTTCATCGCTGATTGATGCTTCTTTGGCTTAATTCTATTGTTGTCAGTGAGTCAGCAAACTTTACTCGGGCAACTATTTATGAAAAGTGGCTTGTGCTGTTTTTAGTGAGTCTGCAAATTAGTTTCGAACAGTACGAAGTTCTTCTTGATCTTGATGAGGCAAGCGAATTGTGGATAAAATGTGGAAGCACTAGGGATTTCAGTGGCACTCCCAATAAAGTAAAGCAGGAACCCAATTGGTTTGCTGTTGACAAGGTCATTTCATTTGGTACCTAGTTCGCTGGATAATTTGACATTTCTTTGTTGGGCGCCCAATCCGGAATGCCACATCTTTGTGCTGCTGTTGATGAGCTGGAATCCTGTTTGGCAGGCGGTATGGCTCCGCCTTCAGAATGAAGTAAACTCTGCCGTCATCCTCTATCAAAATATGTCAGCCTTAAGCGAGGCTGACGTGCTTATCGCCAAATGACCCAGACGATATCCAGAACCAAGAATCCCCCGAGCCCCAGCCACCTGCCCATCACGATTTGGAGCCGCTGGAGCGGCAAGGAAAATCAATTTCCCCTGCCGACTGCCAAGGGCTAAGCGAAGTCTGACATTTATTACCATATAAAGAGCAAGAAATACTCGCTAAGCATTCGGCAGCCGGAGCAAGGATCACCGGAGGCCACACCGAACTCGCACAAAGAGGGAGCAACTAAGAAACCGGAAACTGCAGCGCGACAAATGTGCCCAGCCAGCAGAGATTCCAGCCAGCAGCCACTTCACCCGGAATCGTCGCCCTCTCCGGCTCCTCCAAGGTTCGCCTTTGTGCGCATTGTGTGAAAATATGAAATATGGAAATGCCGGAAAAGCGAAAAGTTGTCCCTGGCACAATAAAATGCAATTTCCCCGAAGAGGCAGCTGGGGCAGCTGAGGCAGCGCCACCGAATATACATTGCTAATTTCCGGTAACAACAATAAGGAGCACCCGAAGCAAGTGGGGTGTACCTTGGAGCAGCCACCCACTCTGCGGAGCAGCACCAGGTCATTAGTGCAAATTCCTGCATACATTTGTATGCGGATTTACGAGGTGGGGGGCATAGCATTCATTCCCCTGAAAAACTAATTGAAAATGGAAGCATTGCTTATCTGAATGAAATCTGGCCTTGGGGCTCAAAATAGTTGAATTAACATATTAATATAGGATTAAAAGTATGGCTAAGAGTGCAGTTAACTTGTTACTAACTAGTAACACTACCTTGAGTGCTAATTGATTGGTTTCCCCACTTGCAGGTGTGCCGATTATCATGGCAAGCAATGTACAACAACGGCAGCACCATCCATGCACCACAACTGAGGAGCCGAGGCACCAGAGAGCACGCGGAGCAGCCGGGCACCAGGAGTCGGCGCGGGGGGAATGCCAGCAGTCCTGGTCTAGTCAGCAGCGAGCACCAATCGACCAGCACCAGCACCAGCAGGAGGACCAGGGTCCGGAGCAGGATCCGCAGCAGCAGCACTTGGCGCCGCCGGAGCCAGTGCATCACCACCGAAGTCCGCGCCAGCACGAGCTACTGCACCACCAGCGCAAGGTGCCGCCGACGCTGCCCGCCCGCGGTCGTCTTCTTATCAGCGAGGGCGCCCGCCGGCGCGAGGTGCGCGGCTGCGGGGCGGGGGGCGGCGGTCTGCTCTGCTGCAGCCTGGACGCGCTGAGTCGTCCGGCCAAGCTACTGCAATTCGGAGTGCTCCTGCTGATCCTGCTGCTCGCCACGCATGGAGATCTTGCTCAAGCGGAGGGCAATGTTGGTGAGTGTCCCCTTCAAATAAACAGATATCTATCTATCATAAGTGGAAAGCAGAGGCTAACCCTTTGTTGCCTTATACCTTTGGACGGGATTTCCAAAGCTGCGGCCTAGCTGCCTGTTTGGCATCGATTCGGCAGTAAGCTTAGAGGTGTTGCAGTCGCAAATTGATAAGTTTTGCAGTTGTTTTTGCTGCAGTAATCCAATAATGTAATTTGCCAGCAGCAGAGGAGTCGGTGGGAGGCGTGCCACAAACGCAATTAGTCCCTGTTGTCCTCGATTTCCCATAGGAGTGAACACGCCTCGTGTGTTAACTTTTTGTGCGTTGCGGGCAAAACATAAACCCGTTTAATTAAAACTTTGGCGCACGGAACCGCACACGCAGCAGCAGCAAAACATGGCATTTGGCCCGCTCCCCGGACGACAAGATGGCCCATGTCCATGTCGGCAAGTCCTGGTAGCTGTGCAAATATGTTTTTAACTAGTTTAGCCCGCACCACGCATAATCCAATTGGCCAACTGCTGTTGCTGCCGTTGCAATGCAGGCCAGCAAATGCTCTCTATGGCCGGAAGCGACGCTGGAGCTGGCTAACTATCATGTGCAACAGGCCTCCAAGTGTTGGCAACATCGTTTGGGCCACTTACGGGTGGACCACCACTAGAGTGGAACCAACTAGAAAGCAGTCGCACTCACCGCTATTGATTTTGGGCCCGAAACTGCTGGCTCTGTGCCATTGCATATAGTTTTGCCATATATTTAGCAAACAAAGTGCATATTTATTGATGTTTTAGTAATCACTTCCCTGTAGAAGTTGCACTTGGTTCACACCCCAATGGCTTTCGGCCATAAAACATTCAACATGTATTCGCACATTCGATCAAACACACAATTATTGCTTATGAATATTCAAAATGCATTTATTTTCTATTTCAACATATACTCGTATATTTGCACATCATTTGTTTACTGCCATTGCTGCTAATTTATTTAAATAAACCCATAAACGCAACTCTCTTCGCTTCCTTGCCGGGATTTGCTTGTCCTAATCTGATTGACGTTATGCTTCCCATTTAGCCAAGCCGGCTGGCATTTGAGAGAACTTAATTCCCATAACGATATCAGCCGAGCATAAATTAGCCGCCACAAGCTGTCAGTTTCGTTTTCCGAAACTTGGCTCCTGCTTTGAGCCAACTATTTTGCAGCTTATCAGGCGCAGCTCCCCCAGCTCCCCCAGCTCCACCAGCTCCTTTCGCATTCATGGCCTCGCCAAGTGGAGGCATCGGGGTGGCTCCCAGGATGGTGTGGCTGCAGGACTCACAGCTCGTATCCTGTCGAGCATCTCGACTGCCGCTGCTGCTGCTGCCGCTGCCGCTGTTGCCATGACAACTAGTTGCTGCCTGTGTGGGGCATGCAAATTTGCAGCTCTTGTCGTTGCATCCACGCCAGCCCATATGCAAAGTTAACCAGGAGCTCCGCCCATGCATTTATGCACAGAATTGCGCAAGAATCAACAGGATCTGGGCTGGGTCCTGGGATTTATTGATTGCTGCTGCTGCCACTGCTGCTGCTGCTGCTGCTGCTGCTGCTGCTGCTGTTGTTGCTGCTGCCGCAGGTGCACATGTGTACACACCCGTGTCCAACATACATACACATAGATACACAAACAGATAAATGTCCTGGCTGTGCAGCTGACTGCTCCTCCACATTGTTGGCGGCCGTGTCGGGAATCTGGGGTGTGTGTATAAATTAGCAACTGGCAACGAGCAACATCATCATTAGCTCCTGCTGCTCCTGCTGCTCCTGCTGCTCCTTGCTCGCCATATTTCACGGTGGCCCTGCCACTGCACCCCACCCCTTGTGGCATGCAACTTTTGATGGCTGCACAATAAAATTTAATTAACAGCAGCCTGCATTCTTCCCCCTGCAACGAAAGTAGCTGGGGGACGCGCACATGTCGCCTGCCTCTCGGGACTCCCTGTTGCATGCAACAGGGTCCAACACATTGACCTTAGCCAGCCAAGCAGAGCAGACTGGCAAAAACAACTTCATTTAACTGGCAACAAACGGCGGTGGAGGCGATGGAGGCGGAGGAGCTGAGCTGCCGGGCAACTTTTTCTGCATTTATTCATTTCATTTGAAAAACAAATATTTGCACTCGTTGCGTAGAGCTTGCTGCAGCGCCAGATAGTTTTCATATCCCGCTCGTCATTCTCTGCACTTAATGAAATGCAGTTCAATCTGCACGCAGAAGGCAAAGAAGCCAAATCCAGGCCAAATGCAAAGGCCAACTTGGCCCCTTTTTGCATTGCATCGAAATTGGATTTTACATTTCGCGCATTTTGCGCATTTTCACATTTTCAAATCAGTTGCGAATGCATTATTAATTAGCTGGCCGCCGCTTCATAGACTTTTCACTTTTCAAACAAATGCACCGCTAATGCAATTTCCATGTAGAACCATGTAGAGCAGACTGGCTTCACATTGCGTATACGCCACGTTGACTCTTTTAAAGTCTATTTTCGCCAAATGGAATGCGGCGAACCTCTGGCTGCCGCTTTACATCATGCTCTGCGGTTGATCTGCCACACAAACCGCAATTGTTCGGAGCTATATATGTATATATACATCGTCGATTTCGGCACTATAACACACACAATATATGGCATGGCGGTAATCCCAGCTGTAAGTTCGATTTTTCCTATATTGAATTAGTGCAGCAATTTGTTAAGAGCCGTGCAAATTGCATTTTCTATCCTCTGAAAGAGGAATTATCGGGTTGGAAATTGATGGGACCAGTTCTAAGCTTTAAGCCTGGTCTTAAATTCAGTATTGATGCTTGTTTCTCTCACCTTTTTGCTTTTCGACCAACTTTTCTTGCTGAGAGCTGCTGGCCCGCAGTCTATGAAACAAAAACATGACTGTGGACTTTTCCGACGGGTCCGACAGGTCCGACAGGTGGGAGTGCTCATGCATTCTTTCCCCCTCGGTTCCAACCGAAAAATCCGCCTTCATCCTCCATCCCAGAAGGCATTTGTATATCCCCTCCAGTTTAAAGTGGAGCAAGGTTCGCCTGCTCCTGTTTTTTACTGCCAAATAACTTTGCACATGGGCGAAATTCATAAAGCTTGGTTGGCTGCGTCGAGTGCTTCCGATGATAATGACTATGGTGATGATGACGATGACGCTGACGATGACGATGACGATGACGATGACGATGTTGGGGCTGGAACTATCCAGCGGATAGTTGGATGGCTCCCCTTTGCTAGCCAAGGTTGGGCGAACGCGCGAGCGAGCTGGAAAAATAATTGCTGTGGAGCAGTTGAGGCGCCTCCGACTGCAACTCCTTGACTCTGCAACGGCAATTTAATTTCTCAAATGGCAAACAACTTGCAACTAATGAAAATGCACTTAATTTGCGCCTCGCCAAGTCACTCGGAACAAATTGCTGTCTGCTGCAAGGATATTCTCGGGGTGGGGCTTTCTTAACGTAAACATATTGCCAACATAATCGACTACGACTACGACTACGAGTACGAGTATCAGTGTACAGTGAAGCGAAAAGAATGCCTCGAGTCGAAGAAAGGCGCTCTCTGAAGGAGATATCCTTGCGCCTCGCAGGATACACAAGTTTTTAAAAGCCATTTCCCCCCGTCTTCGACACGCTCAATTTGGGGGAAAATGGAGGGGAAACTCGGCAGCAGAAAACGCGGTTGCAAATGCAGCTAATCCCTGAATGTCCTTCCTTCTAAGCGCCGCAATTACTGCCGTCAGGCTCACAACGCACTTTGCACCATGCAGCATGCAGCATGCACCATGCGGCGTGCATAGTATGTGGCATATATGTAGTGCCTGCGAGGGGGGCGCTTTCCCCTCATTTGCCATTGTCCTCGCAGGACTGCAGGCGCTTTATCCCAGTTTTCAGTTTGAGTTTCCGTTCAGGGGATTAAGTTGTGCCAAGTGGAAAACAGTTAGTTGCGAGGGATTTGCCTATGAATTGCTGGCTGAAAATTGGACAGCAATTGAAAGACAAATGCCTGTTCAAAGAGTGGCTTAAATACTTTCAAATAAAACTATCCTGGCTGCTTTATTATTGAAGGAATTTGGTTTATTTACACAAGATGCGACAAGCGTCTTTCTTATATGAGAAATGAAACTCAATAAGTGCAGAACTTTCCCGAAAAATAGCATGTTTGCATTATTGCAGTGATGATGCTCGAAACCAGAGAAATAATATGCCTTTTGTGCCCGTAACCACATGTGGCACGTTCGATGGCCTTATCTGTTGCACTCTCTGAAACACTCCTGAAACTAATGAATTTGCGGCCAAGGCCGGCGCACTCGACTCTGTCATATTTAGCCGATTTTAGTGGCCATTCAATTATGTGGCACACAAAACTGGGCTTAGTATCGGTATTGGTATTAGTATTCGCAGAACTGGCAACTGACACAGAGCGCCACTCAAACTGGCCAACAAGAGGTACTGCCGAGTTAATTAAACTTTCCGAGCCGAAGGCTTTCAATGGCCAGATGGAGATGTAATTAAGAGATAAAATGAAACAATGGACACACACACATCCCACATCGCACACCACGGTTACGCCCACCACGTCTCAAGATGCCGTCCACCTGGACACACAAGCAAGGGGTCGGAGGTCAGGCCAGGTCCACCCCGTGCATTCCGCCCAGAGACTGGCAGTGGAGCGGAAAAAGATATTGAATGGCCAATGAACCGTGGCAGACACTCCTCCGTCTCTTCCACTCTAGCCAATTGGCAGGAAAAATCGCAGATAATCAGGAGCAGCCTGGGAAAACTCCAGATGGAAGCTGACAAAGGCGGCTAATGAATAATAACCGCAATCATCGTTTGAATGCAGGCCTGTAAGTGTGCTATGAAACAAAGGATATCAATACCCTCTACTGCTGCCCAGTAGATCCTCTGAAAGGTTAGGAATTTAAGGCAGGAATTTAAATTCAGACAGGATAAATCCGAATTCATTGGATTAAGATCTGCAAATTGATCATAACTCGGCCGCATGTGCTCCTTAATCGAGGACCACAAAATATTTAATGGTCATACTCGTATATGCGAAAAATGTGTACAGGTTTTTAAGGCTGCTCTCAGGCATTTATCACCAAGCTTAATAGGTTTATTAGCCCGTGTCGCTGGGCCCTTTTGAGATACATAACCGTTCGTAAGCCCGGCATAATGCGAATCGGAATCGCTGTCTGGCTGCCACTTTGAGGCGCATCCGAGTTGCCAGTTGCCAGTTGCCAGTTGCGAGTGGCGAGGAAATGTCATAAACATTAACGTGGCATCGTAAATAGCTGGGCGTTACGGCTCGACCCAGTCACATACATGCATGTTCGCATACCGGGAGATGTAATATTTAAGTGCAAATATGCGTAAAATTGCTCAAAGGACAGCCCGTGCACACCAGTTACAGTTACACATTTTGGCATATTCAAAAAAAAAAAAAAGAAAAGCAGCCAAACAAAACGAGAAAATGGCGCGGCAACTGGTTGCCACACCCTCATTCCAGCATCGCGGAAAACCGCCTCTTTGGCACACATACACATATATGGTAGGAATATGGGAAATGGAAAATGGGAAATGGGAAATGGTCTAGGCCCAACCCCCCCTGAACATTTCCCCATCGAGGTGGCCGCAAGGCAAATCCCTGCAATTACTTTGTTGGCACTTTGTTTTGGCTTGGCTTTTGAAGTTCCTATATTTGGGGCTCGCAAACCCATTTTCCGAGCCTTTTCCACAGCTCGCCCTTGGCAGCGGACTATTAGTGTATTTTAATGGCAACTAGAGCGAGTGGGGAAAACTACGGAAAGCCCTCGTGTGCTGCGTAATGTATGTAAATGTATTTATTTGCCACAAAGCGGGCGAAACAGGGAAACCTTTGGCAAACGCAAATAAATGTTAATATAATGTTAATATTGTTTACTTCGCCTTTGCCCTTCGCCCTGCACCCTTCACCCTTAGCCTTGGAGGTGTAACAAAGAAGTAGCTGCTCCCAGGGGCCAGCAAATGGGGAAACGAAGTCGTGGAAGTGCTGCTCCGCCTGCGGCAAGTGTTGGGATAAAAAACATGCGTTCCTGGATGGGCCGACAAAAACATGCAAAATTCATTGAGCCAAATGCCAGGGAACAAGCCAACAGCTGCTCCCAATTGCCAGTCTAGGATGGGATGGGATGGGATGGGATGGGATGGGATGGGATGGGATGGGATATTTCAGCCCGAGATCGGGAAATCAGGAGCAGGACATGTGCAGGCGTGCGGAAATTTAATAAGAACTGGATTTTTATGCGCCACGCATAGGCAAACAAGCGTTTTGCCCCACATCCGCAGGATAATGTGTATTTATGTGTTCCTATTGCGATGTTTGGCCTGCTGTAATCACGCTCCATTGGGCGTCTCTAATTTGGCATTAACACACCCTCCTGCCCTTTGACTGCCCCACTTCACCACCCACCCACTCGAGTGGGTGACCTCTGAACTAATGATTTGATTTATCTCCCGGAGGCCGCGCAATTAAATTGCCCCACCTGCGTGGCGCACTTTGTGGCGCCACCGTAATTGATTTAGGTGGTGGGCCAAACAAATTACGGTCAAAAATTAAATATTTCTTCATTAATGGGTTCACTGGAATGGGAAATGCCATTACCGGGTACACTATACACTACACTATTCAGAAAGTAATACGAGTTTTATATAATCAAAGCAGGCAGGTGCTAGACAAGCTGAAACTTCTATAAACATCAAACCCCATTATTTCCCCGCCACTCGTGTGATACGAAACTAGTTTCAGAAAAATAAAAAAAAATTCTCCGTGCACACAAAATTTTAAGTGAAAAAATCGAAATCTAATTCTAAGCAGCTGTAGAATTCAAAGATGACTAGCATGAAGGTCAAAGATCTGAGTCCTGCGTCCTTGGAGGATTTGGTCAGCCAGGTATTCGATAAGTCGAAGCAGCTGAGTATGTCGATTAAGGAGCAGCGCAAACTGGTGCAGGAGTATCTGAATGCCAAAATTGATGGCAGTGAGGCAAGCGATGGAGAACATGAAAGTGATTCCGATTCAGATTCAGATTCAGATTTCGATTTTGATTCCGATTTCGAGTGTTCCTATACTGATTCCGACGAGCAAACAGAGGAGAGCAGTGATGAGTCGGAGTCGGAACTCAGCGAAGTCGAGGAGGATTTATTCCCAGGAGATGAGGGTCCCGGGTGTTCGAAGAATTGCAAAACGCGAAGCTCCAGAGACGAGCCTGAACTATCTCGGCTCGTGGCTTTTGTGCCTCCATCCCAATCCCCTGCCCAGCCTGCATCCCGCATCCAGCGGCGACTGACTATGGCTGGTGGCATGGTAGCTCCTCCAAGTGGCAATTGTGTACCCGTGCCTCCAAAATCGGGAAAACCCAAGTAGATGTGAATGAGCTCAAGCCAGGAGCTCGAGGTTGATGATGATGGTTCTTCATATGGTTTCTATTTAAATAATTTTGTAGTACTTTGTAGTTGTGCAATTCCCCATTTTAAATTAATAAGCCGGAAAAGTAGGTCGTACTTAAATTGACATTTTCGGAACAACTTTAATTGGTCGCTGGGGGGTTGTTGGGTGGAAACTTTTGGGGCGTCAAATATCTGACCCAAGTTTGCTTTCGCCTCGGCGATAAATTGGTCGATTTTGTCAGCCAAATGTTTTTGGGCGAAAGTTTGCGGAATAATTTGCAGTTGTTTTTTAGAGGCCTTGCCTATCCTTGTTGAACTTTTGGGCGGCCATAATTTATGCAAAACATCTAATGAATTTTTCATGCCCCACCATGCAGCAGAAAAACAGCCGCAGTGGCGGGGCAACAACACTGCGCAAATTAATGAAATTCATAAGCGAGTTTTCCCGGTGCCATCAGCCGCTCCTTTCTTCGATTTCCCCCTGCCCATTAATGAGCGCAAATTAAAAGCTGCCTAAACATTAATGAAAACCAAAGAAGCGGGAAAGAACAAGGGCCGTGGAGAGTGGGGGAAAACGAAGGGCACGTCACGTCACGTCGGCCGGGAAATGGTGAAAAATGTGGCCCACGTAATAAGCAATCAAGATTTGTGTGTATTCTTTTATGGCAAATTGGAAAAGTAATTGCACATTAAAGCCATTGAAGCGCAAAGTGGCATTGTTTGCATTTAATTAAATCAATTGCAACGCATCGCACTTCGGCTAAATCAACTGATTGTTGGCGTTCTGATAGACGTATTGCATTATATACATGTACGAGTGTCTTTTTGCCTGTACTTGTGTTTGGTGGGATCCAGCTAGCCTGGCATAAATCCACGTAAAGTGGGCTTTAGGGGCTTGCCCCAAATGCATGTGCTGACTTGCAACGAGCAGTGAGCCGCAGGATGCGAGGCACAGGATGGCACAGGATGGCACAGGATGGCGCAGGATGCCCATCAACCTGGCCTGTACGCCCGAGGCCAGCAATCAGTCATCGTATTTGAAATTTCAATTTCAATCCCAATCCAAATGCGTTTTCGATTGAGGCCCAAACCGCGATTGTCCCATTTCAGCTTGGCAAGGACTGACTGCAGGTCCATTTCAGGTCACTTTGGAAACGGAATTTCTAATAAATCGTCCACAAAGTGCAGCCAGACTCAGAGGACCTCATGAATGAAATGACATTGATGTACAGATCCTGTTTGCCAAGCAAAAATCATGTTTAGCATGCAAAGATGAAGCTGCCGCTCCCTCAAGTTTTCCACTTTCAAGTGGAACTGGTTTTCCGGCTCATCCCTCGACTTTTCTGCTGTGATTTAAAGTTGCCAGATGACCAAGGCAGAGTCACGCAAATGAGACAAGCGAGTTTGTTAGGAATTTCATTGGAAATTTGTCATTCGCACTGACAGCGAATAATGAACGAACGAGAAAAGCAGCAGCGTTTGTGTGTTTAGAGATAAGTTTCTGAATCAGAGAAGAATTGTTATTAGCCTTCAAGATTTTACTGCAAGCTTTGAGGCTTCTTATCTGCTTGCCACATGTTTCTCCTCCAAATGGCCCTTCAACCGGAAATACTTGTACTGACTATCCCTGCATACTTTTTTTTTTGCATACTTTGAGGCGCCTCCACTTGAGCGTCTCAATGCCTGACAGTATTTGGATATTTGGATGGTTATATCTAGGAGTCAGAAGCAGCTTGCTTATGGGAAAAGCAAACAGTTTTCGGACAGGTACTTGGCACATATTTGAACAGTGTTGACATCGAGCAGCAGTCTCTTGTTTGATGAACCGAGAACAAATAAACATTTTCCCAGCCCCACAGAGTAGAATTTGTAGTAGAATCTGCATGCCGCTCAAGCACTTTATTTCGCCATGTCCACTGGTCTCTGCCTGGTCAGAAGTTCAGAAGTGGCACTCAATTTATTACTGCCAGGACCTGGGATGACGAAATGGAGGAGGTCAAAGTGGCTACCCTTGGAAGCGTTTACTTTGCTTTACTATGACGTCCAGAAAAATACAAACCAAGTCGCCTAATTGCGTGCCACATTTGCTTGGATCACTGGCGTCGCTCGCCCGGAAGGGCCTGGAATATTTGCTTAGAAATGTGGCCAGATAAATCAACGACCCGCTGGCGGGAAAAGCCAGAGACAGTTGGCATACCGGGGGGAAAAGCAACCGATTTCCATAGCCCCAGGCCAACGACGTCAAACGTGTTTAAAATTTATGAATAAAATGAGTTCGCATAAATCAAGAGGCCGCCGGCGTCGGAGAGAAAATGAAAAACAGCTTTGTGGCAGCAACATGTTGGAGGAGAAAGCACCGAAGGAAATTCCATCTGGACTCCCTTCAAATCTGCACGTTCATTCACAAGTAATAAGCTCCAATTGTGAGTCAAAAGTCTTGGAACAAGGGAAATTTCTGATCTCTGAAAGTACGAGTACTGACTTTCCCATACCTAATAAAGTTATATACTCTCAGCCATTTGCAACTCAATTTTTAAACTTTAAGCCCTTCTAAGTTATTTATTTTTTACGCGCTGCGGTAGAAAACACTTTGCACTAGTGCGCTGAGTGACCAGCTTAGTGCTTTTTTGCTTTGGTGTGGCAGGTCCTGCCGTAAGGAATGCCCCACTCAAAGGAATGTGGCTGCAGGAGCCGAAGCTGCTGTGAAATGCCGCCGCTTATTTACACTTAATAAAGCTCCAAAGCAGCGACAACTTTCCAGCTGCAACTGGCAGCGTGGCAAGCGGGAAAGCGATGGGGAAAAGCCGTGGAGGCAGTGCATCCGCGGTGCTTTCATTTGTTTGCTACTCTGTTTGCTTGGCGCGATGCGAGTGGCGCATGTGTGCGATGGCATTAAACGCTTAGCAAGTCAAGTAGGCCGGAGCAGGACTTTAATGCATAAACAGGTCCTGTGCGCTGCGAGTGTGTGCGTGTGTGCGAGTGTGTGTGTGTGTGTGTGTGTGTTTGTGCTTGTTATGCTGCCCTTTAACGAGCTGTGTGGAACACTTGCATCATGTTTGCTTTGCCATTGGCACTGCCACCCTGCCACCCGGCCGCCATGCCAACCAGTCCCCCATCCGCCGTGCTCCTGCGAGGCAGGGGGAAAGTCCTTTGCCTTGTCGTTGTCATGATTAATGTCCTTTGTTATTATTTATTTTCTTTGTGCCGCCTGCCGCCTGCCGCCCTGACAGTTGTTCCCAGCATTGTTCGCCCCAGCATTGACACGTACTGTCAACGCAAAGTATAAAGTATTGTGGCCGCGGGGCGACTTTAAGGCGTCCTTTCTCTTCATCCGGCCGAAGGGAAATACGCCTTGTTTTCGTGTTTCTATGTCTAATAACATCCTGTCAGGCCTTGTAATTGTGTTTTAAGCACCAGTTAGCTTTTGCTTGCTGCGCCGCAGTCGCAACAATTATGTTTCAACTGGCATTTCGGCAAGGATTTAATCCTTTGAGACCACATCACTTTCAATTTCCAGTCGCAGAGCCTAGGAAATTATTAAACTTTGTATGTAAGTAATTGGTATTATGGAAGGCAAACTTTGCTACGGTCTTTATTGTGTCCTTGGCGATTACGATTTTAATCAGCTTTGCTCCTTGGTGAAGATAAATGCTCCTTTGTGCATAGAGCAATAATATCTATATCTAAAACTCAAATCCTTGCATTCTCTTTTAAAACTTCGGTTTTACACTTAAGAGGAAACACTTTTCTTGCAACTATTTATTATTCTTTTGATTCCTTTACCATAAGTTCAGCTTTGTTATACCTTTTGATCCATATTCCGTGCATAAAAAGCTCTAGAAGGTCCTGATAGCTCCACTTTTGAGTGCCCCATGAATTGTGTGTTTGCACACTTTTTGCTGCTTCGGCTTGTGTCAAATGCGGCACGTAATCAGAGTGCGGACATTCGTTGTTGTCATTAAAGATGTCGCCTCCGCATATTACACATACCACACGTTGGCCGGGGCACACGTGTCCTGTTCGTGAGCTTGTATGTGTGTATATGGGGGGGAGGAAATGGAAAAATGTCGTTATGAAATGAAAATCTTTCTTTTTTAAATGCCCTGACCCAAAAGCAAACAGGACCTGGAAACTCGGCGAGGCGCCAGGCGAGTCTCATAAGTAAACAGCCCTGGCCAGGCGGAAAATTCCAAAGGAGCTTCCTCTTAACTATGTGCGGTGTGCCGGTGGACATCAATCAAAACGAGGCGGGGATTGGGAGTGGTAGTGCAGGAGGAGATGGAGATGGAGGTGGAGATTGAGATGGGCATCCTGTTGAGGCGGCTGCCACAGCAACCGCAGCAAGAAGAAGGGGAATGCGCTCGGAATTTTCAATTTCGCCCGGGGGCGGCGAATTTATTAAATTGTTGCGTCTCCAGTGTTTGCCCAGCAACAAACGTGGGCCTGTGGTGCAATTTAGGCTGGCCAAGATTTCCCTACTGGGAGCCAGCAATCAAGTGGCGGACTTATCAATCAACTCAGGGCCAGCACAAAAGGACGACGTCCCAGATTTTGATTTGTTGATTGGCAATCCCGATGAAAGCTGGCCAGGCTTTGCCCTCTGCCGTCTGCCGTTTGCCGTTTTCTTCTTGCGGTCGAGGTCTTGGCCTTTCACTCCCATTCCCATAGCCATACCCATTGCCATAGTCCTCATGCCCCCGCGGCTGGTAAATCGAACTTGCCATAAATAATAGTTGCATCACCATCACGGCGGACGGCGAAGAGCATGACGGGCAGATAGTTGCAGTCCGATGGGGATTTTGTTGGCGTAAAAGCTTTCAGCCCCTGGCTACGCAGGATGCCTCTTACTTTTATTGCCACGACGCATTTGCATGGCGTTAAAATGGCCTATGGAAGCGGCCCATCGCGCCACATTGCGCATACGCCGCGTGGGCTTATCAGTGGGTGGAAAAAAAGGAGAAGCATGGCAGCTAAATGGGAAAACAATGCACCTGGACAGCGACCATGAGCTTGCAAATTTATGAGTGGGCGAGTGTGGATGGATCCCTTGGGTCGATTGGTCTCCCTTCAAGTTTTCATCGCAGACGGAGCGGAGCAATTAGACCGCTCACTTGCCTCCAAATTGCCCGACCATCTCTCATTTAATTAGTTTCTATTTTCGCGCCGGGCTTTCAATATTGCTTTTCCGTCCGGCATTCAGGTCACGTCCCTGTTGGCCTATTCACAAATAGACAAATGCGAGTAGACAGACGGCCTGTGTCGCCACATTTATTGACTGTTTTCCCAGCGGCCCAGGACTTTCGCACTGAAAAGGAGTCAAGTGAGCGCTCATGGTCCTTGGCCCTGGATGCGGAGTGCACTTCAATCTGTCGACTCGACGATGCCGAGGACGGCAGACAGGATGGCCAGGACTCCATATGGCCAAACAATGTAGCCACTCGACCGACCGAGCTACACAGAGAATAAAAATCAAGTTTATCGCACTTGAGCAAAGAGTCATTAAGAATTTTACTGCTCGACTTGGATAGCAGGTACTTGGGCGAAAAGTGTCAGAGGACTTCGTGCAGTTTTTAATCCCCTGGCCATGATGACTCAAGATAGAAGTGCTTAGTTGGCCACAATAAATTGCAACTTTACGTGGATAAGTCTGAGCGAATTTAAAATGGTAAAAGTCCTTTGCCATCATTTGCTGACTGTTGTCATGTGAAATGAGCCGGGCTACAATTGCCGACTGACTGATGAATTCATCACTGAATCCTTGGAGCATCTTAATTACATGGACCCACAGAACGGCGAGAGTAATGTATGCTGCCCGTATTGCTCGTCCTGCAATTATTCAGCAATTAAAAACAAAACAGCCAGAAATGCGGCATTGGGGTGGTGCTTTTGGGTGGGTGGGTGTTGGAAGGGGAGCTTGTGGCGGCCAAATGAAATTACTTTGGCTTAATTAATGGCCAACAAATGTCGAAGCGTCGTCGCCTTTCTGGTTGTCACAGGTCAAAAGTTAAAGCTGGGCAAAGACCACGAAAACTGTTGACAACAAAGTTCCAAAGTGACGCCGGTTGTTTTTGGGCGTAAGCGTGGGCGTGGGCACAGCTCACAGGACGTGGAGGACGTGGAGGACGTGGAGGACGTGCTCTACACATGACCAGCAAGAGGACGGCGGAGGAGGCAACATTTTTCACTGGCAAATTCCCGATGCGATGCGGGCGTTCTCGTTGACGTCACACAGAAGACATTTGACTAACGGCTAAGAGGAGGATATATTCGGGCCAGGAATTTGTAGTTGTCTTCGCCTGTCGCTCGTGTCAGTGTGTGTGGGTGTGCGGGTGTGTTGGTGTGTGCGTGAGTGGGTGAGTGGGTGGCTGTGTGTGTTAGCCATGTGCGACATGCTCGTAAAAAGCGTTTATTTAGCCGAGAGTCAAGCAAGCGACACATGACACCAGCAGCAGGAAAAGCCAGCGGCAGAGGGGGATGCCGATGGGGAATGGGGTTGATGTGGGGGCTCCTTGGGGCTGGGAGTCTGCTTAGCGTGGTAATGCTGATTTGGCTCTTACCACATCATTATGTCTCAACTGAAAGACTGCTCTGCTGCGCCTCCGCTTTCCACTTACCCGCTCATAATGGCGCCGACCAAACAACTCTTTCATGTACTTCCATGCTAACCAAACCCTTTCGCCTTCTTTCCACCCGCTTTTTGTTACAGGCTGCCAGTTTGTTAGGACGCTATGCATACCGCACTCCGAGGTCTGCTACGATGGTGAGTATGAGATAAGACACCCGGGCGCGGCGACACCCAGTTAGGATGGACTTAAGACCCAGATTGCGGTTATCAGTGAGTCGGCGAATAAAAGGTGCCAAGTGCGGGGAAATTGAATTTGCCCGCCAAGAAGAGGGATTAGCTAGCAGGATAGTTAGGGGGCGGAAGAGCTTAAATGCTCCCACTAAATTTGGGGCTTTAGGTATGCTAAGTCACAGCTGATGCTGGGTTCATTAGTTTTCATTCAAACAGGGAAAACAGGGAATTTAATATGCCACTACAGCAGGCACAAAATGGTGAGGTGAGAGAGTTTTCGACTCATGATTTTCCTAATGGCTACTCCAAGAAAGGCTTTCACTGCCGATTTCCGCTGCCATTACCCACAAATGTTGCCCAAATGCATCCCGGTACAAAAATGCCCATTTGTGGGTCGGTGGCAAGGAGTTAGTGCAACTGCGGGAAAACTCTGTTTGGAGAAGGCAAACTCTGGCCCCGGGCATATTATTCGTATTTGCAGAGCTCTTCCATGACGGGTCAGAGTTCACACAAAGCGACACCGAAACAAAGTGTGTGAGAGCTGGCGAGGATTGGGGCATGTGGGGCTGCCGACTGCCACTGCATTATCGAGAACACACTCAATTACTTATGTAAGCACAACGAGGGGAGGAAGGAACAATTGGAAAGCAGCTGCAGCAGGAAAAACGCTGCGAGAAATGGCGAAAATTGCTGAGAAAATGGTTGACCTCAAAAGGGGCGGTGCAGGGTGCGGAGCAGGGGGCGTGGCCCACACATATGCAGTCGCAGTTGCAGTATGCAGTTACGGTTTCAGTTTCGGTCGCCGCAGTCACGGTTCCGTCCGCACGAGAAAAGCATTTACATTATGCAAATTACGCCAAAGACAAGCCGCAAGGATATGCATTTAAATGGTCGTAAATCACAATGAGAACAAAAGGTGCTGATGGCAGGATTCCGGGGAGAGGACGAGGAAAACTATTGTAAGACGAGCTCCATTAATGCAGTTGCATGCCCCATTAATATATGTATTTCGGGAATTGAGTTCAGGATCGGACAAAGATACCACATAGGTATCTCTCTTCAGAGTAAGTGCTGCTGCAAGTCTACAAGTTTCTACTTAATTTGTAAGTCAAGGGAGTAAGTGCGTCGCATAATAAATTCGCTTAAGTTGTTCAACAGGAACATCTGCTGGCTGCAAAGTTTCAGAGGGGCATAAAAAGTTGAAAGCAAATTTGGCTTAAGTTTTAGGTCAAAAGCACTAGGTGGCTTACCTTAGGTTCTGTGAGATTACTCCACTAACCCTTTCGACTGGCCTCCGCATTGCAGACAACATCTTCGGCAAGTGCATTCCAACCACCGGTGTCGACGTTGAGGACATTGAGAAGTAAGTATCCTGATTAATCCAACGACATTCAGAGAACGCCCTTCCAACACATTCCGCATTCCACGCTCCGCAGGACACCACTCTCTGAGGACCAGTCCCGTGTGCTGGCCACCATGCTGGAGGAGCTCCAGGGCGCCGGCCTAGGATGGGACCATCCGTTCGTGCAGTGCCGCATCCAGGGGTCACTATTCTCGCTCCAGCGACAACAACAACTTCCGCCGAATCTCTGCGCGAACCTGGCGCCGACTCCTCCGGAGTTCGGGGATCCGGCGAGTGCACTGGCCTACGTGCGCTTCACGCCGCCGGAACCGGAAGCCGAGCTGGACTACTACGAGCAGCCCGGTGGTCCGGCGCAGTTCTATCCGGCATTGCGGAAGAAGCAGGGGCGGGAAAGCGATGCGGACGATCTGTACCTCAACAGGATGCTGCAGGATCGCCGGCGGCTGAGGCACGATCCCTCGGAGCTGGAGCACTTTGGCAAGATGGACGCGCACGGGCAGAGTACCCAGCTGGACGCGCCGAGCATCATGGACGCCTTCCTGGACACCGAGCGCCAGAGGATCGACCGCGAGCAGCAGTTGGCGGCGGCGGAGCAGGATGCCGATAGGCGGGCGGAGCAGAACCGGCTGGAACTGTACCAGATTCTGGCCGCCTCCGAGCCTGATCCGCAGCCGTACCAGCGGAAGCCGGCGGCGCAGCCGAATGCTATGGACCAACTGGAGGCCATTGTGGAGCAGCAGCAGCAGCGCGAGCTGAAGGAGCTGAAGGAGCAGCAGGAGCAGGCCAAGGCACCGGTCTACGTGCCACCCGATGAGGTGAACGAGTCCAGCGAGCTGTACTTCCCGGACAACTTTGCCCCCTTCAAGAGAGCAAGGGGTCACTCCAGAGGGGGATTGGCCGAGGAAGTGGAGGTGCGGGACGAGCAGCCGAAGCGCTCCTTCTTTCGCGAACTGGCCGACGAACAGGGATTGGTGCAGGAACCGCCGTTGAGTTTCAGACACGCGGAAACCGAAGTGGACGCCAATCCCGAGCTGGCCAAACGCCGTCCCGCGACCTTCAAGCAGCTGGATCCCTACGATGTGAGCCTGCAGCAACAGGAAATGGCCTTCGAGTCGGGTCTGCTGAGGAACTCGCTAACGCCTCTCGAAGAAGAGGCCATGCTGGCCTCCAACAGTTTCCCCCGGCAGGCGAAGAGCCAGCGGGTCTACACCGAAGGTGGGCTGCTCCTGATGCCCCAGGACGAACCGGATACCGATGGCATGCAGGCCGATGAGCCGGAGAACGTGAAGCAGTCGCTGCTGGCCAACATGCTGGGATTCGCCCGCCACGAGCGCCTGGACGTGAAGAAACCCGGACCGCTGCTAGGACCTCCGTCCTTGGGCTCCGCCGAGCTCACCAATCAGCTGGAGACGGAGAAGGCGCGCAAGCAGGAAGGCCATGGCAACAAGGAGGTCCTGCCCGCCCACATCAAGGGCAATGCCGAGGACGATGCTCACAAGAAGAAGAAGGTCATGAAGCAGCAGCACTCGGCCGAGGATCATGCGCCGCACACCGTTGACACTGAATATGTGCATGTGTTCGTCAAGAACCCGTGAGTCCTGCTAGACTAATCTAATCCATAAATTACTAATCCACTTATCACTCACCTTGCAGAATCGACAGTTGGAACGATGGGCAGCGCATCATGAAGGAGCTGGAGCAAATACTACACATGCAGGGATACTTTTCTTATTTAACGTGAGTACCTAAGACACCTAACGCCAGTTGCACAGTAACCTATACCCCACCCAATCCTCACCAGCGTTCAACAACACGAAGTCAGCTTCCGGGTGAACTCAAACAACCCCGAGCGCAAAACCGCCGGCGATGTGGCACGGACCATCAACGAGAACCGCGGCGTGAAGAACAACATCCAGCGACGCGTCGGGTTCTATGTGCTGCACGCCGGGGTGGGTGATGTGATCAAGGACCTGCAGGACCCCAGCGTCTCGTCCTCTCGAATCGAACTGGCCGAGCAGGGACCCGACGTCACCCACATCATGGCCTACATGTTCGCTGGCGCCGGAGCGGCCGCCGTGATCGTGATCTTCGTCACCCTGATCCTGATCAAGCGGCACGACCGCAAGCGGGACAAGCTGGGCGGTCTGCAGTCTGGCATTGCGGGAGCGGAGACCTGCAGCAAGGACTACCAGGAACTGTGCCGGGCCAGGATGGCAGGCAAGGCGGGCGGCGGTGGCAATTCGACCGGCGGAGCTGCCGGCGGTGGGTCAAACGAACCGGCGCCGAGCGGACGGATTACATCGCTGAGCAAGGAGAACGAAGGTCGCCCGCCATCCTCGCGGTCGAGCACATCTTCCTGGAGCGAGGAGCCAGCACTGACGAACATGGACATCTCAACCGGGCACATGGTGCTGGTGAGTCGCGTCACCCATTCCTCATCATGAGTTGAGCTATTGTTTCATTCGTATCCACGTAGTCTTACATGGAGGATCACTTGCGCAACAAGGGACGATTGCAGCGGGAATGGGAGGCCCTGTGCCGCTATGAGGCGGAGCCCAGTGCTCGGGAGGCTGCCTCCCAGCCGCAATGTGCGGGTCTCAACAGGCCCGGAGCTCCCCTGCCATATGACCACTCGCGCGTGGTGCTCAACCATCTGGCCAACGCCGAAGGACTCGACTATGTGAACGCATCAACGATTGTAAGTGACGGCTACTACTCCTGAAGTTGACTCACCCATGACACTCTACCCACAGACCGATCACGATCCACGTGCGCCCGCCTATGTGGCCGCCCAGGGTCCACTTCCATCGACCCTGGCCCACTTTTGGCAGATGATCTGGGAGCAGGGAGCCGTCGTCATCGTGGCCCTCTGCCGCCTGCAGGAGAACGGGGAGGTGGCCTGTGCGCGCTATTGGCCGGAAGAAGGTGCCGAGGTGTATCACATCTATGAGGTAGAAGTATTTCAGGATCTGGCTGCTTAAATGGGTATGATAAATTATTATTCTGCAGGTTCACCTTGTAAGTGAGCACATTTGGTGTGATGATTACCTCGTACGTTCTTTCTACCTGAAGAACCTGCGCACCAGCGAGACCAGAACGGTCACCCAGTTCCACTTCCTCTCCTGGCCGCACATGGGTGTGCCTGCCCAGGCGAAGGCGCTGCTGGACTTCAGGAGGTAGGGCTGCTGCTAAAAATATGAGAGAAAAGAAATGATGTACATTCCCAATTTGTGTAAACTCCAGGAAAGTGAACAAGTCCTACCGAGGACGTCGCTCCTGCCCCATTGTGGTGCACGGCAGCGCCGGAGCCGGCAGGACGGGCGCCTACATCCTGCTGGACCTGGTGCTCGAGCGCATGAACAAGGGAGCGCGGGAGATCGACATCGCAGCCACCTTGGAGCACCTGCGTGACCAGCGGGCCGGCGTGGTGGCCACGCGACAGCAGTTCGAGTTCGTGCTGATGGCTGTGGCGGAGGAGGTGCACGCCATCCTGAAGGCCCTGCCGGCGAACACCTCCGGCGAGAAGCGGGAGCTGGACAAGGATCCCGTGGTGAGCACCACCAAGGAGCCTCTGAAGGAGGACAAGGCGCAGGAGGCAGCCGAGGAGGAGCCGCCCACCAGCAGCTCCAAGGCAGCCGCCGCGGCCAAGAGGGAGAAGGAGAAGGAGAAGGATAAGGATAAGGATAAGGAAGAGAGGCAGGCAAAGGATCAGGCGAAGGTCGCCGAGCCGAGGACGCCGGCGAAACCGCCGAAGCAGGCGAAGAAGTAAGCCAATCCGATCCAGGATCGGGTTGAAGGTTAAGCCTCAGGTTAATGATTGTTGCAGCGTTTCGGGGGTCTTTTCAGTTCGTTATAGTTAGTAATGAATTGAGTTCGCGTTTGATTTTGATTTGGCGTGAGCACTTGGAAGGTTCGTACGCCTCGAACGCTTCACGAGAGTGTCAGTAGGAGGACATTATATCTTCGGTTATCTACACCGCGCCGAGGAGCACAGCGACCGCCGGAATGGGCATCCCCCGGACGTGCCACGCTGCCCCGGTCTGCACCAGCCCGTGAGACCAGGGGTGCGTCCATGTGGGCGGATTCCCGAGCGGCGGAGTTGTGCGGCGCAAGCAACTATAGAATCGCACGAATATATACATATAGCATATTTGAGTGTTAAAGGATATACAAGAATATTTACAACCATGCCATAACTTATATTATATACATGTCTAGGTGTTAAGCATTGGATTCAATTATGAGGCATTTTACTTACTCGTACATTACTCGATATCGATGTTGGCATTAAACTTAAACTCTAATCGATGTGCTTGAAAAACCAGCAAACGAACGACAACAATCGCTGAACGGTATACATATGCCAAGCCAGACAGAACTAGAACACGAAATACACTGAGCAAAACAACACTAGACTTCACTGCTACACTGAAACACTCGCACATACCCACATACCCACATACCTACACACCCAGATACATATACAAGACAGACATATATAGAAGAAATGAAGATTGCAAAATTTGTACCTAACAAACAAAGTTCTATTTACAACATGAAACGAGAGAGTTTGAGGAGGAGCAACCTATTGATGTGTATGACAATTAATTATACAAGGATATAATCACACTTAACAAATATATTTGTATACAACATATATTATTCATATACAATATGGTGAATGTCATTATCTATCTAACCAGCATGGGCTCGATCCTCGAAGCGGATCGGGCCGTGTTTTACCAGACCATATGTATGTGTGCGAAGTCAAGAAATTGTTCAGTTATCAATCGCTCCTAGACGTAAGCTACACTCGATTACATATATCACAACTACTATATTACTATATGCTATTATTATATGTATATCGAAGTAAGTACATAAATGTCAGAGGAACGGCACCGAGGCTCCAGCAACTGCCGGCCAGTCCGCTCCTCGGCCTTCGATCCATGATCTGTGTACTTCACCACCTGAGGCAGCTATATACGTAGGTCGGGGGGCGGAGGGGGTTACTGGGGGAGGTTGGAGCCTCGCGTGCCGTTAGAAGTATGTGCCACAAACTGCAGAATATCACCGGGGAAACAAAATTGAAAAATCAAAAAAAAAAAAAAACAAAAAAAAATAAGAGCACAAGGCCATGCAATTGCAGTCTTGGAAAACTGGAAAGAACATCATCTCCAGCTCAATACCAATAACCCTACATCCAGTGACGACCCAGAACGAACCCGGACAAACAGGAAACGAACTACGGAATATATCTAGATAAGCACAGGAACTACACATACCACATACTGCACACACCACACGAAAGATACAAAGATACACCGACCAGCGATGCGCAAATCAGGCACAGCTACCGATTCCGGAACCCGACATGAAAAAAAATGCGAAAAACCCAAAAATACAATTGAAATAAGCTCAGATTGAGGAGGACGTAAGTGCAAGTGCTGCAAATTAGCAAAGAAATATTCAAAAAAATTATCAAATAACTAAAATACCATACTTAACAGTTTACGTAGCAGTTGAACTTAAGCATAATGAAAATGAGTTATCGTAGTTCGAATTATTCCATGACGACAAAGATAGAATACATTTCAGCTAAACGTAAGCAAAAAAGCAAAAAAGCAAAAAAGCAAAAAGAAAAACGAATATGAAAAATTATAATCTCGACGCAAAACTGTTAATTTCTTAGCATTTTTCCTTCGTTGAACACCCAGAACACTACTTACACTACACTACAAGTAAAAGCAAATGAGAAATCAATATTACAATAACTGTGGCAAGTCCGAACAACAACTTGGGGCTTGCGAAAGAAAAAAATGAGAAAAATTATTAACGTGGTAGAACAAGAAATAAGCATTATGAGAATAGTTAAACTTAATTGTTTTAGAGCAAAATATTTAGTAGTGCGTTTTTCGATTGATTTTCGAGTACTTGAAGCAACGTTTTTCAAAGTTATTAAGATACATACGAATACAACTACGACAATTTCAATTCAAATGTTCTTCGACGAAACAAATTAAATAAGTGTACTAACAAGCAACGTAAATGTATCGTATTATAGTCAATCGCATATAAAGGCAATTATTGATGTATATTTCGACATAACCAAACCATAACCATAACCATAACATAACGTGTTAATGATAAACGAGGAGGAAACAACAACCATGCGTAGAAAATTGAAGGAACTTACATATAAAACTACTTATTATTAATAAAGCATAAATGTCTAACGGACTTTTCCATTCAAGAGTAATTTATATACATACTCGTATGTAAAAAGTATGTACAATCGTACCTATTGCGTGTAGAAGTACCCAGTATGCGAAAGGGTAGCTACACACAACCGAAGCATTTCATCATTTCCCCCAATCTGTTTTCATTGATGGTGTAACATAGATATACAAAACAACCAACTAAGCGAAGCCTAATTTATTATTTATAAGGCAAGTAAGGAAGCAGAAGAAGAATAAATCGAATCGAAGCCAGGACAGCAAAAGCTGCAGGATCCCACGAAAGCTGGGCCAATTGAGACCACTGCCATCTGGCCAGTCCTCGACCCTCGACCTTCGACCTTCAACGGGGCAGGCCGGGATGTTGCCGCGGCACTCGGATCGGAACAGCAGACCAGATCAGATCACCAGACGATCAGGCGATGATGAGCTGGTGGAGAAGACGCCCTACCATAGACCGACCGACCGACCGACTGACGCCACGAACCCAGAACGAGGCATACAAAATGGTTTGAGTTCCTAAAGAAACATAACCCGACCACCAACAACCGGACGGACCACAGATCCCAGAGATCCCAGAGACCCGACAACTGGCTGTATATACGCACATCTCACTCCGGACTAGCAGCTACTCCCGACCAGATACAGATACAGATACAGATACAGACATAAACACAGATACTGAATCTGATACTGAAACTGAAACTGAAACCGATACTGATACTGATACTGATACGGAAAACCGGAACTGACCGATCGGACCGAACTTAGCATTAGGCCTACACAATGAGATTCACGTCAAGACGAAAGATCGGAGTGCGGCAACTTCGGGATCTGGTCCGCCAAGGTGAAGGGTCAGGCGGCTGGGACAGATGGGCAGATGGACAGAGGAGGACGAAGGACGTGTGACTCCACGACATGTGACTGGAGAAACGCGTGCAAGGTTATCAGAGAGGCAGCCAAACTTGAGTCCTAAGGTTCTCACTGTTTTATTTCGGAAGGCTTGAGTTTGGTAGCCGCGGATGATAATATACAAATACAAATAAATACAAAAACGCAGTTCAGGCAATGCAGAAAACGTGGGGAAAACTCGAGGCATTGATTGGTCAGCAGGCAGAGCAGAGGGAAAGTGCTGCTGTCTAATTCAATTGGCTGTCGAGTAGGCAAATCAATGAAATAAAACGAGCAGGCTTTCATACATTTTTGGAAAACCAAAAGAAATATGAGATCTGATTAAACGAGGCATTTAGCGATAAGTGAAACATTTAACAATATCGATGTGTACACATATGCTGCATCCAAAATATATATGCATATATATCTATTTAGCCACTTGGCAAAGATTTGTGTTACTAAGCAAAGATGAAAAAGATGAAAAAACCAATGAGAAATCCAAAAAAAAGGTAAAAACCAGCAAAAAATTATGCTGGCTGAGGCCACTAATATCTAAATGTACTAAACTGATAAATCGAAGAACTTAAATGATTATTGAGAATAAATCAAGCAAGTAAAATAGTAAAATACACCGAACACCGACACTCGAAGAAAAGAATAAAGGAACATGGAGCATACCTATTAAAGGTTTTTTGTGCAAAACTAATTAACCTATGCAATTTAAGTGTTTTAAACATACGAGTAACATAAACATGCTACAATTATTTATGAGAATTATATAGCAACGTGTATACCTACATATATAATATATAAATGTTATTAATCCATTTGAATTTATTGAGATATTGAGAACAAAGAGGATATGCATACCTATATCTTAATGTATCTTAATGTATCGCGCCATTGTGTAATATGCGCTACAAATTCAAGTTTAAATCACAAACATATTATATTCTGCTGCATGTGTAAATTATATAAATGTAAATTAAACGATACCAAAACGAAGAACGCGAACAATTTTCGATGATAAACAGCAAGCAGAGCAGAATAAGGAGATAACGATGTAGAACCGGTAACAAACCGACTACTATTATAATACAAATCAAAAAATAATAAAGAGACCCTTAAACAAACGAAGCCCACCCACAGTACCAGCCGAAATCCATTAGCCATTAACCAGTAGCCATTAGGCCATGTCGAGCGTAGTACCCACACCCATCGAACCCATCGAAGGCACACAGAAGCTTTGCTTTCGCCCGGTGCCCATACCCAGTGCTTACTGTATCTGTACGTGTCTATCCACATAGAACCCATCTCGAGCCGCAAGTTGGCTCTGAACATCACTGTAATGAAACACCAATCACAACTAAACTACCAAACAGTCCTCGAAGGTACTGTAACTTACCATAATCTGTAGAGTTGCTTATCGAATAATCAGTAGAAGCTTAACCATAGAACACCTAGTACACCTCGAACACCTAGAACACCTAGAACACCTAGAACTTGGCACGCTTTCCCACTCAAATCCCATTCAATTAACACGCATGCCTTCGATCACACACAGTTTATCCACACTTATTTAGCTAACAATTTTTATAGTTGCATGGCTCCCTGCACTGCAAAAAACAAGGCAGAGTTTACTTTCAGCAAATGTTTGTTTATAGATCACAGCCAAAGCCCAAGGAAATTAGGCCAATAGCCAGTGAAATGAACTAGTGCAAGCGGTTTTTCATTTCTCATTGCCGTTCTAGAAAGCACTAGGTAAGCATTTTCCAATGCAACAAAGCAACAAAAGCAACAAAAAGTAAGTAGTTTGGTCACGAAAACATTCGCCAATTAATCGGTTTTTTTGGCACTGTTCCCTCGTTTAGACCTTAAAATAAGTGCACTGGGAGATGGATTGTTAGACTCAAGCTGCAGCAAAGTAGTTAAGTAAACACAAAAAGATTACAAGCAAACACGCTAATTGTTACACTAACCGAAATATATTTTGAAACTTGTTCAAAACCCCAGAGACAATTGAACATGAACTTAATTTAAAGTGTGCTAGCGGCTTTCCATACACTTAACGCAAAATTTGTGCATTACAGTGTCTATAAAATAACCACAATTGAATCACACTTGAAATATAGAGTATACTCAGAAAGCGTATTTAACCGAAGGCAAGTAAAATATAATCATGCTGATTGTTTTTTCAATGAATTTGCTCAATCGCAACTCACTGCACTCGAAAAAAATATAGGTTCCGTTCCACTAGGAGCTTGGCTTTATAGCTGACCCACTTTTCCATCTCTCCAGCGAGATTTGCGTTTATAATCGGAATCACACTTGTTTCGTCTCAGCAAAGAGACCACCTGGCTCCTAAGCCCATAGCCAAATATCTATTGAAATAACCACACTTAATCCACACTTGAAATGTGCAATATTACATATATACTACTCAAATGTTTATTCCATGTGTGTAAAGCAAGCATTAAAAATGAACAAAAAAATTAGAAAGCGACGAGCCACGATGGTTTTATTGGTCTACTGTGTGGTTGCAATTTCTATTCGCCAGAGCCGAGAGTCCCCCCACCTAGACTAGCACCCAAGTCCCCACGTCCCAAGTCACCAAGTCACCAAGTCCGCAAGTCACCAAGTAGTCCCCCAGTCATTAGAATCACGATTTCGCACTATTTGTAGCTTTTGCCCGAATTCCACCCCTTTGCAGCGACGTCCCCCAGCAGCGATGACGACCCGGACCGCCGAAACCCAGAAGTGCCACAACAATGGCCAGCGAATAGAACATATACCGGCATATATAATCGGGTCACAGCCAATTTTATACGCCGCCGTCAGCAGCGGCAGAGCAGCGGCAGAGAGGCGGCAGAGCAGCGACGCCTCGAAAAAAGGTGGTTCGGTTTGGTGGTGCGTGTACGGATGGGATGGTATGGCATGGTATGGCATGGTGTGCTATGGCATGGTATATATGGTGGCTCTTGCGCCGAGTTTTCGATTTCATTCACTTTTTGGCACAGCCCATCATCGCCGGCTGTCGACGTTTCTGTTCGCCTGGTAGAAATGTCGGAACATTTCTTTGAAATGCCGCACTGAAAGGGAAAAAATGAAAAGAGGCCGCCGTGGCATCGCTTTGATGATTTCCCGCCACTGGTACCACTGGTACCACTGGTACCACTTCCACTTCCACTTCCTCCGCTCTGATGATGATGATGTTTGCCGGTGTTTGGCCATCGCGGGCATATCAATTTAGGGGAGTGGCATGCGTGACGCTTAAGCGAACGAGATTATAGACTCCTATCCTCGGCCGATCCCGATCCCGATCGCGATCGCAAGTTCCCAAACCACTTCCCTACCGTTTTTGTTGTTTGCCGTTTGTTGTTTGGCCGGCCGGCCCGGTCAAAGGCGGCGTCTCCTTTGTTGTCGCTCCCAGCGCAATTGGGCGTTACCTAACAGTACCAGGAGCAGGAGCAGCAGCAGCAGCAGCAGGAGCAGGAGTCGGGGTCACCACCACCGCAGAGGGTAACCGCAGAGGAGGAATCGCCGGCTGTGCGGCTGGCAGCCGTTGGTTTTTAATGAAAACAACAATCTAAGAGCCATTACGTGGACCGCCCTGTCCTGGCCCCAGGGAAATGTGCAGTCTTAACCCATCGCACACCATCGATATATGGCTTATACGTGTATATAATGGTAATGAAGATATTGGATTTGAATCAAAACCTTGCTCGAAATAGTGCCACTTCAAAGCAAATTAAATTTACTCAACAAAGCGTTGCAATGCGTGTAGCTTATAAATTCATATTACAGTCTTCACTACTCAATTGCTATTCGGTTGGTAATGGGTTAAAGCCATCAAAGCTGACCATATATCACCCACCGACTTTTACGCCAGCCAAAGCTTAAAGAAAAGAGGTGATGCTCTACGCGTAACGCAATACAATTTTAATATACGTAATTTCATACAAAATATAATAAATCATTTATACAAAAACAATTTGATTTATATGTTTGTTGTATGTTCACCGAAGCATTCATTGTTCATTGAAAACAAAATGAAGCAGGTCAGTGTAAATGGGGCAATGTAAAGTGCACATGTAGATATCAATGGTTTATGCATCGGCTACGCGAACACGACACCTATTGGGAAATTTTGTCGCGCTTTGCTGTTTTTATCGACTACGCAGCCTTAAAAAGCAGAATGGCAACTCACGATGTCCTTAGAAAGTAGAATGGCAGCTCTCGAGATCCTTAGAAACCAGGATGGCAGCTCTCGAGATCCTTAGAAGCCAGGATGGCAACTCTCGAGGTTCTTAGAAATCAGGATGGCAGCTCTCGAGGTCCTTAGAAGCCAGGATGGCAACTCTCGAGATCCTTAGAAACAAGGATGGCAACTCTCGAGGTCCTTAGAAACCAGGATGGCAACTCTCGAGATCCTTAGAAACCAGGATGGCAACTCTCGAGGTCCTTAGAAACCAGGATGGCAGCTCTCGAGGCCCTTAGAAATCAGGATGGCAGCTCTCGGGGTCCTTAGAAGCCAGGATGGCAACTCCCGATGTCCTTAGAAACCAGGATGGCAGCTCTCGAGGCCCTTAGAAATCAGGATGGCAGCTCTCGGGGTCCTTAGAAGCCAGGATGGCAACTCCCGATGTCCTTGGAAAAATGAAAAGTACATGCTTTGGCCGCAAAAACGTTATTTTCAAAATGGGTTCGCCTTAGATACTCATTTGATGAAAGTAATGCATTAACAATAATGCATTTTTCAGAAAGCTGTAAAGGAAACGCAAACTCTAAGATTTACTTAGTTGCAATGGATAACATAAATGGTAATCGTCTAGTTAATATGAAAAGAGCTTGTAAGCCAAATGGATACATTAGTTGTTTTACGGCCACCGTGATATTTCTAGCATTAATATGGCGCTGGCATTTGACATTCGTTCGCCGGGCGGCGGGCATGCCACAAATCAGCCTCCATTGCGAAAGGAGGGGGTCAAATGTCAGATTGGCAGATTGGAATGGGAGAATGGAGGGGCAGTCGCAATGTCACCGGTCAAACGGAGTGATTTTTATTGGCTTGTTGCTTTTCCGATCCACTGATAAATTGTTAATGTCCCCGCACAGAGAGGATGCACAGAGGATGCAGGTCTAGCGTGCCATGGAAACACACACAAGGGCTGGTAAAATGCAAACGTTGCAAATTTATTATTTATGTGCCGCTAAGCTTTGTGCGCATAGAAGTGGAGTGGTGGGGGAAAGGGGGAGGGGGGCACAGGGTATCCCGGACCAACATTCCGCGACGATTTCGGCGCTGCAGATGCGCCAAAACAGAAAAAAGATACAAGCACTCCGAAAAACTAGGAGCACCAACCTAAAGTCTACAAAATATTTTCCATTAAATATTGAAAACTGCTCTTCTATAAACTGTAAATTGAGACCTAGGATTTTAATCCAATAACCAATACAATTGTATACATGCCTTGCAGTTTTTCCAGTGCAGTCCCGCAGGAAAATGACATTATTTTGGGACAGCAGCTTCGCCGCGCCGTATAAAATTGCATTTCAGTGTGTGCATAGAAAATTTGTCCAGCTTTGGGGGGCGGGGCAGGGGGGCTGATCCAGCGGAAGTTGCAATAAATCAAACAAATCATCTGGCTGCATTTCGGGGTGCTGGAGTGCTGTTGCTGCCCTGCGCCCGCCAATTAATGCCAAATCGAGGAGCCCAACAATGGGCAAAGTGCAGTTTGCACTTTAATTAATTAGACATTCATTTGCAGCATTCCCCGAGGCATCCATATCTGGCTCCTCCCCTCCACCCCCTCGCGTTTGATTCGCTGTCTCTGTTTCCCGATTTGTAATGTGGCAGCGGCATTCGCTTCCCTTCGGCACCAAATTGTAGGGGGACGCAGAGGTGGCAGAGGTGGCAGGTGGCAGGCGGCAGGTGGCAGGCATTATCCTTCGCAGGCGTAATAAATTAGCACAAACATGTCACCAAAATGGCACCACGCCCACCAGCTGCCCCCGGAGGCGCTGGTGAGTGACCCGCTCTAAAGTGCCGTCACTGCAGTTCGCATGCCAATGCAAAAGGCACACTGCAAGAAACTACCCCCATCTTCAATACATAGAGTACCGCTGCAGCATTAGGATCACAATAGACTCTGAGCCTTACAAGCAGCAGAACGGTTGTGATATCTGAGCTGCCATGATATACAGATAGAGATTATCTGTGAGATAGATCTTTACTACTTTTCTGCCGGTGCATACTCCACTCCACACTCCACTCCGCTGCCACCCAACAGGCGGAATAGCACGTCTGGGATTTGGCCTGGGATTTGCGCACAATGTGTTTAGTGGCAGCAACACCAGTGCTCCGATTCTCCGATTCTCCGATTCACCGATTCCAGTGTGCCGCACCTGGAGGAGGAGGCGCCACTCCATCGCCGTCGAGGACATCTAAATCAAATGAATCGTATGCAATGCATAGCCAAGCAATGGACAGATGCTTCTGCTGCTCGGGGACTAGTGTATTAATTGCAAATGCAACTTTAAGCACGGGCCAGCTAACTTCCACACACAGCTTACACACCCATGCGCTTGGTTCGTCGTTTATTTACTGGCCTTTAAAATGCAATGGTACACAAATATTGAATGAGCTTCGCCGCATCGCACTCCAATCTCTTCAAGGGATTGCTTGGTATCCGTACCTCATTGGAGCTTGGCTGTTTTGGATGCTGAGGAGCGGTTCTTCTTGGAGCATCCGGATGATCGGCGCTGGAAAATGTTTGTTCACTTCTTCGCTCTGCTTTCTCCCCAGAGACGCAGTTTGCCCACTGCCACCCCGACTTCCCGCTGCATTCGGGATTTATGGGTTTTATTGTGTGATTTATGCATCGTTCGCCGAAAGTCCGAGTTGCGGAATGGCCATTCGACTCCGCAGCACGCTGCTTGGAAGGGAGATTTTTACGCCGGAAATGCGCCCATCGACCGCGTGTTAAGTCGCGCACACACTCGCACGCACTGCCTGTCCTGGTGTGAGTGCGCAGGATGGGCGCTTTTCCATGGGTTGGTGTTGAAGGGGGGTTGGGGGGGAGCAAGTTTTTTATGGCCGTCAGCTTTTATTGCCGGGCAGTGCAAGCGCGGAGACCGCTTGTACTTTACTTATTTAATTTCTCAGCTCCGACCATGTCCGTGTCCATGTCGCGGGGTGTTTGGCCAGGACGAAGGACGAAGGACGAAGGACGTAGGAGTCGGGACCCAGCCCGGTAATTGACAGCGGAAGGAGCACGTGTGAGGTCATTGATATGGCGCTCTGGCCCGCTAATGTGTCTGCCAAGCCCCGAGCCCGCCAAAAGCACAATGGCAATGCCACGGAGATGCCAGGGAACGTGCCATAAATCCCAATCAGAAGGTGGCCCCCATTTACTGCCCTCTCATCCAGCAGTCGGGCGCATTACGCATACGCCCCGTTTGCGGGCCACAGATCACAATGCAGCTTGCTCTCGGAGCTGGCAGCTTTAATCTATCATTAATCCATCATTGTTGCCCCCTATGTGGAACTTGAACAGCTTCGCCAAAGTATCAAATTATGCGTGAAAGTCCCCGAAATCGAGGCAGGTGCAAGTGGCAGTGGAGGCGGAACACAATACACTTGACCCCCGTCAGCGGCCCAGCGGCCCAGCGGCCCAGCGGCGCTTTATTGCCTCCAACTTGGAGTTTAAAGCCAGAAATAAAAGAAATTTATTGCACTTTTGCAATTATTGCAAACCAAGGCAATAACCGCAGTCCCATGTGCTTGACATTGCTTCCGGGCCGCGTTTCGCGCCTCGCTAACTTGTTGGCCCGCCTCTTTGGGCCTCTTTGGGCCTCGAGCGCCGCTGAAATTCCGCTTTTATTGTGCTCGACACTTAACTTTATTAATTTTCCAGCCAATGACGATTGCGGGGTGCGTATGGCGTACGGAATACGAATACGGCGTACGGAATACGGCGGAGTTGTGCTTTAGTAATCCATTACCGCAGGTGCCGTAAAAATGCTTAGTTTACGATTTGCGATTAACGCGAAACAAGTGCGCCATAAAACACGGAGTCACAGTCACAGTCACAGACACAGAGTTCCGGACTCCAGAGCCTCGGAACTGCCTGCTTGTCGCTGGCATCTGGCCATTATTCGATTCATTTCAATGAAACGAATCGAGTATTTGAGTATTGTCTTTTAACAGCCAGACACACACACAGTTGACAGTCTGCAGGCGGACGGACATAAAAGTCCTTGTAGCAGCAGCCGATTCCCGCTCCAGAAGTGGCACTAAATCCCGTGGATGCCGCCTCTAATTAAAACTTGCGACTCGCGTGAGTCAACTTTTACGAGTTCAGGTTGGGCGGAGCCTCCTGGGAATCCCCCACGTCTGCGACCAGAATTAGGCTGACAAATTATGCAAAAAGCATAAGTGCAAAAAGCGGCCCACTTAATCACTCAACTTCCGCTTCCTGGGCCATCTTTCGCCAGCGAAGACGCGTCGGCCAAAAGAAATTAAAGTGAAGTATGCCCAAAAACTTTGGCTGCCTTTCAAATGGCTCCGCCGTCTGCACTCCACTTGCTCCTCCGGATGGCGGCCAAAAACTAGACGACATCCTTGAATGGCTGCTTCGAAAGCACATAAATTTTAATAATTTATCCCATATTATTCCACTTAAGTCGTTTAGATTTTCATAATAAATTAATAACGACAAGCGCTGTGACCTTGCCGGAACCCAAATCTTCCTGCCGAGTTGAACTCGTACAGGCGGAGAAAATGTGGTACGCAAAGGTGCGGCTTCAATTGGGTACATTTAGAGTGATATTACATATTTCTCAGTGCACTCGAGGGTCCATTCCTGGACCCATTTGAGTCGCAGGGCGGCGGCCACATCAATTGCCAAAGCACAAAGTTCCAGGACTCCGCGGAGGCGGGGCGACTATTAAGATGCCTTGGCAACGGTGGAGGCCAGACAACAGGAACAGAAACGATGCCGATGATGAGCCGGGCCTTGTCACAGGATATCCTGGAATCGGGCTATGGCAACCACTGGGACGCCACCCCATGACCACGTGCGTTGGGCGATGTTCGTGGCTTATTTATACGCTTAATTTGCGCCACAATTTCGTTTACAAACTGTTCTTGTGCCGCACCAGCGAGCGGCAGGGCCAAAAGTTGTCTTGCGGTCTTGGTCTCCGGGCTGTTGGCTGTTAGCTGTTGGCCAGGCTGAGATTTGCGGCACTTCGGTTTATGAGACAAAGGCGAAAATTTATTGCTGCGAGGGGGGTTGGCTCCGCAGTTTATGGGAGTCCTCCCCGGCGGCCAGGACAGTCGGCTCGAGTGGCTCCAGCTTGAAGGTGCAACGCCTCGTTGATTAGCCACCAGATTGCCTTCTTGAAAAGTGGGCGAGCACGATGGGCTGCAGCAGCAATGTTGCAAATCAAATCTCTTGCCAGAGTCTGGGATATCCATTTACCAATATCTGGACAAACTCATTTGGCAGAAATTGTATCTTCTAGTTATTCAAGCAGCTATTTCTGCCTTAATTTGCGTTCATATCATCACATTTGCTGGATACAACTCCACTCCTCCCGTTTCCAGATGTCCAGCACCCATCATGGCTGTTTATCAAACTCCGCCTGTTACAACTGGAGTTGAATTGAGATTTGAGGGACTAGGAAAACACACACGGCAATCACGAAACGTTTTATTATAAAAGATGTGTGGCCCACTTGTTTGGGATCGATGATACCTGGCCCACTACTCCCCCCGCATATTTACAACATTTATCTGGCTGCCTTCAGCTCGGGATTGACTCAAGCGGTCAACTGGCTGCTTGACATGTCTCCCCATCCCCATCCCCATCCCCATCCCCATCTCTATTCCCATTCCCATTCCCATTCCCATTCCGCCCGCCTGCTGTTTTTCCAGGGGGCCATCGAAGCCATCGAAGCTGTCATTATAGATCTGCTATGATGGAAGGCCAGAACAAAAGTCGTTGATGTGCGTCGGCCTGGTTTTGTCTGTTCGGATGCTCTGATGGCTGGGGAATACAATTTACCTTCTGCCAGGTGGACACGAAGCCAGAGCTCTTGGGTCAGCTAGCATGTGTGTGGCTTGTGCCTCCCACCTGGTCCACCTGGTCCACCTGGTCCACCTGGCCCGCCTGGTCCGCTCCACCCATATACTGCCGCTCCATGGGGCACTAAATATTGTGGTTGCCAGTGTCTTCCCCTTTTCATTACGTGCTCTTCTCGTGTGTGTTCATTTGGCCCCTCTTAAATTTGTATGGCTGCAAGTTGCCTGACACAAGTTGCTCTATCTCGGCATCCGTATCTGTATCTTGGGCCACGCATCCGCATGTGCGAGCATCAGTGTGGCTCCTGGCTCCAAGTACCATTGAATTGATTGATGTTTGATGCACTCAACCACAACGATATGCAGCAAACCGCATCGCTGCTGCGGCAGCTCCTTGCAGCCCCCTGGAAAACCACCCCCTTGCCCCTTGCCCCTTGCCCCTTGTCGCTGCGCATTTGAGTTGCATACTTTTTGGAGTGCCGCTGGCAGATGAGCGTACAGATGGAGAAATCAGGCATACACATCAGGAGTACGCGATCCAACAGGCTCTACTCGGAGCACGCACTGGTTTCTTTCACTGTACAGCTGCGCTCTGTCCGCAAATGCGAAAGCAAATGAATCTCCCAGTTGGCCGCCGTCGAAGATGAGCACATGCGTTAGAGTTACACAACCACTGCCCCATTTCTCCGAGTGCAGTAATCCGACCGCACATAAATTGCCGCTCAGCTTCCTATGCCCATTCGCACATAATTCTTTATATTGCGCCGGGGGGAAGGAGGGGCATTGGGCATGTTCCGAGCTGTATCGAATAATAAATGTGCAAAAACGTTTTGATTTACACCACGAGCACGCTTTTTTAATCATATTTAAATAAATTAAACATTTATTATAGAAATGCAGCCATAAATAAATTGAGTAAACACACGGAAAGTCGAGGAAAACAAAACCAGACCCGAGCAGCACTAGAGCCGCCCATTCCGCGCAAGTTGTTTGCCATGGACGTGGATGTGGATGTGGCTGTGGATGTGGCTGTGGCTGTGGATGTGGCGGTGGATGTGGATGCCCAATTGGCCATCAGTGGCCGCTTAGCCGCAGATGCCATGAAATTGAATAGGCGGCAAACAAAAGTGCAGTGCCGCCACATGCAGAATGCCCTGCAACTGCCAATTTATCATGGCATGTGCGAAAGATTTTTAATCGGGACCCATGTCCTTTAGAGTATTCAAAACGCATCTCGAAATGTGCCACTGAATTGCGCCTTTTTTGCGCAGCTCGGCTTATTTAAATTGCATTTGGTTAAGCATTAAATTGATTTTCATGACTTGTTTACTCAAGGCTTAATCAGCGGACTCCCGCGCACCGCGCCCCACGGCATTTGCATAAATGCCACCATGCTCAAATTAACCGCATTTATCACAAATCGCGAGCAGCGTGCAACAAAAAAGCTGCCGCACACTCGCCGTTGCAACCACCAAGTTTGCCGGCAGCTTTTTGCCGCCCTTGTGCCCAGTGCAATGTGCAATGTGCACAGCTACACAACTATTTTCGCATTTTGCACTTCCGCTATAAATTCAGGAATTTATGGTGCGTATCACTCGCCCGAATGTTTTACATGCGATTCCTGGCCTGCCCCGCAACAACTCAACTTGCAACTTGCAAGGCAAGGACGAGAAGAAGAAGACGAAGACGAAGACGAAGGCAGACGTGCAACACCCTGAAAAAAGTGGCAGAAGTTCGAAAGGCTTAAGAAAAAACACGTTACATCAGCATAATCGGTAATATATAGTGCATAATAAACTTTTGTATGCCACATCCTTGCTGAAACTCAAGAACACACACACACACACACACCTACTGGCATCTTGTATCAAATATTTGATAGCATTTACCCAATCATACTCTTCTGCAAGTTGTAAGCCCCCGGATTGCGGGTAGGGCAGCTCAAGAGTTATGCGTCTCCGAGTGGAGCCGAAAAACTTCTTGGAGTCCTTTGCAGTTTCTGGCCGCGAGAGGAGGCACAAGTCGTCGGAAGTGGCGGGCACAGATGGAGCGCCCAGAACCGTCTGCTTTTCGTTGGCCGGATGAAATATGAAAGCCTGACTGGCGGGCTGGCTCCGTTTAATGAGCCTTCGAAAACAGTGCGAGTCCTTAGCCAGGACACCAGCTCACCAGCTCACCAGTATCCCAGTATCCGAGTTGGGACAAGTTTAAGCCACAGATGGCTTGGCGACGCGTCGCTGCAGCTGACTGCTCCTCAATTCGCTGCCGCATTGCGATTTGCGCTAATTCACGTGTTTCCGCTTGCCCAAGTTCGGGTTGCACTGCCCTTCAAAGTCGGAGCCCTCCACTTTCCGGATCCTGCTCCACTCCAGGCCACTCCTTGTTGCCACAACAGTACACGGCGCGCATTTAATGGGCGTCTGGTAAACTGAAGGCAGATACTCCTTGTTGGAACCCACCCACCACCTACCTTTTCGCACAGTGCTGAGGTCCTTCCTCCCGCAGCTTTGTGGCTGGTCAAGGACTCACTTGCAGAGATGCTGCGGCATTTGCTGAAACTGAAGCAGCGGTCGCGGCTTAGCGCTCAGCAACTGCCCTCCGGAACGTGAGTCTCCAGCTTCCAGGGAGGAAGGTGGAAAGTTCAGTGCTGTTGCCACGGTTGTGATTCCAGCCAAGCTGCAATGAGGTGCACCCTGAACCCGACTTGGCTGCGGATTGGAGTACGCAGTGCAGCAGATGGCAGTGAAGTCGGTGCTGAGTCCCAAGTTAATTGTTGCCAACATTTCAAACACAATTACGAAAACTTTGTGCATTTGCACTGGCTTTATTCGAAGGACATTTAACGAGCTGTCTCTCGATTGTGAGTAGCGTATCAATGGCTGTCCGAGCTGCAAACTTTCCGAGCAGATCGAGTTTCCATCAGTTAGTTTGGTTCGAACCGAAGCCCAGAGCCCAGAGCCCAGAAAATCCCATTCAGCCGTCTTCTACATCATTTCCAGCTGCAGCTCCATTTGCTCAGATGCTCCTCTGCTCCTCTGCTCCTCTGCCCCTCTGCTGCTCTGCTGCTCTGCTCACTCAGCATCATTATTTATCCGAAATTTGCTTACAAGGTGCTTACGATTTTTCCAAATATGCCAGCCAGAACAGACAGAAATAGCCGCACTCAGAGTGTTATTAGTTGGCCAGATGGGGGAGCTGGGGGCACTACTGACAGCCAATGCATCGATAGCCACTCGGATGCACTGAGAACAATAATGCTGCCATACAGAATGCGCTACACTCGCATATGAATTCATTGGAAACTACGAGTGTGCAGGATGCTCTTATCAGCTATCTGGTTAGTGCATGCCAGAATGGTGCTCCATAAAGGAGCTTGGGTACACATTTGCTTTTGCAGTGCAGCCAGGCGGGAGCATTTGCATGGCAGCATTTGAATCATATAAAGGAAGAAATAGAAAAAACATGAATTGCCATCGCCTTTGGCGGGCGGAGCAGCATCCATTTGATTTCATTTGCTTGTGGCCTGGCACCTGGATGGCACCTACCTAGATCGATTCGAGTGCCGCTCCCCCGGAATCCGCCGGAATATACCAGAATCTCGCCGAGCATTTTATTCATCCGCCAAGTGGACGCCGCTTTAACGTGGCTTAAAGTCTCCGGGGCATTAGCAATCAGCCAGCTCCTGACGAATTGCCGGCGATGCGGGAAATGGCGATACAGCTGCATCTGCCGCATCTGCAGCTGCAGCTGCGAATACAGATGCGCAATCGCATGTCGATGCAGCGATATATTGAAATTCCGGCGTGGCAGTAGCTGTCGAACTCTGCGGTCCAGCAGCTGAAGGATGCGCACATCCGTTTCGTTAGCCGAAAAAAGGAAAGGAAAATAAACAAAATTAACGGCGTTTGCCGCTGCTCCTTTTCCTGCGCCATCGCGCTTTCGCTCCTCGTCCTGGCCGCATTTGGTCATTAGAAGTGACAGTGCCGCAAAGCCACGCACCACGCTCCACGCACCAGTCACCAGGCACTAGGCACTAGGCACTAGGCACTAGGATCTGGGCTCCAGGACCACCAGCTCCACCCCCTGCGCACTCCGCCCATGCGACAGTGAATGGTCAGCGGCCCGTCGTCCTCCGTCGTCCTCCGTCGTCCTCCGTCGTCCTCCGCGTCCCCCGTCGGTCATTTGTCGTGCCTCAGTTTTTGGCCTGAGTTCAATTTTCTGGTCATGCACATGGCAGCCGCTGCTGCAGCCCGTCGAATTTTGTTCATTAGGCACGCACACACATCGCCGCGCCCTTCAGCCCGCTCCTCCAGCCACGCCCCCTGCAGGATGACCTGGCCATGTGGATTGGGATTGGGGATGGGGATGGCGACTAGAATTGTTCCGCAGAGAGGCGCACAGCCGGGATCCGCAATGTAATCAACGAAATCGCTCGAATCGCCAGAAATCGGCGTTTTGTCTAGGAGGCAGCGGCAACAATAGAAAAACAACGAGGCAGGCAGCAGATCCGGATCCGGGTCCGGGTCCGGGTCCGAAAACCCGGGCCCGGCCTGAATCCGTCCGTACCCGCCTGAAGCAGCACGAGTGCAAAAACATTGCTGGACAGCTGCGGAGTTGTCTCGACACTGATAATACTGATTGTTACATCGTAGTTGCAAAAAACCAATCTCTGAGCATAGGAATGTATCTCAATCTTTTAATGCCTCGCTTAAAACGTACTTAGCAAGTTGTAAGTGAAGCACTGCACATCCAAGTTCTCATATAGAAACGTATTAAATGTAGTTTGTAGTTATAGCTATTGGGGAAATCATAGTCATTGCACCTTTGCAGGGTACGAACAATCAGGGGCACTGTTGCAACTGCAACTGCAGCTGTAGCTGCAACTGCGGCCATTAACGGTAATTCCGGCAGCGCTTTTAATTGCGCATACAAAAAGGCAATAGCATGGAAAATGAGTTGTGTTCCCGGATTTTGAGCCATCGATTCCAACTGCACCGAAATCAGCAGATTTCGAGCTGCCTTCTTCAAGTGCTGCATCGCAAAATGGATGTTCTGTTGTGATGACAGGTCATAAAAGCCATGATCGCAACAAGCAAACAGATTTAGGTTATTTATTTATCTGCTATTTAGTATAAATCAAATTAATTAGTGCGCTGTTTGAGCATTGACTCAATGATTCATTTGAACAAATTAGTGCGAAAAGCGAACCAGTGCTTAGTGCTGGCTCTACAGCCATGAAATATGCATTTGTTCTCTGAAAGCGGAAATACATTAATTAGCTGTGTAATTTCCATTAGGGCTAATCACGTTTCCAATACATCATCAGTGGCTTTAAGAACCACATTTATATCATATTTATATTTATATTTATATTTCTATTTATATTTATATTTTCCCCCCATGTGCAACAGCTCGCTCCCAGTTATTCCGCCAGTTCATCAGCGCAGTCACTGCCAATGGACTGCAGACTAATTCGCGCAATTACGATTTGGTGTCCTGCCAAGGGACCAGGACTAAACAAAAGTCGCATAGAAGTCGCCTGTAAGGGGATGTGGTGCGGATTCGAGTGGAGGGGCAACCCAAAGGCAATGTAATGAAAAACTCATAACCTGTGGCTTTTTGTCATGCGGTCACACGCACAGACAGACAGACAGACAGACAGAGAGAGAGAAATCCCTGGCAGGACACGCAATCCTGCCAAGGATGTGGATAAGAAGCCCGGGCACGCGGAGAACCTCTCCTTTGGCCTTTTGCCTCCGGCTTCGGTTCACTTTTCCCGCCCTACTGCGTGCTTTTACTGCTTCTGTGTCTGTGTCTGTTTCACATTCCATGGCCAACTTTGAGGTCCCCAAACGAGTTCGGGCCACATTGAAACCCAAAACCCCGGCTCCGCTCCACTTTGACATACTGAAAACGCAACGAAAACTTCTGTGTCGCGCTGACAACTAAATTCGATATCGATTTGATTTAGTTAAACGCTGAAACGTCTATTCAACGGCCCGTCGATGGGCAGAACACTCCTACTCCTACTCCGTCTCCTACTCCTACTCCTACTCCTACTCCTACTGCGATTCCGATCCCAATCCGCCCGGGGCCATGGGATTCCGCATGCTTGTCGCCTTATGCTGTGAAAATAAACAAACAAACCGACGCAGGCCCAAAGCAAATAGAAGGACACTCGGATAAGCAACTGCGATTGAAATTGGAACAGGGATTCGGTTTGGGGCACACACTGTGGGGAAAATGGTGCGCCCACTTTGCCTTTATTACAATTGTGATTATTGAACTTCAAAAGCCGCGCTATTGATAGTTTCTAGCCTGAGCAGGAAGCTGTTCCCTTCGAGACATCACGGGCCTACATGCACGTAACTTCGCAGCTCCAAGTTGCAGGAATTGTGGCGAGTGTGGCTTTGATAGCTGACATTGGCTTTGGAGTGCGGCATCAGTGGAGCATCAGCTTAGGCGCGCGAAGATGACTCGAGGGTAGGAACCCCAGGATGGGCGCCAAGGAGGAGCTGCTCCGATGACCCGACCGATGCCGCATGAGGGGCGTGGCTGGCAGCCCGGAGCTGTCTGCCAGCACACTCCGAGTGCATCTGTGTGGTCGTATGCAAATTAGTGCAGCTCCTGCCTGTGGCCACAGGCATTACCCGGTGGCTCATGTGAATTTCAAATGGGCGCCTCTTCTGCTTCCCGGGCTTCTTGGCCGGGCTTCTGGTGCTGGCTGTGCTTCTGCTGCTGCTTGTGTTTTACTTGTGAGGCAGAATGGATTAAGTTGCCGGCCGCAAAAGATGCGGGGAACAAGGACGCACTGGGCCACTCCTGGCCTGCAGGGAGAGGGATCACTTTATCTGGCATTTTTATCTACATTTCTTTCACATTTCCACCGACTGCATCATAAACAACGACGAGTGTGTGGCAACAAAGCGAACACGAACAGAGCCAAAAATTAACATAGAACACTCGCATGGCCACACATGGGCACCACACCACTCCCAGTCCGAGTGCCGCAGGACGGGCATGTGGCCACAAACGTTTCGCCCAGGGAAACCAAGCCGGAGCTCGGCGAAGGACGAATTGCGAGATGGTGAGATGGGAGATGGGGAGATGGGGAGATGGGGAGATGGGGAGGCCAACAGACGCCATCAAGCGAATTAAAACCAAATCACTTACAAGCGGCCAAAAGTGTTAACGTGTAAATTTCCATTTACCAAGATCGAAGCGCTCCGATAGCAGCAGACACTATAAACATGCAGTGGGCGTGGTGGGCCAGGTGGCGAAAGGGGGTGGGGCCACCGGTCCTGGTGGGAGTTCAAAATAAAACTAGTGGCCGGGCTCAAAGGGCCTGGACAGAATGCTATTTAGAGGTGGATGTAACGTGCTCTGCACATAAAAAAACGCTGGGTTGCGCCTAGATATCGATTAATTGGTATAGAATATGCGGATTTCAATGTATCCCTATATATGTATATATAACCCTTAAATTAAAGGCATTAAAGGCCAACTGCGTAGGTCAAGCAAATGTAATAATATCACTGGTATCCGAATAATTCTGATCCATTTCTTGAGGTGTACGTGTGCTACTCCGTGGGAAAAGCGGGCACAAGGCCGGATAAGGAAAACAGTTAAGGCGCCCACACACACACACACACACACATCTATGTACATGCATAAGTGAGCAGGGAGTCCTGGACTTCTTAACTCAATGATTTCTCCTGCAATTTCGTAAATTAACACTTTGCACGTGGGCGGTGGTCGGTGGGCGGGGGCTGGTGAGTTGTGAGGAAGGGCTGCCCAAAGGGGGTGGAGTGCGAATAGATGTTGCATAGACAGTATCGCACTTACTTCCGAGTCATTGAAGCTATCTCGCTCCCACTCCTCCTACGTGTGTGTGTGTGTGTGTGTTTCGTTCAGTTGGCAGTGCCAAAAAGTCTACAAGAGCGGAAACAATCTGTTCTGTGCGCGTCGAGGCAACAGCCCATAAACAGCCAGCCACCCCCTGGAAGACGCCCAATTCTTTCTGCTCTGAATTTGCATTTTGGGCGAAATTGATATTTTTATGCTATAGCTTTCATGGCGCAGTATATCTGGTATCCCAAAAGAGGCATTTTCAAATAAAGTGTAAGTTATGGCGGTCTAGAAAATTCAATGCAATGGGAGCCTTTATCAGAGTTTATAGGAACAACTTTCTGATCTAGTTCTGATCACAGTTCTTGTTCTTTCCTGGGAATTCTTATCATTTCATTTTATTCATTACCATCATAAGTACTACTACAGTACTACAAATGTTGACGACGTGGCTTTTTTTAATTTCGCCTCACTTTCTTGTAACTTCCCTCACAAAGAGGCGGTTTCAGTATCTCGTTTAAGAGTGACGAATCGCGCTCATATTGGCACTTCATTGCCGAACCACTGCCCCCTTCACCACGTCAAGGACTCGCAGTGGAGCGCATCAATGTCCTGGCCCAGAAGCAACTCCTCTGCCCGATATCGAAATCTGTTTTATCGGCACGGCGTTATTGCTTTTGTTGCTGTGCGACTGCATGCAACGCAGGGTTGCACGGGGCACTCCCCCGTTTTCGTTGCCACTCGTACATAAATTTATTCGCGATTTTGTAATTCCCTTTTTGGTTATAAATTTCGCTACTGTTTCGGTTTCGGTTGGATGCACCACCCTTGCACCACTGCCACTTGCATCCCCACCCCTCCGATGTCACATCCCCGTGTGGTTGCAATCAGTTTATCAGTTTATTTGTACACTGGTGTGGGTGAATGAGTGAGTGTGTCTGCGTGTGTGTTTATTTGTTATATGCAAATAGGGGCGCGTAAAAGGGGTGGTGACTGCATATCCTCGCACCTATGAATCTGAATCTGAATCTGAATGGTTTGCCCAAAGGAAGGGGTGGCATTCCTACCATTGTGTGCGCTAAAAATTACGCCACTTCAAGTCTATTTCCATTACAGATAAAAGTTTATTAAAAATGTATTGGTTATCGTAAAAATATAGTAATATCGAAATATCGCATTTTAGCCAAAAGCTGTTTACTGTTTTTTTGTTAGAAAATAATAAGTATTTTGCTGATATCAATAAAAGTAATTGTCCAAAAGTGGCAAAAAAAATTTATTATTTTCCAGGTATTTGAATGCAGATTTTTATAGAATTCCACCAGAAATATTTCGAGGACATTTCTTAATTTCTCATCATACATCAGAAAAATTACAAAAAAAATTTAAAAAAATAAATTTTTAAATTTGAATGCAGATTTTTAGAGAATTGCGCCGGAAACATTTAGAGGTATGCCACTTCAAGATTCGATTAAGATAAGTTCAGTTATGGAGTACAGAACTTCAACCTTGCGACATTTCTTACTATTTTTGAATTTCTCAACGTCATACATCAGAAAAACTACAAAAAAATTTAAAAAAAATAAATTTTTAAATTTGAATGCAGATTTTTAGAGAATTGCGCCGGAAACATTTAGAGGTATGCCACTTCAAGATTCGATTAAGATAAGTTCAGTTATGGAGTATAGAACTTCAGCCTTGCGACATTTCTTACTATTTTTGAATTTCTCAACGTCATACATCAGAAAAACTACAAAAAAATTTAAAAAAAATAAATTTTTAAATTTGAATGCAGATTTTTAGAGAATTGCGCCAGAAACATTTAGAGGTATGCCACTTCAAAATCCGATAAAGATAAGTTGAGTTATGGGGCTTAGAACTTCAGCCTTGGGACATTTCTTACTATTTTTGAATTTCTCAACGTCATACATCAGAAAAACTACAAAAAAATTTAAAAAAAATTAATTTTTAAATTTTAATGCACATTTTTAGAGAATTGCGCCAGAAACATTTTGAGGTATGCCACTTAAAAATCCGATTAAGATAAGTTGAGTTATGGAGTATAGAACTTCAGCCTTGCGACATTTCTTACTATTTTTGAATTTCTCAACGTCATACATCAGAAAAAAAAACAAAAAAATTAAAAAAAATAAATTTTTAAATTTGAATGCAGATTTTTAGAGAATTGCGCCAGAAACATTTTGAGGTATGCCACTTAAAAATCCGATTAAGATAAGTTGAGTTATGGAGTATAGAACTTCAGCCTTGCGACATTTCTTACTATTTTTGAATTTCTCAACGTCATACATCAGAAAAAAAAACAAAAAAATTAAAAAAAATAAATTTTTAAATTTGAATGCAGATTTTTAGAGAATTGCGCCAGAAACATTTTGAGGTATGCCACTTAAAAATCCGATTAAGATAAGTTGAGTTATGGAGTATAGAACTTCAGCCTTGGGGCATTTCTTAATTTCTCAACATCATATAATACATCAGAAAAGGTACAAGAACCACACCAACTACCCAAAAGTTTAAAAGTTTAAAAATTTTTTAAGTTACTTATTTTTTTCCCAATTTCTACAGATATTATAGAAAATGTTGAAATTTTTATTTGTATTTTATGGTGAAAAATAATCATAATTTTGTAGATATCAATAAAAATAACTGTCCAAAAGTGGAATGCCATACCTCGTTGAACTCGTAATAAAATTCCCTATCAACCTGTGTTCAAAAAAAAAAATTCTACATTTTCGCCATTTTTCGCAAATTTTGATGATTATCAAAAATGCAAAAATTGGAAAAAAATTGATTTTGGAAAATGAAAAGTATAATGATACTGATAGTTAGCTATGTTAATCAGCAATACAAAATAGCCTTCATTTTAGCTGTGCGGCCTCTTTTGGTCATGTTATGATGAATAACCCGTTCAAAGAGATCGGTATTTGCCAAAAGTTATCTCTGATTTTTATGTCTATTCTTTGGATCCGGCTCTCCCAATATCTTCCTATTGGGTTGCACCATAATTAATATATAGTATCTAGTAATATTATTATACATTATTATTATCAAGGAAGTAAGTATAGCTTTGCTGTAAGCAATGCCATTTAAGGAGCTGGCCCGAGGCCAATTTTAGCGACAATTTATTAAAGTCGCCCTGCTTCCGTTTCTGCTGCCCCTCCCACTGGGGCACCACACCCACCGCCCCTTTTGCTTTCGAAAAGCTCGGTGGAGAAATCTCGACGGGCTCCAAGATATTGTGTTAATTTGCCGCAGTCATGAGCCTCTCAGGTTGCGAGTTGCAGCAGCAAATTTGTTGCCGTTTTAATTTTTCTGTCAGCTTGCGCTCGAGCGCCTCTCCTGACCCCTGACCTCCCACCCCCGCCGCTGTGGCCCTCCAACTTTGCATGCCACATGCGAGGACTTTTAATTGTTGCAGCTGCAGCGCGAAGGCAGCCACAACTTAACAAGAACGCGTCCAGTCGAGGAGCCAGTGCATAAATTAGAAATTGGCGACCTGCACGGGCGCCCCTGAAGAGTTTGCCCGGAAAACCCTGCCCGCTTTTCCCCTTTGGAGTGCCTCTTCGCATGTGTTGTTGCGTTTTGCCACTCGACGGGTCTTGTGTACACACAAATTACGGAGCAGCGCCTCCCCCGCATTTTCCGCCCGCTTGCATGTCCGCGTAAGGGTTAACCGAGGAGTAGGCATTGTTAACAGGACCAGGCTTAAATGGCACATGGAAAAAAGTTATTAAGTACATTTAAGACGACATCAAAGGGGGAGGATGCAGGTAGGACAAGTAGATACCCTGCAAAGGCTTTAAAAGTGTTCAACAATATACTCGCATATTCGTTAACTTAGTTTATTGGCATGTAATAAAGTCTGTCTTTTCTTTCAGTGCAGGGCTTCACTTTCTCTTCCATCTCGCGCGCTCCTTCCCGTTCTCTCTCTCTGGCTAACGGTTCACCTACATGCATACATAGTTCGTTTAATTAATAAACACACTTTGATTAGCGTGTCAGCACCCGCCCCCGCCCCCTTCCAGCAAACTTCCTTCCCCCGCTGCTTCCCTGCCTGGCCCGTTCCAATCAGACATGACCCGGCCTGCTGCCTACGACCTTCGACCTGACTTACTAACCCGATTCGCTATCCCCTATTATTTTGTTCCGTTTTGTTTGCCATCATCATTAGTCACTCTCTGTTCTCTTTTCTGTTTCCCCACTCGGTGGCGCTGCTCCTCTGCTTCTCTGCTTCTCTGCTTCTCTGCTCTCCCAATAAGAACCCCCGTTATTTGTTTTGCTGTCAGATTAGACTCACTTGTTGATGTGCTTTCTTATTTATACATGGATATGTACATTCCAATGGGAATCACTGTTCGTCTCTTTTTCCGCAGTTGCTTTGCTCCCACCTTCTCCCTTTGAGAACTTCCTTCCTTTTGGTCATTTTTTTTATTGCACTACTATACGTTTAACTTATGGAAATCTTTGTTTTCTCTGGAAAAAGTTCAAATACATCCTTTAGTTGGGACGATAATATCGGAAAAACCGTATTGACTGCCTTAATTGCGCACGAAGGAATTTCTAATTAGTGCCGATTGTTTCGCTCCATAAATAAGCCTCATTTTGCACTCCTGATTTCGCAAAATCCTTTCGCATCCTTGTGCCACATGTGCCGGCGAACTATTGTAATTGAAATTCCTGCTACATTTTTGGCTAGTAATTTGATTTTAATGTGGGTCAAATTGTTGCTACAGCCCTATTTTATACAAAAAGCAACAGCAATAAGAGTTTAAAGGGCACACAGATACACCTTAAACAATTTTTTCACTTGGTGCTGAAAATGTCAAAAAAAAACTGCTTAATACACTGAGGAGAGTGTTGGTGCTTTTTGGGTTTCCTGCATCTTTTCAAATCCAATAGCTTTCAAGTTTGTAAATAAAAATATTTAGTAGAACCCTAGTTATGGCTCTGGTTTCCAGTGTTGGTTACCCTGTGAACAGCCGTAACATGTGCCGAACTGGCTAATGGTCCTAAAAGCCGCTTCCCCTTGATTGCAGGAGCGGGGGAGGGCGAGGAGGAGGGGGAGGGGCTAACACTTTGTGCAATTTAGCTTTTGGCCAAAGTCATTAAGTTTGATGTTAAAGCCACTGCTTCACCGAATCCCTGGCTGCTGCTCCTGCTTCTGCTCCTGGTTCGGTTTCTTTTGCTGGTGCTCGGCTCCTGGTGGTCCTTCCTTTCGAGTCCTTTCGAGTCCGTGAGTCCGTGAGTCCGTGGGTCCGCCTCTCCGGTTGGCATGTCAACTGGCGCTGCTCTGCTGCAGGCAGATTTACAGTCAGTTGCTTTTTCACTCCGTCCGTCAGTTGTTCCGTGGCGCAGAGTCCGTCCGTGGTCCGCCGTCCCCAGACCATCCGTCCGCCTGCCGAAAGCGGATGCATTACAAAGGACATCAAGTCGGGATATTGAGTTTTGTGTGCAACAAAGAAAAGCGCATACAAAGCCGGGCGCAAAATAAATGCTTCTTTGTTGGATTGTTTCGTTGCTGACGGGGGGAGTGGGTGGTGCGGGGTGGTGCGGGGGTGGCAGGAGGCAGCGGGAAAAAATTGAATTACATGCGAGCCAGCAGCTTCTATGCCCCCTCCCCCTCCCCCTCTCCCTCTCCATCTCCCTCTGCCACTGCCTTTTCCCGCCTTTGAATCCGTATCCGTCCGAGCTTACCGCAGGCACAAAACTACTGTGATTGCGTGGCGCGCACTGGGAGAAAAGTAATACAACTTTGTGCAGAGAATTATGCATCTTCAAGGGTAAGAATGTCTTGAAATCAGCTATGAATGGGGTTTTGCAACTCTGATAGCCCAGGTTATTTTCGATTTTCTATAGCAAAACAATCATTTCTCGCTGTGCAGGGGGCGTGGTCGCGAGCTGAGGCGGATATGATGAAGCAGCGGCACAAAAATAAGTACAAAAGCAACGCAACGCAACGCCGGGCAAGCAAAAGGAAAATGCTTTCTCCTCGACTGCCGGTGATGGCCCCCGCCTCGCCCCGCCACTCCTCCTGTTTTTTTTGTAGCTCCATAAAAAATTTCCCAAGCGGAAATGCAATTTAATTAAAAATGTCCTGCTGCTGGCGGAGTCTCCAGCAGCCAGCAGTCCCCACTCATTTCGGCGAGGCGCCGCGTGCTCTCCACATTTTGCGTTTGTCTACGGAGCAACTACTTGGACACTGAGTTGTAGGCAAACATGATGAATCTCTTCCACAGATTTCCCACTGGACCCCCGCCTCTCGCCCACTTTCCACTTCCCACTTTCCACTTTCCCCGCTTTTCCGCCTTTCCGCCTTTCCGCCTGCCCGCCAACAAAATCGTTTAAGATTAACAGCTAGCGATAAGCAGGCGGCCACTGAAAGTGCAGCAACATTAAACGGCAGGACTCACCCTAGATCCTGGATTTCCCCTCCACCCCCCCCCACACCCACTGGCTTTGGCTAAGTGTATTACCATACTCAATTAACGTTATGCTTATTACGCCCTAGCTTCTAATCCAATTCGGATTGCTCTGAATGCAATGGAACTAGCTGGGTGGCATTCGGGTCGGAAAAGCCAGGCAGGGGATCCTGCGAAGGCTGAAAGACGCCATTCACCGAATGGGAAAGCCCGGCCGGGGGCATTTTCCGAATGCCAAACAAAATTAGCCCACCATTTATGGCGACAGAACAATGCACGACTGGATGGCCAGTCGACCAGGCAAACCAAAGCTAATCTTTGAAAATTCCACATTGAATGGGCACAAATCACGCAGACTGGCAGTGGATTCCTTTCTTCTCCATCTGGTCTAGAAATAATTCGAAGCGAAGGTTCGGCTAATAAAAGGACTATGTTTATTTAGCCTACTTAGCCATGGATATCATTTATCTATAGTTTCTAACTACCAAATTCTCTGCATCGATGAATGCAAAAACTATTACTTTTCGGTGCAATTTTTCAACTATCCACCTGTGGCATCCATGTAAATATGCATGTTTACAATGGAGTTTAACACGCTGTGGGTTGGCAACTCAGCAGCTTGGATATGTTTTTTAGTTGCACCAGCTGCTGCTGCTGCGGAATCCGCAACAACGGGGGAGGAGCCTCAGAGTGACATTGGCAGTGCCACGCCCACAACGGCTGCCAGCGATTGCGCCCTAAATCGGGGCATCTCCGCAGAATGTGAATTATGTTTTTCAAACCAGGACCTCGACGGCTGTTTGTCGTCAATTAAATTATGCCATTACTTTGGGGTCAAGTGTGGTCGGTTGGCGTCTGCCACGCCCCCTGCAGAGCCCACGCCCACTTGAAGTTTATTTGTTTGCACATTTTCGTTGATTGTTAATCGAATTAGGACGTCCGGACGAGCGGCAGGACCCGCAGAAGGACACTTCGTTCGATCTCTGCAGCGAGTCCTCCGGGCTTTAATTAAATTTAGTCATCCACTAGGCTGCTGGATTCTGTGCACAAGGCGAAAATAATCGAAAATACCTATTTGTACCTGACTTCATTAGTTACACAATCTTTCGCTGTGGCACGAGCATTTTCTCGCTGTGCACCATTCCGCACATCTGTGCGGCCGCGGCGCCATATGGTGCTCATTATGCAGCTGGATCGTGTAAATGAGCCAGCCATGAGCCCCACTGGCCACGCCCACGTACGGCCTACGCCCTCCGCCCTCCGCCACCGCCTCCGCCTCCACCTCTGCAGCTGCCGCAAGCGCACTTTCGTTAATTACGCAACAACAGCGGCGGCGGCGAAGAAGAGCAGCGGAAAGAGGCAGCTTACAAATCCTCCGCGCCGTGCAACATCAACGGATGCGTTGCACCACTTTATTGAACTTAATTGCATGCAATAAACCTGGCGCAGATGATTCGAAGTATCCGGCCTGATCTAGGGATGGCACCGTGAGGGGTGCTGCATCCTGCATCCTGCATCCCGCATCCTGCAGACATGAGCAGATTGAAGATTGCTCTTCAGCTGCTGAAGAATTCGCGCTTGACCACAATGCCTAGGTGCCTCACTGCCTGTAAATACATACGAGTATGTATCTGGACTTTTAAGATGCATTCTTGAGGCGAAACTCACGCTTGCGTCCCTGCCCGGCGGTGGTCATGCAATTACTTGGCTACTCTGGGCAGGATTCCATTTGCATTCATAGGTTTTTCACGTGCATCCGAGCCGCCGCAAATTGAATTGGTCCATTAATAGATATATGTGCACATACGTGTATGTATGAATTTATACATATGGAGTTGCAATTGCGATTTAAGTGGGCGGCATGGGTGGCGAGGTAGGGGAGGTAGGGGAGGTAGCTATGGGGCTATCATTCATCCGCCATTCATGGATGATCTCCGTTTCGGGGAGTGCAAGAGTATCGGGATGGAGGCACTCATTTGTTGCGCTGCTTTGTGCTCGACTTTTGTGCGTTGGCAGTGCGACGTTTCCGTTTCCGTTTCCGGCCTTTGTCCGGACCCATTGTTGTCCGTCCGGATGAAGGAGCGGGCAGCACGTGCCCGTCTGGAGCGGCTTTTTGTCGTCACGGGCCATATTTTATTATGGCATTTATGAAATATATTTGAATTATCGCATTAAATGCACTTTGATTCGCAGGCGTGCTGCATTATTGAAACTTTTGTGTAAAATTTAATCAACTTGGGAGTTGCGCTCTCTGCCATTCTGCAGTCGGCGCAGCCTGCAGCCTGCAGCTAGTAACTAAATTATGGACTATTTTTGTTGCATTATTAAATGCAATTTTCGACTACAAATGCAATTTGCAATATTCTCGTTTTTTCCCCTCGATCGCCGCCCAGCCTTTGTTTTTGTTTGTTTTAATTGCATTAAAAATGCGCCATCGCTGCGGCACAAAATAAACAGCAACAATCGCGATAGCGATAACGATAAGGCCGGCGAAATCAAATCAACTCGCACTATAGAAAGCGGTAAATCATTTAATAGGAACGAGAAAGCATTTCCCAGAACACCTACTATACATTCACGTTTAAAGCCTGCAAACACGTGATTTGAATTTAACATGTTTCGAATCCCCTAATCCCTTCATAGCCCTTATGCGAGGTGCGATCTTCGCTTTTGTTGGACTTCAATGCAGGGTATTTCACCTTTTGGGTCACAACCGTCCTTGTGCCCCACCAGTGGAAAGTGTCCTGGCGTTATTATTGTCTCTGGCCGTGACAGAATTAATTGCCATTCGATGCGCCGGACAATCGAGGGGAAGACAAATGCAGCCAAGGGAGCAGAGCGCCCATCAATTTATATGAAAATTGCGTCAGCACACATGGCTCAGAAATCAGGAGTTGCACGAGCACGAGGATGAGCATGAGGAGCATGAGGAGCATGAGGAGCAGGGCCAAATATCAAAGGGAAACAACAAGGCCAACAACACGAGGTCGGAGCCTTTATGGATGGATATATGGCGAGCTGCAATGTAATTTCCGTAATACGGAGGCGCAGGCATCACGGCTGGAGGATGAGATTGAATGAGATGCAAGTGGATGATGCAGCGCATGAATTTAATTACCAGGCGCAAGGAGCCAGCGAACTGCTGGGCGTCCTGTTCATGTTCGTGTTGGTGTTCGTGTTGGTGTTCGTGTTGGTGTTGTTGTCACTCCCGGCTGCAATGTTAATCAACTTCATTACCACAAATTGCTATTAGCATATGTTAGTGTGCCTTCGCAGCAGCGAGCAGGATGCGCAGTGCAAACACTGCCACATTCGACGCATCCATGTGTTCAAAAGTCGAGTGGCAGCCCCTTTGGAGGATTGAGTGGCCCAAAACCATTGATGCCAAGATGCTTTCCTCAGACTGCACAGCGCGGCTTTTCTCTCAGTGGAGGAAGTGCGGCGGAAGCACACACACACGCACACACGCACACACAGACACTGGGAGCAAATGCACTTGTCTCGGCTGTCAAGGCGGCAGCCCAGCAAACAACATCAAATGATGCAATTATTACGACAGGCGGATGGGACGGGAAAGGACATTTAGCAGGATGGCCTCGGCCAGCAGTCACGTTGGCTCGTTGGCTCGATGGCTCGTTGGCCGCAATTTTCGCCATCTTCGGACGCACAAAATCGAAATCGAGCGCCGCTAATATAATTAAAAAGCCATTAAGCGCCACACAGACAACCTTGAGACGACGAAGGGGAGCTGACTTAATCCCCAGCCGAAGGAATCAATCATGGCGACTTACGGCTTGAAATAATCGAATAGGAATTAAAGTCCCCTGCTCATGTCACTAGTAAAATGTGGGGTGCATCCCTTTAAATTAAGCTCCTTCGGGGTGCTGCGAATGCTTCTGCTGGCCTTGGTAGCGCTTTCCGCTTCTTTCTCTCTGCCCGAAATGACGGCAATAAGGATGCGACTTTGGCGGGGGCAACTTCAGACATCGCCTGCCAACGCCATAAATTATAAGTCATTGGCTGGACTCGTCTGCAAATGGGGATAAGGATAAGGATAAGGACGAGGATGAGAATGAGGATGAGGATCAGGATAGGGATGAATGCGGGCGCAGCGGATGTGGAGGCGCATTAATATCCCCAACATGACTATGACTTTGAGTGAATGCCTCGAATTAAAAAGAAATTTAGCATTTACCGCAGTCGGGACTTGGATTAAAGGCAGCGCAGCCATGGCGTATACGTAATACGTTATACGTAATGTATCAAAAGTCGAGCGCGTGTGTTGAAGGTCCCGTTGGTCCTTCGAGCAGCAACAAAATGATTACAGCCAACTAATGACGCTGTCTAAAATGATTTATCTCGTTATGGCCAGAAGAGGGCGAGTGCGAGAGTGCGAGAGTGCGAGTGGTTTTGGCCCTGTTTCTGGTTCCGCTTCAATGGGAGGCATCTCGCCAAAAGTCACATAAAAAAGCGACCATAACTCAAACGTGTTTATGATGTACACAGCCGACTTGGTGCGTACGTAAGCTGCGCAGGAGCTGCGACACAAATCCCGAAAAGAACACGGAGGAGCTGGCCAATCCGAGCTGGAGGCCAACTATGAATGGAGTACGGTGCTCGACTCGGTTTACTGCCAGTGGAGCACTGTCTAATGCGAAGTACGGAGCACTGCTGGCCAGGCGGAGCGTATTAACATGCTGGCCAAACAGCACCCATGCTTGCCATATACAAATCCAAGTTCCCTAATACCCAAGGGTATGTCCCGATTGCCAGCCGCTTGGCAACAGCATTTAGAGGATGTAACCAAAGGAGTATGCATTTTATCAGGAAATTCCAAAAAATAGCTTTAGCAGACGACATTGCCTACTCGTAAGAGCCCTTTCATTAATAGATTCGGAACATGGATCTAGTGCATCCAGGGTCTCTGTGGCCGAAATTCCATTTAGTTCCTTAAGTTGCCCATGCGGGCGGGTATTTGTACACATAAGCGAAGGCATCCAGCATAGATGCCATTTGAATGTGGATCTGCAGATGGAGACTGGCTCGGAGACTGGAATGGAGCTCTGGCAGTGGCAGTAGCATCTGCTGCTAATGGATAGTAGCAGAAAACAAATGGACAACGCACAGATTCGCACACAACCAGATACACACACACACGCACACGCACACGCACACACTCTCGGATGGACGTCAACAGCTCGTGCAAACATCTTTGTAGATTTTATTTCTAAATCTCATTACCAAATGGTGTCCCTTTGGGGGACGGGGAGGGGGAGGGGCTCTACGTGCGTGGGTGCCAGTGTGCGAGTGTGCGTGTGTGTGAAGGACTTACTTACCCACACAGACGCACAGCTATGGATGCAATAAACTGTAAGTGTGTTACGGCTTTCCGCCCTGCGAATTGTTCTTGGACTTGGGACAACTTTCCGAACTAAATTTCGTTGCTTTCTGTGTGTGAGCACCCGGTACAGCCATCAATTCGAGCAGATATCAGCTGTTGCAAATGTTTTTATAATCGCAACAAAAGCGAGGCGATATAAATTGTTTCAAAGTGCCATGAGTGCCTTGCAAAACACGCTGGCGATGAATGAATTTTCCGACTCGATCGATCCAACAGTTTGGCTTTTCTCAAGCCAATGGTGGGATTAGTTTTCAGAAAATGACAGCTTGCACGCATTTCTAAAGTTTAGAGCACTGTTTTCTTCAAGATGTGCCTACTTTCCTTGCCTTACAGTACGCGTGCGTTTCTTTTCAATTAAAAAATTAGCACTTTAATTAACATTAATTCGTACGTCCCGCTCCGGAAAATAACAAGTAGGAAAAGCAACGTCTAGAAGTAATGTAATAGCAAGCACAAGAACAGAAACCGAAAAATTGTTTCAAAAACACACGACAAAAACTTAATCGCTCGTGTAATGACTACATTCGACTTTTGTAATTAGCAGCCCGTCGCTGGCCAGGCGCTTTTCTCCATTTTCCTGCATCCCCCATTTTCCATGTTGCCCCGTTTGCCAGAGAATAAATATTAATTTGCCAGGACCCCCAATTTCGCCCATCTGCCCCTTTTACCCAGCCAATGCAGCACGAAATTTATGTGCAACGTACAACAAATTTCCACTTACAGCCGCACTGTGCGAAAATAGATGCAGGATCATGAGATACTTGCGGAATAAAATAAGTTCACTTTATGTACGATAAAATGTATTATTTATCTAATATAATCATCCATTGCTTAAACATATCTTTAAAGATATGACAGTGCTTGAAATCTAGATCTAATCAGGATGATTTCCTCTAACTATACTAATGTTCCCAGTGCAGATCCCGAGGGACGAGGCAGAACGGAACGGAATGGAACGGAATGGAATGTGTCGTGGCACGGATCCGGAAGCGGGTCTAACTGTACTTTGCAGTGGGTTGTTTGTCCGGCGCTGCTGCTCCGTGACAAGAGCCCGCGCGAATGCAATAAATTGTGTATTTAATTTTCAATTCGTTTTGCCTTCATTTGGAGTGCTGGAGTGTTGGGGTGCTGGGGTGCTGGAGTGTTGGAGTGTTGGTGTGATGGGGTCCCGGAGTCCTCCAGTCGTTCTGGCCGGACGCCAGCTCTCGCGGAGCGTGGCTGTAACTTCCGGACAGAGTCCGGGTGCTATCGTTTTTAATGGTGCACGTCCAATTTGATTACGACTGTCATCGGTTTGGGGCAAGGACGAAGCATGGCCAGAAATTGGGCGAAAAGGGGCAAAACACCAAGGAAACCACCGGCTAATGAAGTGATTTCAATTAGAGGCTGGCGATTCGGGGGGCGATTCCCGCAAAAACAAACCACTTGAAGAGTAAACAGGAACCACTGGAAAATCAATTACCAATATTGTTGGAAGTTGTGAGAATGGTTGCACTAACTAATATTAAATGTGCCTGAAAGTCGTAGGTTATCTTTCCCTTTGGTAGTTTGGTAGTTTATCTTTGTGCGTCTAGAACGATGAGCCAAATCGAGGGGATCCCCCCCTTTCTTGGCAGCTTTCCCATCGCCTCTGACCACGCCCACTGCGCAGGTTCCTAATTGCGTTAATTCGTCCGCAGAACTGGAACTTCGTGTGGTTTATGAGAAGGTGTCGCCAGCTAATTTCTCCACACCCCATCGATTGTAGATAGCAGATAGCAGATCCAGGCAGCTCTCCTCTCGTTAGGAGCAGTGGAATGCATTTATCAGCACCTATCTTTCTGACTTCCAGCTGGAAGAGTAGAGCCAAGCTCACAAAAAGCAGCCACCGGAAGCTAAAAGTGAAAATTTGCTTTTATCACGCAAACAGCAGCAACAGTTTGGCAGTTTGTGTGGCAAAAATATATTTGCCAGCTTGGAAATTGGACGGGCAACTCGGAGGAGGCAAATCTGTCCACGGGGGCAGCAGCAGCAGCAGCAGCAGCAGACGCAGTCAACTTCATTAAAGACGGATGAGCAGCACAAGTCCAGGGATCGACTGCAGAAATGAGCAAAGAGACGTGAAAACCGAGCACTGAGCAGAGAAACGAAGAACAAGGAGAAAAGTTTACATGAAGGACTTAAGGAGCTTAGCGAGTCAAAAACGAGCTCAGAAGTTTACACGCCAAGAAAATTCGGCAAAATCGGTTAGCAATATCCAAGGGTTTTTATTAAAAAGTCATGAGACTCAATGCACTATACCTGTATCAAGGTTAGAGTCTCTGGACTTGGAAATAATAATAAATTAAAGTAAGTTCAGGATATATATTTCAATAAATTCTACAACCTGTAGTTTTCCCGCAGTGTCGCATGCCAAAGCTCTAGTTCTCCCATTCTCCAGCTACTTTTCTCCGGCTTTCTCCGACAGCAATCGAGGTAAAAGTTTTGTCGCTGGCTTAAAAACGTTTTCTCCAAAAGTACTTGGGAACATATTTGCTATCAGTTGGCGTCCAGTTGCTGCCCCAGTAGCCCCACCGCCCCTCCACCAGCTTTTTCCGCGACTCCTCTGTTTGTCCACCCCCTCCTCTCGAATGTCTGTGTGTCTGTTTGTTTGTTTGTTGCCACTTTCGGCAAGTTTTTCCAGCAATTTTTCAGCCACGTCGTGTCTGGCTATAATTTGGTGCTGCACAGTGGGAGGAAAGCTTGCAACATCCAGTTCTGCAACTTCGCCACATGAAGAATTCGCGTCTCATATGCTGTGTCCTATACTTCAGGTTAGTCTGCCTTCTTTGCAAGAGTGATATGGCAGATGTAATCTACCCGGACTTCGAGAAAATAACGACATCCACTGTGCGGTGGCTTCCACATCGTCGTGCGGTTGGCAGCGCTGCCAAGTGTTGCATCCGTTTCCTGTTGATAGTCAGTGGCGTGTAAATAGAATGTTCTCGTACTTGAATTTATTTGCCCCACATCTGCCACCCCCCTCCCGCCCTGCGCTGCGGCTCCACTCGATCTCGCTGTTTAACAAAGTCAAACAATTTCATGCAATTAAAACCGTTTTTCATTAAAAATGCAAATTTCAAATGCAAAACGAACTCGAGTCACGTCAAGCATCAACATTCGCCCCCAACCATCCTTGAAGCCCATTCCCAAGTGCTTCCACTCATGCCAGCTGGGTGGCATCCTGGGCCCAGGTACTTAGCTTGATGTCACCAAACAAAAGCACTTTGTTTCAACATGTGCCCGACACCGCTTCCCCTCCCCCCGTTGCAAGACCGAACTCGGGGGTTAGAGGTTGCAGTGCAGCGTGCTTAAAAGCCGCTTGTCTTGTAAACAATCATAAAAAATAATAAAATGCCATAAAGCCGAGAAAGCCGAGAAAGTCGAGACAGTCGGGAAAGTCGGGAAAGTGGGGAAAGTGGGCGTGCGTCTGTCTCTGGACGTGTGACGATTTAATTTAAACACTTCTCGACTCATAAACAGGGAAATACAAACGAGTGTGAGATCTCAAGCATATGCATTTTGAAGGAAAGTAAATAAATTAAGGAACTGTAGCTTGCATCTCTGTTAATCCCCAAATGGGTCTCAGTCAATGGTAATTTTCTGAGTGTAGCTCGTGAATCCTGGGATCATTGTCTCCCTGCTCCTTGGCTGAATTTCGAGTAAAAGGGAAGTTGCATTGTTTTCGCCGAGTGCTTTGAATTTCTATACACCCCACTCACATGTCTGCTGCAGACGACACTGTCATGCTCTCGGATTCTTGCATTGTTGTTCGCTAATGTCCTGCCCCACCTCCGCCCCCTGCCCACGTCACGTAGGTCATTGTTACATTTGAGAATTTTAAGCGGATTTCGGGCGAGGAAGGGCTTCGATAGGAAGGAGATGTCTGGCCAACGGACAAAGGGCGCTCCTGCTCCTTATCCGCACAAAAGAATTCGAATTCGGCTTTTTATGTGGCAGCATGAGTGCGCTCATAAGGCAATTATTTGTTAAGTCTACAGTTTCGTATTTATTTCGCATTTCCCAACACCCTTATCTCCGAGGGAATGGAGATCTAAATCTCCGGTAGATCCATTGACTTTCTTCTCCCTTTTCATTGCACCAGCAACACCTCCATGCTCCCAGTAGTTTTTCTGCCATTCGGATATTTGGTCCTTAAGCATCTTAGCTTGTTTGTAAAGTGGCTTGTGAACTGTGGACGTTATCTGCCCTTTGCCTGTGCTTAAGCCTTACCTGCCATTTAGCGAGCCAAAGTTTCTGGCCAGGTGAGCTCGGAGCTTTGGCCAATTGTAGGCGAAAGTTCACCTCGCACACGCTTCATTGGAAAGCGTTTAGAAAGTTTTTCAATGCAATTTTCAGGCAACTTTAATAAACGCCTCGCCGAGGATGCGTTGTGAATTTAATTTTCAACTTGTCTGACATTCCGTAATTGAAAGCACAGACATTGACACTTGACACAAACACCCGGAGCAGTCAGTCGATGGGTTGAAGGGACTGGCTTTTCGGTCTGCAGCGCGTTGGGTTGGCTGTGTATGGCGCATTACTAATACGCAGTGTGTGACAACCACAAGAGACAATTTGGCAGCTGCCAAAGGGTTGGCGGCCGAAACACAGGCTGCCGCACACAGATACACCAGCTGGGTGGCAGGGGCAGCTGAACGTAGGCGGCAACCGGAAAGGCTGCTGCCGTTGCAGTTAAACATTCTGCACCGTCAGACACACACGCACCCTGGGTCAGAGGTCACTTTTGCCAGCTCCGAGTACTTACTAGTGTGCGAAAATAGCCTCCTCCCACCTGCCAGTACCGAATGTACTGCAACTATGCTTTTATTTCGATACACATAGCATTTGCTCGTGCTTAAATTGGCTATCAATGGTTTTACTCAAATCTTTTCGCTTCGGCTCCACAGTGCGAAAGCTGCGCTGAAAGGGCCAGGTCACGCACACCACCAAACGAGATGGGGGCGTGACTGGATCGGGTTTCCATATCTGTTCTCTGGGAATAGGCCAGTACTGATGCTTCTGCCCAGAACTGAACCAAAAATATTCCTGCTCTTGTACTTAATGGTTTTCCTGCTGGTAAATATTAAATATTAAGCACTATCTGGAATATAAACCTATAAATAGCAAGTTAATGTGATGACGTTAAACTACGAGATCCATTAAGTCCAGTGTGTGATTTACCGCAAATTAGTTGAGTTTAAATATGAAAACTCAAGTTGTACTGCCACGTGGGATGCCACTCACGAAGCCATCTCCAGAGGCAGATCCACAGGCATCCACAGGCATTGTGGCTGTCTCGAAAAACCAGAAATCGTGAGCGCAGTCGGGAGGATTTGGCTGTGGGTGGAGTGAGCTGAGTGGGTGGAGTGGGTGGAGTGGGCGGCGTGGGCGGAAAAAGTGGGCGGCTGGGCTGGCCTTGCTTTCCTGGCCGTCCACTCGTTCGCCCGATGCTCGAGTGGCCGCAGGGCAATTGGATATAATTTCTAATTACACGCTTGGACGGACTTTTTACTGTCAGCTTAGTTTACTGATGTCTCTATACGTTGCTCCTTGTGCCAAGGACATGGGTATGTGTGTGTGGGTGTGTGTGTGTGTGTGCTGTGTAATTTGGTGAATGTACAAGTGTAATTTGGCATTTTGATTTTTAATTGTTTGCCCATACAGCTGGCAGGCATGGAAAAATAATTCCACAACAAGTTTTCGGTTCTTTAATTAAGACAGGACAGTTGCAGTTGCAATTGTTGCAATTGCTGCGCTTGGTAATTGTGTAGCAATTACAAAGCCCACACACATGAAATTTGCATATTATAATTCCGGCTGCCGTTGCAGTCGTAGTTCCAGCTCCAGCACATCCAGCATGCGGATGTGCACATAGTGACAGACGACCCTCATCTTGTCCCGCTTCTTGGCCATAAATTGCTGCTGCAATTGCAATTGCAGTAGCTCCGCTGCCTTCTGCCGTTCTGCTCTTCTTCTGCTGGCGATGTCAACACTTGAACACGCGCTCGCAAAAGCCGCACAGCAAAAAAAGGACGAAAGGACGAAAGGACGAAAGGAGGAAAGGACGAGAGCGAGAGCGAGAGCGAGAGGCACCCCGGAATTATGCAACAGATTCGGAAATTTTTGGCCCAGGAGCAGGGGAGTTTATTTTTGCGCAATTACAAAAAGCGGCAGCACAGTAAAAAACTGACATCACCAGCTTCAGCTGTCAACTGTCGCAGACACTTTTCAGTCCTGCGAGTGGCGTCCTTTTTGTCCTGCATCCGCTGTATCTGTAGCTGTAGCTCTCGCTGTATCTGTATCTGTAGCTGTAGCTGTAGCTGTGTATCTCAGATGTTGCTGTTTCACGCCATTATATTGCAATATGATTATTATGCGAGCGCCAGAGTGTTGACGCCGTCACGTTTTTGCAGCATGTCAAGTGCAACTTTTGGCGGCGGGGCGCGGGGGGCGGGGCGCAGATTCGGGGCATGGAAAAGTGTTGCGTACTCTCGCTAATTAGCCCATTTCCCTTTGCACGGGCTGCAATTGTTTCGCACCTCAGAAACAGCAGTGATAATGGGAATTGTTCAAGGCTCTTTGGGGATTGCCTCAGGTGCTGTGTAGATCATGTTGCACAGTTGCAAGGTGTAAAGCCCGTGAAACAGAGCTTTTCTGCATTGTGTAGTTTCCCATGTACTGATTTTCATGCTCCCATATTCCTTACTCATATGCTGATCACTTCGACTCCCCAACTCGGACGGAGCACACACGTTCGGCGTGCAGGAAACTACCGAATCTCTGGCCTTGGGCTCCACCAGCACTGAGCGCTCCCCAAAATAGTTCAACTTTTGAAGTTGACCGAAGTGGTCAGGCGGGAGCATTTGCTGGTCCACCTCCCCCCCACCACGAACTTCATGCCCCGATTCCGCCTATCGTATGCCACTCCCATGGCCATGGACCCTCATCAAAAACGATTTAGAAGCCAGAGGGGCTGGCAAAGTTTTTCCTACTTTTGGCAAATGTGCAAATAACAAATGATTTCGGAGCTGCCATCACCCACTTGTAAATAAAAGTGCTTCTCCAGTGTGCTCCACCCAGCCCGCATATTTGTTTGCCTTTGTTTTTTGGCGCCTGTCATGGCCGTTGTGTGCGAGCATTTGCCCTCTGGCCAAATCAAACGTAAGCCACAATTAAAACATAAAAATGGCTGGCAAAAGCGAGTTTGCTTTTGTTGTCCGTGTTGTCCGTGTTGTCCGTGTTGTCCGTAATGTCCGCTTTACACACATCAAACGGTGTGTAAGCTTTTTTGCCGCCTGTCGTCTTCAGTTCGGTTCAGTCGGTTCAGTCAGTTCACTCTGCTCTGGGCCATAATTAGCTCGAATTAGCTGCGTCTGTTGCTGCACTTGGCAGGTGGGGTCCCTCGTCCCTCGTCCTTCGTCCTTCGCCATCTTCAGTCCAACCTCATTGTCCGACGGAGCGTTGGTTACCCTGTAGCAGGACTATGGCAAAGGCATTCAGGAATGGTCACAGAATTGGAAAAGATTATACGTAAGGCGTATAATTCGGTAATCACTGGTCACCAAGCTCAGTCTCGTGCCTTCGCAGGGTACATCTATGGCCAGCTCAACCATCCTGCTCGATGCCCACTCAGACGTAACCCAAGCGGGGATGCTGGGATCTGGTTCATTCGCTGCCCTGAGTGGCCAGCGGAGCCATCGACGCTGACGATGTCTTGTCATAAATCCGAGCACTCGCCACCGAGGCTGTCAGTAATTAGCGCACTGAACGCCATTCTCGCCACCCAGTGGCTGCCCCACAAAGCTAACGAGTCACTTTGTAAGGAGCCCAGATGATAGGTGCTGGCGGCAGGGGCAGCAGGAGAGGGAGGCACTGAAGCCGTCGGAGGCGTCTGCAATTAGTGAGCAGCTCTCAGGAACGAGCGCATTTAGTGGCGTCTCCCCCTGCAACAAAGTGGCTCCGGCAACATGACACTCTTTTGGAGGAGGATGCCTCCGCTCCGCCTCCGCCTCCGCCTCCGCCTCCGCCTCCGCCTCCTCTTCCTACTCGTTGTCCTCCTTCCCCGGAGGAGTGACGGGTTGACGGTTTGACGCTTTGACTGGCAACTGACTGGGTGACGGACAAAGTGACTCCCGACTGTCTGATACATTCATTTATACGCTCTTGGGCACGTTCTGCGCCTGCCAGCGGGCAACAAGCCGCCACTCGACTTGCCAAACCAATTGGTGGGCCCTCTGAAGAGCACTCGCTCCTCCCGGATGTCAAAAGCCATCACCTTTATCGGTCGCCAACAACCAACCCGGCGAGGCCCGGCGGAATGGGAATCCGGAGAGCTTGCCAAGCCGGCTATTTAGACGTGGCATTATCTGTGGCAATATTATGACTGCAGAAAGGACCAGCAGCAGCAGGAGCACTCGGGTATATTGTAATTCATAATCCTGCGATGCGATTTGCTTGCCAGAAGACACAGCGCCTTACTCCCCGTTGTGGTTGGCCACGGCTTAAGTGGCGCCTTTGCCGTCTGCAACTCCGTCTTCGACTTGGGTCGAAAATTCTGACATTGATTGTGTTTGTGCTTGGGCTGATTTGTGGGGAGTGGGAGGATGGGGGGGGGGAGGGGATCTAAGCCGTTGAGCACTGAAAATATTTCACTGGGCGGCTGCTTAAATGTCCTGCAAGTGGAGCTTAGGTTGGCTGCAGTGGCCAAAGTGGTGCCGTGGCAAGTACGAAAGGAATGTGCCACTGAGCAGGCTTTGGGGCTATGAGATGGGCAGGGAATGTGCAGCGGAATTAATGGGTTCGTCATCCAGGCCCAGTCAAATGCTCACCGCAATCGTTTCACTTCAATTTGTTGTTTTTATTATGCGAGTATGCTCCTTGCCATATCTTTATACAATCCATACACATTTCTTTATCGGTATCTTTATTCGCTTAACTAAAATGTACACACAACGGACAAAACAATCTCGAGAAGCCAAGTCATATCGTATATATATAGTCACTAATATGACCCACACCCAGCTTGGTGCCTGTGGGTGTCTCATATTTACAGTATTTTACACGGATAGTTAAGCACATTACGAGTAGTTACCCAATCATCGTTCCCACGGATCCACTTCGCTCCTATAGCTGTACAGTAACTCGTTCCCTTAGCAGTTAGATATTTTAATTATTGTTCTCTCTGTCGCTTCTCCACTGATTCTATCTGTATCTGTAGCTCAATCTTTCCGCTCCGCTCCGCTCCGCTCCGCTCCGTTTCGGTATCTCGGTATCTCGGCATCTCGGTATCTTGGTATCTCGGTATCTCTATCTATTTTGTGACATTCTTTGGTCGCTGCTTGGATATTTACACGGCTGCCAGCTGCTAATGATATACATATGTATCGAAGTCCTTTGTATAAATTCAGTAGAGTTATCTAACGCCTCTCCAGCCCCTCCCGCTCCTATATAAAAATATCTCTGCTCTTTGGCCTATAAACTTAATCGTTAGCTGGCTGGCTACACTACAGTTGGCCACTACAGTGGCTAGACATTCGTGACACCCAGCTTGGCCAGGTTGCCCAGCGTGATGGCATCCCCGGGCTGAAGTCTCAGGGCCGCCTTGTAGCTAGCTGCCGCGTGATTCGTGCGTCCCAGCAGATGCAGTATGGCCCCCAGATTGGTGTGGGCATGGGCGTCGTCCGGTCGCAGAGCCACGGCCTGAAAGGAAGACGCACTCTGCTTAGGAAACAGTTCGATTGCAACACGGCGTTTCGATCGGCAGACTCACCTTTCTGTACCACATCTCCGCCTCCACCTTCCTGTCCAGCAGTCGCATTGCGGTGGCAGCGGCCACCACCAGGGCGTAATCGTTGGGCGCCAGTTCCGCGGCTCTGCGATGATAGATGGCGGACTCATGATGTCGCGACTGCAGCGAGAGGAACTCGGCTAAAGGGGAAATGCCCAATATTAACGATATCGGGCCAAATATTATAGATGGGCAACTCACCATAATGATGATAGACACTGGCCTGCTCGGGCGCCAGTTTCAAGGCTCGCTTGAACCACATCTCCGCCTCCGAGGCGCGGCTGCTCTGCATGGAGGAGAAAAGAAGCCAATGAGAAATACCTCCTACTTCGCCACTGGCACGCGGATCACCTACATTTCTTGCCAGCGTGATGCCATAGGAGAGATGGGCGGCCACCTGGTTGGGCTGCAGCTCCAGGGCGGCCCGATGGTGGCGCTCCGCCTCGTCCCACTGCTGCAGGCGCCCGAGGACATCCCCGATTCGCTGGTAGAGCACCTCCCGCTGCTGCGGCAGTCCTGGCAGCGAGGACAGAGCCTCTCGGTAGATGGCCAGCGCCCGTTGGAGCTTGCCCTGCTCCACGTAGAGCGCTCCCAGCTGCAGGTAGGCCGAGCTGCGAGCCTGATCGTGAGCGGTCCGATCCCGAACAGAAGCCCCATCCAGGTTGGAGCCCGCCTGCAGAATTTCGATGGCCTGCTGGCGCTTGCCCAGCGCTATAAATGATATGCCCAGGTTGAGGTACGCCACTACAGGGAGGTGCAATCGTGAGTTAGGTTCGCCACTGGCAACTCGTCTATGTTGATAGCTTACCCGCCAGATTTGGTCGAAACTTGATGGCGCGCTGAAAGCACTCGACTGCTGCGGGATAGACCTGCTGATTCTGGTGCAGGATGCCCCTGAAGCGAGAGCGAGAGTGAAAGTGAAAGTGAAAGTGTTGACATTAATAGACTGAACTTGCCCAGCTCTCGTGATCTAATTAGAGCGCCTAAATTGGAGAGACTGGCCTCTTTGGGATTCCCCAGAGCCTGACAAGTCGAGTGCCTGGGGCCTGAAGAGACGCCACTCAGATGAGCAGCTGCTGCTACACTCGCAAAATTTGCAGGCCACTTTAATATACACGTATATCGAGCATAACATGACCAAAATAATTAACTCCAATATATGTCCATTACTTGACCAAAAAGTGTCACAGAGCAAAAGTGACGACTGTTTTTTATAGCTACTGATATAAACTTAGTATCCCTATTACATTTGTGCTCATATTTGAAAAAAAAAAATTTTACAATTTTTTGCATTTTTTCTAAGGGGTTACATCACGTTTTTTTGCGAAAAATGGCCAAATTTTGACATTTCAAAGTGAGAATGCCATTCGATTGGAAATTTCATTACGAATGCAATGAGATATGACATTCTGAATTCGGACCATTAATACTCATGTTGCCGACAAAATACTGATTATTTTTGACGGAAAATTAAAATTTGCATTTATGACAAAAGTACGAAATTGCTCACGCTGCTTTCATCATAATGTGGCAAAAAAGTTGCCCAAAGAGAAAAGAAGGACTGAATTTTACAGCTGACAATCACGTATCACTTTTCAACTTAATAGTAATTTTTTGCATATTACCAGTAGAGAAGTAGAAGACACTCCTCCAAAAAAATGAAAGAACCTTTTTTCTTAGGTGTACTCGGAATTATGTAATTAGTTTGCTGCTGCCAAGCTGTTGGCTCTTAAAGCCACGACTGCCTTGCAGTTTTCCGCAACCAATTTCAGAGCGGAGAGGCGAGGAAAGAGGTCCTTTTCAGTTTCCCCATTCGAATGCGAGCCACAAGAAGTGCAGCAGCAAGTGCAGGACCAACAATAAAATCACGAATGTCTGACGTTGGGCAAAGTAAAAAATCAAATTACACAGCTCAGTGATTTGCTGGTATCGGTGTTTGGCTGCTCCTGAAGGACATGTGGGAGCGGGAGTGGGAGTGGGAGTGGGATTGGGAGTGAGGAGGCACTCGGGACTTTGGGGACTGATGGCAATCAGTCAAGCAAGCGACGGCGCCGCGAGCATTGCCATTGATGATTTGATCGCAGTAAATAATGTATGTATGTGGAGGAATGTGTATCCGCAGGATTGCTTGAATAGCTGGGTGGAAGGGGGTGGTGGAAGGGCTGCTGCGGTTGAGCCGGCAACAGCCAACATTGATTTTCGATTAGCGCTTCGTTCGCTTTGTAGGCAGCAGCCTGTTGAAGGGTTTCCAAAGGACACAGGACACGGGACACGGGACACACATAGCGGCAGCCTTAGCAGTTGTGACCTGGTTCTGAACCATTGACTTGAGCACCGTGGCATTAGCCCGGCAATGGAGCTAAGCATCGGGGTTAGTACAAGCAATAATCTGGCTTGCGACAAGCCGCCTGACGTTGACAGACAGACAGACAGGCGGTAAAAAGGAAAACCCGAAATGACGCACTGAATATTCAAAGCGCAACTCCGCGCTCACTTTTCTTTCGTTCGCTTTGCTTTTTTTCCTGGCTTTGTATTTCGTATTTTGTATTTCGTATTTCCGCCTTTCCCCATTTCCACTCCTGGCTTTTCCCGTTTTATGTCGCATCGCGTCGCTGCTGTGAAATATGCGCAATGAGCAAAAATGCAATGCGAACAGACAACAGACAACAGACAACAGACAGAAGACAGAAGCCAGCAGACAAAACACAGCCCCAGCGGAGTACTATGCCAAACAGAAGGATCTGAGCAGAGCCCAGCACGCTTACAGACTTTGTCAGACGTTGACAGAGGGACGGAAAGTCGGAAGGGACGAGTGGACGAGTGGACGAACGCAACGGGGAGAGTGTGAAAGCTAAGGACTTTTGTCGAGCATCCTGCCTGGAACACGCCAAGAAATAATCACAGGAGCTTAGTCCTTCGACCAGCCAGCCATTAGAGGCATCTCGAAGTATGTCAATGCTGTGGCGCCCACTTACGCACTTTCATAACTCGCCAGCTCGAGCATTTTCGGCAGCTACCTCAGCTCTGTTTGGCACCTAAGCACCAATACTCCATGCTGAGCCAGTTGCTGCGGTTTCTCCCAGTGCACGCATCACGAAATGCGCATAGCTTCTGCAGCGGCACGCAAATGCCCTGAGCAGGATACAAATGGGAAAACGAGACGAAGGATGCAGTCGCATGGCGACTTGGAGGATTGGCGGATTGGAGGACTGGAGGACTGGAGAACTGGAGGATTGCTGCGTGTCCCGGGTAGCGCGAAAAGGGAAAAAAGGAAATGGGCTTCATTTGACAGCTTGTTCGGCATTGTATTGCCATCTCGGGGACGGAGTCTCATAACTGGAATGCTACGCTGCATAAAATGGCCGCGCTAAATGCGCACCCAAGCGAAGGACTTTCAGGAGGAGCCCGTGGTGGGTGGGTGGGCAAACGCATGGGAGATAATGAAAATGGCTGCCATTTATCGCATCGCTTTTGCCTGTCACATGTGGGTAGGCAACATAATGAGGCCAGTTCCGGTTTACACTTTTGCAAACAAAAATCCCAACAGTTGTGTGAGCATCAAGCTAGATTGCAAGTGTTACGTGACTTTTGCGAAATGTTTCACTAGATGTTGCACTAGAGCAGTTTAAAGTCAATTTTTAAAGCAAACTAGTCATGCTACCGCTCAAAAACTAACTAGAAAGAGTGCTCCAACTGCACGCAATGTTCGCTAAGTGCTCAAAATGTTCGCCAATCGGTTACTCACAGATTGAAGTGCACATCCGCCATGTTGGGCCTGAACCGAATGGCCTCCTGCAGCACCTGTTTCGCCTCCTCATATCGCCCTTGTGAGCTGAGTACGCTGCCCAGGTTGCCCAACGCTAAAAAGGAAATCAAATTAGCTGGTCGTTCTGCCGGAAAGGATCGCTGAGGAGCACTTACCCTTTGGCGGATTGATGGCAATGGCGCTGCGGTAGAGGCTCTCCTCGTCCCGCCAATCGGCGTTCCTCCTCAATGTGCGCAGGCTCATGGCGGCCAGCAGGACACTGAAGCTGAGAAGCAGGGTGTTGCGGGTCCTCTGGTTGCAGGCCATCAGCTTGGAGACCCCGTAGCCCACCAGCAGGCAGAAGCCCACGCTGGGCAGGTACAGGAGTCGCTCGGCCACCACGAATCCCACGTAGAAGAACAGGTTACTGGCAGGCAGGAAGGGCAGTGCCAGGAAGCCAAGGGACATGATCAGCACGCAGGCGTTTCGATTTGCGGGCGACATCCCCTCCAGCGCGTAGTCCTTGGAGGAGCACTGGAAGCCACCAGCCAGGCTGGAGCTGCTGCTGCTGCTGCTGGAACTCGAGCTGGAGGAGCTGGAGGAGCTGGAACTGGAGCTGTTTGTGCTGTTGCTGCAACTGCTGCTGCTGCGGGAGCCGCGAAAGGCGGAAGACACAAGGTGAGGGTTTGGGGCTGGGGCTTGTGGCACGGGGGTGCTCCCCTCGTAGACGTAGCCACTGCTGTTATTGTTGTTGCAATCGCGACATGGAAGCGCGTCCTGCTGCTGATGATAGGCTGCCTCAAAGGCTTGGTACTTGGTGTTGTTGGCCATCCGCTTGCGCTTGGAGCGCGATTTGCGACTGGCCACCTTCTGGATGTGATACTGCGGGAAGGCTGTGCCCACGGCTCCACTGTGGGTCACCTCCCTTGCTCCGCTCAGCAGTTGTCTGCAGCTGCGCCACGCCACGCCCACCAGCGCGGAGTAGAAACAGGCGGACTGCGCATTGCGGCGATCCCACAAAGAAGTGACTCTGGGCAGGGCGTCCATGCCCCAGTCGAAGCTCAGCACGTTCGGCTGCAGCAGCAGTCGCAGATTGAAGACGGGCAGGTAGAGGAAGGTCAGCAATCTCGTCCAGGCGGAGGGAGTCCTTGCAATGGGGTTGTCCGCGCTGGAGAAGGCCGTCTGCGGTCCAGGGACAATCACCAGGCGGCTGTAGGCCATGCAGAACAGAGCTCCCAGCACTATGCACACGGATCGCAGACGTAGCTATAGAAAAGTAATCACGAAATAGGGACATTTGTTATATTATACTCGTATGGGGCAGTGACACCAGCTGGAAGGACAATTTATCATATATAACATAGTAGTTACCTTGTCCACCTGACCGCCGAGACCTCGCATCACGTCGAAGAGGGCGCAGACCAGAAGCGCCGTAATGGCCGTCTCCTTGCAGAGGAGACCGGCTGCAGCCAGGATCAAGGTGGCTCCCAGGGCCAGCCACTGGCGGGGATCGCCGGACTCGCGCCACCTCATGTGCCGCAGGTAGCTGAGGTACGTGAGCAGGTAGCAGACGCAGGCGGCCACGTCCGCCCGACCCACCACTCCGGCCACCGCCTCCGTGTGAATCGGATGGGCGGCGAAGAGAGCGCCGGCGGCCAGGACCGCCCACACGGAGGCCAGGAGCGTGCGCGCCACCCGCACCACCAGAGCCGTGGCCACACAGTGGAGCAGATTGTTGACCAGGTGGAAGCCCCATGGCGCAAAGCCCCCGCCAATGAGGTAGTTCAGCCGGAAGCTGAGCACGCACAGCGGTCGCCAGGAGCCGTGGGATCCGCTGTCCGTCAGCGGAGTGCCCCAGAAGTCGTTCGAGAAGCTCCGCTGCCAGGGTGTTCCGCCCGAGACATCCGCGTTGGCCAGGATGGCGCGTCTGCAAGGAGAGAGCAGAGAGAGAGATCAGAAACACTGCACAGACAGACCATTAGGCCATATCCGGCCCATGATTGATTTTCTAGGCCTTGGGTTATAGCTGCTAGATTATATAGTTCACTTTAAACACTTGTAAGCAATTTTATTGAGTAATGAATCGAGCATCCCCTAGATATAAATGAGATTTGAAAAATGTAATGTTTACATGAAAATAACTTATAAGCCATGCCGGTGATATGGGCTGCTGAAGAAATGGCGCTTTTTTAAAGAAAATCCGGAATGCTGGCTTTATACTCCGTTTCCTGTGCATGGGAATGGGGGCAGAAGGACTTCCACTACATTGGCACCATCATCGACTGCTATCCTATTGGCTTTTGCCACACAAACACACTGCCCCGCAGCAGGGCTTGCATTTTGGTCTTTGGCGGAGTGCTGCTCCGTACGAGAACCTGCTCCTCGAGTTTCACCTACGGCATTTCTGCTCCACCACCTGTGCACTCTCTGCACGCACGGCAGGCGGACTTTTGTAGGATTTTGGCCGGGTGTTCGTGACAACGAGGATGGCGGTGGCAGCAGCTCGTATATCATGGCAGAGGCCGATGGGGCGGCCCACCAGTCCACCTGTCCACCTGCCCCCCTGTCCACCTGCCCACACCTGTGCCACCGCCAGTGGTTCACATAAACAAATGCCACTCTAATGCCGCACAAAGTCGCTGGAGCAGCCGGAGTGGGCTGAAATTCGATTTTAAGCACCACTGGAATTCCATTGCAGCATCAAGGCATGCCGCAGGCTACCCTCCCCGACTCACCTTCCCCTGCCACCTCATTTTTTGTAAGGTAACGCAATTCAGGCTACGCTATCGCAACTTTAATAAATTTGCCTGCAAGCTCGAGCGTTTCTCCCCCGATTTCCCGGGCATAATGACTCTTACCTGTCGTCGTAGACGAAGCCGGCGCCCAGGGTGTTCAGATACAGGACGAAGGCCAGGCTGCAGCAGAAGAGGCACGTGAAGTCCATGCTGGAAGAGAAGGGAGAGGCGAATCGATTAGTTTCCCGCTTATCCACAAGCTATTATATCCACAAACTATCTTGGAATAAAGTGTGCTGCCAAAGTTGGGGTCTTATCGGTTAGCTTACAAATTAAATTGATGCCAAGACAAGTCCAAAACACAACACATTGAGTTACGTTTGGCAAATGGCTACAATGCTCAAGAGTATGAGATTTTTAGTAACTTTCGATCAATAAAGTTGGAACATTTCCTTCGATTCATATCGAAGCAGGTAACTTGAAATAAGTACGAACTTCTTTTTCAAGTGTACATCTTGCATAATGAGCTCGGCGACGGGCAAAAGTTGTGACATTCATCCGAGATCCTTTTGCAGTCCTGCTTTGCAACTCTGGACGGATCATATTTCCCATTACGGGGATTCGTGGAAGGCCTTTGTTGTTGCTGCCAGCGGCAGTAAGTAACTGCTGGCAGTAGCTCTTCCTCTGATTTTCCCCTGCTTTTCCTCTGCTTTTCCTCCGCTTTCCGCTGGCTTTTCATTCCTTTCGGAATCGGGTGGCTACGTACAGGTAAATTGCATTCATGACTTCCTCCTTTTTGGCGCATTGTTGTCATTTCGGACTCCCTGACAGCAGTTGTTGTGCCGCCTTTGTTGTTGCTCACTGCCCGTTGATGATGTTGCCACAGCCATTACACATAATGAGAGCCAGCAGTCTGTTGCTGTTGCATTTGCTTATCCCGCCCACCGCCCACTTGCAGTCTGCCCCAGCTGCCGACTCTATGCACATTTGTTGCTGCGGTTGCCAACGTCAACACGCCGCACTCCCTCCCCCAAAGCCAAGCCCCCGAGATACATACCTCCCTCCCACCCATTCCACTGCATCGTTGACACCAAGAGTTGCAGCAGTTGCAGCAGTTGCAGACAATAAGGGCTATCAACAAGCCTCGGCGGCGATGTTTGTCCGTAAGCCAGCATGTGCGTGTGCTGCAGGAGTCCTTGGCTTCTCCACGGCTTCTCCATAATGGACCCATGAGATCCTGGAAACCGCAGCTACATTACGGCATTCCCCATTCCTTTCATGTCCTGCTGCTGAATGTGGTACCGTAGATACTTGGCCCTATGTAGGACAACAAAGTATTTTGATTTAGGTAAGCAGTACCGTTTACTTGTCGAATAGATCTCACAGCTAAATAGATACATGAAACCCGATTGAATGTGGATTCCAGTTTCAGATTGAACTAGTTCACCCAGCCAGGCCAAATTGCGCAACTTCAGCCTCATTTCCTGCCTTTTTTTCGATCCACTGAGCTTGTACATGCGAGCAATAAGCAGTTGGCTTAGGCCTCGCTAAGTCTTATGAAGGGATGGCTAAGTGGGCGGCATAGTTTTGTCGACGTTGACACACTGAGAGCTTTGGCCCCGGTCTTGAGCGGCTTAGGGCCAAATTAGCAGCATTCAATATGCGAGTAAGCCGCAAGGAGAAGGGAACGCACATTCACTGTAGTCGCACCCGCTAAAATTGCTTTGCTAATGAGCCATAATGATGAGCTTGGCCCGGAGTTCTTTTGCGATGCTGTTCCTTTGTGGGTGTTTGCCTGATTGATTTGCCAGTAGTTTGCTTCCGAGCCATTGACTTGGGGCCATCTCATCTCGGCACTATCTCGGGACTCGCCACTTGTCAACTCACTTGGCGAGCGACTCGCATACCAATTATCCACAAATAATAGCCCACAAGTTGAGGAAGAAGGTCCTTTGTTTGCTGCTCCATACACTTCCACTCCTTCCTTCCGCTCAATCTTGCTGTTCTCAGCGTTCCGGCCACGCAGGCACACATCACGGCTCATTTGGGCCATAAATCATGTTTTATTTTCGTAATTAGCCCGGCCACCGCATAAATAACGGGCTTTTCATTGTCTCAATTTTCATGGGCCCACCACCCAACATCCAACATCCAACATCCCGCTTCCTTGTGTTTGCCTATTTAACAGTTTCAGGTTTATTGTTGATTAAATTTCCACTTTGTCTTATTACTTGCCACCATCGTCGCACTTTAAACTGTTTGCACACAAGTTCGAGTCCTGGCACTTGCCATTTTCCTCGCTTTTCCACTTGGCTCATGCCAGTTGGCACTTTTGTTTTTATTGCCCTGCCACCTGCCATCCTTTGCTGCTGACCTAGTAAATTGTGTCGTCTAATGGTTTTTCTTTTTTTGCGTTCGCCCGCTGCCACTCCCCCACACAGTTGGTGTTTTTTCATCGCTGCGTTTGTTTGTTGTGCCTTTGACAGTTTCCGCTTCCGTTCGGGCAGGTGTTTCCCTGCCACCGCCAAAGTTCCCACCTAATGTTCACCCACAGAAGGTTGCTTAACCCTTGGTTTTCCCCCGGATGCAGCTGGAATTCGAGCCGCCCCCTTAAAGTTCGAATCCATCTTTATGAAGAGGCATGGGCACTGCAAAAATAAGCAGTGGCTTCCAGATAACGCCCACCCCAAATACGGCGGGCTTTTGACGGCAAACCAGCTTGCTCGAAGGGTGTACATAACTCCCTCCATTAGGCTTCAATCAAACGAATTTCATTTTAAATATGCATCACTATAATTGCTTATAAGTAATAAAGCATGTACATATTAAATTCCCATCGATTTTCTATCTGTGTAGCTTGGTACGAGGCATCACCAGGCCAGGGTCACTCTGCAGGCCGCAATTAGCCGGCAGCAGCGACTTGGGGTATTAAAATTCTAAATTAATTGCCTGGCGAGTGGCTTTGGATGGCCCAAATGCCAAAAACAGCAGTGGCAGTATGGAAATTAGGAACAGGCGTAGGACCCTGGAGACTAATAGACGTGAAATTTAAGCGCATTGAATTAATTTCCCTGCATACACACCGCACACGAATAAAGTTATTTGGAGCTGGCAGCAAAAACTATAATTAATAGGCGTTTTTATTTCACTTTGCTTGATTATGCATAAAATTAATTATATGCCGACACCTGCGGCCGGCACTGGACCCCCCGGCCTCTCCCTTGAAGGGGTTAAAACCACCCTCAGTAACTTGGGCATACTTTTTTCGATTCTACATTCCCGAAAGGTAATCGTTTGCCGCTCAAATTACTGTCGAATAAGGCTGAAAAAGGCACACTACGGTTGAGTAGAGCTGCCAAAAGTGAAAGTTTATTATTATGCGGTATGCAGCGTTGGCCGGCTGGTCGGTCGCCCCACACATTGCACTTTGAATAGGCAGCTGTAGTTTTTGGGGCTTCCCCTTTTCCCTTGCCTCTCCGCTGTACTTTGGTCCCTTCTGCCCAACCGGACATCAAAATAATGAACGGAAAGGCAGCCATTTTGGGAAAGTACCGTAAAAATGCCGAAAACGTTTTAAAAATGAAACGATTACACCATTGCGGCTTGCAAACGACCAAGTTATGATAATGTTTGGCCAACTAAACTCGTTTAGCTTGCCAAATACGACTGCCCCAAACCCCAGAAACTCCCCCTATTTTCACAAAAAAGGAAAACGCCACCTATGTGTGAGTGCGGATGTGCAAGGTAAGCCTCACTGCAAGTGCGCAACACATGCAAACAAGTCGAAATCCGAGTGGAGAGGATCGGAGTTAGTATTCCGGAGTCCGGAGTCCGGAGTCCGGAGTCCGTAGTGCTGAGTCCCAATCCCGTTGGGCACATTGTGGATGCAGTCCTGTCCGACTTTCCGGTCAGTTTTCGTTGGGAGCGGACTGTCCTTGCTGATGCCAATATTTTTTGAGGTATTTAGAAGCCGAGCTGAGCTCGAGAGCAGAGGCACTATAAATGTTTATTGGCTTCAAGTGCACTCAAAGAATGGATACATCATACATCATTAAAGATACGTAGCATGATTGACATCCGACCTAAAGTTGTGTAGTAGCAGAACTTCAAGTACTCACCAAAGTACTAGTTAATCGATTTAAATTATAATTCTTATTTTTAGAAGAAAAGAAAAACGCTCCTTTTTCTCTTAGTGTAGGAGTCAGATTCCAACCAAAGCCAGGGACAGACTCAGGCTTTTTGGCAGTTTTATGCTAATCGCAAAAGGCAGTTCTCCCACGCCCTACACACACACACACACATGCATAACACATGCCAGCACACACACCCACACACACACGCCATTGGGGGGGCGTGGCTGTTTGAGGGAAACTTTTCATATTTTGGCCCTGCAGTAAAGTTTTCGTTCGCTTTTGGGGGTTTTCCTCGAGTTTCGGTTTTATAACTCGTTGAACATTTGCCCAACGGTTCGTACAATTGCCGCTGCTCCCCGCATTTTGCCGTGAAAACCTGTCTGAGCGGCTTTTGGCGAATTATGAAAGTGCCGCAGTTCCGCTTCGGGGTTTTAGACTGCGACGAGGCTTGAATACGAGCAGAAACTAACATATTTCGGTACTCGATAATAGGCGATATAAGAAGTAGTCACATAGCAGGTGTTCAAACGTATGCCTTGCCATGTATCCAGAAAAGTCGCCTTCATGGAGCATATTTGCTTTAGCCTATCGTGAGATAATGTATTTAAATTAATGGTATACGCCCGAACACAAAGCTCTCCCAACAGACAGCTCCTTCAGCCGCGCATAAATAATAATTAGGTAATAATTGGCATCTGTCAATTAACAGAGCTCGATACGCACTCGAGTTTCGCCGGCCACTTTCCCCATTTCCCGCTCAACACTTCACAGCCATAATTTAATTTAAATGCCCAAAACTGTGAATCGTTTAATTATGTATTCGCTGGCACACACACACACACACACACAAAAACACACACACACACACACAAAAACACGCACACACGCGCGCACACACACAAAACACTTAACAGGGGCTTTTGGAGAGGAAGGATGCCTCGGATTTACTATGCCAAAATGTTTTGGCGCCCGAAAAACAACGCCACAACCCAAAAAGCGGAATCCAAAGAGTCTCGATAATCGCAATGTTGGGGGGGAAATTGGGCGGTGGGGAAATGCGGCGGAAAATGAGAAGCTGCGGCCTATTTACGAATAGTATGATAGTGTGCGTAAGTGAGCGTGTGTATTTGAGCTGCGTTAATTGAATGCGCAACTGTCGTGCCAATCCCCCCCGCCCCCCGCTCCCTTCCACCGCCTTACCCCCTCACCACCACCCCACCACTACCCCCCTCCATCGTCTGCGTAAGCCTGTTGAACAATTATAACTGGGATGTCCAAATGCCAAGTGCCTTGAAATTGAGTACGACGACCAACGTGGCGTATGCGTGTTGCTCTATATGCTAATTAAAATGACATGTGCCTATGAGTGTGTGTGTGTCTCTTCTGTCTGCCTGTGTGTCTGTCTGCTTGTAGATCCTTGTGTGCGTGCGTGTGTGTGTGTGTGTGTCTGTGCGCTTTGTGCTGTTTGCATTACATAATTATAATTACGCATACGCCATGTTGGCGCACATTTGATTTGACCGTTTTGATGCACTTGAGAAAATGTTGGCTTGAAATCGTTGCAAAACAATGTAAAAGGATTTATTTTTAAATAAATGAAAAGTTGAAACGCCACATTCTTCTCAATTTGTATGCAAAGATATTTGAAACTATTAAACAGGCCTAGCCTTTCTCGCCGTGTACGAGTGCAGAACTCGTCCATTTGTTCCTACTGTGTGTGGTAAATATTTGCAATGCTGTTGCACTTGCACCACCAGTTTCCGACGAGGCTCCCCATTTTTTGTGGCATTTTAATAGTGGGCATCGAATATTTAACGTTTTGACGCGTATCTCAAACAACCCGGAGGAAACTGTGCAAATCGAAATATTAACTGCCAGTGGGAGGATACAACAAATGGCCCTTATAAAATAATTTAACCAACCATGTTTGCGACCATCAGGTGTCCCCCGGCCTGTGGATAACCGAGTGCTGGTATGGGACCAGGAAAGAAATCCAATTGCTAACCGCAAACATAATTAAAAACTTTGCACATCCACAGTCAATGGCAAACACGATTGGGTACCGATATTCGGACATTACACAAGTCACGTGAATCTGTGGGTGGAGTAGCAGAAGTGGCAGGAGTTGCACGAGTTGCAGGAGTTGCAGTTGCAATAAAATTGAGCGGAAATGCTTCCCGCCGCTGCCTGGCATCGTACATATCGTACGTGGGCATAAATCCAATTAAATCACAAGTTACGCAATGTGATAAGTCACGTTGTTTATTGTTTCAGCGCACACGGCGCAGGAGTGGGAGTGGGAGGAGCTGGGAGGCGCAGGGAGGAGCAGGGAGGAGCTGGGAGGAGCTGGGAGTCCTCGCACACCGCAATTTATGCACAACCGACAGGCAAACACTGCGAAACAAACAAACAACCCACGCTGCGAAAACAAATAAAATAAAATCAAATGAAATAAAATGAAATGAAAGGAAATAAAGGGAAAGGAAAGGAAAAACAGCATCCATCCACACGCTGAAATGAAGCCCCATAAAGTAGTGCACACTAAACGCAGTCTGCGGATTTGGCCACCGTGTATCAGTGGCAAACACGCAGAAACCGCAGTGCATGCAATACCCATAGTTCTCATAAATGGATAATCCCCGGAAATAAATGATCCCGGGCTTTGCTAATGCAGTCAGCAGACAACTTTTACAGCTTAAAGGTTTCACTTGGCCCCAATTAAGCTGGACATCATCCATGAAGGTAACCAAGCATCATTTTCTATAATTTAACAGTCAAACTGGGAAATCTGCAGGAATTTGGTTCGATTTGTTTGACTTTAAGGCGAAATCTGTCCACTTTCTGTCCACAAGCTGCCTCCAAACGGAGCGAGCCCGGTTTTCAGGTTGACCAACTTTCATTCCCAATCCCCGAACCTGCTTGCGGTTCTGTCTCTCACTCATTATTTACTTTTGGCCAACTCTCGTTCAAGTTTGAGGGGCGGGCAGAAAAAAGGCTCGAGCCCGGCTGAAATATGAGCTGAAAAGTGGGAGCTGCCAAACAATTTTTGAAGTGCGTTTGCCGCACATTGAAGTTTGTGTGGCTTTCAGCGCTGCTGTGCAAACTTGATTATTGCTGGAGTTCCAAAAGGTAAGCTGGTCCCAAGTTTATTGAAGCATCAATTTTTTGCTGGCCAAATTATTTATTAAGTCCCCGAAAAGGGCCAGACACGGACTGAAGACTCGCCGCAGATTCGGCATCCGCATGAAAAGGGTTTTCCGCAGCGAACTTTTAATGTCCTGCCAGGCAGTGGAAATGGGAATGGAGAGCACGGGAAATCAGCTTTAAGGTAGTCCCACATCAAAGTCGCGATTCCTTTTATGGTTTTTTAATGCCGCAGCATTATTAGGTGCCTTCTATGTTGCGCCATTCGCCGTCTACTTCGCCTTTGCCAGCGGCATAAAACCCCAACGAGCGGCGCGTTGGAGCGTTAAAATTTGTCACGCGCTCCTCGGCACATGGGGCGTATGTGTAATTTTTTCGCACTGCGCCCTGGGCGAGTGTGCGCATCGATCGATGTGTGGTGCCAATGCGCCAGCTGGCAAATGTATATCGCAAACATTTCTATCAATCATTCAAAGCGATTGATTCGCAATGCAAGCGGAGCGGGCCGCTCTAACCTCAGTGCACTTGCAGAAATGCTTAAGTGTAGCGTTGATTTGACAAATGCTTGACGAATCCAACTCGGAAGTCAGCTATAAACTCAAATCTAAATTTAATAAATATTTCAAACCATTTATTTATAAGTTGGTATAGAAATCACAGTGCATCCCCAGTGTAGAGAATGAAGATGCATTGCACCTGCAGCTGCCGGTTTCCATTGCCAAAATAATGCACATTGCAATATCGTTCTGGCTCACACTCGTGCCCATTGACAACCGACAGATTTTTTGCCATTGTGCAAAAATGCTCGTCATGTGCGGGCTAAGCCAGGGGCAGAGATGCAGGTGCAGACTCAGATTCAGATACAAATTCAGATGCAGACACAGATACAGATATAGCTACAGATACAGCTACAGATACAGATACAGAGGCACATACAAATACAGATATGGAGCACAGTGCGGGCAAACAGTCAAATAAACAGGATTGGCGGAGCGGCGAAGGGGAGCTGCATCCACTAAATGCTGGTGGCCAGCAGTTTGCTGTTGCAAATTTGTATCTGCTATGCTATGAAATGTAAGAGTGTAATTGATGTGCCATTTGCGGCGACGTGGCGATCGAGGAGGCAGCTCTCGCAGGTGGTGACCCCGACGCTTGCAAGATAGAAGCGCATGCAGCGCCGCCAGTGCACAATGAAAAACTGTGAGCTTTTCCGCATTTCATGCTGTTTGCCAGCAAACTATTTAGGGCTGTGTTTGCACACCAGATTGGAAAATGAAATATATGTTTGCACTGAATTTGTAAGCGAAACTGCTAATTAGACTTAGCGGCGCACTGCTATTTGCCCAAATAGACACCACATGTGTTGGGGTTTGCATACGTTTTTGTTTGATATCTCAAAATAAACCAACTTGTGTGTACAATTTATTATATTCCATCTGTGCGTTGAAGTATGGCACATTTTCTCTACCTGTGATTTCTTTCGCTTGCTGCATGTCAAGCACAGCATTTTAAGTGAATGAAATGAAAACAAATATTGCAAATTTACACAATATAGAGCGCACACACACCACTGCAATGGGGCTTTCCATTGTTGTGCGTGTGTGTGCGTGTGTGTGTGGATGGATTGGCATATCTGTGGTGGTCCTGCGGTTGTGGCCAACTGTCCATTATGCGGCTGCCTCATTCGCGGATCCCGGGCTCTTATTTCAGCCTGGCCTGCAGCTCGCCATCCTAACGTTATTTAATCGATGACCAGTAACCAGTGGAAAGCGGCAGAGAGCCAATCACAAATTTTCGGGGCAAAGCCCAAAAACCTCTTTATTAAAATGCTGCAAACTCTGGAAAAACCTCTAATGTTTCAGTGGGATTTGAAAACCCGAAACCATCAGAGTTTTCGGCGAACACAGACTAATTGTCGATTTAACAGCCATTCCGATCCATCTCTCAATATGCATCGTATTTCTACCTCTCGGTTTTCCTGGCCATGTTTGAGATGGGCAAATACAACTTACTGATTTTATTGCAAATTGATTTTATGTGCACCTGCCACGCCCACAATCACACACACACACACCTATAGACGCCCCGTTACAGACTGACTGCCAGCAGTTTAATTCAAACAAATTTTTCATGTTTACATTGCAGGACGATAGTGGAAACTTTTTAATCAAAGTTAATTGGAAAGTTTTGCTTTGTCATTCCACACACACACACACACACACATAGCCCTACGCAGACAGAGACAGATGGCTCTATAGTCTGGCCAACGCACACACACACAGAAAGATAGAGAGACATACACGTGCATAAAAGGGCAAACTAAAAACTGAAAAGTAAAATGTAGGTTATCCTTCAGCGCACACAAAATGGTTCTCGATGCTCTGTGGGTTACGCCACCCCACCCGCTCCACCCATCTCTCTGTCTCTATCTGCGAGCTAGCCCCATCTCTTTCCCCGCCCCTGCAACTATCTATACTTCTATCTCTATCTCCATCTCCATCTCCATCTCCATCTCTATCTGCACCTCCATCTCTGGCTGCTGCTGGCCCACCTTTGATGATAAAATGTCATTTTGCTCGTTTACGTGTTCGCCGTGTGTTCGCTCGGCCTTCTCTGCTTCTTTCTGCTGCCATTGCCAGGGCTGACATTCAACGCTCTTGATTAAATTTTATGCAGTTTAACTATTTCTTTTTGGCCCAGAGACAGAGCGAGATGGATAGAGTGGTCTCTGCGCCGCTCTTTTTATTGCGTTTGAAGGCTGACGGACGCATTCAACACTTGGGAGTACACTGGGCGAAATATCTGCATGCTAGCTTCCAATGGATAGTTTCTCACATCATTCTGCCCCACTTATTCGGATTCACATGTCTGCCAATGGTACAACGATTTTTTTTGCTGTGTAGTTCTTTCGTATCCTTTCATACCCTTCTGTGTCTTGTCTGTAAGCTTCAGTTTATGCTGCAACCGGAAAATTAATCCTAATGAGTGCTGACACACACACACGCAAGCCGGGCGGGAAAAAGAGGAAAAGCCAGTGGAAATGGGTGGAAAGGGGAAGGGGAAGGGGAAGGGGAAGCGGTGCAGGCAGTTTGTTTGCGCATGTGAAGCGATTTATGCTTTTCATGCCCTTTCTTTCTTGAGAGGAATATTCATGAATCCTGCATCCCGAATAGCTGAGTATCTTTTGAAGTATCTAATAGATCCTCAGTAGAACTTGAAGTTTTCCACACATGATAGGTTCTTCTAAGCGTTCGATTACTTTTTGCATTTTCTGTTTTCTGTTATTTATTACAAAGTTCAGAGCACTACAACATTGTGTTTTAAGTCCTCATAGTAATTACTCCAAAAGCTGATCTTTTTTGAATGCATACTTTTGGTCCCCAAAATGCATCAAACGCATTTTTTGTTGCTAGCGCTTTGTAGAATGTGGATAATTAAAGAAAAAGGGTATTTTTGGCGTCGTTATGCCGCTTATCTGTCGACTGTTCTCTCAGTCCCGGATTTCTCTACCTCTGTTGCTTCGGGCCGAGTTTGTTTTTGTTGGCTCTGTTGTTGCACACGTGCGTCACATGTAAAATGCAATTCCCACACACACACACACACACACACACACTGGCATTCAGCTGCAGTGCATGCGTATGAGTGAGTCTGTGTGTGTGAGTATGTGTGTGTGCTTGAAGGGGATTCTCATATAAAACAACATTTTGTAAGCATTTTATAGGGCCATAGTGCGGCTGACTCACAGTGAATGGTTGCCTGGTCAGGTAGAGGTGGAGATGGAGGTGGAGGTTTGAGGGGTTCGGGAAAAATATATGAGCATTGGTGTGGGAGTGGGGAAGGGAGCATCCTTTCAAAAGTGTTAAATGCCGCGTTTTGCATTAACTTGCATTGCTCGTGCTTTCCGCCCCCCTCCCCCCCCCCCACCGTTTCAAAGCCCTTGGGTGGTGGTGTCTTTTGTGGGGCTGCCATTGAAACGCGACCGTTTGCCACTGGCTGAAATGAAATCAGTGTCAATGTGGAGGCAGGAAATTCGCTTTGCGATGCGTCAGCTTTAAGCCGATGGCTGGGGAAATTAGCTTAGGGCCGGGAAAGGATTTATCCGTGCTGAACTGCAGCGGCAGCGATACGCTTCGATTCCAAGGCACTCGACTCCATAACTTGCCCCACCCGTGGCTTTTGCAGCCATAAATGCCGTGCGCTGATGTCGCCGAGTCACGTAAAAGTGTATTTAGCCAGGCCATGTGTGGGTGCCGTGCCTGGCACCTCGTCCAAGTCCACCTGCCCCACCTGCCCCATCTGCCCCATCTGAACCACCATCGACAACAATGGGCGCAAAGTAAACAAATTAAAATGTGTGCATAGGCAGTGGCATAGGCAGTGCACTAGGGTGTCGTCAATTAGGCAAAGAAAACAAAAAAGCGGCCACGAAAAAAGATGATTGCATAGCTGTGGGGGGAAGAGCGGGTAACGTGGACAAATCATTTTGCCAGCGATTTCAGCGATTTTCGAGTGCGCAAATTGTTCCCCCTGTGTGTGTCCTCGATTTCGGCCCACTTGCTCACTTTGCCAGCCAACCGGGCCATCAACAATTGTGGCAGCAACCCTTCTCTTTCACTCCTCTTTCCCTCTTTTCCTCTTTCCCTCTTGGCCAACAGCTCGCATCACATATTTGGCTCATGGCAGATTACGTATACGCCCAGTTTGAAAATCGTTTGCATTGCTCGTGAAGGGGCTTGGATTTTACCATGCAGCCTCTCGGCGTTCCAGTTTCAGTTATTTGGGCGGCTTTTGTGTCGACGATGTTTTGGTAACAAAAGAGCAGCACGTTTTAACTTTTTGTGCCCATTACCTGTACACCCAAGGCCGCTGAAAGAGTGCACAATAATTGCAGGCCCAGAACAAGATCCCTTCACTGAGTTATCCACAGACTGACAATAAATCGTAGATGCAGTTGGAAACTCTACAAAATTTTAAAACTACATTACGCATTCGAAACATAATGCCCCACGTTGGGCGCCATTTTTTTTTCGCTTGCATACGAAATAGAAACATTCATTTTACGTTTGTTCATTTCTTTCCTTAGAACCACTCAGCAACGAAATGCGCTAAATTCGAGCATACCCCGGGCATTGCAGCACACACTTGATTGTTTTTTCGGGCTTTGTTTCTGTTCCTTTTTGCGCATGTTTAACATCAATATAACTTTATTCCATATACCAGGCCACCAGCCACCAGCCACCAACCACCATCCCACCACCCCGCTCAATTCACTTGTTCCAAATATGCAAGAGTTGCATTTTTCCTGTTTGCTTTCGTTTGCCTATAGTGCTTTGTTCAAATTGTCATTTGTTACTGTTGCACTTGTTGTTGCAGGCACATATGGTAATGCGTTCTGCTTGTTTCGTTGCTTGTGGCTGGCAAAACATTTTCATGGTTTACTCGACGCTGCTGCCACTGCCACTGCATCTGCCACTGCATCTGCCACTGCTGGCAAAGATTTGCAGTTTGGTGGAGGTGGATGAGGAGGAGGAGGAGGAGGAGGCGCCACCCTTTAAGCCCATTGATCTGGGCTTTTCCCGCAGCACTTGCCATTCAAACCGCAACCAAAGTTCGCCTGTAGCTGCGTTTAATTATTTATCGTGTTTGAAGTGTGCAAAAAACCATAATCAACAAATTTACTTTTATCTGTCACGCCCCCTACGCCCCCTCTTGGCCGCTCATGCCGCCCTGCTCGTGACATTTGCAAATAAATAGGCAACTGTAACAGTGGCAACAATAACAAGCCAAATATATAAATAAACCCGTAAAAATGGGGGCAACAACTTTTCACATGCGCGCAATTTATGGTCGAAAATGAAATTGCATTGTGTACGATGTGTGTGTGTGTTTGTGTGTGTGTGTGTGTGTGTGTGTGTGTTTGCGTTTGCAGTTTAATTTAAATATTTTGCACTCACACATCGCATCCCCACTTTTTGCAGCGTTGAATTTGTGTGTGTTGGCGCCCTTCTTTGTTTTCGGGTCTTTAAAGTTTGCCAGTGGCTTTGCCACCCCGCTCCCCTGCTCCAATATTTAAAATATGAAGACCATTAGCTAAATATTGGCTTTGGCACGCTCACGCACACGCCGAAGGGGGCGGGGGAGGGCTGGCAGGCGGCTAAGAACATCCCAGGAAAGCAGTCAATAATATTAACTCGGAATTGGGAGCGGGAAAGCAGGGAAGAGCCGGGGAAAGCAGGGGAAAGCCGGGGAAAGCGATGGAATCGGAGTCTGCCCCGTGCTGTGCATACTTATTTGGAGCTCAAGGCGCCCAGGGGTGCTGGGTATCCGCCATTGGGGGGTGTGAGTGCATAAAATAAAAATAAATGTTAACAATGGCAGAAAGGAGCTCGGACTGGATGTTGGAGCTGCTGCCACTGGCGGTGTCAGGCGGCTTCATGCGGCGCAGCACGGAAAGCCGGCAACAACAGTCGAGTACACAAAAAGGCAGCGGCGTGCACCTTCTCCCACAAGGGGGGTATCCCATCACGCTATTCCATAAACGCGAATTCTTCAGTGTCAGATTTAGTGAAGAGCATCGAAAAACGCCCATGTTTCCATCTTCAAAGTTCACTTTTTGAGGTAAACTGGTGTGCCCCCTTAAGAAATGCGCAGGACTACGCCCATGGCAGAAGAGGGGTCGTTTTCGGGGGCGGCAATTTGTTGTTGCCTCTGCCTGTACTTATGCTAAGTAAAGCGATGATGTAAAAGACAATAACTGGGGAATTAGGGAAGAGGAGCGGCGCAGAGACCACAAATTCAGCCTCCGTCCGCCTCTTGGTTTCGGTTCGGTTCGGTTTCGGTTCGGTTTGGGTTTGGTTCGGTTTGGTTTGGCATTTCATAAAGTGCGTAACAATTTGTTTACATATACTTCGGTATACTTGTACTTCTGTGTGTATATCCGTGTATTTGCGGAGCAAGCAATTGCGGTAGAGTTAATAGGATCGGTCAATGCTGAAATTTGTTTTTATACGCTTAACCGCGAGCGTTTTAAAGAGTATGCCTTGGTATGCTTTTCCAGAGGAAAGGATCTTCTCAATTCAAAAGCACCAATTTCTACATTTACCACTTTGTGGTCAACTCGAATGATTTGGAACTACTTTGCAGAAGGTAAGCAGTTTTTACCAAGGCGGAGAGATTCGAATACCTCAACAAACCTTTAACTCTGACCTTTGTTTGTATCCTTGTGTATGCAGATTGTATCCCTGCGTATTGCGGTTCATCCGCCTTGATATTGCTGGCATTTATGTTTTAATACTGTGTTGTCTGGCGAATATTGGGGCTGCCCTTCAGCCTGCTGACACTTGCTGAAAGCTGCTGTCCCCGGCACGCCCACTACCGCCCACTCCCACCCACTCTCTCTGCCAGTCGCCTGACCTGACCACAGACGCAGTGCCTCCACAATGTCATTAGGCAGCTGTGCGAAAGTTTTTGCCCACCTGTGCGACCACATCGAGTTCCGGGATGGGAGGGGAGCGGTTGGGGGCAAAGCGAGTTGGCGGAGGAAGCTGGAGCAGCAGTGGAAGCGGGTTTGGTCGCTCAGCCGTCGGGCTTTAAAATTAAATAAACTAGCACACAGCTGCACAGTGCACTGGAAAAAATATCAGCCACTCGGTAAGCAAGCCAAGATACGTGTATGTACTGCATACTTCACACATTTCGGATTCCATTTAGCACACGCGCTTTTCTGCCAGTGCATGCATATAATGCGAAGGAGCGGAAGAGAGCACAGACACAAGGACACCCACGGAAATGTAACTAACACACACACACACAGACACAGGCAGGCACAAACACAGACTCACAGAAGGAATCTCTCGCACACACATATATTTTAATGCAAATTGAGCAGAATTAATTTAGTGCTGTCTGTGTTTATCTCTGGTGCGCTTAATATCAAGCCGTCGTCGGTCTCCGTTCGCTATCTCTTTCAGCACTCCTCTCTCTCCTCCTCTTTCTGTTCCTTTTCCCGTCTCTCTCTGCCGCCGTGCTGCCCTCTCTCTCTCTGCCGACTGGGGCATATGTTAAACGCTTGCCAGGCCCTGGCTTTATTTTATTAAAAAGCGGGCTTCTGCCTGCTCCGCTTTCTTGGAAGCAGCTTGAGGCTGTCTGTCATTGCTCTGCTGCTGTCTCGCTCCCTCCGCACCTATAGCCCTCTCCCTCTGCCTCTCCCTCTTCGGGCGAAATATGTTGCCTACATTCGGGCATCGCTCATACATTCAGAGTGCGGGAGAACGCCAAAATAGACAATTTGACAATTTGTGGCTCACCGAGCGAAATGTTCGGTTAGTTCACGAATCCGCTGACGGATTATTTTGGCAGGAATTCTTTTTTTTGTTAAATTTTCTTAACTCGAATTAAACAAGTGACAGCTTTATCAGTCTATGAATTTCTGGAAATCCAGTGGAGCTACTGTTACAGACCTCATTCCAAGTGCTGCTTGCCTAGAACCCACTTTTTCTCCGTGCACATTCATATGTAAAAACTCCTTCCTGACAGACTCCATCCATTCCAGGAGCCCCAGCTCCTGCGGTTTGTCGGTCGCCTTTGTTCGGCACTTCCGTTGGCCTCCGTGCGCATTAGACACGCATCATTTGCGCGTTTGTAATCAGGCGAAAGTGTTTCGACTTTCTCCACCGCCCTTTGTCTCAATTGTTCGACCAAACACACAGCACACAGCACACAACACACAACACACAACACACAACACACAAACACACAGGAGGAAGCACAGCAGTGCGTGCGACTCTAGTTTAAGGAAAGTTTTTCAATTGCAAGTTTTATGGGCGACAAGTTCGCAGCGTCCGCTCATCTTGGTGATGGTGAGCCCTGGCTGTTGGCACCATCCTGGAGTATTTTCAGTACGCCGTGCAAATGGGAACTGGCCCTATTTCGTTTTATTTCCCCGGCCGCACGTGATCACAATTTCTGATGCAGCTCGAGCACTGGAGGCACTGAGGGCACACCGCTGCCAAAGCCGCCGTGAAAGCCACGTGTCAGAGGTGAGCAACAAGTTGGGCTGGCCAACAGTTGGCGGGTTGCGCTCGGCTGGCCAGGATTCGGACCCTGATTTCAGCTGGCGTCGTTTAATTTTACGCTCCAGGTGCTGGCCAAATCGCAGCAGGCAATTAAATTCCATTTGAGAGCTTTGCTGCAACAAATTCGCGCCCCATTCGCGCTGGCCATTTTCTTCGCTTCCTGCCACTCCTGCCACTCCTGCCACTTCTGCCACTTTTGCACTTATTGCTGAATTTTAGTTGGTTTTATGTCCTTGCTGGCACAGTGTCCTGGTGGCGTCCAATCGCATGCAAATTCCGCACAAACTTTGAGCTGCAACAAATTCGCACCTACTTGTGTTTTGGCCATCTCCTGCTGCTCTCGATCCTCTAACTGCCTTCTTAGTTCTCCAAATCCCTGCTTGGAGCTTTTGGGCATACAAACTCACCCATTTGAGGTGCAGTTCCACACTTTCTGGCAATATCAGGTGGATGCGCACGGCAAGATGCCACAGCATCCTCAGATTAAGTATGCAAGTTCCGATTTCATGTGAAGACCAAGGAGATAAAGGCCAACTATGCTGTAAAGCGAACTGCTATGCATTGTTCCGAGCTCGGCATAAGTTTGCTGCTGCTCCGTTTTTCGAACTTTTGCCGGCTTTGGCAGGAGGAGAAATGCCGAAGCGAGGATTTTATGAAAATAGCTGAAATAATTTTCCATTAAATTCTTGCGCATGAAATTATCGCATTAAAACGAAACAAAAGCCGCTTTTTTCGCACTCGAGTGGAACGGAACCCCTTGCCACGCCCCCTTTGCGAGGCGCCTCCCCGTACACTGCGTCCATTGTTTGCTTAAATTTTGTACACTTCCTCCTTTTTATTCCTCCTGCACCTAGAAACTCTGGAAACTCTTCTGCTATTTGCCTGGTGTTTTACTGTTTGCATTCATCTTCATTATTTGTTTGCTCCGGCCCAAGTGGGCGTGGCAGTTCTCGGGCCCGAGAAGGGCAGAGAAAGGCGGCGAGAAGAAAGTTGCCTCCGCCGTTGAGCACTTGGCAGCGAAAGTTTTTGACACAGTTGATTTGCATTTGAAATCCTTGCCGGGAAAGCCACTACCCAAACCCATCAACCCACCAGCCACCCAGCAACCACCCACCAACCACCCAACCACCCAATTCAACTCCGCCGAGAGTCCAACGCCCCAAAATGATTTATGGATTTTCATCATATTCTGTTGATTCGAGGAATATTTATGATTTGCCAGTACTCCATTTTCTGCTCTGCGCCTCGTCGTCCTTGGGAAATCTGCTCGCCTCCATCGCTTTTCCCGCTTCTGCCGCCTGGTATTCATATTTTCGGGCAGCGCTTTTGTTATAAATTTTTTGGAAAACCAAAACAAAATGGGTACTTGCTGCGGCAATAGGACAACAAATAAAAACCAAACAAAAACAAAACAGAGACGTAAGGCGAATGGAAACAAAAGGCCAACGGAAAAATGCTGAATATGCGCAAATTGAATTTGATTTTTAAGCACTGATTGCTTTTATTGTTCCGGCTGGACCGCGGTGGAATTTAAATAAAATATTCTAAAAAAGATAGAAGGAAATGGCATAGAAGTGGGGATGACCAGCCTCAAGGATGGGAGTCTATAACTATGCCAGTAAGTCAGTCGCAAAATACTTTATCAGTAAGCCCAATAAATCAACAACTAAAAAAAATAATTTCAAGTGTTCAAGACACAGCTTATGACATTTTGCACCAACCATCAAGCGGCATCAAGAGAGGCATTTTCCAGGATAGCAGCAGAGAGTAAAAAAGGAAAGGGGGAAAAGTCGGGACAATAAAGGGCTTGTGACAGCGCATCTACATTAATTTATTGATATTAAGCTTTTGTGCGGTGCGAATTGCATTTTTTGCACCGGAAGCCGCGAATGGTTTTTGTTCTTGTCCGCGAATCGATATGAAATTGAAATAATCGAGTTGCAGCCACAATTAGCCGCCCGTTCTGGGCCCAAATTGATTTGGGCACTGCCATTTCATCGTGGCAAATGCAAAATGCAAAAAACACATTAGCACCGGAATGTGCGCGAATAAATACTTAATAAATGCAAGTCACATTAGCGCGAGTATAAAACGAAATTACAGTCTTTAAAGTAAATGTATGCGCAATTCGCGAGCCCCAACTAAATGCGAAATAAATTTGCCAGAAGACAAAGCCACGGATGGTTGGGTTCATCTACGTTTTCAGAGCTTTCTGCGTCTTCTGAGTTTTCAGCGTTTTCTGGGTTTTCTGCGTTTTCTGGGCGGCAATGTCAATTCCCTGGGCGTTTGGAATGTGCCGAGGCTGCCACCGCCGCAGAAAATCAATTTCGGCTACAAGTTTTCAATAAAGTGAAAATAATGTCGCCAGCCAAGGCGCTCCGCTCCACTCTGCTCCACCATTATCCTGCGGAGAAAATAGATAGGACGAGGGGGAGGAGCATCTCCTGGAGATGGGGATGGAGATGGAGAGCCGGATTCCCGGCCCGATATCGAAGATATGGCGAAAATCAACGCCGCCGAGTGTCAAACAATGAGGGTCGTTAGAGGCAGCAAATCGAAGCCGGCGAAGGAGACTCCGAAGTCAAGTGCACAAAGCGTCAAATGAAAAGGAAACTCGTGGATAGGGGATGGGGGATGGGCAACCCAACCCAGCCACCCCCAGTTGGGGACCAGGATGAGTCTAGTGATGCGTAAAGCAACGCGCTGTCAAAAAATCCAGCCGGCGTGGTGGGCATTCGATCCGGCGGAAAGTATCAGCAAATCCGACTCCGTCCCGCTGGCTGCTGGTGTTTATTTATGTGCCTGGTGCCTGGTGCCTGGTGCCTTGTGCCTTGTGCCTTGTGATAAATCACTGACATTGATGCCCGCAGACGGAAGAGGAGGCAGGATCCGCATCCTTAACCCATTTGGAGCCACACCTAGTGCGCCAGTGCTTACTGATGCCATTTGAGGTGTGTATATGGGAGTCCTTAAAGTGATTTCATAGTTGGGGTAGCTAATATAGGACAAGATTCAAAGTCTCTGGCAAAGTGCGGGCAATGTGATGGTGGGTAAACAAATCTAAGCCGTAGCTGCCACCAACCAGCAAGTCCCAGCAGACAGAGAGCTGCCTTTAAAGGGTGCCTGATGGGTTTATCAAAAGTCAAACAGGCGCTGGAGGAGGGAGTGTCCTTGTGGTCCTTGTGGTCCTTGGTGGCGCCGCCCCGCAGGAAATAAAGCGGCGCTCAATCACGGCGCACGCCGGAAATCGGAAGTTAGCAGGCTCACGATATCGCAGGACAACAGCGGCGGCATCGCAAAAGTCGGAAAAGTCGGAAAAGCGTAGTCGGGAGCTGGAAACTGAGACACAAAACGCGGCCGCAAAAGTTGCAAACTGTTTGGCAGCGGCAGATAAAATGTTGTTGATTGCGACGCAGTTGAGCGTTAATAATTATTATTTTGGACCTCCATCGCTTCAGACTGCAACTGGGACGTGATTTCTGATGGCCAGCGATTTGTGGCAGATTTATTTGTGCATTAACCTCGAATTTGCAGCGCGTCCACTTCGATTGCTCCTCAAAAGCTGCCGCACTGATTATCGACGCACACCGATGGCTCACACAGGAGCAGGTGTGGGTGTGTGTGGGTGTGTGTGGGTGTGTGTGGGTGTGTGTGGGTGTCAATAAATCCGGGACAGGACCAGCTGTTCGGCCCAAACTTTGTGGGCCAACTTATTGATGCTGGTCATGTACTTGGCTGTGGAAAATTGCGGGGCGCAGGAACGGACACAGCTGTGGCGCAGCATTGATTTTTCGACCGTGCCGCACTTTTACGGCTTCCATTTATGAAATCTTTGACAGCCCGTCGCATGTGCCCCGCAAAACTCCTAATTATTAGGGGGCCTTCCATTAAAGCGCTCCCCAAGGAAGCCGGCGCCAATCGACGGGAGGATGACCAATTGCGGCAATCCCAAACGCAACTTTGGCGTGCGTAGTGCCGCATTTGAAATGGAAACCCTCGTCAGGCTGAAGCTGCGCGGAAAAATAACTTTCCCAGCAAAGAATGGCTCGTGTTGTGTGTGGAAATTTATTGAAAAACTTGTGTCAAGCGACTTTCCAGCGCGTTGAAAATTAATTTGATTTCGCGATGGAGCAACAACGAGATAGGGGCAGTGCAACTCACCTTGATTTATGCAGCCGGAGGCGCAGCATCCCCAGCCAGGAATAGGAGTCGCCCCCCAGCCAGGGTTCCACAGACGGCATCTTTCCAGGATCCGGTGCGTAGGACCACAGCAGGATCAGAGCAGAACCAGAGCAGGACCAGAGCAGGACTTATCGGGTTGGCACTTCCTTGCGAATTGGCGAATTGCCGGAGTCGAGAGCTCACTTAGTTTGAATACTGTGTGTTCGCCAGGCTATTGTTTAGTGCATGCTGCAGATTTCGTCGCATCTTATGTGACTTTACTTGGCACACACAGGCCATGTGTGTGTGTGAGTCTGTTGTTTGCTCCCATGTGCCATATGTGCTTTACTTTATTTCCGCCCTCTGCTCGCCGCCTGCAAGTGCAAGAAATCAATGGCCAAGTTAGTCGATGGAACATCTTTAATTGTGCTGCTAGAACAGGTGAACATTAAACAGGTGAACATTAAAATTTGGTGCAATTTACAGCGATGACAATTACCAGCGATCGCACAGGATGCGAAGGTCCTGGTGTCATGGCAAACAATTTCGATTCGGTTTTCCGTAATTAATTTCTGTTGTTGCTGCAGCGCGACTAAAACGCGATTATTTGATCTACATGCGGCGATAATTACGGATTATTGAAAGTTTTGTTTGAATTAATATGGAAATAATTTCCAGGGCCGGGCCGCGTTGGCATAAATAATTACCGAAAAAACGGCAGATACAAAATAATCAACATAAAACTAAATGGCCTCGTTGCCTGTCGGCGGCTTATCGCCCCATCTGGCCATCTGACCATCTGGCCATCTGACCATGTGGGGCCACATGGAGCATGGGATGGGATACAATCGAATTGGAATGGATCGACTGGGAGCCACCTACGCTCGCTTTTCAGCGCCATTGTGGGGCTAGGAATTAGGTTAATTAGTGGTCAGATGTTGTGTAACTGCCGTGTCCTTTGATTGCTGTCGTTTTGTTATTATTTTTGCCCCGTTTTCCCTGTACAAGTGGATACGGTGTCCTGGGTGATACGGTTGATGTATAGTATCTGAGCGTGTCCGAATCGGGATTCCCCATTGACCCATCTTCTTGCTGGCAAGTGCACAATTGCGGCATATCTGGCCCATTCCAGGTCCTTTGAATTGCCCGTTGTTTGTGCGTCTGGCAGTAATGAACTTTTATGCATTGTCATTAACTTTTATTGTATATATCTGCCATTCATCCTGCCACACACACACACGCACACACACACACACACGCACACACACACACGCGCGCACACACATGCAGTCAAAGACTACACACACCTATGGAGCTTTGTTACGGCACTCCTGTATGTTTGCTGGCATTATAATAAATTTAAATCATTTGTTGCATTTATTTTAATTATGCGCAATTTAAAATGCATTACGCCTGCACCTTTAAAGGGCCTTAAAGTGGCACGGCGCTTAGGGCAAACGTAATTTAATTCCGTTGACAGGAATTCAATTATTCGCGTTTTCCCCCGCCTCCCCGCCTCCCCGCCGCCTAAAACACGGGGAAAATGGTTTGTCAAAATGCCTCACTCATGCAAAAGCCGGGCGCATGCTGCGTATACGTGCTTTCATTAAATTTTTATTTATTTTTCCCCAGTCATATTTCCCACAGTATATACAACGAGTATGTGTGCACATATGTATGTGTGTACGTCTGGCCGACGTCGACAAATTCTTCTGGTGTAATTTCATTACTTCAATGTTTTACTTTGCTGAATTATAAATGAGCCCCTCAGTTTTGTGTGACGCGACGGCCCCCATTTTGTAGCTAGTCATGTGTGCCCACAGCCCAGATGTTCGGCTGTAAAATTCGAGGGTAGCGAGCGGGTCACCCATCCGCCTGTTCCATGACTTTCCATGACTTTCAAGGGGCGTTGGTGTCAAAGTTCGCCCTCCGCTCCCGTCCGTTCCCGTCCGTTCCCGTCCGTTCTTGTCCGTTGCCGGGTACAAACGGTTTCAATGAGCCGTTGACCCACCTACCTGTCGTTCCATTAATATTTGATAATGTGTGGCTGTCAGTTAGCCGTCCAATTGAGTGATTTCCATGGCGCTGGCCCACCTGCCTGGCTATTCCATTCCACGAGTACACTATCCCAGTACCAGCGTTTTCGGTTCGCTCTCCTCCTGCAATTTTTCACGTTCCACAAGGAGCAGCTGCAGCGTTTCCCACTATGCAACTGCTGAAGTGCCAGCCCTTGGAGTGCCCCAACCCTCCACGTTCTTTTGCTTTTTTTGGATCGTCTGGCCCCGTGACAGCTTGACATCTGTTATTGTTTGGTTGCTGGTTGACATTTGGACAAAACGCCGAGCCTGCCAGCCCCATGGAAATTGAATATTATTAGCTCATTTCACTATAATTGGTCTGCGGCTCTCTGCTCGTAGGTACGGCTCCAAATTACACATATCACACATACGCCACGTGCCCCAAGCCAGCCACAGCCGACTGCCACCCATCGAGTCATTAGATCCATTTAAGGGCCGCCACGCATGTGGCAAAGGAAAATTGAGCACGGCAAGTAGTATTGGATATGCGAACAATCAAAATGAAAGTATGGCTCCTTGACGCACTAGTGCCAGTATTTCTCAGACTCAGACGTGTGAGGAAAGAATACTTCCAGCTTGTATGCTTCTAATTCGAAATTGTATCTCTGTCATTCGTTTGCTACTCCAATGCAGCAAACGAGCAGGGCCAACGATGCGTATGCGCAATGTGGGGAAATGTGTGCCAGCAGCTGCACACTGATTAGACAAAGTTGGGCCGGCAAATTAAGGGGCAGCCTCGCCCAGACACAGACAGGCACAGACAGCCACGGAGTGCAAGCCGAAGACTGCAGCTGCTGGCCAAGGAGAAGATGGAGAAGATTGCCACAATGGCCAGGAGTTTGCCACGTCGGCAAAGTTGCCAGCGGCAAACAAAGCGGGCAAGGGCTGCCCGGCATCAAGGACTTCAGTTCTGCGGCGGCCGGGCAAAGTTTGCGACAAACAGCAACAAATGCTGGCAACCGCTGGCGCTTAACACTTTCAGCCCTGGCTGTGCCCCATGCCACATGCCCCATGCCACATGCCCCGTGCCCCAAGCACTTTAATATATTTTTAATAACTCGCGGTGGGCTGGGTCGGCGGGGCAGCATGCCATTTAATTAGAAAGTTGAGCTTTCGCCGCGTCAATGCGCCAGATGGATTCGCAATTTGAATTTTCCGTCTCGAACTTTCGCAAAGTCCTTGCCATGCATCCTTCCAATCAGTTCCGCTCAAAGATGGGCGCTCGGAAAGGGCTGCACTACAGTAAATAAAACGTAAGTAACGAAGTTTAGGTAGAAGTACTTTGGCTTCAAGGATTTTTAATAGAAGCAAATATTGATTGCATCGCAGGCTATTTACTTATGTATCAATTTCTCCTTTTTCAACCATAAACTAGTGTAAACTAGTGCACTTTCTGCGATTCCAGGCAACTCAGGCAACTGAAGCTGGTGTGCCTAGTACCGAGAAATGTCCTTTATGGCCATACTCGAAAAAGCAGTGATATTTGTGCCGTAAAAGAGTAGTTTGATTTGGACCCAGCTTCTCTGTTTGGCTTTCTTGTTCGATTGCATTTCTGTGTTGTGGGCTGGAATTTGACCAGTTCCGTTTGCTCGCTCCCAACACAAATAGTTGGCCAAAATAACATTTGTCAATGTCGTCCACGCTGCCATTGACCGAGCCATTTCCAGGATTTGTCTCCCACTTCGAACTGAAGTGCATGCGAGCTGGAGTTGGAAATTTGTTTGCCCCATGTGTGCTAAAAGTGTCTGTGGGGAAAATTGCGGAAACTCTCTCTCTCTCTTTCTCTTTCTCTTGCGATGTCTAAGTATTTTATCAATAATTCAGAGTTGCTTCGAAAAACTTGCGGCCACATTTGGGCGGAGATTGCGGGCAAATCCATAGAATTAGCTGCACTCGAACTGGGGCAGCGATTTTCCTGAGCTCGGCAATTTTGCGGCTTGATTAGCGCTCGGCTTGCAAACTTTCGCCGGCATTTACACGGCTTGTTGTCTGCGAGTTTTCCTCCGTGTCGCGGCAATTTGTTCGCTGTCACTTTGCACGCGGCTGCGACATAAATTTCCCTTTTTCCCGACCCAATTTTCGGCGGCGGCATCGGCTGCTGCACCGGCGACTGAGGAGCGTTGTCAAAACTTTGCAGTTGGCTTTTATTTACATGGGGGGTGGGGGTTAGTGCACTGCGCTGGGGTGGCTAACCCAAAAATAAAAATGAAAACAAAAATAGAGCATAAATAAAAACCACAAGCAGTAGCAGCGGCTGCAGCGGCGGCAGCACACAGAAAATAATGGAAAAAGTTAGTTTTGCATAACGCGCAGATCCCGAGCACACTTGAAAGTCGGGCGATGCGGGTGCCTGGTGGTCAGGGAAGGGTTCAACTGGGCGGAAGGGCGGATGGGCATGTGTGAGCTGCAAGTTGGGCTAGAACAACAGCTGCTGTGGTCTCCACCCCCCAACTACCACCAATCCACACTCACTGCACGGGAAAAATCTGTTGCAATATCAAAAACAAGCAACCATTTTTAAGGGCGAAAGATATGGCATTAATATTTTCCTAGAAGTATGCAACATTCTTTGCTGCTTGCTAAAATGCTGTAAGACTCGCCAGCTTGTTAGCCAGCTAATCCGTTTCTCTCAGTGTGCCTGGAAGAGGACTAGAGCACGACCACACACAGTTGCATCTGGAAACTGCCAAGGTTAGGGGGGAACTGCAGCGCAGTGGAGCTCCCCGAGCAGGAGTTTGCATATTTACTGCAGCTGCAGACAAAGTTGCACTTTTACTACCGCCAAACTGGTCCAAAATCGAAAGTTCCATTGAACCTCCATTGCCGCCTCCGGCCGTACTGCCAATCTCAGCCGTACTCTGCTGGGCAAATCGAAGCCGGAGTCGGGATCGGAGTCGGAGTCGGAGTCGGAATCGGAATCAGGCATCGATACTGCAAATGCAGTACTTAAATTCGAAATGATTCTGCTAATTGAGGCACACGAGCTGCTCGAGCTGAAGTCGGGGAAACTGCGGAGCATTTTCAATTATGCTGGGAATATTTTTGGAGCAAAGGCAAGGAGCTTACAGCTGGATTAAGGCTCGGGAAATCAAAATTACTTTACTTCTTGGGCTGTGGGAGCGGAATACTTGCTATTTATAAAATTTGGTTTAGGTTCGCTTGAAAACAAATGGAAAAACTGTATGTAGCTATTACTTGAATCTTTTTGCACTCCACAAACAACTCTAGGTTTTCAATTTTTCAATGGCTGACCCTAATTGGCGCACTAATGGGCCAAAGTGCCACAAACACGGATTTCCCTTCGCAAATGTATTTAAATCCCTCGCAATCTCTCACTTGGCAGGCGGCACTTGCAACTTGTTTAATTATTTCCAAGCGAATTACACAAAAAATAATTTATTTATGGGCCTTGGCCGACGACGAAAAGTTTCCTGGCAATTTCTAAGCAAAAACTTTGCACTTTACGCAGATTACGGGGACGTCCAGCTAATTGAATTCAATTCCACACTCCACACAATAATTCCGCTGCCCATTCACTTCGCTTTATTCATCACCAGCAAACTGATTTGCATGTCGCCAGTGTCCGCACTCACAAAATCGCTCAAATTCAGCAATCTATTTCAACGGAAATAGATTATGTGTTATCCTTCAGCAGGAATAAAGCCGCGAAATCGCTCTGCAAACAAAGCCACAAAATCATGTACGTCTCTTACAGCCATTTTGTGTTTATCCATTTTAATTTGAGTTTTCTCTCTGCGCCCGCTGCCGAATTAAAAATTAAACAAATACCACTGAATGGGGCCAAGTGGCAAGGCTTTAGGAAAAGCCATGTCTGCATTTCGCTGCCTCGCTGCCTTGCTGCCTTTCTGCCTTTCTGCCTGACTTGGAGCGCAGGAAGCGCGGCTACACGAGTTGCCACTTAAAAATTCAAAAGTTCTGCGGCTGCCGCATATGGCGGCCAGTTGGACCGACTTTGGATCCGCTCAGCTGGCATACGGATGGCTGGGCATCCCGCCCAGAACGCTGGCGAAACAATAACAAAATCCAGCCCTAACCAGGAGCTCGGAGCTTGGAGCTCGGAGCTCGGGATCCAACAGCCGGCAGGCAGCGAATCTAATTTCAATTGCTGAGGCATTTGCATGGGAAATTCCATAAACTGGCACGCACTTGAAGCGTGATGGAAAAACCCGCCGTGGAACGAATTTCAGGTGATGTGCAGCTTGGAAAATGAATAGGTTCGCAATGCCTGCTAATTTGACAATCACGATAGCCAAAAGTTGAATAGGTTGCTTCTGAAAGCTCAGTAAGTGCAAATAGTTCTTAGTGGAACTGCAATTTCAGCTTAAATCAAGTACAACTGCTTTTGGATCAGTTGAAATGGGTTAATATCTTGATTTCCCAATATTTCCAGCTTGTACAAGATGCAGTTTGGCAGGACCAAAAACATAAGCCCAAGAGGATGGAAAACATTAAGCCCCAGCCAAATTTCCAAGCCGCATATACACCAGAGATGGAAAACTTGCGTTGATAGTCTCAATGCATTATAAGGAAAGCAAGGAAGGCGAGCAAAAACATGAAAAGTCAGGGAAAGTTGCAAACAAGTGGAAGCCGCAAATTGACTTGGATCTGGGAGACAGTGCACGAAATGCACTCAGTGCCGCAGAAAGTCAAAAGCTGCGACCGCAGAAATTTTCTGCCCGCCCGCGCCTTCGTCTCATCCGCATCTTGGAATTTTCTTGGTTTTCCTGTGGGCTTTACTGGCTTTTCTACGGGTATTCCACTTGCCTGCTGTGTGTCACTTGAGTTGCTGTTTCTGCAGCAGTGCGGCTACGGAAATGTATCCCGATTTTCGCCCGGAGAGCAGCGACAATGCCACGCACACAGCGGCACACTCACCCACACACGGGCACACACTGCCGCACACACACACACACGCGCGGCGACACGAAAACAAAAACGGAAACGAGCGCACGAAACTCCGTAGCTTTAAGAGCCCTACTTTTGAGAACTGACTCTGGCCGCCCGGATTGGAATAATGAACCTGCGCTGCCCTAACTTTCAGCAATTTCAGCTATATTCTCAATTGTAATCGAAGCGCAGTCTGAATCGGCATCGAAGGGATTGCAGCCACATCGCGGCCGAGGCAGCACTTGCCACTTTAGCTGGCCAGGACTTGTTTCCGTTTCCGGTTTTAGCTGCTGACCGCACGACTCGGAGGCAAAACGAAGACTGAAATCAGCCAGTTGGCGCACTCGTTGTTATATACGCGAAGTGCTCCGACTCAATGCCCCGAGCGCCGAGTGGTGAGTTTGGCGCAGGACATCTCATCAGGACTTCGGCCTGCGTGCGATTGAGTTGTTGCCAGTCGCAGTTAATGGTTACTTTTCGTGTGCGGAGGCAGCACGAATGCAACAGTTTTCTGTTAGCCAGCCGCAGTTTGAATATTCGGCGAATGTGGGGGAAAACCATTGTCATAAGTGGGTCCAAATGGAGTTCCTGTTAACGGAGTATATTCGAGGAAGTCATATTCTAAATACAAATACATTCTTTACAGGGGAGGAATTTAAAAGCACCCACAAACTGGTATCATTTTTAAATTGGAGTGCACTTTGTTAGGCATGAGCTTTAAATTATTTTTAGAGCAGTTTCTGTTTATTTGTTGACTGCAAGACTACCATTTACCGCTCTCCAAATTGTTTTTATTTAAATGTAAGATTATCCACCCCTGTTAAATAAAAGAGGGGTGCATTTTCCGTACAATGTTCAATACAGTGCTATAAACATTATCCGCTCTGTAGCTTAACATTGAACTGTTAGTCGACAGTGCTCGTTATCCGACAGTTTATTATTACAGAACTTTCAGCAAATGCTTGCAGCACGATTTTTAATTCACAAGTTTTTAAGCATTTTTAGTCTAATAATGGTTTCAGTGCAGTTAGACAATAATCGGTGTCTGATAATCGAATTACAACTTTGCAGTCTGTTGATTAAAGCCAACTCTGCCAAGTCAACAAGTTTTAACATCATGTTACGTGCTTCTGTTCCATTTACAGTAAACGGTTAAAAGAGTAGAACACAAAATGTACAGCGAGGGGATAAATATAACAGTTTAAGCTGAAACACCGTCTGTTAGTTTTACAGAACTGGCTTAACATCACTGCTAGAAAACAAAATCTTTTAACACATCGTCCACCTATTAAATCAAAAGCAAATTTTTCTTACAAATTTATTACTATAAAAATGAGTTAATAATTATTAAAAAATTTTCTTGGATTGCCAAAGACATTACTTTCCCTACTGCAAATACTAGTAAGTTAGAAGTTAGTAGATAAGTGAGCCAAGCAAATAGATCTAAGAACCTGGAAGAACTGGAACTCCTGGAGGAGCCGGAAATGACCTATTGAAACTCAGTCCATTTCCACACGACTGCAACGGAAAGACGCGAGTTAAAAACACAATCAAATATCGCAGAGCATTTCGAAAACTATTTTAAACCGCATAAATATTGTATCGAAGACATAGTACGAGAGCGAATGAAAAACAACTGCGGGCGGTGGAAAAATGCAGGGGTAGCGCATAAATAACCACGGTGGTCATGGGTGGAGGGGCGAAAGGGGTGGACGGGGCGAAAGGGGTGGAAGGGGTTGAGCACGTATAAAATACACGGGTCACCAGCGACGACGAGAAATAAATTGTATTTAGTTGTACAATTTATGGTCCCTATGCAGGGGGTGGCTGGCGAGGAGGGGTGGGGGCGGTGGTCACATACTTGCACACATGCATAATTCAATGGAAGATGCGGCGGGGGCGTGGGAAAAGGGGGCGGGGTCGCTGTCTATCGAAGGCTGCAACGCCTGGGGCGACGTTGATTTCGCTGTAGCGCACTTCGGCGGCATGTCCTTTGTTTCACTTGGTTATTTTGTTATTTTCAAATTATTTATTGGCCAACGAGCGGCGGAGCTGCAGCTGCAGCATGAGGAGCTTCAGCGCCAGCTAGAAGTATACACAGCAAGAAATCAGTGTGCAAAAGCGACATATATTTAGTTCCGCTGCAGTCTGATCCACTTCTGAATAGTAAGCTCTTGCTTATGCCAAGGTAATGCATGATTTTTCGCAGTGCTCCTCCAGCTGCCATTGCCGACTGAGTCGGGGCTAATGTGTAATTCAATAGAGTAAGTAATGTGCATCAATTTTCAGCTCAATAACGCATGGAATACAAATGCGAAACATGTGCAAATATGCGCGCTTCCACACAGCCAGCGACACAGCAAACATCCGCAGAAATAAATATCTAATAGCGACTAGGGAGGGAGGTCCTGCAAGGACGAGTGCGAGCTCGACACTGGTGACGCGTTTCCGTTTCCGTCTTGCGGTTCGCTGCTGTTTGCTCTTCGCTCTTCGCTCTTCGCTCGCCACTCCACCATCGCCTGCGATTATTTGCTTTGGGTATTGTCTTTGCCCCTTCGACGAGAAATTGCAATGGATTTTCGGCAAGTGTTTTTCTTTTCAAATGTGTGCAGCCAGCGATCGTGCGCGAACTTCGCCCTGAGTAATGTGAGCCATTCAATTGCGCGGAAAATTGAACTCTGCGGCAAATGCCTGAATTTATGAGCAGTGCGTTGGGCGAAGAGGTCCTGTTGCCGCAGGGAAGGGAGTCCGTCATTTGCATAACTGGGCTCTATTTGTCCACCAAACACGAGCCAGAGACACACAACTGCTGGCCACTTTGCGCAAAGACAAACAGGCCGAGCAGGACGTTCCGGATGCCAAGATGCCAGCTGGCAGTCAAGTGCATTGTGGCGGGCAAGTAAACAAACAAGGGAACGGGAAGCGGCAGACAGGACCTGCTCACAGGACACGCAAGTACTCCGCCCAATGGGCTTAGGTGGGTGGTAAGAGCGACCCACAAGCTACCCTTTTCTAAACTTTAATATCTCAAAAATAGACTGTCAAAGAAAAGGAATCTCTGTTGGACGGAATATACCATATACACAGCACACCTTATTGACCCACAGAGTGATAAGCCTCTACTCTATAAGACACCTACACAATCCGTGCTCGAAGTTTACTTACCGTGTATTTGGTACAGGTACAATGACGAACTCTTACTCGCACAATGTGGCGTTGCAATAAACTACATTTTAAGAAGATTTAAGCCACACATGGTGCTTATAACGGCGGCCAAGTCTTCTGCCAATTCGCGTAAACTGGCCGCAATATATCTGGCGGAATATATCCTGGCCCCGTTCGCTGCCCTGCCATCTGATAATTAAAAATGTTGCCGGCAATTTCCCATACAAGTTAGACACCGAGTGCATACGGGGATTGCCCAGATAGTCCTGCAAGATTTATACCGGCTAATAGCGGTCGTAGCTCCCCACCTCCGTTCTCCGGGGAAACGGAAACGACCACGAGAATTGAGAATTTCAATTTGCTCAAGAAATTGCGGCCGCAAATGGAGTGCCCGGGTGCAGTGAAGCCCATGAAGTCCACACGTGTGTCTGTCCGTTTGTCCGTCCGTCCGTCCGTTCGTCCGCTTGTCCGTTCGTCGGGATTGCCTGTCAGGAGGCAAAGGGTCGAAGTCGAACGATTGCCCTATGGACTTGGCAGCTTATGCGAATCCGACTTCGGTCTGGCCACAATTTACACCACGGCTGCAGCTCATAAATTTTCCCAAGTGGAAAATTGCTCAATTTATAACTGTGGCGAGGTGTTGATTGCACTTCGTTGGGCGCCACTTTCTGTCCACCGCAGCATCACGCCGCCATGTGCCACCTGATTGGACGGGTTCATCCGCCGGAATGGCAGATGTCGCCCACTTATTAATTTGTTTATGGGACTCTAATCACACATGCCACGATGCCGAAAAACCGCAGATCAACTCAGCCGGCAACTTAAGATTCAGTGCATGAACGTCTCCCCTTTTCCCTCAGTCAACAACAAATGTTCGAAAAATTTGTTAACATCAAAAAGTACATTAAAGGCTCAAGGAATGCGCTTTCGTGCGGAAATTGCTTACGTGCGTGGCATTAACAAATGACATCCCGCGCCTCTCGTATAAGACCCGTCCCTCGTCCTAACTCCTCCTCGGCTCTCGTCCTTGGGGTGCATCCCACCCCATTTGGAGGCTGTGGAACTTGTCGCTTTGTGGCGGCGAACCCAGCCATTGGCCATCGGTGGTGGATTTGGGCCACCAAAGCCCCATTGCGCATGCCATAAACTCGTGGCGGGCTCAACAAGTGTGTTGGGTTTTCCCTCAAAGCCCGCGGAATTCAGCGCATCTGTGGAGACTCTTGTTCTGGTGGCCACATCCTCATCCTCATCCCCATCCCCATCCTCAACCTCCGCCTGCCCCTCCCAGTGGACAACTCGAATGGCTCACGTAGCCCGGCAGTCGAAGCTGAAGCCACTTCACTACAAAATAATTAAAAATTGAACACACAGAACTGCGGAGCAGACAAACAAATGGCTAGCAAATGACACTTGCCACGGAGTGGCACGGAATGCAATGCGATCCGGCGGCAAGCGACACGCCACACTTGGGAAAATGAAATGGACACATTTGGGAATTCGGCTATAACATAGTTTTGAGATCTTCTATCGGAGAGTTCCCTTAAAATGGCTCATCTATCCCTATTCACTATTGACTGTGACTATTGACAAAAGCTGCTTAAAATCAAATTCCAATTGCTTGAGTTGCACACAATTTCTGCGAGTGCACAGCACTCCATGCTGTCAGCGGGCAACATCTTGTTGTTGTTTTTTGGTGCTGGAACTGTCGCTGCCGTTGTCATTGCTGCTCATTTTACACAAACCAACAAGGGCCAAAGGCTACCCAACACGACACGGCAATCTCCGCAGCAGGAGCTTCTTGCTCCCTCGTCCTTCGTCCTTCGCCCTGCTTGGCGCTCATCTTGCCTGCAGCTGCTTAAATAATTTTCGCGATGGGGAGCGAGTCCGTGCTCGTCAGTTGCCGGATATAAAATGTCAATAAGGTCCAATAACGCAATTGGCAAGCTGAAACAGCCTCGCAGCAGCTCAACTGTGGCAACAATAAGCTGGGAGCGGCTCCCAAGGACGAGGAGCAAGGGTTAATGCAGTTGGCCACCGAACCGTGCACTAACTTCCAGCATCGACATCTCCTGTTGCCCGCGGTATCAGAGAGGAGTCCCCCGCCAAGTAATTTCAAGCTCAAAGGAGCTCCAAATTGATTACGGCTCAGTGGATGGGAGGCAGTTCATCAAACACTGAGCGAAACTGGCTGGCTAGCACCTTATAAAATCATACATTTATTTAACTATTACCTTGCTGCACAGGTTATTTTAGACATGAAATGTATTAGCAATACATTTAGAACTTTTTTTGTAATTCAACTTATTGAAACTCGAGCACTGTTTAAACCCGCGCCTCCTTTTGTCCTCTAACTGCGTTGTTACTTCCGGACGAGGAACCGGATCCTTGGGCCATTTCGCGCATCTCCTCCGAGGAACGACCGATCACAACCCGGCGGCTCGACTTGGGAGTGCGATCCAGTGACTTCTCCAAGGATCTTCGCGGTGTGGTCCTCACACTGGATACGGGAGTGCCGGCCACGATGGGTTTCCTATTGTTCCACACGCAGAGCACAAAGCGGATCTCCTTCTTGAAGGCGTCCTTAAAAGTTAGCTGTAAAATGAAGTCGAATAGTTTCAATATGCTCAGCATCGATTAACTGACAGACTGGCCTCACCCTTTCCTCCAAGGCCACTTGCTGCACGTAGAGCAGGAACTCCGTGATGCCGATAAGAAAGGCAATCAGGATGCCGGCGTAGAGCGTGTAGAAAATGCCGCGCAGCTCCTCGAAGGTCATGTCAGGAGTGGCATCGGGATCGGGCTCCTCAAAGCAGCTGGCATTGGGGTTCTTCCACCACTTTTGCTTGAGGTCGTACAGCTCACCCCGCTCGCTCAGCTTCAGGATGGCCACACTCAGGTTGGATCTGTACTCTGCCCCGAAGGGCACGGCGATGGCATAGTGCTTCTCCCCAAACTTTTCGCCCACGGAGCGCAGGTCGCAGTTCTGCTCGCGATGATACTCCAAGGTGGTGGTCTCCATGAGGAACATGTAGTCCCCTCGATTCTTCAGCACGCGGTCGACCCCTTCCAGGTTGTCCTTTGTGTAGGCGGATGGGTCGTCGTTGTTCATGAGATTGAAGGCCAGGCGGTAGACGGTCTCGTTGGAGTCGGCCAGCAGGTTGTACGTACTGCCGCCGTAGATGGTGCCAAACTTGACCTTCTTCTGTCCACTCAGATCCTTTAGGTTATTTATGCTGCCCTCCATTTTGATGCTGGTCAGAAAGGCAGCTAGGTTGGCCGTGTAGGAGTTGGCTATGATGATGGCAAAGATCCACCAGGTGGCCTCAAACATTCGCACCTGTAGACAGGCAAAGTTATAATATCTTGACAATGCGCGCATTTTGTGAGTCTCACCTGTGGACTTCTCGGCAGGATGTCGCATCCTGCTGTCATGATGGAGGCCACCGTCAACCAACCAGTGTTGTGGATGTGCCACTGATTCTCGAGTACCTCGGGATCCCGATTGCACGGATGCGGATTCTCCCACTCCATTTTGGAGATCCTTGCGACAATGGTCTTGAGGACGGTCATCACGAACACCGATATGAGAATCCAGATCCAGACTTCGCCTCCAAAGGGCGCCAGGTATGCGTCGAGTGTCTTCTCCACATGCGGACTCTTGTACGCGAGGATACTGACACCCAGCTGCATGAAGGGCACCGTGAAGTCCACGGCGGTTTTGCGCGCTTGGGTGATGGTCAGGTCGCAGATTCCCATGTGAGCATCCTAGTGGAAAGCAGTTGATATTACATCCTGGTAACTCGATCAGCGCCACTTACATTATTGATTATTTCGCCAATGATGCCATTCCACTGCTTGGTTTCCTTGTCCAGTTTTCCGTACTGCTGATCAGCCACGGGCACGAAGTCGTACTCAAATCCCACGTACCTAGCAATGGCGTCGATAAGGTCCACGGCATATCCTTGATAGATGGCATTGCCCGTGAGATTTAGCTCCCGCGCAGTCTCGTTGTACGAGAAGTATGGTGGGCCAATTCTGGTGGCCACCCGGTAGACCATCTTCTTCTGCGTCTTCACGTCCACATTGAGCTGCGTTATCTGACCCCGCGGGTCCCAGATGGCTGTGCCAATGCCGTCCACGGAGTCGTACACCTCGATGTTGAACGTTATCCGCTGTCCATCGTCGTCGAACTGCAGGATACTGGTCCGGAAGTTCGTGTTGTTCACGCCGGAAGTCTGCAACACACACCTCGCAGATTAACGGCACGATTTCCCGGATTATGCAGGACCAAGTTCTTACCGCCTTCATGAGGCGTGCCAGATAGCGCCCCATGGCCCAGGTGCGACCTCCGGATGCGGCAAAGTCGCAGGTCACTCGTGGCACTGCCATCCTGTCCGGGTAGAAGAAGCTGGCATTCCGCCAGGACTGCGCAAAAAGCTGCAGTGCATCATGTATCAGGTCTTGGAGGAGAGTGCGAGGCGGCTCATTGCTTTCGTAAACGATGCCATCCCTTTGGGTGACATATCCGTAAGGTAGGGAGTACTGCGAAATCGAAAGGGTTTAGTGTGCCTGAAAGACAGAGAGCTTAGTGTCTGATGCACTTACCGCCGGAGGATCGGGACTGACCAAAAGCCGCGCAGCAGTTACATTCACGGCAAAGGTCTCGTTATCCGCCGTGAGTTCCTCCAGATGATCGGTGTAGGTTTCCAGGTTCGTCAGGAATATGTGCTGTTTTGTGAGCTCGTTAAAGCCAGTTTACACAAGTGGGGTGCACAGATAACCAGATAATCAGATAAACAGATAACCAGATAACTCACATTGTACTGCCCAGTCAGCCCGAACTCAGTGGAGGAGTTCAGGAGCTCCACCAGCATGCTGGGCTCACAGTCCAAGACCACGCGCCGCTCGCCCCGGATGCTCTTCCACATGACCCGGTAGTCGTCGTCCTTCCGGAACTTTCGCACCCGCACCACATCATTGTGAACCTCTCGCAGCTGCAGAAGATCCTGCAGCCGAGCCGCTGCCTTGGCTGTGGAACACGCCATGTAGCAGCAACTGCCCTGGATATAGAGGATACGCACCATCATCCGCATCGTAGACAATGGTGAACTTGCGCCACCCAAAGCTCTGCACAATATCCGCGTAGGCCTTGGACAATATAGCCTGGGCTGGGTACAGGTTGAGGGTCAGCTGGTGGTTGCGCTTCTCGGCCTGGACTCCCTCGCCCGCTATGTCGAACTCGATGTGCGGAATGCCGGTACTATTGCACACCAAGGCCACAATGTCTGCAAAAAGAAAAAGGGGGAAATCTGCTCATTAAACAGATGATATGGAAAGCGCAAGAAAACGCAAGAAAACGCAAGAAAACGCAAGAAAACGCAAGAAAACGCAAGAAAACGCTCTGTTGGCAAACAAATCTCGCAGATGCTGCCACAGTTTTCCGGCGACTTTCTTGTGCCCCATTTTCCTTCCGTTCTATTTTGCTTGCGTGTTCTACACAAGATTTTCCCGCACTCTCTTACCGCTCGCCGCCTTTGAACTTGGTCCGAAAATAGCCGCGACACCATTATCTATGAGATCGCAGGCTGAAAGCGAAAATTCGTTCGAATCATTTGGAATCGGGTGCCTGAACGGTGGACTCACCCTGTTCCTGCATTGTAACACTGCCATCCTCGGACTTCAGGCGCTTTATCAGCGGATAGAAGCGGACCGTCTGCTCGGATTCGGGCCCATTGATGGCGCTGACCACCGCCATGAACTCCTTCTCCAGCTCCAGCTCATCGTCGTAGAAGAAGGCGCCTGCGGGTGGAGAAAAAAAGGAGAGTACTCGTAGGTGCTTTTAGCCAACTGGCTAACCACATCTCACCAATGTTGACTTCTTGCCCCCGGCTGCGGCACACGAAAAATGCGCTCCACATGCAGCCGAGCACCAGTATGCGCTGCCACATGCCTGCTTCCCTGGAATTCCCACCGAACATCTGTGGCCAGCGGACCGAGCTATTTCCGAAACAGTTCGCCTTCATGCGAGCACACGGGCTGGCCACTGGCAACTGGCAGCTGGCAACTGGGAAAGCTCTTCTGGCCATTGGAGATCGAATGTGACACAAGTGGAGATCGGAGATCAGCTGGCTGGGAAAGCTCTTTCAGCTGACTTGCTCAGCGACACATGATTTCAGATATATACTCGTAGTGCGTGCCAAGAGTCCAAAACTTGTATGGCTTGAAATGGCAGATAGTATAATGGTATATAACATAGTATAATGCTTATTTGGTCACCGGGGAGCGGAGGCCATTAAAGCCGGACACGGTTCAATCAGTCGCAGTCTTTCACCCACGAGCGGAGCTCCTGGCTGCGGGTGCTCCATTGAAAGGCGATGAGGTGTCAATTTTTCATCCAGCCATCTCCTTGAGGGGGGGCATTTGCATAAAGGGAGCATTCGGCATTCAGCATTCAGCCGAGCGTGCTTTTAATGGCCGGGAACGACATACATACAACAATATAGCCGCTGGTGTCATTTTAGCCTTTGCCCCGTGTGTTTGCTCAAAGGATTTTGCGGATGCGGAACACGTTTCGTGTTTTAGCCCGGCCACCTTTTGTCGAAATTTGAATAATTCCCAGCCGGGAATGGGTGCGGAGGTGGGTGGGTCCGGGCCAACCGTTAATATTCATTTGCGGAGTAGGCAAAAAGCCAAATATTCAATATGCCTGGAGTCAGGTTGCTGATGATGATAAATGCCCGGCTGGGCAGGGCGACTATTCCGAATTGAATATGCAGCCCGGCTTGCGCCATTAGCGTGGAATTTCCCGATCTTTCTTCCTTTCTTCTCTTTTTCGATTAAACTTTGCCCGGAATCCGCTGGCCGTAATCAAGCCAAAGCCAAGAAGCAAGCAAACCAAGCGAGCCAAAAAAATGGCCAGAGCAAAGCACTTGCACAACATTTTCTATTACACGAAATATTTATGGTTATCATGCGGAGGCAGCGCCGAAACGGGGCCACCTATGGCCCAGAATGGAAAGGAATGCCCTCCAGCTGGCCAAAGGAGCCAGCCACACCCAAACCCACACCAAATGCGCACTCTGGTCCACAGCAAAGCTCACCGAACGGAAGACGGAGAACGGAGAACACAGCACAACAAATCCAAATCCTGGCCACAACAGCAGAGGAATCTGCAAAACTTTTGCTAGGTAGTAGGTAGTCGGTAGGGGATGGGGGGGGGTAGGGGGACTTGGGCGGGGCATGACGTTGCTCCCTGGCTGGTGCAAAAAAGTTTTAATACTTGCCATAATGTTGCCGAAAGGATTATCCAAAAGAATGACTTTTAATGGAGACAGGAAGTAAGCGCATAACAGACAGAAGTATTAACTGTTTCCTTCCGCTTGCTGGGGAGTTGGGATTCCTCCCGCTCCCGCTCCCGCTCCTGCTCCTGCTCCTGCTCCTGGAGGATTTCCCGGGTAGGACGGCGAACCTGCGCACACATATTTACAAAACTGTCAGCTCCTAAGCGCTCCACTCCGGAATCCTTGGGTGCGTGTCCGCATGTGTGTTTGCTTGGCCGGGCTTGTGGCACGTAAGCTGTGCGGAAATATTGCAACATCCTCCTGGCGGCAGACTCCAGTCGGTCTCGGAGCAAAAGTCTGTGTCGCAGTCTGAGGCCAAATGGCTCACCGCGATTACCTCCGCATTTCAGAGGGTATTACTACTGCCTGCAGAAGTTTGCCATCTATATGCTATATGCTATATACTATATGCTATATGCTATATACTATACTGTACAGCTCTTTGTAAATACTTAGCTTTAGGTATTCAAATTTAAATATATTGTATGAAGTAAGCTTTTTTGCGCGACAGAGTATCTTTTGCGTCGATTTTGCTGCTATTTTCGTTTTCCCTGCAACTGTCGGCTTTCGAGGAGTACTTTTCTTAGCCGGGATTTGCGATGTGGGATTTCCGAGCCGCGGTTGCCTGGTTGCTGGTCAATGATTGCCACTCGGCGCTCCGAGGTACTCCAGGTGGAAGCTTTAACCTTTCCGCCGCGAGTTTTCCAATATACTTCACTTTGGACCCATTTAGCATTTTAATGAGTTCGCCTGAAATATGAGAAGCCATGGTGAAAAACCGGGGCCAGCAAAAAAAGGAGCGGCGATGACAACAGCGGGCGCCATAATTTTGCATCCTTCGCTCCTTCACTCCTCTCCTTTTTTGCCTGGAACTACCCGTGCTTTGCTTGGGTTGTGCCCCAAGTCGGCTTCATCGTCGTGTCCTGGCTGCAGGATATTGCTTTAATTGAAATTTATGCTAAATAGATTGACACTAATGAGAGATGGCTCCCGCTCCCGCTCCCGCTCCGGCTGCTCCACCAGCTGCTGGCCAGGTAATTCCCGGCAAGACTATCTGCATAATTAAATTGCCTCGCAGCGCCTCCACCTCCACCTCCGCCTCCCCCTCGCCGGCTAATGTCAACCGAATTATTATTATTATTATTTCAGCATTTCTATATGAGCCGCTCCCGATCCTGATCCCAGTCCCGGTCCCGATCCCGATCCCCATTTGCATACCAGCCAACTGCCGCCAGCTGACAAATGGCTCAAGTTGCGGCTCTTCCGCTGCCGCTGAGTGCTCCACTTCCGTTCCGGATGCGACTTCTGCGACATGTGTAGCTGGGAGCCAAGGGTCCCCATGTAGATTCATTGCCGAATCGACGCCCCACAGAAGGAGAAATAAGTGCGGAAGGTCACCAGGACCAAGTGAATGAACTTAATCCAAGCCAATATGAATGGCTAACTATGAGGCTTTTGAAAAAGTTGAAGTTCTCTTTGGAATTTCGGATTCCCCATCAACTAATTAACTTTAAGACTTTTGAATCAACAATTGCTGTACAATTTTTTCCAGTGCAATCCGCAATGGATTTAGCCTCACATTTATCGCTTTGCTTTGGTGACGGAAATGAGTTTTTGTCGTAAACTTTTATGGCAATAAACGTCGCTTGTTAGTCCGTTTCGCCAGCTCCCAAAAACCCCCAGCTCCTCGCCAGCCACCCCAGTTTTCCACCCGCCTCCGCCCCCCGCCCCTTTGGCACTTACGCACTTGGCACAGAAATCATAGCCTGGCTCGGGCAGAATAAACATATAAATAGCTGCAGAGCCAAGAATGGTGTCGTTGTTTTCTACGGCGCGTTACACATTGCCGGGCTGCATAAAAATAGTTGGCCAGCAGCAGGCGGGATGAGGTGGATTCCAGATCCTGTGACCATTTTCCATTACATTTGCCACGTCACGGCACATTTCGCTCGCATGTACCCACTCTAACCGGAGTCTATGGCAGCGCCCTTCCGTTTCCGGTCCACCGTCCACCATCCCTGGTCCTTGGTCCTCCATTCCCTGTTCTCAGTGCTCAGTGCTCAGTGCTCAGTGCTCGGTGCTCGGTGCTCGGTCCTCTGGCTGTTATCATATCTCTGGCTTTTGTTTCGCCCCGACTCTTTCAGCTGTCTTTTAATTCTTTTAACAATTGCGCTAAAAGTTGTGCATTGAACACTTGGCTGCCTTTCAGCCAACAATAAAAATGGGCGCGGAAACGAAGCTGTAAAGTATACTGCCACCCTGGTGCCCAGATAACAGAAATATTGTTTACCGCAATGCAATTGTTGCCAAAGAAAGGCGCCAGCGGAAAAGCGGGGAAAGCGGGGAAAGCCTTTTCATTTGCTTTACTTTATTCACACCAAAGTTGGCCACGAGAAGCTGCACTGCGACGACGACGAGGAGGAGGGGGAGGGAAGGGGGGGTGGACGTGTACAGCTTCCGTTTCCGCTGAAAAGTTTCATTTCCCATACGCCGCCGACCGAGTCGATGATAAAGTGCGAAATTAACTTTTGCTACAAACAACAAAAGCAACCACGCCTTGGCTCCTGGGGCCATGGAATGTAGGACGGGGGCCTCGACCTGCCCACGTGTGCTCCATGCATGTAAAACAGGCCGGAGTGGAAGTGGAAGTGGAAGTGGAGGTGGAATGATAAAGGTGGCCCAGGAACATCGCATATCATTCACCAATTCACCATTTCACCAATCGAAGGCCGTGCTCCACTCCATTTGGTCTTGGGGCACGTAAAAAATATGAAAAATTTCGCATAAGCAGGAAGCGAGTTCATAACTCGGCTGAAATCTCGACCTATCGCATAGGCATGCATATTTAATAGGTGGGCGGGCCGCACTGCCACGCCCCCCTCCCATCCGCGGTGACCCTTCTTACACTTGGAGAAACCAGCCAAGCTAAGCTCAGGAAAATTCTTTCTTTAGAAGAGATCACTAAGTTGTTATCGATTCATGACGCTTCTCTTTTGAGTGATATAAATCGAATAGATATACACTTTATTGAAAATATTATTCAATCACCTAATTTATCCTTACGATATATCGCTAAAATTCAAAGTATTCCAATATTTTGTTGCAATGATTCTATGGTGTTACCACTTTTCGCTGAGTGTGGAGCTCACGCCATCAACACGAAAAGCAATCAAATTGCAAAAATTTGTTTCATTTTCTGCGATAACATGACTTGAATTTGATGAATGCCTTGGCAAGAGCCAGCCAAGAACTGTGGATACCGGAAGGGATGGGGGATGGTGGGGGCAGGGTGGAGGGAGGGACGCGAAGGATATTGGCAACGAAAGCCAAATGCCAATCTCGGCGCGCTTTTTTACGAGGCCAGGCCCGGGGGGTGGTGGGTGGTGGGTGATGGGGCGCTCAGCATGGAAAAAATGTGCAGATATGGCCAAATGAAAGAGTTATGAATCCGCAACTTTGTTGCTCCCCAGGCGCTTCTGGCTCCAGCTCGAATCCGCTCCGATTACTAATACGCCCCGTGGTCCCCGGCCGTCGCATCCTGGCCAAGGATTAAAATAAATGCGCCACATTTGTATGTGCTGCACGAAACACGGGTGGGATGGGGATGGGGATGGGTCCTAGTCCGATTCCCCATTTCCGATAACCGCTATTTATGGTTAGCTGCATTGGCCATCCGCTGCTCCACAGCCACAGCCACGCCCACATCCAGCCACATCTATCCACATCCACATCGTCATCAGCGACCGCGGGCTAGAGAAATTCGAATGCAAAAACGTATTTCCACAGATTTTTCTAGGGAAAAGCCCGAGGTGGCGAAGTCCTGGGCGTGTCATCATTTTGACGGAGTCCGCTCAGGGAAACGCACCGAAATTTTTGTAATTACGACCATGTCAAAAGCACTCGCCGCACAAACAAAGGCCGCCGACCAAGAAATAAATGACCAGAATAGCTGCTGGCAGCAGCGCCCTCGCCAAAATGGCAAATTCAAATTTAATTTCAGGCATTAGGCCCTCCAACTTTGCTGGCCAAATAGCGATTTAATGGGCAAATTAAGTTCCTTCGAGACTTGCTTGGAAATCCTGACTAATAAATAAATAGCTCTAAATTGAAAGGCCCTGAAAATGTCTAATGCAGTTGTCAAGCAAAAGCGGTACATAGAAAGTAAGGTATGTTTAATAAATAAACGCACTTGCAGATATTTTGTGCCCTCTCGAAGGGCTTAAGTTCCCAGCTGTTTATACATATTTATTTATCTCGCATCTGCCTCCGGATGGCAATGAGCTGTTCGTTAGTTCGCAGTAAGCTGCTTTCGATCCACTACCTGTTCCCTGTTCCCGCTCCCATCAGAGTGCTCCTCCTGTTCTAAGCATATGCAGGCAGGCAGGCAGGCAGGTATGGAGTCGCCAACGAAACCAAGTCCCAACCTCCTGAAAGTCAATTTATGGCATATAAACCGCTTTGTTGTCAGGGGAACTCAATGACAGGGGAGCCCCCGCCAGCTGGCAGTCAAAGTTGCATAAGTCCCCCCACCACCCATCGCATTACCAAAATATTTTAATGAATCAAAGTGGCATTTGTTGTTGTTGGCTCGTTGTTGTCTAGGACTTCAAGCGTGCGATATGACACATCATCAAAGTTGGCACATTTCATTACGATATCGATACGGCATCGTTTGCTGGTTGCGTGTCAGAGTTCAATATGGAAATCGCTGGGAAAACAAAAGGAAACAGCCAGCACAGCACAGCACAGATCGAAACACAAACAGCAGTTCAAGTGTTACACTTTAGTTCTCCTAGTTTCCCAGTCCGGGCGGGAAATGGGCTACATTTCCATTTCATTTCGCGCGTCATTTGAGGCGGCGCCGCTTCGAATTGTTGCAACCTTGCCACATCGAAATGGTGGCAGTTCGCCGACTTCCTTGATTGAAATCGCATAGAAACACAGCCCAAGTGGGCGGCAATTTCGCCGGAGGGCCCATCGAAGTATTTGCGATTGTGTGCGTCGCCCTACTCGATTCCGCTCCGCGATTTCTGCTCGGCTTTCTTTTATTAAAAGTTTTGATTGTTTTCGCGTTTCAATTCGTAGCTATCGCGCCTAATGACAGCGCAACATGCCATGAAATATGAGTTGATTGCCAGCGAAGTGGGGCCCAGTGGGGCACTGAAGGGTTAAGGAATCCACTCCAAGTCGCCGCCGCTGGCCCAGTCCAGTTTCCAGTTGGAAAGAGGAGAGCAGGCTAGACCAACAAACAAGCTCATTAGGCCGCACCAATTACTCCTAATTAATGTCTTTGAGACGCATCAAATTCTGGCCATTTTCCCGCTTTCCTCCTCTTTCCTTGCACGCCAATTAACTCTGAACGCTCATTACAGGTCGCGCTGGAAAAGCTGACAGTTTGAGCCAGGTCCTTTAGCGCTGGTGGCTCCAAGTCCAGGTGCGGGTCCAGGTCCACCACTACTCCGCCACTGCCACATTCCGTGCTCTTTTTTCTGTGGTGCAGCGGCGCGTATTAATTAGCTGCTCGAAGCCACCGCCCACACGCCCCGCCCATCACCTGTCTGGGGTTCAACTGCACTGGCAGAAATAGCTTAGGGTATACAGCTCACCCAACAGCTAACTAATACTGAACTGAATTATCTTGGCTAGGCAGGACTTCTTTCAGTGTGTCACCTCGTCGTCATGGCTCGGCCTCCAATGTTTCCTTTTGCAGGCAGTTCAAAAAGTGTCTGCTCCCCTTTCCCAATTTATAGAGGCACCTGCACTTGGTGCTCGCTTTTCCAGCTCCCAGCTCCTCCACCATCACCATCGCCATCGCCATCGCCATCGCCATCATCATCTCCATTCTCATGATTGTCGTTAGCATTACGTCAACTAATTGGCTTCATTTGGGGTTCTCCTGCGGCGGCTGCGTGGCATCAGGACCTCCTAATTGGCAATGAAAGGAGCATAATTTATGAATATGTCGCGCACTCATTTCATGCCACACTTGTCAAGCAAAACGAGCTGCCTCCTCCTCCGCTCCTGCCTCTCAACTGATTCGCCATCGATAAAATAGCGTTCTTTGTGCGCTAATTAAAGGGAAAAGGGCGATTGATTCAGGGCCGAGGCTTCTGATCCGCAGACCGGATTTCGCCGCGCATTAAATTGAAAAACTGCGACAACGGAAGCTTACACGCTTCTGCACTTCGTCGCCGAGCTGGAAAGACAACCCATTAGACCGCAATTCACTTGGCTCCGCACCAATGTTTCATGTTTCGCCTTTTTATGCATCGCCCACATTTTGGACATGTAGCTGGGAAACGTGAAAACTGAAAAGTGAAAAGCGAACAGCACGAAGTCAGAAATTTCATTTCCCCATCTGCGAGATAGTCGGTACAGGGACAGTGCGTGCAATGCGTGTAAGACTGCACTTGAAGCTATCAAGGCAAGTCGATTTTTAATAAAGCTAAGTCGATGGGGATTTCCTTGGTCATAATCCAGAGCAGAATGTGGCTTAGTAATGTATTCCAGTACATAGAATAGTGCTAGAATCTAGCATTGCTCTATTTTTACGCCCTCAGCTGTGTATATTGAAGCTATATAGTTGTAGTGGCATTTGCTGTAGTTCGTTTGTTTGTTTGTTTGTGCGCTTGCCTTTTATTTTAATTTCCCTCGACGGCACACGTTCTGTATTTGTATCCGTATATTTGTATCTGTAGCCGAGCACTTTACACATTAATGTAAAAAATTGTGCACTGATGTAAGTGCGTTCTCCCCATCGCCCCATCGCCCCACCGCCCCACCAGCATGCCCACCCACATTAACCCCCTAATGCCCAGCTGCAGCCCCCTTAACCCACTAACGAGGCTGACAGGCAGGCAGGCAGGCAGGCAGCCAAGCCGCAAACCAAACAGACAGACAGCTCCCATTTGGCATTTTCCCGGGAAAACCTTCCCGCTTTCGACAGACTGCGCGCATTTTAATAAAAACGAATTAAAATGTGCACTAATATGTTTTTATTATTTATGCTCGCATGTATTTGTGTGTTTATTTACATGCATGCGGCAAATAAATTGCACTCGCAACTCGAGTGGATCTCCTCTGGAAAATGTGTCACTGTGGAAATTGCTTTGTCAGGTCTGGAGTCCTGTACAAGCCGAAAGTTCCATTAGACCTCCCCACCCCTCTCCACCCCTCCCCACCCGTATGCCTCCTGGCTCGGCAGGACCTGCCTCATGTATATATTATATCATTTGCCATATGCGGATTAGCCATAAGCTGCTTTTGGCAGAGGCAGCAGGGAAAGTTTACAACAGAACAGCACAGAGCAGCACAGAGCATCCAACCAGGATGAGGAAGGATGGAAGTTAGGATGAGATTGAGCCGGAGGACGATGAACACAAGTGGGTAAACCGCTTTGCTTCAGCTCAGTCTATGGCTCATAATTTGTTTGACAAGCATCAAAACTGCCGCAACCCAATCCCCTAGAATGCCCAGATGGCATTCTTATCATCAGCTATTGAAGACATTTCCATAATTTATAAACTCATAGTCATTCCCTTGTGCATTCATTAGAGTTCCACTCTTTATTTTTCGATCTGCTGATTTACCATTTAATCGAATTCGCTTCTTGGAAAATCGTTGAAAAAGTCTATCCTAGTCTGATTGGCACTTAAGCCCTTGAGAAGTCCCTCCTTCGGCGATTGGCTTAGTTGCTCCACCAGTTGGATGGCCTGCAGCGCAGTCCTTAACTCAAGAAGTATGGTGTTCTCTTTGGTGCTCATATGCTTCGCCTGGAGGATCTGGCTCTGAAGTTGGAACAGCCCCAATTCCCTCAACCAGATCCTAACCACGTCCACAGGTGGCTCCACCATTTTCGGGGGACTATGGGAGAACAGAACTCGGGGACTGAACTGGTCGTACATGTCCGTGGGGGATTCTTCAATGGGTACAACCACTGTATCCTCAGTATCCCCAGTAACCTCTGTATTATCAGTACTCTCAGTAATCTCAGTATTCCCAGTACTCTCAGTAATCTCTGTATTCTTAGTACTCTTAGTATCCTTTGTATCCTGAGTAAACTCTATATCCTGAGTATTCTCAGAATCCTCTGTATCCGCTGTACCCGATGTATATTCGGATGGTTTTTCTGGATGATATCCGTTCTGGCTTGTTGGATGATTCCGTTGGTCAGTTTGCTTATGACTATGAAACATCGTATGAAGATTAAAAAATCCGTCCCATTTCAGCTGCACAGTACTCTGACTTTCCGAGATCAACAAGATCAGCAGCAAAGCGAATACTTTAGCGATTTGCATTCCTTTAAAATCGCGAACCGAGTCAGCATAGAGATCACAGCACACTGAAGAAGGCTCACAGAGTTTGAGTTGCCTGCTCAGCACCTGATAAGAGTTATCAGGGTGTTCAGAAGAGGTCACCAATAATCGCAGTGAATTATTTATAATTTAATCGTAAAGGCGTAAAATACTTTACTCAGTGAAAATACTTCCTTAGTGAGAGTTTCCCATTTTACACTGCATTTGGGACCGCCCAATGCCTCTTCCATCCAAATCAACCCAGGAACAGAATGGGCGTCTGGCCAGAAACTTAATGATGCATACGTGTCGCCGCCATTTTTCCTCGAAGAGCGGACAGCGTGCAGAAGGACGAAGGACGAAGGAAGAGGATCTGCTGCATCCGGAGCAACCAATTAGGAAGAGCGCCAAAGAGGCTGCCCCAGCGGGAGTCCTTTCAATTAAATTGGCGACACAAAAACGGCTCAAAGAGAGCCTTGCTAGCCAGGCCAGGCATTTGTCAGTGCGGGCAAAACAATTTGCCGCTGTCAGGATAAGAGACTTTGACTTTGGCCATGTCCAACATTTCCGCACGCTCAATTTAATAAGGGCAGCTCATTAGCCGCCGACGGGGATGCTCCGCCAGCACCCTCTTCCCCCATTTCCATCATCCCCGTGCACTTGAAGTGGCTTCATATGGGGCTGCGCTTGGAGAAACTGGTTCGCATTGCTGATTTGTGATGAAATTATGGGATTTAACATGGATGAATTCCGATAAGTTCCAAATAAATGGAAAACACTGTTACAAACTAAGAGTTTACTTCGATTAATAGTAAGATTTGCCCATTGTTTCAAGTGTAGCCGCCACGTGCGCTTTGAGCCCATAAACCCAAATTGAAAAATGTTAAATTATCATCAAATTTCATGCACTATCAAAGTCAATTTCCTGTGGCAGCGACCTCAAGGACTTGCGTCCACTTTTCTCCTTCTCCTCCTCCTCCTCCTCCTCCTGCGATTCCGGATTCCAGCCTGCCCGCCAGTCACAAAAATAATTTATTCAACTTGATGCCGTGGTCGCAGGATTCCCAGCCCCAACTTTTTGCGGGGCAGGACGACCGCTGCCCTGCGGTTCATTGTCAGTTAAGCTTTTTAAAAGAAAACCACTTAGAATGTTGACATTATCCTTCACTTTCTATTTATTTTGTCATTTAATCAACTTCCTGCCCGGCGTCGTCGTCCCTGATTTGCATACCAAGCCGATGGAGTCGCTCGATAGGGGGCATTGGAGACTGGGGATTGGGAACTGGGAACTGGGACTGCGGAACTGGGGAACTGGGGTGTACATCTTGAGATGGACGCCTCGTTTGTCTCCGGTCTCCGGTCGCCGGTCTCTGGATCCCGGACCCGGTATTTGCGCTATGGCGCCGTCTCGCCAATCAGTCAACGGAATGGAATGGAGCCGGTGGATTCGGCGGAGCCCGCTGGTAAATAAAAATTGCCTTTTGCCGCATAACCTGTGGCCTACTCGCCCCCCCCGGCCCAGCAAACGACATTCGTCGATAGAGATGGACAATTGGATAGATAGTAAAATGAACACTCCACCACACTGCGCGAAATGGGTTTGACTTGAAATTAGTTAGAGCTTGACTGATAAAGATAATCATAAGACTCTCTCTGCACCGCCGAGTTAGACATATGCACCTCTGTTAAATATGCCAAACAAAGTGGTTAGTGGCGAAAGAAGCTGCTTAATTTGTCGCAGTGCATATGGTGGACTGACATTTGGGGGCTGACTGGAGCGTTTTGGCTTGCTCATTTGCCGTTATTAAAGCAATTCTATGAATATTTTAAAAGCTCCGTTTGTGCCAGGCTGTGCACACGACCATCTACTGCCATTCGCATAAAAGGTTTAGAATTTCACCGAGAACAGAGGAAACGAAGAAAAGTCGTTTGGAGGAGCAAATACTGAGGGGTGAGCATGTAAATACGGCGGGAGTGCCAACTGTGGATGTCCTGGACGCCTCCTGGACGGCGACAGGACTGCGACTGCAGGAGGAGTCACTAAGGCACTAACTTAAGCCGCATTTGGGCAGCCAGTCCCATAAAGGCGAAATCCTATTGAATGGCCTTTTGTTTTAGCATGGAAATGCTTTTAAACACCGCCCGCAACCAAAACGGAGCAAACCGGAACAAGAAGCAAAAGTCCGCAAAGGAAAAGCAGGCGATTGCTTCTTGTTTATTATTCGCTCAGTCAGCTCTAATGAAGGCCGGACACAATGAGGCCTGTCCACTCAGGAGCACTTATCCCTGCTTATGCTGCCCACGCGCGCCTTCGTCCTGGCCAGAACCCAGCACCATCTCCGGCAAACCTGGCCGGGCACAAAGGACACGGCACGGCAGCTAGAAATATGATGGCAGCTGCAAAGTTTCGCTGTTTGCCGGCCAGAAAGTTTCCATCTGATGCCCAAATAATTACGCAGAAAACTCACTTGGACGCCCCTGACAGCCACCTTGTTCCTTGCCGAGCACAAAATAGATCGAGATATCCGGGCATTTTCACAAATAATAAATACCAGACCTCGAAATGTTACTACAGTCTGGTTTCCTACACCTATAATATTCACTACATATTTTGTTAAGTTGATTGGTGTGTGGTATTTCGCTTAGTGTACTACTTTCTCCATGGGAAATGTTCTCTGAATACGTGACTGAGGCGCCGAAAGGGGATTAGATGGCTTCAGTGCGGCATCGCGTTTGAACTGATTAAACATGAAGCCCGAAAACTAGATCAGCAAACTCATCGCGAGTGCTGTGGGTAGAAGGGTCCTTCAGGACGAGCTGTGTGTGCAACTTGGCCCATGTGCGAGTTAATTAGAAGCCTATTGATAACGTTGAATTGCAGCTAATGTGGCCAAGTTGGTCGGTCGCTCAATGGCGGTCGGTTGGCTGGGTAACGCGGCCAAATTGGATGGACATTTATTAATTAAAATGCCGCGAAAACACAAACACTCCCCCCCTTCCCCTCCGGCACTTTCATTAGCGTTTTGTCAAGTGCTCATCAAAAACAGAGCGACAGCGCGGCACAGAGGCCAAATTGATGGCCGTGTTTGCTAGTTTAATTATGCATTTCCAGCGAGTCCTTCACTGCATCACAATATGCGCTGCAATAATGCAAAAGGACACGAGTGGCCCGCAAGCAAACAAACAAGCAAACAGACAAACAAACAAACGCACAAACACACACACAAACAGCAAACAATCCACGCACATCCCACTGAATATGCGGCTTATGCCAACAATAATTTTTGCTTTTCTGCTTTTTGCTGTTTCAGCCTGGTTCATTTCCCATTTGATTTGAAATTCACCTGCGGTTGCGTGCGCACTCGTTGACCGCAAATTTCTAATAACAATTTGTAATTGCCATAAATTAAATCACTTTCGGTGTCCCAGTCGCCCGCCGATCCCCATTCACACCATCGAACTTTCTGTCGAGCACCCGAAACCAGTTTGATTATTAGTTTTTTTCTATAAAAAACATTTTTTAATACCATAAATATTCCAAAATCCGCTGACTTACCACCATCCAAAACGTTTTTTTACTGATATTTTCGTGGCTTGTAAAACTATTGTGGCCCGTTCAGATTGCCTATTTTTAATTACAAATTGCTTATTCGCTCCTTAAAATATTAAGCACTTAAATCTACAGAAAGAAAGCTACCTAAAATATAAAGGTTGTAGCAGATAAGAATCACATATCCACGCACAGTTCTCACAATTCAACTCGGAAGTAACTAGTAAGCAGTGACATTGCGGCACATACTTTCGGGGGTAGGACTTTCTCACGCACTTTCACTCCAACAATTCCCAACTGCTTCTGGCCGCCTCCTCATGGAAACCCATCCCCAGAGCGGGTGAAGGCATACTTACCTGGCGTAGAGGTTAACCGTGATCACGAAGGCGGTTCCTCCGGAGTGAGGCTTGGCCATTGCACCTCGGCTGAGTTGACCTCTGCGATTATTCCTAATGTGAATAACTCGTGCGTGTAATTTTTGGTAGCCGGGAATGGCGTTCGCGCCGTCCCGACATGAGAAATAAATTTAATTTAATTAGTTGAAGAGCTTACTACTTTATTACTTACTTAGGAAACGTTTCCCTGCTTTAGTCTCTCTTTCCTAAAATTTGTTCGAGTCTTGATATTATATTTTGAGTTCTAGAGCACTAGAGTGTCCATTTGTGCTCCATCTTAGACTATCGAGGCACTACTACCTCTTCTTGACCCATTGTTTTGCTTGCAAATTGATGTCTTCTTCTCTTTAACCAAAAATACAAACCGTTTTTAATTCCAGTAATTTTTTATAACTTTTACATACACATACTTTCATTTTTGGTTCCATGCACAGTATACCTTATAAGACATCTAAGGCATGTAATCAAAAAAAAAATTTCTAAATTTGAATGCAGATTTTTAGAGAATTGCACCAGAAACATTTTGAGGTTTGCCACTTCAAAATGCGATTAAGATAAGTTGAGTTATGGAGTTTAGAACTGCAGCCTTTTGTCATTTTTTAATTTTCTTGAATTTATACAACATCATCACATCAGAAAAATCACAAAAAAATTAAAAAAAAAAAATTTCTAAATTTGAATGCAGATTTTTAGAGAATTGCACCAGAAACATTTTGAGGTTTGCCACTTCAAAATGCGATTAAGATAAGTTGAGTTATGGAGTTTAGAACTGCAGCCTTTTGTCATTTTTTAATTTTCTTGAATTTATACAACATCATCACATCAGAAAAATCACAAAAAAATTAAAAAAAAAAAATTTCTAAATTTGAATGCAGATTTTTAGAGAATTGCACCAGAAACATTTTGAGGTTTGCCACTTCAAAATGCGATTAAGATAAGTTGAGTTATGGAGTTTAGAACTGCAGCCTTTTGTCATTTTTTAATTTTCTTGAATTTCTACAATATCATCCATCAGAAAAATCACAAAAAATTAAAAAAAAAAAAATTTCTAAATTTGAATGCAGATTTTTAGAGAATTGCACCAGAAACATTTAGAGGTATGCCACTTCAAAATCCGATTAAGATAAGTTGAGTTATGGAGTTTAGAACTGCAGCCTTGGGTCATTTCTTAATTTTCTTGAATTTCTACAACATCATCCATCAGAAAAATCACAAAAAATTACAAAAAAAAAAAATTTCTAAATTTGAATGCAGATTTTTAGAGAATTGCACCAGAAACATTTAGAGGTATGCCACTTCAAGATCCGATTAAGATAAGTTGAGTTATGGAGTTTAGAACTGCAGCCTTTTGTCATTTTTTAATTTTCTTGAATTTCCACAACATCATCCATCAGAAAAATCACAAAAAATTAAAAAAAAAAAAATTTCTAAATTTGAATGCAGATTTTTAGAGAATTGCACCAGAAACATTTAGAGGTATGCCACTTCAAGATCCGATTAAGATAAGTTGAGTTATGGAGTTTAGAACTGCAGCCTTGGGTCATTTCTTAATTTTCTTGAATTTCCACAACATCATCCATCAGAAAAATCACAAAAAAATTAAAAAAAAAAAAATTTCTAAATTTGATGGCAGATTTTTAGAGAATTGCACCAGAAACATTTAGAGGTATGCCACTTCAAGATCCGATTAAGATAAGTTGAGTTATGGAGTTTAGAACTGCAGCCTTGGGTCATTTCTTAATTTTCTTGAATTTCCACAACATCATCCATCAGAAAAATCACAAAAAAATTAAAAAAAAAAAAATTTCTAAGTTTGAATGCAGATTTTTAGAGAATTGCACCAGAAACATTTAGAGGTATGCCACTTCAAAATCCGATTAAGATAAGTTGAGTTATGGAGTTTAGAACTGCAGCCTTGGGTCATTTCTTAATTTTCTTGAATTTCTACAACATCATCCATCAGAAAAATCACAAAAAATTACAAAAAAAAAAATTTCTAAATTTTAATGCAGATTTTTAGAGAATTGCACCAGAAACATTTAGAGGTATGCCACTTCAAGATCCGATTAAGATAAGTTGAGTTATGGAGTTTAGAACTGCAGCCTTTTGTCATTTTTTAATTTTCTTGAATTTCCACAACATCATCCATCAGAAAAATCACAAAAAATTAAAAAAAAAAAATTTCTAAATTTGAATGCAGATTTTCAGAGAATTGCACCAGAAACATTTAGAGGTATGCCACTTCAAAATCCGATTAAGATAAGTTGAGTTATGGAGTTTAGAACTGCAGCCTTGGGTCATTTCTTAATTTTCTTGAATTTCTACAACATCATCACATCAGAAAAATCACAAAAAATTAAAAAAAAAAAAAATTTCTAAATTTGAATGCCTATTTTTAGAGAATTGCACCATAAACATTTAGAGGTATGCCACTTCAAGATCCGATTAAGATAAGTTGAGTTATGGAGTTTAGAACAGCAGCCTTGGGTCATTTCTTAATTTTCTTGAATTTCTACAATATCATCCATCAGAAAAATCACAAAAAATTAAAAAAAAAAATTTCTAAATTTGAATGCAGATTTTTAGAGAATTGCACCAGAAACATTTAGAGGTATGCCACTTCAAGATCCGATTAAGATAAGTTGAGTTATGGAGTTTAGAACTGCAGCCTTGGGTCATTTCTTAATTTTCTTGAATTTCCACAACATCATCCATCAGAAAAATCACAAAAAAATTAAAAAAAAAAAATTTCTAAATTTGAATGCAGATTTTTAGAGAATTGCACCAGAAACATTTAGAGGTATGCCACTTCAAGATCCGATTAAGATAAGTTGAGTTATGGAGTTTAGAACTGCAGCCTTGGGTCATTTCTTAATTTTCTTGAATTTCCACAACATCATCCATCAGAAAAATCACAAAAAATTAAAAAAAAAAAATTTCTAAATTTGAATGCAGATTTTTAGAGAATTGCACCAGAAACATTTAGAGGTATGCCACTTCAAGATCCGATTAAGATAAGTTGAGTTATGGAGTTTAGAACTGCAGCCTTGGGTCATTTCTTAATTTTCTTGAATTTCCACAACATCATCCATCAGAAAAATCACAAAAAAATTAAAAAAAAAAAAATTTCTAAATTTGAATGCAGATTTTTAGAGAATTGCACCAGAAACATTTAGAGGTATGCCACTTCAAAATCCGATTAAGATAAGTTGAGTTATGGAGTTTAGAACTGCAGCCTTGGGTCATTTCTTAATTTTCTTGAATTTCCACAACATCATCCATCAGAAAAATCACAAAAAATTAAAAAAAAAAAAATTTCAAAATTTGAATGCAGATTTTTAGAGAATTGCACCAGAAACATTTAGAGGTATGCCACTTCAAAATCCGATTAAGATAAGTTGAGTTATGGAGTTTAGAACTGCAGCCTTGGGTCATTTCTTAATTTTCTTGAATTTCCACAACATCATCCATCAGAAAAATCACAAAAAAATTAAAAAAAAAAAAATTTCAAAATTTGAATGCAGATTTTTAGAGAATTGCACCAGAAACATTTAGAGGTATGCCACTTCAAAATCCGATTAAGATAAGTTGAGTTATGGAGTTTAGAACTGCAGCCTTGGGCCATTTCTTAATTTTCTTGAATTTCTACAATATCATCCATCAGAAAAATCACAAAAAATTAAAAAAAAAAAATTTCTAAATTTGAATGCAGATAAGATAAGATAAGTTGAGTTGTGGAGTTTTTACTCCATCTTAGACTCTCGAGGCACTACTCCTCCTCCTCATTGTTTTGCTTGCAAATTGATGTCTTCTTCTCCTTAACCAAAAATACAAACCCTTTTTAATTCCAGTAATTTTTTATAACTTTTACATACGCATACTTTCATTTTTGGTTCCATGCACAGTATACTTGAATACAGCGTTGCAGTATTCCAAGTCGTCAAACGCCTGTAGAATGTACTTAGCCAATCTGTGAACCTGCTCCACAGTGCTGTGTAACTGTCGAAATCCAAACTGGTGATCTGGGAGGATACGGCGCTCCCTAATAAAGTCTGTTGGCAGTCAGCTTTTCCCCATCTTGAATAGCGAAGACAAGAGACTTATGGGCCGACACGATTCCGGATCCCCTTCCGGTTTCCCAGGCTTATGTATCATAAGAATAACTGCCTCTCATGTTAGAGATATTCCATATTCCGAGGAACATAGGGCGTAGAGAAAACTTAATAACTGATTTTAAATTCATTTCTTATGTCGGGACGGCGCGAACGCCATTCCCGGCTACCAAAAATTACACGCACGAGTTATTCACATTAGGAATAATCGCAGAGGTCAACTCAGCCAAGGTGCAATGGCCAAGCCTCACTCCGGAGGAACCGCCTTCGTGATCACGATTAACCTCTACGCCAGGTAAGTATGCCTTCACCCGCTCTGGGGATGGGTTTCCATGAGGAGGCGGCCAGAAGCAGTTGGGAATTGTAAGTACGATTGCGGTGTATAAATGACCCCCGAAAGTATGCTACGCATTTAAGTGACTTTCTTCTTATGTCCAATTGTTGCATCCCTATACATACATACGAGTATGTACGAGTATGTATGTATATACATGAGAATGAGAAATAAGTGGTACAATACCAGCACTTTTACATGGTTTTCGAAAGTTTATTAGACTTTTTGCACACCTTACAAGCTAGGTAGATCGTTCCGTGGTTCTATTCCGGATTTCGCATTCGAAGCCGCACACACAACGGCGATGCTCAGTACTTGAAGTACTTGGTGTAGTAGTCGTTGAAGAAGGCGTAGTCGAAGTGGCCGTAGTTGGAGTAGCTCTTGTACTTGTAGTAGGGCTGCATGGTGTCGGCGTGGTAGATGGACACGTCCTTGAAGTACATGTTGGGCACGAAGAACTCGTACTCGTCGATCTCGCGATCGAAGGGGTAGCCGAAGGGCATGCTGTCCACGAAGCGGGCTCCGGATCCGATGCCGCAGGAGTAGGTGTAGTCGAAGGTGGAGAACTGCTCGTGGGCGGGGGCCACGTAGGGCACCACCATGAAGAACATCTGCATGGGCATACCCTTCTGCCAGCCCATGGGCAGGACGAGGCGGTCGGGGAATCCGCAGTGGGGCTCGCTGATGTCCAGGGGGAAGTCGTACTTGCCGTCGAAGGCCATCATCATGTAGTAGTAGAGCTCGGTGTAGGTGGTGCGGTCCTTGACGGTCCAGTAGAACTCGCTGGACTTGCGAGTGACCATGTTGGTGCCGGCCTTCAGCTCGTAGTAGAACTCATCGATCTCCATGAAGTTCATGCGGTTCTCGGCCAGGGAAATGACCTTGCCGAACTCGTCGAACTTGGGACCCAGGAAGGCGCGGATGACCACCTTCTCGACCTTCTCGGACTCGATGGTGTACGTGTAGGTGAAGGGCTTGTGGTTGAGACGCATCTGGCGGGCGAACAGCGACTTGTCCCACACGAACTTGCCGTCCTGGAAGATCATCTTGTCGTTCAGCATGCTGGTCACATCGAAGTCAACCAGGTCGAAGTAGGTGGTCAGGTCGCTGACCTCCACGTGCTTCATGGTGACGCCGGGCATCAGGAGCTGCTCCTTGGTGTACTTGGGCAGGTAGTGCATGAACTGGAAGTACACCTGGGCGATGGACTTGTAGAACATGTAGTACATGGGGTCGCGCATCATGGTCTCGAAGTTCAGCATCACGTTGGGGTACACGTCCATCTGGTGGTAGTCGGCGTCAGCGAAGTACATGTGGGCGAGCATGTACCAGAACTGGTAGAACATCTTGTCCATGGCGTCCACGTTGCCCTGCAGCATGTTGCCGATAAACTCGACGGCCTCGGGCTTGCGCAGATCGATGGTGTGGCCATCGGCGGTCTTGTAGTAGCCCAGCTCGACGATGTTGTGGATGCGCTTCAGGAAGCCGGTGATCTTGTCCAGCATGTCGTAGTTGGCGTAGGTGTCCATCTCGTAGTAGTTCTTGCGGTAGCTGTAGCCGATGCCGTTGTAGTAGATCATCTGGGGGTCGTAGCCCATCTCGATCTGGTGGTACCAGGAGAACTCGGGGATCTCGCCGAATCCGTGCGACAGGCGCTCCATGTAGTACCTGCTGAGCAGCTGGTGCACGTTGTACAGCCACCACTCGCCGCGACGGTCGCTCTTGAGGTCGAATGTGTTGCCGTCCAGGAAGAAGGAGTAGTCCATGTTCAGGTAGTACCAGTAGGCGTTCCAGCCCAGATCCTCGGTGAAGTAGGACAGCTTGGACTCCGTGTTGTAGATGTTCAGGTCGCGGCTGTAGTCCACGGGCATGTAGAACTTCTTCACGTCCTTCATCATCGACAGCCACTTGGTCTCCTGGTTGAATTCGTAGATGTTCTCGCGTAGGATGAACTTGTCCTCGCTGTACCAGTGCTCGCCCAGACCCATCAGCTTCCACCACTGCCATGTCTTGAAGTCCTTCATGTAGGTGTAGTCGCTGGACTGGTACATGGTTGCGTAGTCGTATCCGTGGGAGTGGCTCTTGTAGTACACGTCCATGTACTCCTTCTCGTACATGGTCACCTTCATCCACATCTCGTAGTCGAACTTCTCCGCCTCGTACACAAACTTGCTGTTGAAGAAGAACTGCGGGAAGATCTCGTAGATCGAGGGCAGCATCAGTCCGTGGAAGTCGTTGCGGTGGATCACGGCCATGGTCAGGGCGTAGACGAACATGCCCTCGTTCACGTGCATGCGGGCCCATGCCACGTTGGCGGCGAAAGTCTCCCAATCCTTGGCGTAGTAGAAGAAGTTGAACAGACCGCGGGCCTGCTTGGCGTGGGACATGACCAGGGCGCCGAAGAACTCGCCCTTGGGCAGCAGGGCGTGGGCCTTGTAGGCCTCGAAGAACTTCTGCATATAGAGGTCGTAGTGCTGGAAAGGATCACAATGGTCAGGGATTGGGTAGAAGAAACACTTGAGCTAATGCTGTGCTGTATGCACTCACCGTGTAGTAGGACTCCTCAAAGTAGAATTTCTGGCCCTGCTTGATGTGCTCCTCGAACATCAGCGGATCCTCCACGCGGTAGACGATCTCGAAGAGGAACTTCTGCTTGAGCAGGAAGGCCTTGTCGGCGATCTTGACCTCGTGGGTCTGGTGGAAACTGGCAGCGGCGACCAGGCCCAGGCAGGCCAGCAATGCGATGGCGATCTTCATGTTGACGGACTCCTGCAACTCTACACTTGACACTCAACTGCTCCGGATCAGATGCACCCAGTGGATCCAATGCCTAAAGACTGTTGCCTTACTGCCGTCCACCTGGCTGCTTTTATACCCAAGATCGCCTGCGATCGCGGTATACGGAGCTCGGAATCTGTTGCGAGATATCGCGGTGCAGTTTTGGGGGTCACTGGGTGTATCTCAGGTGCTGCGACCGCGCCATCTGTCCAATTTCGCCGGACTATCTCTTATCTCCCACCCAAACTCGCCTTGCTACCCGCCTATCTCTTATCGAAGCCACGGTTCTGTTCATCTGGTTGCCAAGAGCCGGCTCTGCAGGTGCAATCAAGCCGGCATTACGTCAACCGAACTCAAATCCGTGACCGGCTATCTCAAATCTCGTTCGATGCATCTTTGTTTTTGCCAATTTATTTATAGAACTTGGTGCGTCTTTGGCTCTGGAACAGATACATCAGAATGCCATGCCCCCAAAAATGTAAATAGTTTGAAAACTTGTAATACATGGAGTACATACACGTATGTATGTATGTACTTGGAATACATCAATTGACTTGGCCCAGACACATTCATCTGGACCAGAACCACAGGAGGCTGCCGCCATATGAGGCTGCGTGAAATCCAATCAACTTTTTCTAATCAGGCAAAGTATAAAGTAAATTCAATTACGCGGCTACTTTGTAAATCCCCCAGGATCACACGCCTAGGAACTGGAGGCGCCCTGCCTCCTGGTGCCTGCGTGTGTGACATTCATGTGGGCAGAGTGCCGCGTGGAGAACGTACCACAGTTCTCCCAAAAGAAATTTTCGAAAATAAATAGAATTCCGGCAGAGTCAAAGCAGGGTAAACAAGTGCAAAGTGTTGGGCGCCGAAGGGGAGTCCATGGCAACTAATCAGAAATTCCGTCTCATGCGCTGATGTGAAGTGTGCCAGTGCCACCGAAACATCCACAGCATAAAAAAGGGCGACAGACAGCGCAGGACGAAGACGGACCCGCGATAAGGAGATCCAGAACCGAGAGCCGAGAGCCGAGAACCCAGAAACCGAGCCCAAGTGGCATCGCTACAGCGCCTGGGATTATGCAAAATTCAATTTGCAACTTAAATGTGTTTATTTTGCGTTACGCTGCTGGGGCAATTTTTATTTTCACTGAAAATGAGGGATTTACTTACTTACCAAGTGGGTGGAGCCACTTGCTCCTCCTGCAAGGCGAGTCCTGCCGAGCGATAAGCAAAAGGGTGTCCGGAGAAACGGGGAGCGGGGGCGACAGCGTTACCAAACCAATGAGCAATACCGCCATCAATTTCCCAATCTTATTGAGCGTTTAAAAATGTGAGTGTGTGCACTGAGAAAAATGCTTCCAGCTCAAGCTATTCCATTGTATTTTTGTATTTAATCGCATGTAGAATCAACCATATACTCAGCTGTAGATATAAAACAAATGTATTCGGGCACTTTTTTGAACTTCAATGTTAAGAGAGTGTAAGGATTTTGCGCTGTGTACCGATGTGGGTGCTCCCACTTTGCGAGTGTGTTGGTGAGGCGACAACGACATCGAGACCGAGAACGAGAACGTCCTGTGCCCGGCTGCAAATTGCTGATTTACAAACAAAATGAGATTTCCGGCGGAGAACCGCAGTCCGCCTCCTTTTTATGGGCCAAGCAGGCAGCATAAACAGTTTGCTCCCCACCCGACTTCCATAGATCCTTTGCATAATACAAGGAGCTGCAGAGTGCAGGGACAAATTGCCGAATTCAATTTGATAGTGGATTTTAGTCAGCCGTTTATTTAATGCTATGGCCCAATCAAAGCCAGCCGATGATAGATAGCTCCATTCCGCCTTTTTTCGCTGAAGATGATGAAGATGGGGCTTCCCAGCTGCCTTATCGCAGCATATTTAATTACTTGTCAGTCATTAATCGCTTGCTTATGACAGTGAAATTAAAATTCAAATGGGAGGGGTGGGGGCATCTTGGCATTTTTGGCTGCTCCCTCGCAAATGACAGTTGAATGGAAATTTAGTTGCCAACTGAGCGTTAACCGGAAGCCACACAAAGCCCCACAGCAACCGCCTACCAGGAAAATGTTTTAGTTGCCGCACGCAAATTAGCCGAAAGTTTTCCCTTGAAGAACGAGGCCGGTCTTGAACTCTGATGGACCTCCCACCACCCAGGACCACCCCGATCCACCCCGATCCACCCCGATCCACCCTCTGCTCCCTCAGAAGCCCCAGAAATGAATATTTGATGGCCGTAGTGCCGGCGAACAAATTAAAAGCGCTGGCAAAAGCGTGTTGCATACTTTATGGTGCTAATTTGGAAGGAGCAGGACCCATCTGCGCGTATCTATGTAAGGGAAGGACCAGTTGCCGAAGTTAAGAGCCCCTCCCCCAGCTTTTTGTTTATGCACGCACATTATTTGCAAAGGCTTGGCCACTGCCACTCCCATTTTGCCGCTTTCGGCAACCGCATTGCTGTGCTGCACATTTTGTCGCTACAACTATATGGATATGCTCCTAAGTGCATTTCATTGTTCTCGCTCCGGGCTGCGAAAGTTGGAAGCCCCCGAAAAATGTCTGCACCACTTCGAAAATGTCCTGCGAAGGACCAGCTAAACTGGGAACTTGAGGTGTGCTCACTGGAACACCAACTAGGTATTCCCAAGTGAACGAGATGAACCGAATGAACCAAATGAACCGAATGAACCGAATAAACCCTGCGAGTGAACGCTGATGGCTGGCCCTCGGCCCTCATAAATATTCATTCGCAATTTGTGTAAATACCACCCCGCTGCACACTTTTGATAATGTGTCGCATTTTAATTATGAATTAATTGCGAATGATTTCAACATCGGGCATTTTAATTGACATGCCATTGTGTGGCGCATTTCAGCCATAGCTGCCATATCTGCCATATCTGCCATATCCACCATATCTGCAAGGTGTCATCCACTCAAGCACACACGCATCATTTATCACGCGACAGAGAATGACGATGTCCAGGTCCGGGACCATATAGCCACATCTATATGTACATACATAATACGTACTCATGCCACGGGATGTCGCATCCATTGTGTGGTCGCCACTCGTTTCAATCAATTTCATTTCGTTATCGTTATTGACATTTTGTAATTTAATCGTGTGCTTTGTCGCATGCTGCACACACACACATGCACACACACACACACACAGCGCTGCACTGCGAGAAATAGCTTGGAGCTGGCATAGAAAAAGTATTATTAAAAATATATAACTAGTAGGTATCACTATGCTGAATGGCGGCAGTTTAATCAGCAACTGGGATAATTCCATGCATTTTGATTAATGTTTAATGTTTTTTGTGCACCGTGTAAGCAAACTCACTCATGTGGCTGCTTTTAACTTTATCAGCTTGTTTGGCTTGGGGTTTTCGCAGATCGGGCGGTTTAAAAAATGAGAAGGCCAGCAGATGACACGGAGCAGAAGATGAAGGGGCAGTCGGCGGTATCCGATGACGTGGCCAACGCGGAGATGGCCGCAATGCCAGCGAAAACATTATTAATGGCCCGGGCCAAGGGACCAAAAGGTTTTCCGGGACGCAGTGATGAGCAGGTGCAGCCACTAATTAGTTGCAGCCGCACAAAAATCGGGAAATGGGGAAATGGGAAAACGGGCAGCACAGCACAGCTATGCTGCCTTAATAACGATGTTCGGGCGCTGAGTGAGTAGGGAAATTAGACAGCATCCTTAAAATAGGAATCTGCCCCAGAAAATTTGCCCTTTGCCTTGATTTCTGCGGTTTCACACACACACACACACACACACGCACACACACACACATGAGGATGGAAAGCGCTTAAAAACTCATTTTGCCCGGAGCAAAAACAGAAACGACAGCTGCGTCACTTTAATATAAAATGTAAATTTACACCAAACTACTTTTTGGCTGTCTGCTTGTATCTCCGGCGCCTTTTCCGAGTCAGCAAAGGTTGCCCTTTTCCCTCTTCCGTTTTCCGCCCCTCCCCCATCACGATTTTCCCTTGGGGTCAACCGCTGGAAAATATTTCGAGCGGTTCGCATGAAATATTCGATTTGGGCAGAAAAGTGAAAGCGAGCCCAAGAATAAATACGTCGTAATATTTTAATCAAATTATGCAATTCAGTGGACTTCTGTTTCTGTTTCTGGTTCTGTTTCTGGTTCTGTTTGTGCCCCTGCCTTCCGCCCGGTGGATTTCAATTACGACAACATATGACTTTTGAATTAAATGACCTGAAAATTGTCCCTACCCTGTCAGGAACAGCTCTGAAAGGACCTACAGACGCACAGCCGCACTTTACGATCCCATCAACCTGGGTAATGACCAAATTAGGGCGACTGCTTCCAGGATTGGGGTTCGGAGTTCGAGTGGGTGGCAGTTGTCGAACATTCGAGCATTCGATACCCTGGCAAATTCATTGTTCCTCGTCCAGCAATTTTGCGGGAATTTCTTTATTCGTCCTGCCATTTCTCGGGTGCGCGGGCCTCGGGGCACTGGAGGAGCTGGAAATGACCACAAAGACATGGTAGCAAGGACGACAATGTGCAAGGGGATGGGGCAGGACACAAATGAGGCGAGACAACAACACAATAATGTACAATACTCCATGTAGCTGGCAGCATGTAAGCAACATGGAAAAGTTGAAGCCATTCGGTCAGAGAGACCGCCGAAAGCGCTGTACAGAACTCAGGACCAACTCAAGTCCATAAATTGGAAGGAAAGATTGAGCTTTATTTTAATTGAAATAATTCCAAACTTTGCAGATTTCCAAACAAGCCATGCTACATAGTAAAAGTGAGATATGAAATGATTGTATTCTGGCCTAGAATGGTCATTTATATCCGGTTAATAGATCAAATCTATCACTAAGCACTGCAAGCCATATCATATAGGTCCAGTGTAGGTCATCGATGGTAAGCACATTGCTTGATTTTCCAGCTGTTTCTTTTTTTTTGCCGCTCTTCCCTGCGAACACACTCATATTTGTGGCCAGTGAGAAGTGCAGGAGACAAGATGGCGAATTGCAGAAGGAGCTACACCTAAGCGGACACAAGCGGACACAAGCGGACACGTGTGTGTACAATGTTGGCGGCACATGGACATGGACATGGGCCAGGACTGGGAAGGGAGTCGAGGAGGGTTGGGGGGAGGCTTAGAACTGCGGCCAAGGATCAAATGAAGCACTCCAATGGCACCCAAGTGGGCTAATCAGCAGCACACACAGCCACACATCCTTGGCAAAAGAACGAGAGCTTGTAACGACGTAAAAGCGACTGAGTCAGGGAGTCAGTCAACATTCGAAATAAAAGAGAAATGAGCAAAATGAAAAAAAAATGAAAAAAGAACACCAAATTGCCAGTTTTCCTACGCTTCCTGCCTCCGCAGTGGAAAAGCGAGGGCGGTGGCATAAAATGAAGTGGAAAAAAGTAAACTATGAATGCGACCATATGTACACACAGACGCACAGATCATGCATATGTATGCGCAGATATCCTGTGTGTCTGCTCCGTAGGACTCGGTTTTTTATTTGTTTTCTGTTGTTATTACGACTCCATTGCGTTTAGATGGAGATTAAGTCGCTACCCCTTGGAGTCCCACCACTCACCGCCGACTCTCCGGCCCGAAAACCTCTCGAAACCCACAGATTCAGCGACTCATGCCTTTTAGTAATGGGTATTGCCTGGACTCAGGGCTATGCTCTACTTAACGAAATCCTAAAAGTAAACTAAATATGCCATATATGATGGCACGAAACATTCGATTTACAGAGAATTCCTATGCATGGTCTTTTGAGCCGCATTTCAAAGGACCATACACGTATGTGTGAGTGCTAGGTATGCCATTCGTCGGGAGACCACCAACCCACTACAAAGCTCTACTTGTTTTTCGCAACATTTGGTTTTTGTCCATCTCCCCCTACTTTTGATTTTTTTACACTTTTTTTGCTTTACGAGCAGTTTATTTGCTGGCCGTGTTTGTGTGTGCTCCATTTTTATTCCATATGCGAGATAGCGCGCAACTCTGCACCAACATTTGTTTATGATTTTAGTAACAAATGAAAACGGTGCAAGAAGAAAGCGGAAAATATTGTATATTACCAACTGGGGGAGGGGGCAGAGGCAGCTTGACTATTATATTGCTTTTGTGGGAATGCCAGGATCCGCTGCCAGCGTGTGTATGGGAGTGTGTGTGTGTGGGTGTGTGTGTGCTTTTATTAGTCACTGTCACAGCGAACGCGCTGCATAGTTGCTCCCCAAAGTGCCATCGAGCAAAACGATGCTCATGCCGATGTGAGTGTGTTGATAAGCGGCATGGTAATTTCCCGCCGCCGCCGCTCCTCGCTGTTATTGTGGAAATGTTGAAGGGAAAATGTATTAAAAGCACACCCTCACCTAGCTAGGGTTGCCAGGTTTGTGTACGCCTCACGATTACATCATTCGCAGGTCCACTTGCGTTTTGAAAACCAATTAGGCATTCAACGCGCCTAGCAACTTTTTAAAATAGTGCTGCTTGAGGCGATTCAAAGGAAAAAGGATATGGCAAGGATAACGGCAAGGGCACTCGACAACCCTGGCGCACAAATAACACTCAGAAAGTATGCAAAGCCAAAAACGAAAAATATGTTTGGCCCTATAAAAACAGCAGAGTGTACACATATTTCGGGAGGAAGTGAAATGAGTGCGGCGAAAGCACATAAAAGACAATTGACTGCGAAATGTGAAATGTGAAACTCTTCATTTGATACAACGTTCGCATGGCATCCAATGGCCTCTCATAACGAAAACTCGCAATTTTCTTTTCCCTCTCGAGTGTCTGAGGATCTAATTTACTTCTGGATGTTCGAATTGGTATTGGCATGAAATGTAAGTTGTATTAAGCTGGTTTCAATCGAGCCAAATCGGTTTTGCTACTAGCATTTTTTGGCTAAGCCTTCTGACTCACTTAGCCGACTGAGCCTGCTTTTAGGCCTTGTCACGTTTGTGCTACGCACACCCATCAAAAATGGCATTCATTAGCTTTATGCCCAGGCCGTCGAGGTTTATGGCTCTTGTTATATGTTTGTATGATTTTTAAGCCTCATTGCGAAGGCCCAAAGGTGTCGTGTGTTCGCCATTACACCTATACTTCAACATACTCGTTTACTTGTGCTCGGCGCTGCGCAGCTCGAGCATAATTTCTAATTAACTTTTTGCTCGCAGGCGACGCGTGGGCACATCTCTCGTCTCGTATCCCAGATCCCAGATCTCAGATCCTGGGATCCCGGAGTACAGATCCCAGTGTTCCCCTTAGCACGTCATCATAAAAATGTTTTGCCAACACATTTATGCGACGCCTCTCGGGTCCAGGCGATGGAAAACTCGATGGGGAAAGCCGGGAAAATGCGTAACAAATGAAGCGGCGAGAACAAGAGCTCAAGAAATGGCTGTAAAAACAGCAGCCAGTAACAAGGACGCACCACAACACCTGTAACACGCAGCATTCTTCATCATCAGCTCGGGCCTCTCGTGTTTTTGTTTTTATGCGTTAAGTCATTAAAATGAAAATTTATTATGCGCACCCCGCGAACAAAAAATAAGGCGAAGGACACGCGGCAACAGGAGGAGGAGCCAACGAGGAGCGCCTATGAGGCGTATACGGAACGCCGTGCAGCATATATTTCTCATTAAGCCCAAACAGAATGCCGTTGCCATAATGAAGCCAATAAAGCTTTTTATCTGGCAGACAACGTGATTTATTTATGTGCATGGGAAATTATACCCAAAGCCGCCTTTGATTCCAAATCCATACGAAGTTGCTTGTTGAAGAGGAAGAGCAGCGGAAAAGCAGCAGAAAAGCGGCGGAAAAGCAGCGGAAAAGCAGCGGAAAAGCAGCGGTGTCGAGAAACCACATAACTTCAAGCACTCATTAGAGGCGCAGCGGATATGTTGCCACATTTCGTGAGGCTTATAGAACTCGGCGGCCAAGGAAATTCAGGGAAATGTTGATATTGAGATTAGTGGCCCCAAAATGTGTACTATCCGTGGATGCATCCAGATGCTCTACTTTAAGCTACGGATGACTGCGAATGTATCTGAAAAGGAACAAATGGCTGGGCGAGCAGCAACTTCTGCTGCGATTATACGTTCGCTCCACTCTCATTAAGCTTGGCTGGGGTTCAACTAATAGCAATTACATGTCGCCCCCTGCGGAAGTCCTTAATTTGTCAATGTGTGAGTGCGAGTGTGGGTGTGTGAGTGCGAGTGTGTGAGTGTGGGTGTGGGTGGTTAGATTGGTTAGGGTGGCCAACTATCACGAGCAAGTTTGTCAAGTGAAATTTATGCGAGAGCAGCGGCCGTAATTGAAGCGGAAATCTACAAGCTGCAGAAGAAGAATCTAATAATTTACTTTATTTGCACCTTTGAAGAGTCGTCCTTGTGGCAGCAGCATCCCCCGCTCTCCTCGGATTTCGCCCCCACTCCTCAGCTGTGGCAGAAAGTTTTACACGTACACATGCCATCAGCAAAATGGAAAAAGTTTCCTTTTCTCACTAGCACAAGCAACTTCCCTGCCCCCCTGTCCCCCTGCCACCCACCAACCGATTTCCCCGCTTTCCCGCTTTCCCGCTTTTCCCGCTTTTGCTGCTCATCAAGGCGCGCAAATTAAGAAAATTATCATGCATCGTACCTAGGCGACGGATCCCATCCCTCCGAAGCGAACTTTCCGTTCAGGGGAATCCAATTAAACATAAAAATAAAATAAATTGTGACATTTTCCAATTAGCGGAGCGAATAGTTGTCTCAACACACACACAAAAAACAGCGCGCTATTGGATATTAATGTTTCAAATGTTTCAAAAATCGCTGATGCTTGCTAATCGGTTCATGAACAACTCTTACTTCACTTGAAGTTCTTCGGAATATTATGTGATAATCACAAAGTTAGTCATAATTTATTCAGAATTATTTTACGGTGTAGCAAGAATGATGGGCCCGCTGACAACATGTGTCATGCGAAGTCCCCTTCCAGTCTCAAGACGAATGCGGCACCGAGATGTCTATCGCTGGGAATCGCAGTTGGATTTGGGTAGAAAAGAGGGCGGGGCTTGGGGGGCGGGGAAATTCGGGGAAAAACTCGGGAGGTGGGGGCTAATTAATGGCGTCGCAGTCAAAGCAACAGCAACAAATGGGAATCACATGCCGGGCAGGAATTCGAATGGGGAGTACCCAGCCAGCAGACGAGCAAACTTAAATATCTGAAGTAGTGGTTATCAAACTCTAAGTTACATACTTATTTCAATTAGAAGTGGAAGTATACTAAATTGTTTCTGTTAGAGATCCAGAAAAGTATGCAACTTCAACACTTATAGTTCTTCACTCCAAACTGTGTTTCCCATGTGGTTCTTTTCCATTTTTTTTTTCCACAGAGCTGGGCTGTCTGATATCCCCAGGCTGCAAGGGAGCGACGAGCATTTCCCGGTCCAACTAGCCGCAAATTACAAATGAGTTCGACACAAGAGATACACAAGCCCACTTTGTGGGGAGGGGGGCAGGAGGAATGTAGTCGAATGTGAAAATAATTGCCAAAAATAACAGAGAATTTATTTATGCTCCACTACTCCGCCGTCAGCGGGCAAGATAGAGGAGGAGCCCGGGCAATTGGCAGTGGGTTTTTATGATTTTGCTCGGCATGGCCATAGACAGCTCTCCAAATGAGCAAAAACACATAAAAATGTTGAGCCATTTGCCCGGACAGAAGCGCCTCCTGCTCGCATCCTTTTGCCTTTGGCCGGCTGCCTTGCTTTCTGGCAATTTGCAACTAATTGCTACAAATTAATTTTAGTATGCTTTTAATGGCATTTTGAATGTGGCTGCGCACTGGACGCCACAATGGAGCTCTTTGTGCCAGTGCAAGGCATTTTTGTGGCTGCCTTTTGCTGTCTTGCCTTGGATTTAATGAGCTGCGACACAATCGTCATGGCAGATGAAAAAGGACCGGCTCGTCCTGCCGCCAACAATGGAGCGCATTTAGTTGACAGGGTCGCAAGGGACACGCCCCAAAAAGCACCGCCTATCCCCGCCCTTTTTTGCCAGGCCGACAAACTGGGCTAAACTTCTGCCAGAAACTACGCGCGAAAAGATGAAATGAACTCCCTGGCCCAGGACTCAAAGGCAGGAGGCAGTGCGTGCTCATTAGATCACCATTGTGCTGCATCCGGAACGGAGTAATGGGGTTCCCGGTTCTCGGCTCCCGGCTCCCGGAGTCGCCTTCCTGCTCCGCCCACGTCAATTTGTCGTGTCAACAGCAAAACTAATTTATTTAGGACCTCGCTTTAAAGCCTGATTATTCATACGCACTTGTGGCCCCTCTTGGGCTACCCATGTCCTGCGTCCCTCGTCCCTCGTCCTTCGTCCTGCGTCCTTGATACTGCTGCTTCATGCTGCGCCTGTGTTGACTTTCATTAGCTCAAATTACGCAAAAGTACTCGAGCGTCGCACGCATAAATCAGCCTGCAAATCAAACTCACTTGCAGATGCAGTCCACAGCCTCCATTTTCATCCTGCAGGCGGCCCGTAAACGGCGACCCCGATACGGACCATTGGCCGTTCCTATTGCCCATCCGTACACTGCGAGAAAAGCATGGTTAGACCAGCTACAATCACTTGAATGCCTTCGCAAAGCTTCTTTATTTCCATACCATAACATTTGATTTCTCTTCGTATTCTTCGAATGCTTTTGCAAGACATGCAGCCCATTTGTTCTCAGTGTGCCGAGTCTATCTGTCACCGGGCATGCGGTAGCCACGCCCTGGTCATGTCGATGCCACCGCCTGTGTTTGGTTTACGTGCTTAAATTGGCAATTAGCAGATTAATTGTCACTGCCAATATATGCGTCAATATTTCGTGCAACCGACAGATGCAGTGCAGTTGCAGTTGCAGTTGCTGCTGCTGCTGTTGCTGTTGCTGCTGCTGTTGCATCTGCAGCTGCCTCGCACGTAGTGGTAGTACGTAGTTTGCTTTACGGCCCTGTTGTTTACACAATTGTTGCTATGTTGCTGTTTGATTTCACTAACGAGCATTAGCATAAATTGCTCCAGTTGAAGGGAGCATATGCCAATCGATGCGTTTGCCTGCATCATTTAGCCATGGCCACTGCAACCCGAAATGAACGAGAACAGTCGAAATTTCTGGCACAGCAATAGCCGCCCATTTGGGCGTTCTGCGAGTCAATCAGTTGTAAATTTTTAATGAGTTTTCATCCAGCATTGGGACTGCACGTACACTGGCTGACTGACTGACTGAGTGGCAGAGCAGGATGTGGCCACCAACCACTAGCCACTGGCCACTTGCCACTAGCCACTGGCTACTGGCTACTGGCTACTGGCCACTGGCCACTGGCCACTGGCCACCAGGGATGTGGTTTTGGCCAGCATTCTCGCTCCTCTGCCTCTGACTAAGCAATTTGTCGCACTAATTAGCTGTTGCTGCGGCTGGCCGCTAGGTGGCGTCGGGCCATGTCACAATATTACGCATACGCCACCGCTCCTCGCAGCGCACAGGCGATGCAAATGGGATTGTAAATGAGCTGTGGCACTGTGGCCAATCGATCTTCCATCAATGCGCATTAGTTGCCGCTTTCCCACGGCTTTCTTGCTGTCATTTATCAAAGTACGATTTAATTGTATATACGAGTACGAGAAAGTGGCATTGTTTGAAAAAGAGCATTTTATGTGTACGCAAACTTTTTATGCTCTTTAAATTTATCTAGTTTGGAGTATCCTTCTGCTCCGCCTGCTGCAGCCGTCTTGTCTCCGCTCTGGCCGCAATAATTTCACACAAAATATTTCCGCAACACATCGTCGATGGCAGGTCCTTTGCCAATCCTACCCCGCTCGGCCCGAGGAGGTCCTGCGATGGCTGCTCGTCCTTGCTGCTGCTGCATTTCACTTGACTTCACGTTCTCATCCAGCTGCAACTTATCATTCCATAAGCATTTGTTTTTCCTCTTGTTTCTGTTTTTGTTTGCCTGCTCCGAACCCGTGTTGTTTTTTCTGTGTGCAGCATAACAAAATATTTTGTTGCATTTTGTTTTCTCGCTCTCTCGGCTTCCCCCAGCTTGCCCCCAGTGGGCACTTTATGTGACAGACACTTTAAAATGTGGCAAAGAGCTCCTTGTGGCAAGCCATCCTCGATGCCCTGGCCACATCCCCCTCTGCCTGAGTGCCATCTCAAGGCGGTATTAATGCAAAATTATGTGCCACGTAAACTAATTTTCATGGGGGCTACTGGCCTACGATTTACGAGCCCTCGCACTTGCCGCAATCCTTTCATAACATTCGGCGACCATTTTATTGCCCCGTTTGCTGCCACTTAGGAGTGGGGCGAGAAAAAACCAAAAAAATACCGCGTGGCGCATTAAAATGTTGCCCAAGCCCCCAACCCCAGGTCCTCCAATCCACTAGGCACTCAAAAAAAATGCAAGTGAAACATCGAGCACACATTTCTAACATCTTAGATGCGTCTTAATAGGTATGTGTATACTTTCCTGGTGAAATGTGCTTCTAAGTGGTGTGGAATTAATATTAATACTTGGTGGTTGGTAGACATTTCTCTAACTGTAGCTGTTGTTGTTCAAGTTGAAATTTATATTAGGCCAACAAAGTCGCCCTGGAGAAAAGGCAGGGAGGGATGGGGGGTGGGGGGTGGGGGCTGGGCAATAGGGCTGCCTTTGGCGATGGCGCCTGCTCTCAAGTGCTCATAAATTCACGAAAATTTCACAGCCGCCGACGGACCAACAAAATAAAAAGCGTCCTGCATGGTGGAGGGGGGGTTGAAGGGTGTGGCAGGGGAGTGGCGTCAGCTGTTGCAGCCCTTGGCCAGAAAACCCACCCCCACCCCCACCACCCCCACCACCCCCACCATTTTCCATTTTCAGCACACACTCGACTTTGGTTTGGCAACATAAATTGTTAAAGAATTGCCACTTTACAGTCGTAAGGAGCACATAAGCCGGACAAATAAAACCCCTTTCCCCAGTTCCCCAGATCCTTGAGGTGGTCCTTGGTCCTAGGTCCTTGGTGGACCTCGCTGGACAGCGGGGATGCGATGCAGTGGAGCAATCAGTCGCAGACCTCGGATTGGATGTCATAAAAATGCCATCCACTGAAAGGGGAGCACTTAAAGCTGCGTTGGCGCTGGTTCTTTGTCATCATTATGGCATCCAATTTGTACTCAATAAAGGAGCCAACTCAACCATGATGAGAGCGATGTCCTGCCACTGAGTCCTACCAATTGTTTTCCATCAAAGTAGCATGTCACGGGAATGAGCTACGGACCACGAATCCCGGATCGCCTGCCAATCCACCGAGGGCAGCTGCAGTTTTCGGCCAACCCATTGGTCATGTGCTTGCTATCTTCTGTGCGTCCAAAGTCGGTGGCTCGAGGTCCTGGCATCTGAAGTGCCGTGATTTATAAGCGCTTTGCCGGCGATAACACAAGTGGGCTGGACCAACAAACAATGGCCAGGGGGATGTGGGATGGTGGGATGGTTGGATGGTTGGATGGGATGCAGTGCAGAGCACACATGCAAATTTGGCATTCCACATCCACAGGACCTTCTTTCAATTTTCTTTGTCCGGTTTTGCGGTCGCTTGGCTTTCCGGCAAATTTTTATCTCAAGTTTCGGGGACCCGTTGACAATAAAAATGGCAATAGGATGGCGGAGGCCATCGCAACCGCACAAATGCCTTTCTTCCTCGCCCATATCATTAATTTTGCACAAAAGGACGAAATGTCCTTTTGCCAAGTGCAGAACCGGGCGCAGGCGGCGGTATCCTTCGACTGGACCAGCAAATAAATAAGGCAAACAGCCGGACTTTGTTGTGCATTGGCAGCTTTTGCGGTTGGCATTGCTTCTCCTTTGCACGGCAAAAAACTATGCTTACAAAGAAATAACTTTATTGAACTATATTTTGTACATTTTCGATTATAAGAAACAAATTCGAATATTTGAAGTACCCAAAACTATTTCTAGCCTTTTTCATGTTTACCAATTGTTTTCGAGAATCCACTTCTACTACTTTTCTCTGTGTGTACTTAGGCATCCGATGAAGCTGTGGTTGAGGTCAAGCAAAAAGTAGAGGCTGCAACACGTTCCACATTTTGTGGTGCTCACGCTGCGTTGTGTTTCCAAATTGAAATTGTTTTGCCAAAACAGCAGCTCCAGAAAACCAACTGAAGCCAGAGAACCACTGATTAGGAGACATTTACTTGAGTGTAGATGTAATAATAAAAATAGAAATAGAAAGAGAGCCTGGGGTCACCTCATTTCTGCTTAATTAAGAACAGAAAAATCAATTTCGGCGGCCATTTCACTGCTTGAATGAAATTTGAAATGCTAAACCGTTACGCTGTGGTGAGTTGTGAACCGAAGTGCTGCCACCTTGTTAGGAAAACATCCCAGACAGACTGTGGTGAGCTCTGGCCTTTGAATTTATATCAAGCTAAAACGAGGCACTAAACTATATTTCATGAAAATTTCCGAATTCTAGGGGACACATCACATGCCAGAATGACTGATTCGGGATCGAATCCCACGGAGGAGCCGGCTCGATCAGCGGACAGCGTGGAAAAACCCAACAAGGAGCGCCAGGCGAAGCCGCCAGTGCGATATAGCAAAGCCAAGCGACAGTTTCAATGCTGCGTGGCCAGGGAATGTAAGATTACAGGGTATTACAGGGTAGTGGGTATTTCAAGGCACTCCTCTTCCGTCCTCCTGCAGACTACAGTGAGTACTCCAACATGGTGGACACGCTGCACATCACGCCGCGCATGATGATACACAACAAGTGCTTCAGGGTCAACAGCACCTACGGCCTGACCCTCAATATCAAGAACACCGGACTGTTCCCCCGCCTCATCAATGTAACCACCGACAGTCCCGAAGACACTTCCGTTTCGATACCGGAACTGGAACTGCATCGCTACTTGGACTTTGACGAGACCCTGGAGGTTAAGATCTGGATCAGGGCCTCTTCCAAGCGCGACATCAATCGCCGACGCCACATCCTGGTCGAGTGCTTTCACCCCAACATCATCTTCCAAGTGCCCATAATTGGTAAGTGCCCGTCTGGTTGCTGTGACTCGAATCCCATTACCCTAGTCGCCCTCCGGCAGTCTTGGACAAGCTGGATATTCCCTCGCTCAGCGACACTATCACCTTTCCCAGCTGCGTGCCCGGCAACAAGACCCACTATGAGATGATCCTCTACAACCCGACCAAGGATATCGTCCGAGTGCGATACAGAAAGTAAGTTGTGCTTGAAAGATCGAAGGACACAGTCAGGATTATATTCCCACCGTTGCAGCACCAATCGGGGCCTGCAGATCAGTAACAACAACAAGGACGTCCTGCCGCCGAAGGACTACGCCAAGTTCCTGCTGGTGATCCAGCCGAAAAAACTGAACGTCTACAGGGGTTTCTTCAACATCAAGTTTGGCGTTTGTGAGTACGAGTATCACTAAGTCCTGCACACCCAACCTTCACATGTGGTGACATCGCATCTCCATTTGCAGTGCCCCCCAAGCCGGTGATGTTCTTCTTCACGCCCAAGTCCATGGGAGTGCACTTGAGCATCGGCAGCGTGCTCTTCGGCATGACCAAGTTTTCTCGGGAGGATGTGCGCATGGTGACCGTGTGCAACGAGAGCAGCCACGAGGTCTTCGTCACCGGCCAGTTCTACACCGAGCCGGCAGTGGCGAGCGATAGCCTCAATAAGGAGGACACGTTCTCCAACAAGCTGATCGAGGATGCCGTCAGCATGCACAGCGTGCTGCTCTACGACTTCGAGGAGAACACGAGTGTCCAGAACGTCCAGATCGATGCGGAGGCGGCCAAGCACTTCGACTACGACGCTCCAGCCAGGATTGGGGCCGCCTCTTCCGCTGACATTATGTTGATTTTCCGTCCGAGCTACAGTGCCGAGAACCCATTTCCGGACGACGTGCAGCCCCCGTACTTCCAGCGCTCTCGAGTCACTTTTTGCTTCAGCGACGCCCAGGAGTGCATCGAGTCGCACAACGTCATCCTCTCTGGAGCGATCGGTGGCATTGAGTTGGAGTTCCATCCGAAGATCATTGACTTCCGGAAGATCTACTTGGGCGAAGAGCACTGCGCCCAGATCAAGGTCCTCAATGTTGATGGTAATACTGAATCTACTAGGCTATGACCACCGCCAGTTTATGGAAAATATAAATTGTATATCTCCGCAGATGTGCCCGCCAAGGTGGTGTACACAGACTGCTCGGATCCCGAAGTGTCGGGAATTCGCATCACGCCAGCAGAAGGATTCTTTCTGGACCCGTGCACACGCGGCATCTTCAACGTGTCCTTCTACACGCTGTTGCCCTCCCGATTCACCAATACCTTGCGCTTCAAGGTGCAGAATGGAGCCCACTACAAGGTCACGCTAAAGTAACTACCAATGTAAATGTTTCCTGCAGACTTAGACCCTGATGACCCAAATCCTCTCCAGGGGCACTGGGCAGCCGGTGCAGCTGCGCACCTTCCCCCAACTGGTGGAGTTTGGCAGCATTCCCATTGCGGTGCCCCAGAAGCGGTACATGCTGCTCATGAATCCCCTGGCAGTGCCCATCACGCTCCAGGTGAAGACCACAGAGGATGGCGAGGAAACGCCGCTGGTTCTCAATATACGCAGCGCCACGGAGTTGCTGCCCATAACAGTGCGGGATCCCATACGACATCTGCAGAAGGTGCACGAGGATCTGCAGAGCCAAAAGGCGGAGGACCAAAGGGAAGTCCGCTTTACGAGCACCGAGTTGGAACTGCTCTCTATGAAGTCGGTCAAGTCGAGCGACTCCGTCTACAGCTCGGAGTTTGAGGAGGAAGTGATGGGTAAGCCTTGGCACCGGGATAATATGGTTACTACTTACTGTTACTTTCCACACAGAACCCATTCCGCAGATGGCCGCCCATCTGCTGACCAGCCTGAAGAAGCAGAAGATCTTCGAAAAGTCCGAGACGGATCGCCGAGTGATCCAGGAGGCGCTGGTGGGTCTGCTGAACTCCAAGTACTTCTCCGTGTTCACCAAGCACAACAACTACATATTCATGGACTGGAACGGCCTGCCCAGCGATCCGCGGGAAGTTTACTGCGACAACGAGATCATCTACCTGCGCCCCAACACCGGACGCAGCATCACCATCCTGTTGGTGCCCAACAAGGTTGGCTATTTCCACCGATCGCTGTCCGTGCGCATTTGCCCCGTAGTTGCAAGCCCATCCTTGGAGTCCAGTGATGATCACCCCATTATGAAGACCATGATCAAGTCGGAGTTCCTGTGCTCGAAGCTCTGGTTCGAGTATAACTGCGTGGTGCCCGACATAGCGTGGTCCAACATGGTTGACCTCTCAAGCCGAACCATTTACGCTGGCGAGGACTACGACTTTGAGATGACCTTCGCCAACAGATCCATCATAGGCGCCTTTCTGCACTTTGACGTCGTTGTAAGTCCTGGAAAAGCCCAAAGCAAACGAAATTGTGATGAACCGTGTTTGCTTTTGGTCCTTCGAGCCGAATCGAAAATGTTGAAAATGTGGAAAATGTTGAAAATGTTGAAAATTTTGCTGCTAACAGCTGAAACTACACTTCCTTCCTTCCCTACAGCCCAACGGCATGACCTTCCGCGACGGCACTTGGAAGTTCTTCATTGACGGCAACTCGGAAGTCACTGCCAAGTGCGCGGTCACCTTCCGCTCGTTGGGCAACACCAGGCTGTCGGGCATGGTCAATATCGTGGGCGCCAGCCGACCATACCCCTTCCACCTGTTCGCCAACGTGTTGCCCACGGAGATTCGGATCACGCCCATGTTCGTGCACCAGCGCCTGCAGGTCTACGAGAAGAGCGTGGTGCACTTCTATATCGACAACTACACGCCCACGTTGACGAAGCTCAGCATGAGGCTGGTAAGGATACGCGGATATGCTTCACAACCCACATCCTTTCAAAGACACTGTTGTACTGTTAGAGAGATATCGAGTTCCAGTACCTGACGTCGCGGGGAGGAGCTCTGGCGGCTACGGGACAGAGCATGTACACCACCCTGGTGTCGGTGTTCACCGATCCCGATCTGTACCAGAACATCCTGTACATCGACCTGCAGTTCGACAACGTGGTGATGCTGCCCATCACCTTTCTGGTGGAGGGCGTGCCCCTCTACTTTGAGCCCGATATCCGCAAGGGATTCGATGCGGGACTGCTGTACACCGATACCAAGGAGCAGTTCCAGGAGAGCATCTACCAGCATCGCTTTCCCGTACGAGTGATCAACAAGGGTCATCGCGCGTACCGTGTCCTGATCATCCGGCTCAACTCCTATGGACCGGGGGCCAATGCCACATCGGGTTGTGCCACCAACGCCCTAACATCCCGATTCGACATGGAACCGAAGAACATCTACCTGTCGCCCAGTTGCGAAAAGCAGCTGGACATCCTGGCCAGCTCCTATGTGGAGGGCTACGCCACCGGCGACTTCCTGCTGCAGGTCATCGACCAAAAGTACCCGCAACGCAAGCACATCATACGGATTAGGACTTGCGCCGAGTTCGTTGACTGTCAACTGCACTGGATCCCAAAGCAGGTTAGCCATTACTTAGAGTTGAGATCAAATGAAGAATTTGTTTTATTTCTACTTCTCCAAGCTGAGCTTTAACTACAAGCGCTGTGATCCACTGAAGGAACGATCCTATGTGGAAACCCCAGTACTGGTTAACTCCTGTTCGGTGCCTCTTCACGAGCTTACACTGCAGGTGACTGGTCCCTTCAGAATAAAGGAGTTCTACGAGGACAACTACGAAAAAGAGATTCAGATTAGCATGAATGGCTCGGAGCGAAAGGAGATCTTTGTGATTCTCAACAGAGGAGGCCTGAGGAACCAGTATTGCCGCCAAGTTGAAGGAAGGATCGGGGTTTTCGCGCTGGGAAGGCAGCAGAAGTCGCTTCCCCTCCGGCTGGCCATAATGGTGCCGGATGTGGCGATCCTGCAACCCGATCTCGTGCTCTTCGATCGCGGCAAGGCCTACGACAGCGTCATCAATCTGGTTAACCAGGGCTGTATGCCGGCCGAGTTCAAGTGGAGGAGGCTGGAGACCACCGAGGTGTACATTGGCGACGAGGACGACCCGAACGGCATTGCTGGGGAAATCCTCTCCGAGATTCTGCGGATGCTGGAGTACGATTTCAGCTGCGAGGACCAGCCAAATATGACCAAGAGATACCAAGAGTGTCGCTGCCAGTTCCGCCGCTTTGAGGAGGAAGGCGATTTCATTATGGAGCTGCTAGACGAAGTCGTCAACGAGATGGATTTGAGGCACAAGCCATTGCTATTCCCGCCAAAGGATCCGCCCGTCGAGCAGGAGGACCGCGATCAGAGCTCCGCAAGCGTGGTGCGGGAAACCATCTCGGACATTCTCAATCGCTTGCACATCGAGTCCAGCGACCAGTGGTCGGAGGTTTCCTCGGAATACTGCTTCTCCAGTCGCTTCATCTACTTCTACGAGAAGAGGGGCATCGTCGACGACATGGACATGGAGTGCAAGCTCCACCTGCCCCACATCCGCCGGAACCACGAGATGCGCGCCGTCTTTGAGTTGGTCCTGCTGGGCGGACGAACTCAGCGATTCTCCGTAACGCTGGTCAATCTGCCGCAGAAGATAAAGTTCCACAAGGACAGCGTCTACATGGGAATCAAAGTGGGTACATAGAATTGGAACCCATTGATGCACATTTCAATACATTAATCTTATAATCCGTGTAATAGCCCTGGTACGAGACTTTCGATACCACGCTGCGTGTCACCAACTTGAGCAGGTATCCGCTCCAGTTGGTTGTCGCCGAGGTGAAGGCACCGAGCAAGGAGCAGGAACACGAGAAGCGTCTGGTGGACGGCTACTGCAAGCTGGTGACCAGCGACATTATGGGGCTGGAGCCACTTGGAGCGGATCAGATACGTGTGCGGGGCATCCTCGGCTTCAGCGAGAGCTTCCACCACTCCTTTGGGGCGATGATCAACAACAGTGACTCCAGCTACTTTTACTTGAGGGGGCAGGGTGTGATGCCCATGCTGGAAATGGCTTCTCCCCTGGCCTCTACTCCTCTGGATGCCTTGGAGGTGGAGGAGGAGTACCGGATGCTGCAGAAGATTTACCACTACGAGATCTTTCGCTCCATCACGGAGGTCGACGAAGAACCCAAGCGCGCGGAGGGCGAGGAGGAGTGTCAAGTGGAGGAAAAGCCCTCCCTCACCGAGGATTTCTCTATGCTCTCCCTCAGCGAGTCTGAAATGTCCTCCGAGCGGAAGGAGCTGCACGACTTGCAACTCTTCCGTATGGTGCACACCTACGTGATGGTGAACAACAACCAGGAGCTGCCGCATGCCACCGTCCTGCGGCAACTGATCCTGGCGGAGCGGTACCTAAAGCGACTCCGCTCCAAGCAGGAGTTGTACGAGCTGCATCAGCAGGTCTATCGCACCTACCGAAAGATTCACACCTCCCCGGGACTCAAACAGTCGGCTATGGTGAAGCACTTCACCGTCCAACCCATTCCGTGTGAGCAGCACGGTTACGTCCTGGACCTGGGCTCCTTGTCCAGGAACACCGTGCGCCGCTTCGAGCTGAAGCTGCACTTCTTCGGACCCGGGAAACTCATTGCAGCAGCACGCACGGCGGTCAGGATTCCAGGCTTATACGTGGACTTTAATGTCAAGGATCCCAAGCAGTAAGTATATTCCATACATACCACGCACTTTAAGTGTAGACATAAAAACCCCTTAGCTCCGATAAAAAGTTCTCCTTCTGGGCTGAGAAGTGCACGGCACTGGAGTACTTCAAGGACAAGTACAGGAATATGATGGAGCGACTGATGGACGCGGAGCAGGATCCCAAGGTGAAGCACGCCCACTCCTTTGACCTGGATAGAATGGTCCAGCACCAGCGAGATCTGGCGCCGAAAGACCGGCGCCTAATGGAGGAATACTACAACAGCCTGAACCGCTCCGTCTATCCGGACCACAAGCACCACTTCACGCTGGCCAAGATCTTCTCGGGCTGCTTGTCCAACTACTCCGGAGTGGACGTGACCATGGTTGGGCTTTTTAAGCCCGAGTCGCGATTCTACAAGAAGGACCAGCGCGTGGAGGACTACATCTTCATCGATGTGAGTTGCTGTGACATAAGCTGACCTAATCCCCAAGTGCTGACACGTATCCCACAGTTGCACATGGGACCGACTCTTCCAATCCTGCTGAAAGCCGTGCTCGTGTCCTAGGGAAATCCTTTAGTTTTGTATGCCTTTATTGTGGGTTTCATTCGGAGTGGATGGGGGCTTCTTAGTATTCCACCATGTGCAGTAATAAAGCTTATCTCCAAACTCCCTCAGCAGTACATGTTGAGCTGGCGGAAAAAGTAGTGGAAGATGAGCAGGACGCAGAAGGAGCTGGTCACGGGCAGGCCAGCCGCCTTGATCCATCCGAGGATGTTGAAGTCGTCCGGGTAGAACTCGAACTGCTCCGTGGGGATCTCGCCGCAGTTGGAGATCACCACGGGTTCCACCGGGAAGTCATCCGTGTCGGTTTTTACCTGCAACAGAAAGGCGTTCAGTAAATGTTTCTATCATTTGTTTGCGTTTCAGTCACGAATGTTGGTTAATTTGTTTTGAATTTTTTTTTAGTAAATAGCTTTTAGGCTTAAAAATTGCCAATGGACAGTTAAAATAAAATATTAAATAAATATTCCTTCTAGTTGACATATTTTAAAAATATCTGTGATTTGTTCGCTCAGAGTACTCACATCCTCGATGGCATAGATGGTGTCCATTCCCTCCAGCACCTTGCCAAAAACGGTGTGCTTCCCATCCAGCCACTTGGCGCCCACGGTGGTCACATAAAACTGGCAGCCATTGGAGTCCGGACCCCGATTGGCCATGCCCAAGTAGCCGGGTCTGTTGTGCTCCACGGCCAGGGCCTTATCCTCGTCCGGGAAGTAGTCTCCGTAGATGCTGATGGAGCCAGTTCCATCCCCATTCAGGATGTCGCCGCCTTGGATGAGGAAGCGGTCCACCACGCGATGGAATCGCGAGCCCACGTAGCTGGTGCCATTGATGCCGCGCAAGCAGATGTGCCGGAAGTTGGCCACCGTTTTGGGAGCCAGCTTCCCGAAGAGTCCAAACGTGATCCTGCCCACCGGCTTCTTGTTGTGCTTCACGTCCATGTAGATCCGTGATGTCACCGTGAAGCTCAAGCCACTGGCCACGGCCAGAAAGGCGCTGCACAGGATTATCCGATTGAGGAACTTCATGGTATTCCGGTCCTAACGCGCTGATGAAATACAACCAACTGAAACGCAGACTGGACTGTGGAAACTATGGAAAGTGAGAACAGCGAATTCTGGGTCGCGGGCCTGGATACGGAAGCCCCAGAAGTTCCAGGTTAAGTGCAAGCGCCGCATGATGATGGCATACCCCCTGAAAACAAATCGATTTCAGCACCCGGCAGCAAACATCAACTAGCAATCTACCGAAGTCATGTTTGGGTTTGGAGCAACTGAGCATACTCTACCCATTAATGAAATTCAAAAGTTTTGTTTTGTAAAAAGATGGGTGTATTAAATTCGATTCTCCCTTGCTTTTCCTTCAATAAATCAACTAAATGGGTTCTGCATCATATGACTTTGTATTTAACTGTGTAATCATAAACCTATAAATATTTAACTTTATGTTAATCTGGATAATAATAATGTTAGCGGGGCAGAGGAGTGAACCCATATCTTAGGCTAAAAAACTTAGGGATAGACTGCGTCTACATACAAATATAGCGAATACATATATACAATTAGATTAACTAGCGGCGGCTAACCTGGATACAGTCTTCATGTGGGGACTCGATTTCGGAAATCACTGCCTCCGTTGCGCGTCTGAGATCTATGCAGCTGAATCTTCCGCAGAAGATTCGGGTAAGTCCTACAAGCGCTTCTTCTGCGGATGCACGTACTTGCAGTTCTTGCCCATGTTGCAGTGTCCTCGCATAAACTGCTTGCAGACGCCGGTGTTGCCACCGCCTCCTCCACCTCCTCGGTTGGAGCCAGATCCTGCTGAGCGCCAGTTGCCGCCGGAGTTGTCCTGAAAGTTGTTCCCACCGCTGCGCCAGTTGCCGCCGACGTTGTTCTTGTTCCTGTTGTTGTTGTTGTTGTTCCTGGGTCCGCCCATCATTAGTCCTGGTCCCATTCCGTTGGGCGGCCCGTTCATCATGGGTCCATTGGGTGGCCCGTTCATCATGGGACCGTTGGGTCCCATCACTGGACCATTGGGTCCCATTACCGGTACCGGCCCTGGACCATTCATCATCATGGGCGGGTACTGATTGAATCCAGGTGGTGGGCCGCCTCCGAACGGCGGCACTGGACTGCCGAACTGGTTGCCCATAAAGTTCTGCGGTGGCATGTTGTTCATGTTGCCCATATCCATTCCAGGGCCGCCGGGTCCGTTCATCATGGGCGGCACACCGGGTGGAACACCTCCCGGACCCATTTGATTCTGCCAGATTTGCGGCGGTCCATTGGGCATTTGATTCGGCATCATGTTCGGTCCAGGTGGCATTCCCGTGGGAGCTGGCATGCGTCCCATGAATGGATCAAATGGATTCTGCATTATGTTCGGTCCGGCTCCCAGTCCGGCCATCATGTTGTCATTGAAGCCCATGTCCGATCCACTGTTATTCGCTCCGACTCCCGAGCTAGGCGCGTATCCTTTGGGCTCCGGCCACGCCAAGGTACTGTAGTCGTTGACAGCATCCGGATTCCCCGTGAGGTCATCCATGGGTATCACGGGAATGTCATGAGCAAAATGCGGCTCCAGTTCCGCCTCCGCAGCACTGTCGGGAATCATGTCGGGTGAGAAGTACAGCGCTCGGAGTGTGGTGGCCTCCCTGTCCATCTGCACCTGGCGCTGCTTGGAGAGGTTTCCGTTCGGGTGGTCGGGCACATTATCGACTTCGATGAGGGGCCGCCACTCCATTTGCGGCTCCATGGTGTCATCGAATCCGCGGCGCGCAATGGTCAGCGCGTCCCGCTCGCTGAATCGCTCCATGTTCTTCATTTCGAGGAAGGTCTGCTTCATCACATTTACGCGCTCCGATCGGTCGACCTCGAAGTACCGAATCTGGGTGAGCTTATCCTCTGGCTGCCAGGTTAGCTTCTTTTTCGGTCCCTTGCGGCGGTGCAGCATTAGCACTCCCGGTGGTCCATCGGGTCCACAGCCAGGTCCAGGCTTCCTGGGCTCCTCGGGAAGATCTTCAGCGTTGTCAGAGGTGTTACCCGCATCTCCACCTTCTCCTGCCGCAGCCTTCTCCTTTTGCACCTTCTGCTCGATGTCCTCCTTGACCCTCTTCAAGGGAATGTCGTCGTCATCGGCATCCGTGTCCTTGCCGGGTGACCCGGAGCGAACATCATCGTTTTCCTTGCTGCTGTCGTCCGACTTGTCCTCGCTCTTCGACTCGTCTAGCGTATCCTGGTAGAACTTGAGCGGCGCCAGTGGCGCATCCTTGTCCGTGGGCGATGTTGCAGTCGTTCGCTTGCGCTTCACTACCTTCTTGGGTTCGATGGAGGCGGCCAGGGCATCCGAGAACAGATTGGTCTCCACCAGGGTTTGAACTGGAAAAAAGAAGGGAATTGAGTAATCGCTCTAGTAATTGGTTTGTTTAAGAAATTGGTTAAGTGGTCTTCTTTAAGTGGCCCATTGGCTTTGGTGGATTTTGCTTTTGCTGAAAATTGTTAGAAGTAAACAAATTATGAACAAAATATGGTCTGGACACACAAATTAACCACACAATGAGATTTTTTATAGTTAAAGTATTTCTAGTAAAGCTATAACCACTGAATGTCTAACCGAACATACGAACAAAAAATTGTTGAGACTACTACTAAGCAATTCATAAATTGTTCCCCAAAGTGCTTTAATTAGTTGCCGACTTTATTAGGTTCATATCCTAATCACCTAAGGTTGCAGTAGTAAGTTGTAAGTTTCAGACAAGTTTGTTGTCATCTTTTTTTATTTAAGTGTACTTCAAGCATCATGATTATAGAAGTAATAAACATTCTCGTTGCGATTGAAACTTAGAAAGGCCACTTATTCAGTGTTTAGTTATACAATAAAGCAGGATCTATTAATTAAACTTTAGTTAATCTTTGAAGCCAAACATTTTTTAATCAATTACATTTGTGAGGCTAAATAGTTATGTGAGACGCCAGTCAGTAGAATGCTAAGGGTCATTGGGTTTTGGACACTAATCTATCCCAGGAATCCAATTGCGATCAGATTAGGCGCACCGAGCAGCTGGCTGCCAACGTGACGCATCCACTGATGACGCACTACCATGAGGATGTGGGTGAACTGCGGTTCCCTGGTCTAGCGAGGCGAACATGTATGGCGACCCTCGGTGACGCACGACAGCAAAATCGAGGCCAAAGCGAAGCAGCTGGGACTCATGCCCACGGTGGTGATCGATCCACCTACCAAACTTCTAGAACCGCCAGCTCAAGTCAATATTTTCGTTTTAGTTTCTTTTGCGCTCAATGCATTTTTTTATTCAATAGAAAAATCGTATTTTTCTAGAGGAAACCGTATTTTTATTCGTAAGTTTTTAAGGTGGGCTGCTCGCCAAGTGAATCTACATACCTTATAGCTAAGCTAAATACGTTCAAGATTTCAGGTTTGGATACTTAACATCAAGCGGCGACGACGACGACGACGGCGACACAGTCTGTGCCTTAGATTTCGTTTTCGTTCGGTCTCAGCGCATGCGCAGTGCCCAGATTTCGGGATTCAACTACATCCGCCGTCATCCGGGGTTAAGGTCTTAGACTCACACTTGGGCATCTCAGTTCAAACTCGATCCGGGGATAACACCGCCACTCGCATGGCAAACGATTGTTAAATTACAACGCAAAGTACCCACACTTAAAGGCGGCCCCACTTCTGCACTATAATGTAAGACCCGCCCCAAGCAAAATTAAACACCTTGAGAAGGGAATAGAGATCAACAAATAATACGCCGGAGTTCGAAAACAAAAGCAAAAGCCACCAAAGTTGCTGGGCTGTGGAATAAAATAGAGAAGAGCATTAGTTTTGATTCTCGCATCTGTTGCTTACTCTTTTTGGGCGCTATCAGCTTGGCGGCTCCGGGCCTCTCCACATGTCCCGCGACGTTGTTGATGTCGATCTTGGCCTTCTTGTCGCTGGACGAATCCCTGGGCGGCGGCGAAGGACGTTTCAGTGTAGGCGGTACCGTCATAAGAGCAGGAGATGCGGCAACTGCCGACGATGTGGGCTTCTTTAGACCCTTGCGCGATGGGGGAGGCGGCGCCTCTTCCGTCAGGCCATGCGATCTAAATTTGGACTGGTACGTCTTTACAGTGGCCGACTTTTCAGTATCCCGGCGAATCTCTATCGAAATGGACGCCTTGCGGGACATGATCGGTATCGATCTTGGCTTCTGTGCGTCGCTCTCCTTTGCCGAAGCTGCAGATGTGCCTGCAGCACTTGCTGCTGCCACTGATGGCGGAGGCATTAGCTTGTTGTCTTTGTCCTTGTCCTGCCTCGAGGATGAGGACGATGACGACTTGCGATCTTTGGACGAACTAGAACCAGAGCTCGACGACGACGACGACGACGACGATGAGGACTTTGAGGACTTGTGTTTATTCGAGGAAGAAGAGGACGAACCGCTGCTGCGCTCCCGATCCTTGCTCGAGCTGGAGGAACCGGAACTAGAGCGAGCCTTGTCTTTATCGCGGTATTTATCGCTAGAACTGCGATGGGAAGAGGAAGAAGAGGAGGAGCTCTTGGAAGAACTGCTCTTCGAAGAGGAGGATGACGAGGATGAGGACGACTTATGGCTAGATGAGGAGGACCTATGACTCGTTGAACTCTCCTTCTTTCTATCCTTCTCGCGCTCCTTCTCGGACCGTTTACTTTTGTCGCTCTTGGAGCTCTTATGCTTCTTATTATCCACGTCCTCCCCAGACTTAACCTCCGCCGCTGAACTACTATCATCTAAACCGGATTTTTTCCCCAAACTAGCGTCGGCTAATGAGTGGGTTGCGGAGGAGCCCTTTTCCAGGTGTGCCTCCTCGCTGTCTTTTGGTGCTGTGCCAGAATCAGCTTCGTCGCCGCCATCTGGGTTATCCAACAAAGGCTTCCACTTGATGGTTATGCTGTTGGAATTGCTGTTGTTGGCCGCCGAGGTAATGGTATACGTCACAGGCGCACCGGCGCTATCCGTGCTGTCGGAAGAAGAGGCAGAGTCCGGAACCGGAGCGGAGCCAGCTCCAGAAACGGATGCAGGAACCTGAGAAGCAGTTGTGCCTGCTATTTGTGGCGCAGCACCTTGCATCGTCATGCTTGTGTTCTCCGTCACAATCTTCAGCCACTGCTCTACCAAACGCTTGGCTAGAATGCGTACACCTGGAAAACGTCGGAACGGTCGAGAAAATGCAATTAGTAATCCCAAAAAAATCAAGTGCATAAAAGACAGCCCAAGACAGGACTCAGAAAGACTAACCAGGACTGATGACTAGAGCAAGACTAATCAAGAAAACCCGAAACTTACCTTCATTGCCGCCATCCTTGCACAGCCCCTTGACCAGAATAGGGGCCGAGTTTATCTTGAGGCGATTGACATCCACGGGAGAAAGGAGCAGCAGTTCCAGAATCTCCTGCACCAGCGGCCAGTTCATCGCCCGGATGGCATCATTTAGCCAGGTGTAGACCAGCGACCAACCGCCCACCGCCATAAAGTCGCCCAATAGTTCCGTCTTTGTGGATTTTAAAATTTGTACATACACACATTTCGAAACCAGTTTTTTTGAATACTTGGCCATCAAACTGTGGGCGAAAAACTTGGTATTAGCAAACGCCGATAGGTGTCGCTGTTGACAAGTGGCAAACTTACCCCGAAATGCGTTTCACCTCCACAGCACTTAAAATTCCACCATTGTTGTCCAAGAGCACCCGCAGGCACCTCAGCAATTGCAATGGAACTATTCGAGGCTGTTGAACAAAAATATTTAAGACACCAATGAAACTTTCACATTCTTATCAATAACTCACCATTTTGCTTTGTCTGTCGTGGGGAAACTAGAGAATGGATCTGGCAACGCTGAACTCCTTATTGCCGTCTCCTTCCCACACTTGAAGGTATGACCATACGCGAACGGGTGCGTGTGTGTTGGATCGTGCGTGTGCAGCGACGCTTGCTTTTGTTGGTATGCGTGCCTTAATAGATACTAAATTTCCACTGATTACGTAATTCCATAAGAATTCGCTTTTTCAAGGACTCCAAAAGTATCTAAAATAGGAGAAAACACTAGTCTGAAAACATATTTTGCAGGATAAAACTATGCTATATCCCTACAATTCACTTTTAAAACGACTATAAAACAATTTCCAGCCGCAGCGCCAGAATATGAATGCTGTTGTTTTATTATGACAACTGGTAGTAAACCAATCCCTTCGCAGAAGTGTTTTATTATCGTGGAGCTGCAGAAAACGTGTTTTTCGCGTTGCGATTTTTTCAGGCACTGATGAAATGCGGACGTGTGCTCGCGGCTATCGGTAATCGATAGGCCAGTGCAGCCCTGAGGTCTGTCCACTCTCAAAAAACGGAAAATAAAATATTTTTTACAGCGTAATTATATGAAAACATGCGATTGTCTGAACGTTTGTAGCACGAATGTCTTTCTGTCTCGTTTTGGTTACAACGTAAATTTGACTTTAGGTACAAACAAAAGTGAGTTACTCAGTTTTTCTTTTCAAGCAGGTTGGCAGCGCCTTGCCACGCACACATAAATGACGCCATTTTGGTTTTCACAATTTTTCACAAAGGCGTAATTACATCCGCAGCCAAGGAAAATGCTAGAAAAGTGCCTTTTTCTAGCAACTACAACAATATCGGCCACTTTATATTGATATTTCTTAAATTTTCTTTGTTTAATCCTAATTTACTGGCTTTCGTTCACGTCCACGCCCCAAAATTGGACATGCGGTTAGTTCCGCACACTTTGGTCGAGCAAATAGGTAATAAGCCTATCAGAAAATATATATTATATGTACAATTGTTTATCGGCCTTACAATTTGTTAAATATTTTAATTGCGACGATTTTTCTTTCGCTCCGAAAACTCCTGCGTGCGCTTCGATTAGGCTTACAAAATCGTGTGACCCTTGCCTGCTTGGAAAAAATTATTTTGCTTAGAAAATACCGCATTTCGTAGTCGGGATTTAGTATTTTAGTTAATACACCTTTTGCATAAATATTTAATAAAATTACAAAACTTTTAAAATACCGTGCAAAGTGGAACACGCTCTGTGAGCGTAGTAATTAATATTTTTATTTAGCGTGGGTATATTTTATACATGTACTTTTAAGACACCGTTTAAAGTGTAACACGCTCTGTGTTATAAATATTTAAAGTTATTTAAAACTCATATTGTTAATAAAGGGGTTCATGACATGGATTGTCTGTGGTACTTGTACTGGAGAAGGCGGCATTTTTAAATGCCTTCAAACTCCTTCCACTGTTACTGGATTTTCTCAAAAACTGTGGATAATTTTTTCTTTTTTTAGATGTTCTTAAAGAAATGTCCTTTAAGGTGGTCTAGCGTGCATTATGGAACACGCTCTGCGAGTGGAGATATTCCTCAAAGAGTCGGGAGCCGATTTTTAAATTGCATATTTAATATACTTACTTGAGTCCTATAAACTATAAGTCGCACATAGATATTTAGATCTTTCGTTTCCTACCATTTTTGCATTTTTATAACGAAAAACAAATAAATAAAAAACATCCTCATGGTCAAATTTCCACCGTTCCATATCGCCGCTTACTCATCGACGCTATTTTCACGCACATGAATTATTATATAAATAAAACAATGTTAAATAAAAATTATATTGGTTCTTACTTTACAGTTTCAAAGCCTATCAACGGTGGATAAACGCGAATACTTCATTCGTTATCATTCGTTAATCATTCTAGTACTGTATGTATTATATATATAATACATGTAATTCATTGATACTTAAAACATGTTTTCAAATTAATAAAATCTCCAAAAATATTTCTATAGTATCAGGAATTATAATTTATATTGTTTTATTTATTTCTATTAACTTAGAAATTCATATTGCATTTTTTAAAAATTGTTATGTACTTAGAACACTTATAAATTCGTGTTAGATTGGAAATGCAATTTTGTTAATGCACTCATAATAAAAATTTGAATATACAAGTTAGAACATTCTAAAATGAAAAGTTTATCTTATAAGCACTCTGAAAATATATATTGAAATATATATTTTATAAATAACTAAAATATTTACTAGCGAGTTTTACGTGATAAGGTCACACGCATTAACCGTTGATCTGGCAACCTTGCCAAAACAAGCGTGCAAGAATTTTAGCTGCACAAGAATTAGCCTCTGAAAATATCCGTAACAATGAGCGAAAGTGATGCGGAGGAGACAAAAATCAGCACTGAGCCGGTGGACAATGCGTGGGCTCTGAAGATCCCGACCTTCAGGGAGGAGGACAACCCGCATGGGATGGTGGAGGAGAGCTCCTTTGCTACGCTGTTTCCAAAATATCGGGAGCGCTATCTGAAGGAGGTTTGGCCTCTGGTAGAGCAGTGCTTGGCCGAGCACCACCTGAAGGCGGAACTGGATCTGATGGAGGGCAGCATGGTGGTGAAGACCAGTCGCAAGACCTGGGATCCCTACATCATCATCAAGGCGAGGGATATGATCAAGCTGATGGCCAGAAGCGTTCCCTTCGAGCAGGCTAAGCGTGTCTTACAGGACGACATTGGGTGTGACATCATCAAAATCGGAAACCTAGTGCACAAGAAGGAGAAGTTCGTGAAGCGGCGGCAGCGTTTAATAGGACCTAACGGCGCCACCCTAAAGTCCATCGAACTGCTCACCGATTGCTATGTTTTGGTTCAAGGAAACACAGTCTCTGCCTTGGGTCCCTACAAGGGGCTTCAGCAGGTGCGGGACATTGTCCTGGAGACCATGAACAATGTGCACCCCATATACAACATTAAGGCTCTGATGATCAAGCGGGAACTGATGAAGGATCCCCGTCTGGCTAACGAGGACTGGTCCCGGTTCCTGCCCAAGTTCAAGAACAAAAACATTAGCAAACGCAAGCAACCAAAGGTCAAGAAGCAGAAGAAGGAGTACACCCCATTCCCGCCCAGCCAGCCGGAGAGCAAGGTGGACAAGCAGTTGGCCAGCGGCGAGTACTTCCTCAACCAGGAGCAGAAGCAAGCGAAGCGAAACCAGGAGCGCACTGAGAAGCAGAAGGAGGCGGCTAAGCGCCAGGACGAACGCCGCAACAAAGACTTCGTTCCGCCCACGGAGGAGTCGGCTTCTTCAAGTCGGAAGAATGAGGACGGCTCCTCCTCAAGCAAGGTGGACGTGAAGGCTCTGAAGGCCAAGCTGATCAAGGCCAACAAAAAGACGAAGAGCAGCTGATAGTTTTCATAGTTTTAATTAATGATAGGCTTATTCAATAAAAATTATTTTCTGAGCAAAGTGGAAATGGAAATCTGAAATGAAGGTTTTAAAAATAACTCAATTTTGTTAATTTTGAGAAATTTTGTGGGACGTACTCGTATTATTTCTAGTTTCGTTTTGTTTTTGATAGCTGAATACTTTTTTTAAAGGCCTATCTCAAAAAATCCATAGAAATCATAATGGAACCTCTACGTATATATAATATTTGGGCTTTTAAATACTCGGAAAGAAAATATATTATTCTCAAAATTAAATTTGATTCTATTGCTGTGTCCGCTAGTGTAAAGAGAGATCTCACTCACTCTATCTCTCTCTCTCTCTGTCTCTGCAGCACTCTCTCAACAAGTGGCTTAATACAAAAATATACAAACAACTCAAAAGGCCATCGAATGAGCCAAGTTAGTACGATTTCTGGTACCGGACTGACATGTACTAACCGCGCTTAAGAAGCGGATGACGCTCGCGTGCGTTACACAAAAACAACAAAAACAGTAACTGAAAAGCCACAGCAACAACAACAACGGCGTTGCGGGGTTATTGTTATTCGTACGTTTATTTTCCACAAACGACAGAAAAATAGAAAAACGGTCTGTGAGAATCAAAAAGAACGGAGCGAAAGAAAGCCGTCTTAAAAATAAAAATCGAAGAGGAGCGAGAAAGCACTAGACCAAAGGCGGCGACTGCCAGAAGAGGACGGAGAGAACGGCGAAGACAGGTAAAAAGGAGGTGGCAGAAGAAGAGGAAGAGAGGATTAAGTGCTGAACTACAGTTACTTTTAATGTTTGAATTAAAATTGAAACAATGCTCGAGTGATCGCAGTTGTAACGGCTAAATCCGAGGCTAAGCCCGTAAAATAAGCCCAAAAGCCAGTTAAAATGCCAAGCAAACGTGACAGAGATTCGGATTCGTGCTAATTAGAAAAAGAATGTGCTAGGTGAGAGGATGATATCGAAATGCTAACGTGATATCGATACCTGTGTGTTGTGCGTGTGTGTGTGAAGGGAGTGTATACACATCCATACATATTTATATCACACATTTCACCGGAAAATGCGGTCAATTAGAATAATACACATAGCGAATTGAGCCTGTGTCTGTGAATTAGTGAATGAATTGAACAAAGCATTGAAAATCAATACAAAACCTGCCGCCGCTCCCACTTTTGTATATACAGTGACGCCTCGGAAAAGTGAATCCTCGATTACGGGAAATCTAGAAAATGCACTCCTTCCTATGGCCGCGTTTCAAGTTCAATCATTTAAAATTGCTTAACTTAATATTTAAAATATTAATCTGCAAAGCTATAAAATATGTTTTGTATACAAACATGTATTGTTAGACAAATGTGCACAATGTACTTTTCAATTAGTTTACTTTTTTGGGGGGATCACTGTATATCCGCGCACGCACATTACTGTGAAGCCTCACCTGTGTGAGTGCGGCTTGGAGGCGACGTGTGTGTGAGAGAGACTCGTGAAATATCAACAGCGCACAGTGAGAGAGGAAAACGGAAAACAGGTGGAAAAGAAAGCTTAAAAAATGCGGTCGGTCAAAAACTAAAGTTGCAGCAGTGGGCGAGGGGGTGACGGGTGCCGGGGAGATGGAGACACGGAGACAAATACCTTTTCAAGCCACACACACACCAGCGCAAACACAGACGTCAGCATGCCTGCCGCGCATGCGCGCGAGGGGGACGGCAATAGTGTGGATCGGGGTGTCGATGTCTCGACATCCCCCTCCAGTCTTCCCCCGCCCCACGACCGGGTTCCCACCCAAAGAACAGCAAAAACAACTATTGTTATTTGTTGTTTTGCCATTTGCTTCGTAAACCAAGAAGTATGCGAGATAAAATAAAAAAGCAAGTATACCGCACGCCGCCTTTTTATCTAAATCCCAGCTGTCTGAATTATTTGAGACCCTAATACCTATCTCATGCTTATCAGGACTCAATTAATTATCTTCGCCTGAATGGAAGCATGTGTCGAAGTCTTACGGTTTTTGCTGGGTAGTACCAAAATACCAATGAAGATATGTATTTGGGATTACCTTACCTGGGTTAATAAGTTTTCCCCATTTAAAGATCATAGGTACATACATATGTAGAATCTAGAGATACAGAAGTAGTTATGTTTATCTTACGCATGTCTATGCTTAAGTAAAGTGTTATCGCATTATGTTTGAAGATGTTTCTACCACTTTAAAACCTTAGCTTGATGTCTTACTAACCTTAACCAAATCACCGAGCACCAGTACTTTCTCTAAAAGCTGCATTTATGCAAGCCCAACTTTTTCGACGTTACTCAAGTGCGATAATGTTTATCGCGTTTCGTCATTGGCCTCTAAGCTGCTGCAGAGTAAGGAGCGAAAACACGAATCTGTCAAATTCCACAAGTGTGATGCAATTTGGGGCTTGTACGAACAATAAAGCGCTAAATATAACACAGCGGCGCAACTTAACGAAAACAAAACATTTCCAGGGGTGTAGTGGGTCAGTGTTTTCTTTTTTACGTGCACTTCGCCTTGTTTGTTTACTGCGATTTTACTGCGGCTTGGACAAGATCGTAAGCAGATAGTGCACTCCAGCTGACCCCCCTATAGTTTCTCTTTCACCTGTTGCAAGTACACAAACACCCCCATCCCCGCGCCTCTTGACCATGCGTCACTGCAGGACTGATACACCGAAAAACATTGATGAGCTCACGCTATGGAAAATATTGCCAAAATCAAAATATGGTTAGGACTACATACTATAGAATATATAGATATTTTCAATATTATTGACATATAAAATTTATTGGGTATTGCCCACCAGCATTATTAATAAAGTAAGTAGTTGCGATTTTTGTTTAGTGTAGATAGGCATGCGACGCTGCTGCCAGCGCCGACTGCGAAGTCGGCGTCTGAGCCCAGCCTAAAACAGCGGAAAAGTTGTTGCTGTCACTTGAGTCGAGGGAGCGGTTTGAATAGAGTCTCCGAGGGTTAGAGTGAGAGGGAGCGAGAAAGTGTGTTTGCAAATCTCAGTTTCACATATGTGTGTGTGCCTTTTGCAGGTGTGTTCACTTGCTACACAGAAAAAAGAGGATAGCTTAATCCGCATATTAAAAAGAACGTTACGATCACTAAAGCTGTTTGTTTCAAAGATTTGTATTATTTTAAACAAATTGGTCTAATTTGTGACTTTCCGTTGTAACTTTTTGTTGTAATAAAAATATACTCGACAAATTGTAATTGTTTTATAGTAGTATGAATATAATCGGAAGTAAACTATCCAAAGATATTTTCTGTGTAGTCGAAGTGGAGACAGTGATATTAGAGGAGAACCTGGGGAAGTGGAAGTAGCGCGATTTTTGAATTCCAATGCTGATCCAAGCCAACAACGAAATGTTAAAGTTTGAGAATAATTGCGGCCATGTGCGGATCGTTTGGAGTGTGTGTGCCAACACTAGTGGTGGCTTGGAATCGGAATGCGGTCTGAGTCAGAGGCGATTGGCTGCGCAATATCCAAGTGGCTTGGCGGGATTAGGGGCCTTCGGATGCAGGAGACTTAGTCTCAGCTGCACAAACTAAACACAGCATAATGATTTAACACATACTGTAGGTCCAATTTTCGTATCCGACACTCATAAGATTGCTGCTCGCTGACTTGGTCATGATACTGACTTGGGCCCATGATAAATTCAGTTTTGGGTAATTCATTGGGAATATTACTTCTAGACATAGGCTACCTCCACTCTCTATTAGAAAAAACGATAAAAAGGGATTGTTGAAAAACATACATAATTCTGATTAATATTTTTAAATGGTGATAGTTCAGTTTGACATATCTTCATACTAAGAAGGAAAAGTAAAATAAGTTGGTAACGATAAATACTTTTAACTGATGTTAAGGCTACTAAGATCATCATTTAAACGGTAATTAAGATTTTGAATTCATTATGGATACAAATATAATACAAATTACTGATCCTTAAAAGAATTCTCTGATTTTCAAAAATAAAAATAAGCTTACAAAATCCATTTTTACTTTCAGACGGAGCTTCAGGCGTCGATCGAAGCCTCTACCGGGATTGGACGACACCATGGTGAACCACCACTCGAACGGAGGCGGCAGTGCCGGAAACAGTAGCGGAAGCCTAAGAGGAGGAGCACATGGAGGCGGCGGCGGAGGAGGAGACTATTCCGGAGACGATCGCAGTGGAGGCGGCGAGGAGCGGGAGCGGCTGGAAAGCGATTTGCACGACAAGCCCACCTACCTGCTGGAGCACCTGGCCACCTTCACGGTCAACAAGGAGTCCGGCATTGTGTATCCGGCGGACGGAATGCGTCGCCTCCTTCAGCTGGAGAAGACCACGGGCATTTGGTCGCAGAAGATGCAGCTCTGCCTGGACTATCAGTGGGTGCTTATTATGGACTATGAAACGGGGGTAAGTTACTGAAACTTGGCTATGATCTTTATGGAACTCATCTTCATCCGTGCCTTCTAGAACATCATCGAACGATTCCCCGCCTCCTTGGTTCAGGAGCCCACCGCATTCACCTCGAATGACGCCATGGAGCTATACAACAACATTCTGGTCTTTATCGTATCCGGAGGCGGTGGTTCCCGCTCCGAGATGCACATATTCCAGGTGAGAAATAATGAAAGTTGTGTTTTAAGACTTGTCATCCATATTAATCAAATGCTTTATTCCTTCAGTCACAAAGCGTGTCCGCCGTTCACCTAGTTGAGGATCTGAAGCAACTGAGAAGCGGCAAGATGATAACGCAGCAGCGCGGTGCCACACCCACTCAATCCGGAGGCGGAGGAGGCGCCTCCAGCATGGCCATGATGATGAGCAAAACCTCCTCGTCCTCGTCGCATAGTAGAGTGGAGTTGCACCAGCACAGGGAGCAGCGGGCAGAGCGCGAGCGAGAGCGGGATCGAGACCGTGAGCGTGAAAGCCACCATCATATGCACCAAAGGAGCAGCATGGAGCAGTATGGAATCCGTGCCGGAGTAGGAGTTTCTGGCGACGATGTGGCCCACATTAGTGGCGAGACGGATTCGGAACACGGTGGCATTGGAGGCGGCGGCGCAACGGAGCGCGATGAGACTAGTTCTACGTCCAGCGAGAAGTACGAGCGGGATGTGGCCGTGCTGAATCATTGTTTCGATGACATCGAGAAGTTCATAGCTCGTCTTCAGCACGCCGCTGCCGCTTCCCGGGAACTGGAGCGCCGTCGTCGCAATCGGAAGTCCAAGAAAAGGGATCCGGGGGAGGGATTGCTCACTCTGAGGACGCGGCCACCCCACGAGAAGGAGTTCGTGGACATCTTTGCCAAGTTTAAGCTGTCGTTTAACCTGCTGGCAAAGCTAAAGGCACACATCCACGATCCCAACGCCCCCGAGCTGGTGCACTTCCTCTTCACGCCGCTAGCTCTAATTGTGGAGGCCTCCAGCGACACGTACTACGAGTCACAGCTACCGGCGCGAGTGGTCAATCCCCTGCTGACCAGAGAGGCCATCAACCTGCTCATCAACTGTGTAACCAGCAAGGAAACGGAGCTGTGGCGCTCGTTGGGCGATGCCTGGGTTATCCCGCGAGATCAGTGGAAGGATGATGTTGGCTCCTACCATCCGGTCTTCCTCGACGGCTGGTCACCGGACTATATGATCAACGATGAACTGGAGCCACCACCAAATTCGCCGCCCGCTCATGTAAGCAAGCGCAGACTCGAGGTCCAGGCTGGATCCGGACTAAATGGTCGTGGAGGAGGCGGATACGATGACTACGACTCGGGGAACGGGATGAATATGGCCATGGGTATCGAGAAGTACACCATCCACCACGGCAACGACGGGTTGAGGGAGCGGGAAAGGGAACGCGACAGAGATCGGGCGGGAGCCATCAGCGCGTCTGACTTTAACGCCCGCAGCGAGCTGTCGTTCGACTCGATTGAAGGCAGAGGCGGCGGAGCAGCGGGACATGGACATGGTCATGGCCATGGACCAGGAGCTGGACCCACCCTCAGCGCCATCACAGCTGGTCTGCAGAATCTGCATACGAGGGAGTCCCGCAGTGGAAACGGGTACGGAGGAGGAGCCGGTCCTGGGCCTTCGTCTGAGTTAGGCGGTGGAGGCAGGGGTCTGCCGAACGTAAGCGACGACCAGCTGCTCGAGTCTTGGCTGGAGGATCTGCAAGCGACGGGGGCCAAGATTGTGCTGGTAACCTATCCGCGCACCGCCAACAACGACAAGGAGCTAAGCGTGATGCGAGGCGAATACTTGGAGGTACGTTACTCAGCCACCCACGTTACTCACCTTGTTTCTGTTTTCTAACCATCTCATCTTAACTTTAGATCCTGGACGACACCCGAAAGTGGTGGAAGGCGCGCAACATGCGAGGCCAGGTGGCCCACGTGCCGCACACTATTGTGACCCCCTTTAATTTCGGGGATGGAGATGGAGCCCAGTTCTACGGGCAACAACAGCAGCCGCAGACGGGTCCAACGGGCCCGGGCAATAAATCGCGATCAGGGGTGAGTAAGGCAGGCAACTCAATTCATAGGTAGACTTACTAACCGCTTTACCTTACCCAGGATAATCCCGGCATGGAACAGCGATCGCCGGATCCCACCGACATGATGCGCAGCAAGCATCTGGGCAAGAAGGGCGAGTTCCGCTACTTCTAGGATCGACATACGATTACCATATACATATACACATATTCCGTAGTGAGGATCTAGCGTTATAGAGAGACAGACATCAGCAGTTCCGTCTAGGATGCTAATCCTGGTCACCAGCGATCGGATTGGCTCCAATACCTTGCACTCGCTCGCAGGAGTGTGCAAGCCAGAACTAACCTTAAGACTAACCTAAGTGGAGCTCCAGATGGGAGCTGTTGAGCAGCACGTGGCTCCTGCTGATGCGGATGCTTAAGCTGATGCTGATCCAGGCAAAAAGGGGAGGCGACGGCAATAATTTGTTTTAATAAAATTATATCCAAAGGATCCCCTGGTTGTGATCAATTACAGCCGAGAAAAGAGGTAGTTGCGATTATAATATGGTATATGAGAGGATCCTAGATCCTGAGATTGTGGTTAGAAAAACCGTAAGCTAAGATATTACTTTGTAAGTTTGGAGAGCTGCTTTGCTTTATTCGGATGCTCACAAGAAGAAGTTAACTGGTGCTGTACGGTGATCAAAGCCAACGATTGAACAAAGAGCATACTACGAGAAATCGAATCGATTATACAAGACTTCAGGAATCACTTTCGACTAAATGATGGACAACTTCTCCACGCGGGCCAGCAGCGGGGAATCGGAGTGGTACTCCATGCTCCTCACGGCGAAGTCGCCCACTTCGTTGGTGAAGCACTTCAAAGTGGATATGGAGAACGGGCGTCCGGGGAAGTTGTAGTAGGTGAAGTACTGCCCGTTGACGGCGATCAGGAAAGCCCGATCCCCGAGCCCAAATGCGATCTTGAAGAGCTTTCCTCGCACAAATGGGAATTCGCCCTCGGTCTCCTCGTCGCTCAAGGCAAAGCTGGAATAAGTATATGAAGGTGAATATTTTCCGGTTAAGTTGACTTTACATATTGGAGTCCGGACTCCATTATACCTGTTGTCCTCGCGCTGGTAGCTGCGTGACACCGTTGTCCGATCGAAGTTCACGTGGAACCGGAGCACCGTCCTCCCGGTGTCGTTGCACTGGAAGCAGATGGAGAACTCTGTGGTCGGCGGACCCTTGGCGATGCACTCCATGGCCACCACAGTACCGGTCTCATATCGCCTGGGCACGTCGCTCTGGAAGGCCACCTTGTCCGGACACATGAGCGTTCGTGGGAAGACGAGCGGAAAGAGCATGCGGTGGTGGAACTGAGTGATCTTCTCGAAGTCCCCGTAGGTCCGCACGTAGTTAATTTGCTTGGGGAACTTCACGAACTCGAAGGACCCGTACAGCTGATCGTTCACGTAGATCTCGAAGCATCGCTGCAGCACCGCCACCCGGAAGGTGAAGCTCTGGCCCGGCTGCAGCGGATTCTTCGGGCCGTCGCACTTCCAGTTCTTGGAGATCTCCTCCTGCTGCCATCCCTCGCCCGGCTGGAACATGCTGCGGATGATCTGGCCCTCGCGGAAGTTGGCCTCGATCTTCAGGAACACCGTTTCGCTCTCGTTCTGTGCGTTCACATTGTCCGTGAGGTCCAGCGAAATTCTGCCCGCAATTCGAGAGGATTCATTAGTGAGAAATTAAAGACATGGAGTTGATGTCATCGACTTTGGGATACTCGGCACTCCACTAGGGTACCCACTTCATTAATCTGCACCAATGCAAATCTCTGGCAGAGCTATGAAAGTTTTTCGTTGGTATTAGAACTGCATTGTTTAGTCAATAATCGGATAATTCGAATACAGTTTATACCCAATCGCTTTACTTTCCGAACTAATTGGAATTAGTTGCTTAATAATTTATAAATTCAACAGCTCGGCAAGTATATAGGGTGTTGAATGCGTGATTTAAATAGAAAAGCAGCTACCGTGTTTGAACTTAAGCCCTAACCCAGTTGAAACGGGTACACCAGTATCCTGGACAGATTTCCTGGAGCACCGTGTATCCAAAGGATAAGAGCGTTTACTTATTCGGATGAGGCTTGACGCGCCCACTGACGATGAGGACGTGTCCGAATGGGACTTCCGTTAGGACCTTTGCTTTCCACACGTTCATCGCGGCTCCACGGCTCCACTGCAACTGAGTCGACGAGTGCGAATCCTCGATGGAATCCAGCCGGATCCGGCTATGGCGCCGTTTTATGCGCCCTTATGCTAATAGATTCGCCATCCGTCGCCTTTCCTCGTTCATTTGTTGTGATTATGTAAAGGCGGGTGAAATGGGGAATTACCTGCAGCCGCATGCAAACTTGACATGGACGTGGACGTGGACGTGGTAAGGTTACCCCCAGGCCCAGGCCCAGGCCCACGCCCGAATCCCTCCCCCGCGCGCAGAGCTCAACCCGTTCAATCGAATCCCATATAAATCCCCGCCCCGACCATCCGACCCAGTGAGCCGCGCTCCATGACGAGAACCTTGCGCGTTTATTTATTTGATTCAATCCTTGCCTTTGTAACCCATAACTGTCATCCTCGAGTTCTTTTCACGGTTGCTGTCACGCCCCCAACTGCCGACTGCCCATTTGTTGCTAGTTACCAGTGGCACTGCGAGAAAAACTGGCCTAGGATAAGTTATTATCCCAATTTTTGCTTAAATTTCATGTATAATATTTGATCTTCATCGTAGCACGCAGAGCATTAGGAAAACTAAAAGCGTTGGAATACTTTATCGAAGATAAAATATTTATGATCCTAACTCGAAACACTGCTTATCGCATAACGAATTTGCGATCGTAAAGTTTATTGCAGGCTACTGGTTCTACTGATCTAGACTCCTTATAGAGGAACTAGAACTGCAACTTTGAGGAGTTTTGCTTGCAAGAGCACTATAGATAAGGATGGTGGACTTTGATGGTGGCCCATATCCTTTTTTACCACGATACTCCCCGTCGACGCGAGGCAATATGATGTAAGAATGTTATTAGAATGTCTTCTCGCCGTGTTTTCCATCTTGGCCTCTCCCTTTTGACGGTTCCATTGTTGTTGCGTGTCTTGGGCGAAATAAAACAAGGTAACAACAATTGATTCCCTGTCTAAAGTTTTTGCATTTGCAGTAAAGTAAAGTGCGACTTGGGGGCTGGAGCACTTTTGCAGTCCCTCCTCGAGACATTCCCCTCCAAACTGCCTCCGACTCCAGTCCGTGGGTAATTCATTTCTTTTGACGTACCTTGGCATATTCGCTGAAGTTCTGTCTCCGTCCCTGTCTGCGTCTACACCTTTCGCTTTCGTCCACGTCCAAACCAATGACATCTTCCCAGGGCTCCATCGCGCTCCCGAACAGTGAAAGGTCCCTAAAGCGGACCGGTCTATCTATCCGAGCCTGGTGAGAGTTTTGTGTTCTGTAAGCCCTATTTCCCCCTTTCGAACAATTTCAAAGATTAAGCTCTCTGCGAAACTGAGCAGTCCTTGGAGGCTTCACTGTACTCCCCCGCCGAAAACGTGGCCTCTGTTTGTCTATGCCGCTGTTTCTTCGCTGTTTCTGTCGCTTGCACCTGATCGAATTGGGTCCAAGTCTTCAGCTTAACTCGACTTGGCTGGGCGCACTTATTTCTGACTGCGTTTCACCTTGGAGCACCCGAGGCACCCATCCACCCAACCACCCAACCACCCGACCACCCAAGGATGTGCCTGGCTTTGCCTGCTACGAATGGCAATCGCTAATTGGTTAGTTATGGCCACTGACAATCCATCCGTCAATCGGCAACTAGACTGCCGAATATAAACATCCGGGTGACCTTGCCAACTCCTGTCCGACCTTTCGCATCACTCCCACCCCCTTGGCACACGGCCACTTCCTCGGCCCTTCGCAAACAGAACTAATGAAATAATCGTGTCGATTTCAACTTTAATTTCCGCTTGTCACTCCAACTGATAACCCGCAAGCAAGTGGAGCAATGCGAGCAAGGTTTGTGTACGTTGCACAATTATCAGTTTGACTTCGGCTACCTTTTTACCCCATACTCGTTGGGTGCCACGTTTGTCCTACCCAGAAACCCTTTGCTGCCCCACTGCACTGGAAAAAACCAATGGAATACTCCCTGGTTGTTGGTTATGTCCAAAGGATATGCTCTTGCAGGATCATACATACATATATCTGTAATCATCGCCCCACAAATTCAGCTCAATCATTCGCTCTATTTCGACATATCAAATCGGTCCCCGTGGTGGTGTGATAAATCTTCAAAATTATCACCATATATCTGTTTTTCTCTCTGTGCTCTTCCAGACCAGAGTTCTTATCTCGTTCCCAAGTCAGTTTTCCCAGCCGTATCGAATCGGTTGGGGCGAAGCGACGACACGTCTACAGAAATCAGAATTTACAGTCGACGGACTGGCGACGGATCCGCAAATCGTACAACCAATATAGTGATAATGGGTTTACGGCCCCGAGAGACCGTGCCAGCGCACCAAGTGGAGTCGATTCCCAGCCCGAGCCGAACGGCAGTGCTCCCCCCATTCGGATACGGATTCGGAAGCCGAATATGGCGGCGGATTTAATCAGCCGGCGTCTACTTTTTGGGAGCGGAGCGAATCACGGCGCTCTTTGGTATCAGTGCCACCAGGCTAATCTTTCCAGATCGATAGGCCTTCGAGGAGGCGCTGCTCAGGTGCTCAGGTGCTCACACTCACCCCGATCCTCACCTGATGACGTACCCAGTTAGGATGTTCACTCGAGCTCCTCGTTGAGCACTTCCTTGGGTGGGAATCGATCGCACATCCACCTTCTGTATCCGATCGATCCGATCCGATACGATCTCCTCGACGTGGCGCTTTAGTCGGACATGAAAATAACTTAAGCCAAACGAACAAACTACTAGGCATCACAGTTTGCATTCCCTTGGCCCAAGTAATTCGCTGCCCGGGATTGTGGTGGCTCCATGGCGGAGCAGCTACACGTAGGCACCTTCCACACTGGGTGCCCCGTATCTGGCCGATCGGATGGATCGGGGCGGCACTACATGCACTTGTCGCGACTCGGAACGTAACTGAAACGTCGGATTTGACGGTGAAGTTTAAAACACCAGCTCCCGACGAAGAATCGGGGCCCACGAAGTACACCTAGTGCCGTCGATCGGCTGTCCATATCTCACCTGTACAGGTGCGAGTGCAAGGAGCTCGGGAGCGGCGGCGGCAGCGGCGGCAACGGCAGCGGGAGCGGGAGAGCCGAAAAACAGAAACGGAAAGCAAATAAATATGAAATATTGAACTGGAGCAGAAAGTGGGTGATATTTTCGAGATAGCACTCACACCCAAGCGTGCGTGCTGTCTTTGTATTGGCCATTAAACGCTGCTGTCAACGTAGCCGAAGGGCTGAACTGAAAACGAAATGGAGGTGTCGCCGCACAATTTGTCTCAATAGATTCCGTCGTGGCTGGCCTTATCAGCCCAGGTAGTGCGCACAGGTGAGGGTGCTCGCTCCCGCTCCCGCTCCCTTTACCTGCGACCCGGTCGGGCGCATCCATTCAAGCCACCTCACAACTCGGGTCACTACTATAGTGCCCAAGTGCTGCTCTTCATTGCGTTAATATCCAAAACAGGAAGAAATGCCAGGACACATAAGACACATAAAACTTAGCTTGAGATCCAATAATGACATTACTTGTGCCTATCATCTAAGGGCTTAGTTAGACTAGTACTTCCCTTAACCCAACTCGATGATCGGGCACGACTTTTTGACCCCAGCTGTACCGCTGACAGGTGACAGCCCGCCTCCATTCGCTGGAGCGATCTGCTCCACACTGCCCCTGTCGTCGCTGTGTGACTTTATCAGAAGACAAGGCGAACGAACATGCCAGGAGAGCCATAATGTTCTTTGATGTTTGCACGAGCCGGAGTGTCGTTAATTGATTTATTACCCAAGTTGATTGCCTGGGCTTCCTTTCGGCCTGCTCTACTCAGATTTGGGGATGTCCAAGTGGCCAACTAATTAGGTAAATGTGTTTGCTCTGATGTTGCCTGACTCCGGGGGACGGGGATATCTTCTCGCCTTGGCATATATATTTCCAGCGGCGATAACGTCGAGGGTGGGAACATCGTCGTCGATCGGGCACTTAGATGATTGGGATGGCGACAAGGTGGTTCGCTTAGGCTCCGTTTTGTCATCCGTTGTTTGCTCCATTTCGATCATTGTTTGAAGTGGGAACAGAAAGTGAGCATACACCCCATTTCCATTTCACCCGGCATTCCCATTCTCCCATTCTCGATTCAATTTCCAGCAAATGTGTGCACTTGCGGCGTGTTTATTCAGCTTGGCAATGTCTCGCTTGTGAACAATATATACAACTGGATCATATATGGCCACACGAATTGCTCGAGTTCCAGGGAAAAACATGTCTTATAAGTCGGTCTGCTGCCTCTTGGCCTCTATCACATTCTGCATGACCAGATCATACAGGTTTTCCTCCTCCTCCTCCTCCTCCTCCTCAGGGTCTTTTGGTTTCTCCTGACCCTGGCGGTCATCCTCCGCGTCCTGCAGACTCTCCAGCTCCTCTCGGTAGTTGTGCAGGGCTTGCTGGAGCAGCTTCTCCACCGGGGAGTAGGTGGAACGCGATCTTAAACGGGCCTTGGCTATTTCCAGAGCCTGAAATGGGACTGTTCTTAGGCACCTATGATATCCTAAGAGTTGGCTCACCTTCAAGGTGTTGGTGTTCCGCAGGAGAGCCTCTTCGTAGGACAAAGCCTTGGCAGCCGGTGCACAGATTGAGGTCTCGGCCAGCTGCTCGTTCTGCCGATCCAGTTTTAGTTCCTCGGCTTGCCTAGGATGTAGTAAATAACATTCAATGCAAATTACATCCCTGCACTTCACCATGGGCCCACCTACACCTTCTCCAGCTTCTGATCGATCTCCGCTTCGAGGGCCATGTATTTGTCGTTGATCTCCTTGATCAGGTCCATTGTGCGTCTTTGCAAACGAATTTTGTAAACAAAAGCCCAAACAAACGAGTTGCCATGCAACGGTACTTTGTTGTGGCCGTTACCAGGCGTTGCCAGCTGTTTGGAGACAGAGTTGCCACATGAATAGATAAATATAACAGTAGTGTTAACCCTTGAGATCCAACGGTATTTCGTGAAGAATTTGAAAATATTATTTTACTCCTTTAAATAAAGCTTATTAGACCTAAAAATTAATTAACGCGATCCACAACATATTGGATATAAGCCGAAATCGAGAGCGTAAGAAGTAACATATTTCAAAATGCTAATGGGTGTACAAATAAAACTCCATGTTTCTATATCAGGTGGTTGTAAACAGTTCAGCTTTATCTGCATAGCCAATAAATGCGAAAGTAATTACATAGGAAAATGCGATAGTTTATCTTCACATGATTTATTATATTCTCAAATAAACCAATTTTGTCAACTGTCGTATTAGTTTGGTGATCGAAATTACTCGTAGAGTAAAAGGGTATACTAAATTCGTTGAAAAGAACGTAACAGGCAGGAGGAAGCGTTTCCGACCATATAAAGTATATATATTCTTGATCAGGATCAATAGCCGAGTCAAACTGGCCATGTCGGTCTGTCCGTATGAACGCCTCGATCTCAGGAACTACAAAAGCAAGAACGTTGAGATTAAGCATGCAGCTTCTAGAAACGTAGACGCAGCGCAATTTCTACCGATATTCCAGATAATGTTCCAAAATTTTTTGTTTGCACTTGATTGATTGACTGATTGTCGAAGAACTCGACTATAGCATTTTATCTTGTTTTCATTTCAGCTATCGTATAATCCATAAGTTGTTATATCCGCTTCATTGTCCATGAAAGATATATGTATGTCAGCATTATCTAGGAGACGCAAAATATTTTCTAGGTGGAACCTTTTCCGGTCTTTACACCTTCAGGCCATAATCTCTGTTTGATCAAATTACGACTTGGGCGCGACGAACTTAAATTTCCTTTATCTATTATAGTGACTAAAGGTGATTATAGCTTGTGATATCTTATGGGACCTTCAATACCATCAAGTATCCATATTTTGGTTCATAGGTCGAGAAAAAGTCTGCAAATTAAATATTAAGGAACTATTACAATGTTTCCAATCGAATTGTAATGATGACTCGCTAAACACCTCAATAAAAGTGTTTTTAACTATGACTTGCCAAAAGGAGAACAGTAGACGTGAAAAGATTTCGTTCGAAGATATTTTGCTAAACCCGCCGATGAAAGTCCAAGTTGCAAAAGCATACCAAGTTGTGACGAAAAGGCACTACCTTTGTCATTGTTTGGTCATAAATTTGAGTTTATTATCTGCCATAACATTTAGATCCCCGCAAATAGGGCACATACCTTTGTTCACTGTCACATCACATGTGGGATGAAATACACTAACTATATACATACAGTATTCTCTACCTAGCCGTCTACTTAAGTAATTTGCTACTCATTCGCGATATAATCTCACGCCTCCTTCAGGAATTTGTTGATATGGGGCGCCACTAGTTCCGGGGTGACCAGGTGAAGGTGATGGGTGCCAGGCACCTCAACGTAGACCACCTTCCCGGCATTTTGCCGCAGCGTGGCAATCACATCGGCATACACCTGTGGCGTCTCGAACTTCATGCCGGGAATGCCCCGTATGTTGAGCACCTGACAGCGAATCTGGCGAGCGTAGGCCAACGTCTGCTCGGCGGTGAACATGCCCAGGAGGCTTATTTTCAGCCGCAGATCCCTCGCAAACAGATAGCCATCCTTGTTCGGATTGTGCCTCATTCCTCTTTTCATCAGCACCCGAACCGAAGGCTCATCCACGGAGCCATCGTATGCGTCCAGCACCAGTTTGATCATCTCGTCGTACGAGTAGCAGGGCTGCTTGCTCTCCGGCAGGGTTTCGTAGTCCAAGAACTTGTCCAGCGCCTTGCCAGTGCCCTCTGCCATCCGTTGAGTGCCGCGCACCGTGGGACCCGCGATATCGATGTTGATCAGCTTCTCCACCTCCGTGGGAAAACTAGCCGCGTACATGAAGGTCAGAGCTCCGCCCAGCGAGTGGCCCAGCAGGGTGACGTTCTTCCAGTTGTACTGGCGCACTATCCGGCGAATCAGGCATATGCCGTCCCAGAAGATGAAGTACTGCATGCCCATCGGATAGTGCGAGGATTTACCGTGCCCGGGAAGATCGATGGCCAGGATTGAGGTGTCCGCCGGAAGCAAGGGGCACAGCCTGTCAAAGCTGCCGCAGTTGTCCTGCCAGCCGTGAAGGGCGATGATGGGCTGCCTCTCCTTCGAGCCCCACCACTTGGCTGCAATACGGAAATCGATTAATGCGCCGAATGAAAAGGTAGATACATAGCTTAGTGCCATCACGTGTATGCTAATAGTACCGACAAATCGGGTGATGTTTTCAAAAAGTATTACTCAGAAAACAACTGAAGAGATAGCGTTGTGTGGTCAAGTTGCCTGAACATTTTTAGTCCACCGAAACTATCAAAACACATAGTTTTCTTTTCGCGCAGCTGCGTCGCATCAAAAATCACGTCAGATTGCCATGAATGGTCGATTCTATTGATAAGGAAACGGCTTGCAGGTGACTCACCCTCAACGGTTCCCCAGGGAACGGCGATGGAGAAATCCTCCCAACTATTCTCGCCCAGCAGGTGCAGGGGCTCCTCCAGCTGGCCATCTGAAAACGAGGGGAATTCACATTCACACTCACATTAGTAAGACTAAAACGAAAGCAAGCTGTGACGAAATCGGCTGTCTGGCGAAATCGCACCTAAGCCAGGTGAAGCGCAACCAGCGCAAACTTCGGACTCAGGTGCGCAGAGCGTGCGAATTGGTGACCTGACCACGACCTCCTCCTCCGGTTTACTCACTTGTTTCTTGCGAAGGTGACGCTGCCGGAGATGGCGTCGCTGTTGTTGTTGCCACGCGTGTCTGGCCCATGGCTAATTGCTGCTCGGAAGTGGTGCTCCGTAATGCTGGACGCGGATCAGACGAGCTCCTGTCTCGGGGAATCTCAAAGAGCGACTAACCAAAGTTAGTTTCGCCAAGTTTCCCGATCCACTGAATTCGATTGTCGATGGGTATTGACAGAGCTGTCAAGTCGGCGGGGGAATGGCTAGAAAGCCATATACGAGGATTTTGTGGGATGTGCTCAGCACTGAGCACAGACCATTCTCGACTAGGTGGCAACTCTCGCACATTGTTTTCATTTGCAATTGCAAGCAAAAAATAATATTTCTTGTATTTTAGGCTATTTAGCTGTGAAATCAACATGTAAGTTTACGCTATTACCTTCCAACTTAACCACAGCTAACTCTTGATCTCGCAGGACGGAGTACTGGAAGTCAAACGAGCGGAAGTTCTGCGACTTCTGCAAATGCTGGCTGAGCGACAACAAGGCGGTGAGTGTATAAAGTAATCGCGATTTTTGGCACACCAATGACTCCTAATCCCGCAGAGCGTCGCCTTCCACGAGAGTGGCAAGCGGCACAAGCTGAATGTGGCCAAACGGATCACCGACATCAGCCGCAACAGCGAGAAATCGGAGCGGGAACGGCAGAAAATGGATGCGGAGATCCGCAAGATGGAGGAGGCGGCCATGAAGTCGTACGCCCTGGATATCCATTCCCACGGTGACATGACCGCCAGGTCCGTCAACACGGTGATGAGGGCCACCGCCTCTGCTTCTGCCTCCGCCTCAGGCGGTGCTCATTCCTCCGCTGGAAGATTCCGCCAAGTGGATCCCATGCGCCTTGAAGGACTCTCCGACGAAGAAGAGGACCAGCGGCGGGTGGCTCCCAGCAAGGTGACCAGCGACACGGCCGTTCCGGAAGCCTCCCTCTGGGTGGAGGGCAAGTCGGACGAAGGGCACACCTATTACTGGAACGTCAAGACGAATGAATCCGTCTGGAAGCCGCCGAAGGAGGGCTATCTGTCCTACGAGGAGTACGAGCGCATCAACCAACTGGCCATCGATCAGCAGGAGATCTCGCAGGCGCAGGAATCTCTCAAGTTTCGCGCCAATGCCGATGAGGAAGTGGCGAGGGTGAATCGTGAGAAAATGAAAGCCTTCCGGAAGACCGATAATCCCAAGGAAAAGAAGCAGAAGGAGGAGAGGCGTCAGACATTCAAAACAGAGGAGGAGGCGGCCACCAAGGAGATTGGACAGTGGCAAACTGTCCAAGTGAAGTAAGGCTTCCTTTACAAATGGATCCATACTGCTTACTTGGTTCTTTTGCAGTTACTGATAAATTCATTGATTTTTATAGAGCGCCTGAGGAGCCCATCGACTGGCAGCTACCCAAAACGGATTACTACAGTGCTGCTCCCGTGGTTTCCGTTTCGAGTGAACCAGAACCACCAGTCAAGAAGTTCAAGGAGAAGACGATAGGCGGTCTGGATGCGGAGATAGCCGCCACTGCGCCTGCCACGTTCAAGAGAAAATTCATCAAGAAGGGAAACAGCCGCCAGCGCGTCGAAGATTAGGTACTCTGTGCACTGCATGCTCTACATATTAGTTAGGGTTTAGGTTTCTAAGTGTTTGTTTACAACAATTATAAAGTGACATGCATTCAAATAAATTAGATTTCAATACCTATTATTGTACATGTATTCATACCCCGGCTTGATGAATTTCGTTTAAAACATTGGATCGATTTGCTTAAACTAGTATGCATTAATTTCCAAATCATTTTAAATTCCGATAACAGTTAACGGTTTCTGTTCAATCGGCTTGTGTCTCTGATTTAGTGGCTGCCGCCACACTTAGGTCTAAAAACGCCTTACAATTTTAGTGCATTTTCAGCGACGACCCGCGGTATATTTCCCCCGCCCGCGGACGGTCACTCTGCTGCTGTTGTTGTAGGCGAGCGGTCGAAAATTCCGTCGGAGTTGCGTTGAATCGAGTCGCGCTGTTTTGTTTCGAGTGCGCTGTGCTGTTTGGTTTGGTTTCGTTTCGCTGTTCGTTTGTTCGTCTGTGCGCTTTCCATTCGTCTTCGATTCCGCACTGCAAACAAACCAGAAGAAGAAGGGGAAGCAGCAAAAGTGGCGAGTGCAATAGCAGCGTCGAAATTTCAATTGAAATCCGTGTGGCAATTGCAGTGTAAATAAATTGAATTAAAGCAGAATTCTGCCAGTCAAAGGAGTGAAAAGTAAACAATAACATAGGCAATCGAAAAAGTGGTTTTCGATAAATTACACCGCACACACACACACACACACACACACACCTGTGAATGTGTGCAAAGTGAGTGTGTCAGTGTGCGTCGAAGGAGAGGAAAGGTCAAGCCGAAAATTGCGTAAAGGAATTCGAAAAGATTAGAGGGGAAAGGGGAGTTGCGTCAGTTTCGCATAAACGATAAGCAATTTCGATTTCCTGTGCGATCCCGATAGCCAGCCAGAAGGATAAGCCAAAAACGATAACAGTGAAAATTTACGTCAGTTTGGAGTAGCAAGCAGTCGATTCCGATATCGATATAAATTCCCGAAAGAATTCGAAAAATCAGGCAAGATTCAGTTCGTGTACATTTACAACAGCTCCGCGCCCCACGCCGCCTCCTCCTACCGCACCGCCGTCGCCCCCTTTGCGCCCTACGCGGCCGAGCGGTCCCCCCACCACCACCCACTCCCGCCCCCGGAGGAGCGGCTGCCCTCGGACACCGAGCAGCTTGCTGGATCGGATCAGGATCGGGCTCAGGGCCAGGAAGAGGAAGAGGCGGAATCCGAGGAGGAGCGCGCAGGTAGCGGACCCTCCGTCAGGCCGCTCATCGCCGCAGCAGCGACAACAACAACGACGACGAGAGTAGTACCGGAAGCGGTACCGAAGGCAGCGGCCAAGGGAGCAACAGAGACGGCGACAATGGCGGTGGTGCGCAAGAAACAGGACGACAAGTACCTGCTCGCCCTGCGGGAACTGGTGGCCAGCGGGACGGGGGGCAATCGGCAGTGCTTCGACTGCGGCCAGAAAGGACCGACCTACGTGAACATGACCATCGGATCCTTTGTCTGCACCCGCTGCTCCGGAGTCCTGTAAGTATCCGCCTTCTTATATTCAGGTCGTGATAATGCAGGGTAGTCCCGTGGAGGGTCAGTCCAGGAATCTGGCCTTAGTCGCCTGCTAGGTGGTCTTTGTTCCGAAAATATAGCTTGGCAATTCATATTTTAACTATTTCTTTGTTTAATTGGGTGCTCCTTAGTTCACCAGGTATTCATGACAGCCCTCAAAAGATGGAATATTGTGTATTTCCTATACACAATATTATATATTGTGCAAGTTAAATCTGCTCAGCTGAAACCAGCTTGTGATTTGCAGAACAGCGATGGTGGATTATGAACTGACAGTTTTCTAAGATGATCTCTTAAAACCTTTCGCAAGCGTGAATGTAAATGCATTACCTCTGTGACAACGCTTTCTCTAATGGCATTCGCTTGAATTCACACTTACTCTTATCAAAAAGCTGGCTCCCTAACTTGATAACTTGATAACTAGCAAATGGGCTGCCCCCGGGAAATTCCTCTGTATTTTCACTGCCTTTAGATTTCGAGCAAATCTAGATCACCATAAAATAATGCCTTAAGTGGACCTAGACCTAAAAGAGAACTGCAAATTGAGAAATATCATCGATTCGTGGACCTTTCTTGGTCAGCCGTGTTATCTTCACTCGAGTTGAACTCAATTTGAACTCGCCCGACGTCCGATCGCATTTTCGATCGCTGGCCGAGTGGAGTGACCGATAATTTGAGTTCGATGCAATGTCCGATCCCGGCTCCCATTATTATTTTGTATTGTGTGTGAAAGCGAAAGCAATTCGCCAGCAATTTCGAACAATTTCGCACAATTTGGCTTCCTTTCCTTTTTGAAATGCAAATCGAAGACAAAACTTTCAATTGCGCGACATCGCGGCGAACGAAATTGCTTTGTCTTCGCCGGCGGCGCTTTCTATTCGTGCTTTTGGTGAGGAGACCTCTTCGAGGACCGCCCACCTGGCGGCTGAGTTGTGGGTGTCCTTGGCGCCGCTGCCGCTCAGGTTTTTACCCCCAGAAGCAATTTGGCAAATGGCTTTGATTTGTGAGCACTATGGCTAAATTGGGGTCATATACTCGTATTAGCACTCCGCCGGCACTGCATTTCATTTGATTTACGCATTTCCGGATCAAGCGCATTACATGATTGCTCTTAAACTTCCGCTTGGCCCAGGTCCAGATGCCCAGTCTCCCACGAGCTGTGCCCCAGATTGTGGCCTCTCAATTGGACAGCATGCGGGCTCCTCCGTTGAGTTATCTCTATCATCGAAACCAGGTTGAAAAGTAGCCCACTGCAATGCGTTCGCCCTGCTGCACTCTGCAGCCCCAGCTCTTCCCTCGATGACTCATGGCCCATTCCTCAATCTTCGGTCCTCAATCCTCAGTCCACAGTCCTCAGTCCTCAGTCCACAGTCCTCAAGCCTCGTTGCCAACTGCCAAGGGAAACAAATGTTGGCATGTAAATGAAAAGCCACATAAATGCCGGGGACACCAAACGATTGCACTGCGAGAAAGAGTTAATGTTGCCAAAACAAGTGGTCCTTCAGGCCGGATACTGCTGCGGTTATTGAGCTGCGTTGCATTCGTAGGTCTAGCGACGTGCGTGAACGCGAAGTGAGGGCGCTTTTCTCGCTGTGTAGCCAAAGGGGTGTGGAAAGGTACTGCAGCAAATAGGGGACTCGACCGGGGAAGGGGGCGTGGCAGGGGCGACAGCAGGCGACAACGAACTTCCTGGCTGAAAATGAGACTGGAACTTCGACTGCGACAAGGGAGCGAGTGCAGGGAATACCAAATGAAAGCAAATGAAACGAACTCCATGAAGAAATGGCTGTGCATGTTCGGCCCGCCTTTGGATATCGGAATCCGCTGCAGACCGGCCGGCCACTTGGAGCGCTTAATGGAGGAAGCGGTTCAGGAATGAGAATGGGCATGATGGGAGTGGGTTTCAGAATGGGAATGTTCGCGGCGGCGCGGGGAGGAAAACCCGTCCGACGGCTTTTGCCAGGCCAGGCACAAGCTCGATTGTGTTTTTGGGCCGAAGTTGCTGCTGCTGTTGCGCCTCCAATTGCAGACAAATTGTTGCACCTCAATCAAGCAGCAGTCGCCGCCATCTGCTGCCACACCGCATTTCGGTTGCTTGGTTTCTGTGGACTCTTTTCGTGGCTTTGGCTTTGGCTTTGGCAGAGTTCAAAGCTTGTGCTGGCTCATAAAAGTCAAGAAACTTGTTGATTAGATAAGGCGAAAGCACGGCAGAGCACGGCATAGCTCGGCTGAGCAGCAATGGTGCGCCACTTTCTCAGGCTTCGTCATCATCCCCGCCGCACACAACGCACACAACGCACCAACTACACACAGCAACGGCCATTTGAATACGAAGTTGCCGGCTTAATAGTGCATTATCCAATTATTAAATAACCGAGCGATGGGAATCAGTGCGGGTTCAGGGGGAAAATGGAAAAAACCCATGGAGCCGATGGAACAGATCGCTACGAGACCAGCGATTTGTTGGCAAATATTGAAATATTGAATATTCAGAAACCACTATAACCGCTCATAATGTTTTCTGTACTCAAAACATTTTTGCTATCGTGAGTCAACTGTGCATTTTTCTAAACCTTCTAGATATTACATATATGTATGTACATATGTAGTTTTTATCTTTGAACTGCTTAACTTTCAAAGCAAGCCTTTGAGCTCAAATGCTTATTATGTACGCTTCAGTAGAATTTGTTTTAATATGCTTGAGTCAGTACTTAATATTCTGTTTTTGAACACTTCAAATATATTTAATCAATCTTTGTTTCTGAGTTATTTCTGTGCTCACGATTGTATGTTTGCAGTCGTTCGTTGGTTGTTTGTGCGATTCCAACTGTCTGGCAGTCGATGACTACAGTCATGCTATTGCTCACAGATATACATATATGGCATTTTGAGTTGATATCGAATATGAAATTAGGAAACAATCCGATCTGAAGCTTCTACAAGTGCCAATGAATCACTACCTTTCACTTTGATTTTAGTTTGAAAACCTCTATAGTATCGAAAACCTTTGGATACATTTTCGCGGGTCGTGTTGTAGGTACATGTGGAGCAGACCCAGACCCCACCCGGTTTCCGAATCCCCATCCCCATCCCCATGCCCATCCCCGTCCCCTTCCCCGCCGCGTTGGCATTGCAGTTGCAGTCGAACTGGGCCAACTGCCTTCGAGTGGAGCCCACAAGAGCTGGGAGCACGTCTTGCGCTCTCTCGCTTTTTATTTGGCCCGTTCTGCGGCTCGTATGTTAATTCCGATTATGAAACAGCATAAACACGTCTCCATTTGACAGCCCCGAAAAGAGGAGCACTGGGGGAGGGGGCCCACTTTCACCATGCGGTGTCAGCTGTGTGCCCCCTTTTTTTTCTGCCTCTCTATACGCCGAAAAAGCCAAGACAACAAACGAACAAACTAAAAGAAAAGCAGCCAAAAGGCGAAGCGAGGCGTAAGAGCAATTAAATATAAATACAAGAGGTCGAATGTGTACACTGAACAGCACTCCCATTTTGTCTCTACTCGAAATGCAAAATGTATTCTGCACTGAGAGAAAAGGTCATGCTGCGCGTTGCATTGGAGTCCATCAGCTGTATCAGCTGTATCAGCTGGAATTCCCTAATTGTCGTAAATGTCGTAAGAAATACAAAGCTGAGCAAAAGTATAATGGCACTTGAGTAATCGTTAGGCCATCGGATCAACGTGATAAGATAAATATTATGTTCGCGTAAATACTCCTGAACATGAGGCCAATAGATGGACTCCGTTTTTTATTTGACTGTATTCGCTGTGATTTGAGTTCCTGGAATCAAATTGAGTCGCCCCTAACTCGTTTAGCATTTGAGGAAATGTTCGTGAATCGCTTATGAGTTTTGAAGGAAGTGGAAATCGAGGATAGGGGGGATAGGAGGGGGGTCCATAAAGATAGGAATATAAATACACTAGAAGTGGGGGTGGGGGTTGGTGGTGGGGGTGGTTGTTGGTGGTGTCCGGCAATTACTGCGCAGTTTTGATTCGAAAGCAAACCAAACACAAACACTCTCAGAAGGTGTCGTTGTTGTAATTACTGGTGGTTCCTTTGTTTCGCAGTTGTTGTTTATTCCACCACCCACCTCTGCCCCTTTGGGACCCCCTCCCCTCCCCTCCCCGCACCATTGCTGAGCGTTTTGGCGCTTGCCTTGAAATAGAGATTTGAAATCTATTAATAATGCAGAGGCGCAAACGCGGAGCATCAAGCGATTTGGCTCTCGATTCGAATTCCCGATTCTCAATTCTCGATTCTCAGATGTGAGTGCATTTCAAATGCGGAAACATGTGCGCGGGGAAGGCGCGAGGGGAGGGGCGGAAAGGCGGGGTGAGTGCTCCACTTTCGCCTACCAGGCGCCACTCCCTCCCCCCCCCCCCTCCAAAAAGAGCACAAACAGCTGGAGAGAAGGGCCAAATGCCAATTAGGTGTGCTCGATACACCTAAAGAAATAGGCTCAACGAACGAAGCATACAAACAATCTCATACTGAACTGGAGAATCTTGTGGACTTGGCAGTTTTAGTTGAGGCCCATCCTCGTATCACAAGCAATCAACAGCTAATTTTAGTTAGGGAATGAGTGTTTTTTCGAGTGTATGCCGACAGAAAAGAGAGTGCAAGAGCGCGAGCGAGAGCGAGAGGCGCCTGCCCACACGGAGATTTATGGTTTCTGCTTGGCCCGCATCCCCATATGCTCCCTGGGAGGCACATCGTCACTTGGAGCCCGCTGCGTGCCCCAAATGCCCTTTCTGGGATGTCCTGGGGTGAGCTGCCATCTGCCATATGGTCGCATGTACAGTGGATCAGGGGGATCAGGGGGATCCGCGTACAGAACTGCAAATGCAGCTTGCTGGCGAAACTAGGCATTCAATTAATCAAACTATATGTACTCGTATATGTGGGTATTATGGAATAAGTCATTTTAGTCATAAAATGCAACGATTTATGGGAACCATTACGGACGGCCAGCCACTGTGGAACCCGCCGGAGATGCCATAATCCGGCTGCCCACGAGGCTTTGTCCGAGAAATCTCTTTCCGGCCGAGTGAATGGCTCGATGGCAAATCCGGAGGTCCTTTGCATTTTTCATTCGCCATCCCACGGCCACCGAAAGAGCTCAAGGCTCTTCTGGCAATTTGCAGCTCTGGCTCAGACGATGGCATTATTAAAATATTCATAGGGCCCCAGTGGAGGGTCCCCGCTCCTCGCTCCTCGGTCCTCATTCCAACTGCCCCTTCTCCAAACTGCTCCCCCTCGGTCGGACCAAGTTTAATTTACATTGTGCGACAAACGCGACAACTGTCAGCAAATGCCAAAGGCGACCACTCTGCGCCAAAAGCGAATCCAACGTGCACTAGGAGAAGCGATAAAGTATACTAAGTAATGTGACTCCTATATTGGGGTTTGCTGAAATAATGCCGCGAATGCTGATGACTACAACGGGCCACTTGAGTTGCCTGACTGGCTAGAACCAGACCAGAACCAGATTCTCGATTTCTCGCAGTGCATCCACACAGAAGTGTGAGTTGCATGGTTAGACGCCCACATAGCTTCTCTGGGAATGGGGGATCAGGGATGCGGGAGCACATGGGAGGAAAGAAGCTGAACGGGAATCGGGTTCGGAATGCGTGGGATTCTCTTTCCATTTGGCCTGGCCTAATTGAGTAACGCCACCGAGTGAGCGGGAACTAAAAAAAAGTGCAGACTCTGTCGTTCTGCTGCCTTTCCAGCTCAGCATAACTTTGCAATTAAATCGCTCCCCAGCTGGACGGCACTCTGAATTCAGAGTGGGTCAGCGCTTTTCCCGCAAAAAGTTCTAGCCGCTCTCCGCGTTTTTCCGGGCCTGGGAACCCGCGGCGTTATGAACAAGCGAGCTCTGCAGTTTGAGCTCCGCCAGTCGGGGAAATGTTCTCGGGCTTAGTGAAAAAGAGACGGATCGCTGGTCTGCGGCTTTATCTGGGGGCTCAGCTACAGCTATACGTCTAGTAGTTAGCTTCCGCCAGCCGCAACGACCTTGAATTGTAATTTGCCTTGCACAGAAAGAAAAAGGCATGGCACATGTATGCTGAAATGAGTGATTGGGTGATTGGGTGATTAATACCTCCTTGATATTATGCACCCAATTGAGGCGACGTGGCTCACAGCTATTTGATCTACGAATCTCCAGTTCGCATCCACTCAATTTATTTTGCCGTGTAGGACTCTTGACCGCCGGATCGCCGTAGAGCCCGGACTTTTGCCTTCCGATCGACTTTGACCCGGAGCCTTGGCTCACTTAGCGTGTTTGTCCAGTCGAGGTCAGTGTCGCACTTGCTTGCAGGGAAAGCGGACCGCAGCCAAATCAAAGTTAGGGGCAATTTTCATTTATTTGCCAAACAGAGAGGCATTCACCTAATACTCGCAAGTACAGTGGGCGCTGGGTAATCAATAAGTTGTAATTGTTACCTCGCAACTGGTAATTATCTAATTTATAGTTAAGAACAAGCCAATAAGGGCACGTTCAATTGAGAGACAAACAATATCTAGAAAAACCAGACTTTTTGTTTAAAGTTCAGAACATGAAGATATATCACACGAATGACTGCTTCTCGGCAAACCTAGTGTTTTAGGATCAGTAACCCAAAGATATTGAAATTTGCGTTTACTCATGCTGTATGTATTTTCATGATCAAATAGCTAGTCACACTGGCAGTGGCAGGGTTCCAATTAGTCAGTGTCCACTGTGCTTGAGAAGTGCGCGACTCAATGGCCAGGCTTTGTGTCTCGATCCCGTCGCCTTCGCTTTTTCGCCTTGTGTGTCACTTGCGGTTTGAAATTGAAACCTGGCGGCGTATTATTTTTAGCTCTGGATTGGCTGGGTAAGCATGAGTTTACCCTGGCCCCTGTAATCCCGGGACAAAGATTGACTTTCAGTGTAATTCCAGGGACGCCAGCAACAAAGCGGCGACGCGGTTACTTACTCTCCGCTGACTCATCGATGGCACTTCTTTATCTTGAGGTCAATATCAATGCCAATCAATCTTAACTCTGCTGCGAGCGTGCCTTATGGCCTATGGCGCCTCTTTGTTCCCGCTTGGGTAAAATTCGTGCAACGCCAGGGGGATCCAGGGGAATCCAGCTAATTTGTCGCTCAATTAGGAAGTGAATCCCCAATGAGGGAGTAGTGCTCGGGAATGGCGATCATTATCGAGAATGCCTTGTGCGAAGGTTAAGTGGGATGTTTTTGAACAGAATTTATGCGCACGAGTGTAGATCAGTGTTCCATTATTTGGGACGCTTTGGAGGGAGGAACTAGAGCTGTACTGGGGCGTGTTAATGGTATTCCCAGTTCGCACTGTGAGCAGCCATCGGTTCCTGGAACGCGGGCCCCTTGACTCCCACTTATCGCACTTGTCACTCGCAATTTGCATGAATTCCGCTTCGTCTGAAACGCATTTGGCGCCAGACTTCTCCGGCTGGTCAGTTGGGTTCCGAGCTCATCAGCAGTCACTCCGCAGCCAACTTTCAGCAGTCGCATTGCCAATCCCTCTGCCGGAGGTCTCCGACTAAGAGCTCCTACTAATTTCAAACGCAGTAAGTTGGAATAGATGCTTCCATAGGAAGGAAGTTCCGGAAATTTAAATGGATCATTGAGAGTTCCAAATAAATTGTCAAAATTGCTGCAATAAATTTCCGTTTCCTGACGCCATTAAAGTGATTTAAGCCGCGAAGTCCAACAAATTGATAAGAATTAAATGATAAATTGTCTTGTTGTTCATTTCTGAGTGGATCTCGTAATAATTGATTTTAACGTGTATTGATGGCTATGGCTATGGCTATGGCTATTGATTTCATTGCCTTGATGCTGGGCATCCATTTTCGGCTATTTCGTAAGCGGCATTCAGGCCAGTTTCAGTTCAGTTAGGAAACTGGACCACGCCACAATGTGAGGCTGGAAAGTGTTTGTTTGGCTTAAAGCGGGGGGCTGTGAAAATTAAATTAGCTCTTTGGAGTGGTCATAACTGTAATGACTGCTCCAGTGGCCCCGGAGCCACTCTCCTCCATCTCTGCGAGATCTCTCCGCCTCTTTCGGCGGCCAAGCAACGAGTCATGTCTTGGGGCAAGGTCTCCCCGTCGCTGGGGTTCTTTGGAAATTGACTAATTGCTTTTTTCAGCCCCACAGTGAATGTGCTCCCCTCGCACAGCGAGAAAAAAGAGACACTGCAAATACAAGCCATAATATACATATATGATATATGTATTATTTCGATGGTGGTATTTCTCTTTGTGTAAGCCAACATACGCGTATATGTATGTATGTACCAACGACTATGTTGCTGAATTGGCACCGCTCTTGAACCCCCCGACTATCTGGGATCCGTGACTCATGGGAATCAAAAAGAAATGGTATTTATACTCGAGAAATTGCGTAGATGCTTTGTTTTTGTTCTTGTTCTTGTTCTTGTTATTGTTTTTGTTGGGTATCTGTTTTTTGTTTCGCATTTGTATTTGCATACCCTCGACGGGGGGAAGGGAATGGCAGTGCTAAACTTGTTGTGCACTTAATTGAATGGACGTGTTGTTTGCTTTAGGGGATTTATTCAAATCCCCATGAACAGCACTCTGGAGCTGGGCAGCTGGGCAGCTGGGTGAACTAGAATTCTGCTCAGTGCATCTAAATGTATTTGGTTAATAGTTTCCTGAACCCGAAAAGCCATTGCTATAGTTGGCGTCGAATGTGTGCGACCAGACGTCAATAAAAATAATCAGTACGAGTATTCGCGTTATTCATAATCATCGAAATGGCGTTGTCCATATGCGCCCCTTTACTTCCCCCATTGAAGGTTAGGGTGTTCCCCACTTCGGGGCGACTGAGAGGTTCATACTTAAGCTGTTATTATCACAATAAGTAATTTTGCTTCCCTATTTACTCGAATTTCGCTGAGTTCGCCTTTGCACAATTAACTGCGGCTAAATGTCCCAGTGTTATATAGTATGCGGTAGGTCCGATTCAGATTCAGATTCCGATTCCGATTCCGATTCCCATTTTGATTTGATTTGGATTCGCTTTGTATTTCGTGGGTTGATCGACGTACTCATTGTGTTTATTTTCTATGCATACCGCCTGGGCTTTTTGTATTTGCATTTGTATTTGTATCTGCCGCAACGAGTTTTACTTTTGTTTTTGTTTGAGAGTGGAGCTCAGCTGAGTTCATTTTTTCACGCTGAGTGCGCAAAACGCGCAAAAACGGGTTTTCCACTTTGGAAGCCAACGGAAAATGCCAGAGTGTGAGTGATTGTAAGCTAAGCTTTTTGTTTATTTGCACCACAGTCGGACGTCTCTGTCTTGGAATTGTCTCTGTGTTTGTTTTAATTTTCGTTGTATCCACTTGTGCCAAGCACGAAGCGAAACCGAAACCGCCGAGATCTCTGATCGTGGTACCCATCTCATCCGCCGGAGACGGAGACTCTGTGGATACTCGGGGCAGGGTGTCGTGGAGGAGGCGGTCGGTGGTGGGGGGTCGGGGGGGCCGGGCCGGCTCGTCATATGTAAACCTGTGGTAACCTTCCTCAAAACGACCCATAAAATCTCAAACAATTCTCAGCCTATTAGCTTAAATGCATCCTTGAAGTCGTCGCCGCCTTTTAAATTCCCATTACACTCGAAGCAAGTAAGTTGTTTGTACATTGTAAAGTTAATGTACACGTACATGTATGTATTTCAAACACCTAAAGATCTGATTTATGATTGTGTTCGCTGCTCTTTCGCCGTCCTGAAAGTCGATTATTATTTCTGCCTCAGAATGGATAGCTCTCGCAGGGGGACAGTGGAACCCTACTCAGTCATTCCCCTTTGGCTGCGCCCCTCGCCCTTTGAACTGCCCTGACCTGTGAGGTGTGACACAGTTTTCCGATTCCAGTTGTGAGTTCCAGCGCGGCTTTGTTGGCTCTCAATTAGCATGGCACTCTGGCATTCTCGGGCTGTCGGCATGCAGATGTGGCTGGACGAGAATGCCTCCGTTGATGACGGCGAGTGTGTGCCAATGCGAATCTGTTTGCTGGCTGGGCTCGTATAACAATTAGCATTGCAATGCTAATATTGAACACAGCGCAACGGGGCTCAGAGTTTGCATTGGAAAATTGGCAACTGAGACCTACATAGATAAACGCTTTCGTGCATCCTGTTCTCGAAATTCCCGATCATTCCTTAAGCAGTAAGTATATATACTTGTATACTTGCATGTCTGTAGCCCAATTGATGATTGAAAGGGTGACTATTTTCCCTTTGGAAAAATAGGCAGCGGAACTGTAGCATTTATCGGCACTAATATATTTTGTATCCGGCAGTTTCCAAGTGATTTGTTTCCCAGAACCGCACTCAAAGTGGGTGGAGTAGCACTTCCCTGGCATATTGCGTTTTTTTCGCATTAACAGAAGACTCAGCTGCATGGAAATATGCAGTCATTACGGGCTGTGATTGTCAATTACCCTCCTCCCTCTTCATTTTTCCATCTTGACAAAGCGCTTCAAATGCACGCCTTAAACGGTGGGCGTGGCTGAGTGAGTGCCTCTAATGCCGCCACTGCTTTTACATTCCGTGTGGAGGCAACTTTCACTTTCTCCGCTGCGGCTGGATTTCAAAAATAGCCACTGCCACATGCCGCATTATTCTGCCTCGGTCTTTGTTTTTGCCACTTGCAGCTGCCACTGCAGCTACATCTGCATCCACATCCCCATCTCCTCCTCCACCTCCACCTCCACCTCCTCTCCATCCAATGCCCTAACGAACTGCCTGTGCGTGCTTCTGTGGATGTGGCCACTCGGAAAACTGGGCACCACTTGAGTGGTGTTTGCCACACACAAAAAAACATCACGTACCGCGCTCGCCTTAATCCGGCAAATGCCTAGTTGATATTTTAATAGGATTAAAACGGAATAAATTAAAAAGGTAAATCCGATTCGAAAATCATTCTCGTTCACTGGGTTATGGGTATGGAGCTACTAGCTTTTCCTGCGCCTAAAACTTCTTGGCTTTGCGTTTCCAAATGGAAATTAAAGTGACATTGGATAAGTGGAACACCGAAGATTGAGTTCACTTAAAGATCTAGTCAAGTGCCTATTAGGGAGTGTTGTTTCGAGGGTTTCAGGCACCCTGTTCTTCTCTCAAGTGCTGCTAATGTGGTCACCATTGTTTGCATTGGGTATTTAAGGTTAACTGACTTAAGACACTTACTAATAGCAGTAGTTCAAGAGCGGTATGATAAGATAAGACAGCGATAGAGTAACCTATTTGTTACTCCAGTAAAATTCGAGCACACACCTTTCAAACAGAACCTTTCAATTAAACCGAAGCAGCAGAGCTAAACCTTTTTCTGCCTGTGTAGCGATGGCCTTTCTGTATTGAGATGGCTTACAAGCCGTGTAAGGTCAGACAACCTCCTGTTGACTTCCGCCGCGGAATCGCAGCTTCACAGATCATTTAGCCGCCGGCGGAAGTCGTCCTCCGCTGTTCAGCTGTGCTCCGTTGGTCACGGGTCAGCCGTGGAGGAGTTGCTCTAATCCAATCCCCTGCTCCGATCCGATCCGCTCCACTGCGAGCCCCACTTAAGTGAGAGTTGATTGTTTTCTGGTGAGCACTCAAAGACATCCGCTTTCCTCCTCCCCCTCCGTCGCTATTTGTGTCTCTAACAGGGACTTGCATTTTCCGTCCTCAAATTGAGTTACAATTGCATAAGAAGCATGGGAATGGACGAGATAAAATGACAAAGGACGTCATTCCCTTGGCTCAGATGGCTGTGATGCCATTAGCCAGCAATCAGCAGCTTCTAGAATTTTCGCTGCATGTTCCACATCAGCTTGCCGGTTTTGATACCCCGTACGAGATGGGGCATATGGGTTGTATTGACTTCAGTCAACCAATTAACAAATTCAGCAAATGCAAAACGCGAAATATTGAGTACTAGCGGATTACAAGCATTCATTTGGTTCGTGTGGATTTGGTACTCCTGAGCTACAGGGTACCTTTTGATCGTTAGACCCATACCTCCTGTTCTACCATGTTCCATGCGGCAACCAGTTAACCAGCTACCAACAACCTACAACTAACTGGAGCCAGCGAAGCGTTCATGTGAAACGTCCAGTTTCTGCTTCCCCCTGCAGTGCATATTTGGCCCTCTTCTGCCACTTTTGCCACTTTTGGTGCTGTTTTTCTGCGGTTGCTGTTGTTGTTGCTATTATTGTTGCTGTTGCTGTTGTTGTTGCTGTTGCCGTTGCCATGTTGTGGCCAAGTTGTTGCTGCCACCCGTGTGTACTCGTTTCGTTCGGGAAATTCGTGAAAAACCGAAATTAGCCATCGTTGTGGGGCGAAATTTGCTGGAAAACTCTCCACCAGCCAAGGCGCCTCTTCGGTTTGTTTATGGGTTTCATTTTTCATGCCGTTCTGGGCACTCCAAAGTGCTCCAATTGCTTTCAGCCCCAAGGCCAGCGCAATTAATTTGCGCAATTAACTGAAATTGAACGCCTATTTGACGGGTCATTCTGGTGGGTACAAGTGGGTCAAGCAACCACCAACATCTTCGCCACCTGACCGCGAATGGGCGACTAATTGGGCTAAGCTTGAGCAATTTCCGAAATAGAATAGAGAATTGCTTTGGATAACTGGGGAGGATGGTTGTGGATGTTGCAACACTTTTAATTACTATATTTTCCATTTGCATCTTTTGCAGACGCGGTCTGACACCGCCTCATCGGGTGAAATCCATATCGATGGCCACATTCACACAGGATGAGATCGACTTCCTGCGCAGCCATGGCAACGAGCTGTGTGCCAAGACCTGGCTGGGATTGTGGGATCCCAAGCGGGCTGTGCAGCAGCAGGAGCAGCGCGAGCTCATTATGGATAAGTATGAGAGGAAGCGGTACTACCTGGAGCCGGCCAGTCCGCTCAAGTCCCTGGCCAATGCGGTCAACCTGAAGTCGTCTGCTCCGGCGACAAACCACACTCAGAATGGCCACCACAATGGCTATGCCATCCATTTGACGCCTCCAGCTGCCCAGCGGACCTCGGCCAATGGACTGCAGAAAACGAGTAACTCTTCTGGAAAGTCCTCCTCCTCGATCAGCAGGCCACATTATAATCACCACAGCCAAAACAACAACCACGATGCCTTTGGCCTGGGTGGAGGGTTGAGCAGCCTGAACAGCGCCGGTTCCACATCCACCGGAGCTCTGTCCGACACCAGCAGTTGTGCCAGCAATGGCTTCGGTGCGGACTCCGACTTTGTGGCTGACTTTGGCTCGGCCAACATTTTCGATGCCACGTCGGCGCGCTCCACAGGCTCGCCGGCGGTGTCCTCCGTGTCCTCAGTGGGCTCCAGCAATGGCTACGCCAAGGTGCAGCCCCTCCGGGCTGCTCATCTCCAGCAGCAACAGCAGTTGCAGCAGCAGCAGCAGCAGCAACAGCAGCTCCTCAATGGCAACGGTCATCAGGGCACTGAGAACTTTGCCGACTTCGATCACGCGCCCATCTACAATGCAGTGGGTAAGTTTCCATCTGTCAGCCCGGCTTTCTACTCCATTCAACAAAGAAACTGCTTTATTGATCCGCTGTTCAGTCAAAATTATCAAGATTTATTATTCTGGATATAATTAAACATTGTGCAGCTTTAGTCTTTTCGAATTAATCACCCATCGAAGCAAACCAAATTGTACATGAATCGAGCGCTAAACGAATGCAGTAGCTTTCAAACAAGAGTTTTCAAACAACACATCCCTACGCTCCTGCACCTGCAGCTTGGCATACTGAAAGATCCTGCAGCTTGCTTGCGCCCTTCGCTCGCCTTCCACTTCGAGCACCCCACACCAAGAGTTCGCTTCCACTTTCTAATATCTCACTGTTTGGCTGAATCCAGCTCCACCGACTTTTAACGATTGGATCAGCGACTGGAGCAGGCGGGGCTTCCACGATCCCTTCGACGATTGCGATGACTCGCCACCAGGCTCCCGTCCTCCAGTTCCAGCTCCTGCTCAAGTTCCCGCAGTATCATCACCATTGCCAACCGTCCGAGAGGAACCAGAGCTGGCGTGGAACTTTTGGGAGGAGGAGATGCGAATAGAGGCGCAGGAAAAGGAGTCCCAAACTGAGCAGCCGGAGTTGGGCTACTCCTTTTCGAATAGTACTCCGCCCCTTTCCCCTACGAATCCCTTCCTGCCCTACCTCATCAATGAGGAGCAGCATCGAAATCATCCAGAGAAGCCCTCCTTATCGTATTCGTTGTTCAGCTCCATATCAAATAGTTCCCAAGAAGATCAAACGGATGATCATGAGATGAATATTTTAAATGCCAATTTCCATGATTTCTTTACGTGGAGTAAGTTCTTGATTGCCTTGAGTTCTGTTTTCTGTTATGGTTTTTGTTGCATTTGCCTCGCTCTTTTAGTTGATCCGTTTTTTTGTCCTGTTTATGTTCGGTTATTGCGAAAACAGATCCCGGAAGAGTTTCTAAACTAAGCTCCCTCCATGTTCCAGGTGCACCCTTGCAGAACGGCCATGCGACCAGTCCGCCCAAAGGCGGAAGTGCAGCGATGGCGCCCAGTGAGGACCGATATGCCGCTCTCAAGGATCTCGACGAGCAGCTAAGGGAACTGAAGGCCAGCGAAAGCGCCCCGGAAGCACCCACGCCCACCAATGGCAATGTTCAGGCCACAGATGCCTTCGGTGGAGGTGAGTCCTTCACAGAGCTTTCTTTCGTGCGGCCCCCGCTAATTGGCCTCTTCTTTTCAGCCCTCAACAACAATCCAAATCCCTTCAAGGGCCAGCAACAGCAGCAGCTCGGCAGCCATGTGGTGAATCCATTCCAGCAGCAGCAGCAACAGCAGCAGCATCAGCAGAATCTCTATGGCCAGTTGACGCTCATACCAAATGCCTACGGCAGCAGTCCCCAGCAGCAGATGGGGCACCATCTCCTCCAGCAGCAGCAGCAGCAGCATCAACAGCAGAGCTTCTTCAACTTCAACAACAACGGATTCGCCATCTCGCAGGGTCTGCCCAACGGCTGCGGCTTTGGCAGCATGCAACCCGCGCCTGTGATGGCCAACAATCCCTTTGCAGTGAGTATGAGAGCCGACTCTCTGGACTGATTCAAGAATTAGAAAGTGGTGGCAAGGAGGCAATCTGTCAAGCGTGAACGAGTGAAATAAAATAATGAAGAATTCTAGATACGTGTTGTTTTCCCTTTCGGACCTCAACAGTCACACCTTACCTTCAGATACATCCATGATACTTACTATTCCTCTAATTAGCAATCGTAGAACGTTGTGTGTCGTCCATGGTGATAAACAATATCAGAGAGCTGCGTAATTCTCTTTAATAAATATTAATCAAGCAAACAAGCAATCATGTGCACGTTAGTCTGTTTCTCACGTTCCCTTGCCACATTAAATCGAGACGGTCGCTGGATTTCCAGACAGGATTGGTTGCGTCCAGTTCAATATTTGCTAAAGACACCATTCTTTCTTTATATCCCACAGGCCAGCGGCGCCATGAACACTAACAATCCATTCTTATGAGACTCAACCCAGGAGAATTCGCCGCGCGCCACCTGGCAGAGGCGCTGAGCCAGCGAACAAAGAGCAGAAGCGGAGGAGCCGAACCGAAATTAGTCCATTTTACGAACAATAGCGTTAATCTATGTATACATAATGCACGCCGGAGAGCACTCCTTGTGTACATAGCCCAAATATGTACACCCGAAAGGCTCCGCGCTGACGCTAGTCCTTCCTGGAGGATGGCGGAGGCGGACTGGGGCGTTGATATATTCTTTTACATGGTAACTCAACTCTAACGTTTACGGATACGGATATTTGTATTTGCCGTTTGCCCTAGAACTCTATACTTGTACTAAGCGCCCATGAACACTTCATCCACTAACATAGCTACTAATCCAGATCCTAGTGGAGGATGCAGTTGGTTTGTTTTCCTGTCCTCGTACTTGTCTTTGTCCCATTTAGCACTTTCGTTGCGGATAAGAACTTTGTCAGTTATTGATTGTGTGGCCTTAATAAGATTATAACTAAATATTATAACGTACGACTATACATATACGGATACAGATGCAAATACAGATACAGATACAGATACAGATACAGAAACAGATACAGATATATATGCTTTTGTACCTAATGAATTGCTTCTTGTTTTCATTGCTAATCATCTGCTTTCCGTGTGCTAATTTTATATACTTGTACGTGCGATATCGGCCGTGCAGATAGATTGCTCAGCTCGCGAGTCGAACCTCTTTGGTTGCACCCACGGCAGACATTTGTACATATACTGTCTGATTGTAAGCCTCGTGTAATACCTCCATTAACAGCCATCCCAGCCCACCACACTCCACCCACCCATTCATGCATCGATCGAACCCCCAATCCATGACTCAATTCACTGCTCACATGTCCATGTCCAGATAAGAAGCAAGAATTTTTCCATTTTAGCCTTAACGTGTCAAACATTATCGAAGCCTTAAAGTTATTTAAAACTACGAAAATTTCAATAAAAACAAATAAGAACGCTATCATTGTTTTCTTTTGATTCCTGATGTTCCTGATGTAGTAGTCCACCCGTGAGATCGTTGTAGAATTATGCCCAATTCAAAAAATGATTTTAATGAATTGGCATACTTTTAGGAAGTCCCTTGACAAGAAAAGATGTGTTCAAGTACTGTGCATCATTTCGTCAATGGCGATGTAGCAATCTAACGAAGTGGGAGATTGGGGTGCGGGATTTTCCTGTTTCAAATCAGAAGCTTCTCCTGCCTCCAGGATGGAACCGCCGACTCCGGAAAGTATGCTACTAATAGAGATTCCCAATGGGTAAGTAACAAAGAGCAGGCCGTTGTTTGTTTTATTTGAATGTATTTTTATTCATTTCCGTTTCGGTACAATTTCTAGTTTGTTCTCTTCGTCTTTAGTACTAGTTGGTTTAGCAATTGTTTAAATTACTATAAATTATTTAAGTTTTATGTTACGTAGTCGTATAATGTAGATTTATAATTTAAAAATTCGCGTGTGAAAGAAAAGTCGAAAGTCATTTAACTGGCAGCCACTCCCTTCTATCGTTTCGTTCCTTCGCTAATTACTTTCCTAGAGCTAAATAAACACAAAATAATAATCGTAATGGTAATAATAAACAAATAATAGCAATAATTAAAAAACAAAAGTTAAAGCTGGAATCGCTGCGTTCTACTATCGTAATAATAATCGTAAATAAGAGTACACGTATATCTAGAGATGAAAGAGTGCCTAGGTTAGCATTGCATCAACTGTACAGTATGGCTTATACGCGTATAAGTCGCCGCCCCTCTCCACGCCAGCAAACGATTAGATTATGTTTATAATAATGCGGGGAGCAGACTCCGCCCGGAGATATCAAGTGTATTTGTTTTGCGTGGTTATGTCGTAGTCGATAATTAAATGGATAAATAACAAAAATGACTGTAGGAGCGTATTCCTCACTCTGGCTTTGTGGGTTGAGTCTCCTGGATCCAGGATCAGGATGTCTCACCTATGTATGTACATACACGAAATCGATATCTATGCGGATTGGTTACGATCGTACACATTTTGCTTATGGTTAACGCGGGGATAATAGACATCATATCATATCGTATCATATCATATCATATCTCATATCTCATATTACACGTTCGAGTGTTCTGATTAAAAGCGGCCTCTTTTCTCTGTGTACATAGGGAAGCTACAACTTTGCTTTAGAATATAGTATAATATGTGCACATGTACGGTATGTAAATATGTAAATGTATTGCATGTTGACATCTAGATTTGCTCAAATCGAATCGAATGCAATTATGAGTTCTTGAGTTTTTCGTTTCTCGTTAACATAGCCAATGCGGTAATTAAGCGGTAATTTAGTTAATTCAATTATATAAAAGTACAAAAAGGTCCTTTGGCCGTGGCTATATGTATGTACGGGTCGCATTGAACCAACCGATCTATATACACATGCTGGTCTGATCTAATCCAAAACTGAGTCCATAATTGAATATCCAAACCGAACTACGTTAAACTACACTTCGCGCTGAGCTGAGCTGCCTACAAGTTAGCCTTGGTATATCTTTGTGTTGCATATGTGAGTTGTTGAATACGGGTAATATGAATGCTGAGATGCCGCTGCTCTGGTCCTGGTCCTTCACCCTGCTTACGTGCCATTGGCCTTCGGCAGCGATCGCACCAGATACAGCTTTTCGCCCTGCTTGTTCGTGTAGATGGGCGCTCTTTGGTAGTGATCGACCAGTTGGTCCAGCGAGTGGAACTTCCTCTGCCCAATGCAGTACATATTCTGCTCCACGTGGACGCGGAAGTGCTTGTTGCGCCCTGGGGCCTTCAACGAAACCGAATAGTCACCCATCTGCAAGAGAGAAAGATTTCGTTAATACGTACAATTGTGTTGTTAGTTTCTTTGGTAAAATGCCACCACAACATTCCATAAAAGTTACAAAACAAAAGAATTCGTGGGGAATTGTGTTGTGGCACTTCAAATACGGATTCCACTCACGTTAGTCTCACTGTCTCTGATGAGGAAGTCGCCATCGTGCCCGTGGCCGTTGAGCACCGTGTCGCACTGGCTACGGGTGATGGCTCCATAGTACCACGACTTGCCCGCCAGATTTGGCCGCTCAATTGGCTGGCCGGAGGATTGCGCCGCGGGCTTATTACCCTCATTGCGTCGCTCCATGGAGTCACCTCCTCCGCCACCTCCTGCTCCGCCATTACTTCCTCCTCCGTTTCCGTTTCCTGCACTGGCACTCGTGTTACGATAGGGCGTGGCCAGGTAGTCGTTCAACTCTTGAAGATAATTGCGTGGAACTAAACCGACTTGGCCCTGATTGTTGCGAGCTTTGTACCAGTCTGGATCGGAGGCGGGCCGATCCACGATCTCCAGGCGATCGCCTTTCTCGAACGAGAGCTCCTGGTCGTTGTTCGACGTGAAGCTGTAAAGGGCGACCTATATTGGTGAAAAGAATTGTTATTAGCATATATATAATCTTGATGAGAATGGACTTATTCTGAGAAGACGTCCATGCTCTAGCATTATACTCGAACACTCACCACAATATCAAGCACGTTCTCGGCCATGGCGTAGGTGTGGATCTCACCGTCGTTATCACAATCCTCCGTTGTGTAGTTGCTGGGGAACCAGCCGACGGAATTGCCGCTCTGTCCACGCCACCATCCGTCGTTGGACTTCTCCAGGATGAGGATTCGCGTGCCCTTGGTCAGCGATAGTTCATCGGGCTGCTGGGCCTGATAGTTATACTTGACCACAGCCGTTCCGATGGCCTCTGCGGGATCTGGGGGCAGTCGGCGCGACATGGTTGGACTCTCGATCTGTCGCGAGGGCGAACAATTGGGCAGCGTCTTCGATCCGGAGCCCTTTTTCACCTTCTTCTTAATGCTGCACAGAAATCATAAATCAAAATATTCAGGTTCAGTATTGGGATGATGTTTTTTCGGTTAGATTTAATTGGGGGTTTTGAGTTGGGTTAGACTAGCCCTAGTTGGTTTGGGTGTTAGTGGAGCTTTAGTTTTAAGGGCAGGGGCTCGACAGACAACGAAAACAAAACGAATTTGTTGTTTTGAAATACAAAATACAAAAGCCGAAAGCAGTTATAAGTTAAATTACGATAACCAAAGCAAAAGGTGGAGGCGGGTATTCGAACGCGATACAGATACATCTAAGGATACGGATACAGATACAGATATAGAGGGCTTAATTCTGCTGAAATCAGAGCAAGAAGAACGCTTAGATTTAGTCGGCCCAGGAATCTGACGCACCTGTCGAAGAGCGAGGGTTTCTCCTTCTTCACATAGTTGCTGGGCACGTAGCCGGACTGGTTGCGGCTGTTCTGGACTCGCCACCAGTGCTTAGAGTCGTCTAGCAGCAGATAGCGCTCGTTCTTGCGCAGATCCAGCTCCTGGGCACCCTGCGCCGCATAGTCGTACTTGGCTACCACGTAGCAGACGTCGTCCTGAGATTTGCCTGCGGGTTGGATAACGGAAAAAGTTAGTTTGGTTCAGCTCGTAGAAAAGGACCAAGGGCACACACAGTAAGAAAAGCAAATTGGACCAGTTGATAGGACCTCAAGTTCCTTAGCATAAAGTGATTGTTAACGGTGCAGCATTCATATCCGTCGACCGCTGCACCGTTTACAAAAAGCTCTACGAATCCCAGATCCTTATACTAGGTCCAACGCTCTTCTCGCTGTGAGGTTACTGTGCTGCAGTTGCTCACCGTGCTTCATGTTGCCCGCCATTGATTGGGTTCCAGTGTTGCCGGCGGCACTGCCACTGGAGGAGTTGCCGCTACCGCTTCCGTTGGCGCTACCGCTGCCGTTGCCGCCGCAGTCGAGCGCTGGCTGGCCGAAGGTCACACTTTTGTGCTGGGCGCTGCAGGAGGAGGCGGTGGACAGGGTGCGGTGGTGGTGCAACTGCTGTTGCTGGGAGAGCGAAGAGTGGCGCTGGTGGTGGGCAGGTGAGCCGGGAACTGGCACAGGCACCTGGGGACGGTACTGGTAGATCTGATTCTGATTCTGGTTCTGGTTCTGATTCTGGTTGAGATTCAGATTCTGGTGCTGCGGCAGCTGTGGCGGATGCTGCTGCTGCGGATATTGCTGCGAACTGGCTGAGGAGTCGGGGATGTTGCGCACGAACCGCTGGGGGTGTTCCAACATTCCAGACTGGCTGCTCCTCCGCCGCGGGGGGATTCCTGCTCCTCCAGCTGGGACTGCCCTGATGCTCCTGGTGCTGCTCCTGGAGGCAAGAGGCGGTGGCTCAGTGTTGGTGGACTTGGAGTTGGGGTTGGAGTTGATGAACAAGTCTTTGATGGTTTGGTTATGTGTTGCAGTTGCTCGCTGGCACTCTAAGCTTGCTGCAAATCGCCTCTAGCCAATGCATAATTGCTGTGGGCGTGGTTTCGGGGGGCGAATGGGCGTGAGCGTGGGCGGAAGCGTAGGCGTGGCAACGTAAACATAAGCAACGCAATAACATAAGCAATGAACGAAGAAAGAAAGAAAAAGAGAGCAAATGATATATGCAAATTAGGCTTAATTGTTTAGCACTCAAGAAGCTAAAAAGCGTGAAAATGATTAGCTTAAAAAATACAATGCAAGTACTCAAACACGAAATACCGAATAGGAAATGAACTCAAAATTAGCCGAGAGATGAAGGTTTTTGGTTTGTTTCTGGGGTCAGCGAGCCGGCGATGAAGATGAAGATGAATGAGTGGAGTGTTTGTGTTATGATGATCATGATGATGTTAGTTTGAGCGGGAGATGGATATGGGGGCTGAGGGATCTGGCCATTCCAGTTGTGGGGCAATTAAAATCTGTGCAAGTGAAAGTTGCCTCCGCCTGACTCCACTCAATTGAATCCAATTGCCAGGCGAGCAAATGAGTGGCCATCGGGTACTGATTTGTTCACCGAAGCTGCTGGCTGGAGAACCAGAGACTCGAAATCCGGGCCATTTCAGGCCGAGAAAGACACAGAAATCAACTGAGACATTCGACCGCAATGAGTCACGAACGGGAATGGTCGGCGGTATTGGGAAATTGGTTTCTTGGCCGAGATTCGCCGAGTGACATAAGGCAGTTAGCGGGCGGCAGAGAAGGTTATTCCGGCCAGAGATCTCTAGAGAGGCTTCCCGAGTTCGTTGGCCAGGTTGGCGAGCTAGCAAAATCAAAGTCAATGTCATACCCGCGGGCCATCTTTGGATAATTAAAAATCAATAAGTGTGGCCCACGCCGAGAAAACACTCAACTCGGGCTTTGACTCTAGGCCAACTTTGGTTTCCCTTTTCTATGATTGTTAGATCATACCCGAGAGGCTGAGTCAGCTGCAAGTCTTTTCGAAAGCTGTAGTATTCAACACATTCAATTCTTCCAGTTCTGCGCAATTCCTATTCGCAACTGACCTAGAGTTTCCTTAGAACCAATGCGTATCTAACAAAACTTTTCCGTTAAAATTCCAATCGAGCTTCCTGTTGGAATCGTTGCCATACAATTTTCCATGTGATAACGAGTGTTTTTGTTTATTTTACCATCGATTAGTCAAAGGTTCTTGCGCTAGCCGACATATGGAAAAGCTCCCGTTCAACTGAAGAACTAACTAGTCACAAAGTGATTCACTTTTCGCTGCTATTGCTTGCGTCTTGAGCGGAGAAAGTGGGAGTGGAACCGTAACCAAACCCAGATAGCACGGAGAAAGAACCCGAAAAGATTATGTTTGTGCAAATGCTCGAGTGATAAGGGGGCGGTTCGGTTCGCTTGTGTTTGGTTGGGGACTTGGTAAACATGAAACGCCTGGCTGGCTGGCTGCCAATGAACTGAAATGCACCACCGTTGGATTCGGAATGGTGTTTGGATTTCTTTGGCTTGGCGATTGTTTTGTTATTGTTTGCGCTTGCATAAGCCCACCAGCCGAGACATTGACATTACACTGCTGATAAAAGCCAATGAAATCGGAAGGAAACTGAGTTTGATTATCTGTTTGTGAATTTACTGATAAGATATGTGAAATTCGTTGGTCTTATCATGAGAAGAATAACAAGAATAATCCGATAAGATTCGCTACTGTTGGTGCAACAACATTACAGGGTATAAAGGAATATGAATGTATAGTTTTTAAGAATTCCACTGAGTTTGCCAACTATGAGTGATATGATTTGTGCCGTAAACATGACTAATGTGGCAAGATTTGTTAGATTCCGGTATGACATATTTGTTTTTTTTCCGTGCACTCGCTCATTGTTTTCTTGACAGCAGTTCGTCTCTTCGCTGAGGGAAAGAAAGAGTTGCACGTGCTTGGGGGACAAGCCCACAAGTTTATGAGGCGGAAAGTTTGTTTCCCCCGGTTGTGTCTGCGTATTGGTTGAAGATCGGTTCCAGGCGAGGGAGTATAGCCACTGGTCCCCAAGAAAAGCCATCACGAACAAATTGGTGGCCCCGAAATGAGAGCATTTGGGTCTATAACATTGAGTTACGACTTGGGTGGATGGGGCAGACAAGGAGGAACTGAAAGTGGGGCACTCTTATCTGGATCTTGGGGCGTGGGAGGCAAAGGGCAGCCTGTTTACATAAGATCACTCATTCAGCGGGCTGAAAGTTTACTCCCGAGTTGATTAAGTAGATGCATTTGCTGGGGAATGGGATTCGAATGGGGTTTCGTTTTCGTTTTCGGTTTTGTTTTTTGTACTTTCTGGCTTTTGTTGCCGAGGGAGTTTGCGACTTTTACCGGCCGTTTCGTTCAGAGATGCTGCGCAAAATCTCACCGAGGTGGTGGCTTTTTGGCAGCGAGAGGGTGGACTTCTCGTCCTGCCAAGGATGGCAGGACTCGTGGCCAGTGTTGATAAGAGTACCAGCTCTTGTACCTGGGATAGGCTTTTGAAAAACAGAGGTACCTATTACAGAGGTATTTGAGTAACGAACTAATTTTAGATCTAACTACTAACTACTAATATTTAACGACATATTTATGTTTAATATATTTCCATGTTCATTCAAGACGAAGCCTACCATCTGGACAAGGAAAAAGGTACTTATTTAGCTAGGAGCTCTGCAACACTGGCATTTCGGTGGCACAGTTAGCCGTAAACACGACCATGGTTACCCAAAAAAAGGTGATGGGAAGCGGAGGGTTAAGGGTTGCTGCACCGCCCACTGGGAGGGTGGTGGACCGAACCAAAGGACTCCGCACCACCAGGTGACGAGGGCGAGAGACAGAGAGAGAGCGCAGGTCGAGAGAGGGAGAGAGAGCCGAGAGAGATTCGAACAGGAGCTAAAAAGGAGCAGCCGAATATTTTGTGTGTACCTACCGGAGACGAAGCGGTTGGACTGGCAACTCCTATATTCCTCCTGGATCTCCTTATCCTGGCACTCCTTATCCGTATCCGTATCCTTATCCGGGAAGTCCGAGACCGTATTTCTCAGCCTTAACCCTTGGCAATGCTCAGGATTTGGGACAGGAAGACATGGGCTAAGATACTGCTCCTGGAACTCCTGGAACGCACTCTATTTCACTTCCACTTTCCACTGGGCTATTGCACTTTACACACACTTAAAACACAACTTTAATTATAATACACCGAGCCGTTAGTGTGTGTGTGTGAGTGGGGCGGGGGTGAGCGTGTGTGTGTGTACATATGCTGCTGCCGCGATTGAAAAACACACAAATCCTGGCAAATAAACGCTTTTCCACGCTTCTGATCACCGCACACGTTAACTACGTTAAGTGGCAAATTGTTTGCACAATTTTGCAGCGCTCCCTTGCGGTTAACTAATTAAATTTTAATGATTTCGCCGGAGCCGTTTCTTTCACGTCGCCCATCCGATTTCGATATGCGGAAGGCGATAGCGATTGACCAGGGTTGTCAGGTGCTACGACAGCGGGGATTTCTCAGCGAGCTATCGATATATACTTTACGCCCTCTGCAACACTTGTCCGGACATCGAGGCTATCGATATTAGGTGGCGTTATTTGTTATGATTTTTGGTTGCACGGTTTTTACCCGGAACGCGATGCTAAAAACTCGGAGAATCGTTTTCGGCATCAGCAGATCGTACACTGCCAAGGCGAAAAGGACTGTTCTGGCGCAGGACAAGACGAAGATCAAGGAGTACTCGCCGAAAACGATGGATAGCCATGAGCACCGAGTCTATGTGTGGGGCTTTCAGGAAACCGGAGCCCTCGGCATCCAAACCAACGTGAAGAAGGCCAAGGAACGCTACACGGAGATGGTACATCATCCCACCCGATTGCAGTTCTCCAACAACAACGAAATCACGGACGTGGCCGCCGGCTACGGATTCACCGCATACGCCGTAAAAAGAGATGACGGAGAGACGCTTTTTGGCAGCGGCTTGAACACCGACTCCCAGCTAGGTTTCCAGGTGAAGGGAAATCCCAATGATCCAGCCAACCTGGACGTGATCATCTATCCCACAGCCATTAAGCTACCGAGAGTCCAGGGAGAAACTGATGAGGACATGCGTGTGAAGAGCATGTCGGCGGGTAGAGCTCATCTGGTGGTTCTGACACAGAACGGAACCGTTTTCACCCTAGGAAACAATTCTTACGGCCAATGTGGACGCTCCATCATCGAGGAGGAGCGGTACAGCAAGAGTGCCCTGATCCACAGGATATCGCAGGAAGACATATGCGGCAAAGAAGATGAAGTGCTCCAGGTAGAGTGCGGCCAGGATCACAGCATGTTTCTTACCAAAAAGGGACGCGTTTACACCTGTGGCTGGGGTGCGGATGGACAAACAGGGCAGGGAAACTACCATACCGCTGGGCAGATAACCCTGATTGGAGGAGATATTGAAAAGGAAAAGATTGTGAGGCTCAGCTGCTCCTCGGACTGTGTTTTGGCCCTGAACGAGGCGGGCGATGCCTTTGGCTGGGGCAACTCGGAGTACGGACAGCTAGATGACTCTGAGCTGGCCGAAACCCAAATAAATATTCCAAGAGCTCTCAAACTAACGAAGTCCATCGGAAAAATCAAGGATGTGGCTGCGGGAGGCTCATTTTGCATGGCTCTCAATGACCAGGGTCTGGTGTACACCTGGGGCTTTGGCATCCTCGGCTTCGGACCCTTCGTGGAGCAAACATCCAAGCCACAGCATCTTTTGCCGCCTCTATTCGGACGCAATGACTTCAGCAACGAAACCACTGTGGTGTCCATCGGATGCGGAGTATTTCACATGGGCGCCGTCAACTCGGATGGCGACCTCTTTATGTGGGGCAAGAACAGGTTCGGCCATCTGGGACTAGGTCACAAGAAGGATCAGTTCTTCCCCTTCAAGACGGCCATCAATGGAAAGGTCACCAAAGTGGCCTACGGGGTGGATCACACCATTGCCTTGTGCAAGGCGTTTTTCTAGATTATGCTGTTTGACTTAGGTTAGTTCATTTAAAATATACTCTAGTCGCAAGTACCATTGCCCATGGCAGCCCAAACAATAAAAAAGAAATGAAGAGAACTGTTAAAGATCACAAATTCGCGTTTAATACATGTAAGTAGTTTTAAAGAACATTTAGATTAATTTATTTTTCTCTCTGACGCATGCTGATAGTTTCCGTTCCACTTTGCTTTCCGGCTGGTTTTTGGTTTTGGTTTCGCTGTAAATAGCTTCGATCTGAATCCGTTCTATACATTAATTGTTGAAATAGTTGAAGAGCATATATATAAAATATGTACTTGGAATGCCGCAGTGTGTCTGTGCGTGTGTACCGATCCGTAATCCGATCCAATCTCTTCACATCCTTTTTAACCCGCACTCGAGGCTAATACATTGAACGTATGTATTTGTCACAATTTCGTCGATCGCTTTTGATTGCGTTCTAGGTACATTTTCGTTACGCTGCTTTACTAGGTTCTATGACCAGCTAAACTCGCTTGGCCAATGATGATATATCCACCCGGAATGGGGTGTGTGTCCTGCTAACCAGTGGTAACCAGATCTAGACTTGTAGGCATGGCTCTTTGAAGTTCGAACACGTCTCCTCGCTCCGCTAAATGTATAAATTGATTCTAAGTAATAATTTTTTTAGGTTGTGTATTCATATGGGTGTTGTAGCTTAAAAGATCCTCCTCCAACGCTCAGGCATGTTGGCTAGCCTCGTTGGCCTCGTAGGCCTCCACCTCGGCGATATTGGCCAGGTCGTACTCGACGACGCCCTTGCCCATGAACTCGGCGTACTTGGCTGACTCCGGCAGCGGATCAGCCGACCTCTTCGAGACTGCAATGGGTCAAGGAATAGATAAGTAAAGTTACGTGCACCTGTAAGCCACAAATACTCACCGCCTGAGACAAACTTCTCCATCATGTAAACCTTCATATCGAAGCATTCGTTGGCAATCCGCTCCGAGATAAGCGATACATCGGTGATGCGGGGCGTGACCACGCGCATCTGTCGCCGCACGCGCTCCGTATCTATGTTGTAGTAGCCAGTGCTCATCTTCTTCATGAGATCCACGAAGCTGGTCGGGGGCAGGGTCGTGTCCCGATCCAAAGGCATGATGAAGCACCGCCCGGTGGTGGTGTCGATGATGGCCGACTGGTTCTCCTTGAAGTCGTGCATGAAGCGACCTCGTCGTCCATCCTTGAAGTCCGGAACATCAACCCGTGCGTAGCCGTCCTCATCGCTGTCGCCATCCAGTTCGATGTCCTCGCGGAAGAAGCTCTCGTCCAGCGATCCACTGTTGGAGTTTGGTTGCGCGAACTCCGGCAGCAAGGAGCGCCAGTTCAGGGCGAACGGTTCTACGGTGCGCGGGTACACCCGCGCCATCTCCATCGTGTCCTCCGGATAGGGAATCTCGCACAGGGCATGGTAGCGCATGCTGCTGTGGGAGGGAGCGTATACTCGGTACAGGGTCCATCCGCCCAGGACACCCAGGAGCATCACGACCACGGCGATCAGGAACAGCAAAAAGGACTTGAGGCAATGGTGCTGCGGCCGGTTGAAGACCATGGATTCCGCGTCGGCTTCATTGTCGCTGTAAGCGACCTTGGGCTGTGCGAGGAAAATTGGGGTTTAAGCAAATGGGATTTTAAAATTGGGACACCTTTAGGAGTCACTCGCAATTTCGAAGGAAAAGTACTTTTATTTGAAATCTAAAGTTATCTAAAATGACCGACATGTCATATTTGTTTCCTAATCAGCCATTGTTTCAGTCGAAAGTCATAAAAACGACGATTTCGTAGAAAAATGCAAATGATAAGCACTCGAATGTTGAGTGAAACTTGAATAGTGTAAGTTCCACAAGTCTAAGTTTGCTGAATATTATTGCAGTGTTTCATATTTTTCCATAAACAATTCAATCTGCGTGGCTTAGTCCACTTTGACTCATAAGATACGTCGTTAGCAAGAGATTGCCACAAATTAATCAATTGAAAACATTTGCATGCACTAGAGTGGACCTTATTTGACTAGAAAGTGAGCAGTTTATATTAATCTATACAATTGTATAGATTATGTATTTATGAATCGTAAAAGTTCAAATTGCACGATTAGTAATATCTCAGCAGAATGCAGTAAATTGTTGACTGTGCGAATCGTAGAAACCCGATTCAGCTTGCAGATGGGCAAATGGGCTGGGAGGTAGGTATGATTAGCTGCTTATGACTGCCAGCTGATAAGACACGACTTTCTCTGGATACCCGTGCGCTCCACTCCGTGCTCGCACACAAATCGAGGCCAAAGTGCACAACGCCAGCACACAAAGGGCTGGAATTGGCACCGAAAGTGGCTTTCCCCAGTCGTCAGGGCCAATCTCCACCAGCAACAGGAAAACCCTCCGCGCTGACCTCGGGGAGCGAGCGAGTCCTTGGCGGGGAGAGCCCAGGAAAGTGAATGGGCACACGTCACTTGCAGTGGAGCACAGGGCAGAGGGCAGAGGGGGGCCACAAGGACAGCAAGGAGTGCGGAGCTTCGGCGAGGAAAAATCGATGGCGAGCTGCTGAGGCTGTAGCTCGGATCCCGAATCGGATTCCACCTGCCCCCAGCGCCACCCACTCATCACGAAACTTGTGGCTCTCGGGCCGAAGGACATGGACGGGGACGTGGACATGGCGCGAGGGGTGGACAAGGACACAGAACGATTGCGCAAAAATAAGGCCACATCTCGCAGATGCGACGCCATGCAAAACTCACTGCGATTAGGGAGCCATGGTGCATGAGGGCCTCGTCGTTGAGGTTCATGGGCAGGGGCACCTTCTCCTGGTCCGTGGGCTCTCCCCGCAGTTTTCCAAGAATTGTCATGGCTGCTCTTCTATATTCTGTATTCTCGACGACTGCGAACGACCACCTTGTTTGTTTTTACTAAAAATTTAGTGCGCAATTGTTGACGAGCTGAAATCTCGATCCAGACGACCCAGGGTGACCAGTTCTCAGTCGCGGAGTTACCCTTCCGAAAATGTGGCCAAAAGTGAGCCGATTCTTGAGAGGTTGCGAACTCGGATAAGACGATTTGCCGCCAAAAATTCAAAATTGAATTCGACTAAAAATGAATGCAACAACAAAGGAATTTAGTCTTACAAACGGAAATATAATACATTTATTGAAGCACATCAAATGTATTTTCGGAGTTGCAGTTCAATGTAAGGGGAAATGGTTTTTAGTTAAAAATCTAAATTCCGTTCCAAAACAAAGTGCTTTACTAATATTTTTATGGAAGTTTATTTCGCTGATAACACAATACGTTCTACTGGCAGTTTTTGGGTCATTTTCGAAAATGCAAGCGAGTTTTCTTAACATACGCTTTAAACACAAAATGATTAAAACGTTCACCTGCGGCAGTTAGGATCCTACGACCTCTGGACTACACAGCGGTCCATACAGACCCCTTTTCGACCTTTATTTCTGCACTCTTACAGTCTAATCATACAGAGCAGAGCGTCCTACTTATGACTATGTTGGTTGGAGAGAAAGGCGAGGTGGCCTTTGGGACACTTGTTGGCGTAGTGACCCTTGTTCCCGCACTTATAGCAGGTGATCTCCTCCAGGGGTGTGGGCACCTTGACGAACCCGGATCCATGCGACTGACTGTGGTGATTGGATTGGATGTCATCGGCGCCCTCGGAATGACCGGAGTGTCCAGAGTACCCGCCTGAATGTCCGCCAGAGTGGTCCATAGCGTTGATATTGTTGCGGTGCTCCAAGCTGCCCACATACTGCTTGCACGAGTTGGCCTTGTGGCCCACTTCGCCGCAATAGTGGCACGTGGGCAGTTTCTTGTGCAGCTGATCCTTACCCAGTTCCGCCAGTGGGGGCAGCTCGAAGTGGGGATGCATGTGCTTGCAGGACGGGCCCTCGGGGCAGAAACCGGCCAGATAGTCCATGCACAGGACACGCCGCAGATGCTGGTGCCGACAGTGGGGACCGTGGCGGCAGAAGCCTCTCTTATACCACGGGCAGTCCTTAACCTTGCTCTGGGGGTCGATGTGCAGAAAGGGGCACTCTTTGTTGTGGCAGGCATTGAACCTCGAGTAGAAGTAGCACTCGGGCATCTTGGTCATGTCGTACTCGTGCAGGAACTCACACTGGTCCCCCTTTTTGCACAGTCCTCTCAGCCAATGCTTGCATACGATCGTCCTGTCCCCGCGAATGTGTCGGAAGGGGCAGGCACTTCCTTTGTCGCACTCCTGGCCGTTCCTGGTAATGAAGTTGCAGACCGCCGCAATGGACTTGTCCATGCCGTAAAAAGGCAGCGGAATGGCGCCCACCTGCTCGATGAGATCCCGCTCCGCCTTGAACTGCAGCCCACTCACGTTGGCCAAAAGGATGTCCATCTCTGCCGGATTCGTGGGTTCTCGGATAGATGAGGATGCTTAATAACCTGGTAAACAAAGCAGTTTCCCTTATTTCCTTTGCGCGTGTTTTGTTGTTTCAGTGCGAATAGTGCTGACACGCAGCCGGCTTTATCGATATCGATAGTTGGCAAGGTATGACAGGCATAGGCCGTCTGGCTCTTTAATAGCCAAATTTAGCTAACAATAAAAAAAATTTATTTATTTATTATAAGGTGTTTCTCTATCTCTAAATTTGTGTAATTTAAAGAATTTAAATAAAAATACATTCTTATGAACTTGTTTAAATCAACCAGAGCAATCAATCAAAGCAGATATTTAGCTATTTAAGTCAGTTGATTTTGGTCATCACTGTTGGCGGCAAAGGCATTGTATGGAAATTAAGTATCCGCCCCGTTAGTGTTGATGATAACGGATTATCTACAATTAGGCAAGACGGTTTCACAAATTGCACTTACACAATAGCACGACTTGAAGACTTTTAAATTAAAGCATTGAGCTGTGATAAATTCGATAATCAACCACCCCCGCCGCCAGAGGTCGATAGTCAGCTGGTATCGATCACTTGTTTATAACTTTTCGCAATGTTTACAACGTAAGCAATTCGCGTGATAAGCTATTAGTCAACTTGGGAGCGAGGAACTGAAAAATGTGGAGCGAGCGCCGCTGAAGGGACCACCCAACCAACCAAACACCCACGTAGTCCACCCACTCCAAAGATCAAATGCTGCCTACTTACGAGCGTTTCAGTGATCCCAAAAGCGTTCTCTTCCGGCTTCCCTTCGCGAGATTGGCACTGGTGGCTCTCAGTTTGCCCCTAGGCGGCTTCTTCTTCTGCGTGATTTGGTCTCTGACCTTTGACTTCGTGAGGAGCACCTACACCCACTGCGATGTGACCAACTACCTGCCCTCCGTCTCGGCGGCCATTGGGAACTATGAGCCGCAAAAAACCGTCTGGAGACTGGCCATCTTCCTGCATTTACCACTTCGCTTGGCAGTGGCCAAAATCTATTTGGAGCACTACCGAGAACACATCCGCCGGAGCAGAAGATTGCTGGGCATCCTGGCCTGCATCTTGAACGTGGTGGAGGATCTGGCCCTCTTCTGCTTGTCTTTTTGGACCTCTGCGGATCACTACGAGACTCACAGGAACGCGTTCGTGGTGTTCATTGCCTGCTCCGAGTGCTATATGTTGGTTTCCTACCTGCTGAACAGGAATATCCGGAAGACCGTGCTCTTGCCACACGAGGAGAAGTCGCTGAGGTACAAGAGGAATCTGTTCTTGGTAAATGTGATGGCCTTTGGCATGGCAGGCTACTGCTTCGTGAGGCACAACTCACATTGCGAGGCCGGAGGTGAGTGGAAATCAGCTTAGACTCCATTATCGCGATCTTGAACTTTTTCTTCCCATAGTCTACACATTCTTCGCGTTGTTCGAGTACATCGTAGTGCTGACCAACATGGGCTTCCACATGACCTCCTACTGGGACTTTTACGCCCTGAACGTGGTGTGCGATGCCAAGCACGGTCTTTACCTATCACAATCGTAGACCAATGCACTAGATCATCAATCCCAGCCTGCGCCGCCATTTCAGCCAGCCAGTCGTCCTCGAGTATTGTGTACATACGCGGTATTAGCTTAAGCCCAATGTTTACTTAATTTTACCAAAAGGAAATTGCTTCCGAGGGATTCCGAGAGGAAACGATTCAGTATGACAGGATCTGATGCATACACACGCTTTTAGCTTTAGGCTCTAACACGATTTTACACCTAAAGGATCTAGTTTAATTCAAACTGAGTTCCATCTATACGTAATGCATTATTTATACACATGATCAGTAGGGAACCAGACTTTAATAAGGTTCTATTTTATACGTTCTGAATTAGCGATTGGCTTTAATGTTCTAATTTTTTAATCTGTAAGTCTAAAATTGTATTTATTAGAATTCAGATAAATAGCGAATTTGAACTTTTTAATTGCTTCTAATTTGTTTGATAGCTGTAGAACAGTTCTCAGATCTTATAGTCAGCTATAAATATTTTATTCTTAGTTTTATATGTCACTTATTGAGTGTCTTACTTTGTCTAGAGGGATAACAGAAATCAAGTGTAGAATTTCCCTGACCGACATTTCCTAGGACTTACCTTCTCTAAAATGAAGCACTTTGTGGAGGATCAAGTCAAGCTTTTGCCCAGTTCCATCAAGGATTTGCAGGCGAGGTGGCATTTCCCCCTCCCAGTTGGTCCGCTTCTCGCACTGGGACTTTTGCAGGTGCCCGTATGCATGGCATACAACCTGGTGATGGCGATCACAACGGATTTCCAGACCACCACGTATACCTCCTGTCAAGCCTTCAACATCTTTCCCTCTACATCAGCGGCTGCCAAGTCTCAGCACAAAGTATGGGCTCTGGCTTGCTGGCTGGAATTCCCATTTCTCGTTGCCAGTGCATGGCTGCAATTCCGCTCCTATCGGAGGAATTTACCCAAGCCAGTCCGGAGTTTCGGCTGCCTGATGGCCATCTTTATGGCCATCAGTAGTTCCAGTATGCTGCTATGGGGCACGTTTTCCCAAGCGGATGGTGACTCATTGCTGCATGTAGCCATCGCCTTGTCGCTATTTGTATCGTGTGCAATTTACATGGCAGGTTCCTTTGTGTGCGCCAAGTACTATATGAGCGAAAGGTGTGGGCAGCGGCATGAGGAACTTTCCTTGCGGCTGAAGAGCAGCCTGGTGTTCACCTACTACGTCTGGGTGGTGATCATGTGGATCTTTTACTTTTTACACCAGAAGTTTTGCTTTCCCTTGGGTGAGTAGAATCTAACCGAGAGAGAAAATGTTCATAATTCTAATGCCCGGATCCAATGCAGCGTACTCCGTGTTCGGTATGGGCGAGTTCATATCCTGCGAGTGCTTCTGTATTTATCTGTGCATGGCCTACTTTGACTTCTACCACGTATACATATGCTACGATCAACGTTTGGGTTTCTTCCTCAGCGATATGTGAACAGTTCCCAATTGCTTATGAAATGTATTAAACAACAACATACAAAAAACACAAAAAGATTGCTTAACGTTACGTCTCGTAGATGCGCACCAGGTCGTCCAGACTGATGGGATACTGGGTTATCGGGCAGGTGCCGTGCTTCTTCATGTGGCTAACGATGCACTTCCAGCAAAAGACGTAGCCGGAAACGGAGCAGGCAGTCGGCGTCTGGATGGACAGCAGGCAGACCGGGCATTCTCCCCTCTGGGGAAGGCTTTGCTGCACTTCCTTGGGAAGCTGCTTTCTTGGCATCGCTTCCGGATTAATCAGGGTTCCACCTACTTTGCGTCGCTGGTCGTTGGAGTACCACCACTGGACAAACTGGAGGAAGAAGGCCAGGACCTCAAGCATTTTAAGCACCACGTAGGTCCACTGATCCTCCTTGGGGGGTTCACTGGGATAGCGAAGGGTCAGACCCAACAATCTGAAGATGGGCGAGTGGTTTGAGGCGTACTTCACGAGATAAAGGAATGTGTGTACCGCCTTGGCGGCATGGAAAGCATGGAATGCGCTTAGGAGGCGTTGCTCCCAGGCACTTGTATCCTCGTGCCTGGTGATCCTGCTCCTCAGCTTTCGCTCCACGTAAGGCATGAAGGTTAACAGTGTGGCAGAGGCGAACTGCTGCCTGCGGTTCAGCAGGTCCCCTGTGTTTGTGACCGTTCTCTGCAATCCGTAGAAGCTTTCGCCGAAGGAGGAGGCTCTTTTTCGCAGATACAGGTACTGCAGCAGCCAGGTCAGCAACGGCGACAGTTCCTCCTGAATCCTCAAACTCCCCCAGAGTTTAAAGTCCAGGCGCAATCCGAAGTAGTCGAATATCTTGCTCAGTGCCGGGTAAATCAGGTTGTCTAGCGTCTCCGCCGCCGAAATTTCAAAGATTGACGGCACATTCTGGAGGTTCTGGCGCACATTGGCGGCTTCTGCCATTGTTGTTTATAGCATTTAAAATAAAAAAATAAGTTCGAATGCTATTTGTGTTGTTATTCTTATCAGTACTGGTTGATATCGGTTTGGGCTTGAAAAGAGTCGATTATTCATCAATATATCGATAAGTCGCACCATCGATAGTTTTCATAATAATATGGCAAGATTTGTTTATCTTATGGTGCAGCTACATTGTTTATTTACCAACTGATAAAAATATATACATTTATGTATTATATACAACCAAGATGAAAACCTCTGGCGCCGGCAATCCTGACGAGCTGAACAAGTCATCGCACAGCAAGGTCAGCAAGAAGTCCACCAAGTCGCGATCCAAGTCGGCGAAATTGGAGTTGACTGGGAAGAATTCCCTATCGGCATCCGCATCATCCTCTTCCGCAACCGCAGTGAGCGGGGGCGTTGCGGTGGGCAGCCTTCCGGCCACGCCCACTCACCTAAACATGGTGACAACGCCCACCACGCCAACTTCCAGTCTGGGTAACTACAATCTCTTTGACGCCTCATTTGCGGTTGCAGGAAGCAGTGGGCACGGACTCGCTGGCGGCATCGCGGGCGCAGAAGCCTCCGGCAACACTAGTCGAATGGTAAGGATACCACTCTTAAGGGACTTTCACGGTACCAACGCTCCCTACTTTAGGGTCATCAGAAGAGCTATGCTGGCTTCGATCCGCGCAGTATTAAGATATTTTGGGAGCAGCACGACCAGACCGATGTCGAACTTTCCCAGGATGTTTGCGCGCGCTTGGCGGAAGATGCCTCCTACAAAGTCTGGGAGCTGATCAATGTATGTCCGCCGTGTTGCATCTCTTACTCTCTCTAACCTCCCGATTTCTCAGAGTGTCAAAATATACTCTCGCCACTCGGGCGGAGTGGTAACCTACGATCTGGTGAACGAAGTGCTTAAAGATGCCGATGTGCCGCCCATGCTGGGTGCGATGGACAGCGATTGGGACCGGATCGACTATGACGGCAGTTTCTACTTTCACTCGGACAAGATCTTCGAACTGAGCGCGGAGTTTCAGAAGGAAATTAATCTTTGCACCCCCGATGATGCGGACTTTCAGAGCATCTATCCCATAGAGGATAAGCACACGGATCAGCTAAGACAGTGCGTACAGAGTCTGGTTACGGCAGCGCTTTTCGCGGACAGCAAATCCCAGACGGCCGCCGTGTGCCATGCTTTTCAGACGCCCCTGATGGGGTCCATCTACCGAGTGATAGTGAGTAAGATGGTCCAGTTGCTGGCCTTTAAGCAGCAGGACCAATTGAGCCAGAGATGCTGGCGACTGCTCCGTGCATGCAACTACAACGCCACTGCTAATCACAATGCCTGCCGGCCGGAATACTTCAACCTAGCAGAGGTACTTGTCAGCCAGCTAATGGCGCCTTACGAAACCATCAAGGCTGCACCCGTCGACCCAAATCCAGGACAAACAACATCTATTAAAATGGAGTTCGAACTTAAAATTGAGCCAGAACAGTGTCCTAATCCGGAAGCTCAAGAAAATCCGGATGTCATGGAAGTGAATAAACAGGAGCAGGATCCGCAGATGTTTCCGGGTGAAAACACCATGGAACACACAATCTACAAGCTGCAATCGGAGGAGGAAGAAATTAATCCCCAGCCGGAGACAGAACACCTGTCCAGCTACTTTGCCAGTCCAGTCGGCAATGGCCTAGTTGACGAGTTGTGTGAAACTATAGGACAGCTGTCTTCTCAAAGTGGTTACCTGCAAGCAGAGTGCCTGTTTTTGATCAAAAGACGCCTAGCGAGATTCTTCGAGGGCCGCCATGTTTGCAGTGAGAGAGGTAAGGCATCCTTACTATTTGTTAGCTTGGACCCTAATATATGGACTTCTCAATTAAGACTTTAGGTATATCAGTAGAGCAGTGCGTGGTCTCATTGCCCTGGGAGAATATGCCTTTCGTGAGTTTATTCCGTACATCTACAAGCTTCGCGTCGAGGAAATCCCGGATAGTCTGTGGTCAGATCTAGCACCGGCTGCCATTTTCCTGGGCGGCCGAGATGACGTATACCTGTATGAGTGGCTGGAGCACGGATGCGGTGCAGCTCTACAGCCTTTCCTGGTCCACTATGCGCGTAAGAAATACCAGAGTGTTCCATGAAAAGCTGTTAAGTAACTGAAAATGATTGCAGGAGCCTATGAAAAGATGGTAACTAGGCGGTATGTGAAGGCCAAACAACCCGCTTACAGGATAGAATCAGTGCCGGGAGTGCGTCGGCTGGAATGGAGTACCCTTGCGGCAGCCATGTGTCACGGGGACGATCCCAGCAAGGCACTCAAACCCAAGCCTACTCTGTACGAGGCTTTCCCTGACCTCCAGTCACCGAATTTACAGCTCAACTGCGCGGGCAACATCCGCTTTAAGTTCGCGGGCTGCCGCCCGGTGCTGCTAAAACCGAAGGTTTCGACTGTTCCCCACGCGGCGGATTCGCCTTCCTCGACAGCGAACGGTGGTGCGGGTGGCGGTGCAAGCTCCGATATCCTGATTGCCAAACGAAAACTCTTCAAGCCGCTGACGAACGTGAGAAAGTGGTCGCCCATCAGTGGCTATCACTACCTGAGGATATGAAAAGGGCTTAGAAAATTATTTTAAGACCTTTTGGAGGTCCAGGAGGACACCTGGGGATCTCAATAAAACTCTCGTTTACTTTAGTCGTGTTCTCCGGTCTTTCGAAACTCGAATTGTTGGTTTCCAACCAAGGATGATTTTATACTGATACAACTTTACTCGCGGCGATACATAAAAAACACAGAACTAAAAGGCTTCTTCCTGAGACGAATGTCCATTTTGTGACCCCAAAGGCGGTAGGGGCATTCCCGCAGCCTTCATTTCGGCCACAATCCGCTTGTTGATAATGTTTCGGATGTTGGCATTCACATTCGGCAGAAGCCCACCTGTGCGAGCTGCGTGCTCAATCCGCTGGACGACGTCGATTTCGCGGCGCGATGATATCAGGTTCGTGACTAGCGCCTTGTCCATGTTGCCCACTCGCCCGATCCTGCCACATCGATGGATATAATCGGAGACATGGAGCGGGAAGTCAAAGTTGACCACATGTCGTGCTCGGGTAGTGTCCAGACCACGACTTCCCACATCGGTGGTGGAGAGGACGTCGCAGTGACCGTTTTGGAACTGCTCGAAGCGGCCCAGACGGATCTTCATCAGCATGTCTCCATTCAGATTTAAGCAGTTCACTCCGCTGTTATTCAGGAAAATGGAAACGAAGTCACTTGTGGTGGATTTGTTGCTAAACACGATTAGGGGGCGACGCTTGGCAAGATCATGCTTCACGAGTGACAGGAGTGTGGCGGGTCGATCGGCCTTTGACATGCGCAGGAACTTCTGCGTCACATGAGGCATCAGACGGTGCAGGTGGGGACTCACCACCTCACGGATCGTGTCCACGTCGATGACTTTGTGAAGGATCTCTCTGGTGTTCGTGGGCATGGTGGCCGAGGCCAGGATCAGCTGGGTGCCAGTATCTTCTTTTTGCACCAAGTGGAACTAGCGAACAAGAACAAGAAGGAAGCTAATTAAAGCTGCTCCTTTGGGAATTTTCAACCAAGACTTACGGGAAATCTCCTGAGAAAGTAGGTGAGTTTGTCCGTGAATGTATCATCTAGCAGAGTGTCCGCTTCGTCTAGAACCAGGTGTCGAACGTGCTCCATGCGGTAGATGCCAGTGGTCACAAGTTTGCTAACTGCGCCCAGAGTGGCAACCAGTATGTCCACCTCCTCGAACTGTGGGTTCATCATGAGCTGCTTGGTATTGCCGCCAAGTAACGATTGCACTTTGAGATTGGTACCTTGGGTAAGCTTCTCAGCGACTCCAGCAATCTGCGTGGCTAGTTCTCTGCCGGGAGTGAGGATCAAGACACGGGGAGTGTTCAGTTTTCGCTCGGTGACCACTTCCCTCTGGAGGAGTTTGTCCACGATGGGAAGGAGATAAGTGAGGGTTTTTCCACACCCAGTTTCAGCGGCAATCAGGCAGTGCTCCTTTCCATGGACAATGGGCAGTCCCTGCTTTTGGATTCCCGTCAGTAGTTTGACGCCCAGCTCGACTCGCAAGTTCTCTAGGAGTTGTGGATGAATGCGCATCCCCGTGCTCTCCAGGAACTCATCGACGGCCTGCATTTCTTGCTGCAGTTCCTCACCTCGCACGCTGGCGTTCAGAATGAAGAAGTCTCCCTTGGATTTGTTGTGTAGCCAGCCCTTGGAGGCCAGCGCAAGGCTCCCAAACTTGGCATCTGTCCGCTCGTATTGGGTTAAATCGAACAGGCTTCTTCTGCAGGAGATGAGGGGCTCCTCCTTCTGTTTTTTGGTCTTTTCCCTCGATGACTTTGCCTTTGGGTGCTTCGTTGGCGTCTTAGCTGCCGCCGCCGCCGCCGCCGCTGTGGCATATGAAGCCGTATGGCGGGAGGTTTGCACCCGGAGCACCACGGACAAGTTCAGCATGCTTTCGGGATATTATTCAATGTTTTCATTTGCCGGCAAGTCAGCTGTGCACACGCATACAAGTGTTGGAAAACGCCCATCGAATTCAATTCCACCTGTGGCGCCAAGTTTCAAAATAACATTTATTCAAGACTACTAAAAGTATTCAAACATAATCTGGTTTATTTACAAAATTACTTTTCTTCCTGCAAGTACGATTCATTTATTAGCCGTTCAATTTCTATTAACTTTGGCTTTATGTCCTGGTACTCGGCCACCTGCTTCTTCATCATACATCCCACTCTCACCCGTTCGGCGTGGACATCATGTACAAGCTTTCGATTTTGGATGCTTTTGGCCATAGCAATCTGAAATTCATGATATTGAACTTACAAATTACTTTATTCTTCGCCGGTAGAAATGCGAGTACATGCCTCGAGTTCCTTTTTCTGGATCCGCAGCTGTTTCTCCATGAATTTGATGCTCAGTTCCAGGTTGTGCATGCGCAGCGGGCGAGTGAGTTCCTCAGGGGACAGGCTGTTGAAGTTCCTGCGGATTTCAATTAAGAACCATGGGAAGTGCTTCCTCACAACCAAGCTCAAAACTATTCACCAACCAGTTCTTGCCCTTGTAGGGGGCAAACTGCTCCTTGAGCATTTCCAGAGTGGTCAGCTTGGTCTCCACGTCGTTGCCGGAGAAGAAGCACTGGTTGACATCCAGGACGACCTTGGTCATGAGCCGCCGGGTGCTGCTGACTATTTGCTCGGTGTCCAGGCTTGTGGATTCGTGCTCCTCGAGGATGGTGGCACAGGATTCCAGATCTGAGGAGCTACACGATGGTAAGCGTTGGGTCAATTCCTAAACTAGCCCTGCTCCTACCTTAAACCCGCGAAGATCTGTCCAATGGCTTCCTCGTAGGCCTGCTTCACCTGGGGAACGATCGCCTGGAGCCGTTTGAAGGCTGCTTCGGTGGCTACTTCAATATGATCCATACTTCTTACACTATCCTTGGCAAATTATAATTACAAACAAAAATTGGCGACCAGAAGACATATGTGACCATATACAGATAGCTCGGCAATACCAACCCCTATATGATAGGAACGTAGGTATAGGGTATTCGAGTGAATTACTTAGCTTGGCGGGAAATCAGCTTGCAAAAGGTGTATTTAAAAAAGGATAATATATATATGTAAGAATTTTAATCAATATAGCGTATTCGAGTTGAATTACTTAGTTTGGCGGGAAATCAGCTGGCAAAAGGTGTATTTAGAATACTATAATATATACGTTAGAATTTTAATCAACCGGATTACATGTGCATGGGTTTAACGTAACCAATTCAAATATCATGCACTGGCGGATACATCCAATGTTTGCAACTCATTTTAACGCCAAATTCAAAGTGTATTTCACGAACTGAATTACACAACTTTTCACATGTCGTATCGGCGAGGAAACTTGCGACTAACACTCAATAACTCCACTTTTCGGTTTCCCCGAAAGTTGTGCTTTCACTGCACTCTTGCACATCGGGAAAACTTGCCACAATGGAATTTCCTTTTATCTCCGCTCTTTCCAGAGGGTTTTTAATTTGTGCAACGTTTTGGGCAAATTGTTGAGGCGGGGACGCAGTTTTTAATATGTTTTGAGTAATTTGTGCGCATTTGCGAATTTTTATCGCAGTCACAAAAGTTGGTCCTTTGTGCTCCTTATCGTGTGCCCCTTGTTGGCGCGGCTGTAATGATGACTTTATGACTTTATTTACGTGCAATAAAGGAAGCATTCTGCGGCAAATTCAGGTTCAAGCATCACCGTGCCACTACTTTCGAATATAAATGCGATCCAGGTTAATTTATTCGCTCGCCGGGTCCTGCATTTCCATTATTTTCCGGGCCCGAAGAGAACTCAGCTGTGGAGTAGGCAGAATTCGAAATGTGCTCCCCTGCACGGGAAAAATCATTTTGACATCAATCTTATGATGCCCAATAAATGCCAGGGAAAGGAGAAGGTGGAAAGGTCGATACGATATGCGATGTACGAGGAAAACCACCATCTGACTTACATGCTGCTTGAAACTTGGTGCATACTTTTAGGCGCCTTTAAATGAGATTTTAAATGCCTACTATTGTGTATCGCATAAGTACAATGTGTATCCCCCGGATATCTATATCTGTATACACATTTTCTCTTTGTGTGGCCTGGGTCTCGGATATGCTAAATCCCGGCCAGAATCCTGAGCTGTCCCCTCCAGAATCAGGAGGCGTGCCACTCGGTGGCCGTGTTAACATGCATGTGCTACTCTGCCGCATGTCTTGCTGAAGCTCGGCTCCGAATTTGCATTTCAATGATTAAAGTGTTAAAATGCCGGCCGACACATGCGGACTATTCAGAAACCGCCGCCCAGGACCCGCCCTCGTCCTTCGCATAGTTGGTAATGGCTTTATAAAGCGAACACCTCAAGCAGGATGCGATTTTAATATTCTTATTCTCGTGCACATGGTGTGAAGAACTTGGAGATGTTGACTTTTTGTGGTGCGACCGACTGGTATGCAAATGAGCCTAAATTCTGAGACAGAGTTTTGCATACTTTTCTGAATTCTGAATTATACGGATCCAAGTAACTATGTATTTTTCACACCGCTTGCGTTCGTCCTGCTCAAAATATTGCAGGAGTGGAGATTTGCTTTACCAAAAAGTCTGCTCTTTAAGTAGTGGAAATGTGAAGTTCTGAAAATGGTTCTTTTTAATAAACTCTATATCATTTACTTCGAAACCCTTTGAAAAAGTTATTCCTTTGACTTTCCATATAATAGCTCATCAGTTCTTGAGCAAAGTTCAACTGCATCCTGAGCAAAAAAGGAAGGAAGTTCTGGCAAACGTTCGTGTCCGATCCTTTGACGTCAGATTGCTGGAAAGTTATTGGAGTTTTAATTTACTAATCAGAAAGTCGCGTGTCGTCCTGCCAAGCGTTTCTCCTCCTTCAAATTGGATAAATCACTTGGATTTAATTGATGCTCCATTTGGCTGGTGGGCGAGGCCATAATAGGTACGTTGTGGTCAAACTCCCATCAAGCCAACGCCATCTGCACTGAAAGAAACACTGAAGTGATGCAATAAAACAAGTTAATCAGTTTGCCATGGTCCACCTTAACTATGAGATGTTAGTCCTCCCGCGATAAGTAAGAGGTTTGGTTATATTATTTATATGTTTAATTGCAATGTTATGGTACTAGTACTGCATGTACGGATTCGTCGCTTTAATAAAACTAAAACTAAAAAAAAAAACTATGAGTTATTCACATACATATATTCACATATTCACATGCAGAAGTGTGAGTATCTGTACCGATCCGTTCTTTCTGTGTGCAACAGTGGGCACTGGCTGCCAGCGACAGCCATCGTGTGGCGACACTTTCGGGCATGGAGGAGCTACTGGGGCAGCCCAAGTGGGTGGGGGAGGTGCGTCAGCCGCAGTGCGTGAAATGCATTTAAAATTTTCCTGCATACTTGTCGCCTCGAATTACAGCGCATTTGTCGAGTGGTGCTTTGTGCTTTGTTGGTGAATTTGGAAGCTGCACTCGCATGCGAATCCACAGTGGAGGCCACATGCGTATGCTTGGTATATATGTATCATTTCTGATGCTGCTCCTACGAAATGTGCCTTAGTTGAGCGACTTTTAATAGTTTTCGAACTAAGCAGCTCCCCCGCGTATCGGTGGCTAGCCGCCGACCACTATTTATGTGACCGCAACTGTGGGTACTCATGCGTGCAGACGAGTTTGAAATGCTGGAAATGCTGGAAATACTGCAAATGCGCTTTAAGCACGCATTAGAACAATGCATAAAACCACAGCTACGGCCATATATAAGGCCGTATGTACGAGTATCTGTATTTATCTGCACATATCTGGACGTATCTGGATTTGGCAGCCGCAGTCCTACCGATTTTCCGGATTAACACTGCACACGCAGTTGAAAGGCAGTTGAAAGACAGTGGGAATGGTCGAAAGTAGTGCCCGACAATTGGCATTCAAGCCGAGTTCCAGCTACACATGTAAGCCCCTCAAGTCGCTGAAGACGCCTCATCTTCCGTGTTTGGGCGGATTTTGCATGGAATGCCACAGCCTTTTGTTTGCCCAAGCTTTCGAGGAAGGAAAGGAAACCTTTGCGGGGAAGGGCAGCACAAAAACAAACACCGGCGCAACAACCGACTGGTGGGGTTAGTTTACCGAAGCGGCTTTTACGGGCTTAACATATTAATTAAACTTGAAGTGGAAACACGAAGCCCGGCTGGGTCAACTTTAAATTAAGTTTTAATCTGTTGCTCATATTTAAACAGCCAGCAGATTGCCGAGTGTGTGGCTGCACTGCGAAAATTCCATTCGTCGCTCTTTGTCAGCTTAAACTGTGGAGTTGCAGCAGATACTTTTAGTCTCTGCCGAAAATGCCGAACTTTCAATTGAAATTAAGTGCTTTTAACTCTAGCACTCTAGCACATCTGCACGTGTTTATGAGCAGTATGATCTGCTCATTTGTTGGGTCACCCAATAAATGGGAGTGCAGGTAGTTCTCCGTGTAGCCCCAAGGACACTGGATGGTGCGTGTGGCTGCTGCGTGCTGTCTTGTAAGCTCCGATGTTCCGGCTCCGCATCTCTAATTGAAATTGGTCATTTGGCACACGACTTGCAGCGACCGACGACATGGATACTCAGGTCTCAGGACTGACGGATGACAGGCGACAAGTGAATGGCAAGCAACGACATCGGGCTCTCAACTTATCCTGCTGCTGGTACAGAGAGAAAAAAAGGTGGCTTGTTGCTCGGCATCCTGTACATCAATATTAGGACCTATTTTCATAGGCCAGCATGGGTTTTGGAACTGGTTTCAGCAGTAAGATACAATAGGTATCCGTTTGAGGCGCGGATACTTGCTTGCTGTGTTGATTCCCGCCCTGAAATTCCTCCTCCTCCTCCACTTGGTTAATGCAGTTAACTTGGATTCCGTTCGTGTCCAGCACAAATCGCATAACTCTTCGCTGCCCAAATCCCATCCACACGTGCCAAGGCACACCTGTGCGGATGGATAGGCGGATGGATAGACGGATGCGAGTGCGAATGCGGACGTATGAGGATGAGGATGTGGGCCTGTTCCGCACCGGCAGATTGACAGCTTAATAAATTAAAATGCATTAAGTGGCTGGCGTAGATTTGCGGCAGCCATAAATCGTTCACCCTAGCCCTGCTGCTGTACTAACGGAGCGGAGCTGGCTTCGGGCTTAAATATTATATTGTAATTCAAATATTTATGGCCATCAGCGTAAATAAAACTGTCTACTAAACACGGATCGGGGGCTCCCAGTGATGTATGTGGCTCAGGTGAGCGCCGCCACCTGTCACCTGCCGCTCCTGTCTCCGGTTTCCACCCTCTAAGCTCCCACAGCAACAAATTCTCACGCACTGAGCCATTGACACGGCCTGCTAAGCTGTTGAAGTCGTGGCCCTGGGAACTCCGACCTTCGCCCGGCAGCTGGCTGCCAGAAAAACCGGCCAGACTGGCGGGGGAATCCCCTCCAGATTGCCTAGCAAATCAAATACATGCAAAACAGCTTCGCTTTCGGGAGCGATGCATATTTGTCAAGTTGAAAAAGCCGGGATTTCAATTGCGACGGCGGCCAGTGTGCGTGTGTGCGTGTGTGTATCTGTGTGTGGATAATGAAATGAATTTTGGCCGGGATGCGTGCCAGCAGGCCCAAAGTTTTTTGGATTGAATTACTACAGAGGAAGAACTTTAGGCACTTGCTGAAAATGCCAAATTTCTTTCATTCACAGATTCAGTGAGCCCGACAGTTCCCAGTGCTGAATCCCTTAATATTTTTGCAGAGTGCATGGGAAATGTAATAAATAAACAAGCTCGCATTGATATACCACAAAAATATAAGGGCGGTACAAGGGGCAGGAGGCAGGAGGCAGGAGGCAGGAGGCAGGAGGCAGTGGCCGGGAATCGACAAATCATAATAATCAGGGGCATTCGCATTTGGCTGGGCGTATCTTACCATTTTCTGGAACTTCGGGACCGCTGGAACTTCTGAGGGACCGTGGCTCGAAGTCCCTGACCGTCGGTATGTATAGCTGAGCGCTTCAATAAATTGTCCGTTATCATTTTCATGTTTTCGCATTGACAACGGTTGGCTTTCGGGGTCGAGCTGGCGGGTCGCCGGGGCGTATGAGCAACGTCAAGTTCGCATCGCAAAGCGGCTTGCAGGATGGCGAAGCTGGTGCGGATCTGGATTGCCTGGGAACGTGGGCGTGGGATGCCGTGCTCCGTGCTGGGCCTAATTTGCCGGAAATAAATGTGCAGCGATGTGTGCGGACTTAGGAAGCCAAGGCAGATCGCGTCTAGCTCTGCGAATCGGGAATCCCGAGAATGTGGGAGTGGGTTCAGTACCCGCAGCCGTGCATCTCCGCCGTTCCTCCTCCTCCTTCTGGCGAGATGGAGTGCTGGTTATTATTATTGAAGCGCCAGGAAATTCGAAACTTGTCAGCAGTTGCCGGAAAGGGCAATGAATGTGGGTGGATAGGTGGATGGGTGGATGGGTGGATGGGTGGCTGGGTGACTGGATGGATGGGTGGTGCTGACGAAGTCCTTGTGGCAAAACGAGTTCCGTTCGATAGCATTCACCGTGAAAGTTGAGTGAATTGAAGAAAATTGAAGTTTAAAACTCTACGTTAGTTCGGATTGACAGATGCGATTGGACAGACCAATATTGTTGCAAATGAAAATCCCAAGGAAATCGATTTTTAAAAAATATATTAGTTTAATTGGGTTTCCCTTAAGTACATACTTAAGTAACATTCTGAACAGGATTCAATATTCCTCGGCAAATGAACAATCCACATAAAACTAATATATTAAGTATGCATTATATTTGCCAAAGTATAGTTGGGATTAAAAACATTCCCAGTTGGCCAACAGTTTTCCTCAAGATAAATTGCAAAATGCTGATACGCTGGCGAAGCTTTCACGAAATGAACTTCCGTCCATTTCCTGGCAGGGAATCCTGTTTGCTCAAACACATTGTTGAGTTATTTTAAAGACGTCCTTTGTAGAGAGGGCTTAAAGATTCTCAGGAGCAGCTGCGCAGGAGGAGGAGGCGTGTCCTTCAATAATTTTAATGGCTGCTGTTGTCGTTCGAGGAAAAGTGCGCGACATCGATAGCGTCTTTGGGCGGGGGAATGCGGCGGATTGGGAGCCATTAGCGGGCTTGGTCAGATTTACGCTTGAGGTGCTGAAAGTACCAAAAGGAGGAGGAGGAGGAGGAGTAGGAGGAGGAGGTGTTGGGGCATCACTTTCACCGCCTCCGTCGTCATCAATTGTTTCGTTAGCAGCCAGGACTTGTCGGCAATCAATCAGTTGCTCCTGCTCTCGGGTTTCCCGGAGACTCCGGCTCTTTGCATAATTAAAAAAGTATGCGTTATGTCGTTTACCTGACGTTTATTTTGGCGGAGGACTCCCCGGTGGAGGAGCCGCGTCAGCCATCCCGACAGCGAATTTAAATTACAAAGACTTCCGCCGCGTCTTCGCTCCGCCGACTGAGTAAGCAATCCGCGACAACACCTGGCACCCCATTTACCTGCACCCCATGCCCATGCCCATGCCCATGCCCATGCCCATGCCCATATCCACCTCCATCCTGATACCTCGGATATCATCCCACTACCGTCGCCCTTGTTCCTGGGCGGCAGATTCAATTAAGCTGATGAAACGACAAATGCGGAGCAGCCAGCAGCCAGCAGCAGTGTTGCCCACCAACCAAGTGATGGAAAATGCAAAATACAAATCACACGGAAATCACACGGGCTTAGAAGGTGCTCAGGAGTAGGCAACAGTTGTATTTGATTCGAAGCACATGACTTGTGTGCAGGATAGCATCACTGTTCCTGGAACAGTGGATGTGCCATCCCGCTGACAGGGGCGCTTAACGCGTGGCAATAAACTCACATTCCGTCCACCAGGACGACGTCTCCATCCGTTGTCCATCACCGGGCATTCCATTTAAATACGTCGCTGTCAATTAACCGACACCACGGAGTGAGCAGCTGGTGGAGCTGGTGGGGCTGGTGGGGCTGGTGGGGCTGGTGGTGCAGTGATTGCAGTGATTGCACCGCCCACCAGGACGAGTGAGCAGCAGAGTTAACTCAATTATGAGCATCGATGGACGTAACGAGCGTTGGATGGACACGTGTAGTCGGGTTATTATTATTGGCCCAGTGTGCTGGATTTAATTCCATTCAATTGATCGTCGAAGATGGCATCGGCAATTGAATTTCCCCCTGCACTTCCCCTCCCAATGCAAAGTGCCTCTTTGCAACTAATTGCACGGCAGAATTGCAATTGCAATCGGAATCGGAATCGCACCCACTGGGGCCATATAATCGAATCCAGTTCGCATCGTTGGCAAATTGAATAAGTGAATGATTTGCCACGACACTTGGGCGGCATCCCCTCCAGCATTTCCCCATCCCGCCGCGCAATTAGTCAATCAGCAGATTCCCATTGGGAGCAAACAAAGTTCTCGCGGTGCGAGCCCACTTAACCAGGCACGAAAACAGAAACCCAAAGATCCCTCCCATTCCGCTGATAATCAAGGTGGAGATGGGCTGGGTATTCCACGGCATTCCTTTTGGGGATACTATCAGCCGATCAAATATATGACATAAGCTCAAGCAAAGCACCTATATTTCATTTTAACCCACTTTATATCTCGCAGTGTAGAGCAGCTTTTCCGGCGGCCTGGCCTTCGGCGTAATTAGTGCACTCGAAGGTGCAGTCCGGCTCACTTGACCGTGCCCCTTTGTTGGTTCTCGTTTCTCGTTTGGGCGGGCTCCTTTTTCTGGGGATTTTCTCGAGTGCGTTTTCCCTCGGTTTCGTCTGCTTTCCCCTGTTTTCCCCTGTTTTTCTCTGTTTTGCCGGCTTTGGCGCCTTTGTTGATTCTTTTAAATTTCGCCTTTCAATTATTTTATGCAAATAAGCAAGCGGAGCGCAGATTATGCCAGCTTCACGGGATTCGGCATCCCGTTCCGAAATGCCCTCCTCTCGGATTCCCGTTACCCATTTCCCGTTTCCCGGCTGGTTTATCCCCGGCGGAGCGAAAGAAATCCGCTCGCCAAATGAATTGTGGGGCATTGTCGTGTTGCCGTCTCAGTGCGGACCGTAATCATCTTAAGTTGCTCAAATCGGTTTGTTCATTTCGAGTGTTTTCGAACAACTTCAAGAATAAAGCGATTGCGCCGTAATGTTTGTCCGTTTTCCTTTGCTTAATTGGAGCTCCTCGGGGATCCATTTGGCCCATTCCTGGCTGCCTGTCCCACTTCGCTTCGAGGGCTTCTCGATTCATTAATCCATTTTATCGCAATGTTTGATTTCTCGAGCGTTTAGTTTACTCGCCTCATTCTTAAATGCACTAAGCCTTTAAATGTGTGTCATTTTCAAGCATACACGTATTCCCAATATGGATTCCTATCGCTCCTATCGCTTAATAATCAAACAAAATAGGAGTGCTAATCGCAGTGCGATTACAGCGTTTAGCTCCAAATCAATGGTTAAATACTTTGCTTAATCCCAGCTTTGGGGTCGCATTATACATTAATGTAATTTTCTCCTAAACGCTCGTTGTAATTTGCCCCTGCCTTCTGCCGCCCGCTGTTAATTAATCAATTATAAGTAGAGTCTTATCCTTTGCCACCTCAAATTATGAGCTCCCCAAGGAATCTGTGAAATATTCATGATGCTCCCCCTCGCCCCTCGCCCCTCACCACTCGAATTCGAAATTGAATTTGAATTATAGTCGCTGCTGAAAATGTAGGTGTCAAAGCCAGACAAGACGCACAGGCGCAAAAATCGGACCCGTCTTCAAAGGCCTTCAAAGTGCTCCGCCAGGTGAAGGATTCCCCCCTGTGAGCCCCTTTGCATTTTCCGTGTGTGAGAGAAAGGAAAATAATTGAGATGTCGGCAGAAATGTAAGTGGACTTTTATTGACTGTTTTCCTGCTTGGCTGGCTGACTGAATGGCCGGAGGGACAAGGTCGGCTCCTCCTCCTCCTCCTCCTCCTCCTCCTCCTCCTCCTTCGTCCTTCTCCGGTTCCCGAGCAGCATGCAATGTCCTTTCGCCCAGATATCTGGGCAATATCTCATTGCGGCCGCAACAAATGGCGTGCATCGCATCGCATCGCATCGCCTTTGTCTTCGATGGGAAGGTGAAAAATGTGCTGCTGGAAAATCGATAGATTGACTTGCCAACCCTCGTTCTCCCCGCACCTGCTCCCCTTTCCGGCTCTGATTGGCTTAGTGCGGCTCTTTAAGATTGGCCTTCAACCTGCGCCACGCTCACGTACCATTTTATGCTAATAACAATAACAGCGAAAGCGATGCCAAGCACGGAAGTTGTGGCTTAACGGATATGGCTATATGGCTATATGGCTATAAGAAACCGAACTCCTACCTCGATTCTCTTGAATGATATTTGCCAAAGTTGGGTAGTCTTATCGAAGATGATAGGGCTGTGCCATCGTAAAGGTTTCCATATGCGGAAGAAAATATATCCTAAATCATACTGTTGCACGGCCCAAAGAGGCAGCTTTGCCACTTGTTGCACACTGGGGGTATACCTTCAAGGAGATAGGGTATTGGCGGCTGAAGGGCTCCGTTTCCCGGGCAGCTGCAATGGGTAACTGAAGACGGGAATTGCCGTTTTACCTGCCACGTCGGCCACATCGACGTTGTCGCAGTCCCATTCAGCGATATTGTAGTCGTCTCCTTCCCCGTCCCCGTCCCCGTCCACGTCCTTGTCCCCCGCCACCAACCGCCTGCCACCTGATAACCCGAGGGTCCTCAAGCGCCGTCGAGTGGCGAAGTTGGGCTGCGGTTAGATTGCGTCAAGCATATTTGACATTTTATTATATAGGCTACAACGCAATATCGGCACAGAGGTGAGCCCGTCGTCACACATGTGTCGCCTCCTTTTCCCGGCCCCGCGATGACTTCAAGTGTTTTTCATTAACTGCTGCTTATGAATATTAAATTAAAACTGTCATTCTGCTGGGCAATGCCAGAAAACAAAGAGGGAAAACACAGCCAGGAAAACACAGCCAGGAAAACACAGCGTGGAAAACACAGGAGGTTGGAGACCCGAGCACCTGAAGGTCGGGGAAAGCCGCTTAGCAGATGGAAATGGAAAACAATGTCTAAGACGTCGCATATCAAAAGAGCTGCTCCAAATTGAATTCTGCGCCAGACCGGAATAAAGCTGTTTGACGTCGAGACGCCACGCGATTCGAATTCAATTGCAGCTTTAAGGTCCTTCACTCCTCGTTTTACTCCTCGTTTCACTCCTTGTTTCCCTGCGAGCAGGCAAATGCAGCTCATGAATTTCAAATGAAATTAAAAACGTGTTCGCTAAAAATAATAATGCCAGAACAACAGCAAAGGAAACAGAATACCGTGGAAGCCAGGCGGAGTAGTTGCATCTACTTGGAAGCAGCTGAAAGGATGGTGGCAAGCGGAGACTCGAAGATTATTCCACAGCACGCCAGGATTTAGTGATGTAAGCTGCGCTCTTTCCCAACCCCCTCCGATTCCCGCCGTCTGTCCACAATTAACCCTGGACCAATCCGGGGAGGTGGCGGAGTGTAGGGATGCGGCAAGGACTCAAACGGTTCGGAGGACTCTATGCGGCCAGCTGCTGCAACATGTAAACACATCGCTGACTCGAGTGCTCGACCAACTGCAGCTGGCATTGGCAGCGAAATGCGAGATGGAACCGTGATTTCGGGGCCATGAAACCGAATATTCTGATCATTTTGGTATAGGAACTCCTATTTCTAATGCAGCTTTATTAATAATACCAATTTTGGTTTTATCCAAAAATTGCAGTCCCGTTGTCATCGCCACTGTGCTCACACTCATTTCGAGACTTGAATTGAGACATTTTCTGGCCTGCCACGCCCCTTGGCCCCAAACGCCCCCTTTAAGATGCTGGTGGCAACTTTGGTGCTACTTGAAAATTCAATTTTACGCAATATGCGCAAATCACGATTAAAATCTTGTGCGTGCCTTTCATTGCATACTTTGCGGCTATAATCGTGCTTTAAAAAGGGGGGGCGGGGGGTGGCTGGCTTTCCCTCATTTCCCTGAGCTGCTGGCCAGGAGAAACTATGAAAATGTGTTTTCAAATTGCGAAACAATTTGTTGACCGTAATTGAACTTTGTCGTCCCCAAAACACACTTCGCATCGACCCCGCCCCTCCTTGGTCGCCATAATTGTCGTAAAGCAAACTTTTGTCCGCTCATTGCGAGGCTCGTAAAAGTTTTTCCTCGCCTTCCCCACTTTTCGCCGCTTTCCTCCGCTTTTCCTCGCTTTTCCTGCGTTCTTGGCGCGCCGCCTGCGGCGAATGGTTGATTTCTGTCTCTGTGTGCCTGCTTTTACGCGCGTGTTGTGGTCGGTCCAATTTATAAGGCTAACCGCAAATTACCCCTCCCGAAGCCCCCGAAGCGCCTCCAGATGCAGATGCACAGAGACAAATAATAAGCCATCAAAATCTTAATCCCCCAGGAGTTGGGTCCCAGCATCTGTGGCCAAGGAGTAAGGTGCGATTAGGAACAGGATCAATAAAATCTTAATCACCCTGGTACACAAGGAACTGCATATACTACAGCACAATGGGTGCTCTTCTGCGATTTACAGAGTATATAGGGTATATAGAGTACAGAGAAATGTATGCCATTTTCCCAAGTGTTGGCAGAACGGCCAGCTGAAAAGTGGAAACAATGCAGTGCTGCCTTTGAATTTGCAGCTCTTGTGTTGCATTTGCATTACCCGTGGCATTTGCCCTCTTTGCTCAGGACTTGGCCATAATTGTCGCCACACGCATGAATATTTCAGAAGGAGCCTTCGAGGGTTTATGAACCGAGAAGATGGGGGGGGGGGGGGCAGGCCAAGTGCTAAAACCAAGTCCAACCAAGTGCCTATGCCCATGCCAGGGTTCTGTCTCGAAACTTTTTCGGCATAATAATTCATGGCCCGACTGCCTTGGCCACAAATTCCAAATGCAAAATGCCGATAATTGGCACTCCTCGCCCCGCCAGCGACAAGTTTTCCCCCGCTTTCCAAGTGCAAGTGCTGCGCAGCCAGTCGGAAAATGCATTCAGACCCCGTTCCCCGCCCGATTCGCACTCAATTGTGATGTTTAGTCGCTCCTTGTCACAGACACAATGCTCCTCCTCCTCCTCCTCCTCCTCCTTCTCCGCCGACCCACTTGCTCCACTTGCTCCACTTCCTCCACCTTCCAAGCTCACAGGCACAGTGGCTTCGAGGACAGGCAGCTTGGTGAAAAGTCTTGGCTCCCTGGGCTCTGATAACTATTACAAGCACTTTGTTTCAGAATACAGCGTTGCTCACTTCTGGACACCTTTGTTTCTGTGCCACACGGCAAATGCGCATTTTGCAATCAATTAGAACTCCTTTTGGGGCATCTCCCTGCAGCACTCGATTTTGAAATTGTCGAGCTTTTACTTTATTTTATTTACTTTAATAGATGCAAATCCCACCTCTTGTCTGTAAGTGTCCCACTGCCGAGCCGCCAAATCCCGGGCCAGAATCCCTGAAATGGAAAAGCCAGAAACTTTCAGTAAACACTGTGCAGTGGTGTGAAAAGTGGTGTGTTAGCCTGAGGGCGTGGCACTATTCCGCCCCCATTTGTCAGGCGTAATTAGCCGCAAAGTATACTGTTTGTGCAATAGTGTCATTGGTCCTTGCGCCACTTGGCGTGGCATTGGGGTTTCTTTCTTTCGCACTTCTAATACTTTTACACAGCGAGAAAAACCGGCAATATGCAGCAGTACTTACCAATGCTGATAAGCTGTGGTATAACCACTCCAAATCGCATTGATACTCCCGCAAATGGCTCAGACTTATCTGCCAGCTGAGTGTCGAACACAATTTGGTTATGTACTTGTTATCCAGCTCGCCACTTGTTTCGGTGTGCCCTCGCCCGAGAAAGCACTTGCCCCAAACCAAGCCGAGGCAAGCCGAACCACTTGCCTTGGCCCATACCCCTTGGTGGCTGCTCACATGGGCAGGCCACTCGGATCGCTCGATGGCCGCACAATGCAGCCGGCCAAACAGAAACAGCAACTCAATTGGGGGGAGCAGCTACAACTATTACAAAGGCATTGCTGACGTTTTTGCCGGCAGCTGGACGGCAGGACACTGGACAGCTGGACTGCTAGACAGCTGGATGGAGGGAACCTGCAGGTCCTGGATGGAGGGAACCTGCAGATCCTGCAGGTTCTGCCCCCGGCGAGAGTGCAGCCGTGTGGGTGTGTAAAAAATACCACAATTTCAATTTCAAAGTATCCTTTTAGTCAAAAGGAAATGACATTTACGCGCTTTGTTGTGGTTTGCCCATGCATAAAACATTTTTAGTTTAAATTTTTTACGTTTCGCCCACTCATACTCGTACTCACCCGGCCACGTTCTTGCCAGCGTTTTTTCCGTACTGACGCACTTGCCGCTGCTGCAGTGGGCGTGGCACCGCCCGAGGGGCGGCACATGTTGTGCGGAAAACCCGGGTCCGGGTGTACCGAATCCAAAGGAGCCGAGTGCCGAGGACCGGAGGGAAACCAGCCACACAAAGCAAGGCGATGGCAGTGGCGATGGCGATGGCGGTGGCGGTGGCGATGACGACAACTGCAACAGAAGCTTAAATCTGCGACTGCGGAGAATGGGAAATATTTATGAAAATTAAATTCCCACTCGAACGCAACGGAGTCGTCCTTGGGTGGCGAGAGGAGGCGGAAGGAGGCGGAAGGAGGCGGAAGGAGGCGAAAGTGGCAGGCTCTGCTCCTCCTGGCTGAGTCAATAATTACGCTCGGTACTCGGTACCTCCGCTTCCTATTTGATTTAAAATAACATTTGTATAGCACTCGGTGCAGCTGATTGTTTTGGGCCTAACCAAATTAAAGGCGTCTGCTGCATGAACCTATATTCTCGGAAAGTTTCTTCCGCTCCGGTCCGCTGAGTGTATCACAGTTTCTTGTTCTAACTGTTCGGGGGAAATCATGCTACACTTCTATGGAGAAGTCGTGGCCTCGCAGGATCTGCTGTTTGGTTTGGCAACGTGCTATCGCCAACAATGAGTGCGAAAATCAATGCACAGCTCCAGGCTTTTCCCGCTGCTCCGCTCACCCGCTCACCCGCTCACCCGCTCCTTCCTCGACGGGATGTCCGCCAAAGCACTGCAAATGCGCTTCCTGCTTCCTCCAGGGACTCTGAGAACCAGGGCGGCCGTGGAGGTGTGGCTGACATTTGTTGAATATCAACAGGAAATGCAGTGAATAAACACGTCGAGTTGTCGATTCGTCGATTTCATGAGTTGCATTGTGAGCTGCGGGCTTGCCATCGCCTCCGTTGTCATTGCGAAGCCTACACGGCGAGAAAAGAGTCGGCCTGGGGTCTGCCATTCCTTGTGTTCTTAAGTTGTAAGCCCAAGTGCCCTGCATATTAACTCAGCCTTGCAGGGAGACACAGATTTCAGGGCGAATACATTAAAATGTATATACACATGTATATGCAAAAGTGTTTTCTCAGTGCACCGGAAGTGGGTCCGAGGAGCGCAAGAGGTGAGGACGGGGCGGATGAGACGTCCGTGCATTCAATTCGATGCGATTCAGCTCGAATCTCCTCGCCTCGCCTCGAATCCATTCGATTTGATTCGATTCGATTCGATTCGATTCGATTGAGTTCTATGCGAGGCGGTCTTTGAATTGAATGGCGCCGGAAGTCTCCTCCGGGCGACGGCCAGCAAATAATGCCAAATGTATTTTCGATGAGTGAGCAGGGAAACAACAATTGGAGGCGCTGCACAAATTTGCATTGCAGGCCGTTGCGTAATTGCATTCGTCAAAAAATGAATGGCGAGTGGCATCCATTCGTTTGACCGTTTATTCATTGGCACGCTCATGAGTCGGGCAATCAAATTAAATTCCGGGCTAAAATGTTTTTTTCGAACCCCAATTTGAAGGTGAGCGTCGAACGTGGGCAATCAAAGTCTCCGTTTTTCGGTTACATTTCAGCCCGGCCATCAACTCCATAAGCCATCATATTTTGTCCGTCCGTCCGTCCGCTCGTTCATCCATCCGTCCGTCCGTCCGTCGATCCATCAGGCAGTCAGTCAGTCAATCATTCGAATCGTTTTCGTTTGCGTTTCGTTTTCGATTCCAATCAATTTGTTTGGCATTTTTGGCTGCCAGTTTTTCCCCTTTTCCACTTCCACATCCATTTTTTCCCCGCTTTTTGTTTGCCTCCATCGACTTGTGCTGCGAATCAGAAACAAAAAGTTTCAGCGTTGCTTGTTGTATTTTTAAATAAAGGACTCTGGACGGCGGCCACCAAGGGGTTAAGGGGTAGTACTGAATTGTGTACACTTCCGGCCTGAATAGATCCATCTATGTCCGATTTAAAATGTTGTTTAGGTGCGCAATTTAGTTTGGAAAAAAGAAACTAGCAATAATGATGCACTTTCAAAATGGGTATTGTAAGATTAAATGTATACAACAGATCAATCTAAGTAATAAACCTTCTTAACTTATCTATTAAAAAGCACTCCTTCCTAATTTATGTTCAATTCAAGTGTAATAAGTGTATTTCCTAGCCGTTTGTTGGCGGGAAATCAAGTTTCCCAATTACTGCTGATATATTTCAATGTATTTTTCTTTTAAAGTGTGCTGCTGGTGCTTCTCCACTGCACTTCCCGTCCAATTGGACGAGTTTCGTTATGGATTTCGAGTGTTGAATAAACTAATCTCCAACCACATCTTTTGTGTCTGTCAAAATATTCAGACAGAGTTCCATTTCATTTGGATTTTTGAGCATAAACATTGATTGGCAGTGCCAATATTTCACTTTCACTCAATTAACATTTTCTGTTCCGATTGCCAGATTCTGTGGGGAAAATGCGATACAGCCACTTCAAATCTACTCCTATCTATTCTACTTCTGTTCCAAAATTACAAAGTGCTTCGAGTGTTCATGCTGCACGTGCGATAGTCGATTTCTCACTATAAACACAAAGGAGTTGAATGCTTAAAAATACAGAGGCATATTTTTCAAAAAGATTTCATGCTACCAAATCCCGTAGATCCCGTAGATCTTATAAATCAATTAAAAATACGGCCACTGAAGAGTGTTTCCTTCGGCAAAGCGAGTGTTCGTGCTGATAACACGGCCACTCTTTAAAGAGGTTTGTGATAACGCAACTGAAGGAGGTGTTTTCTTCCAGTTATGATGGCGCCCTGTGTGCTGGCAGATGTTTACGAATGGGAATTAATGATAGTTTCGCCATTGGGTATTTGCCGAAAGCCGTGCATCCCTAATTGTGCGCAATTACTGGGTTTAGGGAACTTCACGCTAATTGACACTTTGCAATCCAACGGAAGACTCTATTCACAAGTCCGCAGGGATCAAGTGTGGGATTGGGTGGCGCTGCAGGCGGATGCGGATGGGGAGGCGGATGCGGAGGCGGAGGCAGAGGAGAAAGTTTTCGCTTTCTCCATGGCTTTTCATCCTTTTTTCGTTGCATACCCCAGGCGGCAAGCTGTGCAGCAAACATTACTTTGTGGGATGCAACGGGGCGGGGCGGGGCGTGGCAGGATGTCTGACTGCGCTCATTGAGAAGCAAATGCGAAACTTTTTAATTGACTTTTTCAATTACAGTTTAATTTTGTTGTAAGAAATGTTGGCCCTGCCAATTGAAGTTTTCCCGAGCGCACACGAAAAGGCCAAAATCTCGCAAAAGACCGAAAAAGACCGAAAGTGCGAGGAATGGGGTGGCTAATCTATCATTGTCCACCGGCCAACTGACCGTGTGTGTGTGCGTGTGTGTGTGTGTGTGTGTGTGCGAGCAATTTGCAAAACTTCAGAAACACGCACCAGCCAGCCATCAGCATCTCGAGCTGGGCCCCGTGCACTGGCAGAAATCGGGCGCAGCGCAACTGTAATGGAATTAATTCAATTCGCAGTCTAAAAAGAAAAGTGTTCCATGCATTTGGAGATGTTTAGAATTCATTTCGCAAGCCTGCTCTTTCCACAGCGACTTGGTTTCAGCGTACACGCTTTTCGGTGTTCCCTTCCCGCACCAGCGAAACCCATTCGGAAAATCTAAATTTATCTGCAACAAATTTCGCCTTTTCCTTTCGGACGTGAAGAAAAGGCCAAGAAAGCACGCCAACTATGCATAAAAAGATGGGAAAGTGGATGAGCGTGCTGGTGGCGAAGTGAAGGAGTCGTGCTTGAGCAAGATTGCATCCTAAGAACCATTTTGTTGGAGGGCTTTTTATTATGCGACCGAACAACTGGACAAAGTGAAAAAGTTTTTGCTGTCCTCGGCTCAAGTAATAGAACTTTCCATTAATTTTCCAACTCTTTGCCTTCCGATGTGTGACAGGTATGTAATCCCCAGAACAGTGCGATGTGTGCACTCCAAGGAAATCTCCAAATTAGTCGCCACAAGGAGGAGCTGCCCATGGAATCATTCGGCACATGATGCATTGTCTGCTGATGGTTTATTATTCCTATACCAGTGGTTTTTTGTGCCCAAACAAACATGTTACATTTATCTGCACGGGGCTGGGGCAGACAAAAAACGGACAAAGACCTGAAAAAGATAAATCCAGCCAGAGATACCGACTGGCATGGTACCTAGCGCTGGATCAGCAACCTAAAGTACCGATACACATAACGCACTACGATGCATTGGGACCTCTGGAAACCTGCTAAGCCTCCAAAGTTTTCCCTGCACTTCTTCCAGTCGAAAACACTTCACGCTCCTCGGATTAGAGGGTATTGCGAAGGCAATAACTGAGATACGAATGCGAATACGAGCGGAGAACAACAAAAGGCCACGATGAATGGGCTGAATGGGCGGAATGGGCTGAATGGGAGGGAGGTGGAGTTGCCGGGTCAGGGCCTTGGTCGAAGTCAGTGATAATGGCTGTGGGCGGGGATAGGGGGGAGGGGCGCCTTTACAAGGATCCACCTGGTCCGGAGTGCCTCGAATTAATCCCCGGCGTACACTTTGGCCTCTCTGCTCGGCAGCCGATTTTAATTGAATAACTGCACGAACGAAATGTTATGTTGTGTTGATAAGGCAATAAGATATGCCGCCCTTCCCTGGGGACTCACTTTCCGGGGACGTGTGTCCTCGCAGCAAATCACGGGCAGCGGAATGGAGTCGGCGGGGCACTCAGATTACGTTGGATTCGTCGGACAAATGGCACGAAGTAATGCAGAAACTGGGCCATTGCTCATCTCTTCCTTGCTGCGAGTATTGTCACCTCCAGCCGCATTCGTTGCTATAGGTTTTCCCGGCTCCTGTGTTGACACGTCGATGGTTTTCCCAGGAAAAGCCAGCCTAAGCTCCCATTTACATACGATCTGCATGCATATGAGGGGTTTCGCTGAAATGTTTATGGTGAACCCGCTCATAACCGCAGATTGCCACTTGATTTGTCCTCCGCCTTTCATGTGCGCGCCAATCGCATTTGTTTTGGCTTTGTCTTGCCCCCGTTTTCCATTGTTTTCCCTTCAGTTCCGGATTTTCTTTTTGACAGACAGACAGACGGACAGACAGGCAGCCGGAGGAATGAAAAACCCATGCGACTGTGGCCCTCGGCAGCCGTAATCACCGCAGTGAAATGTGTGACATGCGATATCTATTATGCAAATATTGGCAGGCTGCAAATTCGCAGCCTCCAGATTGCCACGACCTTTCACTTCGCCTGATCGGATAATCCTGATTTACAACGTCCTGCCAAATGTAATGTAAGTGTGACTACAAATTGCAGTAGGTCCACATAGTCCACATCCATAGCTGCATCTCAAGATTACGTTCTCGCACTGCGAATCTAATCGGTTGAAGTTCCCTCGCAAAACGTTCAGAGTTTGCAATGAAAATCACTGAAAATAGCTAAGTTATTTGGCTGTTAATCTGTGTTTTAAAACTGTTGTTCTCGAGCTCAGTTTCTGCTTTTAATGCGCGACAAACTTTTATGATAAGCCCGCCTCGTCATCGTGGGGAATCCCCCAGCTCAGCTCCTCCCACTTCCCTTTGCTGTGCCATCAGGAATTAGCGTCCATTAATTAGTTGGCTCTGCAGGATTGGCGCTAAGTTGCTGGCCCGGTTTTCTGTGCTCTATGGCTTCTGCTCTCCGGGTGCCCGGATTGCCCTGCGGCTGCTCCTGGTGGGGGTCAATGCTAGGGGTAGCCTCTGCCCCTGCAGATAATTACCGCAGCATGTCAAAGTTTTGAGCAGTTCACCGGCTCATCCAGAGTCGTCCTCCGCCTGCTCGCCTCGCAGTTAATTTATCTTGGCTCCACTGGCGGCAATGCTTTAATAGATCATTTGCTGCATCATTGCGCATACGCCGTGTGAGCCCCGCTGCCGTTTCCTTTGTAGCTCAGCTAATCCTTCTGTTCGGCGTCTCGCTTTCGGTGCTTGCGAGGATGGAGGGTGGAGGATGGAGGATGGCGGCGTCCTGCCCGCCAGTTGTCACGTCGCCCGCACATCGTTCTCCACGTTGGATTTTCCCCCGATTTTCCCCCGGTTTTTGCACATCCAGATATATCACTGTCTGCGGCGAAATGCGAGTCTCCATTAAATGTGGGCCACCGCCAACGGAAGCCACCGATGCCAACGAAGCCACCGAAGCCCCCGAAGCCACTGGAGCCAGCGATGCCACCAGCGAAATTCCCGCTCGTTTGCGTTTTATTTTCGCTTGCATTTAGCAGACACCGAAAAAGAGCCAGAAATACAAGTATATCCCCAGCTTTTCGCTTTAAAGCCGTGTTCCGCAGTGGACCACTATAATTCTATTATGGCTGTAATGCAATTTTATTCACATTGTTTATGCTCGACGCCAGTCATCAAGGAAAACTGCTCTGGCTGGGACGGTTGCATTCAGCATTGAACACCTACTTTGAGACGCTCCCCTCATTTGGAACTTTTGCAATGACAAATGGGGCAGCAACGAGTGTACATAAATTTAAATTTCCAGTTTGGTACTTAAACTAAGCAATCAAGAGTAAGACTACACCAATAAATTGTCCAATTCACTTCATCAAGGACTTTGCTGATGGTAAAAGCATGTACTCCCTTTAAAGCTTTAAAGACCCGGGTTGCGTCTCTCCGGAGAAAATATTAGGATGCAGTTCTGAAAAAAAAAAATATAAATGTGTAACTATGAAACTTTTAAAACAACTAGAAGTAGTCTTTGTCCAAGCGGGGATCGTAACCTTATGGTAACTATATTTCCTTTGCTTATTTTCAGAACTTCAGCTTTCGTTTTCATATTTTCAGTCTGCCATTTCCCATTTTCGTTTCCATTTATACGCTCTGTGACGCCGTAGGACTCGCTTCGCATTTGCCCTTGCCCTGCCACCCGCTGACCCCTCTAAAACAGACCCTCCCAACCCCTCTATGACCCCTCTATGACCCCTTTCTGACCCCTTTCCGACCCTCTTGACCCATCATCGGAGGCCCCTGGTGTCCTCCTGTGGATGTCGCGTTGGCTGTCATCATCAAATTACGCCTGGCTTTTGTGGCTGGGTTTTGTTTTCGGGGCTGCAGAAGAGCCAAATTAAATTTCCTTAAAGGGCTGGCTATCAAGGGCTTGCTCTTCAAAATATTTGAGAGTATTATACTATAGATGGATTGTGGATTATGGATATGAAGCCTGAATGTAACCGAATGCAGCTTTGTAGTTCGTGAATGAATTGTGTTACTGTGTTTACAAAATTATGATTAATACAAATTAATGAAAATTGCCTCTTTGTTTGGTTTGTGAGCGCAGTTGGCCTTTGTGCGCTCTTCGGCTCTGGTTTGCTCTGCTGATAAGCCGAGCATGCTCTTAAGGGCGCTCTTTGGCTTTGACTGGTTCTCTCTTTGATAAATCACGTATACGCCGTGTCGATCGTCGCCTGATGGCAGTCGCCAACGAATCGCGCGCGCAAGCAAACCGCCAGCGAGCCGCAGCGGAGGAGCATCTCCGCCTGAATGGAATAACCCTGGTTGAGGAGCCAAACATCGCAGATCTCGAGGCAGAAGATTGGGCAACCAAGTCACCTTTGACCCGGACCACGGATACGGACAACGCAGCTGACCGAAATGGCCGCTGGAATGTTGACTGATCGGGAGCGGGAGGCGATCGTCAGCAACCTGACCAAGGACGTGCAGGCTCTGAAGGAAATGGTGCGGAGTCGGGAGAGTGAGCTGGTCAAGCTGCACCGGGAAATCCACAAGCTGAAGGTGAGGAGGTGAGGGAGTGAGTGGGTTGGGTCACCCAGGCATCCAAGCACCGAGGCACCCAGGTGAGGGTACGTCGGGAAAAGCCATCCATCCATCGCTGTCTATTGCATCGTTTTGTTTGCTCGCTTTTTGTTTGCTGCCCCTGGCAGATAAGCAGGAGCCACACAGACCGCACTATTTTTCGGACTAAATTCGAATTCGCTTTGTGTATCGCAGAGATACAAAGTATCTGCAAATACGCACGTCGACAGGCGGACCCCTCCTCTATCTCTATCACATCGTTATCTGGGCAACAGCAGCAGACTCTGCCCAGATATCAGATACGCCCCATACACCCCATACACCCCATACACCCCATATACCCAATATACCCCATAGTCCATGCCTACCCCACTGAACCGCAGCGGCGGAGGAGTGGAGGCGGCAAAAACGGGGGCTAACCCATGCCCTTGCCGGCGTATCTACTAGATACTCGTATCTATCTAATGCCCCATCCCCGCCTTATAATTTGTACTTGAGCCCCCGTCCCCGGCTTCCATCCCCACACACATGTATTTAAACTGTGAGGCAGATTTATTGAGCCAAGTGATTAGCACTTCTTGGCGAGATCTCATCGTCGTGCACAATTTTATAGCCCAAAGAGCGGAGTGAAAATTCGAGTCTTGCGACTGCAAGATACTCGGTAGCAGCTTCTCAAACAATCTGGAAGCCGAAAATCATTTAATTTCCATTATCTCACTAATTGGGGCTGTAAAGTCGGAGAGCTGAGACTGAGAAATTGCTAATATAAGATAATTTGGAGAGGCCTTTATATGTTATTATGTGTATGGGAAGGTATACAACTTGAAGTGGGCTCCTATGTTTTCAATAAATTCCCTTTATGAAACATGATCATTTAAATGTAAGATTTTGTCCAGAAATGTTTGCCTGACTCACTTTTCCCGGGATGTAATTCTTCTCTTCGGCACTTAATTCAAATGCCTCACGAGGGAGCGTCGCTAATTGCCAGATCTCAGGTCTCCAGATTACAGATACAAAGATACAAAGATACATAGATACATAGATAATATAGTTCCGACCGAGGCAGCACGCGCATCTTGAAAAAACAGAATCAGAATCAGAATCGGTTGGGAACCGAAGCCGACACAAAAAGCGGCGAGCGAGAAAAAAGGAAATACGAGCTGAACCCGCGAAAGAGTGTTTTTGAAATGCTAATTTCTATGCAAATAATTTGGAAAACAAGCAAAAGGTGGCTGGCGACCAGGGACTGGAGCGGGTTGGTGGGTGGCAACACCTCGCCCTGACATTCGGCTTATCATGTTTACCCTCTGAGCTGGCGATGGAACCGAAACCCAAACTCCATGACTAGGTCCGATTTCTGGGAGGCGCCGTGGGTTCGGATTTGCCTTTTGGCTACGGCTTTATCTATGCCATTTTTGGGTCACACCGCCAACGGGAAAATTTAGCATTCTATTTACGGATTGTGATAAGGGAGTCGAAGAACGCACCCAATTGGCATGCACTGGCCAAAAAAGTGCGTGAAATCACCAACTAATCCTTTCAAGTGCTACATATTAATAAAATGAACCATTATAAGTTCAGACATATTCCGATATTTTTTCAAATATTTTCGTTCGCTCAACTTTAAAATCAAGAATAAACCTCGCTGTGCATTCCAACCCAGAATTTGTCATCGAGAAAGCACGTGAATGCCATCCGCTGTGGGTCACCTAATTGAGTTGGTCTCGGGTGACGAGGGAATCACGCGCCTCCATCGATTGATTGTCTCCCAATGGCCGGGGGATTGATTAACAGACGCATCACAATTGTTGCTCCAGCCTCTGACACACATCTTTGTTTTTGTAGAGTGTGCTGCAGCAGACCACCAACAACCTGAACGTCACCCGAAATGAGAAGGCCAAAACGAAGCTCTACTCCTTACCAGAGCAATGTAGCGAGCAGGAGGACAAGGAACGGAATCCACATTTGTGCAGCTCCTGCGGCATGGTGTTGCCCACCAGTCCGGAGTTCGCCCTGGAGGCGCTTTCTCTGGGACCGCTGTCCCCCTCAACATCAACATCAACATCTACCGCCTCCCCGTCCGGATCGACATCTGCGGAAGAAGTGCGACCCAAGGCCATGCCCGCTGCCATCAAGAAACAAGGTGTCTCCGCCGAGAGCTGTGTGCAGTCCATGCAGCAATCCTACAGCATACCTATTCCAAAATACGACAAGGATTTCAGGTGCGTCCTGATATGAGCGCTCATTTTCAAGCCATTTGCAACCCCATTACCTTGGTCTTCCCCAGTGATAAGCAGCAAATCAAAGACGCCATCATGGACAATGACTTCCTAAAGAATATAGACGCCTCGCAGGTGCGCGAGCTGGTGGATTCAATGTACTCCAAGAGCATAGCAGCCGGGGAGTTTGTGATCCGCGAGGGGGAAGTGGGTGCACATCTGTACGTTTCCGCAGCCGGCGAGTTTGCGGTGATGCAGCAGGGCAAGGTGCTGGACAAGATGGGGGCGGGAAAGGCGTTCGGGGAGCTGGCCATCCTCTACAACTGCACCAGGACGGCCTCCATTCGAGTTCTAAGCGAGGCCGCGAGGGTGTGGGTGCTGGACAGACGGGTCTTTCAGCAGATTATGATGTGCACGGGTCTCCAGCGAATCGAAAACAGCGTGAACTTCCTGAGGTCCGTGCCTCTGCTGATGAACCTAAGTGAGGAGCTGCTGGCCAAGATAGCAGACGTCCTGGAGCTGGAGTTCTACGCCGCTGGCACCTACATCATCCGCCAGGGAACCGCAGGGGACAGTTTCTTCCTGATCTCACAGGGCAATGTCCGAGTGACCCAAAAACTAACTCCCACCTCCCCGGAGGAGACGGAGCTGCGAACGCTATCCAGAGGAGACTATTTCGGGGAGCAGGCGCTGATTAATGAGGATAAGCGAACGGCCAACATCATCGCTCTGTCACCAGGAGTCGAGTGCTTGACCCTGGACAGGGATTCCTTCAAGCGGCTGATTGGGGATCTCTGCGAGCTGAAGGAGAAGGACTACGGCGACGAGAGTAGGATGCTAGCCATGAAGCACGCGCGTGAAAGCTGCCGGGATGAGCCGAAGGAGCAGCTGCAGCAGGAGTTCCCCGACCTCAAGCTCACGGACCTCGAGGTGGTCAGCACGCTTGGCATCGGAGGCTTCGGTCGAGTGGAGCTGGTGAAAGCCCACCATCAGGATCGCGTGGATATCTTCGCCCTGAAGTGCCTTAAGAAGCGACACATTGTGGACACCAAGCAGGAGGAGCACATCTTCAGCGAACGCCACATCATGCTCAGTTCGAGGTCGCCCTTCATCTGTCGTTTGTATCGCACTTTCCGTGACGAGAAGTACGTCTATATGCTGCTCGAGGCCTGCATGGGTGGTGAGATATGGACGATGCTCCGGGATCGCGGATCCTTCGAGGACGAAGCGGCGCAGTTCATCATCGGGTGTGTGCTGCAGGCGTATGAGTACTTGCATGCCCGCGGCATCATCTATAGAGACCTCAAACCCGAGAACTTGATGCTGGATGAGCGCGGCTACGTCAAGATCGTGGACTTCGGCTTCGCCAAGCAGATCGGTACGAGCACTAAGACGTGGACCTTCTGCGGCACCCCGGAGTACGTGGCGCCCGAGATCATCCTGAACAAGGGCCACGACCGAGCCGTAGACTACTGGGCTTTGGGCATTCTCATTCATGAACTACTCAACGGAACGTACGTGAAGGATACCACTATTTGATTCTTGAAACTCCCCCAATAATGGTTATCTTTCGCTTGCAGGCCGCCGTTCAGTGCTCCAGATCCCATGCAGACGTACAACCTCATCCTGAAGGGCATAGACATGATAGCCTTTCCCAAGCACATCTCCCGCTGGGCCGTGCAGCTCATCAAGCGGCTATGCCGCGATGTTCCATCGGAGCGCCTCGGTTACCAGACTGGTGGCATCCAGGACATCAAAAAACACAAGTGAGTTCCCGAAACCGCTGTCGTCCAACAGCTTCGTAACAAAGTTGGCAGGTAGCTATTGATGATGTGTTCAAACCATAGGTGGTTCCTGGGATTCGACTGGGACGGCTTGGCCAGCCAGCTGCTGATTCCGCCCTTCGTGAGACCCATCGCCCATCCGACGGATGTGCGCTACTTCGACCGCTTTCCGTGCGATTTGAATGAGCCACCGGACGAGCTCTCCGGCTGGGATGCGGATTTCTAGGCCCATTCCGCGACCCCCTTGACTTAGTATTTGATCACTCTTTAGTTAAGTGTAGGTTACTTTACTGATTTTCGTAGAAACGTAGAAAGGAACAAGGAAACCATCTCATTGAAATGTATCAATTTGGGCGGAAAAAGTGCACGCTGGATTTGGCTGCCAGCAGCTGGCAAATTTGGGAGCATCGTGCGATCAGGGGTGTGTAAATCTTATCGCAGCCCGGTCTTGGCTCCGCAGCCAGCTTTAAGCCGGAAGGCACGTTCCTGAAGAACTCGTCGTAGCTAAGTCGCTTCTCACGTCTACTGGGCATCTTGCAGGACTTGCAGTTGCAGGAGGACTCCCGGTGTTCGTAAAAGGCGTACCGGGCACGAAAGGCGCATCCCAAAAGGCTGACCTCGACACCGGTTCGCTGGTAAACGGGAGCATTGAAGATGTCCGCCACGATCTGCAGGACACTTTGGCACCGGGAGTCCTCTCCCACCACGATGATCTTTGTGTCCGGTGTGTGGTGAAAGCCCATCTCGTTGGCAATGGCCCAGTGGTGCATGATCTGACCCTCGATTAGAGCTCGAACCTCAATCTCTGGTGTGGAGAAGCGATGTCGCCCACGTAGGCTCTCCGCCGCCATCGGGTTTATGTGCGCATCCCAGCGTAGAGTGCCCTGGGCAATGGGTATAATCTCCCGGTCCCGGAAGTGCACAGCCACATTGCCATTGTTGCCCGGAGGCGTGGCGTCAAGCATTTCGTAGAAGAGCCTCCAACAGCCTCCGGCCACATCCTCACAGATGGCTTTTCGTGTCAATTCTCCGTTCTGAAAGCATAGGAGTCCCATGTACTCGTTCCTTCTTGTCGGATGGCACATCACATGTCCGTCCTCCAGCCGCGGAGCTTTCTTCAGGGGCATCACCACCACATCACTGGTATCCAGAGATAACATGAGGAAGTCATTCTCTACCAGAAGCCCTGCCATTTCCGAGGCTTTGCTCCCGGCGGAAGCCACCACCATGCAGTCCGGCCTGAAGTTCCAGCGTTTCACGTAATAGTCCGCAACGCGTCCTTGCAGCTGGGACGAGGGAATGGGCTTCATCAAGCGCCGGGCAAGGTCGGGAGCACAGGCGTCTAGGCACGCCGGAGACCAATTCTTTTTCCGGATGTCGAGCAGATTCATTCCTGAGCCATCGGTGTAGTCTATGGAGGCAATGCCTCCGATAAGGAGGGATGCCAGAAAGCTGCTGATCAGCGAAATCTTTGAAGTTCTCTCGTACTGCTCCGGGCACTGGGTATACACTTTCCGTATCTGGGGACCCGTGAATCTCGTATATGCCCTGGAGCCCGTTATTTTCGACAGTTCAGCGGGACCCCCGACGGTGTGCTCCATTTCACGTACCTGCACGTCCGTTGAGCTATCCATCCAAGTGGGCGTCCTGGTCAGTTCGAAGGCGCTCTCCGTGATCTGCTCGTGCAGCCGCAGGCTGACATTCAAATTGCACAGACGCCTCAGGCCCAACTCCGACCAGAAGACGCAACCATGCTGCTGAGCCGCTCCGGCAATCGAGACCACCGAGTGCATATCCGCTCCCTGCTTCACCAGACAGTCCATCAGCATGTCCAGTGCCTTTACCCACATCACCGGATTGGCCAAGAACTCTCCAGGACCGCCATCTGTTAGAATTCCATTCGTTGTCTTGTATTCTGGGGTATCAACGTCATAGCGGATCTGTGCCACATAGGTAACGTTCAGTTTGGAGTCGAGGATCAGGGCGCGGAAGAGTTGGGTGCCCAAGTGGAGGCCCAGGTAGCTGTTGCCACTGTAGTCCTGCTTGATGCGGTGGCACATATTTCATCGGTGGATTCAATGCAACATGCAAACTAAATTTTGTACGAACGGAATTTTTTATAATTTTCTAAGTCAGGCGGAAAGTCAGAAACAATTTGACGAAGGAATTTGTAGTGCTGATGCTTGCAATATTTACACGTATATTACAGTGATATCTTATTTTCCAAGTAATATATCGTCAGTATTTAAACATTGAAAAAACAAAACGCATCTGGAATAGATTTTGGTAATTTTGTTGGTTTTCTAAAGTAGAGTTAGGAGATTTTAGCAAGAAGTTTTGATGTGCTAAAATTTTAAGCCAAGTTTCGACATTGCAAAGATGTTACAAAAATTAACATGTTTAAGTTTGAATGCAGTTAGATTGGAAATTTTATTGCGAGATCAACGACGCATAACACTTTTTCCTCCGATCATTTTTGGGAAAGTTATGCAAAAAATAATGACTTTTTTATTACACAAATTTACTATTATCGAATTTTCGACTTTTGGAAAGGGGTTACATCATGATTTTTGGAAAAGTTGGAATGCAGTTAGATTGGACATTTTATTACGAGATCAACGACGCATAACACTTTTTCCTCCGATCATTTTTGGGAAAGTTATGCAAAAAATAATGACTTTTTTATTACACAAATTTACTATTATCGAATTTCCTAATTTTGGAAAGGGGTTACATCATGATTTTTTGCAATAAAATTTATAAAAATTAACATTTTTTAGTTGGAATGCAGTTAGATTGGAAATTTTATTACGAGATCAACGACGCATAACACTTTTTCCTCCGATCATTTTTGGGAAAGTTATGCAAAAAATAATGACTTTTTTATTACACAAATTTACTATTATCGAATTTTCGACTTTTGGAAAGGGGTTACATCATGATTTTTGGAAAAGTTGGAATGCAGTTAGATTGGACATTTTATTACGAGATCAACGACGCATAACACTTTTTCCTCCGATCATTTTTGGGAAAGTTATGCAAAAAATAATGACTTTTTTATTACACAAATTTACTATTATCGAATTTCCTAATTTTGGAAAGGGGTTACATCATGATTTTTTGCAATAAAATTTATAAAAATTAACATTTTTTAGTTGGAATGCAGTTAGATTGGAAATTTTATTACGAGATCAACGACGCATAACACTTTTTCCTCCGATCATTTTTGGGAAAGTTATGCAAAAAATAATGACTTTTTTATTATACAAATTTACTATTATCGAATTTCCGAATTTTGGAAAGGGGTTACATCATGATTTTTTGCAATAAAATTTATAAAAATTAACATTTTAAAGTTGGAATGCAGTTAGATTGGAAATTTTATTACGAGATCAACGACGCATAACACTTTTTCCTCCGATCATTTTTGGGAAAGTTATGCAAAAAATAATGACTTTTTTATTATACAAATTTACTATTATCGAATTTCCGAATTTTGGAAAGGGGTTACATCATGATTTTTTGCAATAAAATTGATAAAAATTAACATTTTTAAGTTGGAATGCAGTTAGATTGGAAATTTTATTACGAGATTAACGACGCATAAAACTTTTTCATCCGATCATTTTTGAGAAAGTTATGCAAAAAATAATGACTTTTTTATTACAAAAATTTACTATTATCGAATTTTCGAATTTTGGAAAGGGGTTACATCATGATTTTTTGCAATAAAATTGATAAAAATTAACATTTTTTAGTTGGAATGCAGTTAGATTGGAAATTTTATTACGAGATCAACGACGCATAACACTTTTTCATCCGATCATTTTGGAGAAAGTTATGCAAAAAATAATGACTTTTTTATTACAAAAATTTACTATTATCGAATTTTCGAATTTTGGAAAGGGGTTACATCATGATTTTTTGCAATAAAATTGATAAAAATTAACATTTTTTAGTTGGAATGCAGTTAGATTGGAAATTTTATTACGAGATCAACGACGCATAACACTTTTTCCTCCGATCATTTTTGGGAAAGTTATGCAAAAAATAATGACTTTTTTATTATACAAATTTACTATTATCGAATTTCCTAATTTTGGAAAGGGGTTACATCATGATTTTTTGCAATAAAATTGATAAAAATTAACATTTTAAAGTTGGAATGCAGTTAGATTGGAAATTTTATTACGAGATCAACGACGCATAACACATTTTCCTCCGATCATTTTTGGGAAAGTTATGCAAAAAATAATGACTTTTTTATTACAAAAATTTACTATTATCGAATTTTCAAATTTTGGAAAGGGGTTACATCATGATTTTTTGCAATAAAATTGATAAAAATTAACATTTTTAAGTTGGAATGCAGTTAGATTGGAAATTTTATTACGAGATCAACGACGCATAACACTTTTTCCTCCGATCATTTTTGGGAAAGTTATGCAAAAAATAATGACTTTTTTATTACACAAATTTACTATTATCGAATTTCCTAATTTTGGAAAGGGGTTACATCATGATTTTTTGCAATAAAATTGATAAAAATTAACATTTTTAAGTTGGAATGCAGTTAGATTGGAAATTTTATTACGAGATCAACGACGCATAACACTTTTTCCTCCGATCATTTTTGGGAAAGTTATGCAAAAAATAATGACTTTTTTATTACACAAATTTACTATTATCGAATTTCCTAATTTTGGAAAGGGGTTACATCATGATTTTTTGCAATAAAATTGATAAAAATTAACATTTTTAAGTTGGAATGCAGTTAGATTGGAAATTTTATTACGAGATCAACGACGCATAACACTTTTTCCTCCGATCATTTTTGGGAAAGTTATGCAAAAAATAATGATTTCTTTATGACAAAAATTTACCATTATCGAATTTCCGAATTTTGGAAAGGGGTTACATCATGATTTTTTGCAATAAAATTGATAAAAATTAACATTTTTAAGTTGGAATGCAGTTAGATTGGAAATTTTATTACGAGATCAACGACGCATAACACTTTTTCATCCGATCATTTTTGGGAAAGTTATGAAAAAAATAATGACTTTTTTATTACACAAATTTACTATTATCGAATTTCCTAATTTTGGAAAGGGGTTACATCATGATTTTTTGCAATAAAATTGATAAAAATTAACATTTTTAAGTTGGAATGCAGTTAGATTGGAAATTTTATTACGAGATTAACGACGCATAACACTTTTTCCTCCGATCATTTTTGGGAAAGTTATGCAAAAAATAATGACTTTTTTATTACACAAATTTACTATTATCGAATTTCCTAATTTTGGAAAGGGGTTACATCATGATTTTTTGCAATAAAATTGATAAAAATTAACATTTTTAAGTTGGAATGCAGTTAGATTGGAAATTTTATTACGAGATCAACGACGCATAACACTTTTTCCTCCGATCATTTTTGGGAAAGTTATGCAAAAAATAATGATTTCTTTATGACAAAAATATACCATTATCGAATTTCCGAATTTTGGAAAGGGGTTACATCATGATTTTTTGCAATAAAATTTATAAAAATTAACATTTTAAAAATGGAATGCAGTTAGATTGTAAATTTTATTACGAGATCAACGACACATAACACTTTTTCCTCCGATCATTTTTGGGAAAGTTATGCAAAAAATAATGACTTTTTTATTACACAAATTTACTATTATCGAATTTCCTAATTTTGGAAAGGGGTTACATCATGATTTTTTGCAATAAAATTGATAAAAATTAACATTTTTAAGTTGGAATGCAGTTAGATTGGAAATTTTATTACGAGATTAACGACGCATAACACTTTTTCCTCCGATCATTTTTGGGAAAGTTATGCAAAGAATAATGACTTTTTTATTACACAAATTTACTATTATCGAATTTCCTAATTTTGGAAAGGGGTTACATCATGATTTTTTGCAATAATATTGATAAAAATTACCAATTTTAAGTTGGAATGCAGTTAGATTGGAAATTTTATTACGAGATTAACGCCGCATAACACATTTTCCTCCGATCATTTTTGGGAAAGTTATGCAAAAAATAATGACTTTTTTATTACAAAAATTTACTATTATCGAATTTCCGAATTTTGGAAAGGGGTTACATCATGATTTTTTGCAATAAAATTGATAAAAATTAACATTTTTAAGTTGGAATGCAGTTAGATTGGAAATTTTATTACGAGATCAACGACGCATAACACTTTTTCCTCCGATCATTTTTGGGAAAGTTATGCAAAAAATAATGATTTCTTTATGACAAAAATTTACTATTATCGAATTTCCGAATTTTGGAAAGGGGTTACATCATGATTTTTTGCAATAAAATTGATAAAAATTAACATTTTTAAGTTGGAATGCAGTTAGATTGGAAATTTTATTACGAGATTAACGACGCATAACACTTTTTCCTCCGATCATTTTTGGGAAAGTTATGCAAAGAATAATGACTTTTTTATTACACAAATTTACTATTATCGAATTTCCTAATTTTGGAAAGGGGTTACATCATGATTTTTTGCAATAAAATTGATAAAAATTAACATTTTTAAGTTGGAATGCAGTTAGATTGGAAATTTTATTACGAGATCAACGACGCATAACACTTTTTCCTCCGATCATTTTTGGGAAAGTTATGCAAAAAATAATGACTTTTTTATTACACAAATTTAGTATTATCGAATTTCCTAATTTTTGAAAGGGGTTACATCATGATTTTTTGCAATAAAATTGATAAAAATTAACATTTTTAAGTTGGAATGCAGTTAGATTGGAAATTTTATTACGAGATTAACGACGCATAACACTTTTTCCTCCGATCATTTTTGGGAAAGTTATGCAAAAAATAAAGACTTCTTTATGACAAAAATTTACTATTAGCGAATTTTCGACTTTAGGAAAGGGGTTACATCATGATTTTTTGCAATAAAATTGATAAAAATTAACATTTTTAAGTTGGAATGCAGTTAGATTGGAAATTTTATTACGAGATTAACGACGCATAACACTTTTTCCTCCGATCATTTTTGGGAAAGTTATGCAAAGAATAATGACTTTTTTATTACACAAATTTACTATTATCGAATTTCCTAATTTTGGAAAGGGGTTACATCATGATTTTTTGCAATAAAATTGATAAAAATTAACATTTTTAAGTTGGAATGCAGTTAGATTGGAAATTTTATTACGAGATCAACGACACATAACACTTTTTCCTCCGATAATTTTTGGGAAAGTTATGCAAAAAATAAAGACTTTTTTATTACACAAATTTACTATTATCGAATTTCCTAATTTTGGAAAGGGGTTACATCATGATTTTTTGCAATAATATTGATAAAAATTAACAATTTTAAGTTGGAATGCAGTTAGATTGGAAATTTTATTACGAGATTAACGCCGCATAACACATTTTCCTCCGATCATTTTTGGGAAAGTTATGCAAAAAATAATGACTTTTTTATTACAAAAATTTACTATTATCGAATTTCCGAATTTTGGAAAGGGGTTACATCATGATTTTTTGCAATAAAATTGATAAAAATTAACATTTTTAAGTTGGAATGCAGTTAGATTGGAAATTTTATTACGAGATCAACGACACATAACACTTTTTCCTCCGATAATTTTTGGGAAAGTTATGCAAAAAATAAAGACTTTTTTATTACACAAATTTACTATTATCGAATTTCCTAATTTTGGAAAGGGGTTACATCATGATTTTTTGCAATAATATTGATAAAAATTAACAATTTTAAGTTGGAATGCAGTTAGATTGGAAATTTTATTACGAGATTAACGCCGCATAACACATTTTCCTCCGATCATTTTTGGGAAAGTTATGCAAAAAATAATTACTTTTTTATTACAAAAATTTACTATTATCGAATTTCCGAATTTTGGAAAGGGGTTACATCATGATTTTTTGCAATAAAATTGATAAAAATTAACATTTTTAAGTTGGAATGCAGTTAGATTGGAAATTTTATTACGAGATCAACGACGCATAACACTTTTTCCTCCGATCATTTTTGGGAAAGTTATGCAAAAAATAATGACTTTTTTATTACAAAAATTTACTATTATCGAATTTCCGAATTTTGGAAAGGGGTTACATCATGATTTTTTGCAATAAAATTGATAAAAATTAACATTTTTTAGTTGGAATGCAGTTAGATTGTAAATTTTATTACGAGATCAACGACACATAACACTTTTTCCTCCGATCATTTTTGGGAAAGTTATGCAAAAAATAATGACTTTTTTATTACACAAATTTACTATTATCGAATTTCCTAATTTTGGAAAGGGGTTACATCATGATTTTTTGCAATAAAATTGATAAAAATTAACATTTTTAAGTTGGAATGCAGTTAGATTGGAAATTTTATTACGAGATCAACGACACATAACACTTTTTCCTCCGATCATTTTTGGGAAAGTTATGCAAAAAATAATGACTTTTTTATTACACAAATTTACTATTATCGAATTTCCTAATTTTGGAAAGGGGTTACATCATGATTTTTTGCAATAAAATTGATAAAAATTAACAATTTTAAGTTGGAATGCAGTTAGATTGGAAATTTTATTACGAGATCAACGACGCATAACACTTTTTCCTCCGATCATTTTTGGGAAAGTTATGCAAAAAATAATGATTTCTTTATGACAAAAATTTACCATTATCGAATTTCCGAATTTTGGAAATGATTTTTTGCAATAAAATTTATAAAAATTAACATTTTAAAAATGGAATGCAGTTAGATTGTAAATTTTATTACGAGATCAACGACACATAACACTTTTTCCTCCGATCATTTTTGGGAAAGTTATGCAAAAAATAATGACTTTTTTATTACACAAATTTACTATTATCGAATTTCCTAATTTTGGAAAGGGGTTACATCATGATTTTTTGCAATAAAATTGATAAAAATTAACATTTTTAAGTTGGAATGCAGTTAGATTGGAAATTTTATTACGAGATTAACGACGCATAACACTTTTTCCTCCGATCATTTTTGGGAAAGTTATGCAAAGAATAATGACTTTTTTATTACACAAATTTACTATTATCGAATTTCCTAATTTTGGAAAGGGGTTACATCATGATTTTTTGCAATAATATTGATAAAAATTAACAATTTTAAGTTGGAATGCAGTTAGATTGGAAATTTTATTACGAGATTAACGCCGCATAACACATTTTCCTCCGATCATTTTTGGGAAAGTTATGCAAAAAATAATGACTTTTTTATTACAAAAATTTACTATTATCGAATTTCCGAATTTTGGAAAGGGGTTACATCATGATTTTTTGCAATAAAATTGATAAAAATTAACATTTTTAAGTTGGAATGCAGTTAGATTGGAAATTTTATTACGAGATTAACGACGCATAACACTTTTTCCTCCGATCATTTTTGGGAAAGTTATGCAAAGAATAATGACTTTTTTATTACACAAATTTACTATTATCGAATTTCCTAATTTTGGAAAGGGGTTACATCATGATTTTTTGCAATAAAATTGATAAAAATTAACATTTTTAAGTTGGAATGCAGTTAGATTGGAAATTTTATTACGAGATCAACGACGCATAACACTTTTTCCTCCGATCATTTTTGGGAAAGTTATGCAAAAAATAATGACTTTTTTATTACACAAATTTAGTATTATCGAATTTCCTAATTTTTGAAAGGGGTTACATCATGATTTTTTGCAATAAAATTGATAAAAATTAACATTTTTAAGTTGGAATGCAGTTAGATTGGAAATTTTATTACGAGATTAACGACGCATAACACTTTTTCCTCCGATCATTTTTGGGAAAGTTATGCAAAAAATAAAGACTTCTTTATGACAAAAATTTACTATTAGCGAATTTTCGACTTTAGGAAAGGGGTTACATCATGATTTTTTGCAATAAAATTGATAAAAATTAACATTTTTAAGTTGGAATGCAGTTAGATTGGAAATTTTATTACGAGATTAACGACGCATAACACTTTTTCCTCCGATCATTTTTGGGAAAGTTATGCAAAGAATAATGACTTTTTTATTACACAAATTTACTATTATCGAATTTCCTAATTTTGGAAAGGGGTTACATCATGATTTTTTGCAATAATATTGATAAAAATTAACAATTTTAAGTTGGAATGCAGTTAGATTGGAAATTTTATTACGAGATTAACGCCGCATAACACATTTTCCTCCGATCATTTTTGGGAAAGTTATGCAAAAAATAATGACTTTTTTATTACAAAAATTTACTATTATCGAATTTCCGAATTTTGGAAAGGGGTTACATCATGATTTTTTGCAATAAAATTGATAAAAATTAACATTTTTAAGTTGGAATGCAGTTAGATTGGAAATTTTATTACGAGATTAACGACGCATAACACTTTTTCCTCCGATCATTTTTGGGAAAGTTATGCAAAGAATAATGACTTTTTTATTACACAAATTTACTATTATCGAATTTCCTAATTTTGGAAAGGGGTTACATCATGATTTTTTGCAATAAAATTGATAAAAATTAACATTTTTAAGTTGGAATGCAGTTAGATTGGAAATTTTATTACGAGATCAACGACGCATAACACTTTTTCCTCCGATCATTTTTGGGAAAGTTATGCAAAAAATAATGACTTTTTTATTACACAAATTTAGTATTATCGAATTTCCTAATTTTTGAAAGGGGTTACATCATGATTTTTTGCAATAAAATTGATAAAAATTAACATTTTTAAGTTGGAATGCAGTTAGATTGGAAATTTTATTACGAGATTAACGACGCATAACACTTTTTCCTCCGATCATTTTTGGGAAAGTTATGCAAGAAATAAAGACTTCTTTATGACAAAAATTTACTATTAGCGAATTTTCGACTTTAGGAAAGGGGTTACATCATGATTTTTTGCAATAAAATTGATAAAAATTAACATTTTTAAGTTGGAATGCAGTTAGATTGGAAATTTTATTACGAGATTAACGACGCATAACACTTTTTCCTCCGATCATTTTTGGGAAAGTTATGCAAAGAATAATGACTTTTTTATTACACAAATTTACTATTATCGAATTTCCTAATTTTGGAAAGGGGTTACATCATGATTTTTTGCAATAAAATTGATAAAAATTAACATTTTTAAGTTGGAATGCAGTTAGATTGGAAATTTTATTACGAGATCAACGACACATAACACTTTTTCCTCCGATAATTTTTGGGAAAGTTATGCAAAAAATAAAGACTTTTTTATTACACAAATTTACTATTATCGAATTTCCTAATTTTGGAAAGGGGTTACATCATGATTTTTTGCAATAATATTGATAAAAATTAACAATTTTAAGTTGGAATGCAGTTAGATTGGAAATTTTATTACGAGATTAACGCCGCATAACACATTTTCCTCCGATCATTTTTGGGAAAGTTATGCAAAAAATAATGACTTTTTTATTACAAAAATTTACTATTATCGAATTTCCGAATTTTGGAAAGGGGTTACATCATGATTTTTTGCAATAAAATTTATAAAAATTAACATTTTAAAAATGGAATGCAGTTAGATTGGAAATTTTATTACGAGATCAACGACACATAACACTTTTTCCTCCGATCATTTTTGGGAAAGTTATGCAAAAAATAATGACTTTTTTATTACACAAATTTACTATTAGCGAATTTTCGACTTTTGGAAAGGGGTTACATCATGATTTTTTGCAATAAAATTGATAAAAATTAACATTTTTAAGTTGGAATGCAGTTAGATTGGAAATTTTATTACGAGATTAACGACGCATAACACTTTTTCCTCCGATCATTTTTGGGAAAGTTATGCAAAGAATAATGACTTTTTTATTACACAAATTTACTATTATCGAATTTCCTAATTTTGGAAAGGGGTTACATCATGATTTTTTGCAATAATATTGATAAAAATTAACAATTTTAAGTTGGAATGCAGTTAGATTGGAAATTTTATTACGAGATCAACGCCGCATAACACATTTTCCTCCGATCATTTTTGGGAAAGTTATGCAAAAAATAATGACTTTTTTATTACAAAAATTTACTATTATCGAATTTCCGAATTTTGGAAAGGGGTTACATCATGATTTTTTGCAATAAAATTGATAAAAATTAACATTTTTAAGTTGGAATGCAGTTAGATTGGAAATTTTATTACGAGATCAACGACGCATAACACTTTTTCCTCCGATCATTTTTGGGAAAGTTATGCAAAAAATAATGACTTTTTTATTACACAAATTTAGTATTATCGAATTTCCTAATTTTGGAAAGGGGTTACATCATGATTTTTTGCAATAAAATTGATAAAAATTAACATTTTTAAGTTGGAATGCAGTTAGATTGGAAATTTTATTACGAGATTAACGACGCATAACACATTTTCCTCCGATCATTTTTGGGAAAGTTATGCAAAAAATAATGACTTTTTTATTACAAAAATTTACTATTATCGAATTTCCGAATTTTGGAAAGGGGTTACATCATGATTTTTTGCAATAAAATTGATAAAAATTAACATTTTTAAGTTGGAATGCAGTTAGATTGGAAATTTTATTACGAGATCAACGACGCATAACACTTTTTCCTCCGATCATTTTTGGGAAAGTTATGCAAAAAATAATGACTTTTTTATTACACAAATTTAGTATTATCGAATTTCCTAATTTTGGAAAGGGGTTACATCATGATTTTTTGCAATAAAATTGATAAAAATTAACATTTTTAAGTTGGAATGCAGTTAGATTGGAAATTTTATTACGAGATTAACGACGCATAACACTTTTTCCTCCGATCATTTTTGGGAAAGTTATGCAAAAAATAAAGACTTCTTTATGACAAAAATTTACTATTAGCGAATTTTCGACTTTAGGAAAGGGGTTACATCATGATTTTTTGCAATAAAATTGATAAAAATTAACATTTTTAAGTTGGAATGCAGTTAGATTGGAAATTTTATTACGAGATTAACGACGCATAACACTTTTTCCTCCGATCATTTTTGGGAAAGTTATGCAAAGAATAATGACTTTTTTATTACACAAATTTACTATTATCGAATTTCCTAATTTTGGAAAGGGGTTACATCATGATTTTTTGCAATAAAATTGATAAAAATTAACATTTTTAAGTTGGAATGCAGTTAGATTGGAAATTTTATTACGAGATCAACGACACATAACACTTTTTCCTCCGATAATTTTTGGGAAAGTTATGCAAAAAATAAAGACTTTTTTATTACACAAATTTACTATTATCGAATTTCCTAATTTTGGAAAGGGGTTACATCATGATTTTTTGCAATAATATTGATAAAAATTAACAATTTTAAGTTGGAATGCAGTTAGATTGGAAATTTTATTACGAGATTAACGCCGCATAACACATTTTCCTCCGATCATTTTTGGGAAAGTTATGCAAAAAATAATGACTTTTTTATTACAAAAATTTACTATTATCGAATTTCCGAATTTTGGAAAGGGGTTACATCATGATTTTTTGCAATAAAATTTATAAAAATTAACATTTTAAAAATGGAATGCAGTTAGATTGGAAATTTTATTACGAGATCAACGACACATAACACTTTTTCCTCCGATCATTTTTGGGAAAGTTATGCAAAAAATAATGACTTTTTTATTACACAAATTTACTATTAGCGAATTTTCGACTTTTGGAAAGGGGTTACATCATGATTTTTTGCAATAAAATTGATAAAAATTAACATTTTTAAGTTGGAATGCAGTTAGATTGGAAATTTTATTACGAGATTAACGACGCATAACACTTTTTCCTCCGATCATTTTTGGGAAAGTTATGCAAAGAATAATGACTTTTTTATTACACAAATTTACTATTATCGAATTTCCTAATTTTGGAAAGGGGTTACATCATGATTTTTTGCAATAAAATTGATAAAAATTAACATTTTTAAGTTGGAATGCAGTTAGATTGGAAATTTTATTACGAGATTAACGACGCATAACACATTTTCCTCCGATCATTTTTGGGAAAGTTATGCAAAAAATAATGACTTTTTTATTACAAAAATTTACTATTATCGAATTTCCGAATTTTGGAAAGGGGTTACATCATGATTTTTTGCAATAAAATTGATAAAAATTAACATTTTTAAGTTGGAATGCAGTTAGATTGGAAATTTTATTACGAGATCAACGACGCATAACACTTTTTCCTCCGATCATTTTTGGGAAAGTTATGCAAAAAATAATGACTTTTTTATTACACAAATTTAGTATTATCGAATTTCCTAATTTTGGAAAGGGGTTACATCATGATTTTTTGCAATAAAATTGATAAAAATTAACATTTTTAAGTTGGAATGCAGTTAGATTGGAAATTTTATTACGAGATTAACGACGCATAACACTTTTTCCTCCGATCATTTTTGGGAAAGTTATGCAAAAAATAAAGACTTCTTTATGACAAAAATTTACTATTAGCGAATTTTCGACTTTAGGAAAGGGGTTACATCATGATTTTTTGCAATAAAATCAACGCCGCATAACACATTTTCCTCCGATCATTTTTGGGAAAGTTATGCAAAAAATAATGACTTTTTTATTACAAAAATTTACTATTATCGAATTTCCGAATTTTGGAAAGGGGTTACATCATGATTTTTTGCAATAAAATTGATAAAAATTAACATTTTTAAGTTGGAATGCAGTTAGATTGGAAATTTTATTACGAGATCAACGACGATCATTTTTGGGAAAGTTATGCAAAAAATAATGACTTTTTTATTACACAAATTTAGTATTATCGAATTTCCTAATTTTGGAAAGGGGTTACATCATGATTTTTTGCAATAATATTGATAAAAATTAACAATTTTAAGTTGGAATGCAGTTAGATTGGAAATTTTATTACGAGATTAACGCCGCATAACACATTTTCCTCCGATCATTTTTGGGAAAGTTATGCAAAAAATAATGACTTTTTTATTACAAAAATTTACTATTATCGAATTTCCGAATTTTGGAAAGGGGTTACATCATGATTTTTTGCAATAAAATTGATAAAAATTAACATTTTTAAGTTGGAATGCAGTTAGATTGGAAATTTTATTACGAGATCAACGACGCATAACACTTTTTCCTCCGATCATTTTTGGGAAAGTTATGCAAAAAATAATGATTTCTTTATGACAAAAATTTACTATTATCGAATTTCCGAATTTTGGAAAGGGGTTACATCATGATTTTTTGCAATAAAATTTATAAAAATTAACATTTTAAAAATGGAATGCAGTTAGATTGGAAATTTTATTACGAGATCAACGACACATAACACTTTTTCCTCCGATCATTTTTGGGAAAGTTATGCAAAAAATAATGACTTTTTTATTACACAAATTTACTATTAGCGAATTTTCGACTTTTGGAAAGGGGTTACATCATGATTTTTTGCAATAAAATTGATAAAAATTAACATTTTTAAGTTGGAATGCAGTTAGATTGGAAATTTTATTACGAGATTAACGACGCATAACACTTTTTCCTCCGATCATTTTTGGGAAAGTTATGCAAAGAATAATGACTTTTTTATTACACAAATTTACTATTATCGAATTTCCTAATTTTGGAAAGGGGTTACATCATGATTTTTTGCAATAATATTGATAAAAATTAACAATTTTAAGTTGGAATGCAGTTAGATTGGAAATTTTATTACGAGATCAACGCCGCATAACACATTTTCCTCCGATCATTTTTGGGAAAGTTATGCAAAAAATAATGACTTTTTTATTACAAAAATTTACTATTATCGAATTTCCGAATTTTGGAAAGGGGTTACATCATGATTTTTTGCAATAAAATTGATAAAAATTAACATTTTTAAGTTGGAATGCAGTTAGATTGGAAATTTTATTACGAGATCAACGACGCATAACACTTTTTCCTCCGATCATTTTTGGGAAAGTTATGCAAAAAATAATGACTTTTTTATTACACAAATTTAGTATTATCGAATTTCCTAATTTTGGAAAGGGGTTACATCATGATTTTTTGCAATAAAATTGATAAAAATTAACATTTTTAAGTTGGAATGCAGTTAGATTGGAAATTTTATTACGAGATTAACGACGCATAACACTTTTTCCTCCGATCATTTTTGGGAAAGTTATGCAAAAAATAAAGACTTCTTTATGACAAAAATTTACTATTAGCGAATTTTCGACTTTAGGAAAGGGGTTACATCATGATTTTTTGCAATAAAATTGATAAAAATTAACATTTTTAAGTTGGAATGCAGTTAGATTGGAAATTTTATTACGAGATTAACGACGCATAACATTTTTTCCTCCGATCATTTTTGGGAAAGTTATGCAAAAAATAATGACTTTTTTATTACAAAAATTTACTATTATCGAATTTCCGAATTTTGGAAAGGGGTTACATCATGATTTTTTGCAATAAAATTGATAAAAATTAACATTTTTAAGTTGGAATGCAGTTAGATTGGAAATTTTATTACGAGATCAACGACACATAACACTTTTTCCTCCGATAATTTTTGGGAAAGTTATGCAAAAAATAAAGACTTTTTTATTACACAAATTTACTATTATCGAATTTCCTAATTTTGGAAAGGGGTTACATCATGATTTTTTGCAATAATATTGATAAAAATTAACAATTTTAAGTTGGAATGCAGTTAGATTCGAAATTTTATTACGAGATCAACGACGCATAACACTTTTTCCTCCGATCATTTTTGGGAAAGTTATGCAAAAAATAATGATTTCTTTATGACAAAAATTTACCATTATCGAATTTCCGAATTTTGGAAAGGGGTTACATCATGATTTTTTGCAATAATATTGATAAAAATTAACAATTTTAAGTTGGAATGCAGTTAGATTCGAAATTTTATTACGAGATCAACGACGCATAACACTTTTTCCTCCGATCATTTTTGGGAAAGTTATGCAAAAAATAATGATTTCTTTATGACAAAAATTTACCATTATCGAATTTCCGAATTTTGGAAAGGGGTTACATCATGATTTTTTGCAATAAAATTTATAAAAATTAACATTTTAAAAATGGAATGCAGTTAGATTGGAAATTTTATTACGAGATCAACGACACATAACACTTTTTCCTCCGATCATTTTTGGGAAAGTTATGCAAAAAATAATGACTTTTTTATTACACAAATTTACTATTATCGAATTTCCGAATTTTGGAAAGGGGTTACATCATGATTTTTTGCAATAAAATTGATAAAAATTAACATTTTTAAGTTGGAATGCAGTTAGATTGGAAATTTTATTACGAGATCAACGACGCATAACACTTTTTCCTCCGATCATTTTTGGGTAAGTTATGCAAAAAATAATGACTTTTTTATTACACAAATTTAGTATTATCGAATTTCCTAATTTTGGAAAGGGGTTACATCATGATTTTTTGCAATAAAATTGATAAAAATTAACATTTTTAAGTTGGAATGCAGTTAGATTGGAAATTTTATTACGAGATTAACGACGCATAACACTTTTTCCTCCGATCATTTTTGGGAAAGTTATGCAAAAAATAAAGACTTCTTTATGACAAAAATTTACTATTAGCGAATTTTCGACTTTAGGAAAGGGGTTACATCATGATTTTTTGCAATAAAATTGATAAAAATTAACATTTTTAAGTTGGAATGCAGTTAGATTGGAAATTTTATTACGAGATCAACGACACATAACACTTTTTCCTCCGATAATTTTTGGGAAAGTTATGCAAAAAATAAAGACTTTTTTATTACACAAATTTACTATTATCGAATTTCCTAATTTTGGAAAGGGGTTACATCATGATTTTTTGCAATAATATTGATAAAAATTAACAATTTTAAGTTGGAATGCAGTTAGATTCGAAATTTTATTACGAGATCAACGACGCATAACACTTTTTCCTCCGATCATTTTTGGGAAAGTTATGCAAAAAATAATGATTTCTTTATGACAAAAATTTACCATTATCGAATTTCCGAATTTTGGAAAGGGGTTACATCATGATTTTTTGCAATAATATTGATAAAAATTAACAATTTTAAGTTGGAATGCAGTTAGATTCGAAATTTTATTACGAGATCAACGACGCATAACACTTTTTCCTCCGATCATTTTTGGGAAAGTTATGCAAAAAATAATGATTTCTTTATGACAAAAATTTACCATTATCGAATTTCCGAATTTTGGAAAGGGGTTACATCATGATTTTTTGCAATAAAATTTATAAAAATTAACATTTTAAAAATGGAATGCAGTTAGATTGGAAATTTTATTACGAGATCAACGACACATAACACTTTTTCCTCCGATCATTTTTGGGAAAGTTATGCAAAAAATAATGACTTTTTTATTACACAAATTTACTATTATCGAATTTCCTAATTTTGGAAAGGGGTTACATCATGATTTTTTGCAATAAAATTGATAAAAAATAAACATTTTTAAGTTGGAATGCAGTTAGATTGGAAATTTTATTACGAGATTAACGACGCATAACACTTTTTCCTCCGATCATTTTTGGGAAAGTTATGCAAAGAATAATGACTTTTTTATTACACAAATTTACTATTATCGAATTTCCTAATTTTGGAAAGGGGTTACATCATGATTTTTTGCAATAATATTGATAAAAATTAACAATTTTAAGTTGGAATGCAGTTAGATTGGAAATTTTATTACGAGATCAACGCCGCATAACACATTTTCCTCCGATCATTTTTGGGAAAGTTATGCAAGAAATAATGACTTTTTTATTACAAAAATTTACTATTATCGAATTTCCGAATTTTGGAAAGGGGTTACATCATGATTTTTTTGCAATAAAATTGATAAAAATTAACATTTTTAAGTTGGAATGCAGTTAGATTGGAAATTTTATTACGAGATCAACGACGCATAACACTTTTTCCTCCGATCATTTTTGGAAAAGTTTTGCAAAAAATAATGACTTTTTTATTACACAAATTTAGTATTATCGAATTTCCTAATTTTGGAAAGGGGTTACATCATGATTTTTTGCAATAAAATTGATAAAAATTAACATTTTTAAGTTGGAATGCAGTTAGATTGAAAATTTTATTACGAGATTAACGACGCATAACACTTTTTCCTCCGATCATTTTTGGGAAAGTTATGCAAAAAATAAAGACTTCTTTATGACAAAAATTTACTATTAGCGAATTTTCGACTTTTGGAACGGGGTTACATCATGATTTTTTGCAATAAAATTGATAAGAATTAACATTTTTAAGTTGGAATGCAGTTAGACTGGAAATTTTATTACGAGATCAACGACGCATAACAATTTTTCCTCCGATCATTTTTGGGAAAGTTATGCAAAAAATAATGACTTTTTTATTACATAAATTTACTATTATCGAATTTCCGAATTTTGGAAAGGGGTTACATCATAATTTTTTGCAATAAAATTGATAAAAATTAACATTTTTAAGTTGGAATGCAGTTAGATTGGAAATTTTATTACGAGATTAACGACGCATAACACTTTTTCCTCCGATCATTTTTGGGAAAGTTATGCAAAAAATAATGATTTCTTTATGACAAAAATTTACCATTATCGAATTTCCGAATTTTGGAAAGGGGTTACATCATGATTTTTTGCAATAAAATTTATAAAAATTAACATTTTAAAAATGGAATGCAGTTAGATTGGAAATTTTATTACGAGATCAACGACACATAACACTTTTTCCTCCGATCATTTTTGGGAAAGTTATGCAAAAAATAATGACTTTTTTATTACACAAATTTACTATTATCGAATTTCCTAATTTTGGAAAGGGGTTACATCATGATTTTTTGCAATAAAATTGATAAAAATTAACATTTTTAAGTTGGAATGCAGTTAGATTGGAAATTTTATTACGAGATTAACGACGCATAACACTTTTTCCTCCGATCATTTTTGGGAAAGTTATGCAAAGAATAATGACTTTTTTATTACACAAATTTACTATTATCGAATTTCCTAATCTTGGAAAGGGGTTACATCATGATTTTTTGCAATAATATTGATAAAAATTAACAATTTTAAGTTGGAATGCAGTTAGATTGGAAATTTTATTACGAGATCAACGCCGCATAACACATTTTCCTCCGATCATTTTTGGGAAAGTTATGCAAGAAATAATGACTTTTTTATTACAAAAATTTACTATTATCGAATTTCCGAATTTTGGAAAGGGGTTACATCATGATTTTTTGCAATAAAATTGATAAAAATTAACATTTTTAAGTTGGAATGCAGTTAGATTGAAAATTTTATTACGAGATTAACGACGCATAACACTTTTTCCTCCGATCATTTTTGGGAAAGTTATGCAAAAAATAATGACTTTTTTATTACACAAATTTACTATTATCGAATTTCCTAATTTTGGAAAGGGGTTACATCATGATTTTTTGCAATAAAATTAATAAAAATTAACATTTTTTAGTTGGAATGCAGTTAGATTGGAAATTTTATTACGAGATTAACGACGCATAACACTTTTTCCTCCGATCATTTTTGGGAAAGTTATGCAAAAAATAAAGACTTCTTTATGACAAAAATTTACTATTAGCGAATTTTCGACTTTTGGAACGGGGTTACATCATGATTTTTTGCAATAAAATTGATAAGAATTAACATTTTTAAGTTGGAATGCAGTTAGACTGGAAATTTTATTACGAGATCAACGACGCATAACACTTTTTCCTCCGATCATTTTTGGGAAAGTTATGCAAAAAATAATGACTTTTTTATTACATAAATTTACTATTATCGAATTTCCGAATTTTGGAAAGGGGTTACATCATGATTTTTTGCAATAAAATTGATAAAAATTAACATTTTTAAGTTGGAATGCAGTTAGATTGGAAATTTTATTACGAGATCAACGCCGCATAACACTTTTTCCTCCGATCATTTTTGGGAAAGTTATGCAAAAAATAATGACTTTTTTATTACACAAATTTACTATTATCGAATTTTCTAATTTTGGAAAGGGGTTACATCATGATTTTTTGCAATAAAATTGATAAAAATTAACATTTTTAAGTTGGAATGCAGTTAGATTGGACATTTTATTACGAGATCAACGACGCATAACACTTTTTCCTCCGATCATTTTTGGGAAAGTTATGCAAAAAATAAAGACTTCTTTATGACAAAAATTTACTATTAGCGAATTTTCGACTTTTGGAAAGGGGTTACATCATGATTTTTTGCAATAAAATTAACATTTTTAAGTTGGAATGCAGTTAGATTGGAAATTTTATTACGAGATCAACGACGCATAACACTTTTTCCTCCGATCATTTTTGGGAAAGTTATGCAAAAAATAATGATTTCTTTATGACAAAAATTTACTATTATCGAATTTCCGAATTTTGATTTTTTGCAATAAAATTTATAAAAATTAACATTTTAAAGTTGGAATGCAGTTAGATTGGAAATTTTATTACGAGATCAACGCCGCATAACACATTTTCCTCCGATCATTTTTGGGAAAGTTATGCAAAAAATAATGACTTTTTTATTACACAAATTTACTATTATCGAATTTGCTAATTTTGGAAAGGGGTTACATCATGATTTTTTGCAATAATATTGATAAAAATTAACAATTTTAAGTTGGAATGCAGTTAGATTGGAAATTTTATTACGAGATCAACGCCGCATAACACATTTTCCTCCGATCATTTTTGGGAAAGTTATGCAAAAAATAATGACTTTTTTATTAAAAAAATTTACTATTATCGAATTTCCGAATTTTGGAAAGGGGTTACATCATGATTTTTTGCAATAAAATTGATAAGAATTAACATTTTTAAGTTGGAATGCAGTTAGATTGAAATTTTATTACGAGATCAACGACGCATAACACTTTTTCCTCCGATCATTTTTGGGAAAGTTATGCAAAAAATAAAGACTTCTTTATGACAAAAATTTACTATTAGCGAATTTTCGACTTTTGGAAAGGGGTTACATCATGATTTTTTGCAATAAAATTGATAAAAATTAACATTTTTAAGTTGGAATGCAGTTAGATTGGAAATTTTATTACGAGATTAACGACGCATAACACTTTTTCCTCCGATCATTTTTGGGAAAGTTATGCAAAAAATAAAGACTTCTTTATGACAAAAATTTACTATTAGCGAATTTTCGACTTTAGGAAAGGGGTTACATCATGATTTTTTGCAATAAAATTGATAAAAATTAACATTTTTAAGTTGGAATGCAGTTAGATTGAAAATTTTATTACGAGATTAACGACGCATAACACTTTTTCCTCCGATCATTTTTGGGAAAGTTATGCAAAAAATAATGACTTTTTTATTACACAAATTTACTATTATCGAATTTCCTAATTTTGGAAAGGGGTTACATCATGATTTTTTGCAATAAAATTAATAAAAATTAACATTTTTTAGTTGGAATGCAGTTAGATTGGAAATTTTATTACGAGATTAACGACGCATAACACTTTTTCCTCCGATCATTTTTGGGAAAGTTATGCAAAAAATAAAGGCTTCTTTATGACAAAAATTTACTATTAGCGAATTTTCGACTTTTGGAACGGGGTTACATCATGATTTTTTGCAATAAAATTGATAAGAATTAACATTTTTAAGTTGGAATGCAGTTAGACTGGAAATTTTATTACGAGATCAACGACGCATAACACTTTTTCCTCCGATCATTTTTGGGAAAGTTATGCAAAAAATAATGACTTTTTTATTACATAAATTTACTATTATCGAATTTCCGAATTTTGGAAAGGGGTTACATCATGATTTTTTGCAATAAAATTGATAAAAATTAACATTTTTAAGTTGGAATGCAGTTAGATTGGAAATTTTATTACGAGATCAACGCCGCATAACACATTTTCCTCCGATCATTTTTGGGAAAGTTATGCAAAAAATAAAGACTTCTTTATGACAAAAATTTACGATTAGCGAATTTTCGACTTTTGGAAAGGGGTTACATCATGATTTTTTGCAATAAAATTGATAAAAATTAACATTTTTAAGTTGGAATGCAGTTAGATTGGAAATTTTATTACGAGATTAACGACGCATAACACTTTTTCCTCCGATAATTTTTGGGAAAGTTATGCAAAAAATAAAGACTTCTTTATGACAAAAATTTACTATTAGCGAATTTTCGACTTTAGGAAAGGGGTTACATCATGATTTTTTGCAATAAAATTGATAAAAATTAACATTTTTAAGTTGGAATGCAGTTAGATTGGAAATTTTATTACGAGATTAACGACGCATAACACTTTTTCCTCCGATCATTTTTGGGAAAGTTATGCAAAAAATAATGACTTTTTTATTACACAAATTTACTATTATCGAATTTCCTAATTTTGGAAAAGGGTTACATCATGATTTTTTGCAATAAAATTGATAAAAATTAACATTTTTAAGTTGGAATGCAGTTAGATTGGAAATTTTATTACGAGATTAACGACGCATAACACTTTTTCCTCCGATCATTTTTGGGAAAGTTATGCAAAAAATAAAGACTGCTTTATGACAAAAATTTACTATTAGCGAATTTTCGACTTTAGGAAAGGGGTTACATATTAATTTTTGCAATAAAATTGATAAAAATTAACATTTTTAAGTTGGAATGCAGTTAGATTGGACATTTTATTACGAGATTAACGACGCATAACACTTTTTCCTCCGATCATTTTTGGGAAAGTTATGCAAAAAATAATGACTTTTTTATTACAAAAATTTACTATTATCGAATTTCCGAATTTTGGAAAGGGGTTACATCATGATTTTTTGCAATAAAATTGATAAAAATTAACATTTTTTAGTTGGAATGCAGTTAGATTGGAAATTTTACTACGAGATCAACGACGCATAACACTTTTTCCTCCGATCATTTTTGGGAAAGTTATGCAAAAAACAAAGACTTATTTATGACAAAAATTTACTATTAGCGAATTTTCGACTTTTGGAAAGGGGTTACATCATGATTTTTTGCAATAAAATTGATAAAAATTAACATTTTTAAGTTGGAATGCAGTTAGATTGGAAATTTTATTACGAGATTAACGACGCATAACACTTTTTCCTCCGATCATTTTTGGGAAAGTTATGCAAAAAATAAAGACTTCTTTATGACAAAAATTTACTATTAGCGAATTTTCGACTTTAGGAAAGGGGTTACATCATGATTTTTTGCAATAAAATTGATAAAAATTAACATTTTTAAGTTGGAATGCAGTTAGATTGGAAATTTTATTACGAGATTAACGACGCATAACACTTTTTCCTCCGATCATTTTTGGGAAAGTTATGCAAAAAATAATGACTTTTTTATTACAAAAATTTACTATTATCGAATTTCCGAATTTTGGAAAGGGGTTACATCATGATTTTTTGCAATAAAATTGATAAAAATTAACATTTTTTAGTTGGAATGCAGTTAGATTGGAAATTTTATTACGAGATCAACGACGCATAACACTTTTTCCTCCGATCATTTTTGGGAAAGTTATGCAAAAAATAAAGACTTCTTTATGACAAAAATTTACTATTAGCGAATTTTCGACTTTTGGAAAGGGGTTACATCATGATTTTTTGCAATAAAATTGATAAAAATTAACATTTTTAAGTTGGAATGCAGTTAGATTGGAAATTTTATTACGAGATCAACGACGCATAACACTTTTTCCTCCGATCATTTTTGGGAAAGTTATGCAAAAAATAATGATTTCTTTATGACAAAAATTTACTATTATCGAATTTCCGAATTTTGGAAAGGGGTTACATCATGATTTTTTGCAATAAAATTGATAAAAATTAACATTTTTAAGTTGGAATGCAGTTAGATTGGAAATTTTATTACGAGATTAACGACGCATAACACTTTTTCCTCCGATCATTTTTGGGAAAGTTATGCAAAAAATAAAGACTTCTTTATGACAAAAATTTACTATTAGCGAATTTTCGACTTTAGGAAAGGGGTTACATCATGATTTTTTGCAATAAAATTGATAAAAATTAACATTTTTAAGTTGGAATGCAGTTAGATTGGAAATTTTATTACGAGATCAACGCCGCATAACACTTTTTCCTCCGATCATTTTTGGGAAAGTTATGCAAAAAATAAAGACTTCTTTATGACAAAAATTTACTATTAGCGAATTTTCGACTTTTGGAAAGGGGTTACATCATGATTTTTTGCAATAAAATTGATAAAAATTAACATTTTTAAGTTGGAATGCAGTTAGATTGGAAATTTTATTACGAGATTAACGACGCATAACACTTTTTCCTCCGATCATTTTTGGGAAAGTTATGCAAAAATTAAAAACTTCTTTATGACAAAAATTTACTATTAGCGAATTTTCGACTTTAGGAAAGGGGTTACATCATGATTTTTTGCAATAAAATTGATAAAAATTAACATTTTTAAGTTGGAATGCAGTTAGATTGGAAATTTTATTACGAGATTAACGACGCATAACACTTTTTCCTCCGATCATTTTTGGGAAAGTTATGCAAAAAATAATGACTTTTTTATTACAAAAATTTACTATTATCGAATTTCCGAATTTTGGAAAGGGGTTACATCATGATTTTTTGCAATAAAATTGATAAAAATTAACATTTTTAAGTTGGAATGCAGTTAGATTGGAAATTTTATTACGAGATTAACGACGCATAACACTTTTTCCTCCGATCATTTTTGGGAAAGTTATGCAAAAAATAAAGACTTCTTTATGACAAAAATTTACTATTAGCGAATTTTCGACTTTAGGAAAGGGGTTAAAATTGATAAAAATTAACATTTTTAAGTTGGAATGCAGTTAGATTGGAAATTTTATTACGAGATCAACGACGCATAACACATTTTCCTCCGATCATTTTTGGGAAAGTTATGCAAAAAATAATGACTTTTTTATTACACAAATTTACTATTATCGAATTTGCTAATTTTGGAAAGGGGTTACATCATGATCTTTGCAATAATATTGATAAAAATTAACAATTTTAAGTTGGAATGCAGTTAGATTGGAAATTTTATTACGAGATCAACGCCGCATAACACATTTTCCTCCGATCATTTTTGGGAAAGTTATGCAAAAAATAATGACTTTTTTATTAAAAAAATTTACTATTATCGAATTTCCGAATTTTGGAAAGGGGTTACATCATGATTTTTTGCAATAAAATTGATAAAAATTAACATTTTTAAGTTGGAATGCAGTTAGATTGGAAATTTTATTACGAGATCAACGACGCATAACACTTTTTCCTCCGATCATTTTTGGGAAAGTTATGCAAAAAATAAAGACTTCTTTATGACAAAAATTTACTATTAGCGAATTTTCGACTTTTGGAAAGGGGTTACATCATGATTTTTTGCAATAAAATTGATAAAAATTAACATTTTTAAGTTGGAATGCAGTTAGATTGGAAATTTTATTACGAGATTAACGACGCATAACACTTTTTCCTCCGATCATTTTTGGGAAAGTTATGCAAAAAATAATGACTTTTTTATTACAAAAATTTACTATTATCGAATTTCCGAATTTTGGAAAGGGGTTACATCATGATTTTTTGCAATAAAATTGATAAAAATTAACATTTTTAAGTTGGAATGCAGTTAGATTGGAAATTTTATTACGAGATTAACGACGCATAACACTTTTTCCTCCGATCATTTTTGGGAAAGTTATGCAAAAAATAAAGACTTCTTTATGACAAAAATTTACTATTAGCGAATTTTCGACTTTAGGAAAGGGGTTAAAATTGATAAAAATTAACATTTTTAAGTTGGAATGCAGTTAGATTGGAAATTTTATTACGAGATCAACGACGCATAACACATTTTCCTCCGATCATTTTTGGGAAAGTTATGCAAAAAATAATGACTTTTTTATTACACAAATTTACTATTATCGAATTTGCTAATTTTGGAAAGGGGTTACATCATGATCTTTGCAATAATATTGATAAAAATTAACAATTTTAAGTTGGAATGCAGTTAGATTGGAAATTTTATTACGAGATCAACGCCGCATAACACATTTTCCTCCGATCATTTTTGGGAAAGTTATGCAAAAAATAATGACTTTTTTATTAAAAAAATTTACTATTATCGAATTTCCGAATTTTGGAAAGGGGTTACATCATGATTTTTTGCAATAAAATTGATAAGAATTAACATTTTTAAGTTGGAATGCAGTTAGATTGGAAATTTTATTACGAGATCAACGACGCATAACACTTTTTCCTCCGATCATTTTTGGGAAAGTTATGCAAAAAATAAAGACTTCTTTATGACAAAAATTTACTATTAGCGAATTTTCGACTTTTGGAAAGGGGTTACATCATGATTTTTTGCAATAAAATTGATAAAAATTAACATTTTTAAGTTGGAATGCAGTTAGATTGGAAATTTTATTACGAGATTAACGACGCATAACACTTTTTCCTCCGATCATTTTTGGGAAAGTTATGCAAAAAATAAAGACTTCTTTATGACAAAAATTTACTATTAGCGAATTTTCGACTTTAGGAAAGGGGTTACATCATGATTTTTTGCAATAAAATTGATAAAAATTAACATTTTTTAGTTGGAATGCAGTTAGATTGGAAATTTTATTACGAGATCAACGACGCATAACACTTTTTCCTCCGATCATTTTTGGGAAAGTTATGCAAAAAATAAAGACTTCTTTATGACAAAAATTTACTATTAGCGAATTTTCGACTTTTGGAAAGGGGTTACATCATGATTTTTTGCAATAAAATTGATAAAAATTAACATTTTTAAGTTGGAATGCAGTTAGATTGGAAATTTTATTACGAGATTAACGACGCATAACACTTTTTCCTCCGATCATTTTTGGGAAAGTTATGCAAAAAATAAAGACTTCTTTATGACAAAAATTTACTATTAGCGAATTTTCGACTTTAGGAAAGGGGTTAAAATTGATAAAAATTAACATTTTTAAGTTGGAATGCAGTTAGATTGGAAATTTTATTACGAGATCAACGACGCATAACACATTTTCCTCCGATCATTTTTGGGAAAGTTATGCAAAAAATAATGACTTTTTTATTACACAAATTTACTATTATCGAATTTGCTAATTTTGGAAAGGGGTTACATCATGATTTTTTGCAATAATATTGATAAAAATTAACATTTTTTAGTTGGAATGCAGTTAGATTGGAAATTTTACTACGAGATCAACGACGCATAACACTTTTTCCTCCGATCATTTTTGGGAAAGTTATGCAAAAAATAAAGACTTCTTTATGACAAAAATTTACTATTAGCGAATTTTCGACTTTTGGAAAGGGGTTAAAATTGATAAAAATTAACATTTTTAAGTTGGAATGCAGTTAGATTGGAAATTTTATTACGAGATCAACGACGCATAACACATTTTCCTCCGATCATTTTTGGGAAAGTTATGCAAAAAATAATGACTTTTTTATTACACAAATTTACTATTATCGAATTTGCTAATTTTGGAAAGGGGTTACATCATGATTTTTTGCAATAATATTGATAAAAATTAACAATTTTAAGTTGGAATGCAGTTAGATTGGAAATTTTATTACGAGATCAACGCCGCATAACACATTTTCCTCCGATCATTTTTGGGAAAGTTATGCAAAAAATAATGACTTTTTTATTAAAAAAATTTACTATTATCGAATTTCCGAATTTTGGAAAGGGGTTACATCATGATTTTTTGCAATAAAATTGATAAGAATTAACATTTTTAAGTTGGAATGCAGTTAGATTGGAAATTTTATTACGAGATCAACGACGCATAACACTTTTTCCTCCGATCATTTTTGGGAAAGTTATGCAAAAAATAAAGACTTCTTTATGACAAAAATTTACTATTAGCGAATTTTCGACTTTTGGAAAGGGGTTACATCATGATTTTTTGCAATAAAATTGATAAAAATTAACATTTTTAAGTTGGAATGCAGTTAGATTGGAAATTTTATTACGAGATTAACGACGCATAACACTTTTTCCTCCGATCATTTTTGGGAAAGTTATGCAAAAAATAAAGACTTCTTTATGACAAAAATTTACTATTAGCGAATTTTCGACTTTAGGAAAGGGGTTACATCATGATTTTTTGCAATAAAATTGATAAAAATTAACATTTTTTAGTTGGAATGCAGTTAGATTGGAAATTTTATTACGAGATCAACGACGCATAACACTTTTTCCTCCGATCATTTTTGGGAAAGTTATGCAAAAAATAAAGACTTCTTTATGACAAAAATTTACTATTAGCGAATTTTCGACTTTTGGAAAGGGGTTACATCATGATTTTTTGCAATAAAATTGATAAAAATTAACATTTTTAAGTTGGAATGCAGTTAGATTGGAAATTTTATTACGAGATTAACGACGCATAACACTTTTTCCTCCGATCATTTTTGGGAAAGTTATGCAAAAAATAAAGACTTCTTTATGACAAAAATTTACTATTAGCGAATTTTCGACTTTAGGAAAGGGGTTAAAATTGATAAAAATTAACATTTTTAAGTTGGAATGCAGTTAGATTGGAAATTTTATTACGAGATCAACGACGCATAACACATTTTCCTCCGATCATTTTTGGGAAAGTTATGCAAAAAATAATGACTTTTTTATTACACAAATTTACTATTATCGAATTTGCTAATTTTGGAAAGGGGTTACATCATGATTTTTTGCAATAATATTGATAAAAATTAACATTTTTTAGTTGGAATGCAGTTAGATTGGAAATTTTACTACGAGATCAACGACGCATAACACTTTTTCCTCCGATCATTTTTGGGAAAGTTATGCAAAAAATAAAGACTTCTTTATGACAAAAATTTACTATTAGCGAATTTTCGACTTTTGGAAAGGGGTTAAAATTGATAAAAATTAACATTTTTAAGTTGGAATGCAGTTAGATTGGAAATTTTATTACGAGATCAACGACGCATAACACATTTTCCTCCGATCATTTTTGGGAAAGTTATGCAAAAAATAAAGACTTCTTTATGACAAAAATTTACTATTAGCGAATTTTCGACTTTTGGAAAGGGGTTACATCATGATTTTTTGCAATAATATTGATAAAAATTAACAATTTTAAGTTGGAATGCAGTTAGATTGGAAATTTTATTACGAGATTAACGACGCATAACACATTTTCCTCCGATCATTTTTGGGAAAGTTATGCAAAAAATAAAGACTTCTTTATGACAAAAATTTACTATTAGCGAATTTTCGACTTTTGGAAAGGGGTTACATCATGATTTTTTGCAATAATATTGATAAAAATTAACAATTTTAAGTTGGAATGCAGTTAGATTGGAAATTTTATTACGAGATCAACGCCGCATAACACATTTTCCTCCGATCATTTTTGGGAAAGTTATGCAAAAAATAATGACTTTTTTATTAAAAAAATTTACTATTATCGAATTTCCGAATTTTGGAAAGGGGTTACATCATGATTTTTTGCAATAAAATTGATAAGAATTAACATTTTTAAGTTGGAATGCAGTTAGATTGGAAATTTTATTACGAGATCAACGACGCATAACACTTTTTCCTCCGATCATTTTTGGGAAAGTTATGCAAAAAATAAAGACTTCTTTATGACAAAAATTTACTATTAGCGAATTTTCGACTTTTGGAAAGGGGTTACATCATGATTTTTTGCAATAAAATTGATAAAAATTAACATTTTTAAGTTGGAATGCAGTTAGATTGGAAATTTTATTACGAGATTAACGACGCATAACACTTTTTCCTCCGATCATTTTTGGGAAAGTTATGCAAAAAATAAAGACTTCTTTATGACAAAAATTTACTATTAGCGAATTTTCGACTTTAGGAAAGGGGTTAAAATTGATAAAAATTAACATTTTTAAGTTGGAATGCAGTTAGATTGGAAATTTTATTACGAGATCAACGACGCATAACACATTTTCCTCCGATCATTTTTGGGAAAGTTATGCAAAAAATAATGACTTTTTTATTACACAAATTTACTATTATCGAATTTGCTAATTTTGGAAAGGGGTTACATCATGATTTTTTGCAATAATATTGATAAAAATTAACATTTTTTAGTTGGAATGCAGTTAGATTGGAAATTTTACTACGAGATCAACGACGCATAACACTTTTTCCTCCGATCATTTTTGGGAAAGTTATGCAAAAAATAAAGACTTCTTTATGACAAAAATTTACTATTAGCGAATTTTCGACTTTTGGAAAGGGGTTAAAATTGATAAAAATTAACATTTTTAAGTTGGAATGCAGTTAGATTGGAAATTTTATTACGAGATCAACGACGCATAACACATTTTCCTCCGATCATTTTTGGGAAAGTTATGCAAAAAATAATGACTTTTTTATTACACAAATTTACTATTATCGAATTTGCTAATTTTGGAAAGGGGTTACATCATGATTTTTTGCAATAATATTGATAAAAATTAACAATTTTAAGTTGGAATGCAGTTAGATTGGAAATTTTATTACGAGATCAACGCCGCATAACACATTTTCCTCCGATCATTTTTGGGAAAGTTATGCAAAAAATAATGACTTTTTTATTAAAAAAATTTACTATTATCGAATTTCCGAATTTTGGAAAGGGGTTACATCATGATTTTTTGTAATAAAATTGATAAGAATTAACATTTTTAAGTTGGAATGCAGTTAGATTGGAAATTTTATTACGAGATCAACGACGCATAACACTTTTTCCTCCGATCATTTTTGGGAAAGTTATGCAAAAAATAAAGACTTCTTTATGACAAAAATTTACTATTAGCGAATTTTCGACTTTTGGAAAGGGGTTACATCATGATTTTTTGCAATAAAATTGATAAAAATTAACATTTTTAAGTTGGAATGCAGTTAGATTGGAAATTTTATTACGAGATTAACGACGCATAACACTTTTTCCTCCGATCATTTTTGGGAAAGTTATGCAAAAAATAAAGACTTCTTTATGACAAAAATTTACTATTAGCGAATTTTCGACTTTAGGAAAGGGGTTACATCATGATTTTTTGCAATAAAATTGATAAAAATTAACATTTTTTAGTTGGAATGCAGTTAGATTGGAAATTTTATTACGAGATCAACGACGCATAACACTTTTTCCTCCGATCATTTTTGGGAAAGTTATGCAAAAAATAAAGACTTCTTTATGACAAAAATTTACTATTAGCGAATTTTCGACTTTTGGAAAGGGGTTACATCATGATTTTTTGCAATAAAATTGATAAAAATTAACATTTTTAAGTTGGAATGCAGTTAGATTGGAAATTTTATTACGAGATTAACGACGCATAACACTTTTTCCTCCGATCATTTTTGGGAAAGTTATGCAAAAAATAAAGACTTCTTTATGACAAAAATTTACTATTAGCGAATTTTCGACTTTAGGAAAGGGGTTAAAATTGATAAAAATTAACATTTTTAAGTTGGAATGCAGTTAGATTGGAAATTTTATTACGAGATCAACGACGCATAACACATTTTCCTCCGATCATTTTTGGGAAAGTTATGCAAAAAATAATGACTTTTTTATTACACAAATTTACTATTATCGAATTTGCTAATTTTGGAAAGGGGTTACATCATGATTTTTTGCAATAATATTGATAAAAATTAACATTTTTTAGTTGGAATGCAGTTAGATTGGAAATTTTACTACGAGATCAACGACGCATAACACTTTTTCCTCCGATCATTTTTGGGAAAGTTATGCAAAAAATAAAGACTTCTTTATGACAAAAATTTACTATTAGCGAATTTTCGACTTTTGGAAAGGGGTTAAAATTGATAAAAATTAACATTTTTAAGTTGGAATGCAGTTAGATTGGAAATTTTATTACGAGATCAACGACGCATAACACATTTTCCTCCGATCATTTTTGGGAAAGTTATGCAAAAAATAAAGACTTCTTTATGACAAAAATTTACTATTAGCGAATTTTCGACTTTTGGAAAGGGGTTACATCATGATTTTTTGCAATAATATTGATAAAAATTAACAATTTTAAGTTGGAATGCAGTTAGATTGGAAATTTTATTACGAGATTAACGACGCATAACACATTTTCCTCCGATCATTTTTGGGAAAGTTATGCAAAAAATAAAGACTTCTTTATGACAAAAATTTACTATAGCGAATTTTCGACTTTTGGAAAGGGGTTACATCATGATTTTTTGCAATAATATTGATAAAAATTAACAATTTTAAGTTGGAATGCAGTTAGATTGGAAATTTTATTACGAGATCAACGCCGCATAACACATTTTCCTCCGATCATTTTTGGGAAAGTTATGCAAAAAATAATGACTTTTTTATTAAAAAAATTTACTATTATCGAATTTCCGAATTTTGGAAAGGGGTTACATCATGATTTTTTGCAATAAAATTGATAAGAATTAACATTTTTAAGTTGGAATGCAGTTAGATTGGAAATTTTATTACGAGATCAACGACGCATAACACTTTTTCCTCCGATCATTTTTGGGAAAGTTATGCAAAAAATAAAGACTTCTTTATGACAAAAATTTACTATTAGCGAATTTTCGACTTTTGGAAAGGGGTTACATCATGATTTTTTGCAATAAAATTGATAAAAATTAACATTTTTAAGTTGGAATGCAGTTAGATTGGAAATTTTATTACGAGATTAACGACGCATAACACTTTTTCCTCCGATCATTTTTGGGAAAGTTATGCAAAAAATAATGACTTTTTTATTACAAAAATTTACTATTATCGAATTTCCGAATTTTGGAAAGGGGTTACATCATGATTTTTTGCAATAAAATTGATAAAAATTAACATTTTTTAGTTGGAATGCAGTTAGATTGGAAATTTTACTACGAGATCAACGACGCATAACACTTTTTCCTCCGATCATTTTTGGGAAAGTTATGCAAAAAATAAAGACTTCTTTATGACAAAAATTTACTATTAGCGAATTTTCGACTTTTGGAAAGGGGTTACATCATGATTTTTTGCAATAAAATTGATAAAAATTAACATTTTTAAGTTGGAATGCAGTTAGATTGGAAATTTTATTACGAGATCAACGACGCATAACACTTTTTCCTCCGATCATTTTTGGGAAAGTTATGCAAAAAATAATGACTTTTTTATTATACAAATTTACTATTATCAAATTTCCGAATTTTGGAAAGGGGTTACATCATGATTTTTTGCAATAAAATTGATAAAAATTAACATTTTATAGTTGGAATGCAGTTAGATTGGAAATTTTATTACGAGATCAAAGACGAATAACACTTTTTCCTCCGATCATTTTTGGGAAAGTTATGCAAAAAATAATGATTTCTTTATGACAAAAATTTACTATTATCGAATTTCCGAATTTTGGAAAGGGGTTACATCATGATTTTTTGCAATAAAATTTATAAAAATTAACATTTTAAAAATGGAATGCAGTTAGATTGGAAATTTTATTACGAGATCAACGACACATAACACTTTTTCCTCCGATAATTTTTGGGAAAGTTATGCAAAAAATAAAGACTTCTTTATGACAAAAATTTACTATTAGCGAATTTTCGACTTTTGGAAAGGGGTTACATCATGATTTTTTGCAATAAAATTGATAAAAATTAACATTTTTAAGTTGGAATGCAGTTAGATTGGAAATTTTATTACGAGATCAACGACGCATAACACTTTTTCCTCCGATCATTTTTGGGAAAGTTATGCAAAAAATAATGATTTCTTTATGACAAAAATTTACTATTATCGAATTTCCTAATTTTGGAAAGGGGTTACATCATGATTTTTTGCAATAATATTGATAAAAATTAACAATTTTAAGTTGGAATGCAGTTAGATTGGAAATTTTATTACGAGATCAACGCCGCATAACACATTTTCCTCCGATCATTTTTGGGAAAGTTATGCAAAAAATAATGACTTTTTTATTAAAAAAATTTACTATTATCGAATTTCCGAATTTTGGAAAGGGGTTACATCATGATTTTTTGCAATAAAATTGATAAAAATTAACATTTTTAAGTTGGAATGCAGTTAGATTGGAAATTTTATTACGAGATCAACGCCGCATAACACATTTTCCTCCGATCATTTTTGGGAAAGTTATGCAAAAAATAAATACTTCTTTATGACAAAAATTTACTATTATCGAATTTCCGAATTTTGGAAAGGGGTTACATCATGATTTTTTGCAATAAAATTTATAAAAATTAACATTTTAAAAATGGAATGCAGTTATATTGGAAATTTTATTACGAGATCAACGACGCATAACACTTTTTCCTCCAATCATTTTTGGGAAAGTTATGCAAAAAATAATGATTTCTTTATGACAAAAATTTACTATTAGCGAATTTTCGACTTTTGGAAAGGGGTTACATCATGATTTTTTGCAATAAAATTGATAAAAATTAACATTTTTAAGTTGGAATGCAGTTAGATTGGAAATTTTATTACGAGATCAACGACGCATAACACTTTTTCCTCCGATCATTTTTGGGAAAGTTATGCAAAAAATAATGACTTTTTTATTATACAAATTTACTATTATCGAATTTCCGAATTTTGGAATGGGGTTACATCATGATTTTTTGCAATAAAATTGATAAAAATTAACATTTTTAAGTTGGAATGCAGTTAGATTGGAAATTTTATTACGAGATCAACGACGCATAACACTTTTTTCTCCGATCATTTTTGGGAAAGTTATGCAAAAAATAATGACTTTTTTATTATACAAATTTACTATTATCGAATTTCCGAATTTTGAAAAGGGGTTACATCATGATTTTTTGCAATAAAATGTATAAAAATTAACATTTTTAAGTTGGAATGCAGTTATATTGGAAATTTTATTACGAGATCAACGACGCATAACACTTTTTCCTCCGATCATTTTTGGGAAAGTTATGCAAAAAATAATGATTTCTTTATGACAAAAATTTACTATTAGCGAATTTTCGACTTTTGGAAAGGGGTTACATCATGATTTTCTGCAATAAAATTGATAAAAATTAACATTTTTAAGTTGGAATGCAGTTAGATTGGAAATTTTATTACGAGATCAACGACGCATAACACTTTTTCCTCCGATCATTTTTGGGAAAGTTATGCAAAAAATAATGACTTTTTTATTATACAAATTTACTATTATCGAATTTCCGAATTTTGGAATGGGGTTACATCATGATTTTTTGCAATAAAATTGATAAAAATTAACATTTTTAAGTTGGAATGCAGTTAGATTGGAAATTTTATTACGAGATCAACGAAGCATAACACTTTTTCCTCCGATCATTTTTGGGAAAGTTATGCAAAAAATAATGACTTTTTTATTATACAAATTTACTATTATCGAATTTCCGAATTTTGAAAAGGGGTTACATCATGATTTTTTGCAATAAAATTTATAAAAATTAACATTTTTAAGTTGAAATGCAGTTAGATTGGAAATTTTTTTACGAGATCAACGACGCATAACACTTTTTCCTCCGATCATTTTTGGGAAAGTTATGCAAAAAATAAAGACTTTTTTATTATACAAATTTACTATTATCGAATTTTCGAATTTTGAAAAGGGGTTACATCATGATTTTTTGCAATAAAATTTATAAAAATTAACATTTTTAAGTTGGAATGCAGTTAGATTGGAAATTTTATTACGAGATCAACGACGCATAACACTTTTTCTTCCGATCATTTTTGGGAAAGTTATGCAAAAAATAATGATTTCTTTATGACAAAAATTTACTATTATCGAATTTCCGAATTTTGGAATGGGGTTACATCATGATTTTTTGCAATAAAATTGATAAAAATTAACATTTTTAAGTTGGAATGCAGTTAGATTGGAAATTTTATTACGAGATCAACGACGCATAACACTTTTTCCTCCGATCATTTTTGGGAAAGTTATGCAAAAAATAATGATTTCTTTATGACAAAAATTTACTATTAGCGAATTTTCGACTTTTGGAAAGGGGTTACATCATGATTTTTTGCAATAAAATTGATAAAAATTAACATTTTTAAGTTGGAATGCAGTTAGATTGGAAATTTTATTACGAGATCAACGACGCATAACACTTTTTCCTCCGATCATTTTTGGGAAAGTTATGCAAAAAATAATGACTTTTTTATTATACAAATTTACTATTATCGAATTTTCGAATTTTGAAAAGGAGTTACATCATGATTTTTTGCAATAAAATTTATAAAAATTAACATTTTTAAGTTGGAATGCAGTTAGATTGGAAATTTTATTACGAGATCAACGACGCATAACACTTTTTCCTCCGATCATTTTTGGGAAAGTTATGCAAAAAATAATGATTTCTTTATGACAAAAATTTACTATTAGCGAATTTTCGACTTTTGGAAAGGGGTTACATCATGATTTTTTGCAATAAAATTGATAAAAATTAACATTTTTAAGTTGGAATGCAGTTAGATTGGAAATTTTATTACGAGATCAACGACGCATAACACTTTTTCCTCCGATCATTTTTGGGAAAGTTATGCAAAAAATAATGACTTTTTTATTATACAAATTTACTATTATCGAATTTCCGAATTTTGGAATGGGGTTATGGGTTACATCATGATTTTTTGCAATAAAATTGATAAAAATTAACATTTTTAAGTTGGAATGCAGTTAGATTGGAAATTTTATTACGAGATCAACGACGCATAACACTTTTTCCTCCGATCATTTTTGGGAAAGTTATGCAAAAAATAATGACTTTTTTATTATACAAATTTACTATTATCGAATTTCCGAATTTTGGAATGGGGTTACATCATGATTTTTTGCAATAAAATTGATAAAAATTAACATTTTTAAGTTGGAATGCAGTTAGATTGGAAATTTTATTACGAGATCAACGACGCATAACACTTTTTCCTCCGATCATTTTTGGGAAAGTTATGCAAAAAATAATGACTTTTTTATTATACAAATTTACTATTATCGAATTTCCGAATTTTGAAAAGGGGTTACATCATGATTTTTTGCAATAAAATTTATAAAAATTAACATTTTTAAGTTGGAATGCAGTTAGATTGGAAATTTTATTACGAGATCAACGACGCATAACACTTTTTCCTCCGATCATTTTTGGGAAAGTTATGCAAAAAATAATGACTTTTTTATTATACAAATTTACTATTATCGAATTTTCGAATTTTGAAAAGGGGTTACATCATGAATTTTTGCAATAAAATTTATAAAAATTAACATTTTTAAGTTGGAATGCAGTTAGATTGGAAATTTTATTACGAGATCAACGACGCATAACACTTTTTCTTCCGATCATTTTTGGGAAAGTTATGCAAAAAATAATGATTTCTTTATGACAAAAATTTACTATTATCGAATTTCCGAATTTTGGAATGGGGTTACATCATGATTTTTTGCAATAAAATTGATAAAAATTAACATTTTTAAGTTGGAATGCAGTTAGATTGGAAATTTTATTACGAGATCATTTTTGGGAAAGTTATGCAAAAAATAATGACTTTTTTATTATACAAATTTACTATTATCGAATTTTCGAATTTTGAAAAGGGGTTACATCATGATTTTTTGCAATAAAATTTATAGAAATTAACATTTTTAAGTTGGAATGCAGTTAGATTGGAAATTTTATTACGAGATCAACGACGCATAACACTTTTTCTTCCGATCATTTTTGGGAAAGTTATGCAAAAAATAATGATTTCTTTATGACAAAAATTTACTATTATCGAATTTCCGAATTTTGGAATGGGGTTACATCATGATTTTTTGCAATAAAATTGATAAAAATTAACATTTTTAAGTTGGAATGCAGTTAGATTGGAAATTTTATTACGAGATCAACGACGCATAACACTTTTTCCTCCGATCATTTTTGGGAAAGTTATGCAAAAAATAATGACTTTTTTATTATACAAATTTACTATTATCGAATTTCCGAATTTTGGAAAGGGGTTACATCATGATTTTTTGCAATAAAATTGATAAAAATTAACATTTTTAAGTTGGAATGCAGTTAGATTGGAAATTTTATTACGAGATCAACGACGCATAACACTTTTCCCTCCGATCATTTTTGGGAAAGTTATGCAAAAAATAATGATTTCTTTATGACAAAAATTTACTATTAGCGAATTTTCGACTTTTGGAAAGGGGTTACATCATGATTTTTTGCAATAAAATTGATAAAAATTAACATTTTTAAGTTGGAATGCAGTTAGATTGGAAATTTTATTACGAGATCAACGACGCATAACATTTTTTCCTCCGATCATTTTTGGGAAAGTTATGCAAAAAATAATGATTTCTTTATGACAAAAATTTACTATTATCGAATTTTCGAATTTTGAAAAGGGGTTACATCATGATTTTTTGCAATAAAATTTATAAAAATTAACATTTTTAAGTTGGAATGCAGTTAGATTGGAAATTTTATTACGAGATCAACGACGCATAACACTTTTTCTTCCGATCATTTTTGGGAAAGTTATGCAAAAAATAATGATTTCTTTATGACAAAAATTTACTATTATCGAATTTCCGAATTTTGGAATGGGGTTACATCATGATTTTTTGCAATAAAATTGATAAAAATTAACATTTTTAAGTTGGAATGCAGTTAGATTGGAAATTTTATTACGAGATCAACGACGCATAACACTTTTTCCTCCGATCATTTTTGGGAAAGTTATGCAAAAAATAATGACTTTTTTATTATACAAATTTACTATTATCGAATTTCCGAATTTTGGAAAGGGGTTACATCATGATTTTTTGCAATAAAATTGATAAAAATTAACATTTTTAAGTTGGAATGCAGTTAGATTGGAAATTTTATTACGAGATCAACGACGCATAACACTTTTTCCTCCGATCATTTTTGGGAAAGTTATGCAAAAAATAATGATTTCTTTATGACAAAAATTTACTATTAGCGAATTTTCGACTTTTGGAAAGGGGTTACATCATGATTTTTTGCAATAAAATTGACAAAAATTAACATTTTTAAGTTGGAATGCAGTTAGATTGGAAATTTTATTACGAGATCAACGACGCATAACATTTTTTCCTCCGATCATTTTTGGGAAAGTTATGCAAAAAATAATGATTTCTTTATGACAACAATTTACTATTATCGAATTTCCGAATTTTGGAAAGGGGTTACATCATGATTTTTTGCAATAAAATTGATAAAAATTAACATTTTTAAGTTGGAATGCAGTTAGATTGGAAATTTTATTACGAGATCAACGACGCATAACACTTTTTCCTCCGATCATTTTTGGGAAAGTTATGCAAAAAATAATGATTTCTTTATGACAAAAATTTACTATTAGCGAATTTTCGACTTTTGGAAAGGGGTTACATCATGATTTTTTGCAATAAAATTGATAAAAATTAACATTTTTAAGTTGGAATGCAGTTAGATTGGAAATTTTATTACGAGATCAACGACGCATAACACTTTTTCCTCCGATCATTTTTGGGAAAGTTATGCAAAAAATAATGACTTTTTTATTATACAAATTTACTATTATCGAATTTTCGAATTTTGAAAAGGGGTTACATCATGATTTTTTGCAATAAAATTTATAAAAATTAACATTTTTAAGTTGGAATGCAGTTAGATTGGAAATTTTATTACGAGATCAACGACGCATAACACTTTTTCCTCCGATCATTTTTGGGAAAGTTATGCAAAAAATAATGATTTCTTTATGACAAAAATTTACTATTAGCGAATTTTCGACTTTTGGAAAGGGGTTACATCATGATTTTTTGCAATAAAATTGATAAAAATTAACATTTTTAAGTTGGAATGCAGTTAGATTGGAAATTTTATTACGAGATCAACGACGCATAACACTTTTTCCTCCGATCATTTTTGGGAAAGTTATGCAAAAAATAATGACTTTTTTATTATACAAATTTACTATTATCGAATTTCCGAATTTTGGAATGGGGTTACATCATGATTTTTTGCAATAAAATTGATAAAAATTAACATTTTTAAGTTGGAATGCAGTTAGATTGGAAATTTTATTACGAGATCAACGACGCATAACACTTTTTCCTCCGATCATTTTTGGGAAAGTTATGCAAAAAATAATGACTTTTTTATTATACAAATTTACTATTATCGAATTTCCGAATTTTGGAATGGGGTTACATCATGATTTTTTGCAATAAAATTGATAAAAATTAACATTTTTAAGTTGGAATGCAGTTAGATTGGAAATTTTATTACGAGATCAACGACGCATAACACTTTTTCCTCCGATCATTTTTGGGAAAGTTATGCAAAAAATAATGACTTTTTTATTATACAAATTTACTATTATCGAATTTCCGAATTTTGAAAAGGGGTTACATCATGATTTTTTGCAATAAAATTTATAAAAATTAACATTTTTAAGTTGGAATGCAGTTAGATTGGAAATTTTATTACGAGATCAACGACGCATAACACTTTTTCCTCCGATCATTTTTGGGAAAGTTATGCAAAAAATAATGACTTTTTTATTATACAAATTTACTATTATCGAATTTTCGAATTTTGAAAAGGGGTTACATCATGATTTTTTGCAATAAAATTTATAAAAATTAACATTTTTAAGTTGGAATGCAGTTAGATTGGAAATTTTATTACGAGATCAACGACGCATAACACTTTTTCTTCCGATCATTTTTGGGAAAGTTATGCAAAAAATAATGATTTCTTTATGACAAAAATTTACTATTATCGAATTTCCGAATTTTGGAATGGGGTTACATCATGATTTTTTGCAATAAAATTGATAAAAATTAACATTTTTAAGTTGGAATGCAGTTAGATTGGAAATTTTATTACGAGATCATTTTTGGGAAAGTTATGCAAAAAATAATGACTTTTTTATTATACAAATTTACTATTATCGAATTTTCGAATTTTGAAAAGGGGTTACATCATGATTTTTTGCAATAAAATTTATAAAAATTAACATTTTTAAGTTGGAATGCAGTTAGATTGGAAATTTTATTACGAGATCAACGACGCATAACACTTTTTCTTCCGATCATTTTTGGGAAAGTTATGCAAAAAATAATGATTTCTTTATGACAAAAATTTACTATTATCGAATTTCCGAATTTTGGAATGGGGTTACATCATGATTTTTTGCAATAAAATTGATAAAAATTAACATTTTTAAGTTGGAATGCAGTTAGATTGGAAATTTTATTACGAGATCAACGACGCATAACACTTTTTCCTCCGATCATTTTTGGGAAAGTTATGCAAAAAATAATGACTTTTTTATTATACAAATTTACTATTATCGAATTTCCGAATTTTGGAAAGGGGTTACATCATGATTTTTTGCAATAAAATTGATAAAAATTAACATTTTTAAGTTGGAATGCAGTTAGATTGGAAATTTTATTACGAGATCAACGACGCATAACACTTTTTCCTCCGATCATTTTTGGGAAAGTTATGCAAAAAATAATGATTTCTTTATGACAAAAATTTACTATTAGCGAATTTTCGACTTTTGGAAAGGGGTTACATCATGATTTTTTGCAATAAAATTGATAAAAATTAACATTTTTAAGTTGGAATGCAGTTAGATTGGAAATTTTATTACGAGATCAACGACGCATAACACTTTTTCCTCCGATCATTTTTGGGAAAGTTATGCAAAAAATAATGACTTTTTTATTATACAAATTTACTATTATCGAATTTCCGAATTTTGGAAAGGGGTTACATCATGATTTTTTGCAATAAAATTTATAAAACTTAACATTTTTAAGTTGGAATGCAGTTAGATTGGAAATTTTATTACGAGATCAACGACGCATAACACTTTTTTCTCCGATCATTTTTGGGAAAGTTATGCAAGAAATAAAGACTTCTTTATGACAAAAATTTACTATTATCGCATTTCCGAATTTTGGAAAGGGGTGTAGCATATCTACCCTATAAATATACTATATTAATGGGTACAACTTAGCTTCAAAACACTGAGACACTTTGTAATAATAAACATAACATTCAAGTACCCAAAAAGACCACCAGCAATTACACAAGTATTCCAGCGCTCAAGTAATACGATCTAACGCTTATACATAAGCCGATCGCGGAGCGTGGGAATGCTGAGCGAGCACTTTGCAGCTCAAGTGGTCAGCTATACATAATGCCTTTTGCATACATATGTATATGTATATGAATGCATGCTTATGAATATGTATGTATATAGAACAAGTATTATATGTACGGGTCAGCTCAGCCCAAGACGAGCGCACCAGAAACATTCTAATAAAGTGACTCTAACAGAGCAGACGCTCTGACTCTACAACTCCGAACCTTTTGGAATCCTTACGAACATTATATGGCGACCGTGACAGGACGTCAGGACATAAGGACGTCAGGACATAAGGACATCGGGATTCGAGACTGAGTCTCGCCTCCGCCTGACAGCAAATGTCTTGCCACCTTGCCAACCAAATAGCCGATACAAATTTGTGTAAATGTGTAATATTGCCAAAGTGTACTTGTGTATGATGACGTCATCGCCGCTGTCGACGCATAAATAATAATAACAACAACACACAACAATTGATGGCAGACGAGGCACAATTCTCAAACGCGCAGCCCTCGATACAAAGGGACTTGCCAACGTTGGGGCAAGATCTGCAGCAAAACCCTGCAGACGAACCACGCCCACTCACAATAGCTGAGTACCGGGCAAGGCAGGAAAGGAAGGAACCAAAGAAGCACAAACGCTCCGGAAAAAGGGCAAAGCTACTACAACAACGCCGACTGGTCAAGGAAACGATCCAGTTGGCCAGAGAAGAGACGTCCCGGCAACGCTACATAGAGCGTCTGGAAGACATTGAAAACAAGCTTTCGCAAGGTGCGAAACAACGCAAACGGGCTGCCCAAATAAATGCCAATGACCCAATTTGCCTTAATTTTAATTTCTAAATCCAAGCCGAGGCAGGAAACCGCTGCTTGAAAAACACTAATATCTGTTCGTAAAAAAAAACCTAACAGATATTAGTCTGCTCATTACTTATAAGGTTTCTTACATGGCCTTTAAGTTTAGTCTTTATAAGGCTTATCGCTGTCGTTTCATGTGTGCTCTTTAAACTGTCTAGTAGATCTAGAGCATCCAAAAAACTCTGTAGATTTTCTGGCTTACCATCAAACTCTGGTATCAGAGATGTGGCTAGCCTGATAAGTTCTGTCACTGTCTGTGCCATTTCAGAAATTGTTATTTTTTCAGATTTAGACTCAATTTGGTCGCTTTCTTCTAGTGCTTCAATGTCCCTATCGGACTCAGCGCCGCTTGATTGAACAGATTCGTCTAGTTCTTTGAGCTGGTCTGGGTTGAGTTCAACCAATTGTTTTAGACTTTCTGGTACATCTATCAGAATATGCCTTCTTTTTCTGATATTATTTAATCTTGTGTTCCGGGATTTTATAACCTTTAAGCATTTGTTATTATTTTCAGATGTGAGTCTATTTGCAATTTATTCACTAATGTAACTATATTATTATATTCTCCTACTACTATCTCTATATGATTTTTCAAAGTTTCAGATTTTATTACTGCATCTTTATTGATACATTTATAAGACCTTTCAAACCTGTAGCGAAATTCGTCTATTTGTATCGCTATTTCGCTCCACTCCATTCTTGTCGTTAAAAAAAAGTTTGTATGACGCTTTCTTCTAATCTATTTTTTTTTTTTAAATCTGGTCTAAACGATTTGCCCTATTCATATAACGTTTTTTGATGATTTTGTTATGCTTAACATAAATTGTAAGCATAAATTGTAGAATTAGCACTATTGTAATGATCAGCAATAAGATCCACAACGCATTTATATCGTCTGTGTGATCTATAATTTTTACGTCATTAACTACGTTGGCAGTATTGTCTTTTGCCTCACTAGAATCGCTAAACCATCCCATTGTTAGTTTATATTCAATGAAACGTTTTTGAAGGAAAAAGTGAGATTTTCTATTTATGAGTTTTTCTCATTATTATTATATTTATTTCTTCTTCCAGAAAATCAAAAATAAAAATTTTTACGTTTACTGAAGATAACAATTGTTATATTTTGTCATTTTAAAAAACAATTTTTGAGACGTGGAAATATTAGTTGTTAATAAATGTGGTTGGCTCACAAAAAGACCACCAACAATTACACAAGTATTCCAGCGCTCAAGTAATACGATCTAACGCTTATACATAAGCCGATCGCGGAGCGTGGGAATGCTGAGCGTGCACTTTGCAGCTCAAGTGGTCAGGCTATACATAACATATGTATGCCTTCTGCATACATATGTATATGTATATGCATGCCTTCGGCATGCTTATGAATATGTATGTATATAGATAAGTAATATATGTACGGGTCAGCTCAGCCCAAGACGAGCGCACCAGAAACATTCTAATAAAGTGACTCTAACAGAGCAGACGCTCTGACTGTACAACTCCGAACCTTCTTTGGAATCCTTACGAACATTATAGGGGTTACATCATGATTTTTTGCAATAAAATTGATAAAAATTAACATTTTTAAGTTGGAATGCAGTTAGATTGGAAATTTTATTACGAGACCAACGACGCATAACACTTTTTCCTCCGATCATTTTTGGGAAAGTTATGCAAAAAATAATGACTTTTGTATTACAAAAAACCGTATTAAGCTCGTTGTTGATATGGCAAATCGATATACGTGTATGTACAATTCAAACCAAAAGAATTTTATTTTTGGCCCAGCTTGGCGAGAACCACTTGATAGGAAAGGATGATTTGATAACTAGGGCTGCTGCTGACCAATGCGTCTCTGCTCCGTGATCTTAAACTGCAGCAGGACCACGAGATAGGTGGCCATGAACGAGATGTTGGTCGTGATCAGCTCGCGGTTGATGTTTGCATACCCGTCCAGATTCATGATGGGCGGGTTCTTGTTGATGGCCACAAGCAGCATCTCCACTTCCTTCTGGGTGGCAGAGTCCACGGCGGTCAGGTTAATATTGAGCAGCTTTGTCTGGAAGTCAAGTCCGACCTTTCGGGAGGCGTAGTGCGCCTCGTTGCAGATGATGTACAGCAGGCCCATGCAGTAGAACACAATGACGAACAGACCCACCTGGAAGTGCCCTAATCAAAACGAGCTATTCACCGGTGAGGCAAACGAACCCACCTCCTTGTAGGTTGCTCCGTGGTCGATGATTTCGCTGATGCTGCCGTAAGTGGCGATGATCGTTGTGAAGAAGATGACAAGGCAGTACATTCCGTACATATTGGAGTACGCTCGTCCCAGCTGCTGCATCATGTGACTCAGGTCCACCCACAGATGGCGGTACTCGGTCAGTTTTTGGGCGGGCTTCTCGCCCCGAATGGTTGTCTGGATGTTTAGTTTTTGTAATAGTAGTTTTGTAGTTGCGCAATGAAAATATATAATATTTGTTTTACCTGCAGAGCGTCGGAAAGAGCGCGACTTGCAGTTCCAAATGCATTGCAGTTGATGTACCTTTCGGATTAGAGAATGGAAGTATTTATTGTCTTCACTTGGTTTTACCATAGATCAGGTGCTCACCACAAACTGCAGAAGCAGTTGAGCATGGCGATGATGGGGTAGTAGGCAAATGTGTACCACAGCCGGAAGTCCGGCTGCAGGAAGTACTGCGACAGGTTGATGGCGATGCTCAGGAGCCAGGAGAAGACGCACAGCGACCAGGTGAGTGGGTAGAGATTCGGAAAGACGATCGGCGAGCCGGTTGTTTTGAAGAATTTGTACTGGTAGTTGGTCCACATGTTCTTGAAGATGGCCACCTGGGGACCGTGCCGCCAACTGGCCACCGGGAGCAGAAAGTTGGTGAATAGCAGACTGATGAAGATTACGTTGTAGATGGCCTCATCGAAGCGCTTGTCCGGGCTGGTGATGAATTTTTTCACCCGCTCGCGCAGCACCAGAACCACAATGGTCGTCTGGCAGCTGTAGATGAAGATGGCCCACATGACCTGCTTGGAGCCCCAGGAGTAGCCCGTTCTGGGCAGGTTCTTCTCGGGCGGATTGCGGTGAATGGGCATCACGCCCATTATCTGGAAAAGCACCAGAAGGCTCTTGGTGGTCTGGTAGAAGGAATCGTGCTTGTCCAGTTCCAGGGGATCGTCCACAGTTTCCGGCTTGCGCACGTACACCTCCTCCATGGCATCACCACGAGCCATCAGCTTCAGTTTCTCCCGGTAGCGCACCTCGTCCTCCAGAAACTGCCGCTGGTTGGGATTCAGCATGGGCACCACCTTCGAGGGCGGCGTTAGGCCACGACTCACTGCCCAAAACGACATCGTGCGATCAAGGAAAGTCGCACGGGTTCCCAGTGACGGACCTTTTATACTCCCCCACGCAGCCTTGCTATTGACTTTCGATTGAAAGACAAACAATGAAAGGGACACGCCCGGAGGCGGCGCCCATTTGCTTGCCCTCCATTAAATATGCTTAAGTCCGGGACATGAGCACGAGCCTAGTGGGGCAGCTTTCCTGCAGTCAAAAAAAAAATGGTGCGATGCGTAAGTCTGCGATGGTAAATCTTCATTTTCTAGCGGGAAATCTATATCTATATCTATCTGATTTATCTACAAAGATAATCAAGAGCTGTGCGCCATGTGGAATATTCCTTTAGCTTTACTTGCTTACATACGCTTGCATTCAGTCGACCTCTGATTTCTCTCAGTGTACGCTTGTGGTCATTCTGCTGACAGCGACCAACGGGTGACCCCAACAGCAGGGCAGGATGCGGAGGAGGAGGAGGAGGAGGAGGCAGCCAGCTGAGGGCGACCGAACGGAGAAGGTACATAAAATGGGCTTAATTTGCCGGAAATGAAAGTTTAACGATGTGTAAATGCTTACGAATGCCGATAGAGGCTCGCACTAATGACCAATAAAAATGTGCCACCAACGGGACGGACTGCCATCTCCATCGCCATCGCCATCGCCATCGCCATCGCCATCGCCATCTTCGCCTTTGTCACAATCCTTGACCCCAATCCCAGTTCATCTGATCCGGCGTGTGTGTGGGTCTGACTTTTGATCTATTTCTGCCTCAGATACCAAAAGGCCCGGCTATAATGGCTCTTAAGGCGCTTAAAGCCCGGCGCGAGTGGAGAGAAAATCCATGGCAATGACAGCCGTTCTGGACCCCGCCGAATCCCCTAGAGCAACTCCTCCGGGATAAGCCAAAAGCGAGCTACAAATCTTCCCCGAAGAATGTTTGGAATTTGCGAGCCACATTTAAAGAGTTTCACGGCTTTCCGAGGACTCGTAGCCAACTGTTGCGGGTTCGACCCTGCTCTTTGGCCAGAGTTTTCCCTGTTTTGGCACCGAAACTCACTTTCATTGCACACAGTTTGGCAAACTGAGCTCTTTTAATGCGAAAACTTTCAAGACAAACGACAAGCGGGAGTGCATAAATAAAGTGTTTAGCTGCTTTTTTATGCCCACGAAGCGAGTGCGCCGTGTCACATAATTGCACCCAACTTCATTTAAAACGCGCTGGCGTAGCCTCATCCTTCAGGATGCGGCTTAAAGAACTGATGCAGCGCATCCCAGGATTTGTGGGCTCTTGCTGCTGCCTCGTCCCTCTCGCAGGACGTGCCTATTCCGAGTGTCACTGCACCGAGCGAATCTTTCATGGCCGCCGGCTGTCAGCCACCAGGCGTCCTTGGCGAGCAAGTTACATTTCGATTTCCGAATCCGAATCCCGTGGCTTGGATTCCTCCCCCTGCTCCCCCACCGACGCCTTAGTCTGCCATCCATCACTTGGCTGCACTGAGAGGAAATCCCACTTTATCTCAATGCTGCATTCCTTGAGTAAAAGATTCGATTCTAAAAGGACCTGATTTAAGTGCTGCAGGTGAAGCAAAAAGGATGCACAAAACCAAACACATTACAACACAATTTGATTCCACTATTAATTCAATAATGTTTTCTTTCCTCTAAGCCAACCGTTTTCTCGCCGTAGACGTAATGCAAGTATCTTGTGCAAAATGGTGCTGAGAAAATGTGAGAAAGATTTACTTTTTGCAGAGAAGACTTTTATTAATATCAAGGGAAGCGCGGAAGAGAACAAGCCAAAAATGGATTTTAGATTGGCTGGCGTCCTGCGTCCTAAGCAGAGGATGACTCGGTGCTCGTTGTAGTGGTGGTGCTGGTGCTTCTGGTAGTGCTGCTGCTGGGAAGAGTGCCGTTTGGGGGCAGTCCGCCTGGTCCTCCCTGGTGGCCACCATGAGGTCCTCCCTGGTGGCCACCATGAGGTCCACCCTGAGATCCTCCCTGAGGTCCACCCTGAGGTCCACCCTGAGATCCTTCTTGAGCGGCAGCCACGGCTATCAGTGCAAAGAGGACGATGATGAGGAAGGAACGCATCTTGCTTGGTGCTTATATCTGTCAGAGGCACTGGACTTTGATGGCCACTCGCCAGTTGCACAAGCCTTTTATACTCTCACCTCGCCAGTTCCAGCGACTTGGTAACCAGATGGTTTCCGGTGACGTCGTCGGCGATCAAATAAATGTCAGCTGTTACTCGGTAAGACCGGAGCCGGACAAAGAGTCTTGAGCTGTTCCAAGCGCTGGCTGGATGTCTGTTGATATGAATGAGTATCTGTTCTTCCCCTGCGTCACAGACCAGCTGCTCTTGATTCGTTTTCAATACCGTCGTCGTCGTTCCTGTCTGCGTTTGAGTTTTTGTTTGTGTCCAGTCGACTATTTATCACCACAAGACGTGGGTGGTGCGGGTGGTTTTTATAGCTAATGGAGTTGTCGCCTTCTGATTCGATTCCGTTGGGTTTGCGGCTAATCCATCAGTTCGACCAGCAGCGGGTGCGATTTATGAGTTTGCATGGGTCCTTCAGATGCAGGACCAATAAATAAATGTTAATTTAATTTGCTTTGGTGGGGGAAAAGGCAAGGTCTGAATTGCGCACTTTCGAGTGCACTCGAAATAATTCGAGCTGTGAAAAAGGCGTAAAAGTTGTGTATACTCGTATTTATTGCTATCAATTTAACTGAAAATACCAATGCGCACACAATAGTTTGCTCCTTAGGGCAATTTATATATTATATAATAATAACCAGCCTCGTTTGACGTTGAACTTAAATGAATCAAAGCAATCCAGCTTAACCACTTTCGAGTTTAATCACATTTGCGAGCTGTGTAGGCGAGGATGGCACTCAGGCTAATGCAATTAAACATTAATCATACGCACTGTGTGCCCGGCCGGACCAGCAGGATACACATGTCGATGTCCCAGCACCGTTGCCGGGTTACACTCACAGTTTTAGAGCGAAGCATCCACAAATTAGCAAATTGGACATAAATTGACTAATTAGTGCTAAAAGCAAGTGGCCAATGTTTGCTCCAGCCACCCGATTGCAGCACATTCTGCAATCTCTTCGCCCTCTTGTTAGTTCTGCGATGTCGAAGGGAAAGTGATGATTCAATGTGCGTAAATGGGAACTAATTTCGTTTTATTGCGGTCTCCCCTCGCTCCCTCACTCCCTCACTCCCTCACTCCTCTCCATGATCCTGCGCCTTCGCAGTTGGCCAGGGAAATTAAAATGCAAATTTCATTTGCATTGGAAATTCATCGCTTTAATGAGCGCTGCAATTGCAATTAAAAAATCTGAACAACTGTGGAATGTTTCCCGTTCCCTGGCCCGACTTTTGCCCATTTTTGGCCCCTGGCCATAATCCACGGCCCAATGCGTTTGCTTTCAATAATTTGCCGAGCTTAGTCCGACCAAGATCTTCAAATTTTAATTAAAAACGCTCTGCATATTTTTCCTCAATTGATTTTTGTTTTCCGTCCAACCAACAAGTGCAGTTAAAGAGGGAGAAATGTGGGGGCGTGGGTGTTGGATCGAACAAATTGTGCCATTATTCCGGTCACGCTTTTGTTCTCGGGAATTGATGGTTTAATCTATCCTGTCTATCCGATCCATGGGAAGGAATCCATCTGCTTGGATTTGGCTCGCTGCCTCGAAGGTCCTTTTTTGGAGCCTGATAATTGAAAAGCACACAGGCGCCTAGTTCATCAATTAGCAAAGCAAACGCAGCCACTCAGCCGGCAAAGACAAAACGCAAACCACTCCTAAGGACCTTTTCCCGGAATGCGGAGGATCCTGAGAGTCCTGACAGTCCCGGCTACTGCAAGTGCATTCTATTAGTTGCCCAAGCCCCAAACCGAGTTTTTATCTCTGGGCAAACAGTCGCAAGTGCCGCACAAAAGACAAAGAGGCGAGCTATTGTCCTCGATGGATCACCCCTCCATTCGCAGCTCCACTGCGCCAAAGTCTATATTGCCATGCAAATGCTATGGCATTAAAGGATTTCCCAACTGCCGCGTTCTTGCTTCCATTTGTTAGTATCGCCATTGCCATCGCCATCGCCATTGCCATCGCCATCGCCATCGCCATTGCCATCGCCGTCGCCATGGCCGGCTTTTATTGACTTTGCGCATTTAACTTTTAATTTTCACCATGTTAAAGAGCCGAGCTCGGTGGGCGGGTGGAAAAGCGGGGGTGGTGCCAAGCTGAATGGCAAAACTTTTTCCGTTAAATGCTGAAACAACCCCGTGCGCTTTAAGCGGTTCTTCTTGTTCGCCGTTTGGGGCTTGTAACACCTTTTAGTCCACTAAATGTATTCGCATACCCTGTGACTTGCAGGGCATATTGCTCCGACGGGTGTTTTAACGCTTCCACTTGAATTTCATAAGCCCGGGATTTCACTAGTTTAATAGGAACATAGTTATTTCGTTTAGGTAGTTAATTTTTATATACAGGATTGATTAACATCTAGAGTTGTTTATGATGAGGAAACCTCAGTGGAGCTGGCTTCAAGGGATATATCCTCAGTGGTCAAGGTGGTGGTGCTGTTGGAGAGCTCAGTTCCATTCGAAGGCAGACCTCCTGGGCCTCCTTGGGGGCTTCCTTGGGGACCTCCTTGTGGTCCTCCTTGCTGACCACTTTGTGGTCCTGCTTGGCCACCTGGATGTCCACCTTGAGCAGCAGCCAGGGCAATCAGAGCGAAGAGGGCAATCAAAATGTAGCAACGCATTTTCCCTCCGGTAGTTCGGCTTTGCTGGGTGAAAACTCGGGTTGTAATACCCACCAATTCCCACTGCCAAAGCCCTTTTATATGGTCTGAATTTTCCATTAGGCCCCAAACTTGTTTCTTCAACAACAGCTGCTGCTGGGGCGCCGTCACAGAAATCAAACAAACGTCTGCGGTACTTTGGTAAAACCAAAAAGCCAGACACAAAGAGAGTTCAAAGCTTGGCGAAAATGTTGACTGTTTGCCACAGACTAATTTACCTAAGGTGTGTCATCTGGAAGTAACTCCCATTTGCTTAGTGTTCTCTGTTTATGAAATTTTCAGTTGTAATTTTTAGTTTTACAATGTAAATATCAACTATCAATACTGCTTTCTGCCATTAAATCCAATTCAAATGGGTCATACGTAGTCAAAGTACTAGATAGCCCAAAAGTCGTTAGACTTGCCTTTGGCCCCATAACCTTGTTTTCCGCTGTGAAATTATTTTCACACGAAGCGCTTTGGAATATTCCTTGCCCGCGGCGGCATCGCCATAGAAGTGGAGTGCCGTGTAAATGTGGCATCCTCACTCTGCGACCCGAAAGCCATCGCCAAGCCGACTCATCTCCATCCGAAACTGAGCCTGGAATGACATGAAGCGGCATTTGTGCGCATTTCGGGCTCAATTTTGCGGAGCCCACGCGGCGTATACTTAACGGGGCGGCGGCCTGCATATTTCTACTTTTGCCGCTTAATCGGGGGAAAAAAGGGAGAAAAGGGAGTAAAAGCGCAGCAAAATGATAAAAAATAGATGGCGGAGAGCCCAACCAAGCTGCATGCAATATTTATGATTATTTTTTCAATTTCGCTTCGATCGCTGCGGCCTTGGAAAATTTCATTTGCTGCATTTCAGCGCCGCTGCTGCTCATCCTGATTTTTCCGCTTTTGTTGCTGCTGCTGCTGCTGCAGCCCTTGCAGGAAGCCAGGATGTGTTTTCCTTTCAATTTGTGCTCCTTAAGTGTATGAAGGCAAGCAGGAGCTCAGCCGGGAAAGCGATGACTTGCCTCAAGTTGGGCAAAGTTGGATGGAACTTCCTGCCTGCTGCGTGGCTAGTGCACAGGGAAAATAATCCAGGATTTGAAGGTATCAGGATTATTGCCGAAATGCTGGAAAGATTTCTTATTTTAAGACAAGCGCCTGATTTCCCAAACAAACATCTTCCTGCCAATCGAGATACTAAGGTCGTATTAAGTATTAAGTGTGTGCTTGCAAGTGATTTTCTCTCTCTGTTCTGGGAGGGGCAACTAATTCCACCTGAGGATAATATGATTTCCTTGCATCTTCCGCTGCTCCGAGTCCACGCGTTCTTTAGCCCCTTGCAGATTACATTTGCTACTTTCGCAAATCTGCGTGTGTTCCTGTGCTTTTGCAGTTGCTTTCATTTTTCAAAAGCGCGAATTTAGTCGGCAGCCAACTCATGTGTGTGAGTGTGCGAGTGCCCCGCTCCTCCCCGCATTTTCCTCCTGATGAATGGTTCATGTGTTTCACTAACCAATTTGCGCTCTGCGCTCGACGTGATTTACAGTTCCCCAGCGAGCTGTTTTGCCTGCTCCACCCGCCTCAGTTGCCTCAGTTGCCCAGTTTGCCCCACTTGCTCCAGTCGCATGTGGCAGCTGGCAGCTGGCTTAACCCTCCGGTGGCCAACCCAACGGCAGATCACTGGATCTATGGGAAATCAAGGGTAGTCTCGCGTTTCCATTTGACTGAAAGTCAATTGAATTAGGCACTGTTGGAAAATACTATGTTGGTCAATGGTATACAAAATCAGTTGCCAGATTTTCAAATTTCATCAGCTTGTACACCTCCAGTTTCCAATTAATTTGCAAAATTGCATGGCTTTAGAAATTGCACGGTTGTCACACACCTCTTACTTTATCTGCTGTTAGTATGAGTAGCCTGCCAAACATATTTCTGCTCCAAGGACGTGAATTTTACGTTTCCGGCTCCAGAGGGTTAATCGCTTATGGATCTCAGTGGGTTTAAGCCCTGCCGCATAGTCCAGTCAATGGCGGAGCTGGCTTAAAGCGCCTTTGCACTGCACTCTGGCGTCCGCGCTTGCCGGAGTGGGAAATGCAAATCAATTGATCACTTCGCCGGTCCACGACTGATGGCCTTCCACCCACCGACCGCCGCCCAGCCTGCTCCCACCCCCAAAAATGCAGCCCCCCTTGTGGCCAAACACTCCAGTGCACTAAAAGTGGCCGCTTCGCTGAGCAGCGAGTGAATGAGGAAGACGACTTTGTACTGCATTTCATGAGCCACCGCCACCGCCACCGCATATGCGTTTGCCCCCACACTTTTCCCACTGCCATTTGCCATTTGCAACTGCTGTTTGTCGCTGATTTCGGTGCGGGGAAGCGGAGCTCTTTTAGTGGCAATCTGCGGGATTCTCGGGGGAGGGGGGATTTGCTTTAAAGTGGTTTTCAGCAGCAGCACAAAAGTGTTGCATACTTTTCAGCGCCAATCGCTGCTTCAGAATAATACCCAGCATTTTTGTCAGATGAGCAGGGGCTTCATTAAGCCATTTGCAGGCATTAGCCTTAATGATGCCATAACGCTTAAAAGCGGATCATAACCGGATTCAGCCACAACACATTATAAATATCATTGCATTGCACGAACTTTTAATAAAGAAGGCAAGGATAGGGAACTGGGCACGCCTGTTGGCTTTCATTGGGATCAATCCATAAGTTACGATGGGGAAACCTCGGTGGAGCTGGGTTCAGAGGTGCTAGCCTCAGTGGTCGAGGTGGTGGTGCTGTTGGAGAGTTCAGTTCCATGCGGAGGCAGACCTCCAGCACCTCCTTTCTGCTGAACTCCCTGTTGTCCAGGACCTCCATGCTGCTGACCTCCCTGTTGTACTCCCTGCTGTACTCCCTGGGCGCCTTCTTGGAGTCCTCCTTGCTGACCACTTTGAGGTCCTGCTTGGCCACCTGGATGTCCAGCATGAGCAGCAGCCAGGGCAATCAAAGCGAAGAGGGCAATCAAAATGTAGAAGCGCATTTTCTCTCTGGTAGTTCGGCTTTGCTTGGTGGAAATTCAGGTTGTGATGCTTTGTCCAACAGCCTAAGCTCTTTTATATTCCCCGAGACTTTCCACTTTCCCACTTTCCCCACTTTCTCAAAAACAGCTGCTGCCCAGTTACGTCACAGATATCATATCACAGAAACGTCTGGGGTAAATGGGAAAAACCAAACTGCAACTTGGTCTTGAAAAGTACACGTTGTTTGCATTGACTCATTCATTTGTCGTCTTTGCCTTAGAAGCAGCTGCTTTGGCTTCTGAGTCTTACATTTCCAGTTCTGTTTTTGTTTTTCAGATGTGCTTATGTCTTACTACCTTACTTACTACTATAAAATTGAAATAATTTCCAGTTTAATTTATAAACCTAAATAAATCTTAATAGTAAGGCCAGTAAGGCCAGGAAATTTTGCACTAAACTTGTTGGACAGCTCAATTTTGAAATGCTTTCCGGTGATTTTTGATGATTGAGCCGAGCTCCGTAGCCACTCAATTATGTTTTAGTTACACTTCAAGAAAATATTGACTTTGGGCAGAAAACAGTTGATCCCTCGCGGCGAGAATGTAATAAATTAGCCAGCAATGAACTCCAGCAGCGCTGGCACCATAAATCATCTTTGGGACTAGGATTTTGAGTCCTAATTATCGCGCTAGTCACTGGCCAAAGCCTTTGCTGCTGCTCCATCCACCGCCAGGATGGAGCCCCGTTTCCCTCTCCAATCGCCATGACGAGTCCATCCATGACCAAAGCTAATCACGAGCACTGGCCTGTGCGAAACTGAAGCCAAGCGCAAAAAATGTTGCCACGCATAAAAATTGCGTGGGCCGCAATGGAAACTGAGGCGATTATCCTGTGTGTTTTTCCCAGAAGGGGCGTGAGTGGGCGGAGCTGGGGTTGGAATGGCTTGGGAAACGATGGAATGATGGAATGATGGAATGATGGAATGATGCCTCGACGGCACCAGCAGCCGCTCAATTATGCCCGCCTATTTATTGCGGCTTCGATTTTCTGTGTGTTTTTGCGGAGTTAAAGCGGCGAAATTGTAACTGAAACACGCTTAAAGACGTCGCTGGGCGGCTGCCGTAGAAAACTGCTGAAAAAATTTGATTTTAATTGAATTTCTCATTTTCGGCGTGGCCTATTCGGGGGTTTTGTTGCGGGCCGTAACGTTGGCAAATTCAATTTGCCGCTAAATGAGCTAAATGCGATTAAACTCGGGCAGACAGACTGCACAGACTGCTCCTCCTCACCCAGTTTGGCATATTAAAGCCGAGACCGAAGCCTCTTAGCTGGGGCCAAATACAATTTCCTCGGGACCAGCAAGACATGACCGCCTTTGCGGCATGTGTAACATATGTCAGCTGGCCGGACTTGGCCTAAATCAATACAATTGTTTGGGCCCCGTTACCGCACTCGGTCCTTATTGTTCTTGTCCAAGGGGCGGAGTCAACAAGCGGCGAAATGAGGAAAACAATAAGCCAAAACTATTGTTCGTCCTCGAAGTTGCGATGCCCTGAAAATTGCGACACTAAGGAATTGGTGAGGAAAAAATATTTGTGTGCTGCGGCATATTTTAAAGGTATTTGCTTTGTGATAAGTGCGAAAGTAGCCAGATAATATCGCTTCAATTTTGCTACTATGATGAATAGTGGGAGTAGGGAAAATGGTTATGAGAAGAGATTTCTTTGGAAGTGGGATTTCAATATCGTGGACATTGCATACCATAAAAGTAAATGACTTTAGCAGCCTGTGTTGTTTTGTTTCCTCTCACATTGATAGTAATACATTTATGAGGAACGAATTTCATGTGATACGTTTTATAAGAGATTCCAATTAAAAGATTTTAAATTGTCTCGCAATACTTAATGTAAATGCCTTTAATCACTTTAGCCACGTTGAACATTTGGCATCCGCTTGATTGTGGGCCGCAAAGGGTTCATCATTTAGTTGGCTTACCCTTTTTGGGAAGGCATCGCTGTGGGCCCTGGATTTCCATCTGGCTCGAGGAGCGACCGACAACAAGTTGTTGTGCCCGCTCCTTAAGTCCTTTTTGTGTCTGCGCCTTGGGTTTTTGCCAATTGGCGCCGCAGGACAATGGGCAGCCCAGGCGGCCAAGGAGTCGAGCGGAGCAAGGAGCGGCAAGGAGCCAGCAAGCCAAAGAGTTAATAAAAAGTTGTCGTCGAGCAAGTTTTCCTTGTATTTCCTCGGTCAGATCTTCCCTCCCTACCACCCTACCTCGCTTCTTTCCTCTTCGAATTCATTCTGCCCCCGGTTCGTGGTTTTATGGGGCTTCAGATTCAGATTCAGATTCAGATTCGAATTCGGATTCAGATTCTGATTCGGCGGCTGCAGCGTCAGCATTTCTATCGCTTCAGCTGTTTGTTGGTTTTCCACTTTCCACTTTCCACTTTTCACTTTATTGCGGCCTGGCTGCTCTGGACGGCATGGGGGTGCTACTTGGCCTGTCTTGCGGCACTGCGATTCGGTTCTGTTTTTATTTGCATACAATTTGCCAGTTTATGGCCGTCAAGAGCGGGCTCTGGTTGCGTCCGCATCGGGGGCATATAGACACATATACGTGTGCATCCCCTGCTCTTGCGATTGGCAAATATATGTTATTTGTATTTATTGATTTCCAAGTGAAAACATTATTGAGGTTGGCCTCGGCTGCGTCATGAAAATTGTTGCGTACCCAAAGCAAATTTGCCCTTGTTGTAGCTGTAGCTCTCTCTCTCTCCCGTTGAAAATGTCGAACAACAAAAGGACTTCATTATTATTGGCTTCATTGTGCGGCTGTGTCTGTGTCTGCGTGTGTGTGCGTGTGTGCGTGTGTGTGTGGCAGGATGCCAGGCCCATCGTGAGCTGGCAAACTGATTAAATTGAATTTCATATGCAAAAGGTGAAACTCAATCAAGAAAACATAAAGGCGCTGCACACACAAAATAAAACCTGGCCATACCCATCATTTCTAATAGTCGAGAGTCTAAATAAATATCCTTCTAATTGTGATTTTCCAATGAGGAGCCTATTAATTCATAAATAACTGCAAGCTAGAAAGCAATTTCAGTACGGTAATGCTTTTACCAGCTAGTAAGAATAGAACCCATCGGTGATTTTAATGGCTTATGCATGTACATTGTATACCAATGTACTCACTGAATATTCTACTGCGAAAGGGTCTTGCATTTTTCTCTCTCTGCACGTATTAGTGGCCGGATCTATCTGCAAGTGTGCGTATGTGCGAGTGCTCGGATTAACCAAAGCCAAGGTAGGGCTTTGCGGCTTTGTTGTGCGGCAGTGATATGCCCCACCCGCCCTCCTTCCACCTTCCACCTTCCACCTGCCACTCCCCTCGTACCACCTTTGTAACCTTTGAGGTTGAAATTAATAGCAAAATGGAAATTAAAAGCCACTCGGCCAGAGCGAAGAGGAAAATGCTGCGAGTCAGGGGTGAAATTGAATGACTCGCACTCGCCTGACTGAAAAGCTGCAACTTTGAGGGGCATTTAGGGTCTTTCAACAGCCATTTCACCATTTCACCACCTGCCCTTTTCCCATTTTGCCGCCCAGCGAATGCGGAATACTTAAAAGGGAAAGCCTTCATCGCAAGTCCGTTGGTGCTGGTTTTATGTTCATAGCTCGCATAGGTGATAATTTCATTTGGCCAAATCAAAACCTGAGACTCTCACACACGCGCAACAGCCAACAGCCTGAGCCTCATACATCGAGCTAATAAAAATTTAATGAAATTACGAGGGCCTTCACTTCTTCCTCTCGACCCTTGGTGTAATAATCACGGCCGAAAAATTTTATGCCGCCTACGTGGCAAAACACTGAACCACCGAAAAGCGGAACCGCCGAAAAGGGGAATTCAAGTGGAGCATAAAAGGAGCTATTAGCTGCCATATTTCCCCCATTTTCCCGCTCCAACAGGCATCTGCCCAGGAATCCTCTCCCCACTTCCCCACTTCCCCACTTCACCACTTCCTCCTTTCCCGTTCATAGCCTATTCGCGACGTTGAGGACACGCACATTTCGGCAGGAATTTTGTGGGTGCACTGATAAAAAAGAGCAATAAGAACATACATCATGACCAGAATCATAAACCACGAGTATGCACACTAAGGATGCATGAATAATATTGGTTGAGATCAAACTTTAGTTTGAATGTGCAGGCGTATTTTCGTGGCAAAACTTACGCCTTGCGTTTTGAGTATTCTACTGCGGTATCTCTTTCATATTTCAGCCATTTTTCAGTGTGTGCATCTGTGCGAGCATGTATGTGTGCGGAGGCGAGTGGGCGTGGCGCCGGGTGTGTGTGAGTGAGTCTGCATTAATGATGCATTGCATCTGCCATCCCGCGTGCCAGCTTAAAACGCTTCGCGTCGCTTAATTAGAGGTGAACTGGGGGCGGGCGAGAGGAGAGTTCGGGGCACGTGCATTTTAACTGACTTCTTGCCCCGTAATTGCGAGGGAACACAAGTTTTGATTAAAGTTTGTCCCAACTACACGGAGTTTACAGCCAGCGATGAGCGGCAATTATTGGCACTGCCATCTCGTGCTTAGAGGTACAAATGCAGCTCTGTTGCATTGGTGCGAAATACAGATGGCCTTTTGAACTGTATTAACGTTATGCAGAATTGCGAAATTAAAAAAAATATTGAAAAAACTTTTGATTAACCCATGCAAGTCCTGGCCTATTGGGTTTAGCTAATTCCTTTCGTCAGCTGTGCTCATCTCTGTCTGGCGCATTACGCATACGCCGCGTGGGCACGGAAAACTTTCCCTGCAGTGACGTCTAATTAAAACTTATTTCTGCAGTTCGCAAGACAAAGGGAGGACTTCTGCCCCGCGTCTGCCATTTTGCAGCCTCTTTTGTTGTTGATTATGTTGACGGCAATGGAAATATTTATCAAGTCAAACCGTTGCAGGTGCAATATGTGGCGTGATGCCGCTGCGGGCAAACAGTGCAGATTACGCATACGCCATGTGTTGCATGTGCGGCTGCGGGAGGCGCGTGTCAAGTTGTCTTGCCGAAAAAAGTTAAATGAGGCGGAGCGCAGCGAAACTTTGCCGCTGATTTGGACACGTTTGGCTTAGCTTTTCACCTGCGTTGTCTGCTCTAATTAAAATTTCAGCAGCTGCGCGAAAATAATGCGGTTCAGTTGGGCCAAGCGGGCTGAGCTTGGTGCTGCACTTTGGGTCTCGCTTAAATGTCCGGCTCTCCAATGGATTCTGCCATATCCTTCCGATCCAGAAGCTCCGGGGACAAACATTGCGGTGACCAGGACTCGGACCGGGGCGACATCTAATGACCGCACGGCTCGTTTGCTTCATTTGCACTGAAATGGATGCACAACCGCAAATCAAACACAGTAAACTGGGTTGAGACCGGGTTGAATTGGCAGAGGGAGCCCAGGGCCAGGAGCTCAGCCACCATGAGAATTGAGAAATTTGCAGGAAACGTTTTGACAGTTGAACTCTCGGCCCGGTTATTTGATCTCCGCTTCTGGGCAGCTAGCACTTGTTTTGGCCATCGCTCCTCGGAAGGCCCAGTTTCGGTTTTCAATAGAAATGCAAATTCAATTCCGTTCCACTTTGCCAAGTCCTGACATTAGCAGGGTAATCCGATCATTAAGTGCCTGCGACAGATTGAAGGAGCCACATTTAAATAGTTTCTCGCATGTGCAAGGCCTGGCAAGGAGTGACTTTAAATTCTCGGAGATGAAGAAAGGCAAATTGAATGAGTTTACAAGTTCTGGTGAAATAATTGAACTCCTCCCTGAGCCCCTCGAAGTGCATAAGCCCAAAGTAGTGGATTATCTGTTATTCAGGACCAGAGCGAAAGTGAGATACACCAAATCAAGTTGGCTGCCACATGGACGTGCCATCCAATCAAAATGTGGATGAGCAGATTGGACAGCAAATATTTCTAGCTTCTCGCCAGATTTGACGGAATTGCTAATGCTTAACCGAATCCTCGAGTTTCTGTTATTTTGTGGTTCATTACGTTCTGGAGCGCAAAATCAACGCTGCCTCGCTTCTTGGCTTCTTGGCGTCGTCCTCGAAGTTTGCATTTGGCTCGATAAACTGGCACATACTCACATGCTCGATAAACTCGAGCGTAGACACGTACGACAGTCGTTGTCGCGCCTTCCCGAAGGACACCCTTACCCTGAGATTTTCCCGGTACCGTCCTGCCGGCTGCTCCATCAACAGTTTGTGTTGAAATGGCAGCTTGTTGAAATTAATCATTTGGCTGCCAAGGCGCAGTCTTCGCCATGCCTTTTATACTTTTTCGGGGGTATTTTAGTTTGGATACTAAACTTGTCACTTGTAAAGGTAACACAGGTTCCTTCCTTTTTTCTGCCTGTTTCATCCATTTCATTGGGTGGATGATTAGATGAAGAACCATTGGCGGTATCGCTCTGTCGGAGGAAAGTGAAATGCTTCACTAGGGTATTTCAATTTTGGGCTTCCGATCATGCACCACCTCCATATTTTCCTAACCGGCTTCGACCGCTCCGCCCCGCTGCCCCCGCATCGGTGCCATCCATAGCAATCAGTTGGCAGCCCCGACTTGCTCCTTCTCATCTGTCGCCATGTTGCTACTTCCGTTTCCGCTTCTAGTTGGCTTTGCGTGTGCACGTGTGTACGTGTGTACGTGTGTACGTGTGTGCCAGTGTGCCTGTGTGCAGTGTGTCAACAACATTATGTTATTCCTTCGCCAGACGTGCGCATGTGTGAGTGCTGGCGTGCCACTCGCGTAATTTCCCATGGCAACTGAACATGCGAGTGCATCCTCCTCCGCGTTCACTCACATCCACTCCTGGTGGCAGCTGCCTCCTGTCTCCTCCAGTTGTCGCGACAATAACTGCGAAGATTTCTCCTGCATTTGTTTACAGCTCGCTTGTAATAAATTGCAATCACGACTTGAATGGCAACAGCTCACCACTCGCCATTCCGCTGACTCTGATTGTATCTAACGGCGGCATTTGCATGGGAGCACACTCATTTTCCCCTGCCCACCCCCTCGAGGATTTTCAATCAGCAGCTCGCTGGGCCAGAAATCCGTTTTCCGCTACTCGTTTACCATTTGCCATTTCCCGCTTACCCGTCGTCGCTCGGCTGTGATTCCTTCGCCGCGATTCCGCCGAGATAACCAATTAGAACGCTCATGGCCTGGCACCTTTTAATCCAGCTGCACTGCAAATAAGAGAAAGTGAAAGTGAAATCATATACATACATATATAGTATGGCGAGTATATCCAATGGATATTATTATTATTATGGAGATTTTCCATCAACGTGCAGTTTATTTCGCTTGAAACCTAATTTTCCAGCATGAAAATTGAATGAATAAATTGAAATGAAATTGCGATTGTGCTTGTGATTGATTTAAACGAATTTGATTTGAGAGCATGTGTGTTTTGCTCTCAGTGCATCTCGCATCTCAATTAAAAGTGCGAGTTGTCATCAGTGCGGAAAATGTTTAACGTGGATGTTTTTATGCCTGATTAAGCAGAAGGTCCGGGTTTGAGACCCATAAGAGACCCCAACCTGTGTGCGAGCATATTTTGTCATTTCCAGCGCTGACAGCAGCCACGTACGTACCAGAAAGAAAGTTGAGTGAATCGCCGGGGGGGGGGGAGGAAAACTTTTTGGCCAACATTTTGGCGTTGCCTGGTTCTGGCTCTGGTTCTGTCTCTGGTTCTGGCTCTGGCTCTGGTTCTGGCTCTGGCTTTTCCCCAAATTCCTCATTTCGCCCTCGGTTTTTCCATCATGCTGCTGTTGGCTGTTAGCTGTTGGCTGTTGGCTGTTGGCTTGTTATGTGTAGCTGTTTCAGTTCATTCGCTTCTTTGAATTACAGGCAGTGCATGGCAGGCAAATTTATTGGCAAATTGGGAGCACAGTGGTTTCCTTTCATTTCCCTTTTCTTTTTCCTTTCCTTTCCTTTCCTTTACCATTTTTTTTTTGCCTGACAGAGGGAGGGGCACGTGTGTGTGCCGGCGCACTTGAGTGTATTTTTTACAGCTTGCTTTTTGTTTATGTTGTTTTTATTGATTGAAAATAACTTAGTGCCGTTTTATGAGCCACCTCCTGGGTGCGACGGGGGGATAGGGGAATAAACTTGAGCGCTTTACGCCAAAAGTAAGTAAAGTGCAAGAGTTTGTGCGGCATCGACGGCTCGTGGGAATCCTAGCAGGCCCTCGAGCATTGTTGTTAGCCATACACTCGCCGCTCCCGATGATAATCCTGAATAATTAGCGCGGATTGGCGCGTGGCTGTCTCCGCAGAGACGCCATCGCCATCGCCGTCGCATCAGGAGAGATCTGCTCACTTAATGCACTTTGGCATATGCGTAAATTGCCTTTGGCGCGGGTGCTAATTAAGTGGGCTTTGTGCCCTTGGGCTCAACTTTAATGAACCGACCGCAGAGCCACCGAGGCGGGAGCCACCAAAGAGGTTTCCGGACAATGTGCGTGGTTTGGTGCGCCTTTTTTTGCGCGGGTGCCCAACCTGTTGACCCAGGGCCCATTTGTCAATGCCGGGACAGTGGCGTAGACAGCGATTGACTCGAGGGGGGTCACATTGCGGGATTAAGCCTTTAGAAAGGTTATCTTAGCAGCTCAAATAGGCAGTACTATCAGAGGTTAGCTTGTAAGTTGAAAAGTATCTATCAGCGTTACCATCCTAACATCACAGAAAGCATTCAGTATGATTCACACTTCATCGTCACGTTCATATTCTTAGAATTTTGTCGGTCAACAAAACTGACGAAACATTTCAGTATTGACAAATTTACCAACCAATTCAGCCACATATCGCCACTGCACATGGCCCACCCATTCTTACGCATTTTGGTCGCTCTGCCTTTTTTCGGGACCTGTCTCCGGCTCCGGCTTGACCATATTAATTAGCTTGATTAAAATTAATATTTGCGCAACTTTTGCGACGCCACGAAGTGTCGTCGTCGGCGAAATGGACCAGGAGCAAATGGGGACGTGGAGGGCGGCAGCTGTGGCAAATATGTGCAATAAATAAACATTTCGCCGCTGTGACAGCCCTTCGGGCAAAAGGTACTCCAACTGTAATAAAGCAAATACAAAGACAGCAGCTTCGTTTTATTGAGCGGAAGCGGAGCACGACCTGTGACCTCTGACCCCCGAACACCGAACACCGACCACCAACAGTGAGCCAAGTGGGGATAAATCCGGGTACGCCAGTTTGGGGCGATGGAAATCGGGCAGTGGAAGCCACTGAATGGAGCCATGAAAAATGTTGGCGTATTCATTCGTTTCGGCTACGAGTGTCACCATCACATCTGCCCCCATCCACGGTTGTGCACAGAGAGAAATATTTTGCCCAAACTCAAAGTATTGTGTATCCAACCCATTTTATTAACCAATTAAACAGTATCAACTTTGTAAGAAGAATTAACAATGACGTGAAGAGAACGATGTAAAGAACAAAATATTTCTCGGCGTGCACCCTTTTTCCCTCGTCTTGTTGTCACTGTTTATTTGGCCGATTCAGTTTCATGTGCTTTTTGTTTTACGAGCATAAAGATAAATTCACACGCCACCGAGCTCGCGAGGATCTGCGGATAGAAAGTGCACGGAGCAAAGGAGCAAAGGAGCAAAGGAGCCGGGCTCAGGTCAGGTCGACCGCCCGGCGATTCGGTCATCCGATTTATTTATTTATTTATGGTAACAAATTGCAGCGTCAACTTAATCACCGAACTCTATTAGTCTCGGTGGCCATTGTGCAGGATCCAACTCATTTCACGGCTTTGTACAAAGTCATTTCTCTTGGCCCGCCCCACATTTGTATCCGAATCCGTGAATCCGTGAGTCAGTGAGTCAGTGAGTCAGTGAATCTGTGAATCTGCAGCGGTCTCGGTTCCCTCGAGGCGGCACTCAATAAAACAAGTTTAATTAATTAATCATTATTCTGGCTTGGCATTTCTGCTTAGACTTTTCTGTTTATTCAAGTTATCCGAGTGGTGGGAAGGTGGACTTTGGATTGCAGGAGTGTGGTGTGTGGATTGAAGTCGATTGGGATTACAATGCTAAAACTTACGACTTAGTCTTGAGCAGTTCTCAAGTGTTTTGGCTTTCGCCCTAACATCTCTGGACTCTTGCACGATTCAAGGTTAGTCTGCGATGATTAATCATACTCACTGGCTGCCAACCCCATACTCTACTCTGATTCTGGTTCTGGTTCTGCTTTTTGGTTCTGCTTGTGGTTCTGGTTCTGGATCTCGGCTGATGCTAGGTTCTAACTTTAAGTACGATTCTTAGTATTGCTCACTGGATACACTGTAGATACACCGCAGATACAGCCGTCCTGCGGCGGCACAACAACAAGAAAACAAACACTAATGCAGCTACTTACGACTAGGAGGATGATAAGTTGCAAGGGGTTAAGGAGCGGGTTAATCACAACTGGCTGGGAAACTGGAAACTGGAAACAGGAAACAGGAAACTGGCCCATAAACGCATCTACTTAACCTAGATGATGGTCCTCTACGCGGCCCAGGGTCAATCACATTGCGGAGGAGTTCTACACAGAGAGATGCGATTAGGTCTAAGACTAAGCTTGAACGACCTCGATGCTATCTTATCAATTCAAAGACACAAATGAAAGTAACATGTTTTAAGGACCTAAAGCTATCTCCTTTCTTCACCGAAATACTTGAGGAAATAATATCCATGCTTAGTAGAGGAACACTACACTAGGCCTTAGGAAATGATTATCAAGAAATAGTCTAAAAAAAATAGTAAGCGTTTTGCTAAACATTTGGCATCCCGAGGCGAATACTGATGGTGGTTCTCAGAAAACCTGGCTGATATCGAAAACATAGACTCAACGCGAATACCAAGATAAGTTCTACCATTTCACAAATTTCTTAGTTCTTAGTTTACATTGTAAATTTTTTCTACTTCTAGGCAGAGCACAATGTGCCTGCAGTTTTCTCCGTGTGCAGCTGAGTCTGCTAAGTTCAGGAAAATGACTAGCTATGTGAACTTGTCGAGGAAGGGGAGGTTCCTATCGTGACTTATCTAGCTTTTTACCCTAATGCGTTTGATTGCTTTAAGCTGATGATTGGTCAGTTGCACACGCGCTATTCTGGGGCAGATTTGTGGGCGTGTGATAAAATAATTGCTTGGTGTTTCGCTTCTAATTGACGAGGACTTGGATTTGGACTGTGGACTGTGGACTGTGGACAGTGGACAGTGGACAATGGACAGGGCATCTGATTTACTCCGTGCCATTCGCAGGCGTCGGCTGCTCCTCTTCCTGCGAATCGCCGAGGGAAAGCCTCGACTTGCCCGCTGTTTCCATGGATTTCCAGGTGCCTCCACTGGTGGCTTGCTGCAGGGAAATGCGAGGAATGGACTTGCAGCTGCCCAAGATGGAGCTGCTATCTCCGGGACGGTCCTCGGATTCCGCCAGGGCGCTGAGGCTACAAGTGGGCGGCAGGATGCGGTGTGGGAAGCGTGGCGAACCCCTTACCCGTTCCCTTAGGCTGGGCGGCGGCTGCACCACCGAAGGTCTCCGGTTGCTAGGCAATTGGAAGTTCACCTTGGTCTCCAGCAGTTTCACGTACTTTCCACCCAACGTTTGGTCCCCCTGTTCACCCCCCGAAATTGTGGGGATGGGCAGGAAATTCGGATCCTTGGTAAGGTGATCCAGGTGTGTACCGCTTTTGGTCAATGAACCCCTGTGGATGGGCTTTAGGTGGTTACCATTCGGGTGGGCGGACGACTCCGAGGGCATGGAATCCTGATTTGGATTATTGTATATGGCATTGCAGGACGCCGTTTGAGAGGAGGGAATCAGGCGGGTGAACAGACCCATGTGCGATTTGAAGGCCGCCTTGAGACCCTTTTGGTCCGCCAAGCTGGCCGTGGATCCCTTGTTGCTCGAGGTGGTGCGAGAGAATATCCCTCGTAATCGGTTTATCAAGCCCGTCTTAGCCTCCGTGGCCTGCTGGTGGGCCAAACGGAGGTTAATCAAGTCCTGTGCGGGCAGGCAGGCCTCTTCTAGTTGCGGCTGGGAGGCGAAGGTCACGGAGCGCCTCATCGGGATCTGCATGTACTCTGCTGAGGGCCAACTGGCCCGCGGAATCACAGGTGGCAGCACGGAGAGCAGGAGATTGGGCAGTATTCCCGAGATACTGGGAGTTCTGTTTTTACTGGCAGCCGGAGTTTGCGAGATTCCGCTGGTTACCGTCAGTTCCGGCTTTAAGTGACCTCCCCCCGCCAAGAGCGAGGTGGACGACGAGGTTGTGGTGGAGGTGGTGGTTAGACCCGACTCAAGTAGCCTCTCCAGCTTTCGAATCTCGGCGTCCAGGGCCTGGATTTCCTTCTTATAGACCCTGTTTTGCACCTCCACCCGGTACTGCAGTTCTCGGCGATCGTCCACCACGAATCGGCGTGTGTTGCACTCCATTTTAAGACCCATGCTGTGGATAACTGGGTCGATAATGTCGTCTGGGGGAGAAGGAGAGTAGTCAAAGGATTAAGAGGTCACTTTATATGGGTGCTAGATAGAAGAACATGGGATTAATACAAATTCAGAACTTAAACTTAATTTTGCAAATTAACATTATATTATTGCCGCTCTGAGTAATATTTACTTCTTGCCCAGATGTCGTGGAGTTTTGGGATGAAAAGCAGGCAGAGAGTGGCGGTGGTGCTGGTTAAAATCAGAGCTGTGATGGTGATGAAGGCCAGGGTGACGCGCTCCGAAATCAAGTTGGCCAGAACCACGACGATGGCGCTGGTGATGACCACACTGTAGACCGACACTCCGATGTACTGTGAATCATTGAGAGCAGGGATCTTGACGTGGCGCGTCTCCCAGGCCATATAGACACCCACCACCAGAAGTAGACCTTTGTAGGCGTACAGGACACTTAGCCACGTTTGCGTGTGCTGCGAACGGCAAACCTCAACCTAAAGTGAATGTATCGAAAAAGATAGATATCCATAGACTTTATTTGAAGCAAGCCATTTTTCACTTGATCGCGAGCAATCAGACTGATTTATACTTGTATTACTCATTTTCAGATAGACTATTATTTGGTATATAGTTAATATTTATATTACCTGAGGCTGGTAAACGACACTTCTATCAGTCGAACTGATCTCGAGCGTCAGGTTGTGAAGATGCCGCTCCATGGGATCGGTGACCACCCAAAGGGTGACGAGCAGCGCGTCCACCAGAAGCAATCCGCCGACGAGCAGGATCAGCTGGATGTCCTGCAGCATCTTGTCCTTGAAAACGCTGCCGGTTCGCGTGAATATCCGGTGAACTCTGTAGGTCTTGGCAAACATCGATCCAAAGGCCAACGAGAATCCGGCGGAGAGCAGATAGACGCGGGCCTGGCGAACATGGTGGGCGAATGACGGGGAAGTTCGGGTTAGGGAGAAAGTACTGTGGCAGCAGCAAAGTAACACACTAAGTGTCATGTCAGGCGGGCCCAAGGAAAACAAGCCGGCGGCAACAATGGGGGGAAACAAGTCATCAATGGACCACAATGCTCAGAGTGCTGGGGACTTTGTTGTGCGTTTCAAATTTATGCAAATAAAGGAATATCACAAAAGTTGTAAATTTCCGTGTCATGTGTTTGCATTTCCCTGCCACAACCCCCAGCAATAACAAAAACAAGCAGGCAACTGGAAAAGCGGAACGCCAGTAGAAGTGGTTACGGAAACAGAAACAGAAACAGAAACAGAAACAACAGCGGCCAGCAAATTTCCCAGGAGTGGCGTTCGAGGCAGTTGTTAAGGGCGAAAGTGGAAAAGTGGAAAGGCGGAGGGAAAAGTGAAGATCGGGATGGAAAGCTCGTCAAACTCGACTTCGCTTCTAGCTTAAAGAGGAGCAGATTTGCAGTGAAAACCGACGGCTATTTATAGCCAGCAGGGGCAGTCGTGTGTCTGGAAAATACACATGGGAAACTCGATTTTCAGCTTAGTTAAAGAAATGTGAAATAACAGAAATGCACAACAATCATCTTCCTGCAAGCGAACACGGCAATTAGTTACGGCAACATTTCTCTCAGTGCACAAATAAAGCAAACACATGAGCGCGACTCGAAAGTTACCAGCCTGAAACTGAAAGTCATATTTGATGAGGACCCCACATGCTTGCTTACACCCAGAAGCCCGTCAAAGTCAAACAAAGACGGCTGAGCGGAAAGGCGGATGAGGATGCGGCTATGGATAGGAATGGGGATTGGGATGGGGATTGGGATGGGGATGGGGACGGGGATGTCGGAGCCGAAGGATAACCACTCACCGTGCAGACCGTAGCGAAGGAGTCCTCCGCCGAGGGCAGCGTCGAGTGGTCCAGACCCAAAAGGATGACGGTGGCGTACACAAAGATGCAGCCCACTGCGGTGATGTTGCTCAGCTTCGGGCTGGAAAGTTTAATTGCCCTGTGGAGTGAGAGGCGGAATGGTCATGGTTATAAGCTGAGGCGCCTCTATCCTTTGGAGGAAAAGTGCAGAGTAACCGTGGAGTGGAGTGCGAAACAGCTATACATACGAACGCAGCTAACGATGGCTCAAGAATACAACTGAAAAGCCAACCAATTACTTTACTTCAAAAACCGAAACGAGTTACGTGTATAATGGGTTTAATCGGTTGAGCAGCAAAAGCAGTTAACTCATCATGGACGATGAAGAACAAAAGAAGAAGACCGCCCAAAGTCTCTTTTATATAAGCACTAAATATTTTATAGGCATTTAATGGAAAATAAGAATTACGAAACTCGAACATCGGAGGCCATAAAAAGAGTAAGCCAATGATTTATGTTCTTGTCGCCTTACTTGAGCTTCCGAAAATGCAGATTGAACGCCAGGAAGGCGATGGCCAGGGCGATTCCCACGCTGGAGAGGGTGGCGATGGTGTAGAAGGCCAGTGGTGCGATGGTGGCCACCCGCAGCTTGAACACCCGCTTCGCGATGGGCACCTGCCCGCTGTGCCACTTGACCGGCCGGCAGCGGGGACACCGGAAGTCAAGGGCGTCCGTGGCTGGATAGTAGAGGGCCACCGGTTCCAGCAGACCGCGCTGGATTTGATAGAAGGCAGTGGTGCCAACGCGATCTGGGCCGCTAAAGGATACGGGGCCCTACAAAGAAAAAAAGGGAAGGAATACTCGTGATGAACTTGGTTTAAGGACCTTAGCTAAAAGCTAAACGGGTTGGAGTTCAGTTGAAAGAGAGCACTCACCGACACTCCCAGGAAGTGGAGCTTGCCCATTTGCTGCAGGAACTCCCAGGCCATGTCGCTGCGGGTGTAATCGAATCCGTCCAGCTTCGACTGCTCCTCGTTTCGCCGCCAGTGCTCCTCGGCGGCTCTCAAGGCCAGGGCGATTGCCCACACGGCGTCGTAGGTTTGCGGCGCGTACTGCGAGATCGCCTCCGGAAAGAGGTGTCCTCCGCCGATGCCGCCCAGGCCTCTCCTCCGCCGCCGGCGAGAATCAGAATGCGGTGCAGCGATACTGATCCGGGAGCCAGAGCCATAGCCAGAGCCGGAGCCAAGTCCATCCTGGCCGTGGAACTGGGCGGATTGCTTGCGCAGCTGGGAGTTGAACATGTGATTGTTCTGCGAAGTGGAAACGCGATTAAGCCAGCCTCGAATGCCGCAGGAATGCCGCCAGTAATGAGATTGCCTATAGCGGCTACCACTCCTGCCCCAATTTCATGACCAGCACTAAAAGAGCCATAAAAACGCGTCTGCGATGGTGAATGCGAATGCGATGACAGGCCGGACTTAGGGGGCTTCCCACTTGGCAATCAGCATCGCCATCGCCATCGCCATTGCCATCGCCATCGCTGAAACCATCGCGAAACGCAATCGCAGCCTCGGGATTGTCTAATCAAATAAATCATTTCATTTCGGACGCACAGGACGACGGACGAGACAGGACAACGAGAAGGACAAGACAGTCGCTTGTGTATGAAAAAAAAAAGATGGAATAAAAGTCTTGGCAACTCCGGAAAATGTTACTTCAAGCAGCCAACTACAAGTCTGCCTTTGAGAGTTGGGTTTAATCCAATTTGGATCCCGAATTTTAGTTCTTACTAATTCTTCAAATTTAATTATTTTCAGCTAAGGTTTTGCTTTCCCTTTACAAAACGGAATACTATTTTCGCGCAGTGCACCTCCTAAACTTACCAGTCCACTGTAGCTCACGTTGTTTCCAACGATGCTGTTGTGCGTCGAGACCACGATGAGGTTCTCGACGGCCAGCTGCAGTTCGTGGTTAGAGCAGGCGGTGCGCTGGTCGGGCCACCATGGAGCGCCCATGCTCTCGTGGAGGATCCAGGCGTAGTCCGCCCCGAACATCCGGAGCCTGTAGGCCTCGCACAGGATCTGGGGGGCCAGCTCCTGCGAGAAGCTGCCGATGATGATGCGCGTGTCCGTCTCCTGTGGCGATACGAACGATGGGAGAAGGGAGAAGGGAGCGGGACGGCATATGCCCATTTGTCATTTGTCGTCCTTCGATTAGCACTGTTGCCCACACACACTCAAAAAAAATGGGTCACAATCATGCTGGAAGAGGGGCTCTGGGCGATGTGGCCTGCTAATTAAACATTTATCCATGCGGGCTGAACGAACCAAAAACTTGAAGACGAACTTAGAGAAATGAGTTAAACAAAGATAACGCTAGTTATAATCATGCACTGAAAACTCTTTCTAATAACTTAGTAAAACTTAGACAGTGCACAAGCTAATAGATTGGTCTATTAAGTATTCGTCGAATACGTTTCATTTTCGTATTTGTTCATGCATAAGATTTTAGAATCAACAGAACAGAACTCTATTTTAATTTAGCCATATATATAACTTTCAAGCAAATATTCAATTCAAATATTCATTCATTGTTCAACTTTGTTGATATGAAATACACCGAAAATGTGTCTTAAATTCAAGCAAAAGTTGCCTCATCAAGCTCACCCTAAGTAGCAGCAGCTGCTCCTTGAAGTCGGTGGCCGCGAAGGTGATGGTGGCGGCACAGGATATGTTGGCCGCCTCCAGTTCGGTGACCAGATTGTTCACCGCCAGCGAGTGAACCTCCTCGTTCTGCGAGAAGGTGGTCACCGTGCCCCAGCCAAACTTCCGAATGAAGGCGATGCGCGCCGGATTGTGCGAGGAATCCGGAGCCACGGTCCTGTAGAAGTAGGGGAACTCCCGCCTGTCGCTCAACGCCGGCGACGTGGAGCCGAAGGATACCTTTCGTCGAAGGGAATCGTTAGGCTAGCTTTGTATGCAAGACACGCTCCCAGCACTCCAGCCCCCTAGGTCATGTGTCTTCCAAGTTTCCCCACTAATTTAACACACGCACAGCCGAAATGAAACTTCAAAGGGCAAAGGCAAATGCAAATGCAAATGCAAATGCTCTAAGTGAATTTGTGGACCTCATAATTTGTGGGCTGTGGAAATGTTTATGGCCCAAAGGTTTATGGGGTGCTGGAATCGGCTGGAACCGGCTGGATTCCGCAGCATTTATGCTAATCGAGCCACGCACGTGAGTTGATTAGATTTTTGAGCAATTGCCGATGGTTGGATGAACCGAGCGAGTTGGACTATTTGCATTTTAATCAGTCGCAAGTGACTCACCTGCACGATGTTCCAGTACGGCACCACCTTCGCCAGGCTCTCGGTGACCTCCGAGCAGGCCGATCCCAGCAGCATCACCATCCTCGTCGAGGGCTGTGTGTAGATGGCGTGGAAGAAGCGATCCACGCCCACTCCCGGATCGCACTGAATGGCGGAGCAGGATTGGGCGGAGAAATGGAGGAGCAAAGACACCACATCAGAGATGAGCAATGGGGCAAATATCAGGGCAAATATCAGGGGGCAGGGGCCGTTGCTCACTGACTCGTTTCGCCGCAATAAAAAGCAACATGATGGCGCAATAAACATTTTTAAAATGTCGACTTTCGCAGAGGTGGCACAGCCGGAGATGCGGCTCCAGATATGGCAGTCTGTTTAAGGTCGATGTGCATATGCATACACTTGCAAAAATCTTTCAAAAACCTAGTCTCAGCGCTGATATCACAGAAGAGTTTGTTTGCATCAAAACTAGAAACTAAAGTATAAAAATCCAGACGGAAAGTTTATTTCCCTATTCTGCATAAACAGTTTACATTGTTGGGAATTTAGTGAGTGATTTTTGATTTCTTCACTGACAGTGTCTTGTACAGTTGCGTGCCCCATCAAAACAGGCTACGACTCATCGCAATAAAAGCGCGAAGGACGGAAGGTTGATGACATATTTGCCTCTCTTTTAGGGCCGCAGCCGCAGCTGCTATCCGCTCTGTTCTTGTTGTTGCAGATTTTCTTATTAAGTTTTAATGTTGCACGCGCTACTGAATGAAAATTCAATTTCGTAATGGAACAGCGACGCCTAGAAGTGGCACCCACGCGGGGGGCATACGGTTACGCCACGTTGGAATGACATTCTCACCTGAGTATCGTTGGTCACCAGCTCGAGGGTGTAGCCCGGCAGCAGGCGCTTGCGGTTGATGTGCTCCACGGCCATGGTGGCAGCCCCCAGTTCGCTCAGTCCATCCGGACGTGGTCCCCGCGACGTGGACAGCTCGAAGAGTCCGAGGAGGACGATTTTGCCATGATTGCGCTGCATTTCGGCCGGCGACATGCGGCGCTCGCTCTCGAACACCTGATTGACCTTCAAGTACCGCTGCCTGGGCGGAAGACTCAGGAGGTGGTGGGCGTGGGAGGCATTGGTGCTTCCAGGCAGATTGCTGTGCGAGTTGAGGCGCTGCTGCCGGCGTTTGACTTTCGTCCGTTTGTACTTCCAATCGGAGCGCGGTGGAACCGGAATCCCCCCGGCAGCCACAGTCGCTGCCCATTCTCCGGGTGGCGAGCTGGACGGGCTGGACCGGCTGGATGGGCTGGATGTGCTAATTGAGGCAGCACCTGGCCTAATTGCCTCGTAGCCCAGGGCCTGCAGCTCGGCCGATGACTCCATGGCAGCCGCTGCCGACGTTGCCCAGGCAAGGGCCAGGAGTAGCCTCAGTCCCACGGCCGGCCATGGACCGTATCTGGCCCTTTGGATAGGTTGAATTATGCGCATCCCGTCGGCAATGGCCAATGGCCCATTAATCACCAAGGCATCGGAATCGTCGGCTATCAGAGGCTGCAGCAACAAACAAACACGAGCCACACGAGCCGCACAGCACAGGACACCGGAATATATATCGCCTTTTTATGCACTCTGCCGACAGGATACGCTTATCGTGTCTCTTCTTCCGACGAGCGGCTCTTCCTTCTGCTCCTCCCGCTCCTCCTGCTCCTCCTGCGCCTTCCTCCTGTATCGGCGTCAATTTTATCGCCTTTTTATTGGCTTCACTCTTGCTCGCATTTTGTATCTCTTTGCACATTCACTCTGCCAAGCATTCGCCCATAAAAGTATGCAATGCTAAGGAGTTTCCCGATGGGTCCGATTGACGCGATTGAGCAACACGGCAAAAAACTACACGCCATTCGCAAATTGCTGTGCTGTTCCACTCACTTTTTGTAGCAAAAGGTTCTGTCTAATTATGAATCTTTTATGTAGGATTACGAAAATTAGTTGAATACTTTTCTGTATCTTGTAAGTGCTATAGTATGTGATTTTACAGTGGTAAGACGAGGGCTTCGATGAAATGGACTCTTCTCTGCTCATGACTCTGCTTGCTATGTGCCCGCCACTTGGCCATTATTTTTTATGCTAATGGCCAAGCATTTGGCGCTTTCATTGCGGGCTTTTGGACTACTTTTTGTCGCGTCTCACGCGCAACAGATTTCTATGGCGAACGTTTTTCTCTGTATGCGCGCGTATGCATAATTGTTTCGAGATTACCAACTTGCAGTCCCTTTGCCGCCTTCCCGCTTTCCCGCACTCCCACTCGCTTTTCCAGCGCCCACTTACCCACACCTAAGCCCACTTTATAGGCGCTTTCCTTCGCGCTCTCTGCTTTCTTTCTTTCTTTTCCCACAGCACGCCTTTCGCCGTTCGCCGTTCGCCTAAAATAACTTTTTGGCACATTTCGCTGTGAGGCGCAGCCCGCTTTGTTCTGTCCTCAGTACAGTGACGTGCCCCGAAGGGGGCTGCAACCCCACTTAACCCCTCTCTGGCACTCCTTAACCCCTGGGTGCACCGCCTACAGTTGACATTTGGCCTCCACTAACCCGTTTGCACAGGGCTACTCGTGCCACTAACAACTCACATTTGTATGTGCACTGTCGGAAAAGTTCGTGTTTATGAGACATTTTTCCCCAACACAAAATGTCGATTAAACTAGTTGGTTGTCTGGCTTAATTGAACGTACTAAGGGCAACTCAATTTGGAATTATTTCGAATTAAACAAAGCACACGAGTAGTTATTTAATTTAAGCTAGCTTATGATGGTATCAATATGCACGGCTTTGTTTATTAATGATGTTATTAGGAGTAGTGATGGGTATATTTGCTACTGAGTCCCATTTAGTGACTGAACTCTAACTAATGCAAAACACTTCAACAATCAAGAGGAATTAATATATAATATTTCAATGAGCCATTCAAGTTCTCATGTACAAATGCACCTACTTGAGTGGCAATTATGGCTATGCTATATAATTTATATATAATTATGTAAGCAGTCGTGTGCCACAAATTCCACAGGGACCACTTTAGGCTACTTTTTTTTGCCAGTGCAGTGCACATTTGAGTGTATGAATATTTAGCTGCTGCTCTACTCTAGTCCTTTCTATTATTCTGCCATATTTCACAATTGTTGCCGTGGTATTTAAACCTGCACTTATTTATGGCCATGTGTGTGTCGGCCCCCTCGGCTCCCCCTCGGCTGCCCTCAGCTCCCCCCTGCCGCTTTTGGCCATCGCCCGCTTTAGTTGTTATTTTCATGCTTGACATAAATTATGCAAAATGCTGGCTGCATTTGTAATTCAGATTCCATACTCGCTGTTCGTCGTGTGTAAACTGCAATCTGCAACTACTGGTGGCCAAAAAGAAAATGCAAGAAGAGCTGATATGGAGTGTGCTGAGCACTTTGCCCATTCAGAGATTCAGAGATCCAGAGATGCAGAGATGCAGAGATGCCATCCGAGATGCGATGTCAGAATGCCTGATGCGATTTGGTATGCAGCCAATACTCAGCTGCAGGCGGATGGGAAGGGTGTGGGAAAATAGCATTGGGGATTTCCACAGGGATTACCACAGACAATGCAGATCCGCTTTTTCGGGTTCACTTAACTAAAACGAGAATTGTCTCTGCTCAGTCGTGGGAAATTACATTCATAAATATTGCGCATACGACACGGGGCACACACACTGGCACACACACTGGCACACTCACTAACACTGGCACACACACTGGCACACAAATGACAATTTATTGGCATATCATACATATTCAAGCCATAATTTCATTTGTTTTATTTAATTTGCCATTTCGGCATCGAATCACGCACGACGACGACCACGGAGGCTTGTATCTTTCGAGGGTTTTTCACCCGGATTTTAGTCCCGCGACTGCGAAGTGCAACCTACGAGCTCCAGACCGCAACTGTTGGCCGCCGTCCAAGGCGCGCTGCTTTTGTCTGGCGATTCGCAGATTGAAAGGGCATCCTCCAAGGAGGCTGGGCTTTCAACTTGCATCATCCACCTTCAACCGGCTCCTCTCTCGCTCTGCGGCGAGCTGCAGTGCGGCTGCGCGGCAGAAAGCGCGCCAAAATTTCATTCATGAACAAATCGGATCAAATCGGAGTTGGAGGGTGGGGGGCGGCAAGCTCGGGAACAAGCAACAAGCTGTGGCAATTGAAAACTGTGCTGGCAAAGTCTATATTATGCAAATTAATGCCCAACATGAAACTAAATAATTTGCAACTGTTATAATGAAAAATTCATTTATCCCGCTGCCAGAAGATTTCCCCGAAACGAGCACAGCTGTCGATTCGCATTGCCTTTTCCTTTGGCTTTTCCTTTGGCTTTTCCTTTGGCAGGAGGAACAAACAGTACAGATGGCGAGCACAATGGCGAACTGACAGCGAGGACACTCTTAATTATGGCTGCATTGAGGCAGTCAGTCAGCCAGTCAGCCAGTCAGCCAAGTCGTCTGCAATAGAAGTGTCCGCCCGGGCATTGGTTAAACATTCAATTTCCCGAGCTGGGCATGAGTCGGTGGGAAGTTCTTTGGCATTTCCCAGCTCGGCTGGGCTTGCATAATGCGCCCGAGTTTCTTTCTTTTTCCCTTCCTTCCGTTTTCTGGCCGGCCTTTCGCTTGGTTCGCCTTTTGTTTTCGTTTCCCCCATTGAGCTGCAATGAAAAATAATTTGATTTGATTGCTATTCCTCATCACGCCCTCCGCGCCTTTCCACATCCCTCCGCTCTCAATGACCTCCATTCAAAAAAGTGTAATTAATTTTCTGGCCCTCAACTACCAGCCACCAAATTCATGTGGAGAGCTGCATGCGCGTGGAATGGTAAAGTGGATTTTATGAGCTGCCAAACTGCAGTTCACACAAACTGCACAAACCCACAGCCCCTTCATTACTCCTCTTCTCGCAATCCGGCAATCCATTTGCGAAAATGATTCAATTCAATTCTCTTGTGCACAGCAAAAAAAGCAAGCCTTCCATCTACAAATAATAGTTGGATATCGAAGCAATATAAAAGCGTATCAAAATGTTTGAACAAAGCCAAGCAGGGACACTAAATGAAGTTGCTAATGAGTTAATCAGTCTCAAAAAATAAAGTGTATCCAGGCTACAGAGGATTTATTTGCAGTGTAGTGCCATGTAAGGTGACTCGATAGATGAAGGGGGGAGCAATGAAGATAGCGGGCGAGGCAAAGATTGCGATTATCGCCACTTGACTTGAGTTCCAGCCTCCTCGGCGCCAGCCATGCAAATTTGATGACACCTCCTCCGCTGCCCACCTTCCCCCTCCCCTCCCCCTCCCCCTCCGACACTCGTCCCTCGTCGGGCGGCGCAAGTGACAGAAAGATACAGCATCCATTGGATTCCCGTGCTTTCAGCTACAATGGCAGTGCGGTGGGGATTGCGAATGGAGTGCGATTGGATTGCGACTGTTGTTTGGTTCCCTTGGTTCAAGTTGGCAAATAAAATGCAATTACACCGCAAAACTCAATTTCAAGTGTCAAAAAGTTGCACTGCACTTAAGAAGTTAGTGATGTTGCGACTGTTGACTACCCCCTACCCTGCCCCCAGTGCCCTATGAAGGCGGCGACAGGCGAAAGGCCAAAGTTCAGCTGGGGCACAAAGCGGATTACGGGCACAACGCCTGCTGGAGGAGATCGTGGAGCTCGAGGAGCTGGAGGAGCAGCTAGCTGGATATAAATCCCGAATATGACTCCCTCACTGGCTCACTTGCAGGGCTCGCTGCAGGAGTGATATGCCTGATAATTTATAGCCCAAATGGGCTATATATTGGCCGTGTTCTGTTTATGTTCCTCCTTGCCTGCCAACTAATTTGCCGCCGAGGGAAGGGGCTGAAAGGTGGACGTACGCCGATGGCCCGTGCACAAGCGGCCTCCATTTGCATTTCAAATGAGCTGGCTGGAAAACTTTTTACAATGCCACTTGAAATGTCGGGGAAACTTCTCTCCGGCGGGTGCTTGGAATACGGCTTGCAGGCTGGACACCTGCAGCGTGTGATAATAACAAATATTTGCTGAGGAGCGCAGGCATATCAAGTAGGAATTCAGAAGTGGTTAAAGCCGACTGTTTGCTGAGCAAATCGCATCAAGATTAAGTGTCGTGTAAAAGCAGTCTATGTATTTAAACTGTGGGATTACGGAGGGCCGGATTAAGTGTTCACTGAGCTGGATCTGTGTTTGCCTTATAGGGTATTCACTGTTCACACTGACTGACCGACCGTTGTGTTGACAACTATCTGTTGTTTGCCCGTTTGGTTCTCGCTTTGTTTGCGGACACTTGGCAAATTGGCAGCATCCCCACTTTTGTGCTTCTGGAGGCGAACTTTCGGGCAAGAGGAGTCAAAGCAGTTTACACGTTCCGGTTTCCACTTCCACTTCCACGGTCGCCGCTGTAGCACATGGCGTATGCGTAATTTAGTGCTGCATACTTGGTGGCGCAAATTTGCACTTTTGTGACTTGTTTAGCTACCCTCTGCTGATGTCCCCGTCCCCGTCCCCGTCTCGACAGCACTTAAAATCAGAAATTCAATTATCTCCCAAACACGCACCACCCCCCACCCCCCACCCATCCCAGCCCATTTTCCACTTTCCACTTGCCACTTTTCCAGCCAGGTCTCCCTTTGGAGCAGGCCTGGTTCCATTTCGCACGCTCGTTTCACACCTGCGCGCCTTTTCAAGGTTGACAAAGGAATTGGTAGGAGGAGGCGGCATGCAGGGCACTCTCGTCTTTATTGTCCCTCGGAGTGTTTAGTCAACAGTTGAAATTGCTGGGTTTGGAAATTTGATTCAGCCAAATCCCTCTCCACCACGGACTAGTACAGGTTAAGACAACTTCGAGAGGTAAGAGGTAAGTGGGAGGCAGGTTCTTGCGTTTTGTACAAGTAAACAAGATACGAAAGTATCTGAAATACGTTTGCATTTGAAGGAACAATTACATTGTATGCGTTTAGGATAAGACGATGAAAAGCCAGCTGATTTAACATTTTTTCTGCGTGTAAGAGACTTGGGTAAAGTTCTCGAAATCCGCGTCGCTTGCAGGGCAATTTAATTATAATTTTCTTCTTTTCGGGCCTGGTCTGGCGAAAAATTCATTATCGCCGGGCCAAATTAGCTTGAAAACAATTAACACCTGTTCGCCGGCTGCTCGTGGCAGGCCACTTCAAAAACTAACACGGCCGAGCCATTTACCATTCACCATTTACCATTAACCATTTACCTTTCGCAGGAGCAGGATGCCTCTTCCGCCTACGCCTCTCGCTTATTCTAATGAAAAAAGTTGTACAAAAAACTTTTCAAATTACAACGGAAATCCGTGAAAATCCTTTTAACAAAGCACAACATGACCAGTCGGCGAAGGGAGCGGCAGAGGAAAAGGAAAAGCCGAGGGGAACTGGAGCAGCAGGTCGGTCTCCAAGCTGATGCTGATGATGATGCTGCTGATTATGATGGCGCTTTAAACAGACATCGGCCCACATCTGCTGTAAGCCGGCACCCCCATCACGTGCAACCGCCGACGTCACCACGACAAGCCACCGCCAGTACCACCGGCTGTCGTCCACTTCTGTGTCGCGGTTTTTCCAGCAGAGCAAAGGAAAAGCTGCGACTGTGACTGAAGCTGGCCAATTGAGTTAGTCGCCAGATGGCCAGGAGACCAATAGCTGTTCGATATACATTGACAGTGTTTACATCAAGTTGCATTAACAATTTCATTTTAGGTATGAAAGTGATAAAACTTTCGCAGACAAGCCATTAACCTGGCCAACTATGAATGAGCTATAGCTCACGCACTCATCACTTGGCTTCTGTTCGATTCTCCAGTACATTCCCACGCACTTTCCCAAGTTTATTTATTGACTGCGACTGAGACCGAACCTCCTACATCAGCCCATTTCCCTTGCTGATTTTCCACAAATGTTTGCCCAACAGCCGCTGCCGTCGGAAAACTTTGCACTTTTAATGAAATGTATTCAATTTTTCAGGTGTTGCAAATATTTAACATTCTGCAACTTTCTGAATATGGATCTCCAAGAGGGTGAGAAAATCACCAGGCCACCGAACCATCCAACCACCCAACCACCCAGCCACCCAACCACCCAACGCACCACAACTGCGGTCGCTGAGTGGTTTTCGCGCAAAAAGGTTCCAGGCGAAAAAACGTGAAACATTTTAAATGTTAATTAAGAACGGAACGGAATCGGATAATTTGCATGTGCTCCGGGTTCCGGCCGCTCCATCCCGGTTAATTGGATTAGGTTCCGTTTGAAAGTTAACGTTTTCGGGTTTTCGCCCCCAATCGAATTAGCTGCTCCAAAAGCCGAACAGAAACAGCGCCAAACTCCACACACACAGTTTTTTCGGCTGGCTGTAAATTCAGCCTCATTTGATTTACATAGTTCGCGATCGGATTTGGCTGCTGATTGCCACACGAGATATCTCGCTAGAAAATAATGGTTGGATTTTCCTTCAGTTAAGTCACTTTTCAGGATAATTTGATATATTTATTGAAGGGATTTTGCGAAACCGAGCTATATCTTTAAAGTGAAGAAAAGGCACGTATCCCTCGTACCGAGAGCGCACTGTACTAATATTCTACCCGCTGCGCCCGCTTGGCCTGTGCAAGTGCAAGGTACTGTCAGGTGCCGGCGGCCAGGAGTCTTCTTTTATACCGATTCCGACCAGCATCAATGCTGGCAATTCAACTGGCTTCAACCAAAGACACTAGAATAATTATTCTTCAACCAACGTGAGAAAGCTCGGTTCGCCGGCCGTAAACAAACGACAGCTGTTGCATGTGGCACCCTGTACGCGAGAGCTTTCCTTAGCCGGGTCGCGAACCAGTTTATGGCACTGCACTGCCACAGTTTTTATACTGCACATTAATGAGTAGCAGCTAGTCCAATCCAAGCACTCGTTCGCTCTGCAGAAATGCTTACAAAGTGATTAAGGGATTCCCGGAAAATCGCACACTATCTATTTGCAGTACCTCAGCATTGCGGGCTGTGCTTTACTTCAAACTGCTATCTGAATGTATATTAGCATGCAGCTCTGACATTTCTTGGTCTAGATATAATCACAGCAGTTAACAAGTAAATAATTCTAGTGCACAATTATCTGCAGTGGGTGTAGCTTGCTGGCCGCTATGGTCGGAACTTGCGATGACGTCTCCTGTCGGCGGCAGGCTCCTTCACCCCTTGAACCCAAATTGGCTTTTACGGCTCAGCGGTCGACTTATGTAAGACGACCTTTGGCGCACTCCCCCACTAGTATCGCTGATCCAAGTCGGCACGCAATGTCCCCATATCAGTGCCAGTTTCCGTCTCCATTTATCTCTGCTCGCGTATTATGTAAATTGGGCCTATAATGAGGCCTATCATTTGAGGAAGCCAATTTGTTTTTGAAAGCAATTCTTTCGTAGGTAGAATCTCGCCCCATCGTCTTCCCCCATCGCTTTTCCCCAAAAACAGTGCACCTGTGCACAGTGCACACGGTCTAATTAAAATGACAAATAGAAGCATACGAAAGTGTTTCATCGCGGTGCCTTGGCATCGGCCAGCGGGGCGTATGCGTAATTTTCTCGGCTTGCTGCTTTCTCGCACCCTTCGCGTTGCAATTTTCCACTTAGGCTGTGTCTCAGATCCACGCAAGTTGAACAATAACAGAATGGTTTACTTGATCATTTGAAATAATAGCAAGAGCATTGCGGATGTGCTGACTTGAAAGCATATTTAGGTTACAATGAAGAGGACCGACTTTAAAGATGTTCCAAATTGCGTGGGAAATATCGCTAATACACTTTCACGGTGCTTTTTGGGTTTGCCCTGATATCTGAAAGGTATCTTGTATTCGTCTACTTGCCAGTTTTGGCACTCGTGTCTGTTTGGGTAAGGATTTAAAGTGTGTCAAAGTGCATTAAACAATTGTCGTTTATTTTCGGTTCTTGCAACATTTGTTTTTGTTCAGCGGAGCAGGGAGAAGGGGGCGGTGACATCGTATATATGATGTATATACATATATACTACCATATGCACAGCCAGAACAGAGACAGATGCGGGCTCTTTGACGCGTTTTGCTGGCGTCACGAGCGACTTTCTCGCTCTGTCGCTGTCGCATTAGGTGACCAGAGAACTAGAGAAATAGCGCAGAGAACCCTTGCGGCAAAGTGAAAACGAAATGTGGCAAAAACAAAGCCAAAGAAATGTGCCTGGCGGTGGGCTCTTCTTGTCGCAACTGCTTAATTCAAACACTTTGCTCACTTTCTGTTCAATTGGCGAGCCCAGCGGACATCGGAGCCCCGCCGCCTCAGATCGCGTTCAGTCCAGAGTGGACTCCGTCCGAGATTGCGTTCCGTTAGAGCGCCCAGCGTCCGTCGATCGCCAGGCAGTTAAGACCGCGACCCGGCGGCTTTCCGGCTGCAGTCTCCGGTTCCGTGTCGCGTCGAGCGTTTCGTGTTGAGGTACCTAGAGATCCCGCCCGATCCATAACCTTTTCCCCTCCTTCTTGGACACTTAATAATGTTTCCAACCTCGGAGCAGTTCCTCTCCCAGGCCACTAGTTCAGTAATCAATGTAATTTAATAAATGGTGTTGCTAACTAACATACACGGCAAGCGTAATAAAAGCACATCGTTATTTGTTTCTGCCTTGTTTCTGCATCGGCATTTCCCAGTTATGAGCGCTGGATGTAACCACACCACGGGCGGTCGAAGAACAACTTAAGCCTTTCCCGCATACATATTTGCATTGTGAATCACCTAATTTAATTTTGTTGCTCTCACCATCTCACCATTCGTCCCATTGGCGTTCGGCTTCCAATCAACACCAACACCACCACCACCACCACCACCACCCACCCGAGTCTTTCCTAGTAAACAAACCTTGAAGTCAAGCCCCCTCGAATCCAGAACAGCAAACATTGTGCCCCACCGTTTTGTGGTATCCGCAGGTAGAAGACAATCCCCTACGACGGCTACAGCAGTGCAACGCATTCTGAAACTGTTGATGCAACGGCAGCAGAAACTGCTGCGGAAATTATTCCAACTGACTGCATTGGCAAAACGTTAAGTATACGCAGTGGTGTGCGGGCCAAAAAGCGCGAAAAACCAGTGATATAGTGCCAAGCGAAAAGCCAACGAGCGAGTGCCAAGTGAGACATATATCGCAGAACAATAATTATCGCGGGGAGTGCCATCAACCAGCTCCATCCTGGGTAATCTGTGGTTAATCGTCCGAGGTGAGCTCATCCGAACCGAACCGAACCGAACAACCTGGAAAACTACAGGGCGGTGGCGACAAGTGAGACCTGAAACGTAGTTATTAAGTCGCCATTAACAGTTAACAGTTGTGTGTTTTTGTGGCACGCAGAGAGCCGATCAAGCATTTTCACTGCCAACTATTTTTGAAGTTCAACTAGTAATCGCATTTGCAAATCATATGAAATCATATATGCCCAGTAAAGGGCATTTCCCATGGGGTGTACCCAGGTGTATGCTTCAGTCCAGAAGAGAGTGAACTTTGGGGACGCAGGGTGACCTTCGATCGCTCTGCAAGTTGTTCGCCTTCGTGCCCGTCTGTAATTTGCGTCAGCTAAGCGAAACCGAAATGAATGGGCCAAGTGACAGGTTGAATCGATTAGGGGCTCAACTCAAGAGCCTAAAGCTAAACATTTATAATGGAAGCCAAGGAATGGAAGCCCCTCTGTTTCCTCTAGCACTCGAAGAAACCCCTGCCAAATGTCAAGTTCAAGTTCGTCCATCTCGGCCATATCTATACATCTCAGATCCACATGAGCTGAAAGTTTTGCCAATAAATTTTCTATCTTGCGGCGGGCAAAATTCAAAACGACAGGCGAAACTCGTCGCTGCAATTATCTTAATTATCTGCCAGAGATTGGGGGATTTGGCGAGGATGTTTCGCCACTGGGACTGTGGGAATGCAATGCGAATAGCAATGTGACAACCGAATTCAGCCGGATCCCGGCGGACGCGGAACGATTTGTTTGTTGTGGCCAGGCCAAGAGGCTAAATATAGCACTGCCCTATTGATTTGGCCCACTGCCCAGGAGATGGCCAATAGGTTTTGGGTCTTCGGGGGCCAAGGGCCAGGTGCTCTCACATGATTTATGAATGACAGCTAACAAGGCGCACTCTCCTACAGATCGATGGACGTCTTTCAGCGACGAACCCTTTCCCGCTCTTCTTCCTCCTTATCCCCGAGGACATTCGGTGGCAATTGCCAAGTCACTTAAATCGATTAGAGCCGCTATTAAATCAAATTACTTGGAATGCTTTGGAAAGTGGTTTTGCACTGAGAAAGCAATAATAGTGTTTCCACTACGTCGCAACTACGTAGCTGAATTGTATAAGTAATTAATAATTACTCAAGAGAAAAGATATATGAATAGCAACACTGCATAAAAAGCATATTTGCTTGTTCTCATAGGTTCTCCCAGTAGTTTTAACTCGATTTTTTCTGTAAACATGACTATTTCCTACTGCGGCTTATAAATGCTGCGCTAATTTCTCTGCGTGACTACTAATCAATTTCTGCGCGCTTGGCAAGCGGAATTTTCCGCTTTATGATAATTATGGAGCGTCAATCAGCTTTCGACGGTGCGTGATGTCTGCATCGCGTCTCCATTTCAATTTCAATTTCCATTTCCATTTCCATTTCGTTTTCATTTCCCTGCCGGCACTTGCCATAAATGCGCCGCGAGAAAGAGAGAGAGATTCGGCCGCATTTATGGCACACAGGACACTCGACTCCTGAGTGGCTTTCCTGAATAAAAAGCTGACCCAGCGCGAGAGTGGCACATTCGCGGGAGCAAGCTTGAAGTGAACGGTTCGCATTCCGAGGAGCTGGGAATCAGGAGCAGAAGAGGATAATCAGGCACGGCTGAAAATAGTGAAAACGAAAGCGGGAGAAGGCTGAAGGCTGAACAGTAAAGCTTTGCAAAAGAAACCAGGACGTCATAGCCACCTCCTACTGGAAGCCGGATTTAAGGTCGACCGGGACGCACCTGACACAGTGACAGTTGACCGCTGACCCGGACTCTGAAAAATCGATTATCCGTGTGTGTGCACAACAGCCCGCGAGTGCGAGTGCGAGTGCGAGTGCGAGTGCAGTGCAGTTGAGCGTCTTGAAGAGAGCCAGCACCACCCTCCGCCCGCCTGCGAAGGTCAGCCCCATCTGATTGCCTTTCCAGAGCGGTCAGTCGAGAAAAGCCACAACAACGGAGCCGTTAACAAACAATCGCCGCAGCAGCGAGGAAGGAACGAGGCTCAGAGGCGGTACGCGAACGCCGCCGAACAAACGGAAGACAACGCCGCACCGGTAGAATGGCCTACCTAATCAACATCCTCAAGTTCAATGTGAAGTACCTAAAAAATCAATAACTGGCCACCAGACAGCAGCATCGACCGACCACCAACCAGCCGCACATCCATTCATTCCAAAGCAGGAGCAGCCGCATTCCAACTGAGGCACAGGGGAATCCCCCAATCGCTAGCTCTCTCTCTCTCTCTCTTTCTCTCGAGCGCCCTGTCTTGCTTGCTCCTCTCTTGGCTTTTGGTTCTCGTACTCGGTTCTGTCGCCACCGCTCCGCTGCGCCCTAATCTGCGCCACCCGGAAGCTTGGATACTTGGACAATGGAAATGGAAAAGTCTGGCAAATTTTCAGATTACCTCTTCGCCAAAATGGGTCCCCCCACCTCAACTGAGCTGCCCCCAAAGACCACGGAACGCAGCGATGCACCCGTGGAGCTGACCGGCTATCGCCGGTGGCTCTCCGAGAATCTAATGCTGCTAGTCACCCTTTCCGGAGTTCTCCTCGGTGTAGTGCTAGGTGAGTCCAATAAGCTCACTGTAGACCTATGAAAATATTCCATTAACATGCTTCCTATCTAAAAGGACTTTCGTTGCGGCCGCTAAATTTACACGGGGACTCCATCATGCTGATCTCGTATCCCGGCGAGCTGTTTATGCGCGTGCTCAAGCTGATGATCTTGCCGCTGGTTATATCGAGCCTTATTGCCGGATCGGCCAGTCTCAATGCCAAGATGAACGGCAAGATAGCGCTGCGCACGCTGGTTTACTTCGCCAGCACCTCGTTCTTCAATGCTGCACTAGGAATCGCTCTCGTTCTGCTCATCCATCCAGGCAATCCGGATCTGCACAATGCTGACGACCGCTCGACGGACCGGCGGGCAGTGAACCTTCTAGATAGTCTCTTGGATTTGGGCAGGTGAGTTGAAGGCGCCTAATCCTTTTTAATACAACCCGAAAACGCTCATAGAAACGTAAAAAGCTATAAAACCTGTTAGCATCCTCAGTGGCGCCCCCTACATGTGAGCTCAAAGCGGCAACTAGTGTCTTGACCCGGCAAGCAGTTCGATACTTTAGTACCACTAAGCAGTATTTATACGAATGCCAACTGCTTAAAGCAGTTTTTTGATTTTTAAATTAAATATTTCAGACCGCGATTAGAAGCCACCCCTAATAGTTATTAAATTCCATACACATATAATATTTACCTTTCACTTCGATTTATCTATCACCTCCAGGAACGTATTCCCGGACAACCTGTTCCAGGCCTCCATTCAGCAGGCGCACACCGTCTACTTGCCCAAGCCGAGCATCCTGCACGCCTTCAACGAGACGATGAACGACACCTTGGCATCCGGATTGGAGGCCCAACGCCTGTCGGAGGACCTCACGGAGGAGGTGGTGCTGGTGAGGGACATCCAGTACCGCAGTGGAACCAATACGCTGGGCATCGTCTTCTTCTGCCTGGTGTTTGGTACTTTTTTGGGCACCATCGGCCAGAAGGGTCAGGTCGTGGTTGACTTCTTTGCCGCCATTTTCGAGGTGATCATGAAGATGGTCACCTGCGTGATGTGGCTGACACCCGTGGGCATTAGTTCGGTGATCGCCGGGAAGATACTGAGCGTGGGCGATTTGGGCCTGGTGATGTCGCAACTCATGTGGTTCATCGTCACCGTGGCCATCGGCGTGTTCATCTACCAGTTTGTGGTGATGCAGGCCATATATTTCGTCGTCGTGCGCCGCAATCCGTTCAAGTTCTACGCCGGACTCATCCAGGCCATGCTTACCGCCTTCGCCACGGCCTCAACGTGAGTTCTGTGTTCATTCGGGGTTTATAAGTGCTAGGGTCTATAATCTGTTGAATCCGTTTGGCCTTTGATGGAAGTTAAGCTTCAGGACACATTTTCGGTCCTTGAACGACACATGAAAAACTCCTTGTTGCTAAGACTATGTCTTAAGCAATGGAACAATTTATAAACTTTAGTCGATAGAGAATTGTATGACAAGATTTTCTCTCCGAAGTCCGAAGTGAAATAACCAAACGAAGTTATTGGAAAGTTTTTGAAAAACACTGGCTATATTTCCGAACAACTTATTGTTGGACAAACCACAAACAGCAAGATCAATGTTTTAGAGTTTAAAGTTCAGAATCCTTTACTGCTTTCCCTAAAAGTTAGCAATAGCCAGTCAAAATTCGTTTACATTTTTTACTGACTAGGAACTCAGACTCAGATGCTGTAGGAGTGCGTTAAATATGTGTTTTTTCTCTCTTTCGGTATTTGCCACGACCTGATGTTGTATCCGTACTACCCACTAATACTCATTCACCAACAAAAAAAAAACGCAACACACTCCTCGACAAAACTGCGACTGCCACGCCCCTTAGCGCCGCTGCCCTGCCCATTACATTCCGCTGCATGAACGAGAAACTCAAGGTGGATCCGCGGATCACGCGATTCGTCCTACCGATCGGATGCAACATCAACATGGACGGAACGGCGCTATACATCGCGGTGGCCTCGATATTCATTGCCCAGATGAGCGGCATGGTTCTGGGATTCGGCGAGCTCCTCACGGTGCTCCTGACCTCCACGGCTGCCTCCATGAGCTCGGCCAGTGTTCCGAGCGCTGCCCTGGTACTCCTGCTCGTGGTGCTGACCGCCATTGATGCTCCTGTCCAGGATGTGACGCTCCTCTTCGCCGTGGACTGGTTTGTGTGAGTATGGATCCGATTTAGAATGCTCATCCCACTGCGAAAGAGCTTCATCGAAGGTGCTTCTCTTGCAGGGATCGGATTCGCACCACCAATAATATGCTGGGTGACTGCTATACTGCAGCCGTGGTGGAGGAGCTGTCCCGAAAGGAGTTGATGGCCTTGGATGCCGCTTCCGTCAACTATCAGGTATGAATAGCCAGAGGGGGAACAGTAGATACCAGTCTGATGCAATCCAATCCTGCAGGACATGCCCGCTGGCACCCCCAACGGACACGGACACCACGATGGCGGACTCCTCGAGGGGCAGACCGAGCTGGAGGCGAGCAGCAAGTGCGTTATGACGATGACGGACTCGGTGGTGGTGGACATTAGTGCGGTGATGAATAACGTGAACCTCCAGCAGGAGCACTGTAACCGCAGGGTCTAGGATGCTTCGTGCACTCCAGACTCGATACCAGTTCGTCAGCATCAGCTCCGTAGTCCCAGAACCGCCACCGCCACCGCCACCGCCACCGCCACCACCACAATTACAATTACAATTGAAACACCTACGATATTCACCACCAATAGACCGCAGTGTTCCCCAACAAACAAATTTTTGATATAGGATCTTTAAACAGCAAAAAGGTCGGATATATTCGAGAGACTGTCTGACGAACCCACCCACGTTGAATTTACTCCTCTTTTGGACCAGTGTCGATAGCAATTAATTAGCCTGAACACTTAAAGGACTCCCCATACGTAAATATGGAATATTCACCTTGTAGGACCCGCCTAGGAATATATATGCCACATATAAGCACACACACACACACATTTTACCTTAAACCCAAAAGACGAAAGAACGCAATGCGCGGGATTTTTGTGATCTGTCCTGGGAACTATGTGCATAATCTATGGGTATTATTTTGTAAGCTCGATTGTGATGGGGTCACCACGCTGATTTGTTTTATAATGTTGCTAACTTATACGTTATACGTCATACGTTATATATGTGTTGTTTGGGTGTATTTTGAGAGATCAATGTTTAAGTTGATTGCGGGATACGAGTAGAATCGCAGGTTGTACAAGAAGCTGGCCTAGGTTTAGTTTTAGTTGACCTCCTATTTTCCTCAAACTCACGTTTGGTTTTACGCCCCAGATGACGAAGTACCAACTAATGGATATGGAATATCACTTACCCATTACCACTTACTCATTTTCAGTTACTGATACCAAATATCACACACGCATTCGTAGACTGATAGCAGACTTAGTAGCGATAACAAATACGTATCTGCATATATACAATACCTAATAACCAATATCCGACATTCGATTTGTACGCAAACGCATACGCTGAATACAATAAAGTTATATTATACCACCTAATTCAACGTATTTTGAACACCCAATGCAACGAGGTGTCTACAGCCAAATGATCGTCTTTATATTTATGTTAATTGGCATTTTCAAAAGAAGCCAACATTTCGGCATTGCAATATAATTTATTCCCATCATTTTAACCCTAGCTTTCATGTCTATGAGGATTATTTTCAGAGGTCATCCGTTTTTCCCATTGTCCATTGAAATACTTCAAACACTTGGGTGAAGTATTATTCGGAGAACAAGTTGTCTATTTATTGCACTGCTAATTATCTGTCACTAGATTGAGTATCTTCGTATTCACACGCTATATCTTAGTGCGAACCATTTTTTAACTGCGACTTTGTTTCTGCGTTTCAACCGCGAACGGAAATTTGCCTATCAACATGCCCATAAATCTGCCGATCGATGGGTGAGTACCAGCGATCGGTCGAATGAATAGAATGAATGAATCATCACTGGGCTCAATAACTCAACGCCTGCACCAGTCGGCCAGTGGTTTTGCACAAGTGAGCCAAATCGGGCTTATATAATTATATGGATACATTGAAAAGTGCATGTGCATATGAATGAGTGAATAAATTACTCGGTACTGAGGGCCCCAAGATAAGGTGCACGGTACTGAGAAACTGGATTATGGATTTGGTTATTTTTCACACTTTAGTTGCTAGCATGAGTGCACCAAGTGCTACATAGATTCGGCTTAACCAAAAGCCAAATATAATATGTAGTATATCCAGAAAATATGCACTCAACGATTTTCCAGTTGGACATGCTGCTCTACGCCAAATGTGCTACTCTATGTGTATGTTTCCTATGACGCTTTCATTATGTCGGCCTGCAGATCTGAAACCCCAAGATCCGCTTTGCTGTTCGATTCCGCCGCCATGTCAGGTGTCAATCCGCGGCGCAGACTTCGCGCAGACTCGAGAGTCCAACAACTGCACAGGTGAATGAAATCGGCGGCGGGCAAACAATAAGCAAATGAGCTGTGAGCAAAGGTGGCAATATTTATATTTATGGAGATCCAAGATGCAAGATCCAAGATGCAAGATGCAAGATGCAAGATGCAAGTTGTGAGACGCGAATAATCGACCTCCGTGTGTGGCACGTAGTGCGTGCACCGTAAGAAATACGAATGTGGATGCTTGACTGATATACAAGATAGAAGTGGCCTGAAGCACGGATAAGTGATCGTATAATTTTGCATTTGCACCCAGCATTTGCTTGTGCATTTTTGTTCAGTGTGCGCCGAGCAAGCAGATCAAAATTTGCGCCACGGTTTTCAGAAGTGCGCAATTGCAAACTCGAGCTGTCGAGCGTCAAGCTCTCTTGCCAGTCCAACTGTCTGCCCCTCTGGCACCTTGACCCCCCCGCCACCACCCCTCGGGGGCTCTTGGGCCCCTTTGAACCCCCCTGTCCCCCTGTCCACCTGTCCACCTGTCCAGCTGTCCCACTGACTGGCTGAATAACGCTGAATGCCGAATGGCGAATGAATGCTCTTGTGGCTGCGTTGGCTGCGCCGTTGCCCCGACTTTTGCGACTGAAGCTGGCGTTGGAGTGTTTGGCGTCTGAAGGTCTACTTGGCAGCGGCTTTGGAGTGTGTTGGCGTTACGTTGGCTGCCCCCTCCCCCCCGCTTCCATTTCCACTCCCCGCTGCCCGCTGAAATGAAATAAGAGTGCAAACAAACGGCGCAACAGCAACAAAGCACAAGGGTAAGCTGAAGGGAAAGATCGAAGCTGGAATACTCTGAAAATACTCTATGAAATTTGCGAGCCCATCAGCCTATATTTTATCCCTGAGTGGAGAAAAGGAGCAGTTTGCATCTGCCCCCCTGCCCAAATGGCCAGATGACCTTGATTCATGCAGCATCAGTGGCAACCCGTTGACACCCCGTTGACACCAAAGAACGGAAAGCAATGTTCGTAGCTCGATCACTGGCCATAAATGGGTTCTTGCCCCGCTTTCGTGACTCCTCCGACAATTGAGCGGCCCCCTTTGCGTGTGACAAAGTTCGTGATCGACCCATTGGACCCTATATAGGGCATGGGTATTTCGTAGGGGGTATCGCAGTGTGCAATTGTGTGAGGAAACAAACGGCGGCTGCTCGACTCAAGTCTCGAGCTCGGCTTGCGGCGCATTTTGAAGAATAATGGCCACGGCACATGTGTGCCAGAACACAACTTGGCTCACGATATATTGACACTTGGCACATATGGCATGCAGAATATACGATATCTATGAAGAATGCATTATGGAGCTGCTGCTGGGGCCATAAGCGGCGCATTTGCATAAGCGCAGGCTAATTAATTCAATTAGGAGGCGAGTCAAAGCAAATCTCCGCCGGGGCGGTTTCACTTTCTTGGCTCGATTATCGATTCCCAGTGCTGCACTGCTCGATTCCACGGGCCCCCAGGAATGATTGAGTACTGGCGGAAGTTGTTCTCGTGTTGACAACGACAGCGCGCTTATCGCCACGACGATTGACTGGATTCAGATTGACTCTGATCGATGCGATCTGCAGGTACAGCTGCAGCCCCACAACAGATGCAGATGCACATGCAGATGCAGATTCCAACTCAGATTCGGATTCGGCCTGGGACTTGGAAGCTGGCGGAGATCCAAGCCACTGGCACTGGCACTGGCACTGGCACGACTCACTGCCGCTGCTCGGACATGAGTTTATGGCCAATCTGCTCGTCTATAAATTTGCAATCAACTTTTATCAGCCAGCGTCCAGAACGTGCCTCCGCTAACGTTTCTATTCACACGCTGCCAGGCCGCGCGAAACGGGATTGTGCCAGTCCCAGTGCCAGTGCTAGTGCCAGTGCCAGTGCCAATCCATCTCAAGTTGTACTTGGACAAAAACTATTGGCAACTCAGTGAGATGGAAACTCCTGCCACAACATAAAACGAAATGCGTTCAGATCCCATAGTTACAAGCTAAAAACAAAGGTATCTTAAGTAAGAAGAATGAGTATAGCATGTTTAGGATTATATACTATAAATTGAATTACTAAATACGTGCAAGGAAGTATGCTTCTGCAGATAAAGAAATACAGATAATATTCTACTAAATTAATATTGCATATATATTCCTTTTGCCAGTGTATGCCCCATTCTGCTGCAGTCAATATTTTGTTGGTGTGACTTTGAGCGGTGATAGATTGGCCCACATTCGTCGCGTTGCAGTTGCTCTTGCAGATGCTGCTGCCTCTGTTGGTTTCCCTTGGCCAGTGGAAAATGCAGTTTCCCCGATGCAGTTGCAGTTGCATCATCCGCATCATCCACATCATCCGCATCATCATCATCATCGTCGTCATCGTCGTCGTCGTCGTCGTCGCCAGCCTGGTAATCTAACCAAATTACTGTGCTGTTCACAAACACGTTCTCTAAACGGTTTCATAATAACAACGCGCTCCTCAAAGAATTTCCAACGCGGGCTTTCTTCTTGGCTTTCTACCAGCTTCCTCCTCTCATGGATTACATATCTCGGTGTATATCTATATACCACTGGTTTCGGTGTGTTGGTCTAATGCAAATTGCAGTAATAATTGGCCCATTATGCCACAGAACACAAGCGAGCGAGACGGCGCGATGGAACGAACAGGACGGGGAATGTGCAATGTGCAGTAGGTCGCCTCATCTCATCTGCCACGCCCACCCCGTCCCCACAACGCCCCCTTTCACACAACAGAAGGAAGCGGCGAAAAGCATTTAAAGCCGTGCTTTCATACTTAAAAGTTGGCATTAGATGCGCTTACACCAAACCAAATATGGCTGTGAAATGGGCAAGGCGAGCGGAGAAGGGGTTAATATGCCTTAACCCCGGAGGCGGAGGAAGCAGCACGAGCACCAGGAGCAGATTGCATTGAATATTGCGCTCATTAATTAGCCGACATTGCAAATTAATGCCTAATCAAATTTTATTGAATTATAAACCAGTCGGTAGTCGGTAGTCGAAATGCCAAAATGCAGAGCCAAATGCGAGGTGGAGGTCCCAAGGGAGGCAGGGGGGGCTCCTCTCTCGTTGCTGGTAATTAATGGGCATCAAAGCGGCCAAGAGGCATTAAAATTAATTTGATTTTGTCAAAGGCAATAACCTGGGAAGCGCAGCTTACGAGGTCTCAGTGGAGTCGTAGTCTCTGTCCCAGTCCCAGTTCCAGTCCTTCCAAGCAAGCTGACAAGTGTCCGCCGTCTAGGCAAGCTGCACTGAGAGAAATGGCCCCAAGCTATGACTAATGTTCATTTTATCAGAAGCCAACACTGATGTATACCAATCTAGTTCAATCAACTTAATAAATTTAGTAATTTAAAATGGATGATATTCGAAAAGTAACAACAGCAATGGGAATACTTTAAGTACTTCCGTGCATTAACATACCTTTTAGCTCTTAGTGTATCCTGGCATCACAGGGTGTAGCCACAAATGGTAGACTTTGCGAATGCCCTACCAGTAGAGCTCTACTAGATGGATATCACATCGTTCGACGCCATCAACTAATGATTCCAAATAAGAGCTGAGGGTGTGCAGGGCGCAGGGTGTCAGAGGACTCGTCCTTCCCCCTCTCAAGCGATAGAATCCATATGGGCACCCTGCAGGGTACCAAGCTGAAGGCCAGCCCAAGTCCACAGCCTGGCCAGCAGATCGTTGCTATTTTAATTAACTGCCCGGTCTGTGCATTAAAATTGTTTTGACTTTGTTAAATGCTTGCAAATCGCAAAGCGACATGAAAATTTACGCGCCAGGCAAAGCAGCGACCAGCAGATGAAGATGGAGATGCCTTTGCCCAAAGACGAATCGGAATCGGGCAACGGGCAACGGGCATCAGGCATCGGGAATGGGGCATCGGGCTCCCAAGGAACGTGGAGCGGTAGCCTGAAATCGATACTGGGAACATATACTCACTTGAGTCGCAGCATTCGATGCGGACATTGGCCATTTACCATATGCTATTTGCTGGCTGTTACTTGTGGCGAGATGTGCTTCCACCACCCAGCTGACCGAAGCAAAATACCGCAATCAGGCAAATGGCCAAGTGGATGATGCACTGCCTCATGACCAGCTACAGTCCATCCCCGGTCCGTCCTCAGGCCAACCCAACCCATTCTCAACGCCATCCCCTTTCCATCCGGACACGGCGGGAAAAACACAAGTACTGCACTTCTAACACTTTAGCGAAATGCCAACTAATAATATGTCGAATTAGTTAAAAACAAGTAATTGACGCTCTCTCTTTGTTATTAAGCCAGTTATTTATGGCCTCTTATTCTGCAGCAGAATAGGTTAAGGTAAGCCGCATTTAATAGCCGAATATTAAAGGCTTTTTAAGACCTAGCGTTCAATTTTAGCCGTCTACAATACGTCAGTAATCCCATAACGACAACGATATTTTCCCAGTGCAGTATCATTGTTGTTCGCCACCCAAAGAACGCGAAAATGTTTGCCAATGTAATTAAAAATACATTTGTGGTAAAGAGCAGTGAGAAGCGAGCGTAGGCCGATCGACCAGGAGGAAGTTGATGCTGCAAAACTGGGATGCAGAGATACTGGGATGCTGGGATGGGACACGGAATGCCCCATCTGTAATCGGCGATCAGTGCAAATTGTCGTGAATTAGTCGGCCACTCAAATCTATGGCATTAGCCTCCAACTCGGAACGCGAGTCGCATTCACATTAAAGAGCCGCCGCCCGCTTTTTGAGGTCCCGATCGGGAAAGACCAAAACGGGTGAGAGCGAAAAGTAGTGCCACATCACACATACGCCGTGTATGACGGCCAAGTCTGAGGTGCCATACGCGTGAAATGTCAAAAGCTAAAAATGCCATTTGCTGTGCTCCAATCACTCGTTGGCCTTTCGGCGTCGTGCACTGGCAAAAAATTCGACAAGTACGCTTCTCAGCGAAGTTATTGCAGCATTTAATATCATACTGAAAGCAAATATTGCATCCAATGGCAACTTGAATAATTTAATTGAGTGTTCTTAACGAGGTATCGCTTATGAGTGCGGTGTCTAAATGTGATCATTAAGATAATCTAGGGAACGAGTTTGATTGCTTGTCAGGTCTTAGCTTTGCAAGTGTAAATTAGATTGAATGGCTGATAACGATTTTTTTCCGAGTACTGTAGAAATACTTTTTGTTTAGTGGACGTCTAGGAGAAGTTGACGACAAGAGGGGTTCCCAGGCAAAGTGCCCATGATTCGCTCATTGTTGTCATTGTCCGCAGTCTCACACGCAGTCAGAAAAAAATGGAAAAAAATTGGAAAAAAATGGAAAAAAATGGGGAAAAAACAAGACTTGGCTGCACATGCAGATTGGCCACAAGCGATAGCGATAGCCTTTTTATTTGCCTTTCGTCTGTTTTGGGCTTTTGGCTCAGAGTTTCCCGACCTGGCGAATGGAGTTGTTGCTGTGCCTTGGCGATGGTGCCCAATATGTTTGCCGTTTGCCAGATGAACAATTTCCTTTTCGACGCGAAGCGACCAGGCCGAGCCACCTGACCAGGATCGATTCGCGCGGTCCAAGAGGCTGTGGCTTCACCCTGGCCCACGCTCGATGGGTCCGCCGTTTTCGGTTCGTTTGCGAACCTCGATGAAAAATTTGCAAATTGGAATTATTTATTTATTGATGCATGTTTGATGTGACGCTTTGGTGGAGGCTCCCAGCTCCCAGCTCCCAGCTCCAGGCCCCCCCTCTTCCCCACACCTTCCTGCACATTCACTCTCATGTAACGAATCGCTTTTTTAGCTGCGGGCCACAAATGAAATCCGCAAACACAACCCATGCAAGATGCGGGGAAAAAAGCCGAGGGTCGGCTCACATGTGTGAGAAATTGCTGTTTGTTTTATGCAAATGATCATCGCATTGCAGCTGGATTCGCTCTGCCGGTCGCTGTTCCAAATTTTCGGCTGCAATTAAAAACCGAAAGTGTGAAGGAAGTGCAGCTCTTTGCAGACCAGCATAACGAACCGGTTGGCAGCGATTTTGGCCACAAAACTGCTGGCGTAGGGAAAAGGCCCAACTTCACTTTCTAGTATAGTTTTGGGAAAGGCTCCCAGTTTGCTTAGCCCAGTTTCCTTAAGGTATCCTTGTCAAGAATGCAACTTCGATTGCCAATTTATATATTTTGAAAAGCCAAAGGAACACGTGAAATTTAGACACCCACCAAATATTATATTAGAATTGTCGAAAACGAGCTGAAGACGATGTGGAGCGGGGATCTACATCATTCCACTGTCAATGTCCCGGACCTCTACTTGCTCCATGCCGGGAATCGCCTTGACCATTTCGTTCATCTCCTCGGCAGTGGGACTATCACTGCTGGAAGAAGCGCTCATGCCACCACCGCCGCCCATTCCGCCGAAACCACCACCCATTCCTCCCATAGCTCCCATGCCACCCATACCACCCATACCACCCATTCCTCCCATGCCACCCATTCCTCCCATGCCACCCAATCCACTTAAGGCTGCCAGCTCCTCTAAGCCACCCATGTTCATGTCCATTCCATCATCCATTCCGCCGCCAGCTCCAGCCAACTTGGACAGAAGATCATCGTTCCGGGAGTCGGTGATAACCACCTCGGTGGTGCTCAGGAGAGAGGCCACTCCAGCTGCATCCGTGATGGCAGTCCGCAGCACCTTCGTGGGATCAATAATACCCTTCTCGACCAGCGGACAGTACTCATCGCCCATGGCATCGTAGCCGTAGTCCCCCGAGCCAGTCAAGACCTTGGCCACCACCATTGGGCCATCCACTCCGGCGTTTTGGGCAATGGTTTGGCACGGCATCCTCAGGGCATTGCAGATGATGTCGACGCCCTTCTGGAGATCAGCACTCTCCATTTGGAGCTCCTGGAGATGGGGAATGCAGCGCAAGAAGGCAGTACCGCCACCAGGGACGATTCCCTCTTCGATGGCCGCCCGAGTGGCATTCAAGGCGTCCACCACACGGTCCTTCTTCTCATTCACCTCCACTTCACTGCCTCCGCCAATGTGGAGCACTGCCACGCCCTTCGTGAGGGCGGATAGACGTTGGCGCAGACGATCCCGCTGCTCCGGCTTGGTTTGCTTGTCGGCTAGTTCATCCTGAATCTGCTGGATGCGCATTTCCAAAAGTCCAGACTTGGGCTTGCCCTGCAGCAGCATGGTGCTGTCCTTGCTGATCACAGCCTCGCCCACCTGACCCAGATCCTCCAGCTTGGCCTCTTCCATTTTGGAGTAGTTGATGTCATCGCCGAAAATAGTTGCTCCCGTGGCAGCGGATATATCGCCAATAAGCTCCTTGCGATGGTGTCCATAACTGGGCGACTTGACGGCGCACACCTGGAGGCCCAACCGTAGCTTGTTCAGAACCAAGGCATTGAGGGCTTCGCCGCTGATGTCCTCGGCTATGATGATCAGGGGACGACGCTGCCGCAGGGATTGCTCCAGACCTTTAACAATCTGCGAGAGTCCAGTGATCTTCTTCAGGGAGATCATGACAAAGGCGTTGGCAAACTCCACCTTGGACCCCTTGGAGCTGTTTACAAAAAAGGGCGACACATAGCCGTTGTCGAAGCGCAGACCTTGGATAATGTTGAGCTCATCCTTCAGGCGCTTGCCCTCCTTAACAGTAATAGTTCCTTTTGGACCCACTTTATCGGTGGCCTCACCAATGAGTCGTCCTATTTCAGTATCCCCATTCGCGGAGAGGGTGGCTACTTGCTGGATCTCCTCACGAGTTTCCACCGCCCTGGACATTTCCTTCAGCTTCTCCTTTACGACATCCACGGCCAACATTACGCCGCGACGAATCTCCACGGGATTAGCGCCCATGGTGATCTGATTGAATCCTTCCTTGGCAATCGCTCGAGCCAAAACAGTTGCTGTAGTGGTGCCGTCGCCCGCCGACTCATTCGTATTATCGGCCACATCCTGGACCAACTTGGCGCCCAGATTCATGTGCTGGTCCTTCAGGGCAATCGAGCGCGCCACCGTGAAGCCGTCCTTGGTGATCTTCGGCGAGGTCCAGGGCCGCTCCACGATCACACTGCGGCCCTTGGGCCCCATGGTCACAGCCACGGCATCCGCCAGCACATCGACGCCCCGGATCATCAGTGCCCGGACTCCGGATCCGAAGCGCACTTCCTTCGAGTACATTCGCGCGAAACAGCGACTCGAGCTAATCGCCTTGGGCACACACGACCGGAGGAACATTTTGCAGTTAGTGGTAAAATAAATATAATAAAATAAACTTGGAAAACTTTTTGGTTTTATATTTTTTGCGTTCGGTTTCAGACACGAAGTGAGTGCTAATAAGGTTGTGAAGGTTGTTGAATCAGTTGTGACGGGCTGAAAGCCTCTCGATCAAGGCCTACTCCCAGATCGAGATCGAAGTTTGGTTCTTAATCTACGTGTATATCGAAGTTCCTTTTTGCAATCCATTCTTCTCTTTTCCTTAAGCACTTAGCGGGCTGCCCATTTTTCTTCTTCTACGGAAAAGTTTCCAGGCAATCGCCAGATTTCACAGCATTTATTTGTCTGGCGCCTGCCCGTCTGCGATTTGCGGCTCCGAGATCTTCGACAACAGAAGCCAACAGTGCCTTCTGTTGGCCGGAATAAATTAGCGTGCAGCTAATAAGCCCGACGTTCTGGGTGGAGTCTGCCCATTCGCAGTTCTATTCCATGTTTCAAATCCATGGGCTGCGGCTGACCCACAAACAAGAGGCGGCGTGTGCAGATTTCCCAGAACTGTGCTGGAAATGCTGCTCTGCACCGGAGGATGGATGCATTTTCCCTGGCTGACCGTTCCCATTTCGAAGGCAGCTGTCAAAAATTGTTTGCTTCCTACTGGTAACCAAAGAAATTCACACATTTTGCTGCAAGCCAAATGGCAAATGGAAATGGAAATGGGAATAGGAATGGGAATGGGAATGGGGAGTTTGAGGCGGAGATGGAGATGGAAATGCAGATGGAGACGGTTCGAAAATGTTGGGTGCACAGTGCGCAATAAGGCATTGCTTTCGCACGATGAATTGCGCATAAATGGCAATAGGTTTTCATCTAAATTCAATACGACGCACATACATATGTGACCTATTAGTTACCAATCGTTAAGTAGAAAATGACGCATTCAATTCCGTAGGTGTACGTTTTTTTTCTCTGTGCCTCGGACGGGGATCTCTTTCTATTGCAGTTGGGTCGGAATCGGGATCCGTTTCCTGGCCGCTTGACGCGTTGATTGCCATGTGCAAGCGGTAGCACAGTAGCCGGCTTTTGTGTCAAAAGCCCGTCACCGATTCGCAGGGGAAGGGCGGAGGGGAGGAGCTGATTGATGAGGCATTTGCATGTTCGACGGACGATTCTCCCTCCTCTCGCAACCCTTTCCCCCAGCTGCGCAAAACTCTGCGACATGTGAAAGTGTCCATGGTGGGAAGACCACCTGGTGGGCTGTGCGATAATCTGAACTACCAGCGATCTTCAGGGCTGCGGATTACTTTCGCTGCAGAGCGAAGAGCCTCGATCTATGATTAATTGCAGGCCATTTCGGGTATTCGCCAATTGATTTCATGGTTTTTTTTTTGGCGAGCTGAAGTTAACCCACTGACCGATGGCCGGTGATTTCCTATTTGGTTTTGGCAGATTTTGCCGGGGCTGTCATTACCCGCGGATGAATCCGCGGATCGAGCAGATGAAGTCGTTCGGGTAATTGTGGAGCAGACAGCGAAGAAAGTTTTAATGAGAAATGGGTGGACTGCAGACGGTAGACTGCCAGTGGTTCAATCTGGCCATTTGCGTAAGTACCAGGCAGACGAAGTTCCAGGATCTGAAATCTGAAATCTGGGATCGGGCATCTGGGATCTGGGATCTGGGATCTGGGGCAGCCAAGTGCAGATTGAGCTGATGGCAGCGATCTATCGATGAACTGCACTCAAATAAATAATTTCGTGGTGGTCATTGCAAATTAGCATGTTCAACAATATTAAATGTTGTACAATTTTGATCTTGAATTATAATAGTTAGCGGGGCCATGAAATGTGTTCATGTTTCATTGCTGGCCATACGCTACTTGTTGGTGCATATTTCTGAGTGTAATGAGGCAGCTACAACCTGGTCTCAATTTAGCCTTTGCCCCCAACTTTTTCGACCCAACTGTGGCAAGCACTGCGTCTCCGAAAGGCTGCCTCCTCATATTGTCACGTACCGGGCGGTGTCAAGAGTGCATGAAAACCGTTTGCCGCATTGACTGTAATTAACTTTTTGACTCGATTTGACTGAGGCTGGAAGCTGGGAGCTGGAGCCCACCAGTTCGACCGGCCACCGTGTCGTATGAGCAACTGGCACCGATTCCAGCCCCTCGAAAATCGCAGAGCAGGTGCACCGTAGCTCGATTTCGGTGGCGTTGCAATTGAAATTCCTATGCGGTCCAATGGAGCGGGAAAGGAATGCGTGCAGCGTCCGATTCGATTTCGTTTTCGTTTAGTGTTTGTTTATCAGTGTTTGTTTGTTTACCCCCAACCCTACCCTACCCATCAAACAATGCACAAACATTCGCTGGCTAATAATTAAAACCATTTTAACACGCCGCCTAAATGGCATCGCTCATACGCCACGTTAGCCGCGCTGTCCCCCGCGGTGGACTTGCCAAATTGGCTGTCAGTGGGCTCGAAACAACGAAAGCCACACAACGACCTAAACTTCGGCTTAGACAACGGCAGTAGCCAACCGAACGGCAGTCTTTGTGGCAACAACGGTGGCAAAATAATTTGCATAACCCGCAATCTGGGTAATCTCCCAGGTTGGTGGCATAAATTAAAAGGAAAATGTCAGACTAAGCCAATAGGGGAAGTGAAGAGGAAGGGTGGGCGGAATGTGACCCAGCTCTCACGGCAAAGGTTGATCTAATTAATTATGCCCACTATTGAACTTTAAACTAAGCATTTGCGGATACCAATGCAGGCTGTTCCCAATTCAACATTAGACATAACTATCTTTCTTCACTCGGAGAACCACAAAAGTGCAGCCACCCACTCGACCAGCGATTTGTAGTGCCACATCGCTACGAGTGTCGTACGTGGTGTGTGGACAAAACAGATGACCCGGAGAGTCAGAGTCGTCGGAGTGGAGACGGCACTTCACACGGCGCCGTGGCAAAGACAACTTAATGCTTAATACTTATTGTCGCGCCTTAATCTAGATACACTCGGCACTAACAAGCGGCAACCAGGCGGTTGGTGGGCGGGGGCGGGGGCGGGGGAGCAGTCCCATCCCAGCCAATCCGCAGCTCGTGCTCGTCCGGCAAACACAGAATTGAGTGGCAAATGTTTCTCTGTGGCTGTTTGGTTTGCCTTTGAACATTTTGTTGTCACGGCTGTCGCCCCTGCCCCGCCAAGCACACATGCCAAAAGCCGCTGGCCGGTCTGTCAGTCTGGCTATGACTTCCACTCTATGACACCTCCACTTCCACTTCCACTCCCGCTGCCAAAAACCAGAAAAACCAAAAGTACACAGAAAAATGGCAATCGCAGTCGGACTGTAAATCTGCATGCGCGTCGCGGTGTCAAAACTTTTTTAAACAAAATAATTAAATGTGGAGAAGGGGGAAGCCTCGGCCGCGGCAAGAGCGCATAAATAGTTGCATGGTTGCATGGTTGCATGGTTGGCACGACCCCCCTCGTGAAGAAAACCCGTCTCGAAAACCCCCTCGATTTGCCACAAAAGCCCATGCAAAGAAATCCGCTAGAAAGTCATGTTCGTGTGCTGCAACTTCGAACTGAAGCTGCAGAATCAGCCGAAAAATGTGCCTGCTCCTCATCCCCAATCCGTTCCCCCCATCGGAGCTGGATGCTCTGGAGCTCACTCCACTCACGACACACGATACACGTATATTCATATTCGAAAAACGAATGAGTTTTAAAAACTTGCGAATTGATTTTGAAAGTCTTGCTACATATCTGGCTACTTATTTCAATGTCTAACTCGTATTATTTTGAATACTTCCAACTTTATTTTGGGAATACTTTTGGCGAGCGTCACGCGACCATCTCCTCCTGCCTTCGGAGACTTCTGCCTGCTGCTTTCTGCCTGCTCCCAGCTGCATAATAATTTATGATCGCGTCCAAGATGTGGGTTAATCGTGTTTTGGGCTAGTTTCTTGCCCCAGCTTGTCGCTGCGCGGCAACTGCATCCCCGGCAGACTCCACCATCTAAATACAATCCCGAGATTGCTGCTGGTTGGCTTTCTGCGCCTTGGCATGTTCTTCACATCCAATTACTGGGTCAGGGACCTGCAAGTCTTGATCTGCGCTCGGCAATTTCCACAACGAGATACTCCCACTTCAGTCCGCCCAACCGCCCAACCGCCCAACCGCCCACCCGCCCTCCTACTAGCCCCCCTAGCCCCCCTCCCTGTCCCCACTCCCTGTCAGTCAGTCAATTGCAAATGGGGCATTTAATATCGGGGAATGCGTAGCAGGCGTGTGCAGACTTCCCACGATTCCCAAGGCAATTAGCCATTCAAATTGCCGTGCATCCATTGCCAATAGTGCCATTGCCTCTTTAGAGTTTCATTCCGGCTGTGATGAGCCGCCGAAAAGCAATAAAACATCATTTTAATAGCATGCGGACTGGAGGCAGCTGCCAAGGTGGAGGCGTTCTCTATTTCCATGCCCCCCTTTCGGCAAGTAGCTTCCATTGTGCGCATTGCAAGCGAGACACGTGCACTTGCAACCAAGCGAGGTGGGCTTCGTTTTCAGGACAACTCACGAGTCTCCAAAGCGAATGGCGAATGGCGAATGGCGAATACCCTGTTGAGCTACATCTACAAGCAGCTCAATAACTATATACGTGAATTGATTTGTAACCTTAAATGAATAACAGTAATCATGTCTATTGGTGACTTCAGAATCCTCGTCGATTGGGGGGGGCAGAGTACATGCCCAAATCCAGGGCAGACTGCCTTCAGTACTTAGCATGCAGTTACAGATTTCGTGCCCGTTTGGGGCTCTCTATGGGTCTCTGGGTCCCCGGAGCTTGTTGCCCCACGTCCAACGTCCAGCGTCCAACGTCCAACGTCCAGTGTCCCTGGCTGCTGGTTCAGAATTTATGCATATGACCTTAGTTATTGACATAATTTCGTGGCTGGCGGATTGGGCACGAAACGAAAACGAAATGCGCATTAAATGCTGGTTGGAGTCCGAAGGGGAAGGAGAGATTTCGATTCCCCGATTCGCCGGCTTCTCGATTGTGCGAAATGTTCACGCTGCTTTGGACAAATGCGCAAATTTGTACGGAGGGAGGGGGCTGCCGAGGCAGTGGATCCGCGGATCGGATCAGGTGATTATCACGGCCTCCTCCTCGCCGGTGCATTTGTCAAATTTTCCACTTAATCCGACGTCAGCCGTGCTCACATGGAAAATTGTCACAGGCTCGCGTAGAGCTAAGGCTGGCAAAAGGCGCCCCACGGCGACTCAGCTCCATTGAGGTTCTCTGGACCGCGGCGCTTTAATTGGTCTTATGAAACGGACAAAGTGCGAAATGAGTTATGCGCACGCGCGCACCCGCAGTTGAGTCCCAGTCCCCCAGTCTCCCAGTCCCCCAGTCCCCCGTGCCCATCCCCCAATCCGGTCTCCACCTCAAAGTCCAGGTCCATAGCCGATCTCTGAATGCGAATCCGAGTCCGAATCCGAATCCGTGGCCGATAATGAACGCATGTGGGAATTCGAAAATTGGATTTGGGTATTGTGCAACCACCAGCTTGAAGCCAATGACACAGGAAGAAAAGCACTAAGGTGTTTGGCACACACAAGCTCCATGGCTCGTTAGCTGAAGAATAAGAAAACGAAGCCAATTTCTCTGACTGCACCGACCGTGCTTAAGCCTTAGTTTCAGTTCCCCCACTGCATTAGGATTTTCGCTGCTGCCGTTGCAGTCTCACAGATACACCAGTGCAAATACGAATGCGAGTGTAAGTGTGTAAGTGTAAGTGCAAGTGTAAGTGTAAGTGTGAGCACGCAAAGTATCTATTAGCGTCGCCTTTGCGCGCTGAAGTCAAACGGAATCTGTTTAGCAGTCGCTGTCGCTGGCTTTTCAGTCTCTGTTTTCCCCGTTCGGCTTTCGGCCATCGCGAATTATCTGTTAATTTGTGGCAATTTAGAGATTTGCAGATACGAAGCTCACTCTGCGCATTCAACGGCAGCTGCTGATACGAGAAGTCATTCCACAGAAGTCAGCAAGTGGCTAACCGATGTGGATAGTAGTGGCTGATCGAACAGGGAACAGCGAACGGCGATAATCCGAGTTCCTGTCTACGCAAGTTGTAAGATCTTTTAGTTTAAGGGATGGTTTCTATGCTAGTATACGTGCATAGCGAATTAATCAGCTCGACTTTCCACTGACACACTTTCCGTGATTTCTAATCCCCCAGAAGTCTATTGCTGTACTCCAATGCCCACAGGGCATCCATTTCGCCACAGACTGTCCCAGCTTTAAGCCAGGCGAAGACCAAGCCACGATAAATTCCTGGCCAGCAGCCAGCAAACCGCAAACAAGCTCCGGATGAAGGGGAGGGATCGTAGAGGGGCCTTCTCGCTCCCAATACGCATGCGCAATTTTTCAAAAGCTTTTAACGTGAAGAGCCCAGAAAATTACGATGTAATTTTTGTAATTTCTGTAATTGCCTAATTCTGATTAATTTGAATTGACGAACGGAGGAGCAGCGCAATTGGGCTTCGCGGAGGGGAAGATCTCCAATTGGAGTCTCACAGCCCAACACGACTATTTTTGCCAGTGCACTGGCATGTAGCTCCAATAAGCATTCCCTGGTTACCTTCGCTGATCTGTTCACATCCACTTCTAGGTGCAGATAAAAAAATTAGCTGACTATTATTGAATAAAGTGATGAAAAATTAACTATTTGATTTTTATGGACGCACAGAATTCACTTATCCACACGCTGCTAAGTGAGAGATCTTAAAATCCAGCTAGGAAAACTGATTGGGAAAATGGGCAATGGTAACAAGGTGACATTTTTGAAAGTGAAAAAGCGTAAAGTGTAGGTTTTGGAGCGCTCGCGATGATTTTTAGCTGTGCATTTCCTCCGCACACTCACATCTCGTGGCCAGTGGCCCGCTTTAGTGTGCTGGTTAGCTTCCTCCAACTCCTCCCTCGCCGGCGGATTGAGAGGTCAAAACTGAGAAGCTGAAAATTATGCGCCATTGTTGCCTCGTTGCCCCAATATGCTCAAGCAGGGCCACAGAAGCAGCCGCAGAACAGCAGTTGCGAATTTATCCCCAGTCGGACTTTGGGGTTTCAAGCCTGGCCTTCGCGTAATCCTTACTTATGCGTACTCCGCATTGAGCTCGGCGGAGCTTGAGTCTCGACGATCTTCAATTTATCTCAGGGCTGCCCGACGCAATGTGGCTCCCTTTAATTTGATTAAATTTATGAAGGACTATAGCGACTGCCGGCCGACCAAGCAACTGATGTTTCTTCTAGGGCTGAGTAGGCAGTCGAAGTTGAGATTATCTAATGTTATCTAATGTTTGATGTTTTCTATTTGGTGCCAACTACACGTATACTGAATTCAAGTCACTTGGTCTACTTAGTTAAGTGGGCTTTATTATCTGATCAAGTCTGGCGACAAGGTCGCTGGGTTAATCCGCAACCAGGCAACAATACAGGGCAGCAATAACTCAATTAAATGCTGGCCCATAAATCAAACGCCAAGTGGAAGCAACGCAGTTGCTGCGGAGATGTTCCGGCGATTGGGGATTGCAGACGATGTGTGAAAATCTCCCGTTGCGATGAGAAATTAAATGCAACTCTACGGATCCGTAGATCATCAATGAAATTTAATATGCAAAAGCAGCAAACGAGCATCGGGAGCAGAGTTGGGAAGTTGCCCAGTTGCTCCGTTGCTCAGTTGCCCAGTTGCCCAGTTGCTGAGTTGGTAAGACAGAGAGGCGATGTCATTGTGTAGCTTAATTAGCCAAAGTTGTTGGCGACCCGCTGATTAGAATGCCATCACAGAATCGGGCACCCGTAGGATCTGCGTTCTATGATCTCCGGTCTGCGATACACTTTCCATAGTCTGGATGGCTATGGCTATGGCTATGGCTATGGCAATGGCAATGGCTAATGAAGTCGTTGCTGGGGCTGTTGATGTTTGGGCAATTAATCAAAACTCGAATCCGAATGGAAATGGAAACTTAATGGAAGACAAAACGATTCATCTAAACGATGGGAAATTGTGAAAATCAGACGGAATCTCTTGATCGGTACACAGCACGAAAATGTGTGAGTCATAAAATGCATACTGCTATAATGGAATAAACAAAGTGTTAGGCAAGTAAGACTGTGAGAACGGGGACAAAAACTGTGAGACATTAATGCAATTTTTAGATTTTAAGCTTGTACATCCAAGGAGTGGTATAAAAGTTTTTCTCTGCTCTCGAGAGAGTAGAGAGATAGTGATAATCTTAGCCATAATCATGGCATGATCATGGCCAATCAAGCCGCACTCTCTCTTTCTATCAGCTAACTGCAACCGCAATTTCGCGGAATGCTCAATAGACTTTTGCTTAATGCTCGCCGATAATTTATGCGACGACCGACCACGAGATGCGATGGCAGAAGAAGTCCAGAGGAGGAGCACGGCTAGTACCAAGAACAACTGCGAGTTTTGGACATAATGCGCGAACTTATGCAAATGCAGGGACTGGCAATGCAGCTAGGGCCTTGTCTTTGCTGGCCTGACTTATGCCTGAAATTTGTCTAGTTGTCAGTAAATATGGGAAATCAGTTTGCAACATGCGTGCCACAGTGGGCAGAGGCCGGCCGGAGGAGGCGACATTGAGACTTAAGCAGAAGGCACAGCAGGAGCGTAGATAGCCAGCATCAGATACAGATACAGACGACTGGTAAATGGCGACAACATATAGTCGCAGCGAAATCCACAAATCCCACAAAGGCCGGCCAAAGCCTCCGAGAGGCAGGCAATTCGGGCGGGGAGAACATGCAACATCGTTTTTCCTGCCAGAGATTGATGCCCATTGACTATTGATGCGGCGGGGTCAGCTCCTCCGAATCCAGCTGCAGTCGTTGCCTCAGTGAGTGGCATATGCATATGAGCAGCCACCGATATCCGCTCCATAGCTCCATAAGGATAATGCTCGCAGGTTGCTTCCAGACAGCGAGCAAATTTGCAATGCAAAGTGAGGAGAGATGTGGAAAGCCACTTGGGGCAAAGTGTCTGAAAATTCTGCGGTCAACGCTTTAGAGCGAAAGATATCTGTGGCAAGAAGTACAATAAATGTCATCAACACACAAAAATTAGGGAATATTTAGTCTAACCATTATTAAAAAAGTACTATATTATATAATATACCTCGAAATATCTGTTATTACAAGGCATAAATATGAGTAATTTTCTGAGGTTCGATGAACTGCTAGAACGCCTCTTTACAGCGCCCTTCGAACTTGAGCCGCAGTTTGTCTCAGGTTTCCCGAGAACTGCGTCTGAATGCCGCGAACTTATATTTATGCATAATTTAGGTTTATGGGAAGCGTTCACAAGTTTCGGCGACAATAATCGATCAGGGCTAGGCTTGAATCAGAGATCCGCGCGATCGCTGGCTTCCCTCATAAGTCATTTGACAAATCGATGTGATTTCAATAAATTTCGCATAAAACCGGCAAGTATTCAATTCGCTTGTTGTGTAACATAAATTCACCGCTAGAATTAATCCCCAGTTCAAGTCAATTAGTATTTTATGGCGCTTTTATAGATTCTCTATACTTTTTTGGGGGGAACTCACAGAAAGTGAGCGAGATCAAAGGCTAGCGCCACTGCCAAAGGTTAGCCAAATTTAGGAATTCATTTTCCCGTGCTATTATTTCTACCAGATGGGCGCAGCAGTCTGACTTCATTAGCACTGCCGCAGAACCCACCCAAGTTGTCCAACTTGCCGCATGGCTCATGTAAGTGGAACGCCGCCTTATCAGCCGACTGGCTTGGACTTCTCCAGTCAAGCTAGCCATTCTAGACCTGGCTTCATATCGAAAGCGTATTTCAATTAAAACTAAAACAGAAGGCGAAACAAGTTGCGGAACTGCCGAGGTCCGAGAGAGATCTTTTTCACCCGCCGCCTTTACACCGAGAACTTTTTTGTACTTCAGGGATACGTTCCAACGATTTCCATCATCCGTAAGGTAAGAAATAGAAAATTTAACTAGCTTTGGTGGATAGGGGGATCTTTATAAGTTACCAGGCGATCGGGAATTCTTGAAGGCGACCAACGGACATGTTGGCATTTTTTGACATTTTTTATTTTGTATATTTTAGTAAAAGAAAATCAGTATTTTGTTGATATTAATAAAAATAATTGTCCAATAGTGGAGTGTCATACCTTTTTGAATTTGTAACAAAATTCCCTATCCACCAATATTCGAACAAAAAACTCCTAATTTTTGGCCATTGCCAAAAATGCGAAAATTTCTAAAGTATTTTTAGGTAAAAAATATGTAGTATTTTGCTGATATCAAAAAAAGTAATTGTCCAAAAGTGAAATGCCATACATCGTTGAACTCGTAACAAAATTTCCTATCCAGCCGTTTTTAAACAAAAAAAATTTTAAATCTTGACCATTTTTCGCAAATTTTGATGATGCGAAAATTTGTAAAATATTTAGTATTTTGCTGATATCAAAAAAAGTAATTGTCCAAAAGTGAAATGTCATACCTCGTTGAATTCGTAACAAAATTCTCTTCTCTTCTAATTTTTTGACATTTTTGCAAAAATCCGAAAATGTGAAAATTTGTATAGTATTTTTAGGTAAAAAATATTTAGTATTTTGCTGATATCAATTGAAATAATTGTCCAAAAGTGGAATGTCATACCTCGTTAAATTCGTAGCAAAATTCCCTATCAAATTCCAAATAAATTTCTTCGAGTGCATGGAATCTTCAGAGCAGGAGGCGTTCGTACGCATGAAAAATCGAACAAAATGCGCGTCTCATTAAAAATTCGCATAATTTAGAGATTAATGAACGACGCCGGGGTCGACAGCGACAACGACAACAACGATGACGGCGTCGGCTACCGAAATAAAATAGCAAAATTTATTGACATTTCCCCTGAGCCCTCCTTTCCCACGAAATGGCGGGTCGGGGGCGGAATCTCAGGCATTGAAAGGTATTCTGCATTGAACTTATGATTTGATGATGAGCCCGTCGACAGCTCGAGATCAGAGAAGGAATTCCACCAGTTCCATCGACCACATTTGCATGGCCAGAGCAAAGGATTACACCGGGAGTTTAGAGCCGGACAGGAGCAGAGTCGCAGGCAAATGCTCAAATAAATAAAACTTACTATCGGACGCAGGAAATCAACAAGCAGCGAAGCCAACGACGCGGGGAAAAAGAAAATCCCCTTGAACTGCTAGGTGAAAATGGAATACTCTATGAAGAGAAGTAATTTCATTCATTAAAGTGATAAGCCTTCATTTATTGTATTAAGATAGTCTCTTTTACAGAGAAAAAAATATCTGGCAATGCTTCTTTTACGAGTCTCAAATTAAAAGTAATCAAACCAAAAGGATTCCGATGGGGGGCAAGTTCAATGGGATCCACTTAGAAAGTGTGCAAAACAAGACCCGCGCCTGCGAAACATCAGCTCGGAACGGAGAAGAGAGCCTCGCAGGAGGGAGAGCATGCGAGGAGCCTGCAAAAAGCCCAAATGCCGGAGATGAAGTAGGAGACGGAGTCCAAGTCCGAGTCCCAGTCTGATTCTCAGTCGGAATCGCAGTCGCAGTCGCAGTCGCAGTCGCAGCCAGCAACATGTGGCTAAACAACAATTTATGATGTTGCCGCTGACAGGCGAATGTTGTTTGCAGTTGTTGATGATGACGATTCCAAGGATGACGACGACAACAACAGCAGAAACGCGGCTACAACAACGACAATGTTGCTATTGATTTTAAGGCGAATGAATGGCCCAGCCCAGCCCAGACCACATCCTCATCCTCCTCATCCTCCTCATCCTCCATATTTTCGCCGGCTAGGATGTTGCAGCTATGTAACTTTGCATATTACTCGCATGATGGATTCCGATTCGCTTCGTTTTGTCGTTTTGTGTGTGGGCTTTTAGCAACAAGCTGGATGTCGAACGTCGAACGTCGATCGTCGATCGTTGAAGTCTGAAGTCTGAATGTTGAATCTGAATCTAAAAAGCTGCATTGTCGAACGTTGTTCTGGGCCCAGAAATGTTGACAAAGCAGGAAGCAGCTGGATATGCCCGCTGATCGATCGATTGATCTGATCAGCCAGTCCCATCCCTCTTTCTCTGTCTGCCGCGGAGTGCCAAATTTCAATGGCTGCTGCAAATTATCCAGCGTGTCCATCCATCGGATTCCATCCATAAATCCATCAACTCCATACTCCCAATGAGTCTCAGTACTGTCCGCTGCCATTAACCGATTTGCAAGCAGCGGGCGGGCAAAGTACCCCCTTTTTCAGGCCCCTATATACTCGTATATCTAAACAAATCCACAAATCCACGCACGCCTCTGATCTGGGTCTGCATGTGGGTGGCGGCAGTGACCAGCTCTATCCGCTCTAGCCCAGATCTCTAATCACTTTGTAGGCACACAACAAAAATTTATGTGACTGCAAAGAGAATTGCTTGAAAAAGTATAAACAATTAAACAACTTAACAGAAAGTAACATGCTGAGCAGGGTTTTAATCGAGTACCAATATTTTCGATGAACCCAATTTTAGTTGCATTCGTCTCATGTTCATTGGGTTTTCTTCCGGTGCAGCCAGACATTACTCTCTTTGCTTTTCAAGTGCCTGTCAAGATTGTTGTTGCTCTTGCTGTTAACTCATTTCATTTGAGAAGTGGCAAATGCAAGCCGACAGCTAAGCGACGTCATTTACGGTTTTGACAAGCGGCGAATGACCAAATGGTTAACCATTGTCCAGTGTCGGTAAGAGAGCAAACCTCCCGCAACAGGCGCGTGATCCACCATGGCGATTCCATGCCCATGCCCATGCCCATTCCCACTTGCTCATTGAGCCACCAACGTGCCGTGCCGCATTCCCAATAAACGAGCACCAAGCAGCGACTTCTGCGGCACCGCTGCTCCTTGGGACGTGGCACGCACTTTCCGTGTACGTTTCCCAGACAAATTGCTGAATTTGCGAACGCTCGAGAGTTCTGCGGAATTGGGAACGGAATCAGAATCGGAATCGGAATCGGAATCTGCTCTATGGCATCTCCGCCCGAGGGTCCCGCCCCAAAAAGCGATTCGTATTTTCGCTAGTTGCTGTGGCAACTTTTACTTAAGGCGCCGAATTTTCCAACAGTTCGTGAAGAAAGCGAACAGTAAAAGAATTTAGTTCTTCAGATCTAGCAATTGCACGGCTTGATTGGCAGCTGCGATTACAACAGCCAGAGTCAAAAAGTTGAGGAACGAGAAAGCGCACTTCAAATGCCATTTTAATGGCGTCAAGTTGTTGTTACATTTACTGATCGTAATCCCAAAATAAGACCATATATTCATCAGGTTTTTCCTAATTTCCATAGTTATATAGTTAGTTAGTGTGCATCTTGGTGTTTAGAGAAATATTGGCTTTAAAACTTTAAATACCATGATCCTAACTAGATTTTGGCTTGAACTGCCACTATTCCATAAATCAGCTTTTATTTCTTTCCATTATAGTTTACGCAACATTTGCATTGTTTGGTTGTTGACGCAACATTGTTGCTCCTGCCTAATTTTGAGGTTCCGAAAAACGCAAAACAATGGGAAGAACCAGGAGCAGGCGGCGGAGGATGGTGAAGCGAAGGGGGATGGGACAGGGGACGGGACAGGGGGGACCGCATACCAAACACTCCAGCCCGCACTTCGCCCCTGCGCACCCCTCGACCTCTTTTCCGCACTCCCCACTCCACACTACACAAAGCAAATCTGGTCTTATATTCGATATACTTTCGACGTTGCCACAGAAGAGACTAGTGTTTCAAATCATCTTTAGTGGCATTTGAAAATGAGCTTGTAACTTAAAATATTAATGTATAGAATAGCCGAATTGGGAAAATAAAATTAGGTATATGTTGCTGGCGCACGCAAACGATGATCATCCAACTTTTTTTCCTGTGTAGGGCCACCACTTCCACTGCACTCGGCAACAACAACTTGGCACACAGGTGAGCATGACTGCCAACCGGTTTATGCTTCTCAGGTGAGCTCGCTCTCTCGCGGAGAGCAGCTAATTTACATGCCAGAAGAGCCTGGAATCGCCACAAAAACAATGGGCAGTTATAGTAGTTATAGCGGGCCGCTCTCGGAGCGGGAGAGCTACAGACAGATAGCTCTCTTCCCTGGCTAATTGTGGACCTGTCGTCGATTTTATTTTGTGTATTGTGTGTGCACCTTTTGAAATTCTTCTCCGATTCTCTGGGAGAAACCGACCAAACCACTCTGGGGAGTTACTGTTCACCACTGAGCGATTCTTCGAGGCTCGCCATCTTCATTACAGCAATCTCTTGACCACAGGTGGGTTGCTTTCGAGGTGGGTTTCTGCGCTCGGGCATCCTGAAGTAAGAGAGAGCCCGGCTCCAGTCTCCGGTCTTCAGGCCTCGTCAGTCTGTCGTGTGTTTTCGTCGCAGCCACATTGGAGAATCGCAGCGAGCGGAGAAAATTCGATTCTCAGTCGCCTTCTCCTCGTGTCGCCGTCGGAATTTGGATTTCAGTTCGCAACAATCTGGCTATAGTAATAATAAATATATTCAAGAATATACGAAACGAAGTGCAAGAAAATTCCTAGTGCAGTGCAGACAAATTGAAGTTAATCACATCCATAATCAGTTCAAATAGCCCCTGAAAACCTCCGTCAAAAGCCAAATTCTTCGCCGCGTTTTATTTTGTTTTCGTCACCGATTTTTGTCGCCGTCGCCGTTGCTTTTTCGCCGCGTGTGAGAAAAGTTTGGTGGAAAATATTTGTACAAAAATATTCAAATCGCGCAGCATTTCCACTAGAGCAACAAGAGTGATTTTTAATTATTATTCAGCCGAGAAAATCCAACAGCGAATACATAAGCAAAACACAGCAGTAGCACAACAAATACACAGAGTAAAAGGCGAAAAGAAATATTGTTCAACAAGTCAAACGAGTTCTTTTTGGCTCGCTTCGGCCGTGTGGCTAAAGATACAACAACATTGTGTTTGTGGCAGCGGGTTTTCGCCGAGTTGTTTTTGTTGCGCCTTTGGTGAAAAATATTGGCAACCGCCGCAGCATTTCAGCGGCTCAAGCCCAAAAGGAGCACCACAGCAAAGAAGAGGCCACGAAGTGTAAGATAAAGATGAAAAGTCCACCCCAAAATGCAACCAACACTTTAGGGGGACAATGTCAGGAAGGACCGAGTATAATTCAAGGGGAAATAGCCAAACAAAAACGGAATAAACCAATTGTTGCTGACAAATAAGGATAATTCATTTACAAAATGCCTTACCTTAACTTAACTTAACCTTAGCACAAAGCTAGCCTAAAATTTATACTATTTTTGCACTAACAAAACCAAGGAGCAAGTGCTGTCAGACACCATTCACCATTGTTGAAGCTTTTTGAAAACTAAAAGATAAAGGAGCTCTAGAAGTAAAGTAAACAGTCTGGATTTGGGAATGCCAAGCTTGGGCCAGGCCTAATTAGAGGTTTTCTTTTCTTTTCTTTTCTTTTCTTTTCTTGTGCTGGGGAAACAGGAGCGAAAACAACTTGAAATAGTCAAATTGGTAATCGAAAGCGATGTTCTCGGGCAAGAAAGAGGCATTCGGCTGCCGAAGAGGAAAACACACACTCTCTGTGAATGTGACCGCCTCCTCTTGGGTGCTTCTATTTCTATCTACTTCTACTTCGCCTTCCACTTTGTATTCCATTTCTTCGAGAGCTGTTCGAGTTTTCCTCTTTTCCATCTTCGCCTCGTTTTTTTTTTTTTTTTTTTTTCGGTCCGCTCCCTAGGAAAATGTGAAAAAACAAATAGAGTCGGTGTTCTTGGCGTTGGTGTGGTATTGTATGGTGTTTTGTGGCTGGTGGATCGGGCACGGCATGGGGAATTTCATTCTACCTGTTTTACACGTTGCCGAGCGACGCCGATTGAGGCGATCGATCTTTAATCTCTGTCGATACGGGGCGACACGTGAAGGGAATGGAAATGTGCACAAAGTGTCGCCCAACTGTGATTCCAGGAAAACCTCACACAAAATGCACTCAGCTATGACACTTCCAAAAACTACACCGAAATAACCAAATTGGAGTTCAATGGGCGAAATACGAGTAGATATAAGCATATATCAGTTAATTATTCAGTTCTTTTGCTTAATGCACTTTAAATCTCTAATGCGAAGAGAAGCTAGCTTATAATTGACAACTTTCAAGGAAGAAGTTGGAAACGTGCTCGGATTTTTGAATGGCATTCCAATTAAATTTGTGTGCGTTGTTTAATTATTACTGAACGCTCGACCGGGGGGCCTTTTCCAATTTTCATGCTGCTAAAAGCCAGAGCAGCCGGACATTAGAGTCTGGTTTTTATGGCCCTTAATTTACACTTCCCCTTCAGTTGGCCCGAAACACCGAACGGACACACAAAAGGCTGGCGAGTTCAAAGTTCAGTCGAGTTGTGTGAGCAGAGAACAGAATAAAATATAATTTTCATTTCCCTGTTGCGAGTGTGTATGAGTGTGTGTTTTCCGACCCTGTCCCTAACCGTTATAGACGTTAGGTTAATCTTCGTTTTATCTCTGGGCGGCAGGTGTTCATCTGAAGGTGCGGGCGCTCAAACGAAAGACTGAGGACACGAACTTGCAAAACGCAGTTTAATGCGCTTTAAATTGCTCCAGTGTCCGCCGGCTTCCCCCTTTTTCCCCACTAATTGCCGCAATGCTTAGCGCTGTACAAACAAAGATTACGCTTTAATCTATTTTCGCGTGTGTGCGGAGGAAAAGCCATCAGAGCGGACCACACACATTCAGCTCGATGAGCCGGAAAATTACATTAGACGTGGACGAGGCATACACGTAAAAAAATCAGTATGCTCAAGTCATTAAGCAAATAGTAAAGTAGACTGTTCAATATATCATTCCTATCAATATATATGTATAACACTATATCACGTAGAAACGATCGAATGTATTGTGGTAACGCCAGTGTGCAAGATCAAATCGTAAAAATGGATTTCTCCGTATGAGAAGACACGCACCTGCCGCAAACACCCGCTCCTCGAAGAGGGAAAGAGGGATTGCTTCGCGCTAATTTCTTTGTTGAGCCTCATGCGAGCTGGCATCGCGGACATTCGAATGTGACTGGGCCTGTGATTAGTCGGCGAATATGTTCATCGTCCGCCGCTGGATGAAGACACTTCTCTAGCTGGGAAAATAATGGAACAGGTTGTAGTTTCGCCTCGCGTCCCCATCTCGTGTCAGGTGGGCATAAATATTTGCTAGCCAATAACTATCTTAATTCGAGCATGTCGCATTGACCAATCTCAGATTCGTGCCAGTTTTATGGCCCAAATATGCTGGCCCTGGTATCTTGCGGGTAAAGATCATTAAAATGAAATCAAATTTAAAAAAAGAATCAGATAATATTGGATTTTGAATATTAAATTCAAACAAAATAAAAAAAAGCTAGGGGCGACCTCTTACTTTCAATGTTTTATCAAGCTCAGTTAAAGCACTGTTATAGAGTTCTTATATAAAGTCATTTTATGGCAATGTTATACCATTTCACCCAACATAAAGAGTTGGGCATTTGTTTTATATATTTCACACTTGTTTTTCAGACCCATAAATAGGTAGGCTGCATAATTTGATTATTTTTTTTATTGAGCAGGCTTCGTTATAGAATCAGAATAAATCTCTGGAGATAAGCGGGCACGGAACGTTCATTCATTTGATGCCATCGCAATCGGATGCTGATTGATATTTGGGTGTTTACGACCAGGGACGGGTGCAGACGTGGGTTGATGAACCGCTCTCTCGATCGCGGGATCGGGGATTAGCATTATGTGTTGTGTCTTGGTTTTATGCCTTAATGGCTGCCATAAAACGCGCCAAACAATGGCTAAAAACACTTTGGCCATGACAATCATTGCTAAATGCTTTCGGCTACCCAAACAGAACCTGTAAGCTGAATCAGCAAGAAGACACGCTTCCGGTTCCCTAGTAAATATAGTAATACCCTCCCTATTCAGACCCTCAAAATGGATTGTGTATTTATAATGCTCTATCCTAATCAAAATATCAAACTTCGGAGACAATTTTCCCATTTATTCCGTGAATTGCGATATCTTATGTCAGTTTCCAGGGTGGGGCTATTACATTTTCTTCCTGGCAATCGGTGTACCTTTAAAGGAGGCAACTCCCATGTAGCCGCTGTCGTCGCAGCGATAAGATATAAACCAGAACATCTCAACGGCGTCCTTGCTTTTTCGCTGACACTTGCCACTAATTAGCGCTTATTATGCGTTCCTCGCCAGACTCTGTCAGCCTTTCAATTGGCAATTAAAGAGTGCCAGGCTTTCCACCGGCTGGGACCCTTAAGAAAGCGAAGTTACATTAATTGAAACACAAGACAACATCGAAATGGAAACCGACATCGAATTGAAAACGAAATTACCTCGGTTTCACTTGCATTTTCGCACTTTTCCTAGCAGAAAAACACTCGTGTTCACTTCACGCTTTCGCAGCTCTGGATGCCTGACGTGATCCACGCTTGGTTGGATTCGAATCTCTCGGAGATCTCGGAGATCTCGGATCTGACCAGTCGGACCTTTCGGATTTGCATCTAAATGAGTTCGATTAATATGCGGACAATTATAGTTTCGTTGTTTATAGCCTGCCGTCCCGTGTGTGTCGGACAATTAGAAAGTCATTAGAAGTAACTTATTAGCTTACAGACTGGCCGTATACGAGCGGGCTGACTGACTCTTCGCCAACTCTGCAGGTTTTTTATAAATTACTCAACGTTTAATTAAACACGCTCTAAAGCGTCTACTTACCACCTACTTAGCCTCTGGTTTTAGACAACAATTTTGCATAATTTGCAGTTAAATCACGAGCGGAACCGCGGCAACAACAACATCCCTGCCCAAACAAGTTGATTTTCTTCTTCGACTCTTTTAATTGTTCGAGTAGAAAATCTCTGCTACATGTGTAATGTGTATGTTAATGAAGTCTCTAAAGACCTTCTACTTTCGCATTAGGTCAGACACTAAGCGTTGGCAAAACTGCTCTTCCGGTTACTGATTTTTTTTTGACCTGCTAAACTTTAGCTCAACCTTGGTTTCAGAAGCAGAATAATGGGTTGCAAATTATATACTTGAATGTACTTGCCCATACAAAATGCAGTAGGTTCAAGTTTTAAGATCAGAAGCCCTGTTTGTTTCTTATATGGATACTCGTATACTTTTAAGGAACGCAATAACTTTTTCATTTACAGAAGCTTTTGGGTAGAATTGGATTGGGACTGAGCCTTTCCGTTCCTCCTTTTGTAAATTGACTACTTCTCTTTCCCATCCGCCAGCCTAATTAGTTGGACCGTAAAGTTTACGCTGTTATTCTTATGATTGTGAGCGTTTTTTTTACCGTTCTGCGGGGTTATGGGATCTCGTTGTTGCCTTTATTTGCTATTAACTAGATTTTATTGATGCCGCTCTGTTTTTTTTCTGATTTTTCAGTTTTCCTATGTGTTTGTTGGTACGCTTTAACGAGCTTTTGTGCGCTCGTAAAAACAAAGAAAAAGAAACAAAAAATTCTCCTGGAAAAAACATATTTTTTAATGGTTTACCCGGGGAGGGCATCGTGAAATTGTTCGGAACTCCCTGCATCGCCACCAAAGAACTGGAACCACAAATATAATTACAACTTTGTCATTCGATATTAGATGCCGCCAGAGTGCACAGAACCCCAAGTCAGATACAAACACTCTTTCATCAGCGCACGGAGAGAAATATTGCATATAAAACTTAAATGTCAGGGTGTTCAAACATTACCGTGGGTAATTTATAGTAAAGAGAAAGTAGTGCTATTGTTCAAGAAATTAAAATATAACTAGAATTTCCTTTACATAAAAAGCATATACTAACTTTGCTAGGATTTTCATTGTGAAACATGGTTTAATAGTTTAAAGTTCAACAGTTTTTAATGCCTTGAGGCATTGGGGCAGTAGGATTCTTGGCTTAGACTCTTTTTTTTTCGCTGTGCAAGCTTCCATTTTGTTGCATCCACTGGTCATTCCCACAGCCCTCATGCTCCGTTCACTCCGACATTTCCAACGGATCTCAGATCTCAGGTGCAACCACACGCAAGGCAACCGACCGCCAGCTGGCACTCAAATCGGACTGCTCTGGGATCCCAGATCTGCGAATCTGGACGGGAATCTGGAATCTGTCCAGCTTGGGCGCCGGCAATCGGGATCGGGAACCCCTCCACGGGCTTTCTAATGTGTTCGGGTATTAGCAGTTCATCTTAACTTATGACAAGTGCAAATCAAACTGACGTTTCCGCAACTGCAGCTAACTCTTTTCCTGGGGTAATTTGCGTATCACAGAGTTCAGGCCTAACGTACTCCTCGACTTTTTGATGGAGGCACCGTTGCAGTTTATTAAATTACGCCTCACGTCATGGAAGGAAGGGACATGATCATTATAAAGTTATTAGAGGCCTAATGGTAGCGGAATCGCTCGATGGACATGAAAGATAGGCTCCGGCTGGCTAATTTCTCCGCAGAAATCTCTTTTACTGCAGAGGATTATGTTGTTTTGTATGTCAATCTTTTAAGGGGAAGAATCCGTCAGACTTCAGACTTCTAACGCCAAGTTTGATCTCTTCGTTTCCCAAGACCATTAATTCGGTTTTAATTGCTGGCCACGATCAAACAGGATCATCTGGGCTGCGTTCTCGAAGTGGGGAGTTGGAAGATCTCTATCTGATCACGAAATAAAATTTCTAAGGCATTCCCAAAATAATAATCATAATTTTATATATTATTCGTCTGTGCGCGCCGTCTTTACCTTTTTTATTTTCGCTTATCGCGCGAGAAAAATCTTTCCAAATTGCAGTGGAAACAAATGTTGTTTTGGCCACTCAAAAAAAGTGTTAGTCATGGCCTTGTTAACTAAATTGTTCGCCACGAATTGCTCGTACCTCAAAGCATTTCGATTCCTATTCCAGCCACATGGCATTAGTTCTGAGTCCCGAGTTGGCCATCCAACAATGGCAACTTGGCCGCGGAACTGTATTCTTTGATTTCTCCCTCGGAATGTGTGAGTGTGCGTTTGTGTGTGCCAGCCATATTTCATCGAGATCCCCAGCCCAAACCCAAACCCAAACCCAATCCCAAAATCAGAACCAGTATAGCGGAGGCCCGAAAAGCAAACCAAGACCCTTTTAGCCTTTGAACCTTTCGCACGCAGGTAGAATCGACATCGTCCGCTTCGCTGCCTTTTGTCTTCATTCCTGATCTCTCTCGGTCGTCTATTAGCATTTCAAATTCCCCCAAATGGCCAAATGGAAATGCCTCCACCATGCGTAAGCCTCCATTTCCATCTCCATCCTCCATCCTCATCATAGCGGTCATCAGGCGGAGCTAAGCGCATTGGGGCAGTTATCAGTCTATTAGTTGCAGCTATAGGTTCTTCTCTTGGGAGTTCTCTAGGTTGGCTTTTTGTTTAGGCCTAAAGCTTGAAGTGTGGGCAGTGATTATGGTCAGTTCATTTGTCACTATTACACTGCTAAAAGCATTTGTATAATTTAGACTGCGGTTATAGCGTAGGAATCAATGTATCCACAACAGTTCAAGTCTTAAAACTATTGATACTAACAGAAGTTAGAAATATATATCAAAGACCCTTGTAGTTATTTCAATAATGATTTTTTTAAATATATCGAGGTATAACACATACATTTCTCTTATCATTTCCTTTTAGAATTGCCATGGCCATGCTGGAAGGAGGCAACCTCAGTGAAGGACGCTCTTAGCTCCTCATAGTATTCTTTTCAACATCCACCCAGAGTGGATCCATTAACCATGAAAGCCACATTGGATTCGGTAGCCGCCAGCGAAACGATGACGAGGGCAACATTCACTGGGAACCACGAGTCGAAGGACTTTGCAATATTCCATCGATGCCGGAGACGATCCAACATCAAATCGCTATATTCGCCACCTGCCCTGCATCCCTCGCACATGCTGCGGAGTAGGTTACTAATTCTGCTGGCGATCGTTCTCCTGGGATCTTCGCAGGCTGCCTCTCATGATCAGGAGAGGGAGCGAAAGCTGGAAGTCTTCGAGGGCGTTGCCGTGGACTATCAAATCGGTTATATAGGAGACTTCGGCGGAATCGATAGTGGTCCGCCCTACATTATTGTGGCGGAGGCAGGAGTAGAAACTGATCTCGCTATAGATCGGGCCACGGGAGAGATCCGCACAAAGGTCAAACTGGACAGGGAAACTCGAGCTTCTTACAGTCTAGTGGCCATTCCCCTGAGTGGTCGTAATATTCGAGTGCTGGTCACAGTTAAAGATGAGAACGACAATGCCCCAACGTTTCCACAAGCCTCGATGCACATAGAGTTCCCAGAGAATACCCCAAGAGAGGTGAAAAGAACTCTTCTCCCGGCCAGGGATCTGGATCTGGAACCCTACAACACCCAGAAATATAATATCGTGTCGGGAAACGTGAATGACGCCTTTAGGTTGTCATCCCACATAGAAAGGGACGGTGTGCTGTATTTGGACCTGCAGATCAGTGGTTTTTTAGACAGAGAGACCACTCCAGGCTATAGCCTGCTAATTGAAGCTTTAGATGGAGGAACTCCGCCGCTGCGGGGATTTATGACTGTTAATATCACCATCCAGGATGTCAATGACAATCAACCGATCTTCAATCAAAGCAGGTACTTTGCAACGGTGCCAGAGAATGCCACCGTAGGCACGAGTGTTCTGCAGGTGTATGCATCAGACACGGATGCCGATGAGAATGGCTTGGTGGAATACGCCATAAACAGAAGACAGAGCGACAAGGAGCAGATGTTTCGCATAGATCCGAGAACAGGAGCGATTTACATCAATAAAGCATTGGATTTCGAAACTAAGGAGTTGCATGAACTTGTGGTGGTGGCCAAGGACCATGGTGAACAGCCGCTGGAGACAACCGCCTTTGTTTCCATTAGAGTCACAGATGTAAATGACAACCAACCGACTATAAATGTGATCTTCCTTAGTGATGATGCCTCCCCAAAAATATCGGAATCGGCCCAGCCGGGCGAGTTCGTGGCTAGAATATCGGTGCATGACCCCGATTCGAAGACGGAGTATGCCAATGTGAATGTGACGCTCAATGGAGGGGATGGTCACTTCGCGTTGACCACCAGGGATAACAGTATTTATTTGGTAATAGTTCACCTGCCCCTGGACAGGGAAATAGTTTCCAACTATACCCTGAGTGTTGTAGCCACCGACAAGGGAACACCGCCGCTGCACGCCTCCAAATCGATCTTTCTAAGGATTACTGATGTCAATGACAATCCGCCGGAGTTCGAGCAGGACCTCTACCACGCCAACGTGATGGAGGTGGCCGATCCCGGTACGTCGGTTCTTCAAGTTCTAGCCCACGATCGCGATGAGGGCTTAAACTCGGCTTTGACTTACTCGCTGGCCGAAACCCCCGAAACCCATGCCCAGTGGTTTCAGATTGACCCACAAACGGGCCTGATCACCACCCGGTCGCATATCGATTGCGAAACGGAACCGGTGCCGCAGCTAACGGTCATCGCCAGGGACGGAGGAGTCCCGCCCCTTTCCTCCACAGCCACGGTCCTTGTGACCATTCACGACGTAAATGACAACGAACCGATCTTCGACCAGAGCTTCTACAATGTATCCGTCGCAGAAAACGAACCCGTGGGCAGGTGCATACTCAAGGTGAGTCATTAGTTCAGTACTATTTCACTTCCAACTCCCGTTTTTCCGTTTTTCCGTTTTTTCTATGGTGACCCACTTTCCGGTGGGTCATTAAAACGTTTGTCTCGCCAACTGCCTCGAATCCACACAACGAGCGTCGCTTATGGATTTTCCACGTACTTGGGCCCCAAAACTAATCTTATGCATCAATTACCCGCTCCCAGTCAGATCAGTCAGTCGGACATCAGACATCAGACATCACATTGGACATCAGAAATCAGACATCAGGCCTCAAACATCGACTTCGACGTCCGTAGGGAATCGTGAGGGGGAGGGGAGTTAGATAAAAGCGGTGCATGACACGAGATGCACTTAGGTTTGAAAGGTATATCGAAATAATGACCTGGTTGGTAACGTACGGAAAACTTTGGGACATTTCATTTCATTTCCAGGATTATACTCAATTTAATATAACTCAATATAATAATTTCATGAAATCAAAATTATTAAAAAAATTTTTTTTTATAAAAAAAAGGGTATACACCACATTGATGTTTAATCTGAAAGTACTGCTAGCTGGTTGTTAACATCTTTGAGCTCAAATTCCGTGCAGTTCCCGTTCGTAAGCCCCTCCAGAAAAACACCACCCAACAATTCCCCTCGAACTATTTCTCCTCATCTGCACCCTGGGCAATGGGGGATCCTCACTCTTTTGTAGTTAATCCATTCATCATCGGGTAATTACATTTTTATAACATTTATCTCCGCTCAAAAACAAAATGGGCAGCCCAAAAAGTGGGAAAAAAGTTTGAAAAAAGCATCAACAACGGAGAGACAAGGCCTAAAACCGTTTTCCAGTGTCTAACGAAGGCATTTTGTTCGGTCTTCGGTCTTCGGTCTTCGGTCTTAGGTCTCTTCGGCGGCGATCACCCATTCTTCTCTGAACACATGGGTAAACGTATATGCACAAGAGCGTCTCGAGACGTCGACAAGATTTTTGTTCAGACTATCAAATGTGACCTCTCTTGTCTCGCAGAAAACAACGAAAAAACAAAACGACAACGAGGTAGAGGTAGAGGTACAGGAAAAAAAAACCAGGACCGACTGACTGAAATGTAGCCGCGATTCCAAACTTCTCAGCAATTTAACAACAACACGAATTTCAAATCAGCGCAGGGTTTACAACAAAAAATGTTAAGTGAAGAATGCCATAGGCTTGTCTAGGAATTTAATATACTACCACCCCCTCCTATATTAATTATGGGTTAGACTTCGAGCCACAAATATGTGAAAATTAGAAGTAAATAATGCTCGTATTTCAACATATTTATGGTTATGGTTTATGGTTATTTGGTTTGGCAGATCTTAGGGGCCCTCCAGTTAATGGGTAATATTATTTTAACTACCATGATCCCTTTTCGCCTTCGTTGGCTTAGATGATTTCCGCAAATCAAATGGAATCAAATCTCATCAAAAGTACAACAACGTGAGAGAGACCAAATTAACGGACACCGCGACGAAGAAACGAAATAACAATAAGTTGGAATAACAACGCCAATTCTCGACAACGAAGAGATTTGATGAAATCTGACAAAAAGTCACGTTTCCTTAATTACAATGAAGGAAAAGTAGATTTAGTGCTGGCGATACCCTGCTCCCCGAAAATTAACAAGCGAACAAAACACAAAACGCATAATTGGCTCACGCAAAAATGAAATAACAGAAACCGAAACTGAAATGATGAGGTCTGAACTCGGCAATCTAAAGAATTGAGAAAGAGATGGATAACCATCCATACTAAGGGATCTTTCAGTATCTGGTGCGATTTGGGAGCTCAATAATCATAAAATGCGTCCGAAGTCGAGGCCCTAAAAACTAAATTCGAGCCCTCACCTCAATCCCCTGTTCTGGATTTTCTTGTTATTCTGGCACATATTGAAGCCAATATGTGGTCGTGAAGACAATAAAAGACCCAAAAACCCAACCCAAATTTAAAAAAACGCGAAATCGACATTTCTTATATGAAAAAAAAGCAAAACGAAAACAAAAAGTGAAACAAGAAGCTCCGGCCAAAGGACCAGCCAACAAGCGAACTTTTTTCGCTCGCAACTTTAGGAAATTAAAAACTACCCACCAAAAAAGTCGTTGAAGGAATAAGATTTAACTCAGAGGAGTTGCTTTTTGATTAAAAAAAGCATTAATTTTAAAAAGACAAGCCAGAAATAGTTGCACAAAGTCTCCGAATCTCCAAAAGCTAAAAGAGAGCACTGTTTGGCATAACTGCCACTCGCTTTTAGTGAGATTTCGAAATACTTTGCCAGCTGCTTATCATTGTTTTGGACTCGAAGATAATTCCGAGAGAACATGTTGGAAGCCGAGTGAGTGTTAACTTAAAACTCACCTATTCTGGCTATTACCTGAAAATTCCTTTCCCCCTTCCGTCTTTCCTCTTCTTCACCCTTTACCAGGCTGCACCTATTGCTTCGGGGCCATTCCAAGCAACTGTTATGCCTTTACTGCTGCGGTATCATTTTCTAGCCGAAGAAGCGGAAATGCTATTTAATTAGAGGCGATCAAATGCCGCCATTCCGGCTCCGGCTCCGACTCCGTCTCTAGCGCGTCTGACCATCTAATGGCTAACCAAATTACACTTTAATTTGGGCCACGAAACAAAAGACTTAGGCAACGAACTTGAGTTCAAGTGGGAGTGACAATAGGGGATTACTCATCAGCCCATCACGCTCGCTCCCTCGCGCTATTTGAGATTATTATGCGAGCGTAAAAATTAAAATCGCATTATGCAAATTACAAGAAAAACTAAATAATACAAACCGGCCGCCTGCCTCTTTTTTCTACACTCAACTCCTCCGCCCAAATTGGAGTTTCCTTTCGGCAGTGGAAAAAAGTGGAAAAAAGTGGAAAAAAGACAGAATAATTTGCTCGTCGTGTGGTTGTTGTCATCTTAGATTTGTTGTTGCCGTTGCAGTTACACACTAAATTACAGTCAATTACATTGAGGAGAAAGAGAGAAAAGGGAGAGTGAGGGAATGTGGGAACTGCACTCGCAGATTCCTAAGCTATTCTGCCAGCCCCAGCCCCATCGCCCGATCCCCATTTCTCCACCCACCACCAACGGGTTGGCAGTGTGGATCTGGGCCTGTCAAGATGTTCGGAATAAGTTCGGAGTCCAAGCTGCTCGAACATCGAAACTAGATGTTATTGCTGCGGCAGAGAGAGAAATATCTGCAACCACTTTTTGGATTCAACGAGGTTTTTTACTGGGAGGATATACATATGAGTCATCTCTCACCCATTTCAGACAAAAATCCGTAAATCTTTTGAGTGGCCAAACAAAAATTCACAATTTTTTTTGCGTGTGATTGGATGTTGTAATTTCGCATTGTTTGCCTAATCTACGTAAATCTCATTTTCGGGTGGCTCCCACAATTACAACTGAGGGCTGGCAGTGTTGGTGCAGGGGGCGTCGTATGCAGAAGAAAAAGGAGGGTCGGGAAGCTAAAGGGAACACGATCTGCCCATTTGGCCAAGTTATGTGGTCGCTCCTCTAATGCACAACCACTCGCACAAACGCACACACACTAAACTGGTTTTCAGTTGGCGGAGCGTGCAAGTGGCATGTTCCCCCTGTGCGTCTCTGCCCCAACGCTTTGGGAGCCCACCGCCCACCGCACACCGCACACCGCCCCCCGTTTTCCGCCTACCTTTGGTTGCGTATGCGGCGCTCAGTGTGCACCAATTTTCTTTGTCTCTTTTGGCTCAATTCACTTTTTTCTAAGCAACGTTGTGATGCCCTTTTATGTGCCTATACCTCTGCGCCTATTTCAGAGAAAAAGAGAGAGGGCTTCTCTCTTTCTCCCTGAGAGCATTTCTTCTCTCTCTCCGTCTCTCTCTCTCTCTCTCTCTCTGCGTTTACGCGACTTGTTTTGCACAATTTTAATTTTATAAACACCTTTAACGCATTTTTGAGCGCTCACATTCCATAAATGCCAGCCCAGAGAGACCGCGAGAGAAAACCGGTGAGAATTGGTGAAACTCACCACGAATTCGCCGCACGGCGAACGTATCTCAAGTCGCTGCCATTCAGAAATTCAGCGGATTGAAGCGAAATACATAGTTTTGTCCAAGATCTCTCTTTCTCTCTCTCCCTCTTTATCTCTGGGCCAAGACAAAATGGTTGGAAAATCATGGCGTAGCCGGTTTTTTTTTATAAAATACGATTTCAGTTTTTTGTCTTGGTGTGTCTCCATAGTATACTCGAACCACATGGCCAAGAACCCATTCTCCGTCTCCTTCTCGCATTGACTTAATATTTTAATTAAGTTGCGAGGGGAGACCGAGATAAGAGCCTTGAATGGCCGTTTGCCGCCACACGACAACATAATTTTTGACACAATTTCGCGGGCCAAGTTAAGCATCGGGAGATAATCGCTTCTCCTGGCCCATAACAAACACCATAAGGAAGCCACCAAGCCACCAAGCCACCAAGCCACCAAGCAACCGATGAGCCATTGAGCCGAAGCAAGAACACGGCGAAAATGGCCCAGAGCTCTGATCACTATCAAAACATCAATAAACCTTAACTGATAGGCTCAAATGAAGGAGAAAAGGGGTATGGAAGGGGTGAGGAAATGGGTAAAAAGGCGTTCCGCAGAGAAAGAGCTTTCATTTTGCATATTTGAGCTAAGGGGAGAAGGACTACGAGATTTCACGTCGACGCATCAAATGTGCATCAATTTGCGGGCCAAACGCGACAACAGGCAGCCAGACACGCGTGCAATACTGCGGATGCCACTCAGCACTGAAACAAGTATAAAGGTTTAAGTTTCATACACCTTTACACTTTTTTTAGTAGTGGATTTTTCAGTGTCATTTTTCAAAATATTATTACTATTATTACTATTTTGCCATGGAAAACGTTTTTGGCATCACTGGCAGCTGTTGATTGTTCTACCAAGAATATCCTCCTTTGCACCCCTGATTTCTGTCAGTGTGTCGTTGCTCCTGTGGCTGACTTTGTGGCCATATTTAGTAAATACCGCTTCTGTGGCTGCTTTTAAACGTGCAATTAAAGCGCGCACACACACAGCCACGCGAAAGAGAAAGAGAGAGAGAGATGCGGAGCGAAAGGGGGCGTGTGGGGCCTGAGATGGAGATGCTGGGATCTGAAATGCTCAACGCGCGCGCACACATCACAACAACCCGAGGGCATTGGCTACTGCATTTGCATAGCCGCCAAGAACTCAAAGCTTTGAGCCGAGTCTTCCGCGGGAGTAGCGGAGGAAGGAGTGAAGAGCGGAGACTGGAGAAGTGGAGACGTGGAGGAAAGACTGCTCCTCCAAGTCACGGAGACAGCCGGGAAAAAGGAGATGCGCGATTTGCGGGGCCAGCGCCAAAGTGAAAAATTCCCGACAGCCAGAGGAGTTACACCTATTTTAGTGGAAAAGTATTACAGGGTATAAGAAAGTAGGTTCGAAACAAATAGTACTTTTTCCCTAAGTGCATACTAGATTTTTCTTTTCTAAACAGTATAGCTTGTTTAAATAAATAGCCCAGGAAGGTCCGAATTAAATTAACAATATTATGCAGTTTCTAATATATGAAAACAAGATAAAATGCTTAGGAAGCATTCTTCATATTCTTGTCACGAACTTCATCAGAAACAACTTTTTGTATTGTGCTGGAATGTAAGTGCTAGTTCGGCATTAACAATTAACTTTTCTCGCTGTCCATTAAGCCAGACTTGTCGGCCAAAATCAATACGCCACCAGATGAGGCTCACTAGCACCTTATGGGCTTTTTCCTCGTTTGGCGAACAGACTGAGGCACAGAAGAAAACTGAAAGTGTGTTGATTGATGGCCCAAAGTGGAAGTCAAAGTCAAAGCGGCTTAGATGAGCTGCCAAACTCTGAGGTCAGACTTTCTGACTGTCTTCGATCGCCGGGCTCCGGTCTCCGGTTCTTCTGCTTTGCTCATCTGCATGCGAATGGCAATCAATGCAATCGCTCCGCCCCCTCGAAAAGCCAAGACTCTTAACAACTTCTGGGGAAAAAACGTGCGATTCTAAATGAGCATATCAACAGCTTACAAGGCCCAAGAGCCCAAAAACCCAAACCCAAACCCAACCAAAGCAAAAGACGGCTCTGCAGAGCTGGAAAGTCCCGGCCAAAGATGCTCTGTTGATAGCTTTTGCATATCGTCGTTGCCTGTAAAAGTATTTACCAGAGCCACACAAAAAGACAAACAAAAAATCAGTAAGGAAAAATCAACAGCCAAAGGCTGGAGGCTTATTTGGCCCTAATGTATCCAAGTCCTGCGACGAGAGCCGCAACAAGCGGGTTCACAATTTTAATTAGTTAATTATTTTTACTTTTAAGCCAACAAGATTTCAGAGACAAATAAAAAAGGGGAGCTCAGCGCGAGCCGGAGACACAGAGCGAAGCTTTTTCCAATCCCAGTCCCAGTACCAATCCCAATCCCAATCCCAAATCCCGACCCAGCTTGAACCCAAAAACCCAGCTGGGGATTTGCTTTTTCCTCCCGTTTCTCCTTATTCACCTTTTTTCGCCGAGGTTTGGAATGGCCGGCAATCTGCATACGTGCATCTCGACCAGTCTTCGGGCTCCCTTCTGTCATTCTCCGTAGTCTGGAGGCTGTAGCCTGCAGTATGTAGCCTGCAGCCTGCATTCTCCTATCTGCTGTCTACTGTCTTCTGTCTTCCGTCTTTTGTCTCCCGTCTCATTTGTCGTCACCGGCGGAGAGCTGTGCTTCCAACTTTACAGATTTCCGAATCTGTTTCTCATTTTCTCCTGCATACTAGAATAGGAATTCATTAAAATGTGGTCAAGAAATGTTCGCGTGAAATATATACAACTTGTACAAAATATAGCAATTTTTTAGTGAAATTTAAATATATTTTTCATACACATATTCTATAGGTTCTGTTCATAACAGCTCTTCCCATAAATATTTTGTCAAGTGCACACTTCCACAAATCCAAGTCCAAGAAGACTTGACCAGCTTGCGGACGAAAAAGAATTCCTCGTGTGGGTTGTCTAACATTCATAACATCGAATCTGGCCCATTGTTCCTGAATGCTGGCGATGATGATTATTGTGGCCAAACGGATTTGCATATTTTTGTGTGTAGAACACGACCCATACAAAGCCAAGTATTTTATAAATCCCCACAAGAGTTTTTGGCTTGCAAATTAAATTGTCAATCATTTTTATAACTTGGCCCAATCGACGTTTGCGTAAAGGGAAGTTAATGCCAACATGATATGTGAAAAGCGGACTGTGAGCAACAACAAGACGGAATATAAACGATAATTTTTCGTTGAATTTTTAAACAGTCATTGGCTTGTCTGTCCCTCTGTTTTGTCTCTCGCCGCTGTTGTTGGCACTTTGTCGGTGGTGGCCAAAGATCTAAAGGTCTATCAAGATATCTATGTTTGGGCCAGAGCCACTCATAAATAATGAATTATGCCCGATTATTAGGCGACTTATGCAAAGACCAACAACGACAGCACAAAACGCAGCGACTGCTAAAAAATTACGGCGATTAGGTGATTTAGGCGCTCATGGGAAGTGTTTATCTCGGCTGGCTACTGGAGCGCACCGATGCTTAGCTGACCGAACATAAATCAACTCCATCCGCAGGTATTGTCAACCTTTTTCAAGTGTTTTTGTTTTAAGTCCGACTTAAATGTGTAACATCAACGAAAGATCATCAGCATCAGAAATCATAATCAGCAGGGGTATATCATCGCATAAGCTCATATCCCAGGGTACCGCCGCGTCAATAAAACCTGCAACATTGTAGCATGTTGATGGGCTGCCACGACAACCCGAGGGTCGGCCAAAAAAAAAAAAAAAAGGGGAGGGCAGCGGGAATATCCGCACAGTTATTGATTAAGAGCCATAACAAAGGCAGCGGGGTCAGAAATTACTGATTGAAAGCGGACAGAACGTGTTGAAAGCAAAAGACCGAAAAAACCGAGCCAGACATATCTGTGGAGCCCTGAAAATTCGTGTAATTGCAGTTGCAATTTGCAAGGGAACAAAGGGAAAATTGCTACACAGAAAAAACAAAAAAATGGGCACGGGACTCGGGCCAAAACTCCACCCAGCCCCACCCTCTGCTCTGCTGCAAATGTAAATGCCCTTGAGGAAAGTCAGAGTCCAACGGAACTTCCCCTACGGGTAGTGAGCTAAATAACGTTCCTACACTGCGGAAAATAGAATATCACATATCACATATCACCCGACCCGCTTACAACCCACTGGGGAAAATGCGGAGGGCTCAGACTTCACAACTCATGGCTTCTCCAACTTTGACCCACTTCGTTTCTGGTCGCTTTGGTTTGCCCTGAAGTTCCATAAATTACCACATCGACTTCCTGCCACTGGCGGGCAATTCATAAATTAAAGCAAGTTAATATTTCAGTGTCCGGAGTGCAACACCTCCGTAGCCTCGGATATTAAAATGCTTAATTGAATTTGTTAAGGCCAGCGAATGCCCCCCGATAAGGATAACTCTGAACCGAGGAATCGGACGCCTCCTCATCTGGATTTTGGAGTCCATCCCCCTGCCTGTTCGGGCTCACCATAAACAAACGCACAACTTTTATTGCCGCTGATTGTTAATTTGTGAAGCGATAACGCGTTCGTGGATAGCGACCTCAATTCCCCAGTTTCCCTCCATACGCTTTTCTCCCAGTGCGAAGTTGTGACACCCTTGAAGGTAACTCCTCTAGATATTCCTTCTTTGCTGTACTTTGTACTGCGCGTCGCATCGATAAACTCATCCTTTTCTGGCTCGGATCCTCCTCCTCTCGGATTCTCTTCCATATGTCGTTTCCTGCCCCGCCACAAATGACATGACAAATGTCTTTGACCAGTGCCCAGAGAACTGGAGAACTGGAGAAGCGGAGAACTGGAGAAGCGGAGAACCGCATCGAACTCTCGGATCCCCGCGGGCAAGAGCCCCCTCGCGCCCAGCCCGCGCCTTTTGTTGTTCAATTCAATTTATTGTCGAAAGTTCGTAGTTGAAAGAACATTTTAATTTGGCCAGCCGGGGCACAAGCGAGAATTCCCCAGAGTCGAAGAAAAGGTTGCAGCCTGGGATCCCTGAGCCTGTTTCTCTTATAGTTTATGTGGCATGAAGTTGCAAAAGTCTCGTGTCGAGCGTTAAATTCTTTTCGACTTGGCAAATTGAACGCGCCGTCGTACACCTGGAGAAATTTACATAAAGTCTCCCTCCACCAGCAGTTGCAGTAAGTGCCGTCTCATAAACCGCACTTTTATTGTACTCCGAGTACTTATTTTGCGACGATCTGGGTTTAAGTTTCGGTTGGAACCCACTTCTTTTCACCACTTACAATTCGTATTCGTTATCTGATTTACACGGATTTTCTCTCTCTGCATCTCTGTTGTGATCCGCGCTGTGGATGAATTCGAAAAGTAACTGTTGTGCTCAGTGTCAGGCTGCAAAAGTTCGGGGTGTCGAAGCGTCCGGAGTTCTCTTATTTAAACTCTTATTTATGCACATTTGCTGGAGCTTTCGTCTCCGCATTGCATTCCCCTTTACGGCTGCAATTCCTTTTTGGTGGCTTCATTTCAGCAGACAAATTTATTTGCTGTGCCCGCTGCCATACCGCCGTACTGGCCGGGCTGTGGTTACTGTTTATTAGTGGATTTATGACGTTTGCCCCCAGTGGGGCTCTCGTTAGTCGAATTGTGATCACTCTGCGCTGGACAGCGCCGTCAATTGCCATCAATCAATCAAGTGGGCCGCTCTAACTGTATCTTTTTGGGCGTCTTGGGCGAGCAGGAGCGGGGGCACAGGGGCACGGGGCAGAGGGGCAGAGGGGAGCAGAGCGGATGCCCAGATTTGAATGCTGAACAAAACTGCGCCTGCTTACCGGATCATAAATTTCTGTGCATTCGTCTCATTAACCAGCAAAAAGGGAACGAAAATATCAAATTACCCCTGGCGGGCTGTTCGCTTTTCCATCGGCTGCTCTTTCTGATTCTTTCTTCAGGAGGGCAGAAGAAAGCCAGGGCGGCAGAAGAGCGGTACGGCGGTTGATGGACAGGAAAGTGTATCGTTGCTGGCATGTTTGAAATTTTATACACTTGGGATTGGCGGATTAAGAGATTTTCTTCCTTTAAAGAGCTGCCAACAAAAGTCCGCACTTTCGTTCCACTGCCATACAACAATAAAATAATACAAAAACCAAGAGGGGAGGAGGTGGTGTGGCATGGGATCCCAAATTAAACTTAACAAGACAGAGTGTTAATGAATTATTTGGAGGACACGCTGCAATGTCGCAGAAGCAAGCCGCAGACGTAAAAAGGCACCAGCAACCGGGCAAGCGAATTTCATTAAAAACTTGCCACAAACATTGTCGACAATTAAAAAGCTTCGAGCTGAAAACCGCTGCGCACAATACTCGTTCAAAATAACGCAAAAAAAAAAACACTCAATACAATCGATGTCGCTGGGGATGAGCTCTGGTCGGGGAATCGCAATCAGAGGAGTCAAGGTGCTGCTCCTGAGGAAACAACCGCAGAACCACCGATCTTAAGTGGCTCGCTTGGCTTTCCGGCTATTTTTAGGACACTGCAACGAGGCCTGAAACCGAAAGTGGAAACTCTCTGGAGCATTCGGATTTTTTCTTACTGTTTGAACTTTTTTGTGGACTGTTCCCTTTGCGGCTTACCTCAAAAACTCCAGCGGCTGAAGGTTAAACAGCGCCTTGGACAGAGAAAACAATGCTATCGCAATCCCTAAAAAACGTACTTTAATTAAGTACAGTTCATACAAAAGATTACGAAAACATGATAAAAAAAACATTCACATTATTCATAGACATTATTTTTTCCCAGTGCGTCCACGCAAATCAAGCGAATTAGCAAACATTTAATTCTCAAATGCATTTCGAGTTCGTTGTCCGGGCAAGTCCTTCGTTTTGCTTTGAGCAGCGAGTTGCCTGACATGCGGTTTTATTTGCGCAGCTCTCGTCGAGCCAAAGAGCTTGAAATTGAGCTCCCTAAAGAGCACAAATATTGAACCAACTCTAGCCTCTAGCGGGTGGCCATCCTAGGGTCTGGCTAATCTCGGCTAATTTATTTACCCCACAGTCGCCATTCCGCGGGCGATTAAAGACACCTCAAGAGCTTAACCAATATGGAGAACGGAAATATAATTTCCAAGCCACAGCTGTTTTTGGCTTTGGCTGATACAGACGCAGAAATAAAGCAAATTAAATATGTTAATTAAGCCCGAGACTAATCTCCACTGGAGGGGATTGCAAATCAGGCACAGCAGAACAGCAAATCATAGTTGTTGACATTTGTTAAAGTTCATTAAACGCGACTCGCGAAAAGAATACCAAATAGATGGATCTTAGTGTGAGAGAGACCGGGTGAAATGCGTAGAGAAAAACTGCCGAGGAATGGGTGGAGTAATCACAAACGGGGCCCACCAGCGGCGCTTCATTGCGAATCGGACTTTAACTTCTTTCTCTAAAGAGCAGCGGACAAGCAGAAATTGCCAGCATTTTTGCCAGTTGACAACTTAATAAATTTTGAACAGCGAGAGGCGATGAGGAGACGGGAAAGCAGAGCAGGAGAGATCGCTCGAGTTGGTTGGTTATTAAACTCGCATATTTCTAATAATTTGCTCTGTCCGTTGGTCTTTTCTGCTTTTTCTGCTGCTGCGAGTGCTGCTGCTGCTGCTCCTGCTGCTGCCATCGTTTTCTTGCAGACATTTCCTCTATTTATCAGAAACGCATAAATTTCTAAAATATTTCTTCTTCTTCGGCGGCGACCACGACAACGAACAAGCGCGAGCAACAACACGATGCAGCCGAAGATGGCCAAGAAAAAGCATAAGATGGCCAAGAAAACTCTGCAGCACACGTGCACAGTGGGCAGGATCGAGAGTGAGAGGGCAGACGGTGGGACAGGTACAGAGCAGAGCAGCAAGTTGTGGAAGGGGATCGAGGCGAGAATGCAGTGAGAAAAGTTAAGTTTATGCCCTAGAGTTCCAGGCACATAAATGGATCGGATCTCTGTATCTGCCTGAGTTCTACTCACAGAATTTCCGAAGATATTGGTATCTTTACTCAATATTCATGTTAAAGTCTTATAAATAAGCCTATAAAACCAGCAGTTCTTCGATCGAACTTTAAGATGTGAGGAATGATAGCAGTTTGGGGAAGCTCTTTACAGACAGCAGAATTCTCTCAGTGTGGTTTAAGAATGTGCCCATAATTTCTATATTCCTAAATATAGTAATAGAACATTGCAAATTATCTTCTCGTGTCGCTTTAGTTTAATGAAAATTGCAAGTTATTATACCGCTGATTTGGAGAAAAGCCACTTCCTGTCATTACTTCGCTTGCTATTTGTTAATTTTTCGCTCAGTGCCCTTGCAGTTCTTGGATCTAGCATTTCATTTCAACACCAAACGTAAATTTGTACTTCCTCCAAGGAGTCAGCATGATGTTACTGTTACCCTCCCCGGAGTATCCGCCTTTCTGCTCACCACGCTGAAAGGAGATTTATGTTCATTATAGATTATTTCTGTCTGATGATGTTAATTTTGTTGCATTTCTCGCATTTGCTTGCAGCTCTGCTGCGCCCCTCCTTCAGCTGTTCTCTGGTGCGGTTCGCATGTGTTGCTTACCGTTGCCTACCAGCCAAGGAGAATACCTGCCCAGGTGGGGCAGAAAAAGAGAAAGGGGGGCCGCGCTGGGAAGAGTGAGTTCAGCTGGCGCTGCTCATAAATGTTGTACATTGTGGAGCCTGGTGTTGGTGTTGTAGTTGGTGTTGTTGTTGATGGCGTTGCATGGTCAGCGTTTGATTTGTTGCGCGCACGCCTGGCAACATTGTTGCCACAGAAAGAGCAACAGCAACAGTAACAGCAACAGCATCAGCATCAGAACCCAGCCGAACAAATGTCGAGTGTTGCCCGAGATCAAACGCAGAGCATCGGGGCATAGGTATTTCCGTGATTACAGTGCACACTCTGATCGGCATCAAGCGGGGTGTAAGTGTCGCCATAAAGTCGGGGGATCCAAATTCGGACTCCATTTGGAGAATTCGCGGGTCGCATTGGTGCACACATGTGTCCACTAACTAATCCTATACCAAATCCTATTCTCTGCAGACATAAAACATTTCATTATTACCTAGTCAAATGCACGGGATCTCATTTATGCTATCTTTTCTTTCAGGTAAGTCCACGCTGTGCGATGAATCCATACGAATTGCTTAACTAGGCGTAAGTATTGGGTGACTGTAGTTCTCTTTATTCATCCTCCCCTTTGTTTTGGATTCAGCTTGTTGCCTTTGTTGCTTGTTTTGTTGGTTGTTGTTCTTCTGCGGCTGCCTGTCGCCTGTCAAGACGTTTGTCAACACACAAAGCAACATGTCAAACAAATGATGTGAGCTAACGATGCCGACACGAAACACAAGAACATCGGAGCTTCAGAGCTTCAGAGCTTCAATGAGAAGCAACAACCGCCACAGAAACAAAATCAGATCGGACCACGCCCCTTGGCAACGCACTCCCTCGGAGATGCAGCCATATTAGTGCCACGTTCACTCGCTGTTGCACGTCACTCAAAAGTGGCTCGGCTAGGGTCACCTCACCACCTTACCTTTACGCGCATTTAGGATGCATCTATAGCCTAATCCGTTTGCAGTACTAATCAGTGCTTGGTGGAATCAAGTCGGGGATTAAAATATTTTCGGACCCTATCGAGACCGGGAGCAGGCAGAGGAACTTTGGGATGGAGCAGGAACCTTTTAGGATACTGCACCGAGAAAAAAGTAGACAACTAATTCGTAATTCCCTTGGCAGGAGTTAATGTACTCAGATAACATTTGATATTGCCGCAGAATATTTTCGGTGCATCGTATCTAGTGCGCGGCTCATGCACAGCTGGTTGCACAACTCACTTCTCGACAACTCACCTCTCGGAGGATGCATCTGTGCGTGAGCTTTTATGTGCATCTTAAATTCTACTAATGAAAACGATCGAGGAGCGGGTGAGCCGGGTGAGCCGGGTGCTTCAGGAGATCCACCCGATACAGGAAGGTGGAATTTGAGCCAGAGAGAGGGAACTAGAGGTGCCCTAATGGCGAGTTGCCGCTTTATGGCCGCGTTGACATTTTTATTAATGCTGGCCTTAATAACAGCAACCAGAGATCCCCCCTGGAGGCCCACGCCCCTCTGGTGTAGATTTATGATCGCCATAACAATGAATTAAATGTGACATCGATTGCTATCGATAGAGTTGTGGCCTGCGTTCTTTATCGCCCGCCTCAATCGCTGCATATGAAAATTGAACTGGACAGCCTATACACATATGTGCACGTATCTGTGTACGTATCTGTGTCCGTATCTGTGTACGTATCTGTGTAGGTATCTGTGTACGTATCTGTGTGATCAGGATGGTGATACCGTTCTCCCGCTGCGAGGTTATGCAATCGTCTGCCTCGTATTTCAAATCGCCTGACAACCACATTTCATCTCCACTGGGGGGAGAACTCCTTCCCCACCGTTGCCTCTCCGCTTTGCACTATATAATTAGCTTCATCAACGCAATAATCATGCTGTAAACAAATGCAGGGGATCGCAGGGCATTAAAACTGAAATTACCCCCGAATGGGGAGCCCAAAAGAAAAGGGTCTCGCAGACTGAAGTCCAAGTGAAGGCTTCGATATAATTATTATTTTATCCCCACAATGTGGAGAAATTCTACGTCTTATAATGAGGGGTTATTGTGCTGTGTGCTGGCCATCCAATTCCGATTGTGTGGGTACAAATGTCTGGCCAAAAATTACAATCAAATTATGATGCGAAATAAGACAATTTGAGGTCGTAATTAGAGCCAGGGGAATTTCAGTCGCCGTCTGCGATTGTGTCCATCAATTGGGACTTTTGTCCGACTCGGAGTATCTCTGTATCTCTGTATCTCTGCACCTCTGTATCTTTGTTTCACTTGGCCTGGCCCCAGACAGCATCGGGTTTCTCGATTCGGAAATAACCCCAGACGGCTGCGGAGAACCTAAATATACCGAGAGCTACGAAACCAAAAGTGCTCGGATCGCAGAGCTAACCGCGAAACTCACAATGTGAGCTTGCATGTAAAGCAAAACGAGACAAGTGGCTGCAAAGGAACCCCCTGCCCCGCCCACATCTCTATCTGGGTTTCCATTCGTTTGTGCCCTTAGAAGGGAATAGACGAATTGATTTTGCGCTCGGCTGCAGAAGATCAAAGCGGCCTTTGGGCATTCTCCACTTCGGATTGTCGGATTGGGTGTCGACAGATTCAGACTCAGATAGAAGACATTCTGCGGTTTGCTCAGCACACGTAGATTAGTCGGGGGAGAGCTTTAGATATGAAGATATTTTTGTTCACTATTATGCAATGATTCCAATGCAATGATTCACAAACGTTACAGACAGGTTAATATGAAAACACTTTCTCAAACTTATTGCTCACTAAAAAATGTCCGGATATTACACTAACCGTTTTAGGAGTACTTTAAGATATTAAGGATCCTATCAAGAGGAATACTTTAACTGATTTATTTTCGCCTGTCCATTTTGGGCCTCAAAGGTTCGGCCGCCGACGAACACCGCTTGTGATATTAAGGTTACGCCCAGTTCGAGGCGAGTTAACTACTTTGTAGCATCTGCATCTTTAGGATCTGACCACCTGGCAAACTGACACAGCATGCCACTTGGTCCTGCTTTTTTCTGCCGAACTTTACGACTTACGAGTCGGCGGTAGCGCATACAATTAGAATTTTAATTATCGTCTTTGGCTGTTTATTTCTTTTGTTGGCTGCCGCGGCGGTCCCGATTCCCCCGATTCCCCCGATTCCCCCGATTCCCGCGGCTCTTCATCTTCTTTGCGGCGTCTGTCCATTTTTTGTCGTCAGCGGTAAAAAACTAATAATTTGCAGTAAAAAGATAACAACACTGCCGATGGAAATGCATTTCCTTCAGCCCCTGGCTTTTTCACCGGGAGCCACACAAGTTGCTTAAAGCGTCCCATAACTTTCGGGGCGGCGGCCCCCTATTCACCGAGTGGATTCGCCGATAGCTAAGAACAGAACAAAAACTCGGCGAATAATATGCAACATTTTATGGGGCAGTCGAAAAACGGGGAGGGAGGGGGGAGGAGGGGGGTTGGCAGGGAACGGAGAGGAAGCTGCTTAGTTAAACAGTTGCACATGCAGTTTGGCAAGACGCCGGCAAGTGAGGAATTCGACTTTGGGCGGCTTCAACATGCCAATCGATTCGAGCTACAAAATTTCATACCAGAATCGCCTTAAATCGTTTTGCTTTTTTACATTTCAAAAGGATGTCATGTCACGTAAGGTTCATTTATTTATTGGTGTATTTCATAAGTTTTCTCGTCATTCGTTGTTCGCCGAATATATACGCTTCGATGTATTCGTAACTTGATATGATTTTAAATTTTTCTGTGCTTTTTCTTATCTGGTCTCTTATTATTTTTAATGATCTCTCCTTGGCGTTGATGGATTTTCAGAAGCTGCGGTCACAATTGCAGGCTAGTTACTGCTCCCTCGTTACTATCTGATCGAAGGCAAACGAGGCATGAATTAATCGCCTGTGCCTAATCAATTATCTTTACCATCTTTAATTAATTCTATATTATTCGCCCTGCCTCAGTTTTCGACAGCAGCTGCTGCCGCTGCACTTTTCTACCAGGCTGCACTTCCACTTCCAGTTCGACGACGCTGATCATCTCCTGCACCTCGGCTCTTGCAAATTGCACTCCACCCCCCGCCATTCATAAATCGTGCGGCATATAACTCGGCCCAATCGGAAATTGCTTTTCGCTTATCGATTTACGCGCCTAATCTACAAATGCGGCCCAAGACAATTTTCAATTTCGCACTACATTTAGTCGGCCGAGCACTCCACCTCATTCAACATTCCTCAAAGAACGCGATAATGAATGTTGTAGTGAGATTTTGGGTCATCTTCCTGAAAAAATGCCTTTCGATGATGAAAAAACCGAGCTAAAACAAACGGCAAGTCGTACGCAGCTGAGGTATTATCATCTATCTCTACCTGATTTGCATAATCTGCTATTAATTGCGCTGATATAAAGCTCTGCAAGGCAGACAGAGAGGGCCAGAGACAAGAACGGGAGGGAAAATTTATTGGACCCAAAGGCCAACGAAAACATTTGGACAGACGGACTCGAGGGCAATGGATTCCCCCACTCTTCTCCAGCTTTGTCCCCATTCGGGCTTGCCATCTATTGATTAATAAAACAAACTCGAAATCTAAATTACGACTCAGAGAAGCGGTATGCAAATGAGCAAATGAGTGTTCCCAGTTCCATTCCACAAATTATTCATATCCGAAGAAAGTGAGTGAGTGAGTGAGTGAGTGAGTGCCTTTGGGCTAAATCTCTTTGACTGGGAGATAATTGGAGAAATTTATATTTGAACGAGTAGAAACGCCGGAATATAACAAGTAGACTCTATCTGCATCGAGTCTTTACACACATATTATTCAGATATACTTTAGGCTACTTGTCCGTTTCGATGCGATTGTGATCGGCACAAGAAGTGCCATTGGACAGCCCCCATCATAAATTGAGGCCAATCCAACACAATCGGAACACCCACTAAATACTCGGAATGGGGGGCCTCCTAACAGGATCGAGTGGAAAACAGCAGGTTGTCCCGCTGAATCGGGCAAATGCTTTAATTAAAAATGTGTTCGCCTATTTCGTTGTTCAATCCACAAAATCCGTTAGCCACGACCAACTCATACGAGTGGAGTTATGGGGCAAAAAGGGGGAACGGACAAGCGCCAGTCGAAAATCTGTCATAAATTTATTATTTTCAATTAATTATTAAAAGTGGCCGGGTCTCTTGCGGTGGCTGTCGATCGGTAGAACTTTTTTTCTACCATTTTTTGGGACGCCCCAAAAACTGCTAAATAAATTCTCCCCGATGGATGGGAGGGACGTAGGCCAAGTCAAATGCTTATTAAAGAACCCGATAGGCCAGGCCAAATGCCAAATGCCAAAGTGCTCATTAGTTTGTGTTGGGATGGAAGAAATAAAACCAATCCGAACCATAGCGAACTGTGCGTAATTTATTGCTTGCCTCTAACTCAAATTTGGAAATTAGCCGAGAGGCAAGTTCCACTTTTTTAAGCGGACCAAAGTGTCGTTGGAAATTTGAGGTATCGGCATTTCAATTTTCGGACGGAAAAATGGCATGGCAATTTAGCAACGCATCGGTATTTCTGCTATTGATTGAGTTTTTCACAGTTTTTCCAATGAATGAGTGGCTTTTGGCCTGAGAGCCTGAATGAAATCGGAAAAGGCAAAGACAAGAGTTGGGTTACCTGGACAGGATTACGCAATCATGGAGCCATTTTGGGTGACACGATCGTAGCAATTTCGCGATTTCGGTGAATTGAAATGCAACGAGGCGAGCGCACAAAAATGTCATTCAGCTGAAGTCCGAACTGCCACAAAGAAGAGAATTTCCTAATTAAAATCTAACAAAAGGGAGATCTTTCATGAAAATGGAGCTACAAATGATAGCGACATTCTTTCACATAGCCAGAGTTGCTACCAAAACGATATTTCTACCGCTGATGACAATTTTTCTCACTGAATCATATTTTTGGGTTAACAAACGTTTTTCATTTTAGTTTTTTCCAATAAATACGACCAATAAAAGAGGAAGGAGATGATGATAAACTTTTGAAGCTTTCTGAAAATCTTAATTTTTTGCAATGCCTTTATTTTTTATCGACCACAAGTCCGAAGTTAATTTTTATGACTACAAATTGAATAGATATTATGATGTCAATAAAAAAAATATTTACAAAACTGGTTGAAATCAATTGGCAATTTGACATGGAAATTAACTATAACTAAACTACGCATTAAGCAATGCATTCAGCATGAAAATCAATTGAATTTCCACATGAAAAGTTCAACCATAATTCCCTGATAAAAGCCAAACCCGAACAACCTGGTCCCCTTAGCTGCAACATTTTCTCACAGCAAGTGCTGCTGGCTCTTTGCATTTTATGGTCCAGTCCAGTGGCCAGTGGCCAGTTAAAGAGCCCAGGTTCAGTTCCCGAGTCTCCATCTCCAACTCCAACTCCAAGTCCGTCTCCGTCTCCGGGCAACTCCCTGAAAACTCACCTGGCAACCACCAACCAAAGGAGTGCGTTCATGGCCATGGCGAACTAATCAGAAAATTGAATCGCTTTAATTACTGCACAAGCAATGGGCAGTGGAAAAATGCTGGGGGATCAGATCGCAGGACAGGTGAGGAGGGTGCTCCTTCCCATCGGCAGATGGTGCGCTGTTGCAGCTCCTACTGCGCGAACGGCGGCTACTCGTCTTCTATGAGAAATGACTATAGAAATTTTGCAATAATTTTTAATATGCGTGTAATGAGTGAATGGAGAAGGCACCCGAACTAAGAATGAATAATTAGAAAAGGAATTTCGTTGGGCTCTCGAAGCGCACTGAATTGTGCTCCAAAGTTAGAGGCTTAGGTTTTAATTGCCCGAAAAAACAATAACTGTGCCCCAGGGAGGTCTCTCTGTGGAAGAGAGGTTCCTCCTGGGCGACTCCAAAGATCGTAACTAACCCAGTGACACATAAAAGTGTCGCCTGTCATGCTGAGAAGGCGGAGCCTAGCAACCACAAGCCCCGTTAGACAGCGGAAGTCTTTTGGTGCTGTTCTGGAGAAGCTCCAGTGGGGATTCCAGTGGGGGTACTCCAAAACCTTCCCGTCCGAGGGGCAGCTAGCACTGGAAATAAAAATGAAGGAACCAGTAACCAGAACTCATCTCATAGCTAGTAAGTAGAAATATATAAGATTTTGTTACTCCGACATTCGTCTAATACAAACTTGTATTATCTTCATATTTTGCACCTAATAACCCGTTTTGGCCCTGTTATTTTGCTGAGTGCCAACTGCAATTGTTGGCCCATGGAGTTGGTTGATCTGCCACTTCCTCGCAGTATCCCAGTCACAGTGACTTCTTGCCTGGGGGTGTGCAAGCTGTAATTTGAGCTGCCGAAGCTGTAACATCGTAGAGCTAGGAAGGGGGATCCCCCGCTCCTGCTCCTGCTCCTGCGCCTGCGCCTGCTCCTCCAGCAAGGAAAACATACATGATCCTCATACAACGGCTTTATTTCATAGTCACCCCCCTGGCAGCCAACTTGAAATGCCAAATATTTAGAGGCGAGGGAGCCAAAGTTCCCAGCAGTTACTACTCAGAGGTGCCTGGTAACTGCTTACTGCTACCATTTACCACTGGGAATGGGTTGCAGCCATTGTAACTGACACTTTAACAGCAACAAGTGGGTGGACGTTTATGTCTCTTTGTCTTGGCTCGTTGTTTTCCCGGGGCTTTTATTTCATTCTCTTTTTTTCGACTAACTAAATCACAGAAATCTAGCTTCAAACGCCTAGCCAGGCTGGCCGGCTGCAAAGGGGGGCTTGGGGAAAGCATTTCTTTCTGGCAAACTTCTGCTGTCAGCGATTTTGACAGCACTTCTCTGCCTCCGTGTGGTGGGTGAACCATTTGTCGTTTAGTGAAATGAGTTGTCGGTAATTGCTCACTTCAGAAGCGCTGCTAGCCCTGGTAAGCTGCTTGTGTGGGTGGGCGTGGCGTCTGACGAAGTGCTGTCGCAGGCAATGGTGCCGGTTTCTAAGGCTTTGCCCATCCAATATCGAAAATCCATCATGGGAAATGGAGGGAGGAGCTAGCAAGATTTATGACAACATCAAATTTCGGTAATTTCAGCCACTACTAAGGAACATACATACATAGAGCATACATTGGGAATGAAAACAATAAATATTCACTAAATAATGTGAACGAAGTTTTAGTGTGGAGCGCCGTTGTTGTTTCCTGTGTGCTTCACTGGTCACACTATTCACTATTCACTATTTAATGTGATGCTGATAGTAAGAAACTGTAAGACCTGGCTAAGCATTCATCACTACCAGCATAATCCTTTCACGACTCTTTTTAATAACTCCCTCACGCTTCCGCCTCGAATCGAAGCCATAAAATAGAAAACCCCACTGGTACCATCGAACACCCTGCCAAATCGATGGACATTTAATTTCAGGGCTCGATTAATTTCGAATTTTATACGCTGGATCAGCATACGGCATTTGTCACTACCACGTTGTCTTGAAGTATTTTCCACTTTCACAAAAGTGAGCTCTGGAAGGCAGGCTGGGTCAGAGAGAAAGGGTAATGATGAATTGTGAATTAAGTTGCTGGCCAAGTCACTTTCGATTCGTTTGGTAATTCGTAGCTGAGAATGGTTCTTCCCTTATTTATTTTGGGAGCGAGTGCCTCTGTCTTGAAGACAAGGCCACGCCCTCTTCGCCAGAGTCGTCCCAATTCCGTGTTTATGAGGTGAGAGCTGCTGAGGGCCAATGATGATGATCTTAGGAGCCGACCCAAAAACAGAGCCCCAGTCTTGTGAAATTGGAAGCCATTTTCTGGAGCGCCCTCTTCCTGTCCTCGTCCGCTTCTCCCGTCATTTTTTGCTGCTATATTGCAGCTCTTTTTGCGCTGCTGTTTTACATTCTCGTGCAGGAAAGACAATACCGAATACCGAGTTACTTTCCTTGGTGGTGCCGGTGGGCTGCTGATTGAACCGCCTGTGGTGGTTCAGTTGGCTCACTTGGCTCACTTGGGACGGGGACGCCATCATCGTGGCTTCTTGCACCGCCCCTCCACCGTCCACTGTGTCCATTGGCTGTTGGCTGTTGGCTGTTGGCTGGTCACTGCCACGGATGCCATGCCATGGCCATCATGATGATGACGTGACTGAGTGCTCCTCTCAGAGGTCCGAAATGCTGTCAGTCAGTCAATCGGTCATTCATTCAACACTGCAACACTGCAAAAATACAGTGGCACCTGTTTATTAAGACGCTGCAACAATCGTTAGTTTTCATTGTAGACATACTATACTATCAAGAAAATCCAATCCCGACAATTCGTTATTTATGCCGATTTATAATTAATGTAACACAAGGTAATATTTTTTTTGAGTGTAATTCTCAAATCACCACCATCTTAAGATACAATAGCTTGTGGGTGAGTTCCTATTATTACAAGAAGTAGCCAAGAGAAACAGAAAAACAAACTCGACCCCAATACGTCATTTAGTCTTGAATTCATCCAGCAATTTTAGAGCATTGTTCAGGCCTCATTCTTTATTATTGCAGTGCCTCTGCATTGGGTATTTTCGTTTCGGATTCGTTTCGGCCATGTTTGTAATTACCAACACGAGGTTGGCGATATTTTGCATTGTGGACAAAGTACAAGACAAAGCAACCAAATGGCTAAATGTTTAGCTCAAGACCAAAAATGGCAAATTCTAGCAGATTTCCCGTACTCTGGCATTTTACCCATTTTGGGTTGTCGAACTTTTGGACAGGGAGGGTGGCACCAAAGGAGATCCTCTGCTGGCTATTTTACACGCCTTGCCAAGTTCGGAATTCCTCCCAGCTGCCACTGTCAACCTGCATTTGCATTTCGCGTGACTGGCGGCTCCAGTAACTACAGCTCCGTCTTCCTGTGTCTGAGATCTGTGGGTAGCAGACTCAGGCTCAGAATCAGAATCAGAATCAAAGCTTCCCACCGGAGAGTTCTTCGGGGAGAGTGACTCAAAATTAGCCGCCGCCTCATTAGGCAGGCGAACCTTATCTGGCCACGGGGAAAACTGTTATTCCATAACCAGAACGTCGGTTCCAAGTACCAGAGTTCTAGGTGTTCGGGCTCTACGGGCGAGCAGATATGATTTGCCTATGACAAGAGACCAGTTTCCCGTCCCAGAGGTGTCGCCTCATTCAAATTGCCAATGCTCCTCCCGCTCGAGCCGCTCCACCACCATCTGCTCCTTACGTCAGCGGTTGATATGCCGCATGATTGATGCCTGTTTTGCGTGTCTTGGCTCCACGATCGCAGCCCCTCTTTTCCTTTTGGCCAGCGGCCTTGCGCGTTGGACTTGAAGTACAGTTAGAAGTTATTCCGTTCCGTTCCGTTCCGTTCGTTCGCATTCGATCCAATCCGAACCGATCCGCCAGCGCCTGCCAATATCTACAGTCCAGGCGGTCGCTGCTCCCTACTATTCTCCACTGCCATAGCGACATCTGTCTGCAGTACACTTCCACAAATGGAGCTAAAATTATTAACTTGGTCTTTGAGGGCTTTGATTGAAACACTCGTAGATATTTTGGAACCACCAGGCATCAATTAGTAGAGAGATATGAACTCAAGTGATTATATCAATATGAAATTATATGAACTAACTAATATCAGCATATATATCATTTACATAAATATGAAGTAAAACTGCGACTTTTTAATTGATCGTGATCTTTTTTATCCGTGTGGTATTTGCAATTTAACTTTGGTCACTGTACCTCGCCTTCAAAGTGAAACCTCGTTACGCGCGATAGTTTTATATACGACCGACCCTGGCAAGTATTTTTTCACATTTTCCGCTGAAAAACGCACTTGACTAACATAAATTTTCTCATTGTTTACTTTTGGCTCTGGCTAGCTGAAAGCTCTGGCTATGCAGTTGCAACTGCAACTGCGAACTGCAACTCCAACTGCCGCATCTGCCGTATCTGCCTCTTCGCCCCAAGGTGGAACTAGTCTTCCTATGCCGTGCTCTCTGGTAGCCCCTTAGGTAAACCCCTTTTTGCTCATCCTGCGCCATTGTCAGTTTTGCGCGTTGTTTGTTGTTGCATTTACATTTTTGGTGTCGATTCAATTAGTAAATATAACCAAAAGCAAACAGACAAACAAACCCGAGAGTCGGGGGCTTTTGAAGGGGTCCGCAGATGGAAGAGGCACTATAAGGCAGGAAACCTGTACAATTGTTGACCATGCTCATGCCTAAATAGCCGCAGCCGAAGAAGACAACTCCAGCTGTGGCATCCTCGTTGATAAATCTTGCAGATACCGGCCAAGGGGGCCCGAAAAAGGGGGTGTGCAAATAAGGGGGAGTACAAGTACTAGGCAACCACTTCCTGCATCCAAGTTGTATTCAAAGTTGGCGGTTGAGTGTGTGTGCAAATTAAATTGCTCGCTAATGAAGTGCGGGGAAAGGGGTAACAAAAAGTATATGTATATCGACATCCAGGCGTCTGATGGCTTGAGGGTACGGTGGCTTTACCCCCTTCTTCGCTAATGTCTTCATCATGCCGCACAATATGACATAGATTGCCAAACACAATTGAGCAGTTCGCGCTTTAGGTCAGCCAGTTTTTCCCCAAAAATTCAGTCTTAACCCCATTAAATCGCACCAAGCAGCACGAGGTGATCACAGCTTATCACCCAGAGCCCAGAAGCGTGAGAGGCCCAACGATTTCTGACATTTAACGGGCAAAGGCGCCGCCGTCTGCCCAAAAAAGAAATTACTCCGAGCAAAACCCGCCCAACAAGACTCTCTTTACCTCCGTAAGTTTTGCTGCACTGAAATACAGTCGATGTGAGAAAACTATCTATTAAAATGGTAGCGTCACAAAAGAGTTCAGTTAACGACTACCACTTTATAGTGCAGAAAATATAAAAAAAAGGTATGACGCCAATTGAACATATTTTCAACTTACAGCTATGAAAGGAAATAAAAAATATTTGAGGAAAGTATACATCATCTATTTTTCGTGCTGTGCAGAGATTTTCCCTGTATGCACACTGCCACAGTGTTGCAGATTTTGATTAGAAGGTGAAATAATGATGTTAACCCCATAGCTAGCTGTTTCGCAAGCTGCTCCTTTCGAACATGTGTCTCGAAACTCGAAACTCGAAGCTTGAAAATCGAAAATAGGGGCCGGGTTAAAGAGTTTATCCGGTGGCGCAGGGGGAGGGACTCCTAGAAAAATAGCCAAGTATCCGGGGACAACAATCAGCGAGGCAGCGACAGAAGCAAGGCGAGAGTCCGCAGCCGATGATTTAGTGTCCAGCTGGGTATGGGCACATAAATTCACCTGCGCTGACAGTTCTCTACCGCGTTTTCTGCGCCCAAGAAGCCGAGAGTCCGTGAAAAGCGAAAGGCCGGCCGCGGAGGGAATCCGAATGCGAATGCTGTATCGCGAAACTGTTAAATTGAATTGAAAATAAAGTATACATTTTTGGTAGGAAGATGCAACTGCAGCCGCAGCCGCAGCCACACAGCGGTTGCCGCTTCTCGGAAACTCTTTGGGGGTATGCAAAGAAGTGGAAAAGCGAAAAAGTCACCAGAGGAGCAAGAACAAGAACAAGCACAAGCACAAGAACAAAAACAAGAACAAGAACAAGAGAGGAGGCCAAGTGATTGACTCATGAAAAGGCGTACAAACAGTTGAGGCTAAATTCGCATCTAATTCAAAAGAAATGTGATTAAAATCGTGGCAGCCCCTTCACCCTTGGCCGATTCCCGGGGCTTTTGTGATGTCATTATATTGAAGAATGGCAGCAAAACCCATGGCAGACATTGACATTGAAAGGACCAGAAGCAGAAACAGCAGAAGAGAAACAGCAACAGCAACAGCAACAGCAAAACAGTATAGGGATCCGTAATACCTGGGCTACCTGTAGTAGTTTTATTGTACCTGTAGCATCCCTGACTGACTGAATGTCCATGTGGGTCTAAGCTCAATGCGAATGCCAAAAAGCGAGGCTAATCGCTGCCCATGGAACGCTGAATAAAATGCAAAGCGAAGGACAAGCCAAGACAAAGGCTGCAGGAAGAGGGGCGGCGGGACGGCGGGGCAGCGGGGTCGCTCAAGAATGGCGGCATTTGCGCTTAAGCCATGGCAATGAATTCATCGTTGACATATCTCGTTAATTTAATTTCTTATCGTAGGGATAGCATCGTCTTCGACTGCCTCTTGGACTCTTCGCTCGGAAGCCGCATGGCTGACTGATTCCAGGGCATGGGGATTGGCAGGGGCAGGGGGCAGGGGGCAGGGGGCGGGGGACAGGGGCCGCAGTCTGGTATGCAAAATAGCTGCAAGGATGCGCCGCGTTCTTGACTCGCGGGCCCTGCAAACAAAGACAGACACCAGAACAAGACCTGGATCTGTATGTAGACCCGAAGGCTGCGGCTATGGGACAGAAACAGAAAACTGGCAAATGCTGCGATTGGGATGGAGGCAGGGATCCGGACCAAAAGACGCCGAAGGCTACACAGAACCAAAAGCCAGCGAACGGAAATTAAACAAATGCAACTTCTCAGCACTACAGTAGCAGTCACTACTAACGTTTATAAAGCTAATGGATAAAAGTTTAATTAATAAGGTGGATATCCGGCTCGACAAATAGAAAGATGTGCATAGATGTGCAATAAGTGCAATAGTATTTTGGACCGTGTATAGAATGGCGTCCTCGCCTTTCTTCCGCTCCTTTTATACCCTTCTTTACTGATCTGTTCTCTTATATACGTGTATGCTTTTATTTTTGTTGCCTTTTGCTACTATACTTTTTTGTCAACGATTTGTACGCATTGTCTTGGGTTACCGCTATCCCCCATGTTGCCGAAACCCCTTTTTATGGGTGCCTACTTGCAGCTGAATGAGCAACCGCGAGATTTTTAGCATAACCTTTGATAGTCATTGTCGGTTGTGTGTGTATGTGTGTATATGTTCATATTCAAGGCGGGTTCCTTTGTATTTACCCTGGCGAGGACCCACAAACCCGCCCGGATTGACAGCACAAATGATTTAGCTTAACTGTCAATCAATTTACGGCTGAGCTGATCTTCGACAGATAAAAATATCCGAGCTCCCTTGGTCAAGTTCGTCGCCTGAGTCTTTTGTTCTGGTTAATTATTATTTGCTTAAAATACGAAATAAGACCGAAACGCTTTCCCCAATTAACGATAAGCAATCTGGAAGGGGTGGATCGTACACCCCCTTTTTTTAGGAGGTAGCTCACATTAGGCCACATTCGCGCAAATTAACGCAAAATGCTTATCACAGAAGTCGCGTCTCGAGCTGGGAAGAACACCCTCTTCCCCGGGCATCACCCACTTACTTACCGCCTAACGAACCTCGCGTACTTTTTGAGAGGGCAACACCCAGCTAAAAATCCTGCTCACCCTCAGAAAAGCGTTTCTGCTGATGATTTTACGCACCAACTTTAAAGTAAAAAGGAAGGGACAGGAAGGGAGGGGAAGGGAGGGGAGCCCTCTGTGTACCACACCTTGCCAACTGGTGTTGAAAGCAATTTCAAAAATGATGAGTATGATCGAACGAAAAATTCCCTTGGCAGCAGCCGCTGTTGGCTTTTCGATTTGCTTTCAATATAATTTGGAGCCCCTTCGCGGGGTTACCTCTCGCATCTTCCGCCTCCGAGATCTTCGATCCCCATAAATATATGCTGCTCGGACCTTCCTGCCCTTGTCTTGGGCTTCTCGGCCTCAGCCGCAGTCACAGCCTCAGCCTCAGATCCAACCTGGAGAAGGAGCCAATAAGCAGTTTTGCTTTATCGCTTATTAAAAATCATTTCGCTCTTCGTATTTTCAGTTTCCAGACTGGCTCCAGTCCCCTTTTCCGCAGACCATCCTTCCTTCCTTTTCCGCATTTCCCTCCCTTCTGGCCGCCTTTGTTATTAACTTTGACTCACATGTCGATCACTGCTGATGATTTTGTTTAATTTTAGCGCACATGAGAGCGCCGTCTACGTCTCCATCATCCCTCATCAGCGTCTTCAGCCTCTCAGCTTCCTACATTCCAAAATGTGTGTATATCCGAACTGTGATTGCTATCTGACGGAGCAAAAATATTTATTCAGCCCCCAAAAATGTAATGTTACTGATGCACAGAGAAAAAAGGTGGTATTTCATTCACAATTCGATAGCGTTTTTTTGCCAGTTTAGTGTCTTACTAAATGATTTTCTGGTACAGCGTTGCTTTGAATTGGTGCCCATTTTTTACAACTTTCAAAGTCTTGAACTTCCTCCTCTGCATTTTTTTGTGGTGTAACTTTTCCAGTGAGTGCCCATCAAGCTTGACGATGCTGCTGATGATGACGTGCCGTTGTCAGAGACTGAAGTTTAAGTCGGACTCTGATGGCGGAGTTTGAATTGTTCGATCCTGCTGCCCCAAATCGACTTCGCTTTCATTTATGCCCCTCCCGCTTTATCGCATGTGTCCGCTATGGCAAATTATGGCAAATACACACCTTATACCCTGTACCAGATGCCCGTTGCCCAGGAACTCACCTTCGCATCTGCCACAGTCAGCCCTCGGTGCACACGCACTCCACACACAACACACAAAAGTGGCGATGCGGTGTATATGTAGGTCTCAAGATGGAGACACTCCATGGAGTGGAGATCTGACCACTTTTAAAACTTTTCGTTTCTTCGCCTTCCTCATCGACCTGGCTTTATTTCTTATTGTTTTCTTGGGCCTGCTCTCCGGCCGGCCGATGATTACAAGATCACTTATCTGGCTTCAATAAACTTCGGCATCGGTTGCTGTTATTATTTTTTAATGTAGTTTTTTAAGTACCATCAAACACTTGAGACTATGAAGCGAGAACTACTACTCTCCCCTTGCCTGTCTGGCCTCGAAAGATCATCTAGAAAAGTTGTTTAGCCCATCGATCGATAGCAAGAGGTAATTACCAGCGATCGATTGCTTCTATCCCTTCTTCTTCTGGCTTCTTCCATATAGGTTCTTTATACTCCTAGGGGGCGGCAAGAGCAGGAGATTATCGTAGATCATGTCGAGTTCAGCCGAGGAATTTCAATTTCGGACTGAACAAAAGTTCGAGTACACCTCTGTTTTCGTGCACCTGCCCTGCAACACTTTCTTTCCGTTTATTGATATCTGCATGGTATCAATCCCTCTGCCTCCCAATACACCCCATTTATGTGCCCTGTACTTCCAATCTGCCATTCCATCTGCCGCTGCCCATCAATCGCAAGTACAGTAATTTGGCTCGAGCGCTGCCTCAATGGATTCCCCATTACCACGTAACTCGGGTTTATGGCCACGCATGGCTTTAAGACACTGGGAAAGGAATCGTACACTTACGGAAAATGCTCTCAATGAGCTGGGAATGTGCTATATCTTCATAAATTGATCTCTGATCGAAGAAGATGGGAAATGAACAATTTGTAAACACTCTAAAGCTTTTCATTTCCGATAGGGGGAAAATAATCACTCTCGATTCTTTTATTATAGGTAGTCATAAGTTGATTCATCCAAAAATAAATACCTATTTTAAAGGTTGTAAAATCTGGAGAGGTAACTGTTTTATTGTTTAATTTTTTCCCAGTGCGTCATCTCTTCAGACGCACTTTAGCTCTATAAATATTCCATGGTCATAATCCTGGGCTTCTGCTAATTTTCGTGGCACTTACTTCACCACTTCACCGCTTCACCCTGATCCTTGCAATTTGGTGGCTACAACTTATTGGCTTAATGCCAGACACTGGGATTTCCAAGTTTCTTCCCCGCTAATAACTGGCTATCCGCGCCCTTGGTTCCTTTGTTTTCCCTCTAAGAATAAACCGTCTCCGAGGTTCTATCGATCTTTCCGAGTCGCTGATCTACCCGGCATTCCTTTCGCTCTCTGTGCTGGAACATCTGGCCTTTTGATTTTAATTATATATTGTGACCAGTCGGAGTATGAGTTTCGGTCTCGGGCCAAGGAAAACCTTCATATCGCAATGGGCGTGTCACTAAATAAATTACTTTTCTATACTTGGAGTCGACGCTGTCGAGTTTCCCACATGTGGCACAATCTGTTTTTGTTTCGGGCTTTCAGGCTTTGGTTTTTGTCTGCACTTTGTAGTTGGCTTCCATGCAGTTGGAAGCTCGGAAAATTGTTTGCTAAACGCCCTTTCCTGTGCTGCTGCTGTCGCTTTTGGGCTGAAGCTGCTCGTAATTAGCATAAATCACTTCGCAAAAGGCTTCCATTTTGGCTTGACCAAATTTGTTTATAGACTCTGTGGCTCTTTTGGCATTTTGGCATCTCCTGACAGGGGGTGCTGCCCATGGTAGCCCCTTCCTCCCCCCAGGAGGAAAACCAACAGCAAAAACAACAGCAAAAACAACACGACATGGTCCAAGTCACGCATCGCTGACCAAAATTGGCCTCCAACTCGAACCCGAAGGCAACTTTTGGGATGGCGAAGGCGATTGGATTGCAGCTTGGATTCGCTTTGTTTGCTCTTTTCTTTTTGCCCGCAAAGTTGAGCAATAGAGGCCATTTGCATTGCACTCCGAAACTAGCAAATAGAAAGTACAATTCGTTAATTGAAAGTTTGCCGAAAAAAAAGACAAATGGCGAAATGAACGCAGTGTCCACAAATGAATCGAAGCGCCAAGTTGTTCCTCCGATTTCCCGCTTAAAGCAACTTTCCCATATTGGTCGTTCGGCGTTTGAGGTGAGGTGTCTCCTATTTAATTACCCAATGCAATATTGACCTCTTCGCAGAGAGTTTCCTGGAACCACAAAATTCCCACACGCTAATCAGCTGGATGCCATTTGGTATCCAACTGTCAAAATCTATTTAAAAGCATCTTCATAACTACTGCGACTAAATACTGGTTTGGATTTCCACTTTGATCGCTTTTTTATTGATCACCCCGGCTAGTTCCCCTTTTCCATAATCGCAATTACTGTCAATCAGCAATTTAATTTCAATTTTTGATTTAATATCGTAGCGGAACTTTGGCTCAATTGGTCGATTTCATCCCGGGAGTGGTGACTGTAAATTACCTATTTAATTGCACTTTTATTGGCTGTTATGCAATCGCAATAATGTGCTTAACATCAAATTTAATGATTTCAAAGAGATTTCAAACTTTCTAGCGTATTTTAAAGTTTTGACTGCAAACGAAGCTCTGGAAATATAGACTAGTTTTGCGTATCCACTGCGGCAGATTTTCCACTTAATCTGTGCTCGCCTTTTACCAATGCGTCGTCGCTGTCCACCACTTTGCTATTTTTTAGTGCTCTCCAGCGGCCTAATTGAAAAAATGGTTTATTAAAATGGGGAGAGGGGCCGACGATCTTAACGCACATTATATTTCCGTCATTAGGCACAGCAACGAGTTTTGTGATTTAAGTTTTGAGTTTTTCGGGGCATTGCATAACCAGCAAAACGCTCCACCGGACCGGGAGCAGTCCGGCGTCCCTTGTGCCCTGCCATTTGTGGGACGCGCTGATGAGGAGCCCGCGACTGTGGGACTGGGCTCAGTGGAGATTCTGTCTCGCCTCCCACTCACAACAGGCACAATAAAAAGAAACGCTGGCCGAGACAATTACGATGGGGGAACGGCGTGTACCAATTATGAGGCTGCGCTTGTTGGCCATAAATTCGCGTCCGCTTATCATTTTCATAAACAAGTCGCGGCCAAATGGGAGCCGCACTAGAGCCTCGGCCTTATGCAATTCTCACTCAAGCTCTGCCCGACTGCCCCGGCATTTTGCCGGGGTAATGACAGGTGTTTGTAACTCGTTTGTAGCTAACGGAGCCCCAAAAATGAGCAACAAAAATATGGCTGGCCCCAGAAACAGAAACCCAGACAGCCAGAGCCAGAGCCAGAGCCAGAGCCAGAGCCACAGACAATCGGCATGGGCATCGCCAGCACAGAGGAGTGGGTCTCGCACAGCAAAGCTTCGACTGGCAGGGGGTCGCCAACGCAGGCAACAAACAGATATTTGCATTACTGCAAAGCGCAGGCCAATTTATGCCCGCCAGCAGCTTAAGCATCAGTATCGCAAAACAGCAGCTGCACTTGGCTAGTCCCAGCCCAGTGAAAGTGATCCTCCAGAGATGGCTCCAACGGCCACAACGGCTCCAACCGCTGGAGATCTGCGTCTGCGGTTGCTAGGCAAATATTCTGGGATTACACAGCTCGAACGATAGAATATTTATAATCTTGATTGAATGATTTCTAGGCAACGCCAGTCGAAGAGCGCTTTTTCTCTGTGTAGTCATGCAATTTTATTACGATGGCAGTTTCCATGTGTCTTTTCTTGTGGTCAAAGCACACAGTGGACCCCAGCATGATGATGATTTCGATTTTGATTTTGATTGTGTTTCCGCGTGTTTCTGCGGTTGGACTCAGAAGATTGTCAGCCACACACAACATCATCACTTGATGGCGGGAATAAAATTGATATTTGCGGTGGTCTTGTGGTTTCTCTGGCCGATGGAATGTCCGCAGTGGCTCTCAGGTCCCTGGAAACGGATCATAGGCAGTGTCCAGTCTGGGTTATTGAACCCATCGGACAGTTTGAAGTCTGTGGCAGATTAGCGAGACAACATTTGTCATTGTTAGCGCGTAATTAACTCACGCCCCGCCACCAAATCCTCCCCCCTGCGATCCGCCATTCCGCCCACCGCCCACCGCCCACCGCCCCAGTGCCATTAACATAAATCAGACTGGAAAACCACCACGGGGAGAAAAACGGCACCATTTGGGATGTGGTGCTTGGAGCCGGGAGACTAGAGACTGGCAACTTAATTGCAGAGTTTGCATAATGCATTTAAGTGAAAAAAAGAGGAAAACCAAGCTGGCGGTTGCCTAATGGAGCAAAATATTTCAAATAAACATTGAAAAACACTTCGAGGCGACGGGCCATGAAGTGAAATTCAATTTGCACAGACGCCGCACACCACACTGCACCACCCTGCACCACCGCACCACAATCATAATTAATTTCGGCGGTTATCGCTTGGCCTGCTTCCGAGTAATCCACTTCGCAGTCCCACCTGCTGCCAGGTTACCAAAATCAACAAAATCGATATTTAAAATCGCATAAATCGCCGGGCGAGCCCACACACTGTGAAAAAATATTGAATTCTAGGGTGCAATATACAATTCAGACGGTTTGAGATGTCTAAAAGTATGCAGCGATCTATTACCAAAAGCATAACCATTAAGGCTAGAAACAAAACAAATGTATTTATATGTAGCTTCTTTTCTATTTCTCCACTGTCCACGTAATTTTTTGCTGTGCACCGCATGCGTTCCACATTCCTGCAAATACACATATGTTCCACACAGTTTACCACCGCCTCGACTTTGGCTGTGACCACTTTGCGATTTGATTTATGCGGCTCTTGGCCCCGCTGGGGAGTCGGAGGATCGGCCAGGCACATAGTGGAACGGCCCAGTGGATCGGCGGATAGGTGGATAGGTGGATAGGTGGCTCAGTGGTGCTCGGTGGGGTGTGTGGGTGCGTTTCGCCGCTAACTGGAATTGCTTTAAATTACGCAAATTCAAATTGCACCGGCGAGCGGACGAAACAAAGCCAGCAGACAAAAACAAAAACAAAAACCAAATCGAATCCAATCCAATCCAATCGAATGCAGTTGGAGTTGAACTTTTGATTAACTTATTGGACACACGGACCACAACAAGTATGCCCGGTACCGTTAGCCGCTCCAAGATCCAAGATCCGAAATCCAAAATCCGCGATCCAGGCACTTGCCATGTACAGAGAGTTGTCCACTTTACGTGCTCGCCGTTCGCATTTATCAAACCGAACTAAGAGTGAAACCGAAACCGAAACCCAAGTCCGAGCCCAAACTCACAGGCAACTCACACCGAAAAAGCCAGATTGCAGACAAGAAGCCAAGATCGAAAGTGACCAAAGTCGGCGACATTAAAATCAAGCCGTATTGCGGTGAGTGCAGCTAAGTGCATAAGTGCTAGCTGGGAATAAGGTAAACAAAATACTGCCTAATTAATTGACCTGCCATTTTGAGAGCAGTGAAAATGGGCAATTTATTTACCAGGCGGCTTACATTCCGCCGTTCAGGTCAAGATCAGCCTTATAAACTATTTTAAAATTATTAAGAATATGTTACCGAATAATGTGAGTTTCTGAAATCAGCGGCTTTCAAATACCTTATAAACAGTCCAAGAAACATAAACAATAGAGGGCTTTTATTTATTGGTCCACCTCTACTGCATACAGTGTAGAACGGATTCTAGGTAAATTTCTATGCCTGCCCATTTCCACATTTCAATTCCGTGCAAATATTTACACAATCTCAATAAATTTATGCGCTCTTCTTCACATTTTCAATTTGGCGAGGAGTCCTCCTCCGGCTGTGCGCCGCAGAATTTATGCAAAGTCACAGGGAAGAGCCGGGCTCAGAAGACTGTGATTGTTATTGGCCTAGAGAACGAACGATCAGCGATCGAGAATCAAGAATCGCGAATCGCGAATTGAGAATTGAGAATTGAGAATCGAGAATCGACGATCCGTCCATGTGTGGGCGGACGAAATCGAGTCCAAATTCAAATTCAGCGATCGTGGTGGGAGTTTGCAGAACACGGAACACCGGGTAATGGAGTTAAGTCGCTGGAGTCTAGGGCTGGATCATGATTCTTATCGCCTGGCTTTTAGCTAAAGGCCCGATCCGATCAGCAAACTGGGCTTATGGTCGTTCCCGGTCTGTGTGCACCACCACTTTGTGTGTGGCCCAGTTGTGGTGCTGCGCTTTATGGCCATCGACAACTCATTGACAATTTCCTACTTTGGGTGCCACTTTGGGGAAAGTCGCGCAGTCGCGCGAATATTGGCCATTAGGCTTGGCAACTTACACAAAGAGAAAAAATGTCTCTTTCTCTACCAGCCAAAGAAATGTCATCATAACATTTTTCCACAATTATGTTTTAAAATTATATAAAAATCGTAGTATTAAACCAGTAAGAAAATGGAGTCTTTCCGTAAGGTAAGAAAGGTAAGCTCAAGAGTACTTCTCTTTGCCTGCTTTCAAGCGGCGCCAATTAGAATGTTTTATTGCCCGGACTGGACCACATTTCTTGGGCTCCGCCTTTGGAGTGCCAGGAGTTGCCTGGAGTTGTCATGGGCATGACTTCCTGTCGCTCTTGATTTCATTCCCTGTGTGGGTGGAATCGCATCTGAGGAGTAGGTGGTGACAGGAGCAGGGGCGTAGAGAAAAGGGCAACTCGTTAACGTTGAGAGGCCAGAATCTTTGGAGCGTGCATCCAACTTAATTAGGTGCAACTGCATCTGCCACCGAAGGAACTGCAGTTTAATGAGGAAGGCATTGATTAGCGCCTCCGATTACTAAGGGAATGAAAAGGGACATGAACAGAAGGAAAGGAGAGGCCTATGGGCTATACAAGGAACGGGTGTTCAATTAAATCGGACTGCAATGTTTAATTAACTTGAATCCAAAAACTTAGTTTTAAATCAAATTTAGCTAGTTATCTAAGTTATCAATTTATCTATATTTAAAAATATATATATAATCAAGAATATAGATTCATTATAAAGTCGGAAACGTTTCCTTCCATTTGTTTATGCACAAATTTTGCAATCGAGTTTGGCATTCACACAACATCTTATTTGACACTGTTCATAGTTTTCCCTTTGACATGGACACATTTTAGAATGCCAAAACTAAAGATTCTTTGCCTGTTTTGGCCAGCAAACAGAAACTGATTTCGATTCAAGTTCGTGAACTTTGTCTCTAGCAGATATCCAAACTCCGGCCAGGTAATCGACGCGCATTCCAGCGGAAAACGTTCGTGGACTTGCACAACGATCGATCATCGCAGTCATAGTTGGATCCAGAGTTTGGGATCGGAGGATGGGCTTGGGGCAGGTGCAGGGGCAGCGGAAGGGGCTGGGAAGGAGATCCAGGCGGGTGGTGCGGCCAGTTTGTTGCAGCTGCGGTAAAAATATCGGCGAGGCATTTAAAACACAAGAAACGCATTCAATCCCCCACTCGCCATTTTCTTCAAAAACATTTTCCTCCTTTTCCCTGGCCAGTTGTGCTGTGTTGTTCGCATGTTTTTGGCCATTTGCAGACACATCCTCGCAGCTTTGCAGTCAAGTCCATGGCCAGCGGGTAAACTTAAATCTCCCCCACTCATGCTGCACCTCACCGCACCCCTCCGCACCGCCCTGCTCACGCATCTATTGGTATTTTGATTTATCAATAGACGCTGTTTCTCTCGGAGCGGCGAAAGCAAAAGTTGAGGCTCAGTCCGGCTCAAAAGTTGAACTGTAAACGTAAGCGTACGGGGGGCGTGGCATCGGGGTAATGGGCATTGGCTAAGAAGACAGCTGCAGCCAAGTGCCAGCGAACATAAATCAAATGAAGGAAGAAATGTACAAGATAAATTTTTAAGCAGACTTATTTAACACCTAACAACCTTGTTAGATGCATTTTGATGATGCCCCAGCACCACTGCACCTTTGCACCACTGCACCTCTGCACCACTGCACCACTCAGAGACAAGGTGGAGCAGAGTTCTGGCAGAAAAGAAGGGGAGAAGCGTGACACTGGGAAAAATCAATAGTTAATTACTATTATTTCGAACCAAAATTCATAAGCTGAGCATTTTAAAATAGCAAAAAGAAAGCCGTGCAATTATATGATCGGCGGCTTTCTTTAACTATGCAAAACACTTTTTGTACATGTGCTACCTCATGCACTTCAATAATTTTTTGCCGTGTTGAAAAAACATTGCAGCGTAGAGAACGCAGCGGAGTACAAGTCAGAAATCTATACCGGAAAATTAAAAATTCCTAATAACACGACAAGCGGCACAGCGGTGGTGCAATGGTGGTACACTGGTGGTGCAGCGGTGCAACAACTGTTAGAATTGCCTTTTGGTGTTTGACGATGCACAGCGACAACCGGGAGAACAACAAAAACAGGGGAAAGGCCAGACCGAGCCGCAGAAAGTAAACAGAAATAGATCGTTCCCACCTCTTGCACCACCACACCACCGCCACGCCCTCCGCCCCTTCGCTGCACCACTTTCCCGGTGGTGCGGCCCCATCACATCTGCTCACATATAAATCTTCAGTTCTTTGCGCGCATCTTTTGAGAGAATGTAAAAATAATTTATAAAAATTGCAATAAATATTGAGGGGTCCTGATAAGGCGTCAACATAAATCAGCTGCCATGTGGGGACCCCGCAAAAAGTTCGGGAGGTTCGGGGAGGTGCGAAGGCCGTGACTAATCAAGGCAAAGGTGTGATCTCTTCACACGCCGCGGAGGACCCAGGTGCGCAGAAGAGACTTCATTGCCGAGCCCTCAGCGGTCTGAATGTCTTTATAACTAAACCGATTGCTGTTCAATTACCTGTTAGATAAAACCGCAGAGGTGCAGAAGAGTCGCACTGAAAAAAAAAGATAATTAAAACATGATAAAATGCTATAGTCGAGTTCCCGACTATCAGATACCCGTAACTCAGCTAGTGGAAGTGCAAACGAGAAATTTCAAAATTTTCTAGAATATCGGTAGAAATTGAAAAAACAATGATAAAATGAATTGAGCCAGACACATTTAGAGGTATGCCACTTTAAAATCGGATTAAGATAAGTTGAGTTATGGAGTTTAGAACTTCAGCCCTAGGACATTTCTTAATATTTTTGAATTCCTCAACATCATACATCAAAAAATTACAAAAAAATTTAAAAAAATATAAATTTCTAAATTTGAATGCAGATTTTTAGATAAGTGCACCAGAAATATTTAGAGGTATGCCACTTTGAAATCCGATTAAGATAAGTTGAGTTATGGAGTATAGAACTTCAGACTTGGGACATTTTTGGATTTTTACAACTTAATCACATCAGAAAAATTACAAAAAAATTGAAAAAAAATAAAATTCTATATTTGAATGCAGATTTTTAGAGAATTGTGGAGGAAACATTTAGAGGTATGCCACTTCAAAATCCGATTAAAATAAGTTGAGTTATGGAGTATAGAACTTCAGTCATGGGACATTTTTGGATTTCTACAACATCATCACATCAGAAAAATTACAAAAAAAATGAAAAAAAAATAAAATTCTAAATTTGAATGCAGATTTTTAGAGAATTGCGCCGGAAACATTTAGAGGTATGCCACTTCAAAATCCGATTAAAATAAGTTGAGTTATGGAGTATAGAACTTCAGTCTTGGGACATTTTTGGATTTCTACAACATCATCACATCAGAAAAATTACAAAAAAAATGAAAAAAAAATAAAATTCTAAATTTGAATGCAGATTTTTAGAGAATTGCGCAGGAAACATTTAGAGGTATGCCACTTCTAAATCCGATTAAAATAAGTTGAGTTATGGAGTATAGAACTTCAGTCTTGAGACATTTTTTGATTTCTACATCATCACATAAGAAAAATTACAAAAAAAATTGAAAAAAAAATAAAATTCTAAATTTGAATGCAGATTTTTAGAGAATTGCGCCAGAAACATTTAGAGGTATGCCACTTTAAAATCCGATTAACATAAGTTGAGTTATGGAGTATAGAACTTCAGACTTGGGACATTTTTGGATTTCTACAACATCATCACATCAGAAAAATTACAAAAAAAATGAAAAAAAAATAAAATTCTAAATTTGAATGCAGATTTTTAGAGAATTGCGCAGGAAACATTTAGAGGTATGCCACTTCAAAATCCGATTAAAATAAGTTGAGTTATGGAGTATAGAACTTCAGTCTTGGGACATTTTTGGATTTCTACAACATCATCACATCAGAAAAATTACAAAAAAAATGAAAAAAAAATAAAATTCTAAATTTGAATGCAGATTTTTAGAGATTTGCGCAGGAAACATTTAGAGGTATGCCACTTCAAAATCCGATTAAAATAAGTTGAGTTATGGAGTATAGAACTTCAGTCTTGGGACATTTTTGGATTTCTACAACATCATCACATCAGAAAAATTACAAAAAAAATGAAAAAAAAATAAAATTCTAAATTTGAATGCAGATTTTTAGAGAATTGCGCCAGAAACATTTAGAGGTATGCCACTTTAAAATCCGATTAACATAAGTTGAGTTATGGAGTATAGAACTTCAGACTATGGACATTTTTGGATTTCTACAACATCATCACATCAGAAAAATTACAAAAAAAATGAAAAAAAAATAAAATTCTAAATTTGAATGCAGATTTTTAGAGAATTGCGCAGGAAACATTTAGAGGTATGCCACTTCAAAATCCGATTAAAATAAGTTGAGTTATGGAGTATAGAACTTCAGTCTTGGGACATTTTTGGATTTCTACAACATCATCACATCAGAAAAATTACAAAAAAATTGAAAAAAAATAAAATTCTAAATTTGAATGCAGATTTTTAGAGAATTATGAAGGAAACATTTAGAGGTATGCCACTTCAAAATCCGATTAAAATAAGTTGAGTTATGGAGTATAGAACTTCAGTCTTGGGACATTTTTGGATTTCTACAACATCATCACATCAGAAAAATTACAAAAAAAATGAAAAAAAATAAAATTCTAAATTTAAATGCAGATTTTTAGAGAATTGCGCAGGAAACATTTAGAGGTATGCCACTTCAAAATCCGATTAAAATAAGTTGAGTTATGGAGTATTGAACTTCAGTCTTGGGACATTTTTGGATTTCTACATCATCCATCAGAAAAATTACAAAAAAAATTGAAAAAAAAAAAAAATTCTAAATTTGAATGCAGATTTTTAGAGAATTGCGCAGGAAACATTTAGAGGTATGACACTTCATAATCCGATTAAAATAAGTTGAGTTATGGAGTATAGAACTTCAGTCTTGAGACATTTTTTGATTTCTACATCATCACATCAGAAAAATTACAAAAAAATTGAAAAAAAAATAAAATTCTAAATTTGAATGCAGATTTTTAGAGAATTGCTCAGGAAACATTTAGAGGTATGCCACTTCAAAATCCGATTAAAATAAGTTGAGTTATGGAGTATAGAACTTCAGTCTTGGGACATTTTTGGATTTCTACAACATTATCACAACAGAAAAATTACAAAAAAATTTAAAAAAAATAAATTTCTAAATTTGAATGCAGATTTTTAGAGAAGTGCACCAGAAACATTTAGAGGTATGCCACTTTAAAATCCGATTAAGATAAGTTGAGTTATGGAGTATAGAACTTCAGATTTGGGACATTTTTGGATTTCTACAACATCATCACATCAGACAAATTACAAAAAAAATGAAAAAAAATAAAATTCTAAATTTGAATGCAGATTTTTAGAAAATTGCGCCAGAAACATTTAGATGTATGTCACTTCAAAATCCGATTAAGATAAGTTGAGTTATGGAGTAAAGAACTTCAGACATGGGACATTTATAATTTTTTTTAACTTCTACAACAAATTTACAAAAAACTTAAAAAATTTGTTAAAAAATGCGTTAGAGTGGGCGTAGCAAAAAGTTTTTCGGCAAGTAAATAGAAATTTACAAGACTAATCAAATAGTAAAAAAAAACCACAAATTTGTCAAAAATGTGGGTGTGGCAGTTTTGTTCAGTTTGTGGGCGTTAGAGTGGGCGTGGCAACATTTGGAAATAAACTTGCTGTTACACTACGCGTAACGGATATAGTAAGGGCATTAATTAATGATGTCAAATGTCATGTACTTAAATTAACTTCATAGACATAGTAATAGTCTTAGAAGTTTTTTCTCCTGTGTGGGGATAGTAAAATGTTTAAAAACCGCAGACATTTTACGCTTTCTTCTCCCACCAAACATGGAATGGAACATTGAAACCTCAGCGACGACGCCCACCACATAGCAAACACTTTCTTCGCATCGATTGGGGCTATGGACTCGTATTGATTTCACATCGAATTTGCGTTGGAATTGGCAGAGGATTGATGACGATTGAGACGAGCTCATGTGTTAAGTGAGGCCTTTGAAAGGTGCTCAAACTAAATCGCTGAGTAAAATAAAGTCGGTCGCGGCACTTGTGAGCACGTAGCCATTTCTCATCAGCCACCTTTCGTATTGGTCGCTGCGGCGGGGCCAGCTAAATCATCCACATCTGCCGGAAATTGCATAAGAAATATGCAAGCCGCCGCACGCTGCGATTCGCGAAGTGAGTGTAAGTCTCAGAGACCCAGAGTTGCACAGTCTCAAAGTTCACTGCACCGGGGATGTCTTATCAAAACTGTTCGCTGCCCTCGGATTCAGACACTCCAAGCTTGACTTTGTGCCACTCACTCCACTTGGTTCGGCGATAATCCGCACCAAAGACACGACCGACATTTGGCCAACTTCTATTAGCCAGAACCGTAGTGTGACTTTACTCTGTTGCTAACGCCGTTCCACTATCACTGCGAGAAAAAAAGCAACCAGGCATGTTAGTGCTCGGGATTCTCATTTTGGGGCACCCTTGTGGACTTTAAGTTACAATTTTTAGTTCTGTACTTCAAATTGTTGTTCAAATTTAAAATCGTAGTAATGATTTTAAATCAATTTCTGGTATTGTTTAGTGGATTGGTTTCTCAGTGTACTAGTGTTAATCAAAATGCAACCACGAACATCCGCATGGATGCTGAAGAACGTTCTGTTCCAGCAATCATCTTCATCCTTTTGTTGTTAACTGCTTTGGTTTGAGCCAACTCCCCGTCACCCGCTCTCTTTCACTTTATGACCATCTCTTATTCTGTCTTAGCTCGTTTTGGTTTTTTTACGTTAAATGAGGTAATTGAATGAAATTACTTTTGACAGCTTATTTGCATACATCAACAGCAGCCGAAAGCAGAAGCTGGGACTTTTAAAGTTGGAGCTGCAGTCGCTGTTGGAGTTGGAGGCCTTGTTAGGCCATAATTGGTCATTGAATGCTCCTCCTGCTCCCCTGACCCCCTTTAGAGCATCCCCACCTGCAGGAGAGTGTGAGAAATGCGTGCTGACAAAGATGAATAACTCTTGACTGCTTCAAACCACACATATGTATGTACATGTGTGCTGGGCAAACGAACTTCAATTGTTGGCATTCAGATTTTTATTTTTCTTTTTGGCTGACTGGAAGATGTCACTTGGCTTTGACTTTGGGATTCACTGCCTGCCATTCGATTTGCCTTTCACTCCTGCCTGTTTATGCAGTTGGCATAACCGCAGGCGGGGTAAGAAATATTTCACAAAAAGGGAAAGGGTTGCCACATTTTCAAACTTATTCAAAACTTCAAAGAGTTTTTGTGTCGCAATTTTCAAAATTAAAGGTGCGACAATTATAAATCTTATTTAATACTATTCTCTAAGTGCAGATAGCCTGCCTTCCTTCTTCCAAGCCCACGACCCCTGATTCCTCTTCATTTCGTGTGGGCGTACGTTTATTTAGCCCCAGACCCTTGCCGCCTCCTCCTTCAGATTCTCGCATCCCGCTTTCCGAAAACAGTTGCACACAGAACTTCCATGTTGTTGACAGATAAAATTGCCAATCTCTGGACTGACGACGGCCAAGTTGCAGCCCATATCCCATCGCAGGACTGGCACTGCCCCCGTCCATTTCATTGGTGACAATTTCACCAACCGGGTTAAACGAGTTTAAACTGCTGCCCAACTCAGCTTATTGAAAGTCTTTAGTCGCAGCAACAATCTAAGCTGATCTCCGCCAGGTTTCCGTCCAAGTCCCAGCACCGAGTACCCAGAACTACAAAAAGTGTAATTAGCGCTGAAATTCAACGAGAGCAGCCCAGCAACTGGGTGCTGGGATCCCGGACACGTTTAGCTTAAATGCATATCAGTCTGGAGTCTAAGCTACGCCTGGGGAAGGGCTTGAAGTACACAGAGAGAAAAGGGAGCTCTTGCTGTGTCCTATATTATTTTCTGAGAAAACTTAATTACATTTTATTATCATAAAGTTTATTCATATTATTTTGGCAAATTTTAATCATTTGCTTTGACTTGTTTCTCTTTTGTTTGTTTGGTTTGTGCCTTTTTTTTCAATGGAGGGAAGCGAAACGCTTTCCCTGCCTCCCATTTAAGTTGAAATAAGGACGGTTTTAATTGCTGGTGTCTTGGCTTGTTCGTTGGCGTCAAAATCCGATCGATGTCTGCCCCCGCTAGTTGGCTCAGTCATTCGAGCTCTATCTCCACTCCCAGTTCCTTTTCCTTCGTTCGCAGACAGCCATCAGAATGCAAATGTCGATTACGCAAAATGCCAACTAATTGGCTACCATTAAGTGGAGTCATTGCTCCCATTTCCCAGCAATCTGCAACCTTTCTGCCAGTGATTCACCCCGGTTTTTCGGCTCCAACTTAAGTTGACACCCGCCTGATACGAGGGCTCGGGGGCGGAAAGCCTCCACTCGGGATCGAGCATAACAAATTGCCAAATTAAGCCCTGAACAGGGTCCGGCGATAAGCTCCGGAACGGGAGCCCCAAAGGCCCACGGCAGCCGGTGCCTGTAAATCAAATTAAAATTTTGACAACTTCATTTGTAGCTGTACGTACATACATAAACGTATATGCAAAATATAACCAAGAACCATACCCCCAATATTCATGGGCATTGCAAATTTATTTAAAAGCTGTATTTTATTGGGAGCTACACATATTAATCAGCAAGAGTTAAGATACGCAAATCTTTTATAACGCATACCTCCTTATATTAATTGGTTTTATTTTCCCGTTCCTTAGGTTTCTGCAAGTGATCCCGATTGCGGAGTGAATGCCATGGTCAACTACACCATCGGCGAGGGATTCAAGCACCTCACCGAATTCGAGGTGCGCTCCGCTTCTGGAGAGATTTGCATAGCCGGCGAGCTGGACTTCGAGCGGAGGAGTAGCTATGAATTTCCCGTACTGGCCACCGATCGTGGAGGTCTGAGCACCACTGCCATGATCAAAATGCAACTGACGGACGTGAACGACAACCGCCCGGTTTTCTATCCCAGGGAATACAAAGTATCGCTCAGGGAATCTCCAAAAGCCCCCACTCAAGCTTCGAGTACTCCGATTGTCGCTGTGGTGGCCACAGATCCGGATTACGGAAACTTTGGCCAGGTCTCTTACAGGATTGTAGCCGGTAACGAGGCGGGAATCTTTCGCATCGATCGATCCACTGGTGAGATTTTCGTGGTCCGTCCGGATATGCTATCCGTTCGAACCCAACCCATGCACATGCTAAATATATCGGCGACCGATGGCGGTAATCTAAGGAGCAATGCCGACGCCGTGGTCTTCTTAAGCATCATCGACGCCATGCAGCGACCCCCGATCTTCGAGAAGGCCAGATACAATTACTATGTGAAGGAGGACATTCCGAGGGGCACCGTTGTGGGTTCTGTGATCGCTGCGAGTGGAGATATCGGTAAGTAATATGTGTACAATCTATCCCTAATATTCGATTATAATTGGATAGCGCATTAATTGGTTCACTGATCTGGAAACCTAAATACACGTATGCATTAAGGATTTTAGAACAAATCATTTCCGAATTCATGTTTCGATTGTTCATTGCTAATGGTCTCAGCTGACTGACTATTTAAAGAACATATTCTGATATTTTAAAAACCATAGCGAAAAGAAGAGCACCATGAGCAAACACACACACGCACAGATGCATTCCAAGTTTCGGGTTTTTTGAGCAAAACAATAAAGCCAAAGCAAAACACTTCAAACACAAATTTCGGCAGAAATCTGCACCCATCAACAACGTCCTCGTCATCGAGTTGAACTCAACTCAGAGAACGATACAAGGGCCTGTTTTCAGTTCCCGATCCCGATCCCGTTCCCGTTCCCATTCCAGACTCCAGACCCCAGTCGTAAAGTCCAATCCAAGTCGGCATGAATCCCAGCAGATCCACGATCGTCGCTGGCTATGCAAAATGATTTTGCGGTTTAATTTGCTGCTTTCGCTGTGCACTTCCTTTCATGCCTCATGCTTTATATGTGGTGCCCCATCCCCATCCACTTCTACCTGCCTCATGTGTCAATCGGTGACGAGAGCTCCTTCTCCTTCTCCTTCTCCTGCCCGACTCTATTGTTCCTGAAACTCATTGTCGAGGCCTTTGAATGGCTTTTAATGAGCAGCGGCTCCTAATTTTGTGTTTCGGAGTTCCTTCAAGTCCACTTGCCATACCTCTCGTATGGTAGAAATAATTGCACACCTCGTTCTTCATTCGCAAATTAAGAACTTTAACCTGAATTGCTCCCTTAAGATTTGATAACACAAAAGAAAGTGTACCAAAGCGCCTAGTTTTTGAGCATTACTTTACTTGTAATTTATTTATTATTTTTCAGCCCATCGAAGTCCGGTTAAGTACTCGATATACTCAGGCGATCCCGATGGCTACTTCAGCATAGAAACCAACTCTGGAAACATACGTATAGCTAAGCCCCTAGATCATGAAGCCAAGGCACAGGTTCTGCTCAACATCCAAGCCACCTTGGGAGAACCTCCGGTTTATGGACATACCCAGGTCAATATCGAGGTGGAAGATGTCAATGATAATGCCCCCGAGTTCGAGGCCAGTATGGTCAGGATCTCCGTACCGGAAAGTGCAGAGCTGGGAGCTCCACTTTATGCTGCACATGCCCACGATAAAGATTCGGGAAGCAGTGGTCAAGTTTCTTATAGCCTGGTCAGCGATTCGGGAAAACGACTCTTTGCCATTGACGCGAGATCTGGCCACTTGAGTTTGACACAACATTTAGATTACGAGAGCGCCCAGCGACACTCCCTTATTGTAACCGCCACTGATGGCGGAGTTCCGAGCCTTTCTACGAACCTAACCATCTTGGTGGATGTACAGGATGTCAACGATAACCCACCAGTATTCGAAAAAGAAGAGTATTCTGTGAATGTATCCGAATCGCGATCGATCAATGCCCAGGTAATCTACATCTTCTTTTAATAAGACCCCTTTCTACTCTTATAATAAAATCTTTTTCTTTTTTTTGTTCTATTTACTTGAAAAATCTCGCACTAAACTTAAATATTGCATAAATACCAGTTTTCTTGCCAAAGATTCCTTTCCATTACAGTGGCTTCTGCTGAAGGTATATTATTGAAAAATAAATCTGTGTAATGCAAACTAAATGGGCCACATAAATTTGATTAACAGCCACTAAAAGTCACGCTTTTGTCAGGCGGACGTCATATCGCGCTGAAAGTATCTCAACACCCAGGAGGAGTTCCTACCGACTGAAGCATTTGAGCCAAGACGTTGACTCTTTAGCTCCCAAGTGCCAGTCCTGTCCCTCCACTGATTCTACTCTTTGGCTCTTTCTTTTCGGTTCTCCGGCCTGAACTAGTTTTGATCATAAAATCACTTCATATCTTTGGCATCGGAAACGAGTTCTCCAGAGGTTTGCCAGATACACAGACACACCGCCTGGTCCTCTGGCTGCTCTCGGTCCCAAGTGATTGATGCATTCCCCTTTGGTATTCCATGCTCTAACTTTTGGTTTTGGTTTTCCGCTCCTCAATTGCAGATTATTCAAGTTAATGCCAGCGATCTGGACACGGGCAACAATGCCAGGATCACTTATAGGATTGTGGATGCCGGAGTTGACAATGTCACGAACTCTATTAGCAGCTCGGACGTGTCGCAGCATTTTGGCATATTCCCCAACTCCGGTTGGATATATTTGCGTGCTCCTCTGGATCGGGAGACCAGGGATCGCTATCAACTGACGGTCTTGGCCACGGACAATGGCACTCCCGCTGCCCACGCAAAAACACGTGTCATAGTTCGTGTTCTCGATGCCAACGATAATGATCCCAAGTTCCAGAAATCAAAATACGAATTCAGGATAGAGGAGAACCTGAGGAGAGGCTCCGTTGTGGGAGTGGTGACCGCCAGTGATCTGGATCTGGGTGAGAATGCCGCCATAAGATACAGCCTGCTGCCGATCAACTCCAGCTTCCAGGTGCATCCCGTCACAGGTGAGTCGGGCTTCCTTTTGGCCATAAATTAAGCCTGCTCTAACAGGGAACAACTCACTCAACGCCGCTCCGGTGGCGGTGGCAACTGTCAAGCCACCAGCCATGACCCACGGTCATTCATTACTGCTCCTCAAACCTCTAAAGGCTGGAGATCTAGCTCACATTGCTTACACACAAAGAAAAGTGTTTAGACTCTGACTGGTTGCATAAGAAGATATATTGTTTTTTCGAACATTCAAGGTTCGTTTTCATACGAACTTATCGCATTCTTCTGAATAACATTCAACTTAAAAGCAATTAAACTTTAAAATACATTTCAATAATATTTCTTGCCGTGCATATATGGCATCTGCACTGGCCCATAGATCAAGCGCATGGCAAACCTGCTCCTGCCAAGCGATAAAATGCGATCGCCGAGATATCCGAGATCTCGACTGGGTCTCAAACGTGGTTCCCGATGCCGATGCCTGACCATTAGTGTTCGGGCAACAACAGTTTTAACGCTGTCAGCTCATCCGTCAATGGAATATCATTGGCCTGACATCCAGCCACTGTCCGTCGCAGCCATGTGCGTGTCCGCTGTAGGCGAGCGGTACTCGTATGCTTTTGTATGGGACACCTCTCCGTCTCGTCTCATTTAAATTAAATATGGAAATCTCGTGCAGCTAATCCTGGCAAACAGGTTCGGCTCCGCTTGCACTCGCATGACATGAATTTCTTTCGGAGGCAGTAATCATATGCGACCCAGTTAGGCGGCAACAATGCTCCTCGCATGCCACAAAAGAAGTCCTCGATTCGAAATTTCTTAAGGCAATTATAGTTGTGCCAAGACCAAAATCTAAAGCCAGTTTGTTCAATTCTAAAAGCTAAAGTTAAGATAGTAATAACCATAATTTCAATTTCCATTTGTAGGAGAAATTTCCACCCGAGAACCTCTGGATCGAGAGCTCCGGGAGCTGTACGACCTTGTAGTGGAGGCCCGAGATCAGGGAACTCCAGTGAGAAGTGCTCGCGTTCCCGTACGCATCCACGTAAGCGATGTGAACGATAACGCTCCCGAGATCGCAGATCCGCAGGAGGATGTGGTGAGCGTAAGAGAGGAGCAACCACCGGGAACGGAAGTGGTGCGAGTTCGAGCCGTCGATCGGGATCACGGGCAGAATGCCTCCATTACCTATTCGATTGTCAAGGGAAGGGACTCTGATGGACACGGACTATTCAGCATCGATCCCAGTAGCGGAGTGATCCGCACCCGAGTGGTTTTGGATCACGAGGAGAGGAGCATCTATCGACTGGGAGTGGCCGCCTCCGACGGCGGCAGTCCGCCCAGGGAAACGGTACGGATGTTGCGGGTTGAAGTCTTGGATCTGAACGACAACCGCCCAACATTCACCAGTTCCAGCTTGGTCTTCAGGGTGAGTGCGAGATTAATGCGAGGGTCATTTCTGGTTGGGATGGGATGGAATGGTATATACAGAGGGGGCTGCGGTAGGAGGAGGAGCAGCAAGCGGTATATTTCCTGGAAAACTTTTGTCTATTTGACGCTTCCAGTTTTACACGACCATTTTCCCTACAATCGTGAGCAGCGCGTTTGTCGCCTTTTCCAGTTTTCTTGCTTCTTGCCAAGTGCCTTCGCCTTGCCGCCTTTGTTGCAACGGATGATTTGTAGCCGCAGCTATGGCCTCACGTGACAATAGCCGAGAACACGACTCTGCCCGACCGAATCCCTTCCTAGTCACCTCTACCTCCTGGTGCATTTTCCACTCCCACAGCCGCCCCTTTAAAGAGCTCGGAAGCAGATGTCACCGAGTGCCACAGACGTGGGAAGTGTCGCGATTTGCATTTAAAGCCCTGAGAGCCAAATTTACACTAGGCAAAAAGCCACTTCGTAATGGCCAATACACGTATACATGCATGACCAAATGCATTAAAACAGTCTTCATTATTTAGCCTGTTTTCCAGTGCTTTTTAGGTGTGAAGCGAAAAAGGAGTATGACGATATTACCTTTAAAATAACACAAAAAAAATCCTTCACCTTTCCTGCCTGAAAGGGCTATCTACATATATAGAGAACCTGGCAGGTTGGATTGACTTTTTTTGTGAAAACAATTCCTCAAGTTACACACCTATTTTTCACAGTGCTCGTCATCATAGTCTTCCATTGTCGGCGTTTTCATTGCGCACGCGTAATTGTCACTATGCTCTGTGACAAGTCGCCTCCTCCACCTAGTCCTCTTCCTCCAGAAGGGGGAGATCTTAGCTAGGCCTATTAAGTGCGATTCGAGACGTCAGTTGAGAGATCAGAGACCGACGAATGGAGGAGGTTGAAGGAGGAGTCGCCTCGTGCCTGAAGGAACTCGCCGGCTTAGATTTTGGCATGCTGCTCCGCTTCTTGGCCTCTCCTTTCGCTTGGGAACCCTTTAACATTTTTATCACGTTCGATTCGCACATGTTTTGCATACTCTCCACTCCCAAGTACCCGGTTCTCCGGGTTCCCCGGATGCCCCGTATTCCCCGGATCCCAGGCTTTCCTCGGATCTGTGAATTCGGACTGAGACGCGGCCTCAACCGCTGATGGCTGCGACGCTTTGACATGCATTTAATTGCCTCTCGCAGGGCAAACTCGGTCTGTCAAGGAGCAGGGGAAGATCTTGGCCACAACAAAACTCGAGGATCCCAGGTCGGGACCTTGTGCGTCCCTTAAATCCGCTTCGGCCACAATTAAAATTGACACATTTCGTTGCATTTCGGTCGGCCTTTTGAATTCGCTTTGATTCCGTGCCGCATTCTCGTTTCGGCTTTTGTTCTTTTGCGTTGGCGTTAAACTAACAGAGGTGCACTCTGCCGTAAAGTCGCATTCGGCGTTGTCCGCTGATGCCAATTACTCAGCGACGGATTGCCACAATAAATCCGATGTAATTAAGCAATTCCCCCACCAGCGGACCAGCGGACCAGCGGCTCCCACTCGCTTTCATCAACCGCGGTTTGCGTTTGCTTTTTCCCCTTTTGTTTAGGATCCTGCCATAAAAGTGCATTACAAATTATTCTCCATTTTGTGGCTTGTTTGTGTTTCATTTTATTATATTTAATCATACATCCTAAAAACAAATATATGTATATTTTTATTGCGTGTGTTTGAAAAGTGTCCAGTGTCCAGTGTCCAAAGAACCAAAATGCAAGCAAGCAAACAAAAGCCCTCGGGATTTTTGCAGTGCACTCCTCCTTTGCCTCTCTTCACCGCCGCCCATTTGGGCAGCCAACTGCGTAATCTTGGCGGGGCATAAATCTCGTGACTGTCATTTTTGTGTCTCCATTTTGGCGACCCAAACAATATTTGCAATGTTTTTATTTTATGAAAAAAGATACCCACTGCAAGAAAGAACCTTTCTTGTTTCTTTCAATTTTTTTCGTTGAAAGGACCTTTTGGAACGGTTTTTGCGGTTTTGCATATTAAATTCTTGTGAGGAGTCTCTTATGTCTTCGAAGATTCTTCACCCCTCCTCGACCCCCAAGTCCCGCTGCTCATATGGTTCACAACATTTTTCTGCAGTGATTTTCGGGGCCGCCAACTTGGTCGGAATGCATAATTTCTTTTTAATGCCATTGGTCGGCGACTTGGGACTTGGGACTTGGGACTTGAGACCTGAATCTGGACAGGCTTCCTTTCAAGATTCAGGTTCCTCTGTTCTGTGCCTCTCTTCTTTTGGAGGGGGGAATGAAATTTTTAAATGTTTGCTGCCTTCGTAATCTTGAAGTATGAATTATTGCTTTAAGATTGGATTTTCAACACTGTTGTTGAGATTAAGATACGCGCCGAACAACAACCAGGTCCAAGTAGAGCGAACCAAGAAGTCATCATCATCATCCTCCGCTTTTCGACCGACCGCTCCTCCCATCCCATATTCCTCTTAATAAGCCACGAAAATAATCTATAATTGGTATTTGTGCAGGTACGCGAGGATGCCGCCCTTGGCCATGTGGTCGGTTCCATCAGTCCCATCGAACGTCCGGCGGATGTCGTCAGAAACAGCGTGGAGGAGTCCTTCGGAGATCTGCGCGTCACCTACACTCTCAATCCCCTGACCAAGGACCTGATCGAAGCTGCCTTCGACATCGATCGTCATTCGGGAAACCTGGTCGTGGCCCGTCTCTTGGACAGAGAGGTTCAATCCGAATTTAGGTTGGAAATTAGGGCTTTGGACACCACTGCCACTAATAATCCGCAGAGCAGCGCCATCACGGTTAAGATTGAGGTGGCCGATGTCAATGATAATGCCCCTGAATGGCCACAGGATCCAATCGACCTTCAGGTAACTAGTTTGTGATATTTGTATACTAATTGAACCTATTAGAATTAACGAAAAATGGGGAAATGCATATGCTTAAATCTGTTTTTAACGAGTCCACCGATGATCAAAAAAACAAATTTTAATTGGCCAACTTTATTGTTTTTCTATGCATTTCTCAGGTGAGCGAAGCCACTCCCCTTGGTACAATAATACACAACTTCACGGCCACGGATGCGGACACGGGAACCAATGGAGACCTGCAGTATCGATTGATCCGATACTTCCCCCAACTCAATGAAAGCCACGAGCAGGCAATGACTCTTTTTAGCATGGATTCCTTGACGGGATCACTCAGTCTGCAGGCTCCTTTGGATTTCGAGGCTGTGCAGGAGTATCTTCTCATTGTGCAGGCATTGGATCAATCCTCGAATGTAACAGAAAGACTGCAGACTTCGGTGACCGTGAGACTGCGAGTCTTGGATGCCAACGACAATGCCCCGAAGTTTGTGTCACCCAACGCAAGTGGTGGCAAAACTGCCTCTCTTTTCATCAGTGACGCAACTAGGATCGGCGAGGTTGTGGCGCACATTGTAGCCGTGGATGAAGATTCCGGCGATAATGGACGACTTACGTACGAAATCACGGGGGGCAATGGGGAAGGTCGATTTAGAATCAACTCCCAAACAGGAATAATTGAGCTGGTTAAGTCCCTGCCACCGGCCACCGAGGATGTGGAAAAGGGTGGACGGTTTAATCTAATCATCAGTGCCAAAGATCATGGTCAGCCGGAGCCGAAGAAAAGCTCTCTAAGTCTGCACCTTATCGTCCAAGGCAGCCACAATAATCCACCCAGATTTCTTCAGGCTGTTTATAGAGCTACAATTTTGGAGAACGTTCCTAGCGGAAGTTTTGTTCTGCAGGTTACAGCAAAATCACTGCACGGTGCAGAAAATGGTAAGGATATCAACGCACACATATTCTGCATTTTTAGAGCAGCAGAATTTCAGATAAATATACGTTCTAATAATTTCTTTTACTTCTTTAACACTCTTTTCTTCGCAGCCAATTTAAGCTATGAAATTCCCGCGGGCGTGGCGAATGATCTTTTCCACGTGGACTGGCAGAGGGGCATCATAACCTCCCGGGGTCAGTTCGACCGGGAGTCCCAGGCAAGTTACGTCCTGCCCGTCTACGTACGGGATGCCAACCGCCTGTCGACGTTGTCCTCTTCGGCGGTGAGAAAGCAACGCTCGTCGGACAGCATCGGAGATACATCGAACGGCCAGCACTTCGATGTGGCCACAATCTATATAACGGTAGGAGATGTCAACGACAACTCCCCGGAATTCCGACCAGGGTCATGCTATGGTCTATCTGTCCCAGAGAACAGTGAACCCGGTGTAATCCACACTGTGGTGGCCAGCGATCTGGATGAAGGTCCGAATGCGGATCTTATTTACAGTATTACGGGTAAGATAGAACAAAATCTTTAAATCGATTACACTTTTGAAATTAGTTAGGTTTTTTATATTTAAATGACACTTTAATCAAAAACCTAAGTAACTGTACCATTGTGTTGTTATATCTCCTTCGTTATAGGCGGCAATCTGGGCAACAAGTTCAGCATTGATTCTAGTTCAGGAGAGCTTAGTGCCCGACCTTTGGATAGAGAACAGCACTCTCGGTACACCCTGCAGATCCAGGCCTCCGATCGGGGGCAGCCGAAAAGCCGGCAAGGACACTGCAACATCACCATATTCGTCGAGGATCAGAACGACAATGCCCCAAGCTTCAAGCTGACCAAATACACTGGCAGTGTGCAGGAGGACGCGCCACTGGGCACCAGTGTGCTGCAGATTAACGCGGTGGATGCGGATTTGGGCGTCAACGCCAGACTCGTTTACTCCCTGGCCAATGAAACTCAATGGCAGTTTGCCATCGACAGCCAGAGCGGATTAATCACCACCGTGGGGTAAGTCTCAGTTGATTGTACTTAGGTGATCTCTTCGGTATCTGTGGGTCAATGCTTGGCTTGATCTTATCTCGAAGACCGATCTTAAGCAAGGACGCGCGACAAAAACCCATTGCCATAATTTCCTCAGCTAATGCGGCATGGAAATCGATGTATCCGATGTATCCGAGGTATCCGAGCTATCCGAGGTGTATCAGCAACCTACGCAACCAGCGACAGTGTTGCGAATCCGTCTCCTGTCATTGCTGCCCTTTTCCCCTCCTGCTTTTGGGCACTTTTGCGCCATCTCCTCCCACAGACAATCCTATAAATAGCTTAAGGTGGGGCTGCAACTCGAATCGGAGTCCAATCCTCATTGAATCCTCAATGAGCCCCTGTCCTCAGATGTGTGTTTCTTGATTATAGCCTGTGCACGGGGAAAAATATGTGGTCTATCATGAAAGGACCATATTTCTTATCCCTTAAAATATTTAATTAGGAATTTTTGTCTTGGGAGTTTCTTTCTCTGCACTTCTTTGTGGTCTTCCTGGGCCCCCTCTGGTGCAAAATTTATGCTTATTGACAATCAATGATGACAACAATTGCTTGTTCCGTCTGACATAGCTCTTGCTCAGTTCCGGCCGAGAAAGATCGGAGATCGGATGATGAAGAGCCGGGTGGTATATAAATGGGAAGGGGAGTTCCCGAGCAGGGGGCACTTGAAATGACAGTAGCGTCAGTGTTGTCGTTTATACAAACGCGATCCGCTGTCATGTACCAATTTTTATCTTTCACTGATTGTCGGCAAACAATAAAAACGAAATACCCGCCACCGCCGAAAAGCGCAAAGCGCAAAAAAGCCACAAAAAGACCAGACCAGAGTCAAGAATAAAGATCAAGAAGCTCCACATGGCGGGGCAATGGCGCACAGAGCAGAATTGTAGAGCAGACAATCAGACTGGCGGAGAGACAATTCGTGACGTTGTTGTTAGTCTTGGACTTGCAGTTAGACCTGCAATCGGTATTGGAGCTCCGAACTTGGTGCCCGGATTGAAGCTCGGATCTGGACTTAAGCCTGCCTTGGCAGTCAACATGGAAACGGGGCAACAAAACAGGGGGGAAGACAAAAATGCGCCTGCCGCTTGTTTAGTCCGATGTTGCTAGGTTTAATTTTATTTTTTCTGGCCGTGGCTGACTGACTGGCGATGGACAAGCCAGCATAGTCAAGAGCTTAGGGCTAACCGTTGCACTGAGCGAAATTATGAAGTATAATTTCGATTTGTAACTCTTCGTTTAAGGTAATTAAAAACCATTATTTCAAGTTCCCTAAATTCATGCAATGAAACAGGTTTGCTCTAGAAACTTTTAGCTTCAAGGAACTGCTTTAGCATCCAAAAGTCGCATTAAACCAAAGTTTCCTCAGTGAAGCACAAGTCTTAGCCCAATCCCGCAGTTCCAATCCCTACCCCGATCCCTTCTACCGCAATCAAAAACTCCAAGTCCACGCCTGTGGATCCACAACAGTAACAAAAACAACCTCGACTGATGACCGACCCTTGAAAGCATTTCTGCTGTTGTTTCACATTCATCCTAAAACAAGCGCGGTGGACGATAGAACCGGGGAGATCTGAGATCTGAACAAGCCAACTCGCTGTTCCTTCACTTCAGTTTGACTGATTCAATTCATAAAATGGCCCTCTGCCCGAGATGAGCTTGTAATTCACTAAATTCGTTTTATTGGCCAACATGCAAGCGCGGAATGGCATGGAACGGCGGCGACTGCCTTCCGACTGGAGCGACTGTAATTCAACTGCGAAGGATTGCAATCATTTAGGTTTATTATTTGTGGCAGCAAACATGTTCCAGGGGAGCCGAGCACGAGAGCCGCGTTATTGCGATAGGCAGGGCGTCCCGACTGCCGGGATTAGTTTTCTGGCCAAGAAGACGAGTCAACTGAGGCCGCAGACCAAGTCAACGAAGTCAACATCAAGCCGAGCGAATGCTAATGCGAGTGTACGTCCCCAGTGGGAAGACCACAAACAAATGACTTAATTACCACACAACCCCACAACTATGCACTGCAGGAAAATAGGATTTCTATTGCATTTAAGCTGTAATCATATTATCGTAATAACAGTAACATAACCAGAGCTTAAGGCGAATGATGCAATAGATACATTTTCAGTTCAAAAAAAAAAACACATTTCTCTCAGTGTCTCCACCTCGTCAGCTCTTTCCTTCTGTCCGGATCCATTGCGAATCATTTCGTGTGGCTAATTGTCGGTGGGATTTCGATTATATATTGTAGTAAGACAGCAGGGGGTCCCAGAGATACCTAATTAGTGTCGCAAGCGGCGCCCATCGCCGAGTGATCGTGTTTGGGCCATTAATTGAATCGTTTCCCCTTTGCCCATCTCCGTTTCTCTTGCAGAAAACTGGATCGCGAGCTGCAGGCGAGCTACAACTTCATGGTATTGGCCACGGACGGAGGACGTTATGAAGTGAGATCAGCTACGGTTCCGGTGCAGATCAACGTGCTGGATATCAATGACAACAGACCCGTATTCGAGCGATATCCCTATATAGGGCAGGTTCCAGCTCTCATCCAACCCGGCCAGACTTTGCTGAAGGTTCAAGCCCTGGATGCAGATTTGGGTGCGAATGCCGAGATTGTGTATTCCCTCAAGGCTGAAAATTCAGCAGTCAGTGCCAAGTTCAGAATAAATCCGAGCACGGGTGCCTTGAGTGCCTCGCAGAGTTTGGCAAGTGAGTCTGGAAAGCTTCTACACCTAGAGGTCATTGCCAGGGATAAGGGAACTCCGCCTCAGTCCAGCCTGGGCCTGATTGAACTCCTAATAGGGGAAGCACCACAAGGAACTCCAGCTCTTAGGTTCCAAAATGAAACCTATCGAGTAATGCTCAAGGAGAATTCTCCATCGGGCACAAGACTGCTGCAAGTGGTTGCACTGCGCAGTGATGGCCGCCGGCAAAAGGTGCAATTCTCTTTTGGCGCTGGAAATGAAGATGGAATTTTGTCGTTGGACTCGCTCTCAGGTGAAATAAGGGTGAATAAGCCCCATTTACTTGATTACGACCGCTTCTCCACGCCCTCGATGTCAGCCTTAAATCGCGGCAGAGCTTTGCATTATGAGGAGGAAATAAACGAGTCATCGGAGGAGGACACAAATAATAGCACCCGATCGCAAAGGGCCTTGACATCCTCATCGTTCGCCCTGACCAACAGCCAACCCAATGAAATACATGTGGTCTTAGTTGCTCGCACCGCAGATGCTCCATTCCTAGCCACCTATGCGGAACTAGTGATTGAGCTCGAGGACGAGAACGACAATAGCCCTAAGTTTTCGCAGAAGCAATTTGTGGCAACGGTTTCGGAGGGAAATAACAAGGGAACCTTTGTGGCACAAGTGCATGCATTCGATGCGGATGCGGGCTCAAACGCTCGGCTGCGATATCATATCGTTGATGGCAACCACGACAATGCATTCGTTATCGAACCCGCCTTCAGTGGCATAGTGAGGACAAACATAGTGCTGGATCGGGAGATTCGCGATATATATAAGCTCAAGATCATTGCCACCGATGAGGGAGTGCCCCAAATGACTGGCACGGCCACTATAAGGGTGCAGATCGTCGATGTGAATGACAACCAGCCCACTTTTCCGCCAAACAATCTCGTCACTGTCAGTGAAGGTAGGTGGTGCTTCGTAAATAGCTCTACAATATCTAAAAATCTTCTAGAGATAATAGTTGATATATAATACATTTTGTTTTCCATTCCTTCTTTCTATCCTCTCTTTTTTAGCCACGGAACTTGGAGCCGTAATAACCTCTATTTCAGCCAACGATGTGGACACCTACCCCGCCCTGACCTACCGCCTTGGCGCAGAGTCCACCGTGGACATAGAAAACATGTCCATCTTTGCCCTGGATCGCTATAGCGGAAAGCTCGTTCTAAAACGCCGGCTGGACTATGAGCTCCAGCAGGAGTATGAACTGGACGTTATTGCTTCGGATGCAGCCCATGAAGCTCGTACAGTTCTAACTGTGCGAGTGAACGATGAGAACGACAATGCGCCAGCATTCCTGGCCCAACAGCCTCCGGCTTACTTCGCCATTCTGCCAGCCATATCCGAGATCAGTGAGAGTCTCTCCGTGGACTTCGAACTCCTAACTGTCAACGCCACTGACGCAGACTCGGAGGGCAATAACTCAAAGGTTATTTATGTCATTGAACCGGCCCAGGAGGGATTCACAGTGCACCCATCAAATGGTGTTGTGTCTGTTAATATGAGCAGATTACAGCCGGCTGTATCCCCTAGCGGGGATTATTTTGTAAGAATTGTAGCCAAGGACGCCGGAAAACCAGTTTTGAAGAGCTCAACACTTCTGAGAGTACAGGCTAGTGACAACGGTTCCGGACGTTCGCAATTCCTACAGAACCAATATAGGGCTCAGATAAGCGAGTCAGCGCCTTTGGGATCGGTTGTTCTCCAGCTGGGACAGGATGCGCTGGATCAGTCCTTTGCGATTATTGCTGGAAATGAAGAATCCACCTTTGAGCTGCTCCAATCTAAAGCAATTGTTTTGGTCAAGCCCTTGGACAGAGAACGCAATGATCTCTACAAACTGCGATTGGTTCTAAGCCATCCCCTTGGGCCTCCACTTACTTCAAGCCTAAATTCTTCGTCTGGAATCTCAGTAATCATAACCATCCTGGATGCCAACGATAACTTCCCAATTTTCGATCGAAGCGCCAAATATGAGGCTGAAATCAGCGAACTTGCTCCTCTCAGATACTCCATAGCGCAGTTGCAGGCCATTGATGCCGATCAGGAAAACACCCCCAGCTCAGAAGTGGTGTACGACATAACCTCTGGCAATGATGAGCACATGTTCACGATAGACCTGGTCACCGGCGTTCTCTTTGTGAACAATCGATTGGACTACGATTCGGGGGCCAAGAGTTACGAGCTTATTATCCGAGCCTGCGATAGTCATCATCAAAGACCACTTTGCAGCCTGCAACCCTTTCGATTGGAACTCCACGACGAGAATGACAACGACCCCAAGTTCCCGCTCTCGGAATATGTTCATTTCCTGGCTGAAAACGAGCCCGTTGGCAGCTCCGTATTCCGGGCTCATGCCAGTGATTTGGATAAGGGACCGTTCGGGCAATTAAACTACAGCATAGGTCCTGCTCCCAGCGATGAGAGCTCTTGGAAAATGTTCAGAGTGGACACAGAAACTGGTCTGGTTACATCCGCCTTCGTGTTCGACTATGAGCAAAGACAGCGCTATGACATGGAGCTGCTAGCCTCCGATATGGGCGGTAAGAAGGCCGGTGTGGCTGTGCGGGTGGAGATTGAGTCCAGGGATGAGTTCACCCCGCAGTTCACAGAGCGCACCTACAGGTTTGTCCTGCCAGCCGCCGTGGCGCTGCCCCAAGGCTACGTGGTGGGTCAAGTGACTGCCACTGATAGTGACAGTGGCCCAGACGGGCGAGTGGTCTACCAACTAAGTGCGCCACACTCGCATTTCAAGGTAAACCGTAGCAGTGGGGCTGTCCTAATCAAGAGGAAACTCAAACTGGATGGCGACGGAGACGGTAATCTGTACATGGATGGTCGAGATATCAGTCTAGTTATCTCAGCTTCCTCGGGGCGCCATAACTCCTTATCCAGCATGGCTGTTGTCGAGATAGCCTTGGATCCTTTGGCACATCCAGGTACAAACCTGGCCAGTGCAGGTGGTTCGTCAGGTGGTTCCATTGGCGATTGGGCTATTGGTCTACTGGTAGCTTTTCTTCTCGTCCTCTGCGCTGCCGCCGGAATCTTTCTGTTCATCCATATGAGAAGCCGGAAACCGAGGAATGCGGTCAAGCCTCATCTGGCCACGGACACAGCGGGAGTGGGCAATACCAACAGCTATGTGGACCCCAGTGCATTCGACACGATCCCTATAAGAGGGAGCATATCGGGCGGTGCTGCAGGAACGGCATCTGGTCAATTCGCCCCTCCGAAGTACGACGAAATTCCTCCGTTTGGAGCTCACGCTGGCAGCTCCGGAGCAGCTACAACCTCCGAGTTGTCCGGCTCCGAACAGTCCGGTTCCAGTGGCCGAGGCTCGGCGGAGGATGATGGGGAGGATGAGGAGATTCGTATGATCAACGAGGGACCACTGCATCACCGCAATGGTGGTGCTGGGGCAGGCAGCGATGATGGCCGAATATCGGATATATCTGTGCAAAATACCCAGGAGTACTTGGCTCGTTTGGGCATCGTAGATCACGATCCTAGTGGCGCAGGAGGAGGAGCTTCCAGCATGGCTGGTTCAAGTCACCCAATGCACTTGTATCACGATGATGATGCCACAGCACGGTCGGATATTACGAACCTCATCTATGCCAAACTTAATGATGTGACGGGAGCTGGTTCAGAAATAGGAAGCAGTGCAGATGACGCGGGAACCACAGCGGGCTCCATCGGAACCATAGGAACGGCTATCACCCATGGCCATGGGGTGATGAGCAGTTATGGTGAAGTTCCTGTTCCAGTTCCGGTTGTGGTTGGCGGCAGTAATGTGGGTGGCTCCCTGAGCTCCATAGTTCACAGTGAGGAGGAATTGACTGGCAGCTACAACTGGGATTACCTATTGGATTGGGGACCGCAATATCAGCCACTTGCTCATGTGTTTTCCGAAATAGCGAGGCTGAAAGATGACACTCTATCGGAGCACAGTGGGAGTGGGGCTTCCTCGTCCGCCAAAAGCAAGCACTCTTCCTCGCATTCCTCAGCAGGAGGGGGAAGTGTGGTGCTCAAACCACCACCCTCAGCACCACCCACGCACATACCACCCCCCCTGCTAACCAATGTGGCACCAAGGGCCATTAACCTGCCTATGCGCTTGCCACCCCATTTGAGCCTGGCCCCCGCCCATTTGCCCAGATCGCCCATTGGCCATGAGGCGAGCGGCAGTTTCAGCACCTCATCAGCAATGTCACCTTCGTTCTCACCGTCTCTATCGCCGCTGGCAACAAGGTCACCATCCATTTCGCCGCTGGGGGCGGGACCACCCACGCACCTGCCTCATGTCTCGTTGCCCCGCCACGGTCATGCCCCTCAGCCCAGTCAGCGGGGAAATGTGGGAACACGGATGTAATCGAGCACTGGAGCTGTATATCCATATAGTATTAATTGGTCCATCCATCTCACCCATCAGCAAACACAGAAGCACACATCGAAACTCTCACACTTATTTAAATTGCTGTATATATAACATACATTACCCTTTAAGTAACGATTGCAGAGCCTATGTGCCCCACTGGAAAGCCCATTATTGTATTGAAAAACTCATTGTCCTTCATGGCGCACCTTACAAAACTAATCACTTTGAAGTCGGCTCATCAAATTCAAAACAAACCAATCAATCTTTGTGGGGCAAGGATGCGATGCAATCGCCGTAACGACAACAAAGCCAACAAAGACTCTCTGAAACTCACTTGCGTGCACACAAAGCCAAAAAGCGAGGAGCAGCAGGAGCCGGAACAGCCATACGTTGTAAGCATTTAGAGCCTAGAATAACAACCGAACTCGAACCGAATACACTCGAATCTGTATCCGTAGCTTATAAGAATCGATAACTGTAGCTTTAGCGTAGGATTAAACTAGTTTTTTCGCGAGCTAAGCGAAGTAAGTGCACTAAGTCCCTGTTTAAAGGGGATCAGATCAGGCTGCATCTCACATTTCCATTCCAGTCTAAATGATGGTGAGGTGGGAAAAATTGTAAAAAGTTGTTTTTAGTAATCAATGGGGGAAAAGAAAAGACACCCTTGTATAAAACTGAAATGAAATAACGAAGCAAGGAATAAGAGCGAGGAGTGTATCTAAGTATTGTTTTAAGTAAAGCCTAGTTACTAGCTATTATATATATGTACATGTATAGCTATGGATCATAGTGTATGTTCACTTGTGTGTGATGCTACTTGTGTAATTCCCTACGTTCTAGCAAAAAACTGTAAAAATGTTAAACAGTCTAAGGATCCAATACCTGCTAAGCCCATAGTTTTTAATAGCTAAACGAAAGCAAGAGAATAAATATTTAAAAACTAAAATAAATCGAAATGAAATAATAAGAAATACCATACAATTTGTGAATAATTTGTGGTTCGATGCAAGGGAAGGGATAATCCCTAGTTCTGGGTAATAGTTGGCAAAATGTGTAAACTATTGAACCGCACGCTCACACACGAAGTGGGGATCTGGACTTCTGGTTTCGATGCTCCCGGTTCATCCAGACACCCCACAGACATCCCCCATCTCCGCATGAGAAATCTGCGTCCGTAAGCCACAACAACCGAGAACCGACATCCACTTTGTCTTCATTTCAAAGACGTTGCATGAACTCATTTATTTGTGGCTGATTTCTGGCCTGCACCACACCTCCACCTTGGATCTTCACTCCACCTACCCGTGCGATCGCCCTTGCCTGCCCTGTCGTCATTATCATTATTTGCCCCAGTCCCAAGTCCCAAGTCCCAATTCCCGAGTACCAGCCCAAGATGCAGCTCCTCTCTGAATCTTATCCCAATGCCGGGCTTGATTCTGGGGTCCAGTTGAGTTATTTCCATTTGCCAGTCTTCGACTCGCGGTCGTATCAATTGCAGCAGATCAACAATACTGTGCTGGAACTGCTGAAATTTGTTTTTCGCTCTGTTCATACCTTTTTGTCCATGAGTTGTTGAGAATTGTCTGTCCGTATATATAGTATAGTAAATATAGTATAGTTAACTAAAAACACACACTAAAAACACATTTTTTGCGAAAAAGTCAAAACAGATTTTCTTTTTACCCAATATATAGGGTATTTACAGCTTCGATCCACAAGCAGCTTTCCCACTTTTTTTGGACTCATTTGGCAGGAGCGCAAGGTCTGCGCTATCCTTAGTCGGAAGGAGGGCATCTAAATGCTCGTGGTTATTATTAGTAGCAGTCAATTCACAGTACAGCGAATACAAATAACGACGAAGCCACCTGGATATGGATATACCAAGAATCGAGGCTGAGGAACAACCAGCAGTACGGCGACGACGACGACGACGACGACGACGATGATGATGATGATTATGATTATGGGTTGTTGAAGCTGCCTAGGTATTCATTTAGGCTACGCATTTTTGGGGTGTGTACACACCAGACAACAACAAGGATGGAAAGTGAAAAGCCTTAATTTGTTACGGGCTCTATCCGGAAAAGGCAAAAAGCTCATGGGCTTAGCCCATGTCTTAAATGCACTGTACGAAAATGTGCAAAGCGAAATCCTATTTACTGATCGTGAAACAAAAAGCCCCAAACAGACTTCGAACTAAGCACAGAATGTTTGTGTCTTATTTTTGTGTAATATACACATATTGTCGTATTATTTTTCCCAGTGTGCACTGACCTGAGCTGTGGCTCTGCCTTGGTTTATTTTTAAAGCCTTTTAAGTGGCTCGCCAAGTATGTGCACGTAGATCGTACCTCGGCATTGTTCTAGGGCTGGGCATTTTTCACTTGGCCTGTCAAATCGGAAACTTCGACAGCTACGCCACCAAGGACCCCGGCCCTGCCCAATTCAGAGAGCATCCCCGGGTGGTGATGCAAGTGGTGCTGCAAGTGGTACTGCAAGTGGTGCTGGATTCTCTTCTGATTGCAAAATAAGTGATTTGCAGAATGCGTGTTAAGGCTCAATTCAGCTGTAGTTTTCCCCGAGTTCCATTCCTCGCTTCCCGCGGCAGGTTTTATGTTTTTATAATTTGTCAATACATCAAGCTCACAATAAAGTGATTACTGTATGGTGAAACGGAGAGGATGATCTAATCTCTCATATGAGACTCATATTCATATGAAATAAAATAATAATTTTATTCCCACTCGAATGGCCGCACTGATGGGCAAATTAAAGCTGCAGCAGCCAAGTATGAATCCCAACCGCGCCGAACATCAATTTGGGCCTTTCTTCAGATCCGAAGAGTCAGAGTCTCTTGATGCTTCTTGCAGACTTACAGATTTCTTCCAGAGGCGCGCTTCTGCGGCTTAATAACAATTCCATTAGCGGCTAATGTCTTCATTGCAAGTGTCAGTTATGGTAGGGCAGGGGCGTCGAGCCAAGGGGGTGACGCTAAACTGACTGGCCGGGTACTGCCCAAGCCGCCAACCCCAATCCAATCCGCTGGACTTAAGGTCCGTCATCGGTGCTTAACTCGGCGGCTGACCAAAGACACACACTTCAAAAAACTATATGGTGAGCTTTAAAGAGCATAAAGTGTATCAAAAAATGTATCTCCTAACGACGTAATGGTGGAAGCTCTTGCTCTATTTGTTTGAATATTTTTTTTTGATATTTGGCTATTTGGATAATTCTTTTTTGCAATTTTTCGCAGTGCACAGTTATGGCCAGCGCCTTCAACCGCCCCATCGCATCCTCGTCTTCCAACACCACCGCAACCCCCATGCTTGGCATCTTGCCCAACTGCTTTTGGCTCTCATCTCGCATGTCAGTTTAGCACTTTTGAATCCTTTGAAGTCCCTGCTCGACTGCGTGTTATTGTCCAAAGTTATGGCAACGGCAATGGCTGCACTAATAAGCTCGTTCCCAGCTATGTTTCCTCTTCCTTTGCATTCCGAAAACCCATTCTCATGCCCGATCCCTTGCCCATTTCAATTTCGATTGCAGTCCCGGATCATTGTCATTAGCATTCGCAAGTGGCCAACAAATGCGAAAATAATTGCTGCCATGAATTAAATGCGAGAATGGTTGCAGAGGATTGGAAGCCAATTGCTGCCCATCGCTAATTGCCGGCTTGATTGGATATGATCGAGGGATCAAGCAGATCAAGAAGATCAAGAAGAGGGATGGCGGCGCAGGGAACAACCACAATAAACAAATTTTCACGACCGAGGGAAGCCTCCTGTCGTCTTTTCGCCTCTCGGGTTCTCAGTTGGCAATTTCCGTTTCCGCTTGATGTGGGAGGAGCTGCTGGAGACTCACAGATCCTGAATATGAGAGATCACAGAGATCGCAGATGAACTGCATCAAAGAATAGAGTACCGACGGTTTAAAAACAAAAAAAAAAATAAAAAAAAAAACAAAAGCAGACGCCAAATGTAATTCGATACGTTTGGAGACTGCACTGGCGCCGACATAAGACCCCAAAAAAACTATACATGAACCCACCAAAGAGGGGCCACTGTCCGTTGAAATCTCAGTCAAAAAGATTGTGTTTCCTCGCTCATCCACGATCCAGGATCCAGAATCCATTAGAGACTGACAAGCAAACGCCGCATAATCGAACAAGCGCATTCGCGGCCATAATGGCAATAGAATCATCCTCCGAGCCGAACAACCAGCCACTATAAGACCATCCGTCTATCCATCCACTCAAAGAACCCAATCCAATCCCAATGCTGCAACAAAGGTAGCCATTAAAATATAATAATAGTTGTTCTTTTTCAGGTGCTTTTGACGGCTCCACAGCGAAAAATACTACCTAGAAAGGGGAATTGAAATAGGCAGTTCATGGTAGGCTTTGAATTGGAAAATAGTTTATAACTTTTGCTAAAAGTTCATCAACTGTACTTTCGTATATACATTTTCTAGATTTGAAATAAATCGTTAAACTAAAACAAAATCATCAACATTTTTTGAACTACAGTTGGTATAAGCAATGCGCAATACTTTTAAATATTTATTATTTTTTGGGTCAAGTGTTGGCGTTCAAAATTTCTTTCTGTGTTTTTGGCGGGAACAAAAGGAGCAGCATCTGCTACTGTGTCCAAGCAATTTGGACACACACCGACGAAGCGATGATAGAATCTCATAATGCAACCTCGGATCGGGGAAATCGAGGGCCTTTGGAAGGGGGAGGTGGCAGGCTGCTGGCGAACGTCAAAGCCAAACAAGAACAATCTATCCAAATGTCCATCTATCGAGCAGATAAAGCTGCATCCATCTCATCCGCATCCGCGTCTGTGTCCGTGAATTTTTCCCTGGCTTCCCTGGCTTCCCTGCTTTTCCTCACCCTTTCTCCAATCGCGCGATTGCTGCGCTTTTCCTGCGTGTCTCTTTCTCTGGAGATTTGTGTGAGCCTACACTTTGCGCCAACTACAAACGGCGGCTGATGAAGATTAGCCCGTCTCCTGTCTGCCGGCCCCTGGAAAAGCACCGCACCACCACCCCCAGCACCACTGTCGAATGCCGTGACATTGATGTGCCACCAACAGCAACTGCAGCAGCAGCATTGCAACAAGCGAAGCCATTTCTGCTGCCATTGTTTTGTCGCTTGCCTTTGGGTTTTTGGCTTGGAATTTCGGTAACCATCCGCGGTTTTTGGTTTTTGGTTTTTGTTTTTTCTTTTTTCTTTTTTTTTTAGATTTCAATTGCTGGCTGGTGTCCTTTTAGCTTCAAGAGAGATTTGCATTTTATCGCATTTTGCTCGCCAGCGGATGTCGTCTGCCTCGTTCGTTGTCTCTCTTAAAGCAATGCTGACATCTGAAGACAGTTGCTCAAGCTGCCACCGATATCCCGATTTCTTAGGGGGTCGAAAGAAGGGGGTGTGCTCAGTGGGCTTCAGTTTCGGCCAAGCGATTGTCAGTTAATTGAAATATTCGTGCAGTCGTCAGTGTCAGTGGCAATTCGCGATTCCAAGGATTTTGAGATGTGATCACACAGGAAAAATATGCGAGCTTAAAATATTTTGAACAAAAACTTAACATAATAAACAAAACTTTGGTCAATCCATAAGATTAAATGCTATTAAAAGCTTATAGAAAATTAATTTCAAAGTACAAGCTATAAGTTATTTATTATTTGGATATTAGCATGTTATGCATTTTTTCCTTGGTGTAGAAACTGGTAGTCTCCAGGACTTTAGGCCATGACTTCCCATTGTGTGGACTCATTAAAGAGTCGCTTAGGCAGTACAATCGAGCCGACCTCACCATCAAATGTGTTAATGTGCCAAAATCAAAAGGGGCAGCGCAGATTGGCCAGTTTGGACAACTGTTGCAGCAAATGCGCCTGATGTGGCTGGTGTGTTGCAGCAACTGTTGCCGTTGCAACGCCGCTCATGCGGGCACCAAAGAGGAGGCGAACAAGTAGCCCAAGGAGCGCTACCCGCTGTGCCACAAAGTTAAGCAGAATCAATTTATAAATCAGCGCGCTGGCGGCTTTAAAGGTCAGCGATAACAACAACAGCCAGTCGGTGGAGGGGATTGGCCGCAGCTTCTTGTCCCGCGATGAGCAATTTATTGTGTCAAACTCAATTATACTCGTGTGATATTTTTGTTGCCCACCAAAAACGAAAAGCAGCCCGAACGAAAGGAAAAAACTGAATCCAACAGAATGCCCCAAAACACAAGCTCACATGGATTCAGGCAGACACAGGCACATACATATCTGCTTAAGAAGGAGCAACCCAAATTCCCGAAATGCTGCAACTTTTGGCCGAGAGAAGCCACAAACAGAAATGCAGTGGAGAATCAGAAACAGAAACAGCAACAGAAACAGCAACAGAAACAGGGGCTCCAAATGAAGGAGGAAGAGTTCAAGATAAATGAGCAGAATTGGTTTGGCGAAAGGCGCAATTCAACTGCCAAAAAATAATATATATATACACGTACATATGTATATATAGAGAGAAGGGGAAACACCACCGGGAGCACAAATAACAAAAGCCCCAAAAATTGTGTTGCTTGCAAACGAACTAAAAATTCCCTGCAGCAGTACAAATATCACTTTTTGTAACAGGAAAAGTGAACTTGATATATCTTAACTTTCTTAAGCTAACATTAAATCAATATAAAAAGGAAGAGCAATTTTACATTTTCTAATTTTCTAAATAAAGTGTGATCAAAATAGGTGTGAACATCTAATACTGTGCCAGATTTTGCTTTAAAATGCGTCATGGCTTCTTTTCCGGAATAATATGCCCTTTAGAAAGAGTCACAGAAGTCGACGTCAGAAACAAGTACCTTAGAGCACTCCTTGCCCTCCGTATCCGTAAGTACTGCCAACACTCACTGAGTTTACTGGCTGTTTTTTTTTTTTAATTTATACCCGTTAGCCGTAGAATAAAGGGGTATACCAGATTCGTTAGCAAGTATGTAACATGTAGAACTAAATACGACTCTATACACTATACATATATATTCTATCACTACCCGAGTCAAGTGGCCATGTCATTTTGAAAATTTCTTAGATTTTTTAAATTTATTTTTGTTTTGTTTTTGGGCCCCGCCCACTCTGAGGCCAAAAAAGCGCCCATAACTGTCACGCCTACACTTTTGACATGTGGTTTGAGTAACGGGTATCTGATTGTCGAGGAACTCGACTATCGCGTTCTCCTTGGTTTTTTTTTGGTTGGGCAGGCAAGAATTTTACGTTGACACTTTTAAGTGGACATCAAGCAGTTTGCGCATATTTTCCTTCCCCTGCCAAAGAGCAGCTGCAGCAGTTGAAATGGGCAACATTTGGCTCGGGTTTGAATTCGGGATTCTGGTTGGGCTTTTTTTCTGAAACTCACGGTGGAAACTGCAGCGCAGAGAGATTGCGAAGCATTTTGGAGGCGAGGGGCGCGAGTTATGCGATCCTTGGACTCTTAACGATTCGCTTTCGTCGTTGGAGCCTCTCCTGCTGCACTTCTCTCATATATCTCGGCATCTTTTTTTGGAGCTCTCCCTTGCGAGGTCAGAAATTCAGTTAATTTAGCGAGAAATGTACGAAAATTGTCAGCGATCGGCGGCTCGCATTTTGGGGCCAGAGGTCGATTCTACAGACGGGGACTCTTTCAATAGAACGCAAATATGCGAAACAGTTGCATCAAAGGCACAATTAGGCTATGTAGGCCGAATGACTTTGGGGCGAGGGGCCTGAGAACGGACCCATCAAAGTGGATAAGCCGCCGCTGGTCGTAAATCTTCGGCACATAAACAAAATCCATCCAATCCAGGGAATTTTTATTGCTTATTACTGCGAGTCTTTCTTGCCTTGAAGTTCGCAGAACCAACAATAACACAAATGCAGAAAAGTATCGAATTTCACTTCCTGTGTCCCCAAAGAAAGCTCAAAGCACAGGAAGAAAATGCGTAATCTTTCGAGAAAAGCTATATATGTTAGGAAATAGTTTACACGTTACAAATATCTGGAATTTAAATAATTATTAAAATTTATACGTTTTTACATGTTCTTAAATTAAAATTTCGCTTTTTTCATACGTGCAGCTTCAGTGCCGAGCATCGTTCACTTGTCTTTACCACTCCGAACACAATGGAGAGCTCATCCTCCTGCTCCAACTGCTCCTTGAAATCAGATCCTTGCCACACAATCGCCGCACACAAATCGTAACGATTTCTCATTTTAATCAATTAAAAAGTCAGCGATACCGATCCCGAGACCGATTTCGATGCTAACTGTAAACCGCTGACACTTGCCGAAAATATGCCGAAAGTCTCGAACTCGAACTCGAACTCGGACTTCGAGTCTTGGGTTCGGAGTTTCAGTTTGCAGCTAAAATCGGACCCTTGCAGTTTGTTTGATTAATGAGGTGAAATGTTGTGAAATATTGTCGGAGGCTTTGGCTTGGAAGCCGGGGATCGGAAGGGGAGGAGGCAGCGACAAATCAAATGGAAATCAATACCTACACGAAACATAACGCCTCTCATCCTGCGCCGACCCCGTTTTAAATAAATGAGCCCGGGGAGACGCCCCCAATCGCTGGGCCCTCTTGCATCTCTTGGCCTCCCCTTATATGGGCAGACAACTCTTTGGAGTTGTCAAAAATACCAAGCCACGGAATAAAGAATTGCAAAACTCCCAAAAAACACAGCAGTCCCGGTGTCTGCCCATGGACAGAACAAACAATTCGGCAAGTGTGAACATGTAAGTGTCAGAGCCTCAGTTCGAGTCATTCGAGCCGAATGCAGCCGGATCGCAGATGGGAAATCGTGCAGGTGTTTCCAGAGTAGCCATAGTGGCTATAATGGCTGCGCCACTAGCTGTTCGCCCAATTCCTGCAAACGGCGTGAAAACTTAATTCTAGTGAAACTAAATCAATATGCACGCGGCGTATACTTAATCAAGACATAACAAATCACCAAAAACCGGGAGAAAAATTGAGCATAGTTTCGAAAATGAGCAAGAAAATACGAACCTTTAATGCTCTAGTAAATTAAAAAACACGTACTTACAAATAACGCTGGCTGTATTATATTTTCCCGTACATAATCTGCAAGTAAAATAAATCTTATTAAATGGACAGTAATTAAATAAATTAGTCAGGCTGCCTGCAAAGACCGAAGTACCCTTTAAAAGATTCCCACTTGGATATACTTTCAAAACGATCGATCTGCCCCTAAAGCTAATCCTCCAACTCGGTGGGCTGATCACCATGGTTAGAGTTAATCGCAGGCGGAGATCAAAGAGGAAATCTTCATGGCTGCCATGGGAAATTATTGCTAATCAGCTGGAGGCTGATCGTTGGCGAAAGCCAAGAAACGCCCATTGGCCAAACGACGGTTAAGCCAATGGGACTTTAAAAGCGACAATGGCTCAAATTAGAGGGAACTCCGAGTACCCCAAAGCGCAAATTGAAGTTTTCGCACCTTTACGCAATCATCGTGGCGAACTCTGAAATTGCAATAATGTCTGGAAAATCGGTAAGATGTCGACCCAGTTTAAAATGGAACGGACTGGAGGGAGATCAGCTCTTTAGCTCTCAGCCTGGGTTCACATCGCTCTGTGACCGCATTAAATTCTAATAACTCGCTATTATGACATGATAGTCACGTATTAGGCAAAACAGCAAAACAGCAACCGAGTAACCGCATAACCAATAACCTACAACTCAGGCCCCACGACAAACTGCATTCAGAATTATGAGGCGATCGGCGATCGGCGATCGGCAACCGGTTGGACGACCAACCTCAGACTGGGCCACTGAAACTGGGAGGAGGATCTCGAGGGGCAAGCAATATTAATGCGCAAATGCCAAAATATTTGAGGCAACCAAAAATTTGCATTCGCATGGAGTATGGAGTATGGAAAATATTGCAAGCCATAGTGAATAAGAAGTCGGGTATGCAAATAAGAGTTTTCCCGCGCCGAAGTACCCTACCTACCATAACTGATCGAAAACTTACGTGAGACTACACTTGAAGACAGCAAAACTTAAGCCCTTTCGCGAACAAATGAGCAATTTTATTTTTAAAGCCACACTTTGATGTTTTACACCCTTACAAATGACTGGGTGTAACAGAAACAAACAATTTACATAACAAAAGGCGACTTTTTTTCTTGCCTGCAGGCGAGTTCCAGTTCCAGTTCCAGTTAAAGATCTGGCTCCAGGCTCACTTTTGGTTTCCACTTTTTGTTTTTCCCGTCTTTTCTTCCATTTGGAGCGTTGACACTTTTCCACAGCACACGCCCACACACATGGCAGATTGTTCTAATGGCTGGCGAGAAATCTGCATAGGTATCTGAGCTGCCAGCAATACTGCAAGGGGCTAAATGAAAAGCTGGCTCTGATCGATTTGTGAGCGGCAGCGGGCTGCTTAATTTGGCTTATGTTTCATATTTGCCCCGGGGCAGAATCGTTTAGTGCTCGGCCCGTTGATTTATTTCGCCCGTATTTGGCCAGACCGAGGTCCACTCACGACGAGGGTGTTGTTGCGTTGGTGCTGTGCTGCTGTGCTGCTGTACTGCTGTTGCTGCCTCCTGTTGCATGTTGCTGCTGCTGGTTGCAACCCAAAAACTTGAACTTCGACTTTCGAAAACAACGGCCCGGCTACGGCTGACTAATGAGAGAATTATGCAAAGAGATAGAACGGGTGCGATGGTGGAGAAACCGGGATCGAGAGCTGGGATCGGACATTTTTGCGTGTCGCGGACTCGCTTTATTCATTAGGCTGCAACTTCGCCCGCACCTCGCAGCTAATTGCCAGTATCTCCATCTAGAAGTGAAACCACAACCAAATGCCAGCCACATCAACATGAACACACATCTTATCGAACCAACCAATTAAGACACACAAAAACTTAGCTCGACGGCTGAAAATTGTCAGCAAATCGAAATGAAAATCAAAGTCAGTCGCATGGACAGGCAGCCGTTTTAATTTGATTTGATGTGAGGCCGCCGCAGAGCCAAGAGCAAAAATGCGGGGAGAACCTCTAGCATCCAATCGCATACAGCATAGTACACGCAAAGAAAAAGGTCTCTAAATGTGCTGGGTTTTTTTATAGCGCATACAGCTGCGTCCCCAAAAAAGGCACGTTCGTATTTTTGTTGTAATTTCATACATTTAGGAGCCCTTGAACAATCAATGTGCAGTGTTTTTGGATCAAGTTGAATAAAGTACGGGTTTCTTTTCGTGTACTTAGGTCTGTCCCAATGGCAATCGAGTGCATTTTGGCTGCTCGCTTTTCGATTTCGTTTGCGATTAGGCTACGCCAAAAACATAAGCCAGCAGCCGCGATATTTGACTGCCTATAATGAGCCAGCAACATGCTCACTTGCTAAATTCAATTGCTAAATTGCCCCTTGGCTTTGCCGACCAGTGTGCCCGATTGGCAATTGGCAATAGGCAACTGCCAACTTGTATGTTGCCAACTGGAATCGAAGGCTCCAAACTGCCACCTGCAGCGACATCTAAGCCATTGTTTTGCGATTGCTCCCAATTTTGAGGTTCCGGTGCGAATTCCCAAAGTTTGATTTTGAAAACTAATATATGTTTATATAAGGATATGTTCCTCATCATGTTCCTACTGAAAATATATTTGGGCTACGCTACTGTGTGGGAAAGATGCGAATCGGGCGATGTAAACAAGTTGGACAGAACTGAACTTGGTCGGGTTATGGTGGCGTGAAGGTCTCAGCTCAGTAAAAGGAGCTGGCTAGAAAAAGGAGCTAATTGAATGCAATTGCGGAGAAGAGATGAGATAAAGTATTCAACCCACGCAGCCGACTACGTCTCTTCTGTAGGTATTTTCACGTTCAAAGGTTATGACGTTGTCGTGTCAACATTTTATTATTTATTGTTGTAGCCTCTAGCCAGCCGAAAAGGGTTTGCCCCAAAACAAAGCCAACTAATGCGCCCACTCCTCCACTGTCTCCAGTCTACAGTCTCCAGTCTACAGTCTTCAGTCTTCAGTCTTCTGTTGCCTGTCGGTGACTTTTGAGCTTTGAGCGTTGTTTGAGCCGCAGTTTTCAGTTCCTGTCCTGTCCTGTCCTGTCAGTTATTAATGGAGCGCCATTGTCGGCCCCCCTTTGACCCACAAATGGCGCTTTGATTTTGCCATAGAAATTAGCATTCAATGCAATTTACTTTGCCATGCCAATCAACGCCCTCCGCCAAGCTTAAGGAAAAGGGAGTACGCGTTCCAGGAGAAACCTCAATTTCAGCCGAAAAGCTATGCGAAGAACTGTTTGTATTCCGCGGAGAACGAGAAGAGTATGCGCTGTTATTCGCGCTATTGTGTGCGTCAGATGACAAAGAATGCTTGCCCCAAGAAGTTGCCACTGAAAATTAATCAAATCATAAAAAGTAACAGCGACGAAGACCCAATATTGCATGAATTGTATGCCATAATAACCAAATCTACCATTCTCTTAAAGTCTGTGTGTACAAATCAATATATTCCCTACAACATACAACATACTTATATTTGCACTTCTTAATATTTAAATACTTTCATATAATTCTTCCCAGTGCATCGGCACAGTTCTGGTTGTCGTTGTCTCTTGTCTCTATTCAAGATGTAGGTGGCGACATCGACATCACTTACGCTACACAGATCCCGACATTAGATAGTCGCTCTGCTCTTTTTCGTCGGTCCTCAGTCTTTACAGAATTCTTCACAATTCTTCCGCCCCTTTCTTTCGGGGCTTCGGTTTCCCGGCTCCCCTAGTTATTCGCAATCGTGCGCGTTTGTTGATTGTTAGAAGCAAATCGCGAAGGACTGAAAAGACCGAAGAGCAGCGACTGCAGACAGAAGACTCAAAGATGAGGCCTATAGGCTTAAACCTTGAACGAAGACGAAGACGGTGCGGCTGGCGTGTTGGCGACGTCGTTGATTTGAATGTTTCATCTGCCGCAGCAACAATGAGAAAAGCAACAGCATAAACAAACAGAGCGTGCCTTTTAATTGCGGTGACATTAACATTAACATCAACATTAGAGGAGTCCCAACTAAAACAGCCGCAAATGTTGATGATGTACCTTGATTACCCAGTGGTTTCTCCGTCTATGTGGGCGGTGCAGCTGCACTGGATGGCTCAGATGGGTGGAAATGGAAAAGCTGGCAGGCTTTGCACACAGGAAATACAAAATAATAATAAAGGAAAGGGATACACATATCGCGTTTTTAAATTCGAGCAATGTTATTTTATTATCTTGTAATTTTTTGTAATTTGTAACTGAAAAATTTGTTATAGCGATTGTATACTTATGATATTATTCGTAAGCCCGTAAAATTTCATGTTTCATTCTGGCCTTTTATATATTAATCAGAATAAACTTGGTGAAGGTTGCCCTTATTCATACCACCAATACAAATACCACCAGCCTACACTCCATTTAAGTTGTTTGCCATAACTTTGATAATTATAAGAATTATTATCGTCATAACTCTCTTTCTTCTTTTTCTTGGATTTTTTACATTTTCTTTCCCCGTTTTCATGTATCGAACATATAGTACAATTCCTTTTACCCTTCTTGGTTGTCAAACATATTTTACACTTCTTCGTACCTTGTTTAGTAACCCAACACTTTTCCGCTTTTTTCTTTTCTTCTTCCTCTATTCTTCTTTCCTCTTCTTTTTTTCTCTTATCTTCCATTCTTCTTTCTTCTTCTTTTCTTCTTTCCTCTTCCTTTCTTTTTTCCTCTTCTATTCTCCTTTCCTCTTCTTTTCTCCTTTCCTCTTCTTTTCTTCTTTCCTCTTCCATTCTTCTTTCCTCTTCTTTTCGTCTCTCTTCTTCTTTTCTTCTCTGCTCCTCTTTTCTTTTTTTCTCCTCCTCTTCCTTTCTTCGTTCCTCTTCCTTTTTCCTTTCTTCCTCCTTTTTCCTTTCTTCCTCCCTTTTCCTTTCCTCTTCTTTTCTGTTTTCCTCTTCTTTTCTCCTTTCCTCTTCTTTTCTTCTTTCCTCTTCTTTTCTCCTTTCTTCTTTTTTTCTTTCTTCTTCTTTTCTTTTTCTCTCCTCCTCTTCCTTTCTTCGTTCCTCCTCCTTTCTCCTTTCTTCTTCCCTTTTCCTTTCCTCTTTTCTTCTTTCCTCTTCTTTTCTTTTCTCCTCTGCTTTTCTCCTTTCCTCTTCTTTTCTTCTTTCCTCTTCTTTTCTCCTTTCCTCTTCTTTTCTTTTCTCCTCTTCTTTTCTCCTTTCCTCTTCTTTTCTTCTTTCCTCTTCTTTTTTCCTTTCCTCTACTTTTCTCCTTTCCTCTTCTTTTCGTCCCTCTTCTACTTTTCTTCCCTGCTCCTCTTTTCTTTTTTTCTCCGCCTCTTCCTTTCTTCGGTCCTCCTCCTTTTTCCTTTCTTCCTCCCTTTTCCTTTCCTCTTCCCTTCTTCTTTCCTCTTCCTTTCTTGTTTCCTCTTCTTTTCTCCTTTCCTCTTCCATTCTTCTGGCCTCTTCTCTTCTCCTCTCCTCTTCTCTTCTTCTTTCTTCTTCTTTTCTTTTTTGCTCCTCCTCTTTCTTTCTTCGTTCCTCCTTTTTTCTTTCTTCTTCTCTTTTCCTTTCGTCTTCCTTTCTTCTTTCCTCTTCCTTTCTTCTTTCCTCTTCCACTTTTCTTCTTTCCTCTTCTTTTCTTCTTTCTTCTTCTTTTCTTTTCTGCTCTTCTTTTCGCCGTTCCTCTTCTTTTCTTCTTTCCTCTTCTTTTCTTCTCTGCTTTTCTTTTCTTTTTTTCTCCTCCTCTTCCTTTCTTCGATCCACCTCCTTTTTCCTTTTTTCTTCCCGTTTCCTTTCCTCTTCTTTTCTTTTTTCCTCTTCCTTTCTTTGTTCTTCTTTTCTTCTTTCCTCTTCTTTTTTTCTCTCCTCTTCCATTTTTCTTTCCTCTTCTTTTCTGCTTTCCTCTTCTTTTCTTCTCTGCTCTTCTTTTCGCCGTTCCCCTTCTTTTCTTTTTTCCTCTTCCATTCTTCTCTCTTCTTCTCTTCTCCTTTCTTCTTCTTTTCTTCTTTCTTCTTCTTTTCTTCTCTGCCCTTCTTTTCTTTCATTCTCCTCTGCCTTTCTTCGTTCCTCCTCCTTTTTCCTTTCTTCTTCCCTATTTCTTTCCTCATCCTTTCTTTTATCCTCTTCCTTTATTATATCGTCATCTTTTTTTCTTTCCTCTTCCTTTTTTCTTTCCCTTTCCCTTCCTTGTTTCCTTTTTTCATTTTCTGGATTCTGGTTGACTTGGCAAATGAACAAAACTCGGTCTTCACATTGATTTGTCTGATATAGTCCGCCTTTTATAAAAACGCATTGCGCATTATCCTTTTTTGGCTGGCCTTTGTTCCATTTCAAAAATGGTACTCTGCTCCCGGAGACCAACGATATGTATTGGCCTTGATCGGTTAGATCAGATACGTCGAGCCAATACGACGACTCGGTCTTAAGCTTTTGACTGATAAGGTGCAGCTCATCCTCGTTTTGTGGCGACGCCAAGTGACCGCCCATCTCGCGACATTTTCCCGCTGCATCGAACCAATTCAGTCTGACATGCCTCTCGATGTAAAAGTACCTCGAGCCCACTTTCTCAAGTTGTGGATGAAGTGATCCCTTTGACGAAACATTTCTGGTATCCAGTGAACATTGAAGAGCTTTCAGTGCATTCTGTAAGGCTTTTTCTAGAGATAATTTCTTGATCTTTAGCTCCAACTTAGCATGCAGCTTCGTGAAATAACCTTCCATTTCAACCTGACGCGCTTTCAACTGCTGATCAATGACTTCTTGGTGTCCTTCAATCCTGTCCAGAACTCCCTGCGTTTCATTGAAAATCCGTGAGTTTGCGGTGTTTCCCATCTTTTGCTGCTTTACAATGTTATCAAGAATTGGCAATACGTCGACAAGACACATTTCTTCAAGATCTTTAAATCGATCGTACGATGGGACTATGGGGCGCTGAAGAATATTGTTTTCAGCAAAAACGACGTAAAAACCGTAGGAAATAAGGGCGCACACGAAATAGGTCGCGTAAGTGAACATGTTGAGTAAGTATAACGAACTGATTCTAAAACTTTGTTTCATATTTATTTTTCTCGCGAACTAATTTTTCACACCTCGTATTCAGGTAATACACCGAAACGATCGTATTTTTCATATATTTTATTTCACTACACATCATATATGTAAGAGTAAGAGATCATCTCGCTTATAAGAAATCCGCAGTAATTAATGACATGGTATACTGCAATAGAATAATCTATTAATTTACTGCAAGTTGGCAAATAAAAAAAAAGTTTTCGCTGCACTTTCCATCCACCATTTCTCCGCCATGTAAGTGAACACAACGCTGATGAATTTGCACCTGAGGCCTAAGCTTATGCCATTTAAAGAAGGGCGGATTCCTCCCAGTTGCTAAAGAAACGAATTCGCCCCATTTGGCAATGTCGTTGATGTCCAGCCAGAAGTCACGGCTTTCCTCTGGGATGACCTCAAGTTCCGTATGGATAGCATCTAATTCCTCCTCGCTCTGGATAGTCACCAGGTGACCACCCATATCATGGCACTGGCTCGTCGCTTTAAACCAATCCGCTTTGTGTTTCTTCTCGATGAAAAAATGCCTTCCGCCAATCTTCTGAAACTTGGCAGGGATTTCGGTGTTGGGCGTCACTTTCTTGGCTTCGATAGAGAGGTTTAGGGCTATCTTCGTCTCTTGCAATTGTAACTCCAGACCTGCCAAATCACTTTGAATATTTTTCATATTCTTTATCTTCACTCTTAGAGCATTAAATTCGCTATCCATATGTCCCTGAATTACTTTTAATTTATCGTTTATTTCTTTCTCCTGACCCTCAATTTTAGCCAGTTGTTTCCGCGTTTTATTCACTTGGACTGCGTTAGCAGAGGTCCAGTGGTTCTTATGGTTGTTGGAAATGTAATTGAGCACTGGCGCTAGTTCGACAAGACACACTTCCGTATGCGTTGACATTCGAGGACACACATCATTTGCATGGACTCCACGAAGACCGTAGGCCATTAAGGCGTACAGAAAATAGTTTGCGAGCTGGAACATTCAGTGTTACAGTGTTACAGTGATGGAGTAAATGTTACTTGGGAACTAAATCTCGATTTATTTTGTTGAAGAGTATCGTACGAGTAATTTGTCACACTCCCTAAAATGGTAATAAGCACAAACCGATTATATACGAAGAAATTGTGAGATTTGTAAGTAATTTTATGCATTTCTAAAGATTTATTAACCTCAAGCCAGCTGCTTTGCAGCCGTCTTGTTTGTTGTTAGTACATTTGATCTTGTTTTCCCAGCGATTCATATTGCATTGGAGGAGAGACACAGACCGTTTTAATCCCATTTGGGGATCCACAAATAAATCAGTCGCTGGCAAATTGCTCAATTATAAGTTGCACAACTCCGCGAACCCGACTCCTTTACCATATTCCGCGCTTTTCCGCGTCTCAGCGGTTGCCCAATGTGGAAATTAGCATTTTGGCAATGCCTTGGCAGCAAACTGCTGTCATGTAAGCGACTAATTAACATGTCACTCAGTTGCAGCAGCAACTGCACCACAGCAACACATTGCCACTGCTACGGCCACATCACCAACATCGGGGTCTTGCCTCCTTCGTCTCCACTTATTGACCATTCACTAAATTTACGCATTAGGCTGGAGTTGAATGGAACTAGAAGCCGGGGCTTCCAGCCCCCTTAACCCCTAAAACCCCTGAAACCCCCGTTTCTTAGCAACCTGTTGCTTTGGGTAGTATGAACATTTTTCACGAAGTTTCCAAAGCGAAGCAAAAATAAAATTGCCGAAAAAAAGGTTTAACATTTCGAATTTATTACCCAAAAATTGCTGCTGGGGAACCGAAGAGGTTAGATTGTCGCTGGCTTTGCACACAGAGCAATTATTTTAAGTGGGTTTGATTGAACATTATGTTTGCAAAACGAAAATAAAATATTTTTGCGGTGATCATTGACATTTCTTTTCATAATATTCAACCTCGTTTTGGTTTAAGATGTTTTCAAGTAAGCAAAAAAGAGTTTTATTATGCGGTATTTCGACATGGCTCTGCAATATTAGTTAAATATATTTTAATGAGTCAGTCAAAGCAATTATTTGATTGAATTTACAGCATAACTGAGAATCGACGATCTAGAAAAAGCATAATAATGCACTAATACTTTTTTCTGTCTGTGAGTCTCTTTTTCGAGGTAATCTCTTGGCTGTCGTTTGCACGGCGCTAATTATCTCTGCTAATGATGCTTTAAAAGGCAGTCGTCGACGACAGGCGGTCCAGCGGCAGCGGTAGATATTGCCTGGGATTCAGGTTCGGCAACTGGACAGTCTGGTCCTTCTCCTCTGCGGCTCCCCACCTGGATCCCGAACCCGAAAGCCCCAAAACCCCAGCCCCTGACGATGCTCCTTTCGCTCATCGCATGAGTAATTGACAATTTGCTGAAGCCAGCGTGTCTCCTCTCCTCTACGTGACCACCGCTGGAAGATCAGGTCGGAGGATGCCCCACTCAGTCCCTCCTTCCCTTCGACGGTATTTGTATATGTTAATTGTGTGACTAATGACAGCCAACTTGTCATATTTTTATCAACACGCGGGGTTAACATTTGTGTTTCGTTTCCTTTCGTTGCGCGTTTTGGCCCCAGGGCAGTTCAAATCCCGTTCTAATCAGGGCTGGAAGCTTGACTTGGACTTTCCTTAGGGGTAGCTGACTTTAAAGAAGGTTATATTTGTTACCTGATTATTTGAATATCTTATAAACTTCAAAAACACAAGCCGAATACCAAAACTTTACATGTGGAAACTTTGTTCCGCCTGAGTATATGAATATATACTGAATATATGATTCCTATAAGTTTTGAGCACCCCTGGCACAGAGACATTCGCTTCGCGTCATCGCCGATCGCTAATCTGGGTTACTGTGTGTCAAATTAACGCTCTTTAGGAGCAATATCCAAGATATGGATGCGAGCTACAAGACGCCCACAGACTCACGACGACACACACCACAAAGATCGAGTCTCTTTGAATAAGACTAACAGCTCCAACAAACTAAAGGAAAAAGAAATAAAGAAAAAATTCGTTAGTTCAAAAAACTCAATCAAATGTCGAAACTTGAAAATCGTGATCATGGTCCTGGCTCCGTCCGCCCGACCCGCAGTCCTTGCCTTCGGTTTCTTAATGGTTGTTGGCTCTAGGCGGTAGCTGCAGCAACAACACCAAGTCCAACAGAAGTACAAAAAAGCAAAAAACAAAGAAAAACCCAAGGAAAAACAACAAACGGTAGCTACAAACAAGACAAAAGACAAACTTATCGTTTGAATTATCGGCATTCATTTGCATTTCGGAACCCTGCGATATCCCCTCGAATCCCCCCTTTCTCCCACCCATTAAATCTGGGGACATTCAGCGAAACAGAGACGAAAATAGTAGCAAATGAAACAAACAAAGCGAAAAAAAACACCCCGGAAAATCATTCGATTCGAATGACAATTGTCCTGGGTTTGAAATATTGAGAGAGCTAATGGGAGTAAAGATACCACGTATAACAAAACAAATGGATAAATCAAATGTGGGTGTACCCTAAATAATAGTATGTTCCCCGTTTTTAAAATAAAAAAAATTGTTAATTTACTTTCTAAATCATGTGTTAGATTGCATATTTTTTAACCATTAGAATGGTTCCTCCACACACATAAACGGATTTGACTACACTAGCACATCAATAATAAAATGAATTTTTTAGTATAAAAATATATATTAGAAAATACCATAAAATGCACCCTTTGTTTTGCTATAGGGTATCAAAACCACACACATTCGGTTCGGACGTTCATGCTCCATCGCTCACTTGACTTGCGTTGCCTTATACAGTTAGCCACCGAGGGCCCCGTCTATAAGTCGAAAAAAAACCGTTGGGCCTTCCCAGCTAAGGAAATTAGCATGCGCGAGGCTCGTTGGCTTAAAAAAACAACATGGGAGGCTGAGGAATGGAGGGGGGAGGCCTGGAATGTCAACGGCAGCTGAGATTTTTCCTAGCTTTTCTCCAGCGCAAGGATTTCCACACTGAAGTTGTTGCTGCTGCAGGAAAACGTGATCGTTTTAACATTTCAGCTCGTTGTCCGCTGGTGATTTTGAGTATCTTTTAGCAATTCTAATGTTTTTGTTGCTGCCGCAGCTGCTCAGCGGAGCTAAGCAAAAAAGATGAGGGAGCGGAAAGGCAGTCGGTTCTCAGAACGATACCACATGCTCCAATACCGTACGATGAGCGGTTTATCCGCCGCTTTCCCGACGATCTTTTGATCGATTGTAGGTGAATTGGTCAGGAGCGTCGCTGCATCTCTCCTTCCCACATTCCTTTTCGCCAGTAAAGTGTTTAGTACGTCGTGCACTTCAAAGATTTAGGTATTTTATGATATATTAAGTATGGTATATTAAGCTAAAAGTGGGCGGTGCACAGATGACCATAAAATCTAGGCTAGTTGTATAATGATTTATACTTTTAATAGCGATCGTTACGGTTTAATACAGCGCTTCTTAAAATATCTAGTAGGTCTAGAACTCATCACAGAAACACTAGCCCTCGCTGGTGATTGCCACTCAATATGTTGAAGTACCCAACTTATTTCTTTTACCTGTTCATCCTGATGGATCCGCAGGCAGCCCAGGAAAATAGCTGCCACAAAGTTCCGCTAAGCGAACGTATTAAACAACGCGGAGAATTCAGCCTTGTCGATTTTGATCCGCAGCTGAAGTCCATTTTGAAAAATCCACATACAGAAGTGCTCGGCAAAATTGAAGGTCACGTAGGGCACACAGTAAATAGAATACAGCCCATGGAATCAGCGATTCTAAACCAATCAAAGACTTTACTAGCTGATTTGGATCTACAAAGCAATTTGGAATATTTGGACGCAGCGCTGCAGAAGGCAACCCAAGCCCTGCACTGCTCACTCGAAAACAAAAAGGTCACGTCCACTGGGAAACCCCCTCCGGAATTCCAGAAGTTGGGCTCGAGGTATTTTTACATCGAGAGGCATGTCAGGCAGAATTGGTTCGATGCCGCGGACAAATGCCGTAGGATGGGCGGTCACCTGGCGACGCCCCAAGACGAGGATGAACTGTACCACATCCGCAAGCAGCTTATAGCCAGATGGTATTGGCTAGACATTAGCAACCTGGTCGATAAGCACCAATACATTTCTCTGACATCCGGAAAAGCAGTTTCATATCTAAAGTGGCGACACGGGGAGCCCAAGAAGAGTTCTAATGCAAACTGTGCTTATTTATACGCCGGGGATTATTACACATATCATTGCAACGACAGAAACTATTTCATTTGCCAAGCTGCGTAAGGCGCCCGCTCTTAGATCTAAACGATTTATTCAGGACTTTCCATCGACTTCATATATGTGCCTCGTAATATTAATGAGTGTAAATAAAGCCGCCAAAGTAATATTCAAATGTTTCGATTTCGCTACTTGGTGGCTTTCGACCTGAGTTGGTGATGGCTCCACTCCCTGATAAGCTCGTCTATTCAAGATCTGCCGATCGGGTTAACAAGCTGGCCGCGTGCAAATGATGCTATTAAAGTGGCATTTAAAACTTAAGTTGCAGTTAAATCGCGCCACTCTCTCTCCTCCCTCTCCCCAACCGTATCTCACCCTGCGTTTGGCTAAGCTTTCGTCTTGGCCACAAGACGAAGCCATTTCCTTGAGCCACAAAGCGAAAGAACAACAATGGCAACTGCAGAATCGATGCACAGAAGAAAACTTGGATTATAATATGTGTTTTGGAAGTCTTTTTCTTAAATGCCATCCGCTTGCCTGCAAAGTATCAATAGTAATCAATGTAGAATATTTTGAACCATAATATACACAATTTCACTTCCAATTGAGCATTGCATTTTTGAGAGTGTAGGCAACATCGACATCGGCGACACGACTTTTCTCTGGATAATGCTTTGCATATGTATGAGAGGCAGTAATTTGCACTTGTGTGCCCTGCCCCGCAAGTGTGTTGGTGCTTGAGTATCTGTGTGAGACCATCTAAGATGCCGCCTGGCGATGCACGCTGCTCGTTTAGATCGTCACCATTTCCAGCGTCTGCCTGACCCAACTAGCAACTAGCAACTAGCAACTAGCAACTTGCAACCAGCAACTGGCAACCGCCTGCGACCATTGAAAACACCAGAAACATTGTGCTTAAAACCAGTGAAATGTTTTGCTCTAGACACTGCTAGAAAATTATAGAATTATAGAAAATTATAGAAAATTATAGAAATTATTTCCAGCAAACCATTACTTTGGCAATCTTGTATCTTTACGATTTGTGGTTCTACTTATAATTTAACTTCGTATAACATTATTATATAGTAATGGTATGGTAAGTCTTTCTTTTGTCGAGTGTAGCTTACTTAGTTGTCTTTTCCTCCTCAAATAATCAACAGCAGCAGCACCGCAGCAACAAATGCAATTGGCAAATGTGTTACGGTCACAAATGCTTAACTTTTACTAATAGTTAACAGTTTTTGTTTTTGTCGCTGTTACTCCTTCACGCAGTCGTTGTTGTTGTCGCGATTTCATAGATAAACATTCTATTTGGCAATTAATTGGCATTTTGTTACTTTTCCAGTTGGATTTGTATAAAATGTTTTTCCCCAGCTCACGATATTGAAATGCGGTTGCTGTTTCAGGTTGCCGTTGCTAGTTGCTGGTTGCTGGTTGCTGGTTGCCAGTTGGTGTTGTGGGTTGCCAGTTGCTGTCGCCAGTTGCTTGGGGATTTTCGTGATTGTCAGCAATGATTATTTGGTCAACACTTGGCGGCTTCGGCTTAGAAAGTAAGCCAAACCAAAGCCGAGAGCAATCTCTGTCTCTGCGATGATGATGCGGCTAATTAAATCGAAGGTGGATCGAATGTGGTCCGAGGATCGCACAAGGGCCGGCATGAGCTTCCTCCACCTTCATTTGCTTCTCCCTGGCCACGAATTTATGGCACTGGCAAGGCAATTGACATTAACCCTAACAGCGACAGATGCAGCAGCGACTACTTGCAACGTGCAACAACTGGCTGTGACTGTGGCTGTGGCTGTGGCTGTGGCAATGGCAATGGCAATGGCAATGGGATTGGGATTCGAGAATCGCGAGTGGATCGTTGCACTTGGCACACAGATGAATTTATGTATGCAAAGCAGAATATAAGAGGGAAGAACACGGGCGGAGACTTAAAGGGGACTCTAACCGAAACCGAAAGCGAGCCAAGTTCGCTTGCAAGCTGACTGACAGGACAAAAGAGTTATTTTTCACAAAAGAACAAAAACGAAAGGGAGCAATCTTTCCGGATGGTAAGGACAGGGGTACCACAAGGCGTTCCACAATAGGAGGAAGTTAGAGTGGGGGAAGGCAGCAGGAAGAACACAAAGCAGACACAGTAGTCGCCGCCAAAAAAGCGACAGTGGTCAGAAATGCGTACTTTCTGTAAAAAATCTTCCATACACGTACTTTGCAGAATCCTTTTCCATCTCAAATCACGATAAATTCAGCCCACCTGGCTGCCGTTATTTGGAAAATGCAATATTTCTGAAGATTCAATATAAAATATAATTAACGAGAGGCAAACACTGTGGCACGGCGGCTTCTGCCGCGCCACAAAAGACAAGTACCAGTAGCCGGAGTCGGGGTCGGAGTCGGGAAGACACAGAAGCCGGAGCACTTCGGAGCCACCTCCTGGCCAATCCAAGTCATCGCTACCCAACGAGCCACTGAGGGAGCCTCAAATGAAATGCGCGGAAAAGTAAAAGTAAAATAAGTGCGCCAGCGATTACCAAAGACCTAAGGGGCAGTAGAATGGGCTCGAGTTGAATATTGGGTATGCAAAGAGCCGGGGATGGACATAAATTATCTTTGGCCGGGCGGCGGACAAATCTTCAGAGGCCCGACGATGTCAGAGGAGCCTGTCAATTGCAGCCGAACAAAGAGGAGAGAATCTGCGAGGAAAAGGGCGAAATAAGGAGAAGCCTGTCAATGGACGAATCTCAGTCAGGGCAAAAGCAAAAGTACGCCAGTTGTGCCTGGGAAATGAGTCAGGATCAGGATCAGGATCGTCGCATCGGAATCGTTTGGGATGCCTGTCTGACAATTGTGAAATGCAAACGACGACAGCGAATGGCCAAAAAAAAGCCTGGCCATGCGGGGCTTGATTAATTTATGGCCCCCGCTTCTCGCTGCAGACCCATTGTGAGCTACTGGATCTCTTGGCCCGGCCCTTTGTTTCTTGGCCTTGACTGCAGAACAGCAGTTTTGGCATTTGAATCACGACCTCGGAAAGAGCGCACCGGGCTCAAGGAAGGATAAAACAGTCGGCTTGAGAGGTGTTGTCGTTGCCACCAGGGAAATTCGCGGAAAAGTCATGAGCCTAGGGAGCACCCAACCCTGTCCGATTTCCGCTCTGGAAGCCACGACCAGGGTATAGCCAACTTGGGATCATTAGAGGGAAAGCCATAACGACTTGTGAAAAGCTCATTGGAAAGTGATGATTAAATGGTATAGATGTTTAAGTTATGTTATACATTGTAAATCAATTAAAATTTAACATTAACCTTAACAATTGCCATATATAATTGGAGAATATAAATGTTGGTAAGTTTAAGTTTGTAATTTTTCGCCAATATATATCCAACTTAAACTGAAACGCGATTGCAACTATCGAATTTGTGTGGCAACATGAAAAGTTCAATGTTAACAACAAATTACGCGACCGGGAACCACCCCGCGCCGCCCCCCTGATCCACATCAATTGGTAAATTGAGAAATTGAAGCCTAATCAGATAAGCCGAGCGTGTGACTGCGCCACAAATGCAACAAAACAGCGGTTGCAAGTTGCAACTGCGGCAGCACCAAAAATTGATTAAATATGAAACACGCAACCACCCCTTTTCCTCCTTTGCAATCTCCTGCTAATCGCCGCATTTGAAAAATCAAAAAAAATAAATTGAATTCATAAAAAGATTTATTAAATCGCAGTTTTTTTGGCAACCAGCTTCGCTGCTGCAGCTCCGAATCCAAATCGGATTTCTTATCGCCAGCTGCTGATCTGGAAACTTGCAGGCACAGCAATGGGGAAAACGAAATCTCCGAACGATTGCCCCGCGAATATCCGCCCCCAAGGTTAAGCATCAATTAAAAAATGCGCCACCAAGAATCTCAGATCTAATGCTGCACGGAGAAAAAAAATCGCTGGTAAATAGCATTTTAGAAAGTACTGTTTTTTAACCAAACGTATTGTATTAACGTACTTTGCAACGTATTACCAACGGTTTTGTTTTTTTTTACTTAAATGGTTCCCATTCTGAAACTGGAATAGTTTGCAATTTTGAGCACTTCGAGTTTTTTGATAAAACAACTAAGTTTAAAGTAATTATGTTTGTTCTTTTCTCTGTACGAACTTTGGAACTCTTTGACTAGAATTTGGTGGCCGTTGGCTATGGCTGTTTGTCACCAAGTGTTCATTTTACAGTCCTGTAGTGTTGATGCTGTGGTTCATTTGCATAAAACAAATTTGGTATTAAATGCTAAACGCAGCGATAAGATCAACACCGAGCTCTTGTCGTCGTCGCCTCTGTGAAAATTTGGCTATAAAAAGCAGAGTAGACAGGAACAAGAGGTTGGGCAGCTGGTTTTGGCCACTGTTCGGGCACTGGACCACTTACAAATGTCGCCGATAGTCAACCAGCATCTACTAACGGCGCTTTATGAGCAACAATTTTCATTCATCAGCAAGGGACCGGAAAGCTAAAAAAAAAAAAGAGAGAAAATCCAGGGAAAATCCTCATCAGAGGCGATTGTTGGGTGGTTTGTTTGCACAACCTCATAATGAAATCACGGCCATTGAAATCATACCAACAGCAGCTAGGGAAGAACTGGATGTCTCAAAACAGATAGAAAAATATTGATGGAAATTGTTGCCTAAAATATACATATATCAAGAAGCGCTTAAGTTATCTTTCCTATTTATCATAACGAAATTTCTATACCATATTGTAATTCCATAATAATGTTTTATAACGAGATTAAGGACTAATGGCTAGGGAAATAGTAAAAAAAATGTGAAAAGTTGTACTTCATTTCGTAATTTTCTTCGAAAGTACTGCCAAAATATTTATACTGCCATTCAATGGGCTTTTCGCACTCTGTACACTTTAGTTGCTTCTTCAGTTGCTTCAGCTTCTCGGTCGTGATTCTACAATTTCTTCATTTTATTTATTTAAGCATTGCAGACATTTTTTCTTGTCTCTTGAATGCACTCTGCTTTTCCCCTAGTCTCCTATTTTCCCAACCTCTTGTTACGGCTCCGATTTAGATGCTGAGATTTGCATTAGGGAAGGTACCGTGAGGCACGAATCCCGTGATCTTCCAGACTCCACTAATCCCTGACCATTTATACTCAGTTCGTTATTCTTAGCGCTGCAAAACACACACATTCTCTCGAGGAGGGGAACCGACTAAAATTAGTTAGAAATCGTCTGGCACACTGTGGGGAACCAAAATTGCAGGTGGTCATCATCGAGTGGGCCGCCAAACATGCAACACTTGCAGCCAATTTTGCTGTACACCGGAAAAAGTTGAAGATTTCAGTAAATTGTTTATCATTTCAAGTAATTGTAAAAAAAACAAGATAAAATCGAGTTCCCCGACTATCACATACCCGTTACTCAGCTAGTGGAAGCTCAAACGAGAAATTTCAACATTTTCTGGAATATCGGTAGAAATTAAGGATAAAATTAAAAAAAAAACTTAAAATTTTTTTAAAAGTGTTGGCGTGGCAAAAATTTTTTTGGAAATCTATAAAAATCCATAGATATATAAAAAAGTGAAAAAATACCACATTTTTGTGGTGGGCGTGACAAAAAGTTTTTGTCAAATTTATAGAAATTTACATGAGATATTCAAAAATGAAAAAATATCCCATTTTTTAGAAGTGTGGGCGTGACAGTTTTGGCGAAATTTGGAAACAAACCTGAGCTGCTTATCTGTCTCCGGAAGCTGCATTCTTAATCTCAACATTCTAGCTTTTGTAGTTCCTGAGATCGAGGAGGTTATACGAACGGCCAGACGGCCATGGCCGGATCGACTCTGCTATTGATCCTGATCAAGAATACATATAATTTATATGGTCGGAAACCTTTCCTTCTACATGTAACATACTTTTCAACTTTTTAGAGAATTGAGTCAGAAACATTTAGAGGAATGCCACCACATCAGAAAAATTACAAAACAATTGAAAAAAAAAAAAATTTTAAATTTGAATGCAGATTTTCAGAGAATTGCTCCAGAAACATTTAGAGGTATGCCACTTCAAAATCCGATTAAAATAAGTTGAGTTATGGAGTATATAACTTCAGCCTTGGGACATTTCTTAATATTTTTGAATTCCTCAACATCATACATCAGAAAATTACAAAAAAATGTAAAAAAATATAAATTTCTAAATTTGAATGCAGATTTTTAGAGAAGTGCACCAGAAACATTTAGAGGTATGCCACTTCAAAATCCGATTAAAATAAGTTGAGTTATGGAGTATAGAACTTCAGTCTTGGGACCTTTTTGGATTTCTACAACATCATCAGATCAGACAAATTACAAAAAAATTAAAAAAAAAAAAATTCTAAATTTGAATGCAGATTTTTAGAGAATTGTGGAGGAAACATTTAGAGGTGTGCCACTTCAAAATCCGATTAACATAAGTTGAGTTATGGAGTATAGAACTTCAGTCTTGGGACATTTTTGGTTTTCTACAACATCATCACATCAGAAAATTACAAAAAAATTAAAAAAAAATAAAATTCTAAATTTGAATGCAGATGTTTAGAGCATTGCGCAGGAAACATTTACAGGTATGCCGCTTCAAAATCCGATTAAAATAAGTTGAGTTATGGAGTATAGAACTTCAGTCTTGGGACCTTTTTGGATTTCTACAACATCATCAGATCAGACAAATTACAAAAAAATTAAAAAAAAATAAAATTCTAAATTTGAATGCAGATTTTTAGAGAATTGTGGAGGAAACATTTAGAGGTGTGCCACTTCAAAATCCGATTAACATAAGTTGAGTTATGGAGTATAGAACTTCAGTCTTGGGACATTTTTGGTTTTCTACAACATCATCACATCAGAAAATTACAAAAAAATTAAAAAAAAATAAAATTCTAAATTTGAATGCAGATGTTTAGAGCATTGCGCAGGAAACATTTAGAGGTATGCCGCTTCAAAATCCGATTAAAATAAGTTGAGTTATGGAGTATAGAACTTCAGTCTTGGGACATTTTTGGATTTCTACAACATCATCACATCAGACAAATTACAAAAAAAATTGAAAAAAAAATAAAATTCTAAATTTGAATGCAGATTTTTAGAGCATTGCGCAGGAAACATTTAGAGGTATGCCACTTCAAAATCCGATTAAAATAAGTTGAGTTATGGAGTATAGAACTTCAGTCTTGGGACATTTTTGGATTTCTACAACATCATCACATCAGACAAATTACAAAAAAAATGAAAAAAAATAAAATTCTAAATTTGAATGCAAATTTTTAGAGAATTGCGCCGGAAACATTTAGAGGTATGCCACTTCAAAATCCGATTAAAATAAGTTGAGTTATGGAGTATAGAACTTCAGTCTTGGGACATTTTTGGTTTTCTACAACATCATCAGATCAGACAAATTACAAAAAAATTAAAAAAAAATTAATTCTAAATTTGAATGCAGATGCTTAGAGAATTGCGCAGGAAACATTTAGAGGTATGCCACTTCAAAATCCGATTAAAATAAGTTGAGTTATGGAGTATAGAACTTCAGTCTTGGGACATTTCTGGATTTCTACAACATCATCACATCAGAAAAATTACAAAAAAAATGAAAAAAAATAAAATTCTAAATTTGAATGCAAATTTTTAGAGAATTGCGCCGGAAACATTTAGAGGTATGCCACTTCAAAATCCGATTAAAATAAGTTGAGTTTTGGAGTATAGAACTTCAGTCTTGGGACATTTTTGGATTTCTACAACATCATCACATCAGAAAAATTACAAAAAAAATTGAAAAAAAAATAAAAATTTGAATGCAGATTTTTAGAGAATTGCGCAGGAAACATTTAGAGGTATGCCACTTCAAAATCCGATTAAAATAAGTTGAGTTATGGAGTATAGAGCTTCAGCCTTGGGACATTTTTGGATTTCTACAACATTATCACATCAGAAAAATTACAAAAAAATTGAAAAAAAATAAAATTCTAAATTTGAATGCAGATTTTTAGAGAATTGCGCAGGAAACATTTAGAGGTATGCCACTTCAAAATCCGATTAAAATAAGTTGAGTTATGGAGTATAGAACTTCAGTCTTGGGACATTTTTGGATTTCTACAACATCATCACATCAGAAAAATTACAAAAAAAAATTGAAAAAAAAATAAAAATTTGAATGCAGATTTTTAGAGAATTGCGCAGGAAACATTTAGAGGTATGCCACTTCAAAATCCGATTAAGATAAGTTGAGTTATGGAGTATAGAACTTCAGTCTTGGGACATTTTTGGACTTCTACAACATCATCACATCAGACAAATTACAAAAAAAATGAAAAAAAGTAAAATTCTAAATTTGAATGCAAATTTTTAGAGAATTGCGCCGGAAACATTTAGAGGTATGCCACTTCAAAATCCGATTAAAATAAGTTGAGTTATGGAGTATAGAACTTCAGTCTTGGGACATTTTTAGATTTCTACAACATCATCACATCAGAAAAATTACAAAAAAAAATTGAAAAAAATATAAAATTCTAAATTTGAATGCAGATTTTTAGAGAATTGCGCAGGAAACATTTTGAGGTATGCCACTTCAAAATCCGATTAAAATAAGTTGAGTTATGGAGTATAGAGCTTCAGCCTTGGGACATTTTTGGATTTCTACAACATTATCACATCAGAAAAATTACAAAAAAATTGAAAAAAAATAAAATTCTAAATTTGAATGCAGATTTTTAGAGCATTGCGCAGGAAACATTTAGAGGTATGCCACTTCAAAATCCGATTAAGATAAGTTGAGTTATGGAGTATAGAGCTTCAGTCTTGGGACATTTTTGGATTTCTACAACATCATCACATCAGAAAAATTACAAAAAAAAATTGAAAAAAAAATAAAATTCTAAATTTGAATGCAGATTTTTAGAGAATTGCGCAGGAAACATTTAGAGGTATGCCACTTCAAAATCCGATTAAAATAAGTTGAGTTATGGAGTATAGAGCTTCAGCCTTGGGACATTTTTGGATTTCTACAACATTATCACATCAGAAAAATTACAAAAAAATTGAAAAAAAATAAAATTCTAAATTTGAATGCAGATTTTTAGAGAATTGCGCAGGAAACATTTAGAGGTATGCCACTTCAAAATCCGATTAAAATAAGTTGAGTTATGGAGTATAGAACTTCAGTCTTGGGACCTTTTTGGATTTTTACAACATCATCAGATCAGACAAATTACAAAAAAATTTAAAAAAAATAAAATTCTAAATTTGAATGCAGATTTTTAGAGAATTGCGCAGGAAACATTTAGAGGTATGCCACTTCAAAATCCGATTAAAATAAGTTGAGTTATGGAGTATAGAACTTCAGACTTGGGACATTTTTGGTTTTCTACAACATCATCACATCAGAAAATTACAAAAAAATTTAAAAAAAATAAAATTCTAAATGTGAATGCAGATGTTTAGAGAATTGCGCAGGAAACATTTAGAGGTATGCCACTTCAAAATCCGATTAAAATAAGTTGAGTTATGGAGTATAGAACTTCAGTCTTGGGACATTTTTGGATTTCTACAACATCATCACATCAGAAAAATTACAAAAAAAATGAAAAAAAAATAAAATTCTAAATTTGAATGCAGATTTTTAGAGAATTGCGCAGGAAACATTTAGAGGTATGCCACTTCAAAATCCGATTAATATAAGTTGAGTTATGGAGTATAGAACTTCAGTCTTGGGACATTTTTGGATTTCTACAACATCATCAGATCAGACAAATTACAAAAAAAATTGAAAAAAAAAAAAAATTCTAAATTTGAATGCAGATTTTTAGAGAATTGCGCAGGAAACATTTAGAGGTATGCCACTTCAAAATCCAATTAAAATAAGTTGAGTTATGGAGTATAGAACTTCAGCCTTGGGACATTTTTGGATTTCTACAACATTATCACATCAGAAAAATTACAAAAAAATTGAAAAAAAATAAAATTCTAAATTTGAATGCAAATTTTTAGAGAATTGCGCCGGAAACATTTAGAGGTATGCCACTTCAAAATCCGATTAAAATAAGTTGAGTTATGGAGTATAGAACTTCAGTCTTGGGACATTTTTGGTTTTCTACAACATCATCACATCAGAAAATTACAAAAAAATTTAAAAAAAATAAAATTCTAAATGTGAATGCAGATGTTTAGAGAATTGCGCAGGAAACATTTAGAGGTATGCCACTTCAAAATCCGATTAAAATAAGTTGAGTTATGGAGTATAGAACTTCAGTCTTGGGACATTTTTGGATTTCTACAACATCATCACATCAGAAAAATTACAAAAAAAATGAAAAAAAAATAAAATTCTAAATTTGAATGCAGATTTTTAGAGAATTGCGCAGGAAACATTTAGAGGTATGCCACTTCAAAATCCGATTAAAATAAGTTGAGTTATGGAGTATAGAGCTTCAGCCTTGGGACATTTTTGGATTTCTACAACATTATCACATCAGAAAAATTACAAAAAAATTGAAAAAAAATAAAATTCTAAATTTGAATGCAGATTTTTAGAGAATTGCGCAGGAAACATTTAGAGGTATGCCACTTCAAAATCCGATTAAAATAAGTTGAGTTATGGAGTATAGAACTTCAGTCTTGGGACGTTTTTGGATTTTTACAACATCATCAGATCAGACAAATTACAAAAAAATTTAAAAAAAATAAAATTCTAAATTTGAATGCAGATTTTTAGAGAATTGCGCAGGAAACATTTAGAGGTATGCCACTTCAAAATCCGATTAAAATAAGTTGAGTTATGGAGTATAGAACTTCAGACTTGGGACATTTTTGGTTTTCTACAACATCATCACATCAGAAAATTACAAAAAAATTAAAAAAAAATAAAATTCTAAATGTGAATGCAGATGTTTAGAGAATTGCGCAGGAAACATTTAGAGGTATGCCACTTCAAAATCCGATTAAAATAAGTTGAGTTATGGAGTATAGAACTTCAGTCTTGGGACATTTTTGGATTTCTACAACATCATCACATCAGAAAAATTACAAAAAAAATGAAAAAAAAATAAAATTCTAAATTTGAATGCAGATTTTTAGAGAATTGCGCAGGAAACATTTAGAGGTATGCCACTTCAAAATCCGATTAATATAAGTTGAGTTATGGAGTATAGAACTTCAGTCTTGGGACATTTTTGGATTTCTACAACATCATCAGATCAGACAAATTACAAAAAAAATTGAAAAAAAAAAAAAATTCTAAATTTGAATGCAGATTTTTAGAGAATTGCGCAGGAAACATTTAGAGGTATGCCACTTCAAAATCCAATTAAAATAAGTTGAGTTATGGAGTATAGAACTTCAGCCTTGGGACATTTTTGGATTTCTACAACATTATCACATCAGAAAAATTACAAAAAAATTGAAAAAAAATAAAATTCTAAATTTGAATGCAAATTTTTAGAGAATTGCGCCGGAAACATTTAGAGGTATGCCACTTCAAAATCCGATTAAAATAAGTTGAGTTATGGAGTATAGAACTTCAGTCTTGGGACATTTTTGGTTTTCTACAACATCATCACATCAGAAAATTACAAAAAAATTTAAAAAAATAAAATTCTAAATGTGAATGCAGATGTTTAGAGAATTGCGCAGGAAACATTTAGAGGTATGCCACTTCAAAATCCGATTAAAATAAGTTGAGTTATGGAGTATAGAACTTCAGTCTTGGGACATTTTTGGATTTCTACAACATCATCACATCAGAAAAATTACAAAAAAAATGAAAAAAAAATAAAATTCTAAATTTGAATGCAGATTTTTAGAGAATTGCGCAGGAAACATTTAGAGGTATGCCACTTCAAAATCCGATTAATATAAGTTGAGTTATGGAGTATAGAACTTCAGTCTTGGGACATTTTTGGATTTCTACAACATCATCAGATCAGACAAATTACAAAAAAATTAAAAAAAAATAAAATTCTAAATTTGAATGCAGATGTTTAGAGAATTGCGCAGGAAACATTTAGAGGTATGCCACTTCAAAATCCGATTAAAATAAGTTGAGTTATGGAGTATAGAACTTCAGTCTTGGGACATTTTTGGATTTCTACAACATCATCACATCAGAAAAATTAAAAAAAAAATGAAAAAAAAAATAAAATTCTAAATTTGAATGCAGATTTTTAGAGAATTGCGCAGGAAACATTTAGGGGTATGCCACTTCAAAATCCGATTAAAATAAGTTGAGTTATGGAGTATAGAACTTCAGTCTTGGGACATTTTTGGATTTCTACAACATCATCAGATCAGACAAATTACAAAAAAAATTGAAAAAAAAATAAAATTCTAAATTTGAATGCAGATTTTTAGAGAATTGCGCAGGAAACATTTAGAGGTATGCCACTTCAAAATCCGATTAAGATAAGTTGAGTTATGGAGTATAGAACTTCAGACTTGGGACATTTTTGGTTTTCTACAACATCATCACATCAGAAAATTACAAAAAAAATTTAAAAAAAATAAAATTCTAAATTTGAATGCAGATGTTTAGAGAATTGCGCAGGAAACATTTAGAGGTATGCCACTTCAAAATCCGATTAAAATAAGTTGAGTTATGGAGTATAGAACTTCAGTCTTGGGACATTTTTGGATTTCTACAACATCATCACATCAGAAAAATTAAAAAAAAATGAAAAAAAAATAAAATTCTAAATTTGAATGCAGATTTTTAGAGAATTGCGCAGGAAACATTTAGGGGTATGCCACTTCAAAATCCGATTAAAATAAGTTGAGTTATGGAGTATAGAACTTCAGTCTTGGGACATTTTTGGATTTCTACAACATCATCAGATCAGACAAATTACAAAAAAAATTGAAAAAAAAATAAAATTCTAAATGTGAATGCAGATGTTTAGAGAATTGCGCAGGAAACATTTAGAGGTATGCCACTTCAAAATCCGATTAAAATAAGTTGAGTTATGGAGTATAGAACTTCAGTCTTGGGACATTTTTGGATTTCTACAACATCATCACATCAGAAAAATTACAAAAAAAATGAAAAAAAAATAAAATTCTAAATTTGAATGCAGATTTTTAGAGAATTGCGCAGGAAACATTTAGAGGTATGCCACTTCAAAATCCGATTAATATAAGTTGAGTTATGGAGTATAGAACTTCAGTCTTGGGACATTTTTGGATTTCTACAACATCATCAGATCAGAAAAATTAAAAAAAAAATGAAAAAAAAAATAAAATTCTAAATTTGAATGCAGATTTTTAGAGAATTGCGCAGGAAACATTTAGGGGTATGCCACTTCAAAATCCGATTAAAATAAGTTGAGTTATGGAGTATAGAACTTCAGTCTTGGGACATTTTTGGATTTCTACAACATCATCAGATCAGACAAATTACAAAAAAAATTGAAAAAAAAATAAAATTCTAAATTTGAATGCAGATTTTTAGAGAATTGCGCAGGAAACATTTAGAGGTATGCCACTTCAAAATCCGATTAAGATAAGTTGAGTTATGGAGTATAGAACTTCAGACTTGGGACATTTTTGGTTTTCTACAACATCATCACATCAGAAAATTACAAAAAAAATTTAAAAAAAATAAAATTCTAAATTTGAATGCAGATGTTTAGAGAATTGCGCAGGAAACATTTAGAGGTATGCCACTTCAAAATCCGATTAAAATAAGTTGAGTTATGGAGTATAGAACTTCAGTCTTGGGACATTTTTGGATTTCTACAACATCATCACATCAGAAAAATTAAAAAAAAAAATGAAAAAAAAATAAAATTCTAAATTTGAATGCAGATTTTTAGAGAATTGCGCAGGAAACATTTAGGGGTATGCCACTTCAAAATCCGATTAAAATAAGTTGAGTTATGGAGTATAGAACTTCAGTCTTGGGACATTTTTGGATTTCTACAACATCATCAGATCAGACAAATTACAAAAAAAATTGAAAAAAAAATAAAATTCTAAATTTGAATGCAGATTTTTAGAGAATTGCGCAGGAAACATTTAGAGGTATGCCACTTCAAAATCCGATTAATATAAGTTGAGTTATGGAGTATAGAACTTCAGTCTTGGGACATTTTTGGATTTCTACAACATCATCAGATCAGACAAATTACAAAAAAAATTGAAAAAAAAAAAAAATTCTAAATTTGAATGCAGATTTTTAGAGAATTGCGCAGGAAACATTTAGAGGTATGCCACTTCAAAATCCAATTAAAATAAGTTGAGTTATGGAGTATAGAACTTCAGCCTTGGGACATTTTTGGATTTCTACAACATTATCACATCAGAAAAATTACAAAAAAATTGAAAAAAAATAAAATTCTAAATTTGAATGCAAATTTTTAGAGAATTGCGCCGGAAACATTTAGAGGTATGCCACTTCAAAATCCGATTAAAATAAGTTGAGTTATGGAGTATAGAACTTCAGTCTTGGGACATTTTTGGTTTTCTACAACATCATCACATCAGAAAATTACAAAAAAATTTAAAAAAAATAAAATTCTAAATGTGAATGCAGATGTTTAGAGAATTGCGCAGGAAACATTTAGAGGTATGCCACTTCAAAATCCGATTAAAATAAGTTGAGTTATGGAGTATAGAACTTCAGTCTTGGGACATTTTTGGATTTCTACAACATCATCACATCAGAAAAATTACAAAAAAAATGAAAAAAAAATAAAATTCTAAATTTGAATGCAGATTTTTAGAGAATTGCGCAGGAAACATTTAGAGGTATGCCACTTCAAAATCCGATTAATATAAGTTGAGTTATGGAGTATAGAACTTCAGTCTTGGGACATTTTTGGATTTCTACAACATCATCAGATCAGAAAAATTAAAAAAAAAATTTTAAAAAAATAAAATTCTAAATTTGAATGCAGATGTTTAGAGAATTGCGCAGGAAACATTTAGAGGTATGCCACTTCAAAATCCGATTAAAATAAGTTGAGTTATGGAGTATAGAACTTCAGTCTTGGGACATTTTTGGATTTCTACAACATCATCACATCAGAAAAATTAAAAAAAAATGAAAAAAAAATAAAATTCTAAATTTGAATGCAGATTTTTAGAGAATTGCGCAGGAAACATTTAGGGGTATGCCACTTCAAAATCCGATTAAAATAAGTTGAGTTATGGAGTATAGAACTTCAGTCTTGGGACATTTTTGGATTTCTACAACATCATCAGATCAGACAAATTACAAAAAAAATTGAAAAAAAAATAAAATTCTAAATGTGAATGCAGATGTTTAGAGAATTGCGCAGGAAACATTTAGAGGTATGCCACTTCAAAATCCGATTAAAATAAGTTGAGTTATGGAGTATAGAACTTCAGTCTTGGGACATTTTTGGATTTCTACAACATCATCACATCAGAAAAATTACAAAAAAAATGAAAAAAAAATAAAATTCTAAATTTGAATGCAGATTTTTAGAGAATTGCGCAGGAAACATTTAGAGGTATGCCACTTCAAAATCCGATTAATATAAGTTGAGTTATGGAGTATAGAACTTCAGTCTTGGGACATTTTTGGATTTCTACAACATCATCAGATCAGACAAATTACAAAAAAAATTGAAAAAAAAAAAAAATTCTAAATTTGAATGCAGATTTTTAGAGAATTGCGCAGGAAACATTTAGAGGTATGCCACTTCAAAATCCAATTAAAATAAGTTGAGTTATGGAGTATAGAACTTCAGCCTTGGGACATTTTTGGATTTCTACAACATTATCACATCAGAAAAATTACAAAAAAATTGAAAAAAAATAAAATTCTAAATTTGAATGCAAATTTTTAGAGAATTGCGCCGGAAACATTTAGAGGTATGCCACTTCAAAATCCGATTAAAATAAGTTGAGTTATGGAGTATAGAACTTCAGTCTTGGGACATTTTTGGTTTTCTACAACATCATCACATCAGAAAATTACAAAAAAATTAAAAAAAAATAAAATTCTAAATGTGAATGCAGATGTTTAGAGAATTGCGCAGGAAACATTTAGAGGTATGCCACTTCAAAATCCGATTAAAATAAGTTGAGTTATGGAGTATAGAACTTCAGTCTTGGGACATTTTTGGATTTCTACAACATCATCACATCAGAAAAATTACAAAAAAAATGAAAAAAAAATAAAATTCTAAATTTGAATGCAGATTTTTAGAGAATTGCGCAGGAAACATTTAGAGGTATGCCACTTCAAAATCCGATTAATATAAGTTGAGTTATGGAGTATAGAACTTCAGTCTTGGGACATTTTTGGATTTCTACAACATCATCAGATCAGACAAATTACAAAAAAATTAAAAAAAAATAAAATTCTAAATTTGAATGCAGATGTTTAGAGAATTGCGCAGGAAACATTTAGAGGTATGCCACTTCAAAATCCGATTAAAATAAGTTGAGTTATGGAGTATAGAACTTCAGTCTTGGGACATTTTTGGATTTCTACAACATCATCACATCAGAAAAATTAAAAAAAAAAAATGAAAAAAAAAATAAAATTCTAAATTTGAATGCAGATTTTTAGAGAATTGCGCAGGAAACATTTAGGGGTATGCCACTTCAAAATCCGATTAAAATAAGTTGAGTTATGGAGTATAGAACTTCAGTCTTGGGACATTTTTGGATTTCTACAACATCATCAGATCAGACAAATTACAAAAAAAATTGAAAAAAAAATAAAATTCTAAATTTGAATGCAGATTTTTAGAGAATTGCGCAGGAAACATTTAGAGGTATGCCACTTCAAAATCCGATTAAGATAAGTTGAGTTATGGAGTATAGAACTTCAGACTTGGGACATTTTTGGTTTTCTACAACATCATCACATCAGAAAATTACAAAAAAAATTTAAAAAAAATAAAATTCTAAATTTGAATGCAGATGTTTAGAGAATTGCGCAGGAAACATTTAGAGGTATGCCACTTCAAAATCCGATTAAAATAAGTTGAGTTATGGAGTATAGAACTTCAGTCTTGGGACATTTTTGGATTTCTACAACATCATCACATCAGAAAAATTAAAAAAAAAATGAAAAAAAAATAAAATTCTAAATTTGAATGCAGATTTTTAGAGAATTGCGCAGGAAACATTTAGGGGTATGCCACTTCAAAATCCGATTAAAATAAGTTGAGTTATGGAGTATAGAACTTCAGTCTTGGGACATTTTTGGATTTCTACAACATCATCAGATCAGACAAATTACAAAAAAAATTGAAAAAAAAATAAAATTCTAAATTTGAATGCAGATTTTTAGAGAATTGCGCAGGAAACATTTAGAGGTATGCCACTTCAAAATCCGATTAATATAAGTTGAGTTATGGAGTATAGAACTTCAGTCTTGGGACATTTTTGGATTTCTACAACATCATCAGATCAGACAAATTACAAAAAAAATTGAAAAAAAAAAAAAATTCTAAATTTGAATGCAGATTTTTAGAGAATTGCGCAGGAAACATTTAGAGGTATGCCACTTCAAAATCCAATTAAAATAAGTTGAGTTATGGAGTATAGAACTTCAGCCTTGGGACATTTTTGGTTTTCTACAACATCATCACATCAGAAAATTACAAAAAAATTTAAAAAAAATAAAATTCTAAATGTGAATGCAGATGTTTAGAGAATTGCGCAGGAAACATTTAGAGGTATGCCACTTCAAAATCCGATTAAAATAAGTTGAGTTATGGAGTATAGAACTTCAGTCTTGGGACATTTTTGGATTTCTACAACATCATCACATCAGAAAAATTACAAAAAAAATGAAAAAAAAATAAAATTCTAAATTTGAATGCAGATTTTTAGAGAATTGCGCAGGAAACATTTAGAGGTATGCCACTTCAAAATCCGATTAATATAAGTTGAGTTATGGAGTATAGAACTTCAGTCTTGGGACATTTTTGGATTTCTACAACATCATCAGATCAGACAAATTACAAAAAAATTAAAAAAAAATAAAATTCTAAATTTGAATGCAGATGTTTAGAGAATTGCGCAGGAAACATTTAGAGGTATGCCACTTCAAAATCCGATTAAAATAAGTTGAGTTATGGAGTATAGAACTTCAGTCTTGGGACATTTTTGGATTTCTACAACATCATCACATCAGAAAAATTAAAAAAAAAATGAAAAAAAAAATAAAATTCTAAATTTGAATGCAGATTTTTAGAGAATTGCGCAGGAAACATTTAGGGGTATGCCACTTCAAAATCCGATTAAAATAAGTTGAGTTATGGAGTATAGAACTTCAGTCTTGGGACATTTTTGGATTTCTACAACATCATCAGATCAGACAAATTACAAAAAAAATTGAAAAAAAAATAAAATTCTAAATTTGAATGCAGATTTTTAGAGAATTGCGCAGGAAACATTTAGAGGTATGCCACTTCAAAATCCGATTAAGATAAGTTGAGTTATGGAGTATAGAACTTCAGACTTGGGACATTTTTGGTTTTCTACAACATCATCACATCAGAAAATTACAAAAAAAATTTAAAAAAAATAAAATTCTAAATTTGAATGCAGATGTTTAGAGAATTGCGCAGGAAACATTTAGAGGCATGCCACTTCAAAATCCGATTAAAATAAGTTGAGTTATGGAGTATAGAACTTCAGTCTTGGGACATTTTTGGATTTCTACAACATCATCACATCAGAAAAATTAAAAAAAAAATGAAAAAAAAATAAAATTCTAAATTTGAATGCAGATTTTTAGAGAATTGCGCAGGAAACATTTAGGGGTATGCCACTTCAAAATCCGATTAAAATAAGTTGAGTTATGGAGTATAGAACTTCAGTCTTGGGACATTTTTGGATTTCTACAACATCATCAGATCAGACAAATTACAAAAAAAATTGAAAAACAAATAAAATTCTAAATTTGAATGCAGATTTTTAGAGAATTGCGCAGGAAACATTTAGAGGTATGCCACTTCAAAATCCGATTAAAATAAGTTGAGTTATGGAGTATAGAACTTCAGCCTTGGGACATTTTTGGATTTCTACAACATTATCACATCAGAAAAATTACAAAAAAATTGAAAAAAAATAAAATTCTAAATTTGAATGCAGATTTTTAGAGAATTGCGCAGGAAATATTTAGAGGTATGCCACTTCAAAATCCGATTAAAATAAGTTGAGTTATGGAGTATAGAACTTCAGTCTTGGGACCTTTTTGGATTTTTACAACATCATCAGATCAGACAAATTACAAAAAAATTAAAAAAAAATAAAATTCTAAATTTGAATGCAGATTTTTAGAGAATTGTGGAGGAAACATTTAGAGGTATGCCACTTCAAAATCCGATTAAAATAAGTTGAGTTATGGAGTATAGAACTTCAGTCTTGGGACATTTCTGGATTTCTACAACATCATCACATCAGAAAAATGACAAAAAAAATGAAAAAAAAATAAAATTCTAAATTTGAATGCAGATTTTTAGAGAATTGCGCAGGAAACATTTAGAGGTATGCCACTTCAAAATCCGATTAAAATAAGTTGAGTTATGGAGTATAGAACTTCAGTCTTGGGACATTTTTGGATTTCTACAACATCATCAGATCAGACAAATTACAAAAAAAATTGAAAAAAAAATAATATTCTAAATTTGAATGCAGATTTTTAGAGAATTGCGCAGGAAACATTTAGAGGTATGCCACTTCAAAATCCGATTAAAATAAGTTGAGTTATGGAGTATAGAACTTCAGTCTTGGGACATTTTTGGATTTCTACATCATCACATCAGAAAAACTACAAAAAAAATTGAAAAAAAAAAAATTCTAAATTTGTATGCAGATTTTTAGAGAATTGCGCAGAAAACATTTAGAGGTATGCCACTTCAAAATCCAATTAAAATAAGTTGAGTTATGGAGTATAGAACTTCAGTCTTGAGACATTTTTTGATTTCTACATCATCACATCAGAAAAATTACAAAAAAAAATTGAAAAAAAAATAAAATTCTAAATTTGAATGCAGATTTTTAGAGAATTGCGCAGGAAACATTTAGAGGTATGCCACTTCAAAATCCGATTAAAATAAGTTGAGTTATGGAGTATAGAACTTCAGTCTTGAGACATTTTTTGATTTCTACATCATCACATCAGAAAAATTACCAAAAAAAATTGAAAAAAAAATAAAATTCTAAATTTGAATGCAGATTTTTAGAGAATTGCGCAGGAAACATTTGGAGGTATGCCACTTCAAAATCCGATTAAAAAAGGTTGAGTAATGGAGTATAGAACTTCAGTCTTGAGACATTTTTTGATTTCTACATCATTGCATCAGAAAAATTACAAAACGAAAAGAACGGACAGACGGAAAGGCGGACAGACGGACATGGCCAGTTCGACTTGGCTATTGATCCTGATCGAGAATATATATACTTTATATGGTCGGAAACGCTTCCTTCTGCCTGTTACATACTTTTCAACGAATCTAATACACCCTTTTACTTTACGAGTAACGGGTATAAAAATCTTTACGAACGTGAATGTTAACTTACATCTTATAACAAAAAGAAATAACTATATGTAAGTATTTCATTTTGTCCCTAAATAGATTGTTTTCAGAACTGATTTTGTTGTGTGTAGGCTGGAGGGGGATTCTTCGCGCCTCGACTCCCAACTTTCGATTCCTTTATTCCCCGTCGATAACGCACCCAAAATTGACCCCGATCCGAAGGCAGAGGAAAAAAAACATCCGCGCGAAATGCGAAACGCCGAAGAGGCAGAAACCCCGGGCTTTTTGGCCCCGGGAAGAGGCAATCTGACCTCGCCGCTGGTCATGAGCAAGCCATTTCGGTGTGGTCCCCCCACTGAAACCCTCGCGATCAAGCTCGATCCCATCAGGGGTTAATACACTTGGCTGATGTTTAATGCTTAATGGCATTAAAATATTTTTAATAAAACATATTTGACTTTGATTTGGCAAATGCGATTCGCGGGGGAAAATTGGCTTTTCTCTCCTGCATTACACTAGACTGCAGGGTGGCGAAATATTTGCGATTCTTTCGGCGCTTTACCTTTGCAAATAATTCACATAATATTCCACAGCTCAGACGTTATTAATAAAGTTGAATACCAATAACAGTCCCAAAACTATTCCCACTTTTTTTTCAGATTTTTGTGCAGACACTGAGGAATTTCGCTCGAAATTCTTCAGTTTCCTTGCTGGCAAGTGTTAATGGAAAATTCTGCCAGGCGGAGAGAAATTGCATAAAGCAAGCGTGGAAAATTTGAAAAAGCGCTTGAAATATGACTGAGCGAGTGCAAGGGGATCATGAAGGGGGGCGAAGTGGGAGGTCGAAGGGTAAACACAACGCACACTGGAAACACTGCAAAAGTGGGGGGAAACAGGCTCAGGCTGGGGATTTTTCACTGGGACCTCGACTGTGGCACAGTTAGACGCCCACTTAGTACGGTAATTTCGAAAACGTGCGCCTTTGATGAGATACAATCTCGGGGAGGGGAAGCTACTCTACTGGTAAACTGATGCCAATGATGCTGATGGAACGTTGACGATCGCTCGAGATTAAGTGCAGCCAGCAAAGGCGACCGCAGTTGCGGAGTTGAGGAGTTGCCGAGTTGGCGGGTTCGGGCAACCCGCCTCAAAACGCATTTGGAGGCGGCCTGATGACGTCGTCAGAGTCAGCTTAAGTCCGTCTCAAATGGCAAATGAAATATCTACATTACAGCATCCAGCATAAAGCAAGCAAATGGAGTTGCAGACATTAGAGAAAGAAAGCCAGAGGCAATCGGCAACTGGGTGTAATTAATTAAGCCCACAATGGCATCGCAAACCTCGGCCCAACTGGATAACCTCTGCACCAGGTTCCCATGCTCCCCTCAAAAATAAAAGGCGGGAGGCCCTCTACCAACAAGGTAGATGCAGCTGAGGTGCCCTGCAAGGGGTTTCAAACTCACAGGAAGTTGGTACGGGATAGGAATAATTTACCTACTGTTCAGTTTACATAAAACCAATAAAACATTACCCAAACAAACCTTTCTTGATCGTAGATTGTAGAAAAATGCTGTTTGTCTAATCCTGCTTTTAACCGTCTGTGCATCTTAAGGCAGCCTGCTATTTTGACCCACTTGGCTCGGCACTCGACTGGTATTTCCCAATCGTATCTAAAGTGGATGTTGCTTCTTTCTGTTGCCACCTGTTGGTGGGTGGCAGCCTTTCTTTTTAATTGAAATGGCGTTGGTGGACTCTTGGATGCAATTAAAGGCTTAACCAATCAGGGCTACGGGCCAGAACAGATCCCACGAAATGATCTTTGGGCTGGGCTGCGCTTGCTTCAACGCCGACCTTTGATTTATCGTTATTTTTATTTAAAAGACGAACGACTAAAATCAACCACGCTAGTCGGCAAGAGGAAGAGCCAACCATCAACGATCGAGGATCGCCCAACAAAAACATTAACTGCAACAACAAGTCGGTGTCCCATCGCGCGTTTTAATGACAACGAAACCAAGTCAAAGGCATTTCTTCCAGGCAACAACAGCAGCCACCACACAAAAAATCTATAAATTAACAATAAAAAACACAGCAAACTTTAAGAAACAAAAACAGGACTGATCAAATGAAGAAATACATAACGATAATAAAATGCCCTAAATTCGAGAGATTGGCTTTTACAGATACGCAAGAAGTTAGGCAAAATGAAAGATGAGGCTTAAAAAAGTTATAATTTATGGTTACACCTTTCCAATTTCTATTTTTACTTCTAGAAATGATTATTTTATTTATTTTATATCATAATAATTGAATGTTATATATGTAAGCGGTCAGTCTACATACTTTGTAGCGTTTATTATATCTAACTACTCAGCCCTTTGTTATTATTACCTAAAAGCGCTTCTAGGGTTTCTAGTTACTTGTCTGTTGACTTAGCTAATGTACCTTTCGCAGTTAGATCATCGAGACACAAACGAGCAGAACAGGAGGCTTCAAAAAGGATGGCCAGCGGGGCCAAGTTGTAAGTGAGCCACTGGGCGATGGCGACTGCAACTCCAACTGTAGCGATGACTTCAAACCGAGCGACGACAACAGCGATCCGAGGACAACAAGCGAGGCAACAGGAGCAGGGGGATCCTCAGGAGGATGGGAGAAGGCGGAGGCGGAGGCGGAGGAGGCGGCGATGGCCCCAGAATTCGAATTCAATTAAAAAACGTTTATTCCGCAATTGCAGCGGCGGGAAGGTGGCTCAAAGGGGGTCAGTGGACCCACGGGGCGTATGAGTGTTGCATAGTTCTCGAAAATTCAATTTGCGCATGCCGCGACTCAGAGGCGCACCAAGGGGGGTGACAACAAGGTCGATCAGAGGGGGAGAAGGGGGTGGGGGGGACCTGTTTTTAGCCTGAACTAGTTTTTCTTCCATCCTTGTTGCTTTACTTTTGCGATGCGTCTGCGTGTCCGCTTTTGGCGACGATCTCCGATCCGCGATCCGCGATCCGCGATCCACGATCCTCGCCGGCTGCCCTCCTCCTTCTCCTGCTGCTTAAATAAGTTATTATCATTGCTCGCTTTAATTGCTGTAATTGAAAGTGAAAATGGTTGCCTTTTGATTTGTGCCAAAGAAAAATGTGTCTAGGTGTCAGTTGGTTCGTTGGAGCACAGCCAAAAGTCCGCACACAGTGAGAAAAGAGGGGTATAGAAGAAAGGAAAATAAAAACATTTCAAAGTCAGAAATCTCATTTTCCCATTAAAGGCTTGCTGTTTTGGTTTGAGTTCGTTGGTTGGTTTGGTTGTTTCCAAAAAAATCGAATAGTTTGAGCTTAAGACAAATTTGCTGACAATTCATTTTCTATACTCTTTTGAATCGAATATGAATTACCTATATAGTCGATCTCTCAAGGACACCTACCAGCAGAGAAGTAACGAAGACAACTGCGATTCACTGTGCTGACTTTTTAGTCCAAAAACAGTTGCCACATGCGGCGCAGTGTTACCATAAATAAAAACTTGTAAAATTGATTACAACAATATTCCGTTTGTGGCCAAAAAAGTTGTCGCTGAGTCTGCTGTTCCTCCGTTCTTCCTACATTTGAAAGTATTCCGCTCCTGATCCTGCTGCTGCTCCCGCTCCCCGGTTTCAGTTCTCGGTTTCATATCGAAGTCGTGCGCTGTCAAATAATGAAGTTGCCAGATCAACAAAAACCAACAGAAAAAGCCCAGAAATAAGAGGAAATCGGGAGAGGCTGCCGCAGAGAGATGGACTCTCGGTTCTACCTGTTGCCCTGGCTGCGAGTCGTGCCGACGGTATCAGTGATCAACATGTTGCACCACCGCACCACCATGGCCACGGCCTCGGATTTGGATTTGGATGCCCAAGTCCAACGCTTTGCTTCCCTTTGTGCCCAGCAACAATTGCAATTGCTACCGATTGTCATTATTTGCAACAGGCCTGGAATCCGCGACTGCAACTCCGATGCCGATTCGGAGTCAAAGTTGCTGACAAATGTTTGAGTTGCTTCGCAGCTACTGTAGCTGCTTCTGCAGAGTCGCCTTTGCCTGCAGAGTGCTGCGAAATTAGAACTAATTTCGTTCATAAGACGGCCAATTAGGAGCTGGCTTAATTTTATGGGCGTTGGGGATGGCCAAAGGCAATATTTTATTTAAACTGAACATACGATTTTCTTCATTGTTTTCAGCTATTGTAGAATTTGTTTGCCACATATGTATGTATGTATATAAGTGTGTTTTCCGTTTGTGATTCATTTGCTTCGGCTTTTCTTTTCCACTTTTTGGTTCTGCGCAAACTAAAGCTGCCGCTTGGGTTCTTTGGTATTTGCTCTCCCCTAATTACAAGGGGCCGCGGATATTCCGCTTTTGATTGCTGGCGACAGCCGAAAACGCGTTCCCAGCTAATTTAGACACCTCACATGCCGCAGATGCTCCGGCCAGCGGACTTCCTTGGCTTCCCCCGAACTACCCCTAAGCTCCTCCGGGCTCATTAGCCAGACAGCGGCGGCAGCAATCAATTGCCTGTAACATGTCGCAGCCAAAAAGGGGCAAGAAGGGGTTAAAGGAGCGAACAATTATGGCGACAGTGAATGGAATTCGCAGCGCTTGTAAGCGGCTGCCCCAAAGGCGGTGCATGCTGGTGTTGCTGCCGTACCGCCGACGTGGCCGACTTGGCCGACTTGGCCGATGTTGCCAATGCTGCTGATGTTGGTGATGTTGCTGATGTTGCTGGTTGCAAGTGACCGTAGCAACTGCTTTTGTGGCCGCTGACCTTCGTGTTGGAAAGGAAATGAGGCAACGAGAGCGCTAGAAACCAAACAGAGTGAAAAGCAATCCAAACAAGGCAAAACGAAACAAAGTAAAAGGCAATTATGTTCGATGTTCCCTGTTGTCGGGCACTTATTTAAATTGCAGCGCCGCCGCATTGTTGCTGCGGCCAATGACAACGGCCACATTGCAGCCGCAGCAACTAGCAGCAACCAGCAGCAACTAGCAGCATCTCCAGCAGCAACAACAAATTTGCCCACATGCCACACACGTCAATGTTGTCCGCTATCTCTTTCCCACTCTCAAGAATATTCAATGATGGATTCAACCATACTATTTTCCTATTTTCCGTTCTTGCAGCGAATAAAAATAATGGAAAAGTTGTAGTATGGAATCGAAATGAAATATCGTGGCAATACCAATTTCCTTCAAACTAAAATTAAATTTCCTCTGACATTGTTGCACTTCTAAGCAATTTCCCAGCACGTGCAAAGCTTGGAATTGGCATAGAGGAGGCCCGCCGGCATGACGCAATCGGGAGTGACAAAGGCTCCATTGAGGATTCTCACGTTCTCCCCAAGGACCAACAGTAGTCGCTTCCGCCCTGCTGCTCGACATTGAATGCGATCCATCCAGCATCTCCGATAATAATTATTATTAACACCAAAAACAGGAGCGACAAAAAGTACTCGCAGCAATCAATCAAAGAAGCGCGCTCCAGATCCGCTCTGCTTAGATTTATATCAGTCCGGAGCTCTTTGAGGCACACGCATCTGCGCTGCAGATGTGTCAGATCTGGAAACTCTGGAGGGGATTTGCTGACAGGGAATAGTATGCACTGCAAAAAATATATAACTTGTCAAGACCAAAACGCTATTTGTGTGGAAGCTATTTTGTGACTTAGGATCGAACTGATTTCCCTAACTATGAGTAGTTAGGGAATTTGTTTATTTGTTTTACCTACTATGTAAGAGTAATTATAAGTATGATTAGTTCTCGGTGTAGAGATGTGAGGAAAGCCTGGAGAAGCCGGAGGAGCGCACATCACAAAAGCTCAGCCTCAGGTTGGAGGCCTCGACTACTGCCACTGCCGATTATGAGATGATTGCTTAAGATGACAACGAGCAGGCTGAGAAGCTGGAGAGCTGGAGAGCTGGGAGCCGAAGGAGTGGGATACCTACATAGCGAAGGCAGGAATGCCCCAATGCGAGTGGCAGCAATAAAAATGACGTTCCAGATTATTGCACACACGGCCGGCCACACGAGGGGCAAGCGACAGCGACAAGGAGGCAGTGCAGCACGAACGTGTTCCCGCAGCCGATGATGCTTACGCGCTTTTCAAGTTCCACACATAGTTGCTGTCATTATTAAAGACATTTTCAACTACATTCTAGTAGGTACTTAATTTCCCTCGAAACAAGAGGCCTCCCTGACAGGCGGGAAAAAATGGAATGAAAAAATACGAAAATGCCACCTCACACGAGCTGATTGGATTGCCGGGAGCTTTGTGTCAACTGAAGATAAGCCCTCGCACAAAGGAACCAGATCCTTTTACCCTCGGACAATGCTAAGTAGGAGTAAATGCATCCATCAGACACTCGGGTGGCGAAAAAGCGAAGGGGCGAAGACTGCGAAAAAAAATTGATGAGTTAATTAACGCGCATCGCCAACATTCCGTTCGACTAATAACCAACTTGTAGACGACAGCCAGGCAATGGAGGAGATGGCCTCAGATGGGAACGGGAATGGCAATGGAGTGTGGGTATATGGTAGCCATGGCTATGGGTATGGGTATGGGTATGGGTATGGGTATGGGTATGGGTATGGGCATGGGGCAACCATATTTATGAGCATGGCTTCGTTCAGTTGTCGATCTGGCACTTCAATGTCAGTTGTTCATCATCATCGCATCGCATCGCGCGGATCCAATGATCATCGCATCGGCACTGGAGGAGGGACAGCAGAACAGAATCTCCTGGAGTATCATGACTGCAATGCGTTCTTTAATTGAGTTTTGCGTTGCATTTGCGCAACTGCAACTTCGGACTCTTTATGGCCAAGCGAGAAGCAAGTAGCAAGAGCCACCACCAGTGGCATCCACATCCACATCCACATCCACATCGACATCGACATCCACGGCAGCAGCAACGTGGCATATTATCACACAACCATTAAATATGATGAAGACTGCCAAGGCGACTGAGGAATCCTAGAGATGGAAGTATCATGTGATCCAGATCGTTAATATGGATTCATAATAAATGGCGTCCAACGTAAGCAAAATGATATGGGAATTTTCCCAAACTACATTGAAATCTAGCGAAAATAGGTGAGCTTACTAGTTCATTTCAGTTTTTATCCCTTAATCGATGGCCCGCCCATCCCTGACGAACTCTTTCGGGGACTGCTGTCGTCGGGTTTACGCATTTATGACGCATTTTCTCATCTCGGATTCGCCGGCGCGGAATCTAGGCAAAAGGCAAACAACCGCTGCCAGTGGTTCCCCCACCGGAGGAAAAACGGAGAACTGAGAATAGAGCATCTTCGGGGCTCCGAAGCTCCCTGGGGCCATTACGCATACTTTGAGCTGCGGAGTTGATTTTCTCATTTGGAGGAGGTTGCACTCTAGATGTGTTTCCTCAGCCGGAGCTGCCCATGTCGATGTCGATGCCGATGCCGATGCCGCTGATCATTATCAATGATCTGGCATTGCATTGCATTCCCACTGCAGTTACTGATGCTGATGCTGCTGCTGCTGATGTGGCTGATGCTGCTGCTGTGACTGACACAATGCCAGCTCAGTGCTCGCTGCTCCGAAATGCATCATCCTCCGATCCTACAGATGCCCCTCCCCTTCCCATATCCACGATCCTTCGCAGCGGGATCATTGACTATTGAGCGCGCTGATTGATTACTTTGTCGCTGGCACGTTGGCAATTTATTGGGGAGATGCCAAGGCGAAGGAGCTGCAGCTGCCTCGCTTTGGATGATTAAAAATGCTTTTGTGTAAATTATTAGCTGCAAATTCACTCGCAGTCATTTGTTGTTGCCGTGTGTTGTCGCTCATAATTCTCGCCTTGAGGTTTTCCCCTCGATTGCTTTTTGGTGTGAAAATGATGTATGTGGCTCTGCGGTTGGTTTCGGTTTCAGCCAACCAACCACTCACTCGGTCTAGCCTTTGACTTTGGCCATAATACTGCCAGGTATTATGCCGCGGATTGCCAATGCCGCGCCTCTAAATTGGCGGCGGTCGCTTTGACTTTCCAACCTCCTCACTCGCAATCCCATGCCGCCATGGATCCTCCGCAGGTCCTCTCTATTTCCGCACCCGAGGGTAGTCACCTCCTCGCTCTTTGGGATAGCATGTCTAAATTTCCTTAATATTTCCATTTGCTTGTTTGATAGAATTTATGTGCGCATTCTGAATTGGCAGAAACGAGCCACAACGCGAGATCATTGCAGGCATTCCAAGCAGCTGCTGCACTGAGCCAAATACAACTTTAAAAGAGGTCCCTTTGGATTTGAACATCTTAAGTTGTGTATAGGTATTCCGGTTGGTACCAAAACACAGATTGGTTAGGGCTTGTTTGGTGGAACACATAGCATCTTCTTTATAACCTCCCTTTTTAAACCTCCATTTAATTATGTATTTTTACAAGTGCCTGCTTGCTGCAGGGGCGACCACAGCAACCATGACAATGACAGCGTCTGGGGCAGAGCATTGCCAATATTTATTGACATTTAACCGAGGAACCGAGGAGCCGAGGAACGAAGGAACAGGAGTGGGGGCCACAAAAACAAGCGACTTCCCTCAGGATGCGGCAGCAACATGTTGTTGCAGTGACTGCAATGTTTGTTGCTGCATTGTTGCTGCTGCTGTTTGTTGCTGCTGGCTGGCTGTTTCAACTGTCAGTTATCATTCACTCAGCAGTAACATTCGAATCTTTCCCCAAGAAATGCGATTCCCTCCATGCAAATGCTCCCGCAGTGGCGGCCACTGAGTTATGGTTGCAAGTAGCAGCCGACGACAGGATGTGTCTCTCAGAAGGCAACCACCAGCCCCAACCGCTGCTCCACCCACCACCCCCATTCCCCCCTAAAACAGGCACCACTGTCCACCCAATTAACAGTGGACATCGACACCTCCCTGGAGCCTTTCTCTTTCCCACACCTGCAACCAACTTGCAGCACCACAAATTTGAAATGAAATATTTTCGATTCTGCTGTCAACATGAGTTTTGTTGACAACACATTAGCAACTGTTGCCGTTGGTATTGCTGTTGCTCTCGCAGTTGTCGTGCACTGACAAAAATGCTTGTGGTACATCGAAAATTCCACGATTAAGATCATTTTACATAAATGTGCGAGAGATCTAAGCAATGCCTTCGAGAAGTTCTATGTGATCCCTTAGTTTAAAGGTCGCCGCATCAAATCGAGCTGCATGTTTTTTTTCTGTGTGCTGCTGCAGCAGCAGCAACATGTTGCCGCCGTTTGTGGCGACATCGCATCGGGACGTTGCGCATGCGCCGCACGATTTGCAATTTGCAGCTAATTGAACGCGTGCGCAGGCGCAGTTTGTTGTCGGCTCTCACGCTTCTCAGCCCCCTTCTCGAGTATCCCCGCAATCCCAGCCCCAGCCCCAGTCCCAGTCCCAATCCCAATCCCAATCCCCTGCAGCCCCCATCCTCCGGCGCCACTCCTTTTCCCACAGCAAGTTAGAAAAGTGCCAGGCGACAAATGGAGAACGACTTGGAAAAGCCACATGCGTGGTAACCTGAAACTGCTAGCCAGAGCCAGTCTCGGCCCGAGTCTGAATCTGCATCGGATTAGGAATCGAAATCAGGGTTCTGCTATTAAATGAATTTCGACAGCGGCCTGCTCTTGAATGCCGTGCAGTTGGGTAGCCTTGGGTATCGTTGGGTATCGTTGGGTATCGTTGGGGCGATGAGAACCCAACCAGTACCAGTGGGTGGTGCCAATGGCCCAAACTGATCTTCCCAGTGATTATGCAGTATTCCCTCCCCTTTTGCTGGCATCTAGTTCACCCAATCCACCATTTTCGTTGGCTTCTTCCGCAGCTCCCTTTTCAATATATTCATGCTCATATGTGGTTGGTTTACTTTTTGTCAAATGCCGCCTGCGGTGTTTCCATGTTGCTTCTGTTTCTGTTGCAGTGGCACAGCTTTGGTTTTTCGGGTCGTGCTGGTTTTGTTCTTTTTCTGGCCGTATGTTCCTCCTCCCCCCTGCACCCCCTGCACCCCCTGCACCCCATTAACCCCGCATTTAACCCCCTGTTGCCCCTCGAAACCCCTCCTAACTGCCCAATTGCAGCGCACTTGTTTGTGTCCAAGAGCCTGGCAGCTTTGTTTTGTGTTTGGCCCCTTTACTTATCTCCCCAGCGCCCGAAAAACAAAAAAACAAAAAAAACAAAAAAACCAAAAAAATAGGGAAAAATAAGCAATATGTTTATGCATTTCTTGTGGTCGCTGCGGCGGTGGGGAACCAACAATGGCTGCTGACTTTGCCGCTGGAATGCGGCTCCATTAAATTGTGAGCCTAACACACGATTTGTTGCTGCCGTGGCTGCAAGAGTTTCTGCTGCTGCTGCTGCTGCCGTTTTGTTTGTTGTCGCTGTTGATTAGCAATTTAATTGATTTGTAGGCAACAATTTGTCTGGCACTTCAAATGCTCCCCGACTGTCGCCGGTTGGCCTCCAAAACAGCCGGTTGCCAGCTCATAAAATATTCATATGCCGCGATGTCTTGCAAAATCTGAGAAGTTGAGGGAGTTCGAACGCAGTATCATGCAAATCTCCAGGCAACAGCAACATGGCGTCGAATAAAAAAAGAGGGAGAAAGCGAGAAAACGAGACAGCACCGAAGACAGAGAGGCCAATAAAACAGCAACAGGTGGCCACAGCCCTTTTGGCCAGTTTGCTTTCGCATGAGCTCCTCATGTTGCTGCCGTCGCTTCTCCTCCTCCTTTCGGAGGTGGCTAATAGCCACATTCAACAGGTACACCCATTTAATTAGAGGCTTCTTCTTCACACTCTCTCGCTTTTTCTCTGGGCCTGGCCCTCGAGGTAGCCATTTTGCGCGGTGTCTTCTGTGGCTCCTGTGGCTTCTGTGGTAGCTGCACGGTATTTCACTTCTATGACTTCTTCGTTGTCTCCAGCTTAGCATATGCTAAGTTTCATCAAGAACTCCCAAGGAGTCATGAGCCATAAAAAACTAACATGTTTTAAAGGTCAGTAAAACATACCTGATTACCTTTTTATATTTCGGAGCAGCATCTCAACTATGTTAGTTGCTGTCCACTAAAAGATTAAAAACAAAAAATTAACCCACGCTCCTGGTGCTAATTTATGCCTCTAGTGGGATGGCTTTCTTTATAGGGAAACCATTTTACTGTTCTCTTCTTTGCGGTGGGTGGAGCCTAACTTTCTATTGAAATCTCAATTTTAATTTTACCAAACTTTTATCGCTCCCGTTTGGTGAATGTCCCACTGTAATTCCCCGGATCCCATCCTAGATTTTAGTTTTAGCTTAAGTTATAGTTGCAGTTTCCGTTCGCGATGCAGGCAAAGCTTTATTGGCTACACTGAGAGCATGTGGAATCATGTAACAACAAATGGTCGTCCGAAGAGCGAGGATCAATGGTCTGGGAGCAACTCCTAATTTGAAATATATTTCAAGACATTTCTCACAGTGCACTTGCAGTTGCTGTTGGCCTACTGCTATTGCTGCCGATTGCAGGTGGCCGCCATTTGGGCCATGATTTATGCAGTGGCCGGGCATTAGAAAGGTCGTTCGCAGTTGTCGTCGCCAGTCGTGATTTCAGTGGAGACTGAGGAGACTGGGGAGGAGTTTGGAAAGAGCGCCGGGGGAGGGAAGTTTGGTCCGGAGAGGGAGGACGGGGGAAATAGGCAAGCCAAGAAAATCCATTGCCACTTAAAGTCGGACGTCTTAATTAGGTTTTCTGCTGAAAAGTGCCAAAAAATGTTGGCAAATGCCCGACTTGCCACGCCCACACGAGCCACAGACATTGTCTCTGACCCACAAGTGGGCCTTCATCCTACCAAAAACCCCTTTCTTCAGTTTTAGTCATGCCCCAATTGGCAGCTTTCTTCTGGTTCTCCCTGCGCGATTATAAATGACATCGCATTAGTCTTGGCCGGGTTAATGTGCGTCTCCTTTGGCCGAAATCGCCCGACTTCGCACAACTTCATTAGTGGGGAATGGGGAATCATGTGGGAAAAGCAGAATATCAGAGCCAAGCAGAAGTTCCGGGAACTAAAGTACATTTGTCCTCTCATCCTACGCAAGTTTTGATTCTAGCCCTTAAGCCTTAAGTTAGTATGGCTAGGTATGAACACCACCGTTATTTAGTTACCAAAACATTCTCATATGCTTTATACATTTAAGACAAGGTCCTACACATATGAAAAATATAACTATAAAAGTTAAATTTACTGTTTACCAAACTTATAAGCTTTAGCTTAAACTAGAACATTTCACTTAAGATACATTCTTAAGTCATAATTTTAGCATTTACATGTATACCTTTTTTTGTGCAGTCAGATATTAATGATTCGGAGGAGTATCTACTTTTTTGAGAGATGCAGAAGTTCAACTGTAGGTTTTCATCGGCCTAAACACATGACCTGTCCTAATCCTAATCTAAAGAGTCGGTGGTTTGGGCAGCTCTTCGATCCCTGAGTTCCTGCTGATGCTTAATGGTCACCTCCAGGAACTTCAGATAGCCCTCGTCAATGGGTTCGATCTCCTCATCCTCGGACGAACTTTCGTAGACGTAATCAAGGCAGTGCGTGGTGCCTGTTTCCTTGGGAGTATCCTCGAAATCCTGATCCATATTCGGATTAACCCCAGGGCAGAGGCTCATAACCTGATTGTGGTGCCATTCGAAAAGGCTTTGGTGTACTGTAATAACAGGGGTTACAACTTGGTAATCATTGAAAAACAACTTCATAATAGCTAATATTGTTACTTTGGGCCACATTGCTCCACTGATCGCGCGATGTCTGTGGCTTTGGCTTCCCCTCACTTTTCTGCCTTCGTCTGCGCTGCTTGCTCCTGTTCCTGTTTCTCTTCCTTGCCATTTCCCCCGATTTTCTATCCTCCATTGGCTTTTATTGGGAAAAAAACAAACATTCGTCGCCTTTTGTTTACTTCTCAGCAAAAGCAATAACAACATTGAAGTGTTGCCAACTTTTTCAAAGTGTTGCCAGACACTAAAATCGAGGCACTGTTTTACAGGAGCGATGGCCGATATGTATCGTCTATCGTCTATCGGACTTTAACAGCTGTTAATTCCAGTGCTGCGTACAGATTGCGACCAATCCATAATCCAGGTGGCGCCAGTTTACTGTTACCAGACTCCAACTAGAGGGGCTTAAGGGAACAACAGATGGCGCCACCACGTCGCTCTAGATATACTATTTACTTCTGCCGCGGAATATTACAGATTCTAAAAAATATATCTAAGAAATCACTACAACATATTAAAATATTTAATTTAAAAATCAAAATTGAATTTGATTAATTTTTGATGAAATACTTATCACAGAATCTCTTAATTTCTTAAGTGATAAGTTCCCTACCTTTCCCTGCCGACGAGAGCAACCCCTTGAAGGCCATTTCTCGGTCAAGCGACTGACTTCGAAACTCCGGTTCAGACCTTCCCGGCAAAGGGCAAGCGCAAAGTTAAAGCCGGAGCAGAAGCCAAGCCGGATCGGGCCAAAATCCAGATCCAAGCCAATCCCAGCCAGAAATAGAGCCAAGCCAGGGGTAAGGCTAAAGCCAGAGGAAAAGGCAGAGGAGTTTTGTTTTTCTTGCAAATTCAAATCCCGCGCTTAGAAATCTCGGTCGATCGGTCGGTCGGTCGATCGGTCGGTCGCTCAAAGAAGAGGAGATGCGAAGAAGAGTTCGGGAAGCAAAACTAAAACTGGGATTAGGGCGGATCAATTTGGCTGTAGTGCGAATGCAAATTGGCCAGCGGTACGATTTAAATGAGGCGGCCAAACAAAGGACACATTGATATGGAGTGCATCCTGCTGAGCCGGAACAAAAAGTCCGGGCATGGATGCACTTCCACTTTACCTGCCGCCTCGTCCGGTTCATAAAGGAAAATTAGGTTTACACCTTCCCGGCCAATATGTTCATAAAACAATTTAGAGATTTACAAGGGGATCAACTTGAATGTGGTGCACAGTACGTTTCATCCAACATATCCTGTGCCGCTCGTTCTTTTTCCGACTCTTAAGTGGGTGTGGGTGTGTTTGTATTGCGGTTTTAGTGTAGCGAAAAAGGCGCGTGGTTATGGTTATGGATACGGCTACAGATATGGATATCATGGCCATCACCCGCCCATCATCCCTCACTTTTCCCGAGCACTTCACACATGTTTACTTTGGCAGCTAGCGGGGGCAGCGAAAGCTCTTCATTTCCGATGAAGTAATATGCGTTCTGATAATATGAAAAACATCCTGCGGCCAGGATTTGCACGCACTTATTCCCTTTTAATGGACTTGGCCAGCGATTTTTTTGGCCCGCATGTATTTTGCATATTTTCTGCGCGCATCAAAGCCAAAACCAACGATTTTCATTCGAGTGGATCCATTGAGTGCTGGAGCTGGCAAACTAGTTCGGTAAATGTCGACAATTTTTGAATTTACATGGAAGTAATTAAACATTTTGGTGATTTAAGACCTATAGACGACGTTGGTCAGAATGGCGGCCTATGTTCATATGTTCCTTATGTTCCTTGATAAGGTTTTGTGTATAACATCTACATTACAGCAAGGAAATAAAATGAATAATGACTCTGTCGCACATGATAATTAAGTTATCCTAAACTATAAAATGTTATATAGTTAAATGTTATGTTATAATGTCATTTAAATTTTTTTGATATTCTTCCATTTGGAACCAGTTCCCTTTTGGCCACTCGAAAGTCCCAAGGAGAATCCTCGCCGCGGGGAGCTGGGCGATTGCTACTTACTTGAGCTACATTAGGGACAATTTGCATTTGCACGGCTCGCAAATAGATATGTGGCCGCAGGACAACAAGACAATCAGGACCATCGGAACAATCGGAAGATGGGAGGATGCCGCCACAGGTATCTGTATCTCGGCCACTGCCGCTACTGTGCAGCGTGGGATTATATTTCTTGAGCACGGGATCAAAATAAAGCCTGCGGCCACCGAAAAGGGTAGCAAAAGCCGTGCTGATGGGAAAACAATGAAGTGCAGAGGGTAGCGAAAGGATTTCGGGCCGGGGCAGGACAAGTTAGTAACTCTCATTACTTTAAATGGATTTCAATTAAGTTGCAAATTGATCTCACAAACAATTGAGTCCCGTCGAGGCGTTTTGAGTGGTTCGGGCGTTGTGCTTTCTCGCAGCCTGGAAATGAATGCGACCTGGACTAGTGCTAAGCCCAACAATAGAGCTGCCTATCCTGTCCTGCCGGATCCTGTTCCTTGCTCTCTGCTTTTTCGTTTCGCGGATCTGGTCGTCCCAGGCGGAAAATAAAGAAAATGGAAGATGACTGGGGTGCTGCTCTTTTTTTAAATCAATTGAAACTGAGAGTACAAAATTAGTCATCTTGATTAATATTTTAAGATACATTTCATTGAGTGACCCGAGCATTACATTTTTGTAGTTTACATATCAAGTGTTTGGTTTTAAAAGCAAGTTAATCCTTTTGGGATAATTTTTTTCCAGTGGACACCCTGTGACAGAATCAGAATCGGAATCTGAGCCGTTGGCTGCCTTCTTTCATCTGCTTTTCGATTGTAAGCGATATGCGGACTGCAGGCAAAAGGACAGCTGCCGAAGCACTTGGCACCCATTGCTGCTCCCCCACATTCCCAAGTCCGCAGCAAACTCATAAATGACTGGCAGTTTTCCCAGCCAAAGGAGCTAGGGCTCTGCTGCTGACAGGATAACGAGATTTTTCAAGTGGCACTCCACTTCACACCCTTTTTATTCAGATGCAGCAACTGGTCCTGCTGCTGCTGCCGCTGCTGCTGCTGCTGAAATCAATCTAAATCTCAACCTCAATCTGAATCTCAATCTAGTCCTGGTCCGAAGGACTTAGCAGATTTCTCTCGCAATTAGTCGAAAAGGAAATGGAAAAGGCGCAAAAAACGATTTTCCAAGGACTTAAGCACGAACAGTGGGATAGCAGGTTCGGGGGATGTAGTGAAATCCGAGGATCGAAGCAATCAAATGCGCATCACCAATCGCCGCTCAAAAACAAAGGGAAAACATGAGAATAGTATGGCGGAGAAAGCATTTCTTTCTTCTGAGGGGCGTGCGATGGAAAAAGGACAAAAAGCGAAACAAAAAATGAGCAGGAAAATGGAAAATGGAAAATGGAGTGGGGAAACCTCCGTCCCTCTCTTTCTGTTTGCCATACAACGGGGCTTATCCCGGCTGATCTTTGTTGCGATTTGCAACGGTCAATTGAGAAGCGTCCGGGAAAACGATCAACGAAATCGCTAGGAACCCATAAACAGGACCTCAAAAACAGGACTAGGGCCAGGACCTGGATGGCGGTTTTGTTGTGCTTAGTTTTTTATGCCCGAGACAACATGGCAAATACCCAAAGAACACGGGGATAACAAGGAAATAGGGAATGCGACGAGAAAAGACGACAGGCCGGAGCAACTCGGAGGAAAACAAACACGCCACACACGCTGCAAAAAGAGCCTCCAGAGGAGCTCCTCTACACTGACAAAAAATCAGCATAACCACTTGTTTAGTGCCAATTTATTAATAAAAATGTTTAAATTTGAACTAATGAAAAATGGCTACAAACATATAATAATACAACCTAAGGCACCATCTATTAAGTATCTATTAAATTATGGCTACAAAGCATCCGAAGATGGAAAATATTATATGTTATATATATCATAAACCATAAGTATTTGGTTGTCTTTATGCTTTTTTTCTTTCCGTGCTATCCAATTCTGCGGCCTATATAGGGGATATCCCTTTTCCCACCTTTGCAATCCTAACATTTGTGTGATTCTATTTCTCTTTCGCGATTTGTTTGTTTGCCAATTTGTTTGGCTTTGTCTGAGGTGACGCATACATTGAGCCGGAACATGGGTTTGGGCTGCAGTCGAAACTGAGGCCATATTTTGATTTGCGAGATTTGCCTAGAAAGAGTTAAGCCAACAAAAAAGCCCAAAGAAGCAGGTGGAACGGCGGAAAGTCGGTCTGCAAAGAAAACTTGGCTAATTAATTGAGTTGAAGTAATTTTCGGTAGAGAGCAAAGTTCTTGCAAATGGGATTGCCTTTAACCGGGATCCCTTTTTCACCTCCTTCGTTCAGGATGTTTTCCCAGCCATTTCCACTTGACAAATATTTGACTGGCCTTTCATTTTTTCCACCCACTCGCCCCTAAAATATCCTCCGGACACATAATTTAAATTTTTAATTACGCATCAAATCAAAATGAACAATTATGACAGCCTAAAAACGTAAGAAAGGGAGAGTTGTTTTTGTGAAAGACTTATCGATACAAAAAGATTGTATTTTAAGATATATAACTCAAATAAAAGTCGTAAGATCATCGTTTACATACACATCTACATATATTATACAATGATATATATGATATATGATATGATACATATGATATGAGGATATATCATGGTACATATGTATATATTTTTATTATATATATATATTCGACCTTAAAGAAAAGAAATATGGGTTTACTATAAGTATAATTACTATTTTCTTAATCAATCTATTATTATATTCCCCGGACAATATTTAAATACCAAATAATTAAGCCATCAGACTTTATGCACAAAGAAATTGCCGGAGGCTTAAGGCTTCTAACCAGAACTTGTTTCGAGGATATCTGTCAATTGATTTCTCACTTGGTTTTATTATATTGCCCTATTCTATGGAGCCCTGAATTGAGGCATTATCCAAAATATCTTCCCAAAGCAAATCAAACAACCCGGCAATCCCAATCCCAACCCGTAGCCCAATATCAAACAGCCCTGACCAAAGTGTGGCCTTGTTTACGCAAATACGAGCCCAAAACAAGGATCTTTGTGGATGTGGAAAAAAGCAGCTGCGCCTGATGGCCGTTCTCTGTCTCTTTCCGGCATTTTGCCATCTCTTTCTCGCTTAATTCGGCGATCCATTTGTCGACCATTTTGGTTTTCCCTCACGCCCCAGGTCGCTCCTTCCATCGCATCTCATTCATCCGCACGGGTTCTCGGTTTTATTGCACCTTTTGTCCCATCTAGCGCTCTCTTTCTGATCCGATCTTGCTCTCTTTCTCTTCCCCGCCATGCGTAATCGATGCAATTTGCACGCTTACGCATATCGCAAGATTAAACTTATCCCTGATCCCTGAGCTGACTGATCCCTTGATGCGACTGCCATGGCCGCAAATTGCTTCTATTTCCTACACTGAGAGGCTGAATATGAAAATGGGTTAGAACTGATAAGTGGAAGAACTGGAAGTGGAAGGAAGGAATGGATAAATACAATTAATTATCAATATTTCGTTGTGAAGTCGCCCATAAGTCATCAGCCACGGAATCGAATGGGATCTGTGCGTCATCCGTACACTTGGAATATTTGATGTTTTATTACCTATAAACTATTTCTCCTTGTGTACCTCCGATGAAAAACCTTCGACCGGATCAACTGCGCGGCGCATAAAACGATATTTGGATTAAACATTTAATTGACTGCTGAGCAAAACCGGTGTGACCATATAGAGACATAACCAGGGGTGGCTGCTGCTGGCGGGGATTAGAGTCCGATTCCGACGTCGAAGCTTCATTACCATATCAATGTCGGCAGCAGGCGACTCAGACTCAATTGCAAATCCTCAGCACGGGATTTGGCTGCTGAATCCGAAGAATCTGATTCCGATTCCGATTCTGGTGCGGATTCTGCTGCTGATTTCGATTTGGCTTCTCGAGGAAATTCGCTTAAATTTTTAACAAGACAAATACGCAAAGCACACGCCCCTCCTCCCCACTATTTTCCATCTCTCCCGGTTTTACCGCTTCTGGGAAACAATCACGGAGAAAGGGAGAGCAAGAGAGAGCAGGGAAAACTTTTCTAATTTTGCACAACTGGAAAATGTGGCCGTGGGCGTTGAAAGAGAAATGGCAACAGAAAATCGAAATAAAAATCATCATCATCGGGCGGGAGCCAAGAAAAAGTTGAAGATGATGATGGTTTTTTGCACATTGTGTTTTGCCGCTTTTTCCCCGGCGCTCAAATGGAAAAGTAGAAAAACCTTTTATTCCACAATGTTTGCTTAGTCCTTTGCCAATTGAACTTTTTCGCACAGCCAATCGAAGGGGTAGTGGTACTCAGCCAAATACAATACTTAGACAAGTTAATTTAATTTTTTATTTAAAATTCAATCTGCGAACTAAAACAAAAAGTGCACAGCGAGTGGGGAAAGAAATCAGGTCAGAGGTCAGAGTAGGTAGAAAAGGCAACAAAAAGTTTCATGAGAGAAAACAAGTAGAACGAACAGTAGTGAGAAAAATAATAGAAAAAAGTGCGACACATCTTTTGAGCTTAGCGAGAAGCGCACTCCCAGAGCTTCCTCCTCTTTTTCCTCTCGCAACTCGATTTTTCCTTTGTATTTACTCCATCGTCATCATCGGTTTTCCCGTCGGGAGTTTTTGGCCATGTAAGAAGTTCAGTGTAAAGGCAAATAGCGAAGCCCAGAGAAAACCGGGCGGCAGAATCCACAGAGACTTTGGTGTGGGGGGTGGGGGGAGAAGAGAACCAGAAATATCCTGGTCCTGCGGTCCTTGGCCTGCTTAATTATTCAATAATTTCTAAAAGCATTTGGCCACATGCGACGTCATCAGCCGTCATCCTTTCATCCTTTTACGGCATGTGACAGGACCGCTCCTCTTCTGCCGCTCCCCCGTAATCAGTTGAACACATATACCCCAAACACACACTGAAACATCTGCATTTATGTAAGCTTCCCTCCCCGGACCCCTCTTAGTTCTTCTTAGTACACAGAGCGAATTGGGTGCAATTGAATCACTTTGTTCTCGACTTGGTTTCCCGTTGTTATTATGATCATTACTTTGCAATTCCCCAGAAACTCCTCATCTCACATGGACCTCCATATCCAGGCAGAACTGAAAACAGTTAGTTACCTTACTTGGGAATGATTTCGCAAAGTGCTCCCAATTTTTCACCCCCACACAGGTGACATTGTAAGGACTTTCGGTTCATTTGCTTTTCCTGGCTGGATTTCCATTCGTGATTGTGGGTGTGGTTTGCAGAGTTGCATTTATCATTAGTCGTAGCTTAGCTTTTGTTTTCCTGCACTCCAGAGGCGGAGGATATCAGGGGAACCCTGGCGGCCATTGGGGATTTTGCACTTGGGCATGTTTGATGTGGAAACTTTAGATTAAAATATTTTCATATGCACACACACGAGGTGAAACAATAGCGACGACGGTCACCAAAGTGCCGTAGATTATTGAATGAGCGCTACCAAGTCTCCCTCCAGTGTAAGCTTCATCTTTATGTATGTATAGCGGCGTGCTGCGTTCTATATAAAGCGTGCACCTCAACCCTTTTGAAAACCTTAACATCTGCAAGAATGGAGATGATAAAGATAAAGCTGGAGAAGGCAGAAAGAGCAAGAAGCAGCGCTTCTCCGTGGGCGGATTGAGCGCATAATGATGTTTATGTGTTGCCAGAAACATAAAAGCATTAATTTAGTCATTATCTTCTTAAGACACGGCGCCGGCAGAGGCAGTGGAGTATCAGAATCCTCTGAACGCGAGAAGAGAGCGTCAGGCTTTTTGCCACCCATAATTTCCGTCAACATTTTTATGCTACCCCCTGCTACCCTCATGCTACTCTGAGGGAAAGCGAGAGAGCTTCTGTTGCCATCTCCTGCGCACCCGCTTCCCTTCTCTTTCGCTCCCTCGACAGCTATCTCTTTCTGTGGGGGCCGCGGGGTCTGTCAGTGATGACTTTATCTGTATAAATAACTGTCAGTGGCCAAAGAAAGTAAGTAGAGAGCGGAAAAATACAAAAAATATATGCAAGCTTATTGGGGTGCGAATCGGGGGGAGAAGGTGGCGCTCGGTGAGTGGGACATTATCTCCGTAGCGCCATCTTTATCCTGGACCTCCTGCCTCCTGCCAACCTTCAACCTGGAACACTGCAAGATGGGGGCCCGACACCATCAACCACCACCAGCAAGAGCGAGAGAAGGAGATATTGAGTGAAAGCACGAAAGGGAGGGAGGATAGAGAGAGAGCCGTCCAAAGCCAGAGAGCATTGCCAAGCAATATGGTAGCGTTGAGGGCGTGGCTTCGCCCCGATTTCATTGGCCAAAGTCGAAAAATGTCCGCTTGACGAGAGAGCAGATGTGAGTTTGTATCTGGCATCTGAGAGCATGTAGCTATATCTGTCGAGGAACTGGCCCAACGACTACTCAATCGACAACTTGTCGGGCGGAACGCTCTCACAACACTTTCGCAGCTCGAGCGGACAAGAAGGGTTCCCGGTGGCTGCAGACCTGTGGAGAAATAAATTATAATCACGACGCGATTGCAGTGCGTATTTCTAGTGCGGTTTAGTGGACTTGGGATCGATCAAATTACACCAGGGTTTTATCAATCCAGTGAAAGAAAAACGTAGACTTAATACCCTCACCATTGCCGGCTAGTGAATTACAAATAAATTTAAAAGCGCTCTGTGCTTCGAAAGTGCCGCTTCTCAAAATAGCAGTGGGAAAGAGACATTTTCCTACTCGAAAGTTTTATAGACTTCATCAAAATTCTCTCCTCACTGTGGACCCCTGGAGGAGGCGGTGGAGGCACCACCACCACCACTCCCACCGCCACGCCCGACATACCGCCCTCGAAGGCCAAGTTCAAGATCACCGTCGTGAGTACGCCCAGCCCCTCCCCGCCGCCTACGCCCCCTCCGGCTGGATCTATGCTGGCACAAATGGTCGAGACGAATTCCCCGCCGGCGGGTTACACCCTCAAAAGGTCGCCCAGCGATCTCGGCGAGCAGCAGCAGCCTCCAAGGCAGATCTCGCGATCTCCGGGCAACACGGCCGCCTATCACCTGACCACCGCCATGCTCCTGAACTCCCAGCAATGCGGCTACTTGGGCCAGCGGTTGCAGTCGGTCCTCCAGCAGCAGCACGCCCAGCACCAGCAGTCACAAAGTCAAACTCCGTCCTCCGATGATGGCAGCCAGTCGGGTGTCACCATTCTGGAAGAGGAAAGAAGAGGGGGAGCCGCAGCCGCATCTCTCTTCACCATTGACAGCATTTTGGGCTCCCGTCAACAGGGTGGAGGGTCCGCTCCAAGCCAAGGCAACCACATCAGCAGCAATAGCAACCAAAATGGACTGACCTCGAATGGCATCAGTTTGGGCCTGAAGAGAAGTGGCGCCGAGTCCCCCGCCTCGCCAAACTCAAACTCTAGTTCTAGCGCAGCCGCCAGTCCCATCCGACCGCAGAGGGTTCCTGCCATGCTGCAGCATCCTGGCCTGCATCTGGGTCACTTGGCGGCTGCAGCGGCGAGCGGTTTTGCCGCCTCTCCCTCGGACTTTCTGGGTAAGCCTAAAAATGTCCCCCCATTCCTAGCTTTATCCCCCTCAGCTGAAACTGATATGCCCTTTTTATAAAGACAACTTAGGCAAAACCCAATTCAAAGCATGCTTCTTTAGAACTCTTTTAAGTTGATGTAGATTTTTAACATTTTTAAATACCTTTATTTCATGTTTCTAAACTCCGAAAGCACCTTAAGGCAACTTACTCATGCAGTCAGGAATCATCCATTCCCCATCTCAGCCACTCCAATCCTGACATCCTCATCCTCACCCACTCAACCGAACCACTCCCATTCCCAGCGAGACCTGAATGGCATTATTCATAATTAGGCAATGATCCGTGAAAGATGATTCCGCATTTCCTTTCCATTTTCCTTCGATTTTGCGGTGAGAGGATTTGCATTGGGCTCTAAGTCTTAGCTTTGTCGGGAAAACCAGGGTAATTCGGGATGCTGGGGTGGCTGTAAGATGGGCTCGGGTCTTGTGTTGATTCGAGCGTGGATCTCAGGCGCAGATTTATGCAGAATACCGCTTAAATTCATTCAAAGGCTCCCCCGCAGGACATGAATACTAAAAACCTGGGCGCAACTTTTTTCCCCAGCTTGCTGCAACCGGAAACGGAAGCCTCACATACGCCTACAGCTCGGGCCAAGGGAATAGATCCGTTTTTGTGATATGTTATATAAATATGATTGTAACACTTTTCGTAAAGATGTACACATGTTTTTCAAGTACTGAATTTGCTGAAAACTGGAAAAAGTCTTACGTTTTTGAACTGCTACTCGTTTCGCGTCTGCTGTAAGCCAACATGGCGTAAGTTTTATTTTGCGCGTTTCGTTATGCGCATTTTTAAGGATTTACCCAGGAACATCCCACTTACACCCTTTTCCGTGCTCCTCTTCTCTTCGGCAGTTATATGATGATGATATGGCTGTTATTACAACCAGGGAATAATGAATTTTCCTTTTGTTTTTCCTGCAGTGGCGTACCCCAACTTCTATCCAAACTACATGCACGCCGCTGCGGTGGCGCATGTGGCCGCTGCTCAGATGCAGGCGCATGTGAGTGGAGCAGCCGCTGGATTGTCGGGTCACGGGCACCATCCGCACCACCCACATGGGCACCCGCACCACCCACATCTGGGCGCCCACCACCACGGACAGCACCACCTCAGCCATCTGGGTCATGGACCTCCGCCGAAGAGGAAGCGTCGCCATCGCACCATCTTCACGGAGGAGCAGTTGGAGCAACTGGAGGCCACCTTCGACAAAACCCACTACCCAGATGTGGTGCTCAGGGAGCAACTTGCCCTCAAGGTGGATCTCAAAGAGGAAAGAGTTGAGGTGAGCTTAGAGCTTTCAATTTGTAATCTGTTTCTATGTGGTTTCCTTAAATCTGCCGAAAAGTGTGTCCAAGCCTAATGCACAACTTTACAGACCTTTAAATGTGATTTCTCTGATCTCTGAGCTTAATCACCCCAAAAACATTCAATGCATGGTTTTACCTTTTGATCACTGTGTTCTTCTTTATAGAAGCCTCTCCCACTCACAGCCAAACAGTCAATTCTTCTATTTGGCTCTAATTTCACGCTCGTTTTAATTCGCCGCGTGAAACCAATTGAGTGCTACACCCCCGCTCTTCACCACTTAAGCAGAATCAGATTCCGAATCTGAATCTCTGGCATCTGCATCGCAATCTCTATGCTCTCCACCGATTCTCCCTCTGAGAACTTCTCCTTGTTTATTTAGTTGTCAGCGGCGTACATTTTGAGGGGCTTCTTCGTCGGCGAAAGCAAAACAATGCCAATCCCAATGATTCACTTAATTTGGGTAATGGGACTCGGGATACAACCGCATCCGCATGTTTAAACGGATGGCGATGGTTATTTGCTTGGTGGTTGCCCCTGAATCGTATCATTGGTAATGTAAATATGCAGGGATTCCGCCTCCTGCGCCCTTGTAAATCCCACCCCGGGGGATGAACCATCCCTTTGACATCGGCAATTGTGATTCAAAGTCCATTAGTGTCGAGGAAACCCAACAACAAACAAACAAATTGAGAGGTCACCAAGGAAGAAAGTGACGACAAAAGTTGACAATTTAATTTGTTCACATTTTTGGTGCATTGATGGGTGGCTATTTCGCGTCTTTGATGAGGATTACCCACGCTTTCCGGGTTGCGGGCTCCGAGTTCCGGAACCCCTTAGTTTCCGTTTCCCCGGCAATATGTTTGTCAACCGGTCAAATGTTTAATCTAACCCATGCAACCCCATCTCACCCTCACCTTTCGCTGCGCAGGAAGGCGGACAAGTGCGACATTTGTTGACACTCGAAGGGTTTTGGCTTATGTTTAGCCTTGAGCTTAAGACAACTTACACATTATCATTAACATTGCTAACCATTTAGGATAATGAGCTGCGTGGCGTTACTCAACCCGCAGGCGAATTGACGCCCGCTTTTTGATTAGGCGCCAAATTTGACCCGCGGCGAGCATTGGAATCCTAAGCGGATTAGAATGCAGGTTGTAAGTTGCGGGGCGGGCGTTCTACAATAGAAAAGCAAATGAAAGGTCGAGGTGGGGAAAGATTTCCCAACTCCTCAACTAATTGGAATTCGGCGGGGACTCGAATCTGCTGGCTCACGGGGGCGACTAATTAACATACAACACACAAAAAGAGACTTCAAACTTGTCTCTGACAAGCAAAGTGGATGAGGAAAGAGACGGAGCAATCCCAATCCCCAATCGCCAAGTAAATCTTGTGCTCAGTCATCGCTCGTCATTGACTTAAGCAGCATAATCAACTTCAGCTCTGGCTTCCAACTCGGAACCCAGGCTTTTGTGACTGCTACTGTTTAGCATATTTGCATGCCAAGAGCTGCCACTCGAGGCCTCCGAGCCCCCCGATTTCGGGACAGTCTCTAAGACCCCAGCCGCTCCATAAGTGGCAATAATTATTGAAAATCTTGCCTAAGACAAACAGCAGCAATAACAAAAGAGAAAACAACTGACAAAAAACTGAACAAATTCGAAGCCTACACATGCGATGCTCTAGCGGAAAAGAGTCCGTTCGATCGGTGATCAATTGGGTTAGCAAGGGGGGCTCAATCACACACCAAAAGCCATAGATGGCAACTAAGTTAGATTATTAGTCAGGCTAGAATACAGTCTTGCTATCTGCACACCAAAAGTTCCAGCTGTAATGGTGGTTCTCATAGATTTCCTTCTCCAAAGCAGTCAGCAGTTCCCATCCAGAGCTCGTTCGGCATTTAAATGATCTGCTTATTTTGACTTCATAATTTACAATTATTATTTTTATTTAGCCACTCGAGGCGAGGGTCGGGTGGCTTCTCCTCGGACCGGACTGGATCGGATTGGTTTGCATGGGATTGTATGGGATTGTATGGGATTGGACCTCAAAACAGTAGCTCTACCTGTAGAGCAAACAAACCCGTTCTCTGTCCGCCTGCCTCTCTTTTTTCGCCTTGGCTTCTTTGGTGCGTGCAAGTCAAATACGCCTAATCCCGCAGCTCAAGTGATCGAGGTGATTTCGTTCTCCGATCAGCCAGATATGGAGGGATATGGCTGGGGATGTAGTGGAGGAATGCCTGGAGGGCATTTCAAATATTTGTCTTCGGTCGTCGCCAAGAAATTAGTAATCATCAGCCTGGCATAATTTGTGCTCCTCTCTCCTTTCGATCGCTCAACTCCACAAATATTGATGTTACCCCTTCCCAGACTTATGGAGAGTGGAGAACGGAGAAGAATGTGCCCACTCATCACTCCCATCACTCCATTGTGAACTGATCTCTGTTGTGTCTGCTGTTTTCTCTCACTGTCGTTTTGTTTTGGCCAGGAATTGAAAAGGGCTTGTCACCCTACTGCCTTTCTTTCGAGGATCATCCGGAATCTCAAGCGTTGCCGCTTTGAAGTTGCACAATTGAGAGGCCTCAGCTACAAAAGGGATCGTTTTTTTCTTTTTCGGGGCCACCTGCGTTGGCAATTAACTAAAATATGGCTTCTGTATGTTAACTATTATTATTATTGTTGTCTCTCCTTAGACACAATAAACACATCATTCCCCTTTACCGATGCTTGTTTAGCCTCAAAATTGAATTAAAAACGGCAATGAGCTGGAATCAGCAGATTTCCGTTAATTTAACCCGAGGTCACAAACCACCCACCACCCACAACCCACCATCCACCATCCACCATCCACCACCCACTGGGTGAGCCACTCAACAACCTTTCCGCCCACAAATCTCACACCCCACACACGCCGTAAATGCTGTTGTTATAATTTTTCATAATTTTCCATTATCCAAACACTTGATTCTCGGGATGCGAATTTTCAGTTATCCCCCGAGAATTCTCGGGCAGCAAAGTGCGTTTATATCCCCGAGCCATGGAAAATGGAAAGATTGGAGGGGCGGGCTTTTTCCGAGCGAAGCAGACGCTTTTCCCATGTTTGCTTTACAGTTTTGGCTGTCGAAGCGTGTAACCGTAGACAAATATTATCGCTGGGGGAGGAAATTGCCCCCGAAGCTGCATAAATTTACACAAAAAACGCAGTGGGTGGTGAGAGGTGGCGCGACAGGTGCACTTCTCACTAAGCTCTTAAAAGGTCGTCCGTGCCGGCGATTAGCAATGAAAAAGGAATTTTATAAAACAGGTTACATTTAAATGCCGTTTTGAGGGTAAAAATACATTAATTTTGATGCGCCCAAATGACAGACTATAGAATAACACCTTTTGCATGTCTTATTCAGGATAATTTAAAAAGTGCCCGCTTCTCCTGTAATCCCCATCATAAAAACGCTGAAAAACAGTTCCACTCACCCATTTTCTTTTTGTGGTTCTTCTTTCGTGTTTCTGCTTTGCATTTTCTCTCAGCATCTCTCATATTACGGTTAACCGCTTTCCAGAGGTAATTTGATAAAGGCATTCTAACCTTTTATGAAATCACTTAAAAAATCACTCACACCAATCACTTTAAAAAAATTACAAAAAAAACACAATAAGAAGTGAACAAAAAAAAAATGGCCGTCCACATGCAGATATGTATGTTTGTATGTACGACGTGCCGTGCAAATTGGCACGTCGCACATACATATGTACATACATACATGCACGCAAGCGGGGTGCTTCTCCCGCTTTTAATTATTTTTGTATAGGATTTAATGCATTTGGCCTCAGATTTGTTGACGCACCAGCTTAGTAAACACTTTTATCACAAATTTACTTTAACTTGCCGTGTTTTAATCAAGAGAAACACTTTTAAATTAAGTACAACTTTCACACGGACTCTCCAATTGCCGACGAGGAAAGTTTTTCGATGCGATCTACTGATATTTCTTTTTCGGCGCGCGTTGTGCATTAGTGCACAACATAAACAAGAACTCCCGAAGTTGTTTTGAATAATTTGAAGCTATTTCTTCATTTCTAAACCACGAAACTGCACTTTTTAAACTGCACCCTTTCATTCAACTATTCTTCCTCTTCTCCTACCCAGCCCGCTACTCTGGCGCAGTGTTTTGCAACACTATCTTCTGCACTGTAATTTGGCACTAACGCGATCTTCCTTAAACCTAATTGGACTTTTAAAGTGAAAACACTTTTATATTTGATATTCGGCTGCTTCAGTTTAGCACTTTAATACGAGCGCATGCAGTTCCTTAACCCCACAATACACTGAGCCAAACAGGGAGTGGGAACGTGCGTAACGAGCAATTTTCATGGGTGCGCGAATTTAATCCAACAACACGGCGAAAACAGCGTCAACAATTCACCAAAAAAGGTTCTATGGTAATTGGGGTGCAGTTGGCACCACCCATTTTGGGGACGAAGTTTCCAACCGACTTGTGCTGCCAATTTTCACTAATTAGAGTGACTGGCGAAAGGCAGCCGCCATTTTGAGCTTTCCACCCTCTCCACATTTTCCGGGCGCACTCCCCATCTTAACCCCTGACTGCCGATTTTCATTAGCCCTTCCTGGAGCCAGGCAAAAATGTGAGTGCTGTTCTTATTTTTTGGCAGCCTGGCGCTTTCCATGTTTTTTGGCTTTTGCCGGGACACATTTTCCGGGCCTGGAAAAACACGGCAAAATTAGGGGGAAAGTTCGAACGAGCAGGTGCAGCGATTATCGAAGCGCAAAGTTATCATAGCAGTGCAACTATGGACTGCACTTTCGGATACATTCCATGGTAATCCAGCCACGCAGTCAGCAGACTGGCCAAAAACCCAAAAATAACACACACATCATGGTGGTCAGTCTGACCGCCCACCGCCCACCGCCCACCGTCCCGCCCCTGGAATTTCCGAATTGGCCAGGGGAAAACCCGAGGGGCGGGTGGGGCGAGAGGGGTCTGGAGCGTAAAGCGCTTTTGTAGTTAATTAAAAATCAACTGCCGTGGGCATGTTTGTTCAATGGATTTCATGCACGTTTCGAATGTGTGCCGTGCCGCTCGTCGGCCTTTTTGCCCCTCGCCTCGACTTTCCTGCGGTATCAGCGATTTATGCGCTTTTGGATGAAAAATCTGTGGCAATATTTGCAGTGGCCAGTGGTTCCCGAGATCTATCGACTCCAAGGCGCGACCCAATGCATGTCAAGTTGTGCACTTTCTGCACTTTCCCCCCCAAAAAAAATGCATCGCCCTGCTGATACACTGAACGAATTGGGCGATGCCCTATCTACATACTCTGGGTACATATGTACGTGTGTGTACAATCATTCCCGCAGCTATTTTCGCCATTTTGTCGGCATGTTCTTGGACCATAGAACAACATGGGAAATCGGGCACCACACGGCATCGCCCCCACCCCCTCCCCCCTCCCCACTCCCCACTCCCCCTGGATAGCCACTTTTTGCGCCTTTGTTTATTTAATTTCTCCAAATTTTCACTGCGATTTTTGCGAGCGTGCCAGCCAGCGAGACGCGGCAAAAAACGCGCCCGCGGTTATGGCCAAATTGTTGTGCGTTAGTCAGATTTTAAACGCGGGTGGTGAATGGTGGATGGTGGAGGAGGGGAGTCGGATTGGGCCGGAACGGAACGAAACGGAGCTCTGTTGGCCGTAAAAATTACGGGATTAGCAGAGCGAGCGCGTTTTTTCCGGCGCACACACACGGCTGCCAAACTGCGGATTTGGTAGTTCCGCCGGATTAGGGTTCAATGCGGTTCGCTGGCCAACATTTAATTAAAATATGAAAGTTTAATGAGCGGAAACGACGAAAAAACGCAATCAGGCGGTAAAAATCGCAACAGATTTTTTGCGCCCGCGGCTAGATGTAGATTTTTTGTTTTAGAATTTGTGGATTAAAACTGTTGCATAGGTAATTATCGTGTTAGTTTGTGTGTGTTGACATAATTAAGCCGAGTAATTCACATATTCATTGGCGCGATTTTGAAAAACGCAACGCGTTGTTCTGTGTGTTGTTCTGTTGTTTTAATAACTTAAGCTCATGAAATTATGAAAATTATGAAAATAAATATGCAAAATATTAGGCTAGCGTGGGAGTGGTCTAAAATCTAATTAGCCCGAAAACGAAAATTAAATGAAAATTTCAACTGACATTTGGCGAGCGCTTCAATCGCGTTGCCAACTGCGAGAGTTCAAAGGTTTCCAAGGCGAAACGAAAAGTAAAATCCCGAGCAAGCAGCTGCAAAACTGTTCTCGAATTCAATGCAAACTTAAATGAGCTCAGACTCAGATATGAATTTCCTGGAGGCGGAAATCCCCTCGCCTTATAAGTTTAGCGCATTTTCCTGTCATTTCCTCATTTTCCACTGCCACTCCGCTTCCGCTCTCGCCTCCTCTGTTATTTCAACAAATTCAGTCGATTTGCTGCATAAACATTTCCGGAACCCCAGAGAAAACTCAACTTTTTCCCCAAATGATAACAGTGTGCAAAATCAACTTCTCCACCGCTGCCTAATTGTTCTAATTAAACTTTTTCCTGCCAGCCAGTTCGCTGCGAGTTCTCGCCCAGACTTTCCCCAGTATTTATTCAGCAAATAATCAAAAAACAGACGGACAAATAAACATATAGGGGTTGCAAATTCACCATTGCACTCGGATTGGGCAAATAGAGAATCGCTGGGAGAACGCAGAAAGAGAGAAAGAGAGGAAAGACTCCGCCCTCCGAGGAGGAGAATGGGTTTTCGGGTAGCTCTGGGGGCTAATGACAAGGCAGATGGGTTCACTGTCCACGAGGGTGATTACATAAGGGATTCCCGCTCCTCCTCCTTCGCGTCGGAATGATAGCCTCCCTCCCGTTCCCAGGCAGAGATATCCTGCAGATGATGTTTAACCCCTAAGTCACTTCGCAGCCGCCTTTTGTTTTAATTAACTAAGTAGCGGGGGTCGAGACTGCTGCCAGGCTGCCAGGCTGCCAGGCTGCCAGGCTGCCAAGGGGTTAAATAAGGGGTTAAAGGCGGGATAAGGCACCCAACGAGTTCACGGGAGGAAAGGGCGTGGCCAAAGCCTAATTAAAAATAAAAATGCAGAGTGGAGCCAGCACGGAAAATGAAAATGGCTATAATACCTGACTCTCTTTTCTGTTTTCTAAATACGGATTCTTCCAGATATATCCAACGATCTTGGTTAATAGTTTAATAATACTTTTGTAAAGGTGATAAATATGTTTTTAAATAGGTTTCCCCAGCCTATAATAGGAATTTCCCCGCCTCGAATCGTCAAGTGTTTCTCTTTTTCTTCAAAACCCACCCCTCTTCGGATTCCAATTAATTACAATTACAATAAGTCATCTCATTAAGCCCGAAAAAAGGAGGCAAGTGAGTGGGAGGATGGCTGTTCGTGGTAACTGGCCAAAAGATAGCCGCCAAATTGAGAAACAGAAGTCTTAGAAGTGCAAAAAAGGAGAGGCGGACAAGGCAAAAAATGCTTAAATTATTTATGAGCGGAAATCGCTGGCTGAGTAGCGAACTCCCCAGCAAAACGGATGAAAGTGTTTTTGAAGCCCCGCGCTCAAAGTAACCTAGGTAGCACCCCATCCACCCCCATCCACCTCCATCCACCCCAACCCCACCCACTGAACCTTGAGTCTTAGCGCCGGGAAACAGGATTCGTTATTATGAAAATTAGCAGGACGCACCTAGAAGTTTGATGTGTAATAATCAGAGCCATAAATACATAGGTACCAATTGACTCACTCATATTAACGGAACGTTTCTCCTTTGTTGCAGGTGTGGTTCAAGAACCGGCGGGCCAAGTGGCGCAAGCAGAAGCGCGAGGAGCAGGAGCGGCTGCGGAAGTTGCAGGAGGAGCAATGCGGCAGCACCACCAACGGCACCACCAGCAGCAACAGCGGCACCACCAGCACCACCGGCAATGGGTCCATGCCCGTGAAGTGCCCCGGATCCGATCACTATTCCGCGCAACTAGTGCACATCAAGAGCGATCCGAATGGGTACAGCGATGCCGACGAGTCCTCCGACCTGGAAGTGGCCTAAGAAGGGGCGTGGCATGTGGATGTGGTGTATATATGGAACGATAGTCAGGTCGGGTTAGGCGGTGATTTAAGTGTGTTAAGTATGTTGTGTAAATTAAAGGGAATCCTACACCCAAACTAGTTTAGTGAGCTGCACCCCCATTTATTTATTGAATCTGTATCTGTATACGACTGACTACTTAAACTGGATTAAATAGTTCAAAGAGCTTTGCGATAATGGTCGTTGGCTCCTACGTTTTGTTTTGTAAATAGAGAGAACCCCTTTTCGAACACTTTTTGTTACTAGGTTGTAAGTTGAGAGCGAAAAGGGAGAGCCCTGGCAGACCTAGAAAATATCTTAATTATATTTAGTAAAATTGTACAGTCACCTAATCCTACATATGTGAGTGTGAATGAGCGCGAATGTATTGTATCAAACTAGAGCGTGAGTGCATTTTGTGGTATTTGTTTCGTGTCCCGTGTCCAAGTCCAAAGTTTATTGCATCTATATACAAATCTCCATAAAGCGTATTGATAAATAAGCAAGCATACCATACTAGACGAAAGTTAAGTGTCATTCCTCCAACGATTAATTCTAGTGTTAAACCTAAACTAACTTATTGAGAACCGAAAATAAAACGCAAACTCGCCAAAAGTCAAACAAAAACGGCAGAAATTCGTTTAACTCTGGTTGGGAAACTTTCGATGATAAGTGGGAAGACCCGACGGGAAGCTTTCACACCTGCCACTCCAGTAATGGGAGATGGAGGTGGAGATGGAGGTGGAGATGGAGATGCTGATCCAAGGCTACCTGCCAAGGGGGCAGGAAAATGGGAGCTGGGTGGCAAATAAGCAAACGAGCCGGCAGCGGTCAGCCTGTTAGCAGCTTCGATGGGCACTTTGATGGCTTCGCCTCCAATCAATTCGCACACAGGCACGGACCACACAAAGGATCTGGAGTGGAGTGGCGGAGCACGGGGCAGGGAAATCCATGTGCATCCGCATCGCATCCGCTGCTCGGCAGATGTATCTGCATGTCCTCTGCCGGCATTTGTTGGCCATTTTCATTCTTGCATTGCGAATCGGGGGTCGTGGCAGAGAACAAGATGGCAAAGCCACTCAAATCATCCCCTGCACAGAGCGAATATCCAGCATGAATCACTTCGAGGTGTGCTGGAGAAGACAGGATGCATTTCAACAGATACAGATACAGATACAGATACAGATACACTTGTATAGATACAGTACTAAGAAACGCAGTTGCAACAAAAATCAATTATATATCATTGCTTTGTGGAAGATTCGAACATTATCATAGATATTGCCAACTCTAAATTAAAATCATCGCATTTTTCTGTTACATTTTTGCAAATTGGGGGAACTGCCTCGGAAGTATTCTCGGTTTGACTTACTGCACCTCCCCAACTTTTCAGCCACCCAAAGTTAACTGACAAGTTGTCTCGTTTGGGCCGTATTGTGTCCTTTTCAGCTTGTTATTCCTCCCCCCTTTTTCGCCTTTTCGCTTTTTGTTTTTCTCTTTGCCAAAGTTCCATCTTGTTATTTTCCTTTGGCGAAGCCGGAGCTGCTCGTTCAGGTCCATTCAGGTGAGAGGCTCCGACGACTCGAATCGATGGCCAAATTTAAATTCAAATTTATTCTATCTTGACCTGACTTGGCTCGTTCTCTCTTATTTGTACCTCTGTGCCCTGGTCGCCATTTTGCGCCCAGTCATTCCGGCCTTCTATTTGCATAGGCCTCTGTGATACGATCTCGAGTTACCCGCCATCCCGAATCCCGAATACCGAATCCTGAATCCGAAATTCCGAATCCCCAATCCCGAACTCGAATCCGGGATCCTGGTCCCTGGTTTCTGGCTACTAGCTACTGGCTTCTGGTTCGGCGTCGGGTTTTGTTTGCTGCCCGTTAATAGTTCGTGTAAAAATCTACAAATATTTGCACTCTATTAATTTTTCTGATTCTTTTCCGAACCGTTCTCGTGTTTCCTTTGTTTTTCTAGTGCACGCTTCGCATAATTTTTTCCGTTCCTGTTCTGTATCAACACGAAATTTAATATACACGCAGACCCATTTTGTACACCCTGCCCTCGTCCTCCAACTCACTTATGTTACTTACAACTCCCATTTACTCGTACAGCAAATGGTTGTTCATATAAGCATGCGTTTAATGTTTTAATTGTTTATATATTTATTCATATTATGATGTAATTACTAAATGTTTATGGGTGCACTTGCGTGGTGTACGTATCTACATATAATACATTTATGTTTCTACGTGTATTTTTGTGAGACGCGTTGTGGGAGGATATATTAACATCCATATCCATATCCATATAGCATTTTTACATCATTTTTTTCGACAACTTTTCTGGCCGCGCTTTGTGCATGTGCATATATGTACATACGTGTACATATCGTACATACAGGCAGCACATGAAATATTTACCCATTAAATTTGCCTTTAATTAAATTTGCCCTCCCTGAGTTTTTTCCCATTTGTAGGAGCCAAGGGAGGAGGCCGACATTTCGTTTGTTAAAATAAAAATATTGTTAATTGCAATTTATTCACATGAACACCTCTCTGCAATCCAAATGGAAAATGGAAAATGGAAAAGGGCGGGTGAGCGGACAAAGTCATTTCAGTCACATTCGATTTTAATATTTCATTATTTAATGTTGCCCTGGGAGCCAGCGGAAAAGCAGGGGGCTGCAAATCGAGTGCATATGCATAATGAATAACTCATTTGGAGCCGACTGAGAGATTGCGATTCATGATTGTCGGGTCCAACTCCAGCGCCTAATTGGGAACGGATTGGTCTGGGCGAGGAATTACCATGGGACATGGGAGCACCGCTTCGGGGGAGGATTAAGCCCGTTCCAGGTTGCAGTGATGCAGGTGGCAGGATATCCCAGTCCTGCCCAGTAATATTCATCTAAGTTATTTGCATCCAAAAATTACTCTCTCTGAATCCTCTTGTCGCCGAGTCAGCAACTTCTTCATAACTAAATCTTTTATGTTTCATAGCAATCACTAAAACTAGACTATCGAAATTTTCGAATTTTCCCTACCTATGACACATTTATTATCCTCCTCGATCCCCGAATTTATATGCGAGGAAAGCAAAGGGGAAATGTTATACACTCTGATTAAGTTATTTCGGTTCCAGGACATGGGAAGCATTTCGAAATGATTTTTCAACCCCTCAACCGGGCCAGTCCCAGTGGTTGACCCATGTCATGGCTGCTGGCAAGAATCCTGCCGTAGATTAGCAGGTGAAGCAGGTGAGTTTAATCCATAAAATGTGCGATTATTGCGTTTATGCGGCCCGGGGCGCATTCGATATAAAATATAAACAAACGTTAGAGAAATTACAGCACAAAAGCCGAGCAAGGAGCAGCTCTCAGCTCAGCTCTCTCGCAGGATGTCCTTATATGTACAGCACACATGGCTGGTATCCCTCCCTCCTCCCCACTCCCTCCCCTCTGCTCCTCCGACGACCGACGCTTATTTGACTATCGATTAAAGTTTGTGGTCCTTGTGCACACAGCCCCGAGATGCGAGTACTCGAAATAATACCGGAGAAAAGATTTTCGATTAATTTTAAATGCGCCAGTGGAAGCAATAAGATGGCAGACCGACCAGACAGTTTGAAAGGCCAGGCAACCGACATGTAGCGAGTTGTGAAAACATTCAAAAATTGTTACAGGTATCAGTTCTTTTGGTGACCCACCCCCCACTCCTTCAATCACTTTCGAAAAAAGCCAACCGAATTTCAGTGCGCATTGTTGCGCGGCCTCATAACAGAAGATTATCCAATAGCAACCGGTCGCATGCTCATCCCCATCCTCATCTTCGTCCTCATCCTCATCCTCATCCGCATCCGCATCCAAGGGCCATCCGCCATGTCAACCCTCGACCGGGGATAATGAACTTTTTTGGCCAGCCGAGCGTGCCGTTGGGTTTTTGAGTCTGCGGCCCGTCCGCCCGCTGCCACATCCACCTCATCCACAGCCGCCTCAATTAGCTTATTGTCCCCGTCATTGTCAGCTGCAAAATGGCATCCAAGAAGGGGCGGAGGATGGGGTGGGCAGTGGATGTCTCTGGGTGGCCCTTGGCCTCGCGAAATCCACAAGGAGCTTGCCAAGGTGTTAAGCCAGCTGAGCCGGGTGCCCCCAGCGCCGAATCCTTACCTCTGTCGGGCCTTTAGCCGCTCCATGCCCCTGAAGGCTCTGGCTTACGTCCAGCCAGCTTGCCTGGCCAAACCGGAAGAGTCTTAGTCGAGCAAGATACCCTCATGTGAACAGGTTCCTTCGTTGTAATTAGAATGGCGCCCCCAGTGCGTCTCTATACTGAAGCCTCTGCTTTCCTTGCTAGGTGAACTTCGGAACTAGCCAAGAAATCATCTCAAATGAAGAAAGCATATTCGAGTTTTGGAAACATTACCTAATAGACACCCCTTAGTAGAAAAACAATGTCGGTGTCGTTACTTGTGCTCTCCTCCCTCCTCCATCGTGAGGACCTCGTCTGCTGTGCACTTTCCTACTAATGGAGAGCAGGAGTCGTTCGTTGGGAGTGCTTAGGATCAGGACCCGCAGAAGTCCCCGTTGATAGCAGCAAATGGAAATTACAGCCAGCCAGTGGGCTGGTCAGTGGCCAGGGAAGGGCAGGGAGCGGTCTTTGGTAATTGTTGAAAAGCAAAGCAAATGTTATTGCCGAACAAACAGAACTGAAAGCCGAAATCCATTCAAATCGCACAACTAGCTTGCCACTAATCCGAGCCACAAATAAGGCGTGTGCAGAGGGTAGGGGCGTGGCAGGAGCGTAGGGGGGTTCCTTTGTTGGGCACACACATGCGGAATCCATAAAAGCTAGAGCTGAGCCTGGCCAGAAAAGGTACCCGTACTCGTTTCGATTTGAGTGTTTCGAATTTCACAAGTGTACACTACAAAAAAGATTCTTTTTTAATAATTCTATTCTATCTATCTCTACTCAAATCAGAAAATGTGTTTTCAAATGTTATAAATTTTTAATCATTACTTTACAGATTCTCTTCGTGAAAACCACTTTTCTATTCATCAAGACACATTTCCAGGACTAAAGTAATACAACTTCTGAAAAACTAATATTCAGCACTAACATTTTCGTAAATTAGGCTTCCAAATATTTGTAGTCAAGTGTGGCGACCTTGCTGGGTCTTGAACTTAGGCATTAACATTGACTAGAAAACAAAAATAGAACTAGAGCAGGTTTCGCACTTCGGTTTTCCCCGATCCACGCATTTCTTGCAGGAGGTTAGGAGGTGAAGTTTGGATTTGCTTTATGTAAGAGTACGTTACACTAAGCAGAGAATTCGCCTAAGTTGGATTCACAAAACATCGCTAGTGATGACACTACCGCCCACTGGGCCGCCCTCGTGCTGGTGATGATGCAGTTGCTCCACAAGATCAGCGATTCCTTCGACACCTATGCTCAAAGAGGGCAGCGACTTGTCCAGCACCAAAAGAGAGGGCGGCGTCTTGGGCTCGCCCTCTTCCATGCCAAAGGAGGTCATGCCAATCCCCTCCAGGCACAGTTCATTGGAGGATCCGACCAGCTGGGAGTGACCCCCGTAGGCCTGCATCTGGGACTGCTCCATGCTGAGAATGCAGTCCGCCTTGAAGCTGTCGATCGTGAACTGGTCCACGTCCACGCTGAGAAACTTCATCTCGTCGTAGGCGGAGGAGCCATCGGTCAAGTCCAAACTCAATGAGGCGGCGAACTCAAGACCCGGATGAAGCTGGGGATTATGCTGCTGCTGCTGCTGCTGCTGCTGCTGCTGCTGCTGCTGCTGCTGGTGGTGATGACTCGAACTCTCGGCGTGAATCGGATCGGATGGAAGCTGTTGAGGCGGGTGCTGCTGGAGCTGATTATCGGAGTCCATCTGCGGTTGTGTCTGCGCTTGCGTTTGAGGAGGATACGTGGACCACTCCATGGACAGGCCACTGCCACCCCTTTCCAGTCCCAGGTGGTCAATGTTGAGGTTGAGAAAAATATTCGGCGATAGCCTGGATGGCGACATGGCACCTGTGCCGTAGGAGGCCTTAAGTTCGTTGTCAAGGGAGTTCGAGGATTGCGGTGGGGTGTCCGGCAATAGAGTTCCACCTCCACCTGAAATCAATTTAGAGTATAGTTGGGTGATAGGAACAATGATAGTCTCTCTTACCCAGCGCACTATCCAGTTGGCCCAGCACGGCGCTATCGTCGTAGGCCACATCGAGATCCAGCGTTCCCTCCTTATAATCTCCGCCGAGGCCACCGATCTTCTCCTGCTTGCGCCACTTGGCCCGCCGGTTCTGGAACCATACCTGCACCCTCGCCTCCGTCAAATCGATCCTTACGGCCAGCTCCTCCCGAAAAAACACGTCCGGATAGTGTGTTCGCTGGAACGCCCTTTCCAGCTCCTGCAGTTGCAGTGTGTTAAATGTGGTTCTGCGGCGATAGGGAAACTGGTGTTAGTGCACATATGGCCTCTATGAATACTTATAAAAGTAGTGCAGTTTTGGTTGCATTCCGCGATGTGTATTTGGGTATATACCTGTATCTCCGCTGCTTGCGTTTCATTGTGCCTTTGTCCATGCGTATCCTGAGCTTCCTGTGGGTGGGACTAGATTTACGGAGTGGGTGGCGATGAAGTGCCCACTGAGGTGCGGATCTCGCTCAATCACAATATCTCCCTTGGCGAGGATGGGACTCTTCAAGCGCGTCGTGACATAGTCGCCGTGTGTTTTTCTATTTTTTAACGATTTTCGTCGACACTTCGAGGGCTTCGCGCCGCTGCTTCTTCTCGCTTTTCCGCTTCGACAAATTCCACGGCGGAAAAACTGTACAACAACAACAATGAAGACACGGATGAAGAATTTGGAGAAAGCAGGCAGCTGCAGAGCTCAGCATAAGTCCGCCACCAGAGGAATCTGCATCTCCTCCGATTCCGAGTCCCGACTTCCCTTGCTCGAATTTAGCTTTAGCTGTTGATGGCTAGGCGATGTCAGATTGTCCAGCTGTGCATGTCAAACCTTGTGACACGGGCAATGTTCTTGCCTCGACGACGCGAATTCGACTGAGGAGGATTTTGGATTTCCACGGGAACAGTGACAGTGCGTGCTGTCCGTCGAGAGAAGCCGTAGAAGTCGCCCAGAGTCCACTGGAGCTCGCACACTCGCGGGCTCCCTACCAGTAAGGGTCTATACCATGTCTGAAAGGTCTGACCCGGTCTAGCCTCTTGGGCAGTCGTTCTGGCCGGGCGTGTTATGCCAGTGGCGCTGCTCCTGACCCAAGCTGGCCCAAGTGGGACCAATAGTGAGCTCATAATTTATGGTAACAAGAGAGCGATTCGTGGTGCCTTCGGAGGATGTGCAAAGTTGCATTATTTAAACTTTACCACAACATTTACTCTCTTTCTACTTTAAACAAGACCCTAAATCGGAAATCTACAAATACAGTGGTTTCCTCATTGAGGGGAAGCCCGGAAAATAAAATACCATCGGAAGTCCATTTTCACCAAGCCCCGCACTCAAAAGTATGCTATGGAAAAAGTTTTCGGAGCAGTTTCCGAAAGCAAAAATCCAGAAACCCACCCTGGTCAACGTCATCGATGGGAGGAGATCAGATTGCCCTTTGCCTCTGCACACATGTCTGGGTCAGTGGGCTTCTTTTGGCTACTCCCACCGCCCAAAGTCCTCCACCTCTGCCGGCACTTGAGGCCTTAAAGCCATTTCCCCATTGAAAGCAGTAGAGAAGTATAAATAGCCAAGGGACTCAACCCCATCAGCCGGGCCACTTGAGCTTGGCGTGGTTGCCATTGTTGTGGTGTCAACTGTTGAGTCCATTGTTCCATCCTGTCCAGGTGACGAACCGTAATGGATGCTGCTGCTCTCATCTCTGTCACAAAAGGTAATCCGAGAGGCGGCTTTTGTCCTAAATGGATATAAAAGTGTGGAGACTCCTTGGCCGGAGCCGCAAAAGGAGTGTAGCGCTGGTCAGGCACAGATCGAGCAGGATGCCGTGGGTAAGTTTTATCAGGATAGAACCGAAAAATATGAAAACGTAACTACAAAGGAGGGAGCATAAGGATATACTCAGAACTGAGTTCATTTTCAAACCCTCCCGTTCCAAGTTGCCCATTTCCATTACGGCGCTGGCGCTGCTTAGCCTGACAAATAAGGGAAACGCCAGTCAGTACGCCAGCGATGGAGGTTTTGACGAGGTGGTTGGTGTAAGGAGTCTGGAACAGCACGCGGAGGAGCAGCAAGAGGATCGCAGTACATCCAAAATGCTCAGTGCCCTGTTCGGATACAGTCCCAGCACTCCACATCCCACGGAGATTGCGATGGTCATGCCCCATCAGTTGCCGCCCATGTACTATAGCGATTTCTATGAGGATCTGCTGACCACCAAACGCAACGATGTCCATTCCGCTGGCTGCGACTGCAAAGTTACGGTTTGTTGGGTTATCATATGGCAGCATCAGATGATTATTATTCTATTATTATCCCCAGAACGAGCTCGTTGATCTGGGCGGTCTGCATTTCCCCCGTTTTCTGATGAATGCCGTTTGCGAATCGGGCGCTGGACGGGATCTGGCCAAGTGCTCGCATGGATCCAATTGCCGGCCACTGGAATATAAGGTAAAGGTCCTGGCACAGGCCTCTCAGTCAGATCACTCCTATTCGTGGATGAACAAGGATCAACCTTGGCAGTTTAAAACCGTCACCGTAACTGCCGGCTGCTTCTGCACAAAGTGATTGGGTGGATGTGAGCAACTATCATATGTGAATGTGAATTACTTGTATATTAAAGCGCCAAAAAGACGTCAAAGTTGCTTTATTGTGGGGGAGATTCGATATGGAACAGATTATTATTCTTTAAGGCATTCTTTTGATTCTTACAGTAGACATTACTTAATGTAGATGTTTGAGCTTCCTCTTAGATAACTTGCTTTAGGAAATTTCGTGCCCGAAAATTTGTATTCATTAATGAATTCTAAAAATAACCATTCAATAATTAACATAACTATGTGGTTATTGATGTATAAGAATTGTCTCAAACAAATTAAAAATTTTAAAAATTATGGAATATGTAAGCAGTTATGACACGTTAAAAAGTGTAAAAGTTTAAAAACAAAAGAAAAAGCATTCCCCGTCAATTTACAAATATAATGTACCTTGGTGGAAAAATTATTAGAGAGCAGACCGCTTCGCAAGGCATCAGGATAGTTATTACTTCCAAACTGAGTCAAGGCACTTGGACGGTGTAGTTTAAAATCGAGAGGGGAATCTACTTAGCTTATGGACGGCTTCGTTTAAATAATACAAAAAGCGAAATGTGCTTGGTATCGCATAGGCTCTTGAGGCTAAGAGCGTGACATCAGCCAAGATCCAAGACCGAGTAGTGCGGTGAAAAGGGTTAACAAGAGTCCATAACCTTGCCTTGGAGGAGCGCCACTCTGTAACAAATTGGATTAGTTGGTTGTCCCAGTTTGATATACTTTTACCCACAATCACAAAGTAGTTGCAGCGATCTCCCTTGCAGCACTCATTGCACGCCCAATCCTCGTACCAGATGTGGGTACAGTACAGCTGCATATACCGCTTCCTCTTGGACTGGCACTGCTCCTTGGTCATGCATCTCTTGGACACATAGTACTGCTTCAGGGCACCTTCCGAGAAGTACGGCTGGGATCCCCAGCGGATCTCCGTACCGCAGACATTTTCAAAGGGCTCGCAGGTCTTGATGGTGTTCAGGCACTTTTCCGTGTTGCCCGTCTGGTTGGAGCACACATAGCACTCCAGACCGGCCACGAAATTCACTAAAAATAAGTTATTTATTGGCGTGGCTCTAAATATTTTATAGGTGTGGCCCAAAGTCGGGCTTCAAAACTGAAACTCACCTTGCGAACACAAGTAAACTGCGGCGACTAACACCAAAGCTATCTCCCACGATTTCATCGTATATCTTGAGTAATTAACGCAATCGAAAGATAGCGGATAAGCTCAAGGTAAATAAACGACTTAAATTAACAAACAAAACCACTCCCAAAAAACATTAGCAACAAATAGGGAGAACGTGCGTTTTGCAACACCAACTTCTACGTGCTTTGCAGCACTGAACATTGCCAAGTGCTGCCACCTGTGGCGCGCAGTATTAATAGCTTTTAATTATAATAATTGGGAGACAAATTGTTCCAAATATGTATAAACCAAAAATAGATAATAGCGCTATTTTGAAAGGCAGCCAGCTAATAGTTCTTTAATGCCGGAAAAAGCTTTGCATTTTGCTAACATGTTCCCGCCAAAAAGGCCAGACCTCGCGGGTAGCAAGCCGGTTAGTCATCACTGATTCAGAGCGTTAAGTGCGCGCTACATTTTCTGCGAGAGATTTGCAAAGGCATTCCGATCGCCGCCTTCAGCGGTGCTGCTCCTGGACCAGACTACTGGATTACCACCACGCCGCCATGGCCAAGAGTGATCAGGAGCTGCCCGAGGGATTTCGCCAGCTAAGGACACAGGTTGCAGGTCACACATTCGAGGAATGCAACTCGGAGGCAGTGGGTCTTCTGCAGGACTCAAAGGCCGGGTGTGTACTGAAGCCGCTTGGGAAGCCGGAGTGCGGCGAACGGGAACTGCGCTTTTATGAGTCACTCGCTAAGGCAGGTGCTTCAGGTGATAATGACCTCCTTGCGCTGCTCCGCGGTCACGTCCCCCGGTTTTACGGCCCCCTGAAACTGGTTGTGAATCGGCGCGAACGCACGTTCCTGCGTCTGGAAGACCTTACGCGATCGTACGCAAAGCCGTGCGTCATGGACGTGAAGATGGGTAAACGAACCTGGGATCCAGAGTCCTCGCCCAACAAACGAAAGCTGGAGGAGGCCAAGTACGTGATGTGCAAGCAAAAGCTGGGCCTTTGCTTGCCGGGATTCCAAGTGTATCTTCCCAAGGATGAGCACACTCTGGAGACAACAATCCTGCGCCACGGGAAGGACTATGGAAAGAGCTTGAATGTGGAGGGATTCAAGCAAACTATGGCACTGTTTTTCAATGCCAGCACAAGTGATTCCAAGAGCAGGAGAGCGGGGTCGGAGTTGCTTTTAAAAGAAGTACTCAGCCAACTGCAGGCGATCCTATCATGGTTTCAACGGCAGCGCCTGCTGCATTTCTATGCCAGTTCTTTGCTCATCTGCTACGACTATTCAAGACTGGGCGATCCCCCAAAGAGCCAGTCCTTGATAAATGGCTACCACCAAAATGAAGATGATCCCGCCACTTGGGTGCGTGTCAGAATGATCGATTTTGCTCACGTTTATCCAGCCGAACAGGGCTTACTGGACGAGAACTACATGTTCGGTCTGCAAAGCCTGATAGAAGTCGTCCAATCAATACTCCACCGATGATCAAAGCGGACCAAGACCACTCAAAGATGAAGTAGAAGTTCCATTCTCATTGTAATGAGACACTTTTGTATTATCGGCTAAGCCAAAAGATTAGTCCACAGTAGAGGCCCACCTGCGGAGCTACTCTAAACGTAGAATAAAACCAGATTTTTTAACAATCGTGTGCGTACCTCAAATCTAATTCATGAATGGGAATATGAGGTGGAAGATGGGATTAAGATGATGACTCATTCGAGAATATTATTTCCTATGAAATGACTCCACAGATACGTAACGTATGAGAAATTGATGTATATCCAATGAATCGTCTTTGTACTATCTGTAGAAGTGTAGACGGACATTGAATATTTACACTAAATATAAATCTATCTTATCTGTTTGAAGATAATAGGTGGCATGCGAATATGATTAGAGATTTTCATTCAAGATCCAATGAGTTTCCCTATTTTGCGGGAGAAAAAGCTAGTTTTCAAGAAAATTAAAGGAAAATAAAGATCAAGTGACAACACATAAATTGAATAGTTTGGATTTATATATTGGTATCTTAGAGAATCCTACTACTAGCAGATAAGCTATTACATTTTATAGCGTGTAGTCCAATTCGTAGCGCTCGTACTGGTTCTTCGGATCATTAGTAATCCGCGGATAGCCGGCAATCAGAGCATCCTGGCCTCCAATGTACAGCGAATTGTAGATCTTCCAGTAAACGTCCCTCACTTTGCGAGCGGGATGGAAAAGTCCCTGTAGCGTATATTGCAGGATCTTAATGGGTCCCAGAGATACCCTTAACCCGTCCACGGAATCCATGAAGGCTTGCACAAGATGGGGAGACGTCTCAAAAATATTGGGCCACACGTAGTTGAGAAGGTGCGTCAAAGCATCCTCGCAGCCAAAACCATAGACTCCCAGTGACATGTGCTTGATGGCAGAGCAGGCGGTTTGTCTGTGGACAAGATCTCGGTCCATGAGGGCATCTTCCAGAAGTGGACAGACGGCGTATATGTAATCCTTGCCCATTTCTCCGATGTATTCAAAAAGAAAAGAGAGGGACTTCAAAACACCATTCTGAACGTTTAGCTCGGGCACTCGGTACTCGTTCATCAGAGCAGGTAGCACGGTAAAAGGTCGACAAGACTCGGCCACGATAGCAATGGCCACTGTGGTGCACACGCGGTTCTGTCGCTCCTGAACCTTGAGATTATTCAGAAGTGTAGCGAGCACGTCGTGGGGACCAATGGCTTTGGCAATGTAGCCAAAGGTGTTCACAGTGGCTCTCCTAATAGCCTTCTTGTGGGCCTTCAGCAACTCCAGCAGCTCAAAACAAATTCGCATCCATTCGCGAGCAGACACATACTCAGGTCCTCGATCTGCAATTCGTCCTACCAGGTCAATACAGTTCTCTTGCACTTTCTCGTGACGATTCTTTAGGATGGGTGTAAGACGGGGCAGTAAGTCCTTGATAGGAGGTGTCATCTTTGTCATGCCAATCACGTTCACGATGGCTTTCAGGGCTCCCAGGATGCTACCCAGTACTTCGGGATACTCCTCACCCAAGTATTCGTAAAGCACAACGCCCAAGTGTCCCATTAGCTTCTCCTCCTGACACGTCTTCATCACTACCGCAATCCTCGAGATCAGATCCGCCGCTTGCTGACGAACTTTCGCGGATTTGTTGTTCAAACGCCATAGAATCGTTCCACAAATCTGGGGCAAATAGGGTTTTACTCGCTTGCCCAGCTGATTCACGATGGTGCCAAAACCATTCAACATCACCACATCCTCGGTGGTCTGCTCCTGGAAGGCATACAGAATACCATCAATAAGCTGCTCCTCCAGGCGCGAATCGATGTCTGCTGCTCCTAGGTTGCCCATGATCTTCTCCACTGTTTCCATCACCATTTTCCTGTACTGTTCGTTCTCATCCTTTAGGTCATCCACCACACGATTGATGATTTCAGAGGCGCCCACCTTGTTGGCAATCTCCACGGTGGTGTCCACCAGCTGGCGGTAGTTACGTCTGTCCAGCGCCATGCGATGATTCCAAAAGAACTTGAAAAAGTGCGGAAGAATCTCCTCTTTGATGTACTGCGGTTCCACACCATCGGTGGCGCAACATTGCTTCACCACCTTTAATACAATCTTTTTCATTTCCTCATCTGGAGACTGGAACTCACGGATAAGAATCAACATCACTTCACGCGTATAGTAATTAGCGTACTCGGCGTCCATCAGGGGAATTAAATAGCCAATGGCTTTCAGGAAGGCGGCCAGACCTTTTCCACGATGGGTGCGAATACCCTTCCAAAGTGGCTTTAGCACGGAATCAAAAGATTCAATGCCGTACGGAGTGGCTGCCTCAGCCAAAGCAGCAATGGCCAAGGCTGTAATTGTGCGTACCTTCTGCTGCTCGTCCACTAATCCGTGCTCGATAATCTCCACCAGAGCCTTAAGATGCGGCAATATAGCACATCCCATCAGAATAGCAATTTGCTGGACAATTTTGATGCCTGTGTGACGCGCTTGCCAGGATTTCTTCGACTTGCATACGGCTTTCAAAAAGGGCAGTAGTGAGGGAATTCCCAAAGCTGAGGCGACAACGGCAAAGGCACGCGCAGTGGTGTTCCGGACATACTCATCGATGTTGTCAATATCGGGTCTCATAGTGGAGATCATGGTGGCCAAACCAGCGGCCTTGGCCAGATTGGAAATGATTTCTCTGCCTTCTATGCGGGCATAGTGATCTTCATCAATCAGCAGCGGTTCTATGACCACCAAAATCTTGTGCACATAGGGTCGCACCAAATCGTCCAGCTTGTACAAAACACGGTCAATTACCTTCACTAATAAATGACGCTCTTGATCCTCCAATGTGGGCGACATAAGCAACGGAAGGATCTGGTTGAACAAAGGCCCTGCTCCGAATTCCCTTGCTTTGTCCGTAATCTGCCTCAAGGCCGACTTCCTCATTGGTGGCGAACCGTTCTTGATGGTCAGCAGTAGCTTCATTATCTTGCGCTCCTTGAGTTCCTCAGGCGACAAAGAATCTTCGTTCACGTCTACAAGAAGTTTGTCAAAATATTGCGCATCCTCTGGTTTCATGAAGGGAAGATTTTGACCCTTTGGTTGGTTATCCATGAATTTTGCATTCTTGTCCTCCACCTGGATGAAGAAACCAGCTGGAGTGCCAGCAATCGGCGTAGGTGTGGCCATTAGCTTTCTACCGGGAGTGCGCAGTGGAACATATCCAGCTGGTGGCGGCAGAATTTTGTAACCAGGGGGAAATATTTGGTCCAGTTCTTCGTCTGTGTAAGGCCTGTTCCTCTCGTCGATCTCCTTTTCCCAGCGATAGGCTTGCAATTGCTCGGGCGTCATGGCAGCCAGAGCTCCCGCAGAGGGCGTGGCCATGGCCATTGCCTTGACTCCGATAGGAGTACTGCCTCCGGGAGTCAGCATTGGAGTAGCATGTCCCGGAGTCGCATGTGGCGTCATACTGGGAGTCATATTTGGAGTCATGGCACTAGCGTTTGTGGGCGTTATAGCAGGCGTGGCGTTTGAGGGAGTTTCATCCCAGCGAGAGCGACGTTTGGAGGCACCAGGGGTGGATTCGATTGATATGCTCTCCACCCCGGCTCCACTGCCTGTGCGATCTGGCTTTGGAGTCTCGGCCCATCCGCTGTGTCCGGGAGTCTCACGCTCCGTTTTTGGGGTCTCGTCCCAGCGATTTCGGCGGGCCGACTTCTCGTGCCCAGGCGTCTCGTGTCCTGGCGTCATAGCGTGGGCCGGAGTGGCGTCCCAGATGCGGGTGCCCAGTCCCGGAGTTGCTCCTGGCGTCTCGCTGCCCTTGTGACCCGGAGTCTCATCCCAACGGTGGTCACCAGGAGTTTTCTGCGGGATAAAATAATATATTTAGTCATTGATTAACCAAAATACTCATCTAAATTGTAAGTTATAATCCTTTTTACCCTACAATACTCACATCTTCCCAAGTGGGGGTAGCTGCGCTGCTTGGCGTGGCCACCTTGGCCGGGATGAAGCTGTCGCTGACCGTCTGGTCCCATCTGCCTCGCTTTCTGCCGCCGTCCTTTGGTGCAGCCAAGTCCCCATTCGAAGTTGACGACGATGTAACGGTCTTTACCAGAGTGCCCTCCTTGGTTTTCTCCAGGATTCTTCGGCGGAGCTCAGATTCCTCGCCCTTCAGCATCTGCTCCCGCATGATGTCCGTGTAGGTGCGGGAGCCCACATCCGGTGTTTTTCCGCCATCGGCAAAGGGATCCGCTCGCTCTGGGGAGATGATAATGTGCCGTCTTTTCTGCCTGTACTCATCCTCCCTATCGGCAATCGTAGGACGCTTGCGGTCTGCCATGGGATCCACATCCTCCTTGCCCTTTGTCACATCCTTCAGCACAGAAGTTGGCGCCGTGTAGGTGGGGCGTTTCTGGGGCACAGGGAAGCCGTCGTCCTCATCTTCATCCACCTCTTCGGCATCGTTAGCCGCAATGGAGGTGTTGTACCCCTCGTAGCGCCCCTTCCCCTTGGCAGCATCATCGTCGTACAAGTCGCTGTCGAAGAATCCTCCACTGTCAAGCAATCCCACGCCGGCTGCCGCGGCAGTGGTCTTGGCCAGCTCCGTCTTCTTCTCCTGGATCACGCTGATCTGTGCCTCGATATCTGTGGAAGAAAGTGTGAAGATAATTGATTTTCAAAGAAGACCACCAGCCAGGAAAACCGGTCGATTCATATTGGCGTTTGCGGTTCCTTTTGGTGCGCAGATATAATGTTCAGGTATTGCCAATTCCGGTGGTTCTCCATCGCATGCGTTTATTTCAATTACCTTCATGTGTTCGCGGTATATTTTCCATTTTTTATAAAAACTTTACTAAGACAAGACGGCGTACATGCAAAGCCAGTGTTACCAGATCGTTGAAGCGCCTGGTACCAGTATGACCGAGTACATAAAATCTATTAATACCCTATCGACGACAAGTGTGTTATCGAGTGTTGGGAAACTTTCGATTTCTTACATTTGACACTTTTATTCCGCCTGTTGCTAAAGATATTTTGGCCAAATATTATGCAACACTAAGTTTGACATGAAAAGATAATATTTTTAACAGGGTTTTTAAAAAAAAGTATTCCATTAGAGGACTATAAAATATCGAGCGAAACTCGTGTCGATATGCTAGCAAAATAATCGATAGCCGGCCAGCTGAGCTGCTTGGAGATTGCTCATCACTAACGAATAAGTCGCGGCACGTGTTTACTTTTGTTTTGACCGCGAGAATGTTGGCCAAAAAACAGAAAATGCAGGACGCGGACGCGGAGCAGCAGGCCACGCCCCACACGATACAGGCACGCCTCATTTCGGACACGGGCGAGGAAGCGGGGCCGCCAATCGACTTGCCGGCGGGAATCACCACCCAGCAACTAGGTCTGATTTGCAACGCTCTGCTGAAAAACGAGGAGGCCACTCCATATCTGTTCTTCGTGGGCGAGGATGAGATCAAGAGGAGCCTGGAGGACACATTGGACTTGGCGTCAGTGGACACGGAAAACGTGATCGATATTGTGTATCAGCCACAGGCCGTTTTTAAAGTGCGCCCGGTGACAAGATGCACAAGTTCCATGCCGGGACACGCCGAGGCTGTAGTTTCACTGAATTTCAGCCCGGATGGCGCTCATCTCGCCAGTGGAAGTGGTGACACCACAGTACGATTGTGGGATCTTAACACAGAGACACCACATTTCACCTGCACAGGTCATAAACAGTGGGTTTTGTGCGTATCGTGGGCTCCGGATGGCAAACGGTTGGCTAGCGGCTGCAAAGCGGGATCTATAATTATCTGGGATCCGGAAACGGGACAGCAAAAGGGGCGACCCTTGAGTGGACACAAGAAACATATCAACTGCCTCGCCTGGGAGCCGTATCATCGGGACCCCGAGTGCAGAAAACTTGCCTCTGCCAGTGGTGACGGCGACTGCCGTATTTGGGACGTGAAGCTAGGCCAGTGCCTGATGAACATTGCTGGACACACAAATGCTGTGACAGCAGTGAGATGGGGAGGAGCGGGCCTTATTTATACGTCCTCCAAAGATCGCACAGTGAAGATGTGGCGAGCTGCTGATGGAATCTTATGCCGGACATTCTCTGGCCACGCTCACTGGGTAAACAACATTGCGTTGAGCACGGACTACGTTCTGCGCACTGGTCCATTCCATCCGGTAAAGGATCGCTCCAAGAACCACCTCACCTTGAGCAGTAAGACTTCGTTTAATCCATAGTGCTATATACACTAAGAGAGATGGTTTTTCAGCTGAGGAACTGCAGGAATCTGCGTTGAAGCGCTACCAGGCCGTGTGCCCTGATGAGGTGGAGTCCCTGGTTTCCTGTTCGGATGACAACACGCTCTATTTGTGGCGAAACAATCAGAACAAGTGCGTTGAGCGCATGACAGGGCACCAGAACGTGGTCAACGATGTGAAATATTCGCCGGATGTAAAGCTAATTGCGTCTGCTTCGTTCGACAAGTCAGTGCGTCTGTGGCGGGCCAGCGATGGTCAGTACATGGCCACCTTCCGGGGTCATGTGCAGGCTGTTTACACGGTTGCCTGGTCTGCGGACTCCCGCTTGATTGTTTCCGGTAGCAAAGACTCAACACTAAAAGGTAAGCACCTAGTTTTTGTTTTTGGCACTAGCTAATACAGGTCTCCCGTAGTATGGAGCGTTCAGACCAAGAAACTGGCACAGGAGCTGCCTGGACATGCGGATGAGGTGTTTGGAGTGGACTGGGCGCCCGATGGCTCCAGAGTTGCCTCTGGTGGCAAGGACAAAGTTATAAAGCTGTAAGCTTCAATAACGTGGTTTACTCTAACAATATACAGACTTTAATTGTATTTTTCAGATGGGCTTACTAACAAATCGTTCTCTTGTACACGGTAAGAAAATTCTTAGGAATAAAGTAAGACGTCCTGAGTAAATGCCTTCGTTCTTTTTGGTCATCAAAGAACCATCTATACGCTTTGCTGTTGAATGATCCTGGCAGTTTGCTTGTAGCGACTCTCAAAGGATTCTTGATTTGAGAAGTACGTTGTGGGCACCGCTGATTCGGACTGCAGGGCCCTCTCAGCGGCCACAAAACCACCAGCAATGCACTCGTCCAAGTTTCGCCCTCGCAGCAGAGCAGTGATAAAGCCCGCGCAGAAACTATCGCCCGCTCCGGAAACATTTACAATATTGTGAACCATTGGAGCGGGATAGAAGCGAGTACAGTGTGGTGGTGTGGACTTGCTGACATCCAGGAGCAACCTGGCATCGTGTTCCGCATCCCCTCGATAGCTGAGTAGCACCCCGTGGTCACTCAGCGTAGCTATGATGCAGTTGAAGTGGCAGTCGATTTTTTTGATCAAGGACTTCGCTTGCTGCACAAGTTCTGCTTGTGGCTGCTTGGTGTCTGGATTCCATGTGACAGTTTCGCCCGTAATGGCCTCCGCAATAGTTTTCAACTCCTGCAGATTCGGCTTTATCAGGCGTATATTCTTGGTCAACTCCGGCAACAGTTTGAAGGGTTTTCCGGCTATGAACATATCCGTGGGCTCGAAGAAGACTGGAATCTTGTTGATTTGCGCCTGTTGCAGAATGCTGGCCATTGCCTGCTCCGATATGTTGCTGTCCATGATGATGAGAGGAGCTTCTCGGAAGAGTTGGTGGTGCGCTTGAAGGGTCTCGGCTGTAATGCTCTGGTGGATTTCCATGTTGCCTAAAATCAGCTTGCAATCTCCAAATTTATCGAAGATTAGTGAGCACAATGAGGTGTTATGGTTGTCTGCCACAATTAGGCCTCGCTTTAGCGCCTTTGGCATCATCTGAAGCAGCGTTTGTCCCATCTGGTCATTTCCCACGGCGGAAATTAAGTTCACATCTCCGTACAGCTTGTATATGCCCTCGGCTATGTTCCGACCCACTCCCCCAGCCGCCTGTTTAGCTACCGCCGAGTACGTGGCTCCATCAAGCTTCATGTCTCGTTTCTGGTCGTCTACCTTAAAAGAAAGATCCAGGATGGACGCGCCCACAACCAGTGGCTTCTTATCGATTGCTTTTTGGACTGGGTTCTCCAGTTTTGCGGACACGTCGCAAAGCGATGCAGCAATTTGAGCGGCCACCTTTGCATTGTTTTTGATCAGAGCTATGTTTGACTTAAGGCTCCTTCCTTCTGTAATTTTGGCTATGGCGGCCAGCAGGAATGGAGTTACCTCCTTGCCGGAAATTCCCTGAGCCTTGGCTTGGGCAGTTGCTTCCTTGATGGCTTTCTCAATTTTTAATTTATCTGCAGCAAACTCTTCCGGAATGGGAACACCAATTACCAGGCCTGATTCCATTTTCAATTCTTGCCAAGATCGCAGCAGCTCAGCTGCCTCCTGGGCACTTTTAAGGTTATAAGGCACGGTGCAGCCACTGTCCCGTGTGTAGAAATCCGGAAAGACGCCACCAGGACTGTCGAAACTGGCCACACACACGCCCTGCGTCTCCAAAAACTCGAGTGTGCGGGGAATGTCCAGGATGGATTTGACACCGCTGCATACCACGGCCACCGGAGTGCGTCCCAACTCGGTGAGATCGGCAGATACGTCCAGGGATTCGTGGCCATCGCGATGGACCCCGCCAATTCCTCCAGTGGCAAACACGCGAATTCCTACCCGATGGGCAATGATCATTGTGGCGGCCACGGTGGTTCCACCACTCTGTCTCCTGGACACCACAAAGGGCAGATCTCGACGGGAGCACTTTATCACCTGATCCCTGGGCTTCTCGGCAAGCGTAGTCAGTTCCTCACGAGTTAGGCCCACCTTAATGCGGCCGTTCAGGATTCCAATGGTGGCGGGAATGGCCCCATTTTGACGAACTTGCTCCTCCACCGCCAGCGCCGTAACTACGTTTTCTGGCATTGGCATCCCGTGGGTAATGATCGTGGATTCTAGGGCCACCACTGGCTTTTGCAGCTGCAGCGCTTGCCGGACCTCGGGGTGAAGCACAATGTGGTCATGCTGCCGGTGCAGACTCCGGCGCACCAACCGCACGGCGGGAAACGGGAGCAGGAAACATCTCCGGAGCAACATCGAAATCAAATCAAAACAAATCAAACGCACGCCTGCTGATCCTACGGAGCTGCGCAAAGTGACCGTTTTTAGAGGTAACGGATTTTTATAGCTAGATTCTAGCTGAACCAGATAGAGCTCTTTGGAGTAACTTTCGATAACGCACTGGCCTTCGATAGGTATTTATCAACTTGACCGCGAATATTTGATTTTTATCAATACTGTAGGGACTTGATTTGATCCTGGAAAGGATCCAAAAACTCTGTTCAGCAAAAGAGATTCTCAAATATGATAGTTATCTATATTTGTAAGATTATTTGATTAAAACGTGAGCCAGTCCAATAGTTAAAACCAAAATGTTTAAATGTTAGAATACCTAATCCTTTATTCTTGTTATCCCCTTAAACTGAAATTGTTAGGTAAGAGACTATTTTTAAAGGAATACGGCATCAAGATCTTAAATTTTTCGAAAATAGCAAATTTCTTGGATTAGTTTCTGATTTAATGTAGTGCTTTTGTTTGCTTGTACAAAAAAAGTTCTGAAACCGTGGATATATATATAAATAAACCCTTAACGTAAATAATTTTTTTAATTGACAACAATGGTTCTAGTTTACAATGCATTTCTGAATTTATTATTCTCCCTTATCAAACATCCCACATTGCGAGATTCTGCGATTCAGTTGCGAACTGCCAGGAGAAAAGTTCGCATTCTATTTTAGGGACCCGTCCATTCCCATTCCCATCCTCATCCCCATCCCATGTACCATCATCGGACCCATCCCACTTCCATCCGCATCCCATCCCGAGAGGCGTCTGCGGTTCAACAGCCGCTTGGGCATCGCCTCATGCCGAGAATTCGCACAAACTAAACTGAAGAAAGGCAGACCGAAGGCATCGGCATAGGAAATGTGGAGCTATTTTTAAGCACTGGGGCGACATTTTTCTTGTTTTCTCCCCGACTCGCTTGCGAAAACACACAAAAATTTGCGAAAAAAAGAGCAAGCCGCATGATATTAATAAAAGCAGCGCTGCTGCTGCGATGGATTTGTTGGATTCGTGTGGTTCTGCTGGCGGTGGGCCCGTCCACTGCATTCGTGATTTCGGCCGTGGAGTTGCACATCGTGTCTCTGTAGCTGGCCAAAAGTGAGGTGACTTCTTGGCCATTTTATGTAATATACATGCGGTAGCTAACGATCGAATCCTTCTCCCCGACCAGATTTCAACATGAATGTGGAGAAGCTGAAGCGTCTGCAGGCCCAGGTCCGGATCGGCGGCAAGGGCACGCCCCGTCGGAAGAAGAAGGTCATGCACCAGACGGCGGCCACCGACGATAAAAAGCTGCAGAGCTCTCTCAAAAAGCTGTCGGTGAGCACCATTCCGGGCATCGAGGAGGTCAACATAATCAAGGACGACCTGACCGTGATTCACTTCAACAACCCCAAGGCGCAGGCCTCTCTTTCGGCCAACACCTTTGCGGTCACAGGTCACGGCGAAACCCGGAAGGTGGTCGAAATGCTGCCGGACATCCTGCCCCAGCTGGGCCAGGAAACGGTCGTCCAGCTGCGGATGTATGCCAATGCTATGAACAATCAGAAGGGGGCGCCAGGCAGCGGAGAAGGACCTCCTCCAGCGGAGGAGGATGACGATGTTCCCTTGCTCGTGGGCGATTTTGATGAGGTGGCCAAGGTGGAAGCGACCAAGCAGCCGGTACACGAACCCAAGGAATCTGTGGAGAGCAAGCCAAAGGATAAGCAACAGCAGCAGCCCAAGAAGGACCAGAAGCAAACCCCGAAGGTCCCGGAGTCCCCCAATCCCAGCGAGATAACCAAAGATAAACAGGAAAACAAGAAGGGTCAGGCCAAGAATAGCAAGAAGAGTGATCATCCACAGGGCAACAAGGACAAGCCAAATAAAGGCAAGGACCAGGCCAAGGGTCAGCCTGGTCCCCAAACCAACAAGGAAATGACACAAGCTGGACAAGATGCAAAGCATAATCTTTCAAAGCCCGCGGTAGAGCCGAAAAAGGATCAAGTGCTTGCTGTTGACCAGAAGATAGAAGCCAACGCTGCGATTCAAAAGGCGGAGCAACCCAAACCCGCTGAGACCAAGCCCACTGACCCGAAAGTAGAACCTAAGTCGGCAGAGAAGCAGTTGGAAAAAGCAAAACCCATTGATCAGTCCAAAACCAAAGAGACCAACGTGGAACAGCCGAAACCAACTCAGAAACAAGTAGATGTGAACACCCAGCCCACTGCGGATGGAAGTGAAGCTAAACCAGCGGTACCAATCCCAGAACCCCAGAAATCCGGTTCAGCACAGACTTCTGGAAAGGCACCAACTCCTCCTGCGGTCCAGACTCTCGCCCAGATTGTGGCTTCAGAGCCCGCAAGGCAGGGAAGTCCTGCAGAGAAACCAGCCAATGAAGCGGCTGCCGCTCCTAAAGCTGAGGAGCAAAAAAAGGATTCGACCTGTCCAGCTAAGGTGGAGCCAACGATTACTCCATCTGCACCATTACCAGTCACCACTGCTGAGCCACCCAAGAGTGCCCTTAAACAGGATTCACCTCCAAAGGCCGCTCCCAAGCAGTGTTCTTCACCCAAGAATGTTCCAAAACAGGAATCACCAGCGCAGAGTGCTCCCAAACAGGATTCAGCGCCTAAAAGTGCTCCCAAACGGGACTCCCCACCAAATGGTGTTCCCAAGCAGGATTCACCCCCCAAAATTGCTCCCAAGCAGGATTCACCCCCCAAAATTGCTCCCAAACAGGATTCACCACCACAACAAAAGACTCCACCACCAGCTAAACAGGATGCACCACCAGCAGAACTGGCTAAAGTTCCAGCTTCAGAAGGTTTAAAAACGCCAGTACCCGAAGTCACCAATGTTTCTCAGGCACCACCACAACCTCAAGGTCCGGCTGCACTCGCTTCTGAAAAGACAGCGGATACGCCAAAGGCAATTGAAGATCCAAAGGCCGCATCCAAGAAGGAATCACCACCACCCACTAAGCCAGTGACGGCCCCAGTTCCGTTGGCACCTGCCACTCCAGCTGAGGCGCCATCTCCTTTGGCTCCCTCCACTCCGCCATCGACTCCCACATCCGTGCCACCATCTGCAGCGGCAGTGACCCCCCCATCTCCCGCCACGGTGACTCCTCCATCGCCTGCTGCAGTTACTCCGCCTCAGAAACAGGCGGCGGCTCCCCAAGCGAGCATCAAGAAGCAGGAGGCAGCACCGAAGCCTAAACAGCAGCAGCCAGCCAACAAGCCACAGCAGGCGCAAAAGCAACCCCCAGGAGGAGCAGGTGGATCGGCTGGACCAGGAGGGAACAAGGCCGTGCAGAAACAGCCGATCCCCAACGCCAATGCCAAGCCAGCAGTTGCTCCAAAGCCAACCCCGTCCACTCCAAAGCCAGCTGCTGCTTCTCCAAAGGCACCCCCCAATCAGGCAAATCCACAACAGCAGGGCAAAGCAGCAAACAAAGCCTCTCCTCCAAAGCAAACTGGACCAACTGGAGGGCAGCAGAAGTCAGCGGCGAACGCCTCGAAGGCCACACCCTCCCCGAAATCGGCCGCCTCTCCGAAAGCTACCTCCCCGAAGGCTGGAACTCCTTCCAATCCTGCTCCTGCTTCTGGAGGTCCTAACTGATCCTCCTTCAATCACTTTTTTAATCGGCTCCCTTGCATTTCAAACTCGCGCGCATTTTTAGACCCCATTTTCGCTTTCGCTAGTCTCATGAACAGTCATACTAACAGTTGTTTCATAATTTGTGGCTTTCACATTTTTGAATAAAATTATGATTTAACAAAAACTTTAGAGACTCCATTGCAAATTGACATCAAACTTTTTTCTATTAATCACAAAATCTGTTTTTGAATAATACGATTCTTTAATTTAACATATAATAACATATAATACGGAATTTTTGAACGTGCGACAACAATTTATGCTTTGAATTTACCGCCCACAATGAGGCACTGCTTATCGATATCTTATCCAACTAGCCCAGCCCTGGTTCGATAGGTCGTAAGGCCCTGCAAATTGGACGACAGAAAGCCAAAACTACGAGATTTACGTTCATCCTGGGCCTAACTTTGCTTAGCGTGGCTGCCAGAGGGCTTTTCTTCATCCTTGGGCGCCTTCTCCTTCTCCGGGTTCAGTTTCCAGATGGCGTAATTCAGAGCAGTCGCGAATCCCAGCCAGGCTACGTAGGGTACGAAGAGCAGGCCTGCGGTCTTGTTCACACGGTAGAATAATACGCCGCAGGCGGACGCAGCGGCCGTCAGTGCGACTATGTCAATAAGGCCCTGGTGGATGAAGTGGATTAGACATAACACCCAGGCTTGGTGATATCAGCACTACTCACGCCCTTGATGTTGTGCTGCCCGAAGAAGATGGGCGTCCACGCCCAGTTCAAGGCCAGCTGGGTGCCGTACGCGATCAGGGGCAGTTTGGCTGCCTCGCCGGCGAATCCTCCGCCATCCCGCCACACCAGGTAGGAGCCGTAGCCCATTCCAGCATACAGGGAGACCCACATCGGTGCAAACACTGCGTTGGGTGGCTTGAAGGACGGGAACTTCAGGTTGGCGTACCAACTCTGGATGTGCTGTCTGGTCAGCCGTCCATTGTAAATGCCACCCAGATTGGGCAGGATTACGGCTCCAGCGATACGCAGAATGTTTCCAGCACACGGACGATCAGCCATTTTCGGAGTTCGCACTGCAAATGCGGCGCAGTAGAGGCGAACCTTCTGGTTTCACTATTTTGTTTGCCGGTGATTTCATTTGAATGCACGAGTATTGCGTGTTAACAGGGCGAATACGCGACGCATGATTGTATGGGTAAGCTTCAGCGATGGCAAATTGGCTAGTTTCAAACTAGCTAAAGTACATATATGGAAAGTAATTTGAAACTTCGTGTTTATTTATACAATCGTCACGGGATATATTTTATGTGCTATCTATCTGTTTTATATGCCATACATATGTATGCATATTCATATCTGGCTTTTTGGCAAAGTCGCAAAGTCATTATTAAAGTCGTTAATAGCTGCTTGTCACATGTGTAGGAGAGGAACAAAATGCCTATCAATAGATTCCACATAATGACGTAATAAATGAGTAATTTGGTTGATCTACAGAAGTAATAATTGGAAATTTATATATTTTTTATATCTTCATTACTAGGTGCCGGAATCACCCTGTGGACTATCAGATTGTACAAAACCCGTTATGTTCGAAAATAAGAACTGTGTGTTTTTAGTGAACTGTATTTATGGGAAGTACCAGGTTTATTTCTCTAGAAAATGTTTGTTTATTTCTACCCCTGGAAAAGTAGTGCGATTAGGTGGTGCTTGATAACTCATAAAGCAAACAGTTATTTGTCGGTAAGTGAATTAATGGTGAAATAAAATAATTTTACTTATTTGAATTTTTTGTATTCTTTTGAACACCTGGAAAGAGTTGGGATTTCACATAATCCATTACTAATGAGCTACCATGACAACCGTTGCTAGACAAACATTTGTATTCTGTTTTGGCTCCTGCCGAAAAAGTTCATTCACAAAAGGTGGAAAACCGGTGTGATGACACTTTACTTTGACACGAAAATCGAGTTCCTGGACTCAGATGCAGTCAGCACCATCAGCAGCTGGCATCCCAGTGAGCCACTCTTCGCAGTGGCCTCATTTAGTCCCGAAAGAGGCGGTTCCGTGACCATTTTTGCGGATACCGTGAGTACTTCGAGTCGGAGACTTTATTGTAGCAGACCCTGCCAAAAATCGGAACGTATATAATCCGGAATCCGGAATTTGCAGGGTGAGCCTCAGCGGGATGTAACATATCCGGTGCACGCTACTTCGCAGGCTACTGCACTATGCTGGCATCCAGAGAAGGCGCTCCTGGCCAGCGGTTGGGAGCACGGGGACATCCATGTGTGGTTCGCTGGACACAGGGAGTTTGCCAGCGTGAACGCACCCCACAAGGCGGCCATAGTCCTGCTGCAGTTCAGCGAACAGGGTGGGCGGATGGTCACGGCGGATGCCATGGGCCTGGTCACAGGTTGGCGCTGCGATGGCCAGTACCAGTTCTTGACCATGTTCTCCCACGACTTGCGGGAGGTGTTGCTGCTGATCTGCTTCCGCCTAACGGTGGAGAGTGAGGTGCGCGAGGAGATGGCCAATCTGGCCAAGGCTGCAGTGGCAGGTGATGAAAATGCGCTGGACACCCTAACCAACTGGAGACCCCGCACAGCAGCCCGGAGCATGACTCACTCGGGAGTGAGGGACAACCACTGCTTCTACGCTTGCACCCAAGGAGGAGTGGTGTACTATATCAACCAAGGAGGCGCCTGTGTGGAGGTGATGAAGTGCGGCTCACTGCCTCCCATTGTCCAGATGTTGTGGCACCCAAAAAAGTAATGTGTTGCTAGGGTCGGAGGGTCAAATCTGTACCTGAACCCTAACATTATTCCATTGTAGGGACGCCGTCATTTGCCTGATGGAGGACTTGACAGTCACGCTGTTCTTGGTTGAATCCACGGGCATCCTCACGGAGCTGGATCGTGTGAAAATGAGCGGACGTGGAGGAGGTCGGCAGGGAGGCATCGCGTGGTCTGGAAACTCTCTGGCCATAATAACAGGTGGGAGATATTATCAGATTTTCTAGATTTCAGATGTGCTAAATTTTAGTCTAACGTTCAGGCGATTTTTTTGTCCGCATTTGGGACATCGAGAGAAGCGACAATTACCTATTGAAAATGGATCTACCCAGTGGCAACCAGCCAGGTTCATCATTGACCACTTTAAGTAATGGCACCATGTCGTCGTCCAACCAATTCTTTAGCCATGACAGCAGCGAGAGCAGCAGTGTGCTTCGCAAGACACCGAAATACGGCCAGATGAACGGAGAAATATTCACGTGCTTGGCATATAGCTCTACGGGGCAGACCCTGTGTGCAGGAACATCTCAGGGGAATGTCTACACCTGGAAGAGGAGCGGCAGCAGACTAGTCGGTGCCCCTGAAGATGCCTGGCAGCTGACGAACATATCTTCTGTGAGAGGAGCCATCCGCAGCTGCGAGTGGGGATACAATGAGCTTGCCAAGCCCTGCATGCTGGTCAACTGCCTTTCCAATGTTTTCATGCTAAAGGAGCAGCCTCTACTCGCCGTTCATACTCGAGAACTCTGGGCAGTTCAGAGGTCAGCCAAATCAGTGCAATTGGCGCACTGCAGCGGTCGGGAGACCATAGTTCAGTCCGAATTCGCAGTGACTGCCATGGCTTTGAGTGAACTTTGTTTAGTAATGAGTAATGGGAGGTGCATATCGTCCTATAGCCTGCAGAAAGTGGAGAAGAGCTTGGATGAGTTTGATGAGATCCTTCAGACAGTAGATGGCACTACCCCCCCAACGGAATCTACCACCACTCCGTTAAGTCTAAAACTCCTGCAGACCTTTCCTGCCGAGTGTTTATCATTGAATCTGTTCAACCAGAACATATTTTGTCTGGGGACCAGTGACATTTTTGTTTACTCCGTGGGAGGAGTAGTGCTGCACCGCATGCAAGCCAGTGATATAGAAGGAAAGATCATCGGCATGGATTTGAGTGGCTGCTATCTCTCGGTATTTACCATGAATGGATATGTGAAAGCTTACGATGTTTCTAGGCACGATCCCAAGCTGCTCTTTCCCAGCAAATCCGGTCACGACATTTTCGATGACTTCGGGGAGTTCATTCTGGTCAAGTGCAACAGCTCGGGAAGCCACTTGGCCATTGTGATAGCCAGTAGCAATTTTACCCCTATATCCACTTTATTCTGCTGGGACTTTGAGCGCAGTAATCTTCTTGAGTATGGACTACTGGAGCAAGAAACCAACTCCAAGAAGGAGTCTTCAACAAGTCTACCGGTTCGGATTTTCTGGGATGCAGAGGAACCTCGTCTCTTGGCTACAGAAGTCAAGTCTATGATTCAGAAGACCCTGCCCCAAAGGAACTCCTTCCAACCCAGTCATTTCGTGCAGTCAAAAGTCGTCCTTTTATTTTATTCCGAGAAAGGCTGCCTGAATGTCCTTGAAACACAATCCATGAGCCCAGGCTCCCAGTTACTGAACCTTTGTGTGCCCAACGTGATCCGGCTGAGGATTAATACGATGGAGGAACAACCTCTTCAAGACTTCGTGGACCTTCAGCAATGCAATCCAGTTACGAGGAAGCAAGTCCTTAATTTCAGTCTCTATGTGGCAGAGGGAAATATGGATCTGGCTTATCGCAGCATTCGCTCGATTCAATCAAAAGTGATCTGGACCAATTTGGCTAAGATGTGCGTGCAAACAAATCGCTTGGACGTGGCTAAGGTGTGCATGGGCCACTTGGAGCAAGCCCGCTCCGTTCGAGCATTACGGCAAGCCATTGAAGATGACGATCTGGAGACGGAAGCCAAGGTGGCTGTTTTGGCGATAGAACTCGGAATGATTGAGGAAGCCAAGGATCTTTATCGTCGTTGCAAACGCTTCGATTTGCTCAACAAGCTGCTCCAGTCCATTGGTCACTTGGATGAGGCAGTAGAGCTGGCCGAGACCGAAGACCGGATTCATCTGAAGCACACTTACTATCAAAAGGCACAGGAGTTGCGAGAGAGGGGTGACATCAAGGGAGCTCTGGAATACTTTGAAAAGACACAGAATCCGGCGCAAAATATTACCCAACTGCTTATGGAAAATCCTGGCGCCATGAAGCGCTACATCCAGACCACCAGCGATCCCAAGCTGCTTAAGTGGTGGGGCCAGTACATTGAGAGCTCGGGCGACATGGATGCTGCTCTGGCTGTCTACCACAAGGCGGAGGACTGGTTCTCGCAGGTAAATTAGTAATGCTATAAGAGACCACAAAAAGCTAACATCCTGTTCCTTTCAAGGTAAAGATACTTTGCTACCTAGGAAAGATCTCCAAGGCAGACGCGATTGCCAGGCAGTCGGGCGATCGGGCTGCATGCTATCACTTGGCGAGGCATTACGAGAACGTGGGCAAGTTCCAGGAGGCCATCATGTTCTTCACGCGTGCCCAGACATTCAGCAATGCGATCCGCATCTGCAAGGAGAACGACTTCCAGGAGGAACTATGGACAGTGGCCAGCTCCTCAAGGCAGAGGGATAAGGCTATTGCGGCTGCTTACTTTGAAGAGTGTGGAAACTTCAAGCACGCCGTTGAACTTTACCATCGCGCTGGGATGCTCCACAAAGCCCTCGAGATGGCGTTCGAGTCCCAACAGCCAGAGATCCTGGAAATTATTGCCTCTGACCTTGCGCCCGAGTCTGATGCCGAGTTGATCAACCGCTGTGCGGATTTCTTTTGCAGTATCGAGCAATTTCAGAAGGCAGTGCATCTGCTTGCCAAGACCAGACATCTGGAGAGAGCCTTGGGCATATGTTCTGAGAAGGGCGTGCCCGTCACGGAGGAATTGTCCGAGATGCTTACTCCGGAGAAAGGGGAGTTCGAGGAGGCGACTCGAGTCCACATTCTGGTACAGCTGGGCGAGCTCCTGCAGCAGCAAGGTGACTATCACAGTGCCACCAAGAAGTTCACCCAGGCTGGTGACAAAATTCGGGCTATGAAAAGTCTTTTGAAATCAGGCAACACCGACAAAATTATTTTCTTCGCTAATATGTCGCGCCAACGTGAGGTCTACATCATGGCTGCGAATTATCTTCAAGCTTTGGACTGGCAATCGGATCCCCAAGTGCTCAAGCACATTGTAACTTTTTACACAAAGGGCCAGGCTTTTGATTCGTTGGCCAATTTTTACGCCATCTGCGCCCAGATCGAAATTGAGGAGTTCCAGGACTACGGTAAGGCTCTAACCGCCATGCAGGAAGCCGCCAAGTGCTTGGAGAAGCTCAGCCACGCCCAGCACGTCTACAACAACCTACAGCGCACAGTGGCGGATGTTAAGGCAATCCTAGAGATCCAGCAGGCGTTGCGAGAGGGCGATCACCAGCTGGTCATTGGATCCTGCCGCAGCATGCTTAGTAAGTCGCTGCCCTAAATTTTGCCCAACTTCCATTAACCCCTTCTGTTTTCACATTTAGTTAAACCCGAACTGCCGCCCATCCGCCACGCCCATATCTTGTCCATGCTGATCCGAGCCCTGGTCTACATCAAGGAGTATTCTGAGGCGGGAAGAGCTTTGAAGGAACTGACCGTCAAGGACAGCACATGGAGCGCCTCAGGGCTGTTGGATCGCGGCATTGTTCACAAAATTGCGCAGGAGTGCGACTTGGAGTTCGATCTCATCTGGAACGCGGGACGCCAGGTGACCGTCTCGACAAGCGGCACAGCCGTCACTGGAATGAGCAGCACTTTTGGCATGACGACTACTGATGATGACGAGGCCGATGACGAAGAGATCACCGAGGAGCTGCATTAGATGATTTATGGGCGATAACACGTAAATAGGCAAAGAGTTAGTTCCCTTTAAAAGTGATAGGCAATGACTACTATTTAGCTCTATAATACACAGACATGTATATCAATTACACAACCGAGAATTACTACCATTTTTTAATGGAATGCTTCAACCAGATAGCAGAAATGACTGATGGAAGCAGTGGAAAGCACCTTTTCTCAAAAGAACTTTGAGCTAACGTTACATCGTTTACAATTCTCAATCGCAACGAACAAGTTACGTACATTTGTATAACCTAGTATTTCGCAAGATGGCTTATATGTATGTATATTGTATTAAAGCCCCCTTGGGCCATTTGGGGTTTTATGAATGAACTGCATGATATACGCAAGCCTAGTAAAAGCTCTCCGCTCGAAAACATACACCCATGTGTATGGGTTCAAGTGACCGACGTCACATCAAAGCAAATATAAACAGCGATATGGATTTGGATCGCCGGATCTGCCGGCGCCAGTCGGAAAGAGAAAGAGAGAAAGAGAGCGGCCCATACGTGAATCACTTGCCCAAAAGCGTTCGCATCCTCAGCTATGTATGAAATCAGAGTGATTTCCAGGAAGCCGATCGAGCAATCGCCCATCCGATATGAACTAAATCGAAAACGTCACCGAATTGAGAACGTCAAGCGGTTTGATATTTAGATCCATTCCTTATATGGCATGGTTTGTTTTTATATGTAAATACTGGCCCTTAACTGCACTTGTCGCTAAGTAAAATAACTTTTCTTGTATACTAGATGGCTTTTAGAGGAACCATTCTATTCTTTGTGACTTAAAGTGACTTAAATAATTATTATTTATAATTTCATACTAGAATTACGTACATCTTATATCTATAAGTACACAGCTCACGCGACCTGCTGCCAAATATCGGGACAGAGATAAACTTACGTATATGTATATACACCAAGTAGGCATGGTATGGGCCACAGACAACTAACGACTCATGCCCGATTTCCAAGAAGGATGACGCGGCAGAAGCTAGAAAACAAGTCCAAATGGGAGGGGAATCAATGAATGAATTTTCGTTGGCCGCCAAACGACCTTACACCCGAGCCACCCTCTGTAGCCCACGTAACGTCTGGGGAACTCCATCGGCTTCCCGGTGATCGGAGATCGGTGTGCTCAATGGTGACTCATTCGGACTACGCCAGTTCCACGACGTCATGCTTAAGGTTGTTATTTGCTCTGCCAGCGAGCCAGCGAAAAGTGGGTACTCCGGAGAGCGAAAAGCTCGCGAGCCGAATGGCAAACGGCGCCGGCAAACTGGTCCCGAGCAGCAAGTGCCCCTAGGAGCCAGCCGGTTGGTCATGGGGCAGCCGAGTCTGCGAGAGAGCGCCAAAAGCTCGTGGCCCGCGACTTCGTCATGGCTTTATCACAGTCCGCCGGTGCTGATCATTAGTTCGTCACTCGGCAAGTGGGTCGGATCAGGGCCAGAGCGATCCAATCAAAGATCGGCGATCTGGAGTGGTATACGGCGCTACTCTTAACCCGATCGTCGGATCTTTAATCGGTCAGTGCAATAACGGTTATTAAAAGTTTCCAATCGCAAACTTTCCGCGAAAGATTTCCGTGATTTGCGGCACGTGGAGAGCCTGCAGCTGACTCCACTTGTCCGGTCAGCAGGTGAAATAGCCTGACTATCTCGGGTGAATCATCCGGTCAGGCGAACCCACATCCTAAATACGTTTCAACCGGTTGCAGGCGACCAATAAAATCAATAATACAGAAGTGCGATTCGCAGAATATTATGATTAAACATGGCCAAAGTGAATAAATTCATTAAAAGATATATGCAGTGCATTGTAATTGCCAAAAACCAAGGTGTTATAACAAAATCTTAGGACGGTACACCCTACTCGACTTATGAAATTCAAACCTCAAACCAATGAACTTAGATGCCATCCGATATGGTTAAAGAAAAGTGTAATTAAAAAGCTACCAAAACTCTTCAGCTGATATTGACACTGTAGTTGCCGAAAAGGGAGCAGGAACTTCCCAGTTTAATGGCCATTCTGCAGAATAGTCGCCAGAGTCACAAGGAACTCAAAATCCACATCCAGACGATTCACAGTGCTTGGAGCCAACAGAGGCCGATTAATGCCATGCATCAGGATGTCCGGCAAAAAAGTATCGGATCCGAAAACGAGGCCAAACTGGAAGCGAAGAAGAAGGACGTGGGGGCTGAGAGGGAAGGTTTCCCCAACCGGAAAAGAAGCGGAAGGCGATGTAGCAGCAGCTCCACCAGCCACTCCAGCCAATCCAGCCAATCCTCGGATTCCTCAACAGACTCGGACTCCGGGTCTTCCTCCAGCAACAGTAGCACAAGAAGCCAATTACCCGCCCTCAACTTGCCAGTGCCCCTCCCGCTGGCGACACCCACTCCTCCCGCCGTATCATCGCCTCAGCAGGCTCCATCGCCTCGAAGGAACTCCAACGACTCCAACCGGAGCATCTCTCCCGTGGAGGTGCCCGTGGATCCGCACGCTTGGACGTCCGAGGACATTGCCAGCTGGGTGAAGTGGGCGACGCGAAAGTTCAAACTGGACCCGGAGCCGGATATCGAAAGGTTTCCCAAGGACGCCCAGGAGCTGTGCGATCTGTCTCGCGCGGACTTCTGGGTCTGTGCAGGATCCAGGCGCGGAGGCATGCTCCTGGCAAAGCACTTCGCACTCAGCCTATACCAAGCCACCGGACGGGAGACGAGTCCCATGCTCCACGACAACGAGCCAAGTAAGTACCTAAGACAGAGGTGTTGTATCCCCCTCAGCAGTAAGCGATCAGGAACTGGCCAACCCCTCATCACATCTTTCACATCGAACGAAACTAGTTGGTTGGACGCACATTTTTTCACTGTCCAAAGCTAATCTCGGGCCACATAAATCTGAAGCGTCCAGAGATTGAACTGCTTGGTAATTGGGTTCACGTGCTATTCCCAGCGGAGCGATTGTCCGACTCTCGAATCCTTTGTGGTCAGGCATCAATTGAATCCTTTTGGATTCCGTCGGCAGCCAAATGGCCACTGATTAAGATGCTTTGGTGCTGATACGGCCGTTACTTATGTGCTCCATTGATTGTTTCTCCCACACTCCCCCGGATGTGTTGATAAGAAAGAAAAGTGGCAAGAGGTGCGGGAAGACCCCTTTTAATTACCTTTTGCCCGAGTTGGCCAACTTTCTCTCAGGCTCCATTAACGTAAATCGCTGGGAAAATCTCTGCGCGACAGCAGCAAAGTATGCAACACTTTTCCAGTTATTAACTGGCGATGACTGGGAACGGGAAGGCGGGGGCGTGGCAGGGCCTTGTGGGTGGTCGCGTCAAGTGATGAACTTAATAATAAACGATGTAAATATGATAATTTCTCGCAGGATGTGGCATCTAATAATAAAATCAAAATAATCCCACGCCAGCGACAAAAGTCGCCGAGTCAAGTTTCAGCCGGGCGAGAAGTTCGGTGGGCGTGAAGGTCGGTGGTTGGAGGTTTGGAGAGTTAGGTGGCTTGACTGGCTTGGCTGGCTTGGCTGGCCTGGCTGGCCTGGGTGGTTTGTCAGTGACAACAGCTCTGCGGGTGGTCAGCTTCTGGGCACAGGAAAATATTCATTCGTCGCATCCTTCCTGTGGCAGGAAGAGCAGCTGGAGGGCGGGGAAAGCCCCCTGATTTGGGTCTGGCATATGTTGGTGGGTGGGCTGTGGACTACATATACATGCCTTGATCCCGAGAGCAGGCGACGTCGATTTAATTGATTTGTTTTTTATGCCAACCAGGATTACGCGTCGTCGCCGTCACGCAGATTACATTTGTTGTGGGCTACAGTTGTTGTTCCCAGCTCCCATGTCCCATGAGTCACCGCCCCTTTTACAGGGTACAAACTGGATCAAAGATATTCCCTGCTTGGAATTCAAGAGCCACAAACAGTAATAGAATGTAGGTACCTTGAATGTAGGTACGCAAATGAAACTATTAGTCACGTTGTTTCTCCAGAACTCGGATTTATTTCCCCAAGCAAACAGAATTGCCTCAAAAATATATTTTCTGTTTCCATCGTTTGGATTCCCCTTTAAAAATATCCAGTGTCTCGCACTGGGTATGCAATAGTCGACAAACACCAAATAAGGCAGTTGTTTATCGTGTGCCGTGCCGTTTGGTGGGTGGTGGTTGAGTGGCTGCACGTGGCCTCTGACTTTGCGACTTGCCTGGCAAATGCCGAAGCGGCATTTACCACCAGCTGCGCAGGTGAGCCGTAATCGTGCCCGCAGCTTCGCCTGCTTCGCGGATGCCCGTGCTCGACCAAGATGCCAGGCATCCGTCCGATGCTAAGGAGCGAAATCCGGCAGCGCTTCTGGCTAAAGTTTCAGTCGCCGAATGACTCTCGTCCTAAACGGTTGACGCGCTCCCGGGAAAGACTACCATTGATGGTCATAAACCATTGCTCGGGTCAAAGGTCAATCTGGCCAAATTTAAAGAAAGTGCTTACAAGACGTAACTTAACATCTTCAACATCCATCGAGAACAAACAGAAGTTTTTATGCTAAACATTTAGATGACAAACGTCTATAAAAGCTGGATCTGTAAAATACAAATCTGAAAAGTGTTAAATGCGGTCGATAATTTTAAGGAATAATGCAAATGCTAATGAATTTGTCACAAAAAGGTCTAGTGACATTTCATAAATCTCTGATCGACGATATTTACTTAAAAATAGAAATAATAAGGAGAGTAGTTCAGTGTAATAAAGGCAATTGGAATTTCTGAAAAAGACTTTTCGAAGAAGACCCACCATGAGCGTCAGCGTGGACGTGGGCGTCATGTGGCGCCTCTCGGAGGACTTCAACCGGCGCTTTGGCCTCCGGATGCAGCCGGCCCCGCCAGTTGGACAGCACCCCCATCCGCACCACGGCGCCGTGCACCACCACTACCACCACCACCACCAGCACCACCAGCATCCGCACACCTCGATGATCTTCAATGGTAAGAGCGGCGAAATTCATAGGAATTTCCGCTGGGCAAATGCCAGCCGCCAGCCGAAGAGACTTGTGTGAATGAACGGCACGAGGAGATTGCTCAATGGCAACCACTCGATTTTAGGCATTTCCGGCGAGCGGTGGCGGTGCCCCTAGAAATATGAATGAACGAATGGGCACGGTATGGTGGGTCCAACGGGCTGACATTGTCTAGAAGTGAGAACTGTGTCTTTTAGCCGCGGCGCTGCTTGATCGGCGGATGAGTCATCTTGGTTATGGCACTTTCGTGCTTTTGCAGCGGCACTTTGACCAGGGATTTCCCCTGTGGAGGTGCAGAGACTGTGGGAATGTCCCCATGGCCAGCGAACAGGAAAATGTATCTACTCTGAACCCTAGAGACGCAATGTGCATGCGTTCAGTTCATATGCATTCCAGTCACAAATGTATGGTCGTAGTAGAGCTTCAGTTGCTACATTTGGGAAAAGCGAACTTGTAGTTGACAATCGAAACTATTAGATATATTTATAGATTTTCATAATAGTGGTACAATCAAAACTTGACTAAGGAGTCTCACTTTTTATTTGATTGTAAGTCTATTCACATATAAATTTTATTTGATGCCCGTTTTTCTTCGTGTGTATCGTGAGATCCAGGATTTATGTCCATTGCGGTTGATTTTCTGTGAATCCGCGCGGCTTATGGCATTCAGCTCCACTTGGAACTCTTGCCACGTCGCGGCTCCCCGCCAGAAAATCTCGTTTGACTGGGCTGACTTTCGTTCGCGATTCTGTCCTCTCGCTCGCTCTCCCCGCCCACACACACATCTTGGCATCTCTTCGGCCATGTATCTGTATCTGCAGATGTATGTGTATCTGTATGTGTTTTTGCAGGGGTTTCCGAGAATCCGCCACTAATGCCCCATCCGCCGGTTCTCTCTTTCAGATCCGTACCAGCTGCTGAACGCTGCCTCGCACCGATTGGTTGCCCAGGGCTCAGGGGGCCAGATCCAGCTGTGGCAGTTTCTGCTGGAGCTGCTCGCTGATTCGTCCAACGCGAATGCCATCAGCTGGGAGGGCCAATCGGGCGAGTTCCGGCTCATCGACCCGGACGAGGTGGCCAGGCGGTGGGGCGAGCGCAAGGCCAAGCCGAACATGAACTACGACAAGCTGAGCCGGGCTCTCAGGTGAGTCTTGCCGTCTCCAGGCACGCTCTTGGCTCCACGACTAGCATATGAAGCAAATTGTGAGTTTGTGCCCTTCTGTCTGCAGGTACTACTACGACAAGAACATTATGACCAAGGTGCACGGAAAGCGGTATGCCTACAAGTTCGACTTCCACGGTCTGATGGCTGCTTGCCAGGCTCAGGCACAGGGAGGAGATCCGGCCTCCAGCATGCTGGGTTCCTACAACCACCACGCCGGCGGAGCGATGCAGTTGGGGCGCCACCCTCCACCACTGCACCACCACCCACAGCACTCGCATCCGCACCACCAGCTGGGTCAGCCCCACTTTCTGCACCCACACCACTCGTCTCCCGCCTCAAACAGCTCCAGCCTGGGATTCCCATCGTCCTCGACGGCCTCCTCGCAAGCTTCGCCCGGCCAGGCACCCGCCTCCTCCTCCGCCTCCACTTCGAATTTTACTGGTCCATTCCAAGGTGGGACAGCCGGCGTAGACCCGGCCAGGACGTCCTCATCTTCTGCGGGAAACTACGACCAGGGCTCGGTCACTCCCACCACAAATGCATTCAACTGAGCCCGCCGCAACCCCAATTTGTCGCCGGGGTTGTAAGTTCCGATGGGGCAGGAGGATGCGCAGGACCACCCACTGCGCAAGGGAGAGCGGAGAGCAACCCTGCACCACCGCCACCCATCGGGCACCATCAGACCTTTGGCCGTAAAAAGGTCATTTTGTGTAATTCCAGCTACTTTGGGTTAATTGAGGAATTGTGATAGCCTGGAGCATCGCAGAGCAATACTCGGAAACGAGAGCCAATTTGTTACTTAGCCTGTTATCCTTCGCTTCTAGTTGTAAGCAGACATTCGGCAGAGCTCCTTTATTCCATACGAGGTCTCATCATTAAGTAATTCTAAGTTCGCACACACAGTAAATACATCAAATCGGAAATGCAAAGCTGAATCGGAGTGCCCTTGTACCTTGGCTAGGTTCGCTCGGTGGCCCTGGAAAATGATATACAGTTTCGAGATTGATGGGCAACGACTTTACTCAAGGTAGGGGTGTCCTACACGGAACACTTGATAGCCAGGAGCAAGAAGGCCAGGCTAAAGGCCACAAAGAAAATGCGGTCCACCGCGGTGGCCAGCAACGCCCAGTCGAACTGGTTGGCCTTGGCGCCCGGCACTTGAACGGGGTTGATGTCCAGCGGACTGGGCTGTGTGTTGATGTCCCGCGGACTAGGCTCGTCCATCTCCACGGTCTTCTCCGCCTGCGACTCGCCTGTGGTGCTGAACGGCGAGAGCAGCATCCAGGTGCCCAGGTTCCCGTGCAGCAGCTTCCTCAGCGCCTCCGGCAAGCGCCCCTTGTGCTTGGAAGTGGCCAGGAACAGGACTTGGACCTCGACGATGGTGGCGACGCTCAAGAACAGCAAGCTGGTGCTGAAGAAAAGCACTGCAATTATAGGGATGCTCGGTAAGTGGTGCTAGCTCAGTAATATTCTACTTCAAATGCGACCTGAACTGATGAAATCAATTTAATGCTAAGCTGTGGAGAGCGAGCTGTGGAGGCGTTCATTGGAATATTATGGAAATGGGGAGCACTCACCCACAAGTGGAGTATTGTTGGACAGCACTGGCAGAAGTTGGGCGAAGTACATGAGGAAGGTGGAGATCATGATCATGAGCAGGCCGTTGATCATAATCTTCTCGCCGCCCATGTGGGGTGGCAGCCAGAAGGCTGAGAGGGCCAGGACGATGATGCAGGAGGCGGGGGTGTAAATGATGGCAGTGTACATCGAGGATCGTCGCTGAGCCGTCAGAGTGTACTCCATGTAGGCGTAGTAGTCCTGAATGACAAACTGCGCTCGGGAGTCCACGATCTCCCACTCCGGTGACTGGACCAGGTCGTCGTGGTCAAGGGACTTACCCATTGCCGTGCCGTTCTCCGGCAGGACGACCTTCAGGCCCCAGGAGCCGATCTTCAGCTTGCAGCTCTGCTTGTCGTAGGGCCATTTCAGCATGTTGAGCTCGCAGTAGGCCGTGTACAAGGCTGGCGGCATCCGCCGGAAGTGGCCGTCGTGGCTGAGGGTCACCTGGGTGTCGGCCAACAGGCCGCCACCGTCGCCATTAAAGAGTGTGATTTGTGGGGTCCAGACCTCGCTGGACCGCAAAGTGATCTCCGTGATGTTGTCAAATTCCGACGGCTGCCACACACGCTCCTCATCTCTCCATCGCTAAGAATAATATTTGCTTCTGGTTAGTTGAGTGGTTATGCAGTATGGGAACTTATTATAAATCCACAATACGTATTAGCTTATTTGCTTCAACAGCTTGCTACCCAGACAATAAAAAACAATCCAGTTCAGATAACGCTTTCCCAAAAGGCTTATAAAACTCGGAAAGTTATCTCGTTTTTCAGCTTCCTGAGATGCACACTGGACTTACGAGATTTAACCAGCAGTGAGTGGTCATCTTGCCGTTCAACTCGTCGATGTCTATGTAGGTGACCACCATTCCAAGGGAGACGTCCGTGGGGGCTCCTTGAAACCAAGGCTGCACATCGCTGTCGTAGTTCGTGAAGAGCCCGGCGTGGAGGCGGTCCAAGGCCTTGACATTAGCGTTCTTGGGGTCCGGGGTAGCTGGCGGGGATTCGAGATCGCAGTTATCAGCGGCTTATTCAACTCCAGAGCCGTAAACTCTTACAAGTGGCGCCTAGCACGGAAGTCAACATCATGAGAAGTATCCCCATTAGCATTTGCACCAGTAGTGGAAGTCCAGGACCGGAAACTGGTGACTTTATCTTGGGAGGAATCGGCATTGTTCAGTCCGTTTTCGTATTCGCTGTACAATGCTTTGCTCTCGGAATCTGAAAGGGAACTGAGCTCAGCTCGCAGCTTGGCACATGGCCCAGGCTCCTCCGATAGCTCCGGGTTCCTCTGCCGACGTCGCAGATAAAATAGCAGCCCACATATTTGGGTTTTGTGTATCCGCCGTTCTCACATGTAGCGGAATGGTTCGAGGGAGGTTCCTCTTAAGATTTTTTTTTTATTTTTTCCTTCTCTTTTTATTTACAATCTGTATTAAACAAGTATGACAGTAAGTAAATTTTATAGCCTTAAGAATTAACACAATTCTGATAGCACATGTATGAGAATAAAATAGTTATAAAATTATTTTAATTAAATGGAGTACTTGGTAAACTAAAGTTCGGGACTTACACATTTCAAATCGCGTTTCACAGCTTGAATCTTAACTGTCTTGGTATTTTTCTGGATTGCTATGTTCTTATCGCGGCGGCAGCGCGGCCCCACTGCCCAGATGGTGGTATATTTTCGGTATATTTCGGGGCGTCCGATGAGCCAAGACCATGACCATCGATGCCGATGCCGTCGGCCGATAACCGATAAAAGAGATTGTTGACGTGTGCTGCTGCGTGTCATTTCGCTTTTCACCTCCGCAAGCCGGCGATTTTTGGGAACGGATTGGATTGAACAACACACCATGGCGGAGGAAGTGATCGGAACAGTAAAGGAGGTGCTGAAGGGCATCATCGAGAATGTAAACGCACCGAAGAACGAGTCGACGCCAGGCGAGAAGAAGCCCTCGACTCCGGAGGGCATGGCGGTGGCCTACAGCAGCCTGGTGGTGATGGCCATGCTGCCAATCATCTTCGGCTCCATCCGCTCCGTGAAGCTGCACAAGCTGAAGAAGGTAGGTGCTTCAGTCCGGAAGCTGGTTTAACCTGATCTCTTCATTTCCACTCCCTGCAGTCCACGGGCGAGAAGGCCGACACGATGACCAAGAAGGACGCCATGTACTTCCCGCTGATCGCCTCGACAGCCCTCTTTGGGCTCTATCTGTTCTTCAAGGTCTTCCAAAAGGTGCACATCAACTACCTGCTTACCGGCTACTTTTTCGTGCTGGGAGTGATTGCGCTGGCGCACCTGCTTAGTCCGGTGATCAACTCGCTGATGCCCGCCGCCGTGCCCAAGGTTCCCTTTCACATCCTGTTCACCAAGGGCGAGGGCAAGCAGAAGGAGGACATCGTGAACTACAAGTTCTCCACGCACGATATTGTCTGTCTGGTGATCTCCTCGGTGATCGGAGTGTGGTACCTGCTCAAGAAGCACTGGATAGCAAACAACCTGTTCGGCCTGGCCTTCGCCATCAACGGTGTGGAGATGCTGCACCTTAACAACTTCGTCACAGGCGTAATCTTGCTGAGTGGCCTTTTTTTCTACGACATCTTCTGGGTATTCGGCACCAACGTGATGGTCACCGTAGCCAAGAGCTTCGAGGCGCCCATTAAACTCGTGTTCCCCCAGGACCTGATCGAGAACGGCCTGAACGCCTCGAACTTCGCCATGCTAGGACTGGGCGACATTGTCATTCCGGGCATCTTCATTGCCCTGCTGCTGCGCTTCGACGACAGCAAGAAGCGCAAGACGCGCATCTACTTCTACTCCACGCTGATCGCCTACTTCCTGGGGCTGCTGGCCACCATCTTCGTTATGCACGTGTTCAAGCACGCGCAGCCGGCCCTGCTCTACCTGGTGCCAGCGTGCATGGGCACTCCATTCCTGGTGGCCCTTATCCGCGGCGAGCTGAAGGTGCTACTTGCGTAAGTGTGCACTTTGGCGGGCGCTTGACTTGAAAGTAATTCGTTCTACCCCTCCAGCTATGAGGACCATCCCGAGGAGAAGCCCGAAAAGAAGGAGAAGAAGGAGAAGGACGAGAGCACCAGCTCGTCCGGCAGCAAAAAGAAGGAGTCCAAGAAGGGCAAGTAGAGCCAGGAGGCCCAGAAGCACCCTCTTCGAACAACATCTCCATTCGTTCCATCGTAAATGTCTTCTGCAGCTAGCCAAGCTTCCTTTTCGTTCCGATATGGCTTCAATATCACTCACAATCCGTAACTTATACGGTACACCGCTACAAAAGACGATTCGCTTACTGAGTTAGTTACGTTCCTTGGCCAGGCACAACAATCTTATTTAGTTCGATTGTAGAAAATATTCTGTCGACTTTTTACCGCAATCAAATTTCAATTTGAATGCACATTTCAAATATCTATGTGGCTCCCGTAAGAAGGCGTATATATTTAAGAAAGAACAGTTTAGATACAAATATATTCCAATTTTTGTAAACAGTGAGCGCTCTCTTCTAAATCCTAGAAAGATCTTTAAAAGAAACCCCTTAATTTTGACTACGTGTTGCAAAGGAAATGCATTTCCTTAAATCAATGGAATATTTTATGTAAACAGTAATGCGAATAAATTCTAGGTTTCGTAACACCAACTTATAACTAAGATCGTTTGTATTTAGTAAGGATTTCCAGGAATATAACATATAAGCCCGAAATACCAAAAATTAAGCTCATCAAATGCAAAGCTAAGCAACAATTTTAACGTAAAAAAAATAACATTAAAAATGTTAGTATTTTGAGACTTTTGTGTCACGGTCACATTAACTATCGATAACCAAATAGTGAGACCCTTTGTGCGGAACGACTGACACCTTTTGCGAGCACAAGCGTTCATTCCTGCAAAAATTGCGGTACAAATTGCAAAAAGTACGAATTTCGCCAGCGTTTGCACAAAACTCGGTTGCCAAGAGCCACTAAACACGCGTATACAGGCAGGAAGGTAGGTGAACTTGCCATAAGCGCGACAAAGTCCCTCGGAGGCCACTTACTCACACACACACACATTCGCAGACAGACGCGCGTGCAAAAAGGGCTGCTAACTACTAGCACAAATCCAGGACTCGAAGACAAGTTTGGTCGGAACTAGAGACGCCAACAAGCAGCGACCATGTCCGGAATCGCTATCACACGGCTCGGGGAGGAGCGCAAGGCCTGGAGGAAGGATCACCCGTTCGGGTTCGTCGCCCGACCCGCCAAGAACCCCGACGGTACCCTTAACCTGATGATCTGGGAGTGCGCCATTCCCGGCAAGAAGTCCACCCCCTGGGAGGGCGGCCTCTACAAGCTGCGTATGATCTTCAAGGACGACTACCCAACCTCACCGCCCAAGTGCAAGTTCGAGCCGCCGCTGTTTCACCCGAACGTCTATCCTTCAGGCACCGTCTGCCTGTCGCTGCTGGACGAGGAGAAGGACTGGCGCCCCGCCATCACCATCAAGCAAATTCTGCTGGGCATCCAGGATCTGCTCAACGAGCCGAACATCAAGGACCCGGCCCAGGCGGAGGCCTACACCATCTACTGCCAGAACCGGCTGGAGTACGAGAAGCGGGTGCGCGCCCAGGCCCGCGCCATGGCGGCCACCGAGTAGTCGGGCTCCTGCCAGTCACCTTTCCAACATAGACATTAACAAATACACACACATCTAGCCGGTAAGCGTTTGTTTGGAATGCTCTCCCCATCTACTTATTTAAAAAAAATCGATTACTTTTGGACAGCCCCCGCGGCCCAAACATATTCATAATTTTTTAATGTTTTGCAATGGCGTAATTACCAGCTTGAACCATCTGAATAAATCCTAATAAGTCCTTAATCTTAATTTTTTGAAGAGCCCCAAAGCTACGTGGCTATGTGGCACCCAGTAACCGAAGCTCCTTTTCATCTTCTATTCTGGGTGCATATCTGATTATTCTACGGGCTGTATTCTTTCGCAAGTACTACGTTTAAGTTTAGGCATTTTCAAGCTTAAAAGTTTTCTCCGGCAATGTCCGGTCGATTACTTGTTGGTCGTCAATAGCCGCGCAGCTGCATTTAGTGCTTTAACTATGGCTGCAGATAAAATTATGCATTTGCGTTTATTACTTAAGTAATATAGCCTCTATTGTCTAATGCATAAACATTTTATTTAAAACCTCGCTTAATTTGCATTTTTGTATTTTCTTATTTTTCTGACTTTTTCAACTGGTCACTTTGCACAAATTTTTCAGCTGATCTGGCAGGCTCACCTACGATACTATAAATAATTTTTGAGTGATCTGGCAGCACTTACAGCTGATAAGACGGAGCTTCCCAGCTAACGGTTCATTTCCAACGAAGCCGCCATATTTAAAATAACCGATTCAGCAGCTTGCTTGGAACGTGATAGAAGCCTGCTGAGATTTCTGTTCGCCTGGTTCTTCAGTTTGAGGAATACGGCCAAACTAGCGGCCAAAGCCAAAGCCATATTTTTCCGAGGGTTTGAATTGAAAAACTTCGATCTGAAATGCTAGGGGATCATAAGCGTGCAGAAGGTGATTCCAATGCCAATGATTTCGGCAGTGACCCGAAATCCCTAAATGGCTAATTTGGTGGGCATGCTCTATTCTGAGTACCAGGCGAACAGAAATCTGAGCAAGTTCTTTTTCAATATGGCGTCCTTGTTGCTGATCAGCTGATTTGTCGGTTGCCTGGCGTAACCACATTTTTCAATCGATCTGGCAGTATTTCCGACGTTTTTAATCAGTCTGGCAACCCTGTCGGCAGATTAATTTCCACGGGTCTGGCAGCACTGGAAACAATCGTTGAATTCAAAAATTGTACTCATTTTTAAGCATCTTTTGGGTTTATTTTATGTTGAATAAATTAATTACTTTTATTGTCGCACACACTTAATAAATAATGTACTCATTCAAATTACACAGTTAGAATTGATCGCTTCACGTGGAACAGCGAGTCATTTACATAATAGTATTGGATCTACATAGGAATACTCCGCCCCCTTCTACTCAGCAGACCATTGCAAACTTGTAGTTTCTTGCCCTCAACTTAATTTCTGTCTAAGTGGTAAGCTTTGGCATGCATTATATGTCATGATTCCCACTTAATGGGTATGCGCCTAAATTACTGTATGTACCTAAGTAATCTATATGTTATTCCTTTAGGTGCACTGTATATGTATGTATGGGAGTACGGTGTATATATCTACTTCTATCGATCGGTAAGTCGAAGGAGTCAGTCCCCAAATGGCGTTGGAAGTGGAGGGCAGCGACGGGAGATTCTCCGGGAATACTGTCGTCGATTGTTGGTTGCGGTTTGGATAGTGTACATTTTAAAGGAGGCTAGGATTCGATTTGTTTCGATTGGGTTGGGCTGCTGCCTAGAAGCATGTGTAATACCACTCCAGCTGCTTGCGCTGCGCCTCCCACCGCAGCTGGCTTTCTCAAATGGCCGCCTCCTGGAGGTTTTCCTTGTTCTTCTGCTGGCCGTGTCCACCGACCAGGCCGCCAATGCCCAGGCCCACGGCAACGCCGCCGCCCAGGTGATTCGGACTGGGGCTGTCGCTAGCCTCAGGGCGAATCGGTTTGTTTTTGCAGTAGAACTGCTTGTGAGCCAGGTAGGTCTTGACGTAGTTGAAGGATATGTCACAGGTGGAGCAGTACTTCTTCATCACCTCGGCGGCGGCAGCTGCTGCTGCAGCCATACTGCTACTGTTTCCCAGTGGAGAAGTCATCGGCGGAACCAGCCCGCCGGGCGCGGAATCTGCTCCGACTTCGATTGGCTCAGCCTTAATATGTGGCGTGGCGATCGGGGAGTTGTTGTTCTCGTGCACCAGATTCACAGTCGGAGGAGGATCCAGGGGCTCCGATTTAATGTGGAAGCTGTAGACGTAGGACGTAGAAAGTTAAAGGTGACTAAGTAATATAGTAATACGAATGTAGATCATTTTCGTCCATCCTTACCTGGCTGTCTCTCCGTTGGCTCCATCGGAATTCGAGTGTTGGTTGGGAGTGGGGTTGGAAGTCACATCCTGATCTCTGGTGTCGGGGGATATGGAGGGTGAGTTGATGGCCACATGGGTATGCGTCAGCTTCATGTGGCGCAGCTGTAAATCAAAAACTCTTGTTACTTCTCTAGTCTGGCGGAAATATAAAAGGGTACGCACAACATTGCCCTTGTAGGTGGAAGCATAGTTGCAGTAATCACAGTTGAAAATCTGCGAGGGATGATCCATGGAATCGTGTCCAGTTGTGGCAGATGCCCCTGTTGAAGGCGACAGTTCCTGGCTCATTGCGGTAACATCCTCCTCAAAGATGCAGGTCATGTAAAGCTCCTCGTTCACGTCGCTAGTCTTCTTGTCGAAATGGGTTCGAATGTGGGTGCGCATGCCTCGAAGAGTGTTCCCCTTGTACTGGCAGATGCTGCAGCGGTAGGCCTTCACTGTTCCGTGCATCTCCATGTGTTTCTTGGCCAGTGCCGCGGTGGGACTCACTACCCCGCAAACGGGACACTTGTTCAGACTATTGGAGGCGGGTTGCGGATTGGCTGGTGGTCCTGCGAGGGGACTTGCGACGGGAGGTGGACAAGGCAGGCCAATTTCATGCAATGTCTTGCACTTTCCGCACTTTTCCTTTGCCATGGCCAGCTGGCCAGGATCCGCGGGCGTCGCGGCGGCGGCAGCAGTTGCGCCTCCCTTGGGACAATAGTAGTTCTGATGGGCGCGCAGGTTGTCCAGGGAAGTGTACTTAATTCCGCAGGCGGCGCAGATCAATTGTTGATATGCTACCGGAGTGGTTTCCACGGACGAAGCAGCTTCTGCCCCTCCGGTTCCCAGTCCTCCAGCTCCAGCGATGGATGGTGAAACGGCCGACTTGACATCCACTTCACTCGCACCCTCTTGGCTCCTTGCCGAGCAATAGTGCTGCTTGTGTGCCAAGTAGTTCTCGTACTTGCAGAACACAATATTGCACTCCATGCACTTGGACACGCCTTTTTTCACATAGATCTGGGGCTGCTGGGAGCCACCTGCCGATCCTCCACTGCCAGGATTCCCACTACTAGCTTGGGCAGGAAGAGGAGAGGGCGGAAAGGCTGCTGCTCCACTGCTGCCGGCCACAGCAGCTGCGGCCGCTGCCGCCGCCAGTTTCAGAGCCAGTTCGGGGTTGGTTTTGGCCAACAGCGACTCGGAGAGTCCGAAGTCCGCAGGCAGCATGGAACGCATGTCGAGCAGATGGGGAACAGCCACATTGAGACCAGGTGGTGACATAGAGGAGGCACTACCAGCCCCGGAACTGCGTGGACTGATGGCTCGTCTTTTGGGCGAGGGGCTCATCGAAGGACTGCTCGGCAGGGAGGGAGCGCAGACGATCTGCTCGGGGGTCACACTTCCTCCTCCTCTCGGAGTCTCAGCATTCTCCTTGCCAGTTCCCGCGCCGACAAGGAGTACATCCTCCACATCCAAAAGGGCATTTCGCAGTTGTCGCTGCCGCAAGCTCAGCGAATTCAGGGTGATTGGCGATCGACGCAGCGAGAGATCGAGAGGCGCAGATTCTCTGGAGTTAGCAAAAACGGAAAGAAGGGCGTTATTCAGTGGTTTCTTGTAGTACATCACATCATAGGCATCACGAATCACGTGTATTTATAAGCACTAACCTAGTTAACCCAGCCTCTTTTCGCTTGGGCTCTGGAGGACTGCTCTTGGCTTCTGTGGCCTCAGCGGCAGATGATGGAGCTGAAGGGCGTTCGGGCTCCAAGGAGGCGCCAATTAGGGCAGTTGCCAGTGGTTTAATCGTTCCGTTGTCCACGGTAAAACAGGTGGTTTCCGGATTCACAATCCCCGAGTTCGGTGTAGGCCTGCGCATAAAATGCAACAATTCCGTTAAATACTTATTATTGTTTAAACATTACACCTAATCAAAATGCAAATGGATGTAACTCAAGGAAGTTTCCCTTGGTAACTTACAGTGGGCCTGGAATGAAGCTAGCTGCTCGGATCAGCGAGCAGGGCACAATTATGATCGGGTGGGTGGGCAGGGCCAGGAAAGGTGGATGCGAATGAGGCGTGGCCTGGAGGGAGGCAGCGGCAGCCGCTGCTGCAGCCGCGACGGCGACCATCGCAGGAGTAGGTGTTTTGTTCCTGGCCTGCGGACTCAGCTTGCCGGGCGTAGCCGCTTGGGCAGATACCCCCATGGATCCGCCAGTGGAACCCGGTCCGGTTCCTGCTCCCGGAGATGAGTCTGGCTTGGGCGTAAGCTGTCCCTCTGGTCGCCGCGAACTGCAGTAGTGCTGTTTGTGCGCTCGATAGGTCTTGATGTTGTTGAAGCGGATATCACAGTGGCTGCAGTAGCGATCGGTTTGCTGTGAATGGGATTTGTTTATTATTAGCTTGCGATTTCAGGGGCAACTGGCACCTCAACACTTTACTCACTTGACTAGAGCTATCCTCCATCGGATTGGGCGTAACTCCCGGAGGTGCTATTCCGTTCTGGAGGAGACTTGGCAAACTGGCCAGTGTGGGAGCTGCCGGCGAAGTCTGGTGCATGCGCATGTGGCGATTTAGGGATACCTTCTTGTCAGCGCTGTAGGAGCACTGGGTGCAGCCATATTGCTTTCCGGTCCTGGCCATTTTGGCTGGTGGCTCGGAGCCCCCGGCTAAACCTGCTGCCTCGCCACCTGCGGCTGCCGATCCTCCTGCCCCTGACTTATCACTGCCAGCCTCGTCCGTGTCCTTAATTCTATGAGAGCAATAGTAGGCTTGATGGGCCTCCAGAGTTGAGGGCGAACTGAATGCAATCCCACAGGGCAGGCACATAAATCTGGCTGGTTTCAGCAGAGGTTCCGCTACATCCGGTTGGGCTTGTGTGTCCGGCTTGACGAGCGGCGGAGGAGCCAGGAGGCGGGAGTCCGGCAGAGTCAGCTCCTTGGCATCTGGCTTAAGGGCAGGATCTGAGGCCAGGAGCGCATTCAAACGCACTTTGGGATACTTGGGCGTGGGACATGGTGAGGGTGAGGGTGAGGGTGAGGGGCATGGAGAGGCTTCCGCCTCCGAGGGCGGCGTGGCGGGCTGCTCCAGCTTGGGAATCAGATGGGGAGAGCTGGGACTCCTGGGCGGAGTGCTTGGGCTGTTTGCAGGCAGTTCCTGCTGTTCCTCCGGCTGAAGATCATGGTCCTGCTCCATCTCTGTCTCTCCCAAATCCTGCTCCTGTTGGCGGTTAGCATTTTCTGGCTGCTCAAAGTCAGCATCTTCATCATCGTCGTCATCTATATTGTTATTGTTGTTCTGGGGGTCTCTGGAATTGTCCAACTGATCCTCCAGGTGGTCCTCCATTTGCTGCTGCTTCTGCTCGCCCATTTCCTGAGCGTTCAGATCTTTGGAATCTGCAAGGAATAAGCGCAATTATATCAATATAGTTATTATTCAGAAGTAGCACAAATAACGATTAAGCTAAATACATAAGTACATAACGATTTTTACACTATCTCAACTCCGTATTAAGAATTTATTTGGCTGGATTAGGCACGCTTGAGTATGCGCTCTGGGGTCAAACGGTGACACGGCAGTTTAGTGCCTCAAATTGGCTTCGCGGAATCCGCAACTGCGGCATCCAAACTCTGGCGTCCGCTGCCCGAGAGGAATCTATGTGTCAGACAGCTGCTTTGGCAATTATTATCGAACAAATTGTCAGTGGTCAGAGCTGTGAAAACAATGCGACAAGAGTCGGTTGGACAGGCTGCTGCCCAGGAGGAGCAGGGGCAGCTTATCCACTCTGGCCATCTCTTACGTGGAAAACGCTGGTGGAAATGGAAGGAGATGGGCAGGGGAAAAGAAAAGCCCATGGTGGTCACTGATGATTAGGCCCCGCGGATCGCTGCAAAAGTTCGAAGTTGGCCAGAATCCCGAACTGACATCTGATTTGTTTCTGTTTTGGCCACGGCGAAATATTATAACGACCAACGGCGATGCTGGCCGAGATTATGGCGGCGGACAGTGGAGTGGACGTGGACATGGCACACACATGGCATGCAGATGGAGTCGCCGGATAAGCGTCGCAGTTTGCAGTTTGCATCTCGCTTCGCCAGAAATTCGACATCTCGACCGGAGCGAACATTTGCCCTGCTCGTGCGGGCTGCAGCTCCCAAAAGGAGTCCCCTTCTGGAGTCCTCCCTTGCCCATCGATTTCCTTTGGGGATGGGAGACTGGAGGAGATGCGCGTTGACCTGTCAATTGATGGCTATTGAAATGTCAGCACATCCAGAGCGACTGAGTCTCCGACAAGGATGGAAAAAGAGAGAGAGACTTCTACACAGCAAATCGTTTTGAAGCTACACGTACATAGTTCCGAAGTCATTCTCCGACTTGGCCCAAAGAAAAGATTTCCGAGATGCTAATTGTAGTATACTTGCTGGTTTCTCCTAGCATCTTCAGACTAAACAAAAACTCGCAAAGCAAGCCCAATTTCTCGCTGTGGAGACCAAGTTTGTTGCCTAAGTCTTTTGATTGCTGCTGTTTGTGCTGCCGCCGCCGCTGCGGCTGCCGCTGCCACTGCCACTGCAACAAATGTTGCAACTGTTGCCAAACTATTGACGGCCCGCCCTAATTGCCGCCGTCGATTTTTCACGAATTCACACAATTCTGCACGTGAGCAATCGGTTAGAAGAATCGCTCCACCCTGCCCCTCCAAAAATAAAGGGCTCTGCTGGCATTCCGAGGCATTCTGCTTATTTGTAAGATATTTATTGCCTTCGATTGGGTGGCGATAAGCCGCACACGTAAAGTGTTTTGTCCGGGAGAAGAGGCCTCCGCGCAGAGAAGGGCAGAGAGATGGCCGAGCGCCGATAGAGTGCGAACGGGAGACTAACAGCTAACAATGGCTTTTGGCTTGGCTTCGACTGTGCCTCCGACTTGGGTGCCCAGCTCTTGGCTCGGAGTCCCAGCTCTGCCCCCAGCGACAGCTGCCACTGCCGGCGAGGATCTCTCGGCTAGCCCGGGCTGGGATCTCTCGGCTCAGCGGCTCAGCGGCTCACCAGTTGGTGGAGCAGATCTCCTCCAGCGATTGTTTCGCGAGTGCCATCCCAACACCCTCTCCCCTTTTCCATTGTTGTGCGGACTCGGTTCTGGGGCCTAAAACCGCTGGCAACCGCCAGATTAGGCGGTTTCAAATGGAAGCTTCAAATAGGATACTCAATTCAAACATTCTATTTTATACATATGTGTGCTGCTGTTTGTATAATTTACGCAAAATTACATTGACAACACTATTTTAGTGTGGAAGACCTTTCATAGTTGTATCCCCAAGTGCGAGGAATTTCAAGGCTACGCAGTCGCATACGAAATCGATTTGGGATCTGGGAACAAGCCGTCTTCGCTGAAACTGCGATCGGGCGATCGTTTGTTTAGCCATTTCGTAACGTTACGCCGCCCCACACACCTTTTGTGTGGAAGGCTAGGGGGGATTTCCCGGTGCTCCGCGCATCTCCCCCCTGCGGCCAACGCCAACAATTGTTTATCAATTTGTTAAATCAGCTCGCCGCCGTCTTCAGCGTCAGGTCTCTCTTCGCTTCTTCTTGCCGGAGCTGCGATCGATCCTCGCCGATAAGCGACACAACAAAAACATACAGAGGGGAAAGGTGCGGGAAGGTGGTGCATGTGGGCCGGGGATACCTGGCACTTTATCAGCCGCCAGATGATTGTTGCTGGTTTCTCACTTGGCAACTTCACTCGGTGGGCGTTGTTGGCAGCCATAAACAATCGAACAATTTGGCCCAGGTCCCGATCTCGGCCAGGAAAAGAGGTTGGGGGTGGGGGGGGGGGGGATGCCAAAAGAAGGAGCAGATCCCCAGGATCGACCCTTTGTTCATTTGTCGCTGGCTTTCAACCCGCGGACCGCCGTCGCTGCTAATCGTTTCGGGGTCAGTTAACCCGAAATCGAGGAAAAAAGCACAGCTAACCGAAAACGAAACTGGCAATCGCTGGTAGATCTTCCTCAAGATGGTGGCCAACCAGCGAACGGACCAAGGCTAGGTGGAGGCTAGGATCTCGGCAGCAAGTCGCCAGTGCGTCTGGCTGGGTCACCACTTAGAGGATGCTTACTTGGATGCCAGTTGGTACGTACGTACCCTGGGTAACCATTAGTGCCAAGTTATAAAACTTCTTTACTTCTTTTAATATATTATATAATTCATTTGTTCATTTGTTCGGCTTTGAATATTTTTTTCCTGGAGCATTGCTGAGGTCTTCTGTGATTTTGAAAACATTGTCTGCCATGCGGCTTCGCTTACTCATTAGTCACACAAAATAAGAGGGAACTACTGTCTCCGAAACCCCCAATGGAGCATAATTAAACAAATTTCTGCGCTCGCTATCGCAGATCGCGATTTTTTGGGGGGAGAACAGAAATTGAAAAACGTGAGTGAGCAGCCCAAAAGGAAAAAACCAACGGGGGAAACGTCTGCAGCTGCCAATTGTGATAAGAGAAATCTTCATTTTCGCGCGAAAATTTTGCCACCTTGCCTGGGGTTTCTGGGGTTTCTGGGGTTTCCGCGGTTTCCGGGGCTGAGGATGCGATTTCAAGTGGACTGCACACCGCAGACCGCAGACGGTGGACCTGGGACTACGGGACTACGGGACTTGGCACGGGTAATCAACGCCATCAGCAGCTCGCGGGGATGCAGCCAGGGCTCTGGGCCAACTCCGCGCTTATCAATTGTTATTAATCAAAAAAAAAAAGGAGGAAAAGGAGGAAAAGGAGGCCCCGGCCCCTCTGAGGCCGGCAAGCGAATGCAAAGAGCGCAAAGCTCGCAAATTTCATTTCACTTCACACTTGGCCAGCAGGAAGAAATGAGGCGGAGAAGTCTTAGCAGCAGATCTGTTTTTGCGCCGTGTGTCCGTGTAAATAATCAACATTCTCATATCTTGGGGGCTCCCAAGCTATTCGTGATTTACTCGCCGAATCCACTGCTCTTCTTGGCCAGCTTCAACTTCGATTCCCGGCTCTGTTGCTGTAGTCAGCACCTCAGTTGGTTGTCTCTATGGGAACCCGGAGAGTAAAATTCCTTTGATCCGAGGATAAGCAATTTTGGTTCCTCTACAACCTTTAGTTGCTGCGCTCTTCCCGTCGCATTATCGCCCAATTCAAGCCAACAGGCTTCGGACAGAAGTTCCTTTTCCGAGCGAAACTAATTTAGTTCATTTGGTTCAACTCAAGTTGCTGATGTCAAGGGAAGGATCAGATTACGAGCTTGCAGTTGTGGGAGTGGGAGAATGCAGATACACTTGTGGTCAAAATAATAGCTTTCCAAGATCCTGAGCTTGTATATTACTTACTTAAGTATGGTATTGTAAGGTATGGTATCTCAGCATCATGTAGCTTTCTGTTTTTTCCCTTAACTTAAGTCAGCAGTTCTATTAGGTCCACCTCAACTGTATTTGTAGTCCAACCTATGTGGTACTATATCTTCGATCTATAGAAACCGAAACACAGGCCACAGACAAAGACAGACGGCAGGCAATTCCTTGAAATCGCCCAAGTCAAAGTCTCTTTTTGATGTCTTAATTAAAAAACGTGCAAATGATACAAGGGACTGGGGCAGGGGCGGCGAAGGGGGTACCCAGAAGGGGCGATCGTCTGGGCCCATGCATAGAGTTCAATGTTGAGCAATTGATGCAACTGTTGAGATGTGTTGCTGCTGTTGCTGCTGCTGCTGCTGCTGCTGCTGTTGCCTGTGCTGCACTCGCTGTTGCTCTTGCTGTTGCATGGCGCGCTGATAACAAGGCGGCGGGCGGGGGCATGGAAATTGTCGCAGTACTTGAAAATTTCGTGTGAGCACGCTCAGCGCCGATTGTTTCTGGCTGCGGTGCTTGATCGCTTGATCAGCAGCAACACAAGCACAAGCACAGCAGCAACTGCTGTCGTCGGGCTGCAACTGCAACTGCAACACCAACACCAACCCACTGATCAATTGCGATCTTGGCCGAACACAATAATGCTGCCTGTTGCTCCCACAATCTCATGTGCTGCTGGAGAGCCTGATGCGGCTGCTGCGGCAAGGAGTTGCTGCCGTGCCAGCCACTGTTGCACAAATTTAAATTGACCCAAGTGCAAGTATGAATGTCGCTAATCTGCCATCGACTGTTACTGCAACATGTTGCTGCCGGGCTCATAATTTGCGTTTATTAAACAACCTGGCATTTGCACATTTGCATAAATGTCGCTTTCTTCGATTGCCATCGGTCGATAGTGGAAATGGCAGCAGCAGCAGCAGCAGCAACATCGGCTGAACTGCGACCGGCTGCAACATGGATGCAGCCGCAGCAACATTCGCAATTGCTGTAAACAAATCACGCTTTCTGCAGATCAATCAAGCACTGACAACTGCCCCAAGAAGTCGCAATTCAATTGTGATGTTGCCCCGCCTGCGACTCCATTTCCTTTCGGGCCATTTTCCCTTATAGACACGACGGCAACAGCGTGTTCCTTTCGACTGTTTTACTGTTACTGTTCAGTTCAGTTCAGTTCAGTTCGGTTCAGTTCAGTTGCAGTTCGTGAGGGCAGCAGGGGGCGGTGGGGCGTGGCAAGTCCAAAATCGTGTCTGGCATTGTGTTGACTCCATTGCTCCGTTTTTTCTGCCTGCGCTGATGACTTTTGATGTGTTCATCAAGCAATCACGACAACAGCAACAAAACGGAGCAGTGGGGCTTGGCATTTCTTTTCAGCAGTAAATTGCAAATTAAAGAGGCGCGAAAATTGCCTGCAAGCTGTGTGAATGGGAGTGGAATTCCCGCGAAGGGGGAGCACAGCCAGTTCAGTTCACAAACTGAAACCTTTTCGGGCAACATAAAGGACCCCACAGCAAGAGTTGCTGATGGGGAGGGCCGAAGAAAGGGGGGCGACTTGCTAACAAGATGCGCGCAGTCAGCGACAACAGCAACAACAGGCAGTTAGCCAACTACAAAGCCACAGGCCGCCAAGGAGTCCAAGAAGTCCAACTTCAATTCCAAGTTGGGTGCCCGACTCAAGTCCCTGGCGGAGTTTTACTGCCAGCCTGTTTGGCAGCGCAGCAAAAGGGCCACGCAACCTGGAAAAAGCAGTCGGATGTACACAAAGAGAAATTTGGCCCTGATGCCAATATGACGCTATTCATGGCGTTCAGCACAATATAGTTCAGTGCAACATAGCTGCAGCGGGGTTTCAGTATAGCAAGGCGCAGCTAAGGTCTGGTACAGACTGGAACGATTTTTGCAGTGCACCTCCTGGACTGGCTAACAAAGCGGCGAGTCGGACACATCATTACCTACCAATTAGGTCCCAAAAAGTGTGTGCGTCTGTGTGGCGCAGGCTTTGAGCTGGGGAATGGAGCCGAAAGGAGGCGCAATTGTGGCCAGGGCACGGGGTTTGAGGAGGATGAGGATGGGGCTGGGATGATCGGAGGGCTGCTCTTTTGGAGGCACCAACTTGGGTAGGTCTTGGAGTGTGGAGTGTGGAGTGCGGACTTGGGAGTGCGGAGAAGTGCCAGATGGGAGGCAGCCAAGTGAGTGACAGGCAGCAAATAAGCCATAAATGCAGGGAGCATCCACCTAACGGGGGACAGCGGGCGATTTCGAGATGATGAAAGCAAAGTGCTACTAACAGCTTGTAATGAACTCCGAAATTGTTTTTGAAATTCAGGGAGGTCTGAAGCCTAATCCTGGGAATTCGCCCCAGCTTAAAAGTCGACATTTAGCAGCCAATAGCGCGCACACAGCGCTGACTTGACAAATCCTTTAGATTTGGCGTCAATTCGACTGCTGATTGAATTCCGCACTGGATTTGTACAAATAAGCAGTCATCAGAAACAGCAGAAAAAAGTAAAGCCAAGAGCTAGAGCAATAGCAATAGCAATAGCAATCAACATCATCAACATCAACATCAATGACGAGGGTCATTCGAGCGTTAGTTTAGCAGTCGGCAAACGGCTAGAAGCCAAATACAAACAGCCATGAGCGTGTGGCAAAACATCAGGGGTGGCTGGTGAAAGGGGTTAATGGAAAGCCAAGTCCAACTCAGATGACGAGCAAAAGAAAAGGAGCTCGCAGGATGAAAAGGCGACGTGCTGACAATCAGCTAATTGATTGACAGATGTGTGATTTCTCAATACAGACCTAAATCGATTTAAGTGGCTAAAACGATATAAAAGGCTTTTGAAAGACGACAGAAAGACTAACTGGACTGCAGAGTTAAGTGAAAGCTAAACGGCAGAGGACTAGTTATGTATGCATGATTTAAAAATGATTTCTTTGCTACATATAGTATTTAAATATTTAGGAAGGAATTCAGTGCCAGTTTTGACGGAATTTGTAGAAAAGACGTTCAACCTAATGACTCATAATCCCCATAAGGCTTGAGGTTGCCCCTAAGGCGACGGTCAAGCCATTAGAGCTCGACCCCAGGCTAAATTCAAATTTTATTCGGACACCGAATCCCTTTCCACGGAATTCTATATTTTCGGGCGGATGATAAAGAGCTTTGTAATGCTAGCTATATGAATAAAAAAAAAATTACTGCATAAATCACACACACACACTCGCACACGCACACGCACTCGCACACGCACATTTACGAGCCGTCCTCACACACGAACATACAAATTTCGGTTGTTGTATTAAAAATAATATCGTCGTCTGGTCGGCAAAGATAAGAAAATTTATCCAAAGGATTGCGTTTGGTGTTATGGCCACGGCGAAAAGTGAGACCAACCCCTGGTCCTTCCTCCTCCACTTGCCGACTCCTTTGTCTGCGCAACCGCAAGGACAAGGCAGAAAGGACTTTCCTTCGACTTGATGCGAGCATTTTATGGCCAAGGCCCCCAAGTCGAACTCATCATCATCATCATCATCTGAGTCCAAGGGCCAAGGGTCAGGAGGGGATGTAGGGGGTGTAGGCAACAGGACCAGTGGCAGGACCACCAGCTGCGATCTGTGGCCAGCGATAAGGTGGAAATACATTTCATAAATGCCACGCCGCAAAAAGGATTACGAGGCTGCTATTTTAGCTATCCGACACAACGGAAAAAATCTCGAAATCACAAAATGAAGGAAATTATAAATAAAAAAATATTAAAATTATTACAAATCGGAGTTTCAAGCGAAATTATTCTCAGACTAGTAAATTGAATATCGCATCTTCACAAGTTCGAAATCACCTTATGTGTTATGTTACAAGAACTTTTTCTCTGCGTGTGTTCTTTCTTTTCCTTTCAATATTTCATCGCAACCGAAGGGGAACCCCCACTTGGTGGCAATTTATTGTTAAAATAGTATAAAATATACACCACAATTTTATGGATCGAGGAAAGCTACTCAGAGCTTTAAATTCCCAATCATAAATCGGGGAAATGGTAAGCACCAAACCTCACTTTTTCACTGTTTTATAGTGCACTTACGCCAGCCCACATGTCGTATGCTTGATATTTTCTGGCAAGGATGAAGAAAGCGGGCTCAAACAAGGGGCAAGGGCTGTGTGTTGATGGAACATGGAACGCAGCTGATAAGGTCGAGCGCCGTGTAATGGTTTTTTTTCGATTACCGCCGCTGTCGATGTTTTTGTTGCTGCACTCGCTTTTGGCCCGCAGCAATTGCAATGCGTCCCGCATAAACATGAGCCCCAAAAAATGGAGATAGGCAAACCTTGCGTCCCGCCCCTCGCAGCTTGAACCTTGTCAAATGATTAATTACATGCCGAAAAGCTATCTAACAATTTGACTCGCTGTCTGTGTGTGGCTCGTTTCGGTTCGGTTTTCGGTTCGGTTTGGCTGGATTGTCATTAAGCCAACCGCGCGGCCACAGAGGGAGACATAATAAAAAATTATGCCATAGATAAAATGCCATTAGAGAGGCTTGGGGTGGAGTGGGCAGCGAGGGGGTCACCACTTAGCGCCATTAGAAGGCAGCCAACAGCCAACAGCCAACAGCAGACAACACACTACATACTACAGAGGAGCAGCCAACCAAAAAGCCAGGCCAAAAGGGGGAGAGCCAGGGCTGCAAGTATGCAATTCTGCAAGATAAGCCGAAGCATTCATGAATTTCATAGATAAAAACCAAGCACACAGCCGCTCACAGATACACAGATGCACAGATACAAGCACACACACACACACACACACACACACACACACATATATATATATTACAGGGCCAGGGAGATGCGCTTACAGTACATTGCACAGGAGCAACAACAACTGAAGAGCGCCAAAAGTGAGCATCATCATCGCCAGATACACCATATATACACCAGATTCAGCAGCAAGTGAGGATGAAATGCGGACGGAGTGGGGCGTTCGAACAGCAGCAAAAGCCACCACAAACAAACAAACATCAAGGGGCGGACTCGGAAAAACCTGCAAGACACAAATGCAGGGTCAGATAGAACGTGAAATACCCTGCAGCAAAGATTTTGGATACAAATAGCTGAGGGCACAAGTGTCAAACAGATAAATTTCCAAACTCATTGAGTAATTTAATTATCCCATTTATTTGCATACTGAGCCTTTTAAATCATTTTTTTGTAGACCTTTAATCTCCCATAAGATAGCCAAAGTCAAGGATCCCGAGAGTGACCACAGCACCAAATCCAAACTAGCCGAGTGGAAAGTGCGGCAATCCCAATCATTGGCCAAAAAAGTGGGAAATACTGGGAGGAGGGCATGCCAAAGGAATACCATGTTGTTGGCTGACTGGCCAACTGGGCTCTTCGGCCGCTCGGCGTCGCCATGGAGTGTCAACAGCCAGATAAAGATTAGCCCAGACAAACGCCCACTTTTTAGGCGAACTGTTACGCCCACTGGCCACTCGAGCGCTCCCCGACTCCCCCGTTCCCGTTGCCATCTGGCCTTGGTGGACCCGTGTTCGTATGCTGGAAATCTTTCACTGACGCAGCACAAAAAGCGCCACGTGGAAGGGCTGAGATTTAGAGGGGCGAGGGAAGCAGGACGGAGGGAGGATGGGAGGATGGGATGCCCTGCTCCAATTGCCGCCAGTTTCGGGGGATTATTAATGATGAATGCTCGAGATGGCAGCGAAATGGTGCGGAATGTCGAGCCAAAAAGCGCAGGAGCGGAGTTGAGGTTTCGGATAACGGACTTAGCTGTCCAATGTATTATGGGATAATCTTGAGATTCATTGTTAGAGGTTGGAAGCAAATAGCAGATGTGCAGGTTTTGAAACTCTATTCGCGTATTATTAGAAATAACAACGATGCCTTGCGAGACATCAGCACGGAATATTAATTAGGTAAGCCCAAACATGCACCCAATTAGTAATTGGAAACTAGAGCTGTCCAGATAAATTCCCATAAAGTTTTATCCACTTGGCGATAATCCTCGGGGTTTATAGCCATCCGTTATCAACTGAAAACATTCAATTCGGAGAGTCGGAGAGTCGGGGAGTCGGGGAGCAAGGCGACAGACCGCTCCTGGCCAGGCAAGAAGGGTTGAGGTGGCCGGGTCAGAGACATCGTCTCAATGACGTTGACATTGCTGATGATTATGAAGTGATATGAAATTGATGCCAATGATGTCGGAGTGAAGTCAAAATTCCGCCCAAGGGGATGGGCGGAATTGGCCAAGGGGTTACAAATAATAAGTGCGAGCGAGAGACAGACCCGACCCGTTGTCATTTCCTGCAGTCCATCGAAGAGACTGAAACGAGGGTTGTGGCCACCCTCCACCCTCCTCGCTCCACCCTCCACCATCCACCCTCCTCCCACTGTTCACGAACGGGTTTAGAGGGTCTGAGGTGTCAGAGTCACAAAAACCGCAGGAGGCCAAGGGGAGTGGAAACAGTGCCACTGCACTGATAAAAATTGTATTAAATTAGAGAGCTCTCGTCTTCATCGTTTTCTGGATTAAATTTTTATTGGCAGAGTATCAGCAGCGAGCAGTCAAGGCCAGGGATGGGTTCAAATTACTAGGTCTACCCACATCGGGATTTATTATTTATTATTGGGCATTAACGGGTTATGTCTGTCAGAGGGAGACAGCCATAGACAGAAAGGGATGGGGGACACTCGCCTGTTTCCTGCAGTCGAACAGATAAGAATTTATTTTTTGGCGTTGGCCCATTTCGTTTAAGCTGCAAACTTATCGCGGATTGAAGGGCGGACAAAAGGACAACGGACAACGGACAACGTACAACGGACAGGCGACAGGATGTGCCCTACTTTGAGGAGGATTTTCCTATGCATACATTTATATCTAAAGTCGCCTTACCTCCGCTGTCGACGGTCATCTCTTCTGTGGTATCGGGACAATCACCTGAAAGCAGAAAGCAGATTGACGTTAGTTGGATGTGATAACGAGGTTTGCTTGTGCATGTCAAAATACTTTTAAGTGGAAGCTTAAATACTTAGGAGGTAGTTTGAAGCGAATATGGGATACTACGTGTATGTTGCTAGAAATGAAAATGCATATTTCACAACTGAGTGATAGTGTATATCGCAAGCATAAGCACATTTGAGGCAGGGTTTGAACTTTATGCAAGGTCTGGACTAATAGTTGCTGATATATATCGCAGATAGTTCCAGCCAAATGGCTTTACTTTAAAAGCGATAATAATTGCTGCGAGGGCCGCATTGTTTGCTTTTGTCCACCCATTCTCTGTTTTGCCCAGTATCTCTGCATCTTTTTCTGTTGGCAAAGTTGAGTTTACTACGCACAGTAGTTGGCTGGCTCGTTGCGAGGCCGGTGTCCAAGCCTTCACTCCACTCGATTAAACTACAGTACCCGGAGTACACAGAGCAGAGTACCCAGAGTACCCAGTACGGAGTACCCCCCTCCATACACATCGCACTCCGCTTTGTGTTGTTTTTCTCATTTTGATTATATTTCGCTGATTATTCACTTCAAGGAATTATAATAACAATAATAACAACAATCCGCAGAATTCCTTCGTTTTAATTCAGCTCCTCTGCTCTGCCTCTTCCTCTACTTCGCTCGCCGCAGATCGTAGATAGCGCAGCACACACAGATACTCGTACTCACAGATGCAGATACATATGAGCCGGGCCAAACTGAGGCCGTGGAATGAATGTGAAGCCACACAGCGCAGATAGGCGACTGATAAGCAACTGAAAGCTGGCTGCCATGGACGCGAAATGCGGACTTGGACTTGGACTACAGTGTCGGACAAGTCGGACAAGTCGGACAGGCGGGAATGGAACCTCGTTCCCTCACCCCCTCTTCCCCTCTTCCCCACGCTGGCTTTCGGTTCCCTTCTCGGACAGGGTCCAAAGGCTGGCTTCGATAGCAATTGGCGGGATTTTCAGTTTGTGCAGTCCTCCCACACATGACGTGCAGGTTGATTCGAGGCTCTGCGGAATTGAGCAGAATGGACTGCTAAACTTGGCTTAAATGAAATTCTTGTAAGAGCAACACTCATAATTTTGTAAATATTTTGAGTTCATGATTGTAATTGTCATCATAGTAATCTCTTGTTATACGATTCCGCCGAAATCAAGTAAGTAGTCGAGGTACTTTAATAATGATGGCTTCACTGGATTTCATATACAAATGCCAGATTGGAATTTAAAGAATGCAATATTTGCTTTGAATATACAATATAGATAAGTATCCTAACAAATTATAGCATTCCAAAGCGAATGAATAATTTGTTTACATCTCAATCAGAGACGTTTCTAAAATTGTAATTGTGAAAAATAGAATTTTAAAAAATAGAACTAGAGTTTATGCACACTCGTATTTTGTCCGTTTGAATATTTCTCACCTCTATTGCTGCTAAGCATTGTTTTCCCTATATGTGTATAGTAATCCACTTGGCAAATAATCCAGGTTTACCGGTGGCTCCTTCACTTTCTCACTTGCACATGTTTCAGCTTTTGGTTTGGGCCGTACTTAAGCGGCAATTTCGTTGTCACTTCCCGTGGGAATTTTCTTTGACTCACTCACTGTAATTCAATTATTCAAATTCTCGTTATGACGAACGTGCGGTATCGTATTGTAGCTCTTAATCCCTCGAACCGCTGTCAATTTCGAATACCGCGTACCGCTCGTGGTTGCTGCTTGCTCCGCGTTTCACAGCAAACTGAGACTCGGGCGACCGGCTGAGTGCGGCAGTGAGTAATGAAATTTTCGTGCGCCGCTGTGAGATACAGATACAACCGATACAGATACCGAGCGAGCCAAACCGAGCGGCGATGCGATGACGACGCAGCACAGCTGATGTTTGTTGATGCCGGGACGCCGGGCCAAAAGTTGTTTATCTTTGGGATTGGAACTGGTACCGGGACTCGCACTGGAATTCGTATCAGCAGCCGAGAAACTCTCTCGCTCGTCGGTCGGTCCGCTGCCAACTGAAATAAGATATTGTGCCGGAGCGGGGACAAGACGAGACCTCTTAGCCGAGACTCTCTGCTGCGGTCGACTTCCTTCGCTCGCCTCGGAATTATTCGAAACAAAAACTGATAAAGCACTGATAAGGAGCGCAGCGCGGCGAGCTCTGCGCTTAGATAACATCGCAGAAACAGAAACAGAACCAAAACCAACCAACCAGCCAACCAGCAGCGAACGGATACACAAACACTGAGGCAGCGAACGAACACCCAACACCGAGCACAGCAGATACAGATACAAAGATACTTTCAGAGAGGGTGTGCTTGTGTGGGTCTGTGCGCGAGGGAGATGCTTTCAGCGATATCGCGTCTACGGCTAATGGAATTCTGATTATTGCTTAGTGATAAGCGTTTTGTGTTTAATTGTATCTCTGTATCTGTATCTGAATGCACCGAGCGAAATGGGGTGCGTAATTAGGTGAAATATATAATATATTTCCATTGTAAAGAACGAACAAATTCATAACATTCAAGAAAATGTACATTTTCGGTAGAAATTCTTTTTGAAAAGGCCTGATCAACACTTTAACTTCACTTGAGTTGTGCAACTTAGAATTGAAGATTTTGTTTTTTTCTTTGGTACAGTGAGATCTCGTACAGGTCTCCCCATCGGTTATCATTCACCTCCTGCAGCCGCATCCACATGGCCATTTCTATCTGCATCTCCATCAACTCTCCATCATCATTCTGCAGCTTTTGGCTCATGGGGCTTTTGTTCGGCGTTTTCTCGGTTTGGTTTTCCTTCCGCGCTTATCGCCCGACGAAGATCTATTTTTATGTTGCTTTTGCTACTCTTTCTCTCGCTCCTTCCTGGCACTCCCCATCTACATCTCAACCGACCTCCGCCTCTGATTCCTATCGGCGTTTGGTTTATTTCCATTTCCCTGGCAACTTTGCAGATGCAAAAAAAATGTTTTCTTCTTTCCCAGCGATAACAATCTCCTTCTCATCCGCTCTCTTTCGTTTTGCTCTCTGTAATCAGCTGTTGCCAGCATGTTGCGCATGCGTTGTGGCCTAGCGTCAATGCTAAACATACGTATGCATATATATATACTTATATATTGGGATATATCCACGAAAAACCAACCCATCACCCTCCCCCTGCGGGTTTTGTTGTTGTCTGCTGGCTGCCTTTGCGACGATTATCTCGTTTGCCATTGTTGACTTTTAATTAGATTCATTAAACGTGCCGCTTGCCGCTAACTCTCTTGCAACCCCCTTCGGTTAGCCCATGGACTCGAGGCTTTCGATACGTCTTTCAGATACCCTAGATACCCAAAATATACTCGCCAGCCCAGGGACGCATGTGGCCAGATTAATGGGAAAATTAATTATTTAATGTTTGACTATGGTTTAAAAATGACATCCGGCTTTCACTTGAACAGGGTATTCCGTTTTCGTTACTCCCTGCATCAGAAGCTTAGCCTTTCTTGCCTGCTTATGTGTTAGATTAAATTTTCAGCAGTTTGTGGGTGTTTTCTGTTTTTTTGTGCTTTTAGCTTATGCAGCGATAAACACTTCATGCGTGAATATCTGCAAAAGGTTTTTGATAAACGCGACCGCTGCGGTTGTTTTGCGTTGCTGTTGATGTTGCTTGTTGTTGGGGTGATGAACTGCCAGCTGTAGCCCTCTCTTTTCGCCCGTTTTTGCCATCTCTTTTTGGCTCTGGCAGAAGCAATTGTTTTGCAATTATGTTGCTACAAGTCGGTACACACGATTGCCTCTGTGTGCGTCTGTATCTATGTGTAACATTGTTGTTACGTGCTCATTTATTGACATAAATATGAACAAATGCGACAGATTAACGTCTGCTGATTGCACTACGTCGAAAAAACGTTGTCAAGAAAATATGCTTCAAATACGAAGCAACAACAATTAGAGCTCTAGCTAAAGTAAAGTAAAATACCGCACGGAAAACTAAATCAATATTTAACATTCTTTGCAAGCCACATCTTTCATAATAAAAGGACATTATTTTTGTTAAGGCATATACCAATACTCTTTTTATTGTTTATATAGTTTCCGATTAAATCGCCATTTATGTTTCAGTGTGTTTTCTGCAATTCCAAGTGACGCAGCACTTGGAGGCACTCCCCCGCTTCCCTGCCTTTATTCCTCTGACCTCGATGCCCCGTTCCTCCAAACACACACACACACACACACATACGGAATAACAAAAAAACAGTCCGCTGAGAGCGCAGATGCAAGCGAGTTGATAAGAGATCCTCACGCTGATAAAAGGCAAAAGCAGCACACACAGTTGTTGCTTATTTTTGGGGTTATTTCTACTTCTGCTCTGAAGCCTGGCTCTAGTGCCGTCCCTCTCTAGGCGTATATCTCCATCTCTCTTTCGCTGTCCGCCGCTTTATTTCATTTCGTTCGCTTTTCGGGTAGATGCATCGTTAAGATTAGCACAGGCAGCATTTGTTGTTGTTGTGAAAAAACATTTATCATGAAATAAATCTACTTAAGTTTTGTTTTTTCGTCTGCGTTTTTCCCTTCCCCATCTTCATCCCCTCTTTTTTTTTTGGGAGCAGTCCTCGCACAGAGAAATGCCTATAATTGGTGCAATCATATATAATTGCAGTACTTGATCCAAATTAGGTTATGAAACGAGTGTATGGAAATGAAATATTTTCAAAGTAAAGTAAATTACACTTTAAAAAAATATTTCTCTCTGTGCATAAAATGTTGATGTTGTAACTCGAAACTCGCACATTACTATAAGCGGAAAAGAGGTTGGGGATCGGTGTTATATAATCAATGGAGTTGCTCAACTCATTTCCACCGAAAAACCCAAAAATTGTTCAACCTTGGGTTGGCTGTGTCCGTCTCTTTCGCTCTCTTTCGCTCTCGACGCCTTTTGTCTCCCTCCCACACAGCAGGTGCTGAGCTGCTGACAGTATCGCTTCCCATTTCCTCTCCACTTTGAATTCACCCTTGGAGCCTGCATATTTATGAAGTCTGGCAGATAAGCGATGACTTCATTGTAGCGAAATTAAATCAATTAACATAAGCCAAGGTGCGAGCTAAACCACCGACCCCAAAGCCACCCACTCTCCTCCCCTTGGGCACTTATCTCAGTCCCCCAGCCCTCTCTCCTTCCCCTTCTCCTTCTCCTTCTCTTTCTCCTTCTCCTTCTCCCTCCCTTTTTGGGCTAATCTAGCAATCAATCAAAGTGATTTAAATTTCATACCGCGTATCCGTACCACCACCGCACAATTCAAAATCATGGCTTGGGTTGAGCACGAAATACGAAGTATATTTCTGTTATTGTGAATCGCGATTAAGAACTCAACTGGGAGCCAGACTGAAGTCCGAGGTGTTATCCCTGGGAAACAGACAGAGAAGACTAATAGTAGCAGAATGGAACAGGATTACAACTAAGATCCTTGAAAACTTTTGTTTATCCAGTATGTAGACTTATTATTAATAAAAAAAGAAACCTATTTGATTAATTTCTCTACCTGCATGTGACTCATTTATCCGTCACAGATCATCAATCTTTTATGGCCGGGTTCCTTTGTTTCCTAGTTACCCGATCCTCATCTCGAGATGCGTATTTATGCCCCTGAGTAGTACGGAGCCCAGAGTGACTTGCTTTATTGACCTCCTTTCTGGCCCCGTGGCTACTCCACCGCTTCGGAGTTCGAGTCCATGTTTCGAGTTCGCTAAGTGGTCATAAAATATGCTTAATGCATCAGGAAGCCGCCTCTATGCGGGTGCCACTGGCAACTGGCAACCCCTTGCCCCTTGCCCCTTACCCCTCGCTGGTTGGCTTATAGACCACAAACACCCCACCCTGCCGTACTTCCCTTTTGGTCCGTCGTAAAACTCCTTATCTGGGAGTTTCGACTGTGACTTCGGCTTCTCAGTCATCCGTTGGTAAGTGCGAGATTAAAATATTGGATAAAGCGGCAGCAGAAATGCATGGCGGGCATGGCTGGCATGGCGATAACGAGTGGAAATGGAAACGTTCCTTGGTCGTTGTCGCCGCTCTTTCAAAAATATTTCTACGCTATCGACAGCGCCGCCCTGTTTTGAATACTGGCTCGACTTGAGGCTCGGTTTCTTGGGTAAGTGAGTGATAAACACAAGTTATCGCATCAATTAGTTCGGCGTCAAGTTGACGTCGTTAAAACCAGCAAAACAAAGCCCCCAGGCAGCTCGACTCATTTTCGATTTTACCCAAAAGAGAGTCGCTCGCATTTGAATGGGAAGGCGAAAGTCATGCCGAAATGCCATAAAACCAGAGTCAGCGGCCAAGTCGCGGTCTGCGTCCCTTTTTGGCCTACGGATTGCCGGCCAACAGAGTTGGCTAAATTGGCTAAGAAAACGTCAAGCTATACGTAAAAAATCCCCAGAATAAGAGCTGAAACACATAAATTATCTGATATAGATATCTGGTATCTAGAGATATCTTGACCATAAATGAAATGCAAATACTAGATTATACAAAAATATTAAAATAAATTAAATAAAAATAAATGAAATATTTTAGCTAATTCCACATGGGCAGCACTGATGCCCAAGACGACGTTCGATACAAAGACGTTTTGAGACAGGGGCGGGGGCGCGACGGTGACGAGAGTGTCAATGATCCTATAACCGATATTGAGACAACGTCGCCGCCGTCTTTTTTCTTTCTCCCTGCCAGACAAACATTCTGCAACATTCGCTTTGTCTCTGTCCGTCGCCGTACGCAAATTGTGCTGGAAAGTGGCTTGTAAAACATTAAACGCTTCTGGTCCAGTCGCCAGTCAGCAAATGAGCAAGTGACGCCACCAAGGAGCTATGTGGGAGGGCCGAAGTCGGATTCCATTCAGATGCAGGTAGAGATGCAGATACAGCACACGCCAAAGTCCGGGCTAATTGCCAGGGTGCGTCTGTCTCTGTCGAACCCGCCCATTAGGCCTACTTCGCTCTCTCTCTCTATCTCTCTCTGGCCCACAGAGGCTGTCTCTCTCGCCTCCTTGGTCCTGTCATCAACGGCTTCCACAGTGCGTCAAAAGATCTCGAGTGGATAACGATGACGATGAAGCTGAACTGCCGGCGACGACGTCGGTTATCGCAGCCGGAAGTGCCATCATAAAAGGAAGGTGCAATAAAAATATTTTACACGCCTGCCGTCTCTATTGCACCCACGGCCACCATTGCCTTCTCCCTCTCTTTCTGCCACTTCAATGGGAATACCTCTTTTGGGTGCCTGCTTGATCGGCTCAATTGGCAAGGAAGTGGCTGCCAGTTCGCAGACTATAACGAATTGGGTAATACACTTCCTCGTTGGGTAGAAGTCAAGGTGAGGCACATTTGAATGCAATGGTTTCCAAAAAGTTACGATCAGCTATTAAAAGAGTGTGAACTGTGAGCTACAGGATCGGCTTTTTATTGCATCCGTGAAATGAACTGCTAAAGGGTCTCCTATATTTGACATACGAGTACACTCTATCCACACGCTACGACTGACTCAATCTGAGGCCACTTTCCCATGATTCACTACCGATTCTGATTTCTACACACATGCATGTAGTATGCTCCGATGTGGATGACAACGGCGACGACGAAGGCCTCATCGGAAATGTTGCTCAATGCAGCCTTATCAGCTGGCGTTCCTCGAGCTCCTTCCCCGTTTCCATTGTCGAGGCCTCCTGCTCCTTTTCCTGTTCCTGTCCTCCATGTGCGTAACTATGAGAGAAGATATCAGAGACGCGGGCGGAATCGTTCCGAGACTCTGACTCTGACTCATGCCCGAAAAGTGTTTCTGGGTCGCACCATAAAATCATAACAGTTTATGACTGCGTCCTCTGCCCCAAGGCTTCTCTCAAAAGACAACTCATCATCAACGCCCCTCTCTCCATGGAATTCAGTAGGAGATTCTCATCAGCGAAAGTTGTGGTCAAATAAAAGAGCATTTGTCCTGCGTAGTAAATGGCCCGTCCAAAAGGGGAGATCAAGGTTCAGCTTTCGAGGATAATAACAATTTTCGTAAATTACAAATTACTTATGAGGGGGCTGTGTTTTATTTGTGTGCGAGTGCGGGAGATGACCTTTATCACTGCGAGCGCTACATACAAATCTGTTTCTGTCAGCTAACGTAACAAATTCAAGAATATTTTTAAGTACCTGAGGTGTTTTTTAATTGTTATACATTTCAATCTTGGTCCGTACGGAAGGTGACTCATTTAGTTACTTAAATAAATTTAATTTGACAGTTCTATACATTTGTCCCCGGTTGTAAATAAGTCATTTTCATGAAAGCAAACTCGGACACGCACACACATAAATCGCTTATCCTCTATCCTTTATCCTGTTGCTTGTTGGTGTGTGGTGTGTGCGGTTGTGGAAGCGGGTGTGGGTGACTGGGCGAACTGTGACTGGGCCAGGATGATAAATCCTCACCCGAGTCTGCGGCCAGTGGACTGCAGCCGGCTAAATGACAAACTGCAAGGAGGCAGGTCCAAAAACAAAACACGAGTTCACGCAGGACAACGCGCTGATAAGGAAAATTGCGGGGCCAGTTGGGCGAGTTGGGGAGTGGAGTGACTCAGGCTGTTTGTCTCAGTGTAGCGAGCGAACCATTAAATTGACAAAATACCAACACTGCGGGGGAAAGTGCGGCGCTCAGCCACAAAAAGGACATTCCTCAGAGTTGAGAGAAAAAGCGAGAGCCAGATAGGAGGCAGCGCCATATTTTATATTTTACATTCTTATCGCAAAACTCTCACTCAGCCATTCCGTTTGGGCTGGAGGTTAAAGGGGGATGGTGGTGGTGAAGCAGGCCGCCCAGAGAAAGGGAGAAAGATATGGAGGCAGCCAGAGAAACAGAGAGAGAGAGAGGGAGGGATAGGGAGAGAGAGAGAGAGAGAAAACAGTAGCTGGAGAACTGATAACACCCGCGCTAATGGGACCAAACAATGCCAAACGGAGCAACGCAGCAGAACGACACAGAAGCGATGCACACAACCACAGACCCACCAACCACCACCTCCCACCTCCCACTGCCCAATGCCCCACCCCCTGCGCCACAACAAGAACACACAACACGGCAATAGCAATAGCAACAGCAACAACATCGAGAGGAGTAGTCCCACCCAAAACTGGGCTGGGCCGTCTTATCTATGGCCATCAATCAGGCGAGCAGCGAGCGGCGATAAGCAAAAAGATTTTAAATGGAGTGCACACAGCCAACGGGAGAAAAGGAGAGGAGAAGGAGAGCGGGGCGGGGCGGGGCGGGGAGAGATGGGGATGTACACTGAACGAAAGAACTTGTTCTGCATTTTGAATGGATGACCTTGATCTGATTTCGGTTAGCTTACTCACAGGATTAATTACATTTGTTTCTAATTACAACGGAAAAAAACATGTACATTGAAAACAACTATTTCAATTTCAAAATGGAAGAATTCCACAGTTTTGGTAAATTGTACCAAATTATCGTTACCCAAATAAAATGCTCATTTAATATTACATTCTTTTCCAAGTGTGCCCCACTTTCCTCGCCCCGCCAATGTCAGAAGCGCATCGCTGGGCGGGATTGGGTGGCAGGGTTTTGTCCTACGACTGCTGGCAGAGATAAGCGAAGCTCAAACTGAGTGCAGACAAAGGGAGCGGGGCTGGGGGCTGGGGCTGGGAGCTGGGGGCGATAGTTCCTGGCCATGCCAGGTGATGCTACCCACTGTTGTACCCCAAGCCAACCCAAGCTGGTGATTCAGTGAATTTCATTTTCTGCTCGCGGCCCACGAATATTTTCACTTGCCGTTGGTGGCGTTGTCGTTATCAGTTCGCCCAGCTCTGCTCCAGAGGATGTGAGGGGGAGGGAAGGCCGCGGAAGGCAGGACACTGAAGGCAGTTGCTTATCGCACACACACACACACACAGGAACAAGTGGGTCGACTGGTGTTAACCATACGCCAGAAGCATCCGAGCAGCATAAAGCAATCGCGGCAGCAGGACAGAAACAATGACAACCAGTTGACAACCCTTCTGTCCAGCTCCCAACCCAAGCCCCCAACCCCCACCCACAGCACCATTACGGCCCCCACCCCATTGTAATCAAGGCCCTTTCAGTGTTGGAAAATGCGCAATTTTGCATTGAATGAAATGAAATTGTTAAATGAAATGATTCGCCTCTCATTGAAGGGTGACGCTTTTATGCATTCACCAATTGATTTCAGCCACGCCCACACTATCAGCGCACGCCCTACGCCCACCCACGCCCACGCCCACGCCCACGCCCCTTCGCTCTAGCGCCTTTACTTAATTAACTGAAGTGAAAATGGCGCCTGCATGGAAACTGATAAACAAACATTTTTCGGCCTCGATGGCAGGACCAAAAGACCCAGGAAAATTGCCATTGTGGCCAGCAGAGGAATAGTGGGGCAGTAGGGGTAGTTCCACTGCTTATCGCTGTGTTTGGAATGTGCCAAGCCATTCGAGGCTCGACATCCAGGCAGCAGCAATGGAGATAAGGCAGCCGAAACAGTAGAAAGCGGGGAATAGGAGCATTAACACCCGGCTACTCCTAGCTCTATGTTCCGGTGGCGGTCGGTGGGGTGCTGCTCGGGGGGCTGGAGGGTCCCGAGGTCCTGTTCGTTGCGTGTGCGATACCAAAAATACAGAAATACAAAAATACACAGAAGCTCAGGTACGCGGGGTCGGCAAGGGGAAATCACTTTTTAGGTAAGCCAACTATACGAAAAGTCCATGTTATCTCAAATGGGCGGGCGGGCGTAACTCGAGTTCTGAAATTCTCGGTTTCCATTGTTCCCACTAGCCCGCTTTCAAAATAACACCTTTTCTCGCACCCCAAACACATCAAATTAGGAGGAAGGAATATTCAATAGTAGTGCAAAAATAGCTTAGTTTTCATTTCTGCCTTTGTGGATTCTAAACCTCTCCTCCAACGAGCCAGGAACACTTGCCACCGTGCATCCTTTTTGTTCTGTGCTCTTTTTGCGCGCACACACACTCATCTCCGCGAAGTGCGTTTGTGTGTGTGCCCCGGTGTGTGGCGAAACAGGAGCGCAGGAACCCAGGAATCGGCTGGCAGATACATTTGTATCTGTATCTTGCAGCTGCCGAAGCTCATTGTGTGCGTACTTTTTGGCGCCTCCGCCTCGCTTGTTGCTCGGTTGCTCTTGTTCTTGCTCTTGCTCTTGTTATTGCTCTTGTTCTTGCTCTTGCTCTTGCTCTTGGCCACGCGCTGTTTGGCAAATACTTGGCTGACCCAGATTACGCAATCGGCCAGGCCCAAGGAGATATGCATGACGGCGGGGTCAGGTGTGCCGAGATAAAGACTCCGTACACTCGCCTGCTGCTCCGATATGAGCTCTGCATACCCCCGACTATAGCCCGCCAAAGGAGAGCGAAAGAGAGGGTCTGAGGGGAAGTTCTTTGATAGCTATAGCTCTGCAGAACAGCACGTGCAGCATTCGCGAATTCATAAACACCAACCGAGATTAGGCTCAGCTCAGCGAGCTCAGCGAGCTCAGCTGTTCCAGCTTATCAATGGGCTGCCTTATCGCAAGCTGCAGCTGCAGCACAGTATCGGAACAAGGTGCATTGCACATGCAAAATGAACAAGAAGCTCAAAAGCAGCTGAAGGTAAATGGGATAATTAGATAGACAGCACATGGACTTCGCGGTACACAGAGAACCAACAACATCCATTTGCACAGAAGGTGGCATTTCATTTTCTATATAAATATTCTATATTATTCTAACTTCAATTATACAAGTGGAAAGTGCTTGTTTTTCTTTTTTTTAGTGATTTTTAAATAGACATTTAATATTTATCGCATGTAGCTCTTTCCAATTTCCTCCTTCGGCCCGCCAATTTGGCTCGCTGTGAGCCATATTTAATGATGATTGCCTCTGATTGATAACATTTATTGCGATTCCCATTCCGTTGCCCCTTGCACCCCTTGTTTTCTGTTCAACATACCTATGTACACGTATATTGTGCAGATATACTTACATAGACATATCTTCTCGTTAATTTTTGGGTTGCAAAATTTTGGTTTATTTTTGGGGGCTAGTCGCTGTGGTCGATGCCAACTGCTGATAGCTCTGATGGATCCTTTGATGATAGGCGTTGCTTCTTTTCCTATTAGCAGCATACCCCCCATACCAAAATGAATGCCTGAATATTGCATCAGTCGATTCGAGAAAGTTAGGCACATGACAAATTAGAGAAATCATTAATTGGTCTAGTTGCTTATCGCAAGTTGGTCGGCAAGAATTTTTCAATTATCCTGGAATAAGAATAGCCTATCGCTTTTACCATAGTTTGCAACCAACCGAAGATCGGCTTACTGCATTTTCATTAACTCCCTTATTCACCTTTCGTCGGGTCGCTTAGATCCAGATCCAGTTACGATCCAACTGAGGTCCATCCAAGTCTCGTTATGGGCGCCGTAAAGCTGCATGGTTTCCAATTTAACGGAGATAGGGGAAAATACGAAATGCGATTTCATTTACGACTCTGAGCCATAACTTATGCACATATTTGTGACTTTATTTGGGTCCCAGCCCCTCCTATAACTTGATTGGGGTGTTGGATTACGATTACGCATGGAGAGGTATTGAGTATCGCTTAATATTGATGAGGTTGCTGTGGGCCAGAGATGCGAAAGGTAATGGGAATCCAGTTGGCGCCCCATGACTAAATAACTAAATGTGCCATGCGAGCAAACAGAGTCATAAACTTCTGCTTTATGACCATGGCAAGCGCACACTCTCGAACACAGGGGGCTCACCTATACCAACATAATCAGCTACAGCTGCGGCCAAATTTATAGGGCTGAACCACATGGGCTTTAATAATAGAAACCTTGGAAAGCGCCTAAGTACAAATACATATATCTCTTTCTGTAGTGCTATCTCCTATCATACGTTAATTATTCATTTTAGTAAAACCAATTGTATCATTTTTTGGACACAGTTAGACCGCGGATGGCTCTATTGGGCTATATATCGACAATCGGTAGGTTAGGATCGTCCCTTTCCTGCGCTCCTATCCCTATTACCCCCCGAAAAGCCGAAACGAGTTATCGCTTAGTTGGCATCTCTTTCCCCAACCCACAACCACACCACCCTACCACCCCACACCCCCCAATCCACACTTTCTATGCTACCAGCAGGATATTTGCCAATAAAAGCAAAACGAGAACTTTTTATAGACACGCACACACACTAACACAGTTGGGAACACACAACCTCACCATTTGGGGCAGAGCTTATCAATCAATCTTAATTAATCACAAGCAAAGATCGCATAAAACCGAAAGGAATGGAGCAGGAGATTGTGTGCATGCCACACAGGTGCCCGAATCGAAAAAAATACAAAATGTTCGTCATCGTCGGCTACAAATCGATGAGCAAGCAAAAGCCGCCGTTGTTGGTTTTCAGTTTTGGTGTAATAAAGAGATATAGTTCTGGTTTGGAGTTGGGCTCTGGTTCAGCGAAGCCAGAAATCACACTATAAAAGCTTATAATTTATTGAAGTACTTCGTTAAAAAGTATTAAACGCTTATGAAGTCCCCATTGGTTTGAGTGCTCAAATGGGAAAGCAAAAAAGACTAAGGAAAACAATGGATATCATTTAGGCACAAACATCTACACATTCACATACATGAATCTCTAACTGAAGAAAAGTTGCTCGGTATTGATTTGCGTTCTCGTCCCTTACACTGAGCCAAACAGTACCTTTTTGGAATATTGGATATTGGAAGTGAAACAAACAGAGATTACATGTTTCGAGCATTGTTTGAATGTTTATACACAGTTTATTTTAAGTATTTTCTTTGGTTATTGAGATCTTGAACCTCATGAGCCTTACGGTGACTTTTTCCGAGTGTTCCTTATCTTATTCTGGAGTGAAACAAAAGGCAAAAGCAGCGAATCAAGGTATTCCTGCTCTGTGTTTCCCTGCCCCCGCTCCCTCCTATCCTACTCCTTCCCACTTTCTGCCACACCTGCCCCAGTTTTTCTGGGTGAGCCGAAAGCAAACGGACTTTTATCAACGGTCGCCGTCGCCGCCGCCGCCGTCGCAGCGATAATGAAGACGCCACAGCGCCATCAGTTTTGGAATAAGGAACATCAGCGGATTCCGCTTCCCCTCGTTTAACCTGCCCCGCCCCTGGAACAGTTCCACAAACAAAAGCCGCCGCCGTCTTTGTGGTTTTGCCTTGAAGCGCCACTCGAGCGCCACTTAGATGAGATGTCTTGATGTCTTGGCGGGGATATCGCCATACCCCCATAACCCCCTTAACCCCCTTAACCACCAGTGCCCCTTTGGCTTATCGCTGCCAACGAAAAAGAAGAAAATTTTCATTAAAATGATTTATGGAAATGCAAAGCCTGTTCGATTTGGATCGGAATGTGCGTATACGAGTATAGCAGGCATCTGTGGCCAGGTGACAAATGGCTGCATTTAGTTAGGTTCTAACTTCTGCTCATAATTAATTACAATTTAGTTTATTAAGCACAAAAGTTGCGTGGGGCTTGATGTATCGGCGGTGATAAAGTTGACAAATTTTGCTTTTAAGCTTTAGCTAATGAGGGGACCCAAAAAGAGGAGAAGAGAGCGAGTGAGTGGGTGAATATTCCCTGCCCAAAAATAAGCACAAAATGCCAACTCAGCTGTGACGACAAATCAAAAACCAAAAACCAACTATAAGCAAAAGGATCAAGGCCCAAGCACTCGCTGAATCAGCAGAGTTAAGCAAGAAATGTTGGGGCTGCAGAGATTCTAGATGTCTGCCGAAATATTAAAACATAATAATTTCGCCTATCGGAGCTGGAAAATCGCATTTAACAGCGCGTAACTTGCCATAAACAAGGGAAAGGGAAAATAATGAGTCAGGACATGGGCAGAAACAGACGAAATAATCGTAAAGTACGTAGTCAAGTGTTAGCACGAATAACGACATAACGAAAAGTCAGCTTTATTCCGATCATAGGGTCACATTTGTGTGGTAAAATACGAGCTCTAGTTAACTAGCCCCCATATCATTACATTAGACTTCATACGAACCAATCATCAAGTGTTCTGCAACTCTGAAGTCTTATCCTCAGACACCTCTCTTTCACTCCAATGTGTATCTGTATCTGTGGCGCACGTTGGCCTTTTTTCACTTGTTTGTGTTTTTGTTGAGATTCGCGACCGGCATTGAACAGGCGCCCAGAGAACTCAGAAAGCGACACAGGGACTCCAGCGAAAGAACCCCAGCCGAATCGGGGCGATATTCCGAAAAAAGACAACAAAGAAACCAAAGCCGACGGAAAAGGAGCTGCGAGGGGTGTATCTGTGTGTGTGTGTGGTGTGTATCTGTGTGCACGCAAATAAAAAAGGCCTCGAAAATAAACAACAATATAAGCACAGGCGAAGCCAAAAGCCGGCAAAGAGAGAGAGCGAGCGAAAGAGAGTGAGAGAGAGTTCGAGAGACAGAGATAACAGCAGGTGGAGGCAATCGCACAGTATTAACAAACAAACAAAACAAGCCAACAACTGTTGGTAAACAGCAAACACACACAAACAGAAGCAACAAGAAATATTAAGTTTTCACCTGGTAGAATGGAATAAACACCAATAAAGCTGCACGGTGCGAAAGAGAGTGCACATTTAGGGGCGAAAGAGATGGGCACTTGCCCAAGTTGTGTTTGGTTTTTATTATGGGCCAAGCTACTTCCCATCTTCCTAAAACCATTCAGATAAGAATGTTTTCAGTTCACGTCCAGCTGATAAATCATTAGGGATCTTAAGGAGGAAAGGGAATGTTGCGTTTGCCAGGATTGAGCCACCTCAGGACTTTTCGAAATCCGCCAACTAAGCAACATTATTAAGCTTTTGCAGCCCTCGTACTTTCTTAATCGTACTCCCGAAACCCCCCTATCATAATTCATGACTTGAAAATTCAGCTAAATACAGTAAATACTCCTAAACGGCATCACAGCAGTGCTTCTTCTTCATCTTTTCCGAAAAGCCAACAAAATTTTATGAAACGTAAAACGCCGATAAGAAAGCCGAGTCCGTAAGTCACTGAAAGAAATTGTGTCGCATTTTGGTAGCTATTATGCAAGTAGTGGTTACATTACTTCTAATACATTATTTCATTATAAAAGATCCTTCCTCAGGCCGCGTAACTCACTAGTTGCTAAACCATTGTAGGGCACTAGAGGCTAAGCATTTGAAATTTCCCAGGAGCGGTTATTCCTTGCGGTGTATCGATTGCATCCTCCTCGGCACACAAACACTCACATGCAGGACATAGCAAGGAGGCAAGTCAGGATGCAAGGCAGTCAGGAGCCAGAGTCGGCTATTATGCATTGTCATTACGAGTTGATTACGAAGTTTTAGAAGGAGGATGCACGCCGAAGGGGCGGAAGGACGAGGAACGGCTTGTTGTTGCAGCAGGCAGCCGGCAAAAATGATACATTTTAATGCGAATCTTGATAGTGCCACAGAGATTGCTCCGTATAAAAAGAGAGGAGGAAACAAAACTTACGGCATGAGGCAGCAGATGCACATGCTGTGGCAAATGCACACTGCTCAGAGTGCGATAAGCGTGCTCCTTCCTCGCCAGCTGCTCATTCGTGTGACAGCTGAAGAAGTTGTAAGCAAACTGAGATTCGGTGGCAGGGAGAAGGGAGAAGGGCGAGGCGAGAGGTAGCCTAGTGGGGCCAAAGAAACGTCTGCAATCACTTGAATATTGCATTAACAGGCACGTAAAGCACTCACACACCAGCACACCCGCACACCCGCACACCCGCACACACAGATTCAGACATGATTCGCGCTATAAAGACGTCGGAAAGTTTTCGGTTTGCCCACCCGAAAAGTTGCCAAACGCTGCGTATACGTAATGCAAAATTGCTCATACGCCACGCGGCCCTATCTGTGTGTGCGCAACGTGATTTCCTGCAGGAAAGGCGGCAAGTAGGATGCAAATGCTTGCAACTAACTGATAATTCGCACTCCCGTAGGAGAGGCGGCCCCGTTAACGAACATCCTCCGTCCGGATTAAATTTTGATAATTTGTAAGCTTCTTGCGCTAGTGAAAAATGTGTATTCCACGACACATTTTCCAACCAATAGAAGTAATGTCTTTCTTTCTTTCTTTTGAAACACATATTTTTGGGTTTTACTTAAGCTTACCCTTCGAATGAAATTGATGCAAAACGTTTATTTACCAACCTGGAAAAAAGAAAAATTTTAATTATTTTCAGTATTGATGTAGTAAATACGCTTAAGATAAATATTCATTAAAAAAGGCAAATCTATCTTATAGCAAAGTATGCTCATTAAAATCGCATTTGATTCTGCCCTGCTTATCATGATATGGGTATGTAAACCTATTTTTTGTTCGAAATAAGTAAAAAGCTAATCAGCCGGTTAGATGCAGAGATTTGGGCTTTTGTGCAGCGTTTCATGTCCAATAAAATTGAGGTTGGCCAATCATTAAATGAGATCTAGAGCGAAGCTCGTTACCTCGACTAACTAATTGCATATGGCCAGCTCACACAAAAATATAAACATCTCTGTGGGCGAGAACAAAATCTAGCGCCCGCCCACTTGGGCGCTCTAATTAATCGATGATATCGGCATACATTTTATTTAAATTCAATTTACATCACCAAACAATTGCGAATTGTTGATCAAATTGCAATTTAGAAACGAGAATTCATAATTTTTAGCCTGGCCCCGTGCAGAAATGGGCCTACCATTAAGCCCACTGATGTGTAAACTGAAAAACTTTGATAATATTGCCAGCGTTTTCAATTTGCGCATAACACAAAACCAAATCCAATGCGGCCAACGTCACCAGCAGCCACGCCCACACATTCTAGTCTGGCTGAAATGAACAACCAAAAAAAAGCAAATAAATAATGGAAGAAGAGCAAAACAAAGCGAGGCGCAACAGTTTTGTCCACACGGGCTGTCAGGATGGGAAATCGGGAAAGAGTCCGAGTTGTCAACACGAAAGCGGCCAGAAGGAAAACCCAAACCAGCAGCCGCGGCGGTCGAAACAAAAATAAAAGTGCGAAATGCAATATGGAATAAATGGAAATTTTTGTAGCCTGCACACACAAATGGGGAAATGTCGTCGCGATTTCAATTTAAATGCAATCGATAAAGAGAATTGACTGCGGGCAGAGCGACGGTGGAGCGAGTGAGGGATGTGGATCGATCAGAACCATAAATTTCAGAGTCTAGAAAAAGTGGCTTGCATCAGAAATGATTCATATTCGAGTATATAGTCGTGTCACCTTAAATAAAGAGATTAAATGGGTTCTTCCCTTTAAAAAATTAAGAGCGAACGTGTCTTTGATCGTTCGAACCCAACTCGGTATCCGCTAGAATCATGTGAAACATTCCGCAGGCCTTCGATGGCTGATGTTCGCCCAAGCTGAGCGTTGATTTGGCCCGGCGATAATTGGCCAGAACCTGAGTTTCTTTGGCCGCGTGTGATTGGAACGAGAGCCTCCAAAGCCAAAGCCGAAGCCAAAGCCAAAGGCGAAAGGTGGCAAGAAAATGCAAATTGCCAGAAAAGCGCTGCAAAACTGGTTTTCCCCCAGCGGAGAACTGGTATCCAAGGACCAGATGCATCGCCGCTTCCCGCGCTCCATTCTCATACCCTGCACTCTCGGCTTGTCTGATCGACGCACTTTACACTATCTGCCCCCGAAGATCTGCCGCTGCTGTCTGCAACCATTTTGAATTCGCTCTCCGCTCACACTATCTGAACGAGCGACTGGGGGATCACTGCGGGGCGGGGGACCTGAGACCATGCAGATGGGGGCCCTCGAGCTCCCCAGTTAACGCTGATTGGTGGCCCAAGTCGAGCGCACCGCCCCAATCTGGTTTTACAGCCTCGAAACACGGCCTCGTTGGCTGAAAGCCGCGTCGGCGGTGAACGGTGAGTTTGAGCTTCGAGTTGGAGCTGATACCTCCACCTATCCAGCAGTTATCTAGGAAAAATAGGGCTCTTGACGTCACATAAATAAAGACTTGCATTAAAATACTCTCCGTACTATGAAAAGATTAAAATGATTGAACGGTGATTATACTCGTAGAGGAAATAGGCGCTAAAATCGCTTCAGATTAGTTGGGTAGAGCAGCCTAAGAATTGTTTTTCAATGACTCGATTTTCTAGATTAGTCTTGAGCGCTTCGAAACTCACTCATCGATTTGTTGCAACCTCCACTCGCCCCCTCCACCCCCTTGGCAGGCAGACGCCCCTGGCTGCTTATCGTTTATTAAAAATCAATTAATGCGATCATCAAAAACTGGTCCACTTAGAGCGGAGGCAGCGGGTCCAAGAGCCCCAAACACAAAACAAAAGCAGCGAGATCCAGCTAGATTGTGGGACAGATAAGGCACTTCGATGACTTCATATGCCACAAAAAGCCGAAATCACACCTCAGATGAATATAAAAATCGCTGAGCACTTAAACAGACATCTGCATATTGCCCGGCGATCGGCGATCAGCGATCAGCGATTGTCTTGAAGGCTGGGCCATAAATTATAAACCCGCGCTGGCCGAGATAGGATAGCAATTCTATCGACCGCTTTCCAATCGCAAATCGATGCCGAATGGGAATCAAGAGAATCGAAGCACGCGGCGTATACGCAATTTTTATCAGCGCACTCAAAATAAACAACAATCGAAGCTGAAATGTGTGCGGCGATTTCAATAAAATTAGAAATTTATGGAAATGGCCATTTGGTCGAGATAACGAAACTCAAAAAGCCTCTAGACAACAAAAGCCAAAAATTTAAAAGCTTAAATCTAAAATTTGTCGTTAATGCGGCACTCGGACTGCCGATTTGTATCTCAGTTTATTTCGGGGAGGGGCGCAGCGGAGCTCGGCTAATGCAAAAAAGATATACGACTCTTAGATGGCGTGCGATTTGCATAAAATTCTGCGTATTTAACCCATTTTTTTGCTTTCAGCTCGCTTTGTTTCATTTTATCTGGTATCATCACAAAAATAGCCACAAAAAGTGGGCGTGGATGCAATCGGATGAGTTTGGCCTGTCAGCATTCGCAGTCGGGAAAACAGTGTAAATATCAACAGCAAGAACAGACGAACAAACATGAAAAATTAACATAAGGGGCGGAGAATAATAGAGGGATTTTAAGCGTTTTTATTCCAAAAAGAACATCATCAGTCAGTGTCAAAGCAGTTGTCGTTTTGTCAGCTTCCGTCCAGCCATTTTACATTACATTTTTCCATCCATTTTCCAACACTTTTTGCTATAGTGCCCAGATTTTCCAGCGTTGATACAAGGGAATCCTCAAATGAGGGATTTCATTTCATTCGTAATAGAAGTCACTTGAATCACACTTACATCTATCGATATTCTTCGGGAATTCACTGAAAAACAATCGAAACCAATGGATAGGGAATATTCTTGAGTCACTGCAATTGAAATGCATGCACTTAAAATCCGCAAGCCGATAATAAATATCTCTATGCAGATAATATTTAAGAGGAATCCAGTATTCGCATTCGAATAGGCAGCACACACTAGCGTCGTTTTTTATTTGACTTGCTGTTTTTTACAATATTTGAAAACGGATTCGCTATGCGATATCGCAGGCTGCTATCTTGCATTCACTCTGCTCTGCGGTTTTTATGTCCGCCCACAAATTTATATGGCTGGCGATAAGTGCGATATAACCAGTGTACATATGTGTGCAGCATTTGCTCACTTGGTACAAGTCACTTGGGTGGCACATCTACATCTCATAGGCAGGAAAAGCGATTACATCGCCTATCGTCAGCAAAAGTCGCCTAGAGACTGACCCGATAAACGGGTCTCTTACCGCCAAACAAATTACTTAAGCCCGCATGGATTCCGAAGACCCTATAAACAACGAAAACAAAACGAGTACCCTCATAAAAAAGTAAAAAAAAGAAGCGGAAACAAAATGGCGCTTGTCTGGCAGTTGCTCACTGATGATTGGTGCAGAACTCACGGCTTGTCGTCCTTATCAACGAGCAATATCAGTCTAAGTGATAAGATAAGGTTACAACAGCTGCGGCAACACAAGATATTAAAGGAAAGGCAACCTGCATTGAAATCGGCATTGGCTAATGACCAAAATGCACGCGACACTTTAATTAAAACACTAAAGCCACAGTCGCAGTGAATTATAAGTCCAAGTCGACGGCCGTCGATCCAATAAGCCAAATAATAATTGCAGTTCAACGCTTTGGAACTCAAACTGGAGGCGAATGTCTTAACCCCTGAGAGCTTGAGAAGTTACAAAGTTGTTGTTTTAAATTTAAAAAATATTGAAACTATTGAAAAGTCGTAAATAATTCTTTTCCTTTACTTGCATATCATAGTTGAAAGTTTTTGACTATAATTTGATTATAGTTTGATTATTCTTTCGAACATTTAGCGGATTAAGTGCAAGCTGCAAATCCAGACCAGCCAACCAGCTAACCAGCTACAATCCAATCAAAAATGGAGAGCTGGCTTAACAACGCGACCTCATCGCCATCTTCTCCATTGTTGTGAAAATGGCCAAAAATGGAAGTTGGCCACGAATATCTACGGCGTCAATTTAATATGGCAGAGGCACGGGGGCGAAGGTGGCGGAGTGGGAGTCGAGGCCAGAGCCAAAATGATTTCAATGCAATTCGCACCTCATAAATCACGAAACGTGTCCCAAGAAGAAGGAAAGCCGGGAAAAGAAGAAGTTTGGCTGGCGAAGATTGCAGGAAATGCAGAAAACCTGGATGCCGGGAAGGGGCTCCAAAAAGGGTAGACAGGTAATGCGGTTTTTGTAGGCGTCGTGCCTTCTTGCTGCTGCTTTGATTCGATAGGGAACTCTGGGATGCAATTTGTTACTTTGGGCGGTTGAACCACCAGGCAACATGTTCTAGAGCTCTCAGGCAGTGTCATTAATCGAACTATTTCATGTCCGACCTAAAATGTTCAGAAACTTTGACTTGCTTTCAAACACTCGTTTCAAGTTTTTAAAGATTAATAATTTACAGAGCTAAAAAACAAAATACCATAAAATAATGAATCCCAGGACTTGCAGTATTGGTTTCCTGTAGCGCAGTGCTAGTCAGTCCTTCTAGCCTTCTAGGCGTTTTTGTAACACCTTAACTGAGGCTTCAACTCCGTTCTCAGGTTGTATGCCCTGCCTAGCCTGACCCCTCGAGTCCCGCCCTCCTGCTCAATGTGGAATGTGTGGCCATTAATTGAAAATGCCTCTCTGGATGGGATAGCAAAGTGCCTGAGAGACGGGCTAAAATGAAAGATGGTGTCGAATCGTGCACACTCACACTCACACAGACACACACACACACACACATTAGCGACCAGAGACTATGATCCACACCAATCACGATGGCATGCAAACGCCTCCAGGGAGGGAGAACCCATGGAATCGAGAACCCAATGGAGAACTCGTGCTCCTCTGGCGGCTAACTCCGTTGATCATCTCCCCAGATGATGCGGATGGCCAGCCAGGGCTAAACGAGCCGTGAAAGTGTTATAATGGGCAATGGGAACGGGATCCCAAGCAGAGCAACATTATCACACTGCGAGAATTGGTTTGGGGTTTTAATTCAGCTTTAAGTGGAGTGCATTTCTTAGGCCTTACCTAAGCCTTACCTTTTGATTGATCACTGTATACTACGAGTGTTTTTTGGGTGCACTCTATCTCCTCTACTATGTATCTCTATATCTACGAGTCGCTATTTTAAGTCAGTTTTTTTCAAGTGCCGTCCAGCCAGCACATCATTTTCATCGTTTTCATGTTTGCCCTGCTTGTTAGTTCTGGAGTAGGTTTATTTTTTCGCATCTGCGGGCTCTATTGATATCATAATCATAATCGTTAATTGACCACGCCCTTATAAAAAATACATATGCACGGAGGAGATAAACTGCACCAGAAAGGAAAGGAAGAATTTGTGCTTAAAACTCTTTGGGGTAAACTGGGAAAATAAATCACAACCAATTTTAATGCAAATCTAACACCAATCTGAACCCTCACCCCGGAGAGAGCTTCGTGCAGCATCGGCAGAAAATGTATCTACAAATTGTGTGGATCAACTGCAACTGCAACTCCTGACCCCGGTGAACCAGCACGCTCGCTCTGCGCTCTTTGCAGCCTCAACGTGCCCAGCAAGCACCGAACTATTTGGATAAGTTCGAGGAAATGGAAAGGAAGAAAAGATGCTGAGGAAAGGCTCCTCGATGAGCAGCGGTGCCAGACAAAATTAACACCTTTTTTCCAGCTGCTGACTGCGGAGCTGCACGAGCTGATTTTGCATTTGAGATGGACACCATAAAGGAGGCGTAGTGGCAGAAGGGAAGGAGGGAAGGAGGGGCCACGTTGGGGACGAGCGGAGCGGACCAGAGCGATTCCTATTGGAAAGACGGAAAGAGAGGAGCCTAATTGGCATGCTAAACAAGCTGCGTTCAACACGATCTACACAAACCTATCAGCAGCAGCGTCCAGCCCCGAAACGAACCGAAAATCCACACAGCACAGTGGTTTTCATGTGACGAAACGCCAGGAATACATGAAATCTTTGGAGCATAAAAATGTGATGATTCAGTTGCCAAATGCTTATTAGCCCTAGAACCTAGCATACTTTCATAAATACAACATTTGAATAATTATGATAAAGTTTCCAGATACGGACCGAATATTGGTCCAACCTTTCTTTTAAGTAAATTGGTTTGGATCTCTGAATCTTAAGCAGAAATAACTTAAAACTAATAAACGAGCAGTATTTCAGATGCACAACCTGCAACTTTCGCTCCACTGTGAGATGTCATTGCATTGGCTTGTTTGTTAAAATGGCATCGGGAATGGTCCAAGTGCGACATTAGTTTCACACGAACGCCCACACTTGGCTGAGATCATGGATGTGGGGATAGAGATAGGAGCGGAGGGGCGTCTTAGAGGGAGGCAATCAAAAGTGGACGATGGCCATCGCTCCTCGACCCAAGAAAAGACGGCCACGGGCACAAAAACCAAAACAAACACCAAAACAAAAACCGAAACAAAAACATAAACAAAAACAAAGGGTAGAGCCACAATGGAAGCTGCCTAAAGAGTTTATCAACTTTTCAAGATTTACTCAATCCTTTTGTGGGGAACAACAATTGAATGACAAACGACCTTATCCACGAAACCCATACGAAAGCCCAAAAAGGTGGTAACCATCAAAAAATTATATTAATAATTATGCTTGCAGAAATATTTCAGTGGACAGATTTAAAGTAGAAAATTAAGTTTCGGAAAAGTCCTTAGCAAAATGTAATCAATCTGACACCTTACATTTTTTAGCCCCATACACTCAACTGGCCAACTTGCAGCTTTTATGACTCAGACCTTGCCAGTCACCAAGATATCGGAAAAAACAAAACGCACCCAAGGATGGGACATGATATCACCTATGGCCATGCGGGCCCATCAAGTCCGGCGTCTGGCGGCCACATTTGGGATAACAGTTCTCGAGATACGCGCCCTGCTCGAAAACCTTTTGCAGCCGCACATTATGACCAGGGATCGGAAACGGAGTGTGCATATGCACGAGTATAGCAAGGTAGGAAATGGTGCGGACGGGATGGAATGGGCTGGGATGGAATGGCCTGGAACGTGGAGTGCTGTTATGCTGTTATCGCTGCACTCAGTCAGTCAGTCGGGGCTAATCTGCACGGAGTTATCGGCCATGGAGCCAGCTCTCTCCCTCTCTCTCTCTCTCTCTTTCTTTCTCCGAGTTCCCTGCCACTATTTCTCCTGCACGGGATTCAGCGACGCCAAGTGAATCATGCTGGGTCTCTGGTCTCGGGTCTCGGGTTGGGATAAGCCCGGTGTCGCTGCACTTATAAAATAATTATAAGAAGGCATTGGTGGGCTCGGTTGGGGCTACACGGCACAACTTCACCCACCTGTCCCCCGGCTAGAACCACAGAGTGAAGGCCAAGAATGCGGGCCCGGGTTTGTGCTCGGTGGTTTTTGTGTGGTCGATTCCAGTTGGGGAATAATCGGACGAAATGCCTTTTGATTTTGACGTGCCAAACAAAAGTCACGGCCTTATCGCTGACCTCGATCTCTACGCAATGAGCTGAGGACAGGGACCTACACAGTGAGAAAGGGGCAAAAGAGACTAGAGCTAAAAATGACCCAAAACAAGGAAGCCAGTTAATATATATGATATTAACGTATGCAATTAAACCAAATTAACATAGCTCTACTTAATATCGTTCAATATTCGTCCGTGTGCAGAGGAGTGGCGAACTTGGCAACCAAAGTCCATAATCGATAGCCAAAGAGCCAAGTCGCACAATGACAGGCAATAAAAACCGAATGTAAAGCAAAGAAAAGAGCAACACTGGGGAAGAGCTGAGCACAACCCAAAACCAAACTCAATTCAAAACCAAATCAAATTCCAAGGCAATGTTCCACGTAAATCATAAATTGGTCTATCTCGCGAAAAGATCTACAAACGGATGCTCCAAAGCGGAGCAAACATAATTAAGAAAACCGAAACTGAAACCGAAACCGAAATCGAAATCGAAACTCAAACTAAGAGAGTGGGGCAGTTGGAAGCGGGAAGAGTTGGGGGACAGGCGAGATGGATGGCCCAAATGGCAGCTCCAATCGTATCTGACGGGAATTCGGATCCGGAGACAGAGCAAATGTTACGGCAGTAGCTTGTCTAGATTCAGCTCAGATACTCCCGATAAGGGCGGACTGGGAGGGGGTGATGGTCTAGGGTTTGTGTGAATTAGAAATACCCTGCTGCGAGAATGCTTCATCTTAATATGATAGCACTATAATAACCAGCTTAAATATCGATAGATTTCTACATTATTCATTGAATATTATTAAGTACTTATTTGAACGAAACCAGTCGCTAATATGCCCATTAAATACGAGGTACCCAGTAGCAATTAGTAGCGACTGAAGAATTCAATGTCGGCGACCAAATGTCTTCATTTATTTTCTTACCATTGCTTAATTTCTTTTCAAATCGAATTCATATTTCTCCAGTTTAAGGTTGGGAAGGCGGGGTGATAAAAGCGGGCGGTGGGACGGCTTATCAGTTGCTCAATAAATGACGCACAATGACAGCGGCAAGAAGCAGACTTTTAAGGATCCGGGATGCGGTGGCGCAGAGTAAGGAGAATGATGCGCTAGATTTGCCGACGAGGGGAGGGTCCTAGGAACGATTTTGCTATCAACATTCTCATAAATCGATGGCCAGTGGACAATCCTCCGCAGAAGGGGCGGGACGGGCCAGAGGACCTTATCTAAATGCCATTTAAGAGAGGAAGGAGCAGGCAATGGGGTGTCCCGGGCTGAAAGACACCTTTCAAGAAACACAGACACAACACACAAGACACAAGACACACCGGCGGATAAGCCACGCATTTTGTGGCCCATAATTAAAATGTTTTAAATGCTAAAAGGACAGGCAGGAGGCGAGAACGAGAGGGCAGAACGAAAAGCAGACAGAACACGTTGTTAACATTCATTTAACCCCGCCAGCTCTGGCAGCCCCCGCCTCAGCCCCCCAGCTACACACGGCGGCAATTACGCTAAACTGAACAAACAGCAAAGCTGTAAACAAACACGCATCCATCAGCGCCAAGCCCTCGGACCAGTTGCAAGTTGCAAGTTGCAAGCGGCAGGTTGTTGGCTGGCGGTTGCAACAGGTATTTCGGTCCCGCCACGAGCTGGAAACCCGTTTCTCAAGGCAGGACAGTTCCACGGAGATCCCGAGATCTGAGCTCCCAAGTGAGACCTGTGCGGCTCCTAATGGCGCCTGTTGCCATGTAAATTATGCTTCCTCAACACTTCTGCGCAGGGACCGGGCTCCAATCCCAGTTCATTTTGGATGCGGTAACTAATGCATAGCTCTTGAAGCTCAAGGGGAATGATAAAATAGTGGCTGGTATCAGTAAGGAAATCAAAAACTGACTAATAGAACTCAAAAGCTTAGAAAGCTTGTTTAGTTTCGTATCATGAATTATATTAAGGATTCGTTTAATGTTTAAGATATAATGGCAATCAAAGATATATTCCCATCAGGACCAGAGAGGGGATTTCCGAAGTCTTTTTGAACTTGAACATTAGGGCCGATCGTCAAAGGGTATATCGAAGTCAATGCTGCCTCATTGGCTCACTCATTTTCCCGCTCACTAGCCTCGATTTTCGACTCTGAATTGGCTCCACATTGGCGACGCATTCGATAGCTCTTGGAGATATTTTCCTGTCCACGTGTGTCCCCCTATCGCATTATCATAATGGAAGACGAGACTGTGAGGCTGGCATTTAGATAAGACTGGCGGCGGCAAATGTCTCCTGTCTGCTGTATCCCATCCCCCAGGTGCAGTGCCCAGTCCCCAGTCCTGGCTGCATCTGCATCTGCATCCCAGGTTGTGGGCCATTCAAGTGATTAGGCTTAAAGTGCTCTGCAAGCCGCAGCTCGAAATCCAGATCGCGGACTGAAGCTGTTATGGATTCTGCGCATTCTTTGGCGAAACCAGGCGCCAAAATCACTTGATTGGGGGAGAAACCCGCATCAGCGGGTACTCAATCGAAACAAGCTCGAGCAAATGGGATTTTTTGGGCTGATGACGGGATTGGCTTGCTGGAGGCTCAAATGAGCTTTTCGGCAGAGTTCGCAGATAAGAATCGAATGAAAAATATTCTCCCCTCCCTCTGTAACATGAGTGATTCGTTTTTAATCTTTGATTTCGAATTTCTGTTTGCAGTAACCACACAGCAACAAATTGCCTCCACGTTATTATTGTTGAAAAATGTAAGAGTTGGATTGATTGGGCAGTAATATCGAATTGTCACGGCTTTTTTTAGTGCATCCATTTCCAGAGTTCTGTTGGGTTCAGAGTCATTGCCACTGGAAGTTCAGTTGGATTGGGTTGGGCTCGAAAACACGCAAAAGATAAACGAACAAAATGGCCACCGAATGTTATGAAGGAGCTCCAAATGCTCGGGGCTATCGCGGCGTGGGATCGGCGCAAAGCTAATGGCATAAATAGATTTCATATTGCCCCCCCTCTGCGCCCCGCTCCCCCATCGCGCGCCTTCAATCTTAATTACACATAGACAGAGTGCGTTTGCCTCGTTTTGATCAGCAAACAAAATCTAGAAATATATTTTTATGGATTTTTAATCGATTGCCGCACGTTGCCTTGTTGGTTTGGCCGGCCTTTTGGGCCACCGATTCCAACGATGGCATCGTTGCCATTTACTCCGCTTTTTGATTGTGCCTGGCAAACAGAAGATACCCAGGGGAGTGAAAATAGCCAATAGCGGGAGCAGGTGACCATTTTGAAAGTAATATAATGGAAATAATAAAGATATAAGAAAAATTGAAACAAAATAAATTTATAAATTTGAATGCAGATTTTTAGAGAATTACGCCAGAAACATTTACAGGTGTGCTACTTAAAAATCCGATTAAGATAAGTTGAGTTATGGAGTATATAACTTCAGTCTAGGGACATTTTTGGATTTCTACAACATCATCATATCAGAAAAATTACAAAAAAAAATTTAAAAAAATAAAATTTTAAATTTGAATGCAGATTTTTAGAAAATTGCGCCAGAAATATTTAGAGGTGTGCCACTTCAAAATCCGATTCAGATAAGTTGAGTTATGGAGTATAGAACTTCAGTCTTGGGACATTTTTGGATTTCTACAACATCATAACATCAGAAAAATTACAAAAAAATGGAAAAAAAATAAAATTCTAAATTTGAACGCAGATTTTTAGAGAATTGCGCCAGGAACATTTAGAGGTATGCCACTTCAAAATCCGATTAAGATAAGTTGAGTTATGGAGTGTAGAACTTCAGTCTTGGGACATTTTTGGATTTCTACAACATCATAACATCAGAAAAATTACAAAAAATTGAAAAAAAATAAAATTTTAAATTTGAATGCAGATTTTTAGAGAATTGCGCCAGGAACATTTAGAGGTATGCCACTTCAAAATCCGATTAAGATAAGTTGAGTTATGGAGTGTAGAACTTCAGTCTTGGGACATTTTTGGATTTCATATAAGAAAAATGACAAAAAAAATTGAAAAAAAATAAAATTCTAAATTTGAACGCAGATTTTTAGAGAATTGCGCCAGAAACATTTACAGGTGTGCTACTTAAAATTCCGATTACGATAAGTTGAGTTATGTATTGAGTATAGAACTTCTGTCTAGGGACATTTTTGGATTTCTACAACATCAGAAAAATGACAACAAAATTGAAAAAAAATAAAATTTTAAATTTGAATGCATATTTTTAGAGAATTGCGCCAGGAACATTTAGAGGTATGCCACTTCAAAATCCGATTAAGATAAGTTGAGTTATGGAGTATAGAACTTCAGTCTTGGGACATTTTTGGATTTCTACAACATCATAACATCAGAAATATTACAAAAAAATTGAAAAAAAATAAAATTCTAAGTTTGAACGCAGATTTTTAGAGAATTGCGCCAGAAACATTTACAGGTGTGCTACTTAAAAATCCGATTAAGATAAGTTGAGTTATGGAGTATAGAACTTCAGACTTGGGACATTTTTGGATTTCTACACATCATAACATCAGAAAAATTACAAAAAATTGAAAATAAATAAAATTTTAAATTTGAATGCAGATTTTTAGAGAATTGCGCCAGGAACATTTAGAGGTATGCCACTTCAAAATCCGATTAAGATAAGTTGAGTTATGGAGTGTAGAACTTCAGTCTTGGGACATTTTTGGATTTCATATAAGAAAAATGACAAAAAAAATTGAAAAAAAATAAAATTCTAAATTTGAACGCAGATTTTTAGAGAATTGCGCCAGAAACATTTACAGGTGTGCTACTTAAAATTCCGATTACGATAAGTTGAGTTATGTATTGAGTATAGAACTTCTGTCTAGGGACATTTTTGGATTTCTACAACATCAGAAAAATGACAACAAAATTGAAAAAAATAAAATTTTAAATTTGAATGCAGATTTTTAGAGAATTGCGCCAGGAACATTTAGAGGTATGCCACTTCAAAATCCGATTAAGATAAGTTGAGTTATGGAGTATAGAACTTCAGTCTTGGGACATTTTTGGATTTCTACAACATCATAACATCAGAAATATTACAAAAAAATTGAAAAAAAATAAAATTCTAAGTTTGAACGCAGATTTTTAGAGAATTGCGCCAGAAACATTTACAGGTGTGCTACTTCAAAATCAGATTAAGATAAGTTGAGTTATGAAGTATAGAACTTCAGTCTTGGCACATTGTTGGATTTCTACAACATCAGAAAAACTACAAAAAAATTGAAAAAAAATAAAATTCTAAATTTGAACGCAGATTTTTAGAAAATTGCGCCAAAAACATTTAGAGGTATGCTACTTCAAAGTCCGATTCAGATAACTTGAGTTATGGAGTATAGAACTTCAGTCTAGGGACATTTTTGGATTTCTACAACATCATCATATCAGAAAAATTACAAAAAAAAATTTAAAAAAATAAAATTTTAAATTTGAATGCAGATTTTTAGAAAATTGCGCCAGAAATATTTAGAGGTGTGCCACTTCAAAATCCGATTCAGATAAGTTGAGTTATGGAGTATAGAACTTCAGACTTGGGACATTTTTGGATTTCTACACATCATAACATCAGAAAAATTACAAAAAATTGAAAATAAATAAAATTTTAAATTTGAATGCAGATTTTTAGAGAATTGCGCCAGGAACATTTAGAGGTATGCCACTTCAAAATCCGATTAAGATAAGTTGAGTTATGGAGTGTAGAACTTCAGTCTTGGGACATTTTTGGATTTCATATCAGAAAAATGACAAAAAAAATTGAAAAAAAATAAAATTCTAAATTTGAACGCAGATTTTTAGAGAATTGCGCCAGAAACATTTAGACGTGTGCGACTTCAAAATCAGATTAAGATAAGTTGAGTTATGAAGTATAGAACTTCAGTCTTGGCACATTGTTGGATTTTGGATTGATCATAACATCAGAAATATTAAAAAAAAATTGAAAAAAAATAAAATTTTAAATTTGAATGCAGATTTTTAGAAAATTGCGCAAGAAACATTTAGAGGTGTGCCACTTCAAAATCAGATTAAGATAAGTTGAGTTATGGAGTACAGAACTTCAGTCTTGGGACATTTTTGGATTTCTACAACATCAGAAAAATGACAACAAAATTGAAAATAAATAAAATTTTAAATTTGAATGCAGATTTTTAGAGAATTGCGCCAGGAACATTTAGAGGTATGCCACTTCAAAATCCGATTAAGATAAGTTGAGTTATGGAGTGTAGAACTTCAGTCTTGGGACATTTTTGGATTTCATATCAGAAAAATGACAAAAAAAATTGAAAAAAAATAAAATTCTAAATTTGAACGCAGATTTTTAGAGAATTGCGCCAGAAACATTTACAGGTGTGCTACTTAAAATTCCGATTACGATAAGTTGAGTTATGTATTGAGTATAGAACTTCTGTCTAGGGACATTTTTGGATTTCTACAACATCAGAAAAATGACAACAAAATTGAAAAAAATAAAATTTTAAATTTGAATGCAGATTTTTAGAGAATTGCGCCAGGAACATTTAGAGGTATGCCACTTCAAAATCCGATTAAGATAAGTTGAGTTATGGAGTATAGAACTTCAGTCTTGGGACATTTTTGGATTTCTACAACATCATAACATCAGAAATATTACAAAAAAATTGAAAAAAAATAAAATTCTAAGTTTGAACGCAGATTTTTAGAGAATTGCGCCAGAAACATTTACAGGTGTGCTACTTCAAAATCAGATTAAGATAAGTTGAGTTATGAAGTATAGAACTTCAGTCTTGGCACATTGTTGGATTTCTACAACATCAGAAAAACTACAAAAAAATTGAAAAAAAATAAAATTCTAAATTTGAACGCAGATTTTTAGAAAATTGCGCCAAAAACATTTAGAGGTATGCTACTTCAAAGTCCGATTCAGATAACTTGAGTTATGGAGTATAGAACTTCAGTCTAGGGACATTTTTGGATTTCTACAACAACATCATATCAGAAAAATGACAAAAAAATTGAAAAAAAATAAAATTCTACATTTGAACGCAGATTTTTAGAGAATTGCGCCAGAAACATTTAGACGTGTGCGACTTCAAAATCAGATTAAGATAATTTGAGTTATGAAGTATAGAACTTCAGTCTTGGCACATTGTTGGATTTTGGATTGATCATAACATCAGAAAAATTAAAAAAAAATTGAAAAAAATAAAATTTTAAATTTGAATGCAGATTTTTAGAAAATTGCGCCAGAAATAATTAGAGGTGTGCTACTTCAAAATCCGATTAAGATAACTTGTGTTATGGAGTATAGAACTTCAGTCTAGGGACATTTTTGGATTTCATATCAGAAAAATGACAAAAAAATTGAAAAAAAATAAAATTCTAAATTTGAACGCAGATTTTTAGAGAATTGCGCCAGAAACATTTAGAGGTGTGCCACTTCAAAATCCGATTAACATAAGTTGAGTTATGGAGTATAGAACTTCAGTCTTTGGACATTTTTGGATTTCTACAACATCATAACATAAGACAAAATTAAAAAAAAATTTAAAAAAATAAAATTTTAAATTTGAATGCAGATTTTTAGAGAATTGCTCCAGAAACATTTAGAGGTATGCCACTTCAAAATCCGATTAACATAAGTTGAGTTATGGAGTATAGAACTTCAGTCTTGGGACATTTTTGGATTTCTACAACATCATAACATCAGAAAAATGACAAAAAAATTGAAAAAAAATAAAATTCTAAATTTGAACGCAGATTTTTAGAGAATTGCGCCAGAAACATTTAGAGGTATGCCACTTCAAAATCCGATTAACATAAGTTGAGTTATGGAGTATAGAACTTCAGTCTTTGGACATTTTTGGATTTCTACAACATCATAACATAAGAAAAATTAAAAAAAAATTTAAAAAAATAAAATTTTAAATTTGAATGCAGATTTTTAGAGAATTGCTCCAGAAACATTTAGAGGTATGCCACTTCAAAATCCGATTAACATAAGTTGAGTTATGGAGTATAGAACTTCAGTCTTGGGACATTTTTGGATTTCTACAACATCATAACATCAGAAAAATTACAAAAAAATTGAAAAAAAATAAAATTCTAAGTTTGAACGCAGATTTTTAGAGAATTGCGCCAGAAACATTTACAGGTGTGCTACTTAAAATTCCGATTACGATAAGTTGAGTTATGTATTGAGTATAGAACTTCAGTCTAGGGACATTTTTGGATTTCTACAACATCAGAAAAATTACAAAAAAATTGAAAAAAAATAAAATTCTAAATTTGAACGCAGATTTTTAGAGAATTGCGCCAGAAACATTTAGAGGTGTGCCACTTCAAAATCCGATTAACATAAGTTGAGTTATGGAGTATAGAACTTCAGTCTTTGGACATTTTTGGATTTCTACAACATCATAACATCAGAAAAATTAAAAAAAAATTTAAAAAAATAAAATTTTAAATTTGAATGCAGATTTTTAGAGAATTGCTCCAGAAACATTTAGAGGTATGCCACTTCAAAATCCGATTAACATAAGTTGAGTTATGGAGTATAGAACTTCAGTCTTGGGACATTTTTGGATTTTGGATTGATCATAACATCAGAAATATTAAAAAAAAATTGAAAAAAAATAAAATTTTAAATTTGAATGCAGATTTTTAGAAAATTGCGATAGAAATAATTAGAGGTGTGCTACTTCAAAATCCGATTAAGATAACTTGTGTTATGGAGTATAGAACTTCAGTCTAGGGACATTTTTGGATTTCATATCAAAAAAATTGAAAAAAAAATAAAATTCTAAATTTGAACGCAGATTTTTAGAGAATTGCGCAAGAAACATTTAGAGGTGTGCCACTTCAAAATCAGATTAAGATAAGTTGAGTTATGGAGTACAGAACTTCAGTCTTGGGACATTTTTGGATTTTGGATTGAATAACATCAGAAAAATTAAAAAAAAATTGAAAAAAAAAAAATTTTAAATTTGAATGCAGATTTTTAGAGAATTGCTCCAGAAACATTTAGAGGCATGCCACTTCAAAATCCGATTAACATAAGTTGAGTTATGGAGTTTAGAACTTCAGTCTTGGGACATTTTTGGATTTCTACAACATCATAACATCAGAAAAATGACAAAAAAATTGAAAAAAAATAAAATTGTAAATTTGAACGCAGATTTTTAGAGAATTGCGCCAGAAACATTTAGAGGTATGCCACTTCAAAATCCGATTAACATAAGTTGAGTTATGGAGTATAGAACTTCAGTCTTGGGAAATTTTTGGATTTCTACAACATCATAACATCAGAAAAATTACAAAAAATTGAAAAAAAATAAAATTTTAAATTTGAATGCAGATTTTTAGGAAATTGCGCAAGAAATATTTAGAGGTGTGCCACTTCAAAATCCGATTAAGATAACTTGAGTTATGGAGTATAGAATTTCAGTCTTGGGACATTTTTATCATCATCAACATCATCATCAAAAAAATTACAAAAAATTAAAAAAAAAATAAAATTCTAAATTTGAATGCAGATTTTTAGAGAATTGCGCCAGGAACATTTAGAGGTATGTCACTTCAAAAGCCGATTAAGATAAGTTGAGTTATGGAGTATAGAATTTCAGTCTTGGGACACTTTTGGATTTCTACTCGTAATTACAGCAGCACTAAGTGAAGTGACATCAATGTATTATCAATCAAAATCAACTTTATTTAGTTGAGAATGGTTTCATTATTCAGTTCCCCGTTTCTTCAGTGTAGCCAGTGATGTAAAAGACATTGTTTCATTTATCGCTCAATTAGTTTGCTCCTAACTTACACCCTACTCCATATCCCCCGAATCGAATTGACACATCCGAATTTTGGTTTATGCGTAGGTGGCCCCTCCGTGCCATTCCGTTTCCAATTCCCCAATACCCCATTCCCCGACCCATATACCCATCTTTGGAGTGCTTATCTCTAATGACAAATGTTTGCTTAAAAATCTTTTAATTGCACTTGTTTCGGGTTTCGTTGTGGCTTTTCTGCGTCCGTGTTGTTGCTCCTGATAAGCCAAATTAATCGCAGCACTTAAATTTTCATTTTGAAATTTTTCGGGCATGTGAACGTGTTTGTCTGGCTCTAATTTTGTGTGTGTATATGGCATAAGATTTTCGATACGATTTCGTTTTGATTTCGATGCCAACTAAAGTAGATGTCACGCTCTATCTCTCTCCTCCCCGGACGTGTAAACTTAATCAATTTATCACTAGGCGGACAGGAGGGGGAAGTCGGAGAAGTCGGGGACCTAGATAGTACACTTTGTAATTAATAATTGATTGATGAGCAGAAATAGGCAGAACTTAAACTCGAGTCGAGCGTCAATCTCAGCCGTTCCAAGAAGAAAGTAAGTTGGAACCTAAGTTATTGCAGGAAGTAATCATGGAATTTATATGATAACAGAGTATGCTTAATACAATTTGAATTTAAAGAGCCGTGATAATATCAATGAAGCAAACTTGTACGCCTTAGAACTTCCAAGCGTTTTGGGACTAGCTTAAAGATTTTTGGCAGCCAGCTTCGTCTAGCAATCTGTGCTCAATCTCGCCGACTGGCTTAATAATTTTCAAGGTCTGCACTTTGACTGGCAACGGCCACCAGCAGATAATCGCCATGAAAGAGCGCTCATACTGTACGGTAACGTACATATATAACCGCATACATATACACTTATGTGGCGATGATTTGCGGTCTAATGCCCCAGGGCAGGCGAGGCCTGGGCTTAATCAGAGATTGCAGATGAAAGCGACAAGAGCGAGGCAGCCAAGGAGCGAATGCACATGAGCTGGAGGAGATTCGCACGGGGAGATGGAGTGCAGAGTGCCGAGTGCCCAGTGTCCGGTGCCCAGTGCAGAGGATCGATGGATGGATGGATGGATGGACAGACGCGGCTGGGTCAGTTCTGTTGGTCAATTAAACGAATGCTGCGCTGATCGCTGGGAATAGATAATAGGACCCCAGCATGAACTTTATTTCGAGATAAGGCCACAGCTCCCAAGATTGATAAAGAAAGGCCAAGCCGAAAAGCGAATTTGAGCGGAGAGCCCAGAATGGAAACTAATTAAGTGGGTGGAGGAGCAGGAGGAGCAGGAGGAGCAGCAGGCGCAGGAGGAGGAAAAGGAAGAGAGCAGTACAAGGAGGAGTAGTCAGACGTTTGATGATGATGGTAATCTCCACACGACGTTTCCCTTTTGAAATTGAAAATCGAACCGAAGGAAATCTCAAGTTGAAATCAAGGGGCCAACACTAGACGGAATTCGTCTTGTGGAGCGATAACGATAACGATTATCGCTGACAACGCACAAGAACATCACATCATTAGGAGCACTCGAAATTGGAAACCCGCCAGATGAACGCAAAAAGATAAGGTGTTGAAATTCGAACTGAGATTTGTCGCCTTGATATCTCTGATTGTGTCTCTATCCCTTTCTTCCCGCTTCGCCGTCTCGCTCTATGCGTGGTTGTTTTTTATTTATGGCGTATTCTGTTTTGTTTATAACTCCGGTTGGGTTTCAAGTCACATAAAACAGAGCAACATCATCCTGATTTTGATAAACATCGTAGAAAACGTAGTTTGCTTTAATAGGCTTAGTTCTGCGACTTTTTATCTTTAATCCTTCAATCCTATAGACCTTAATTATATATATAATATACATGTATACATAACGAACAATTGAGTACTTGGCATAGAATGAATTTGGAGATAAAGGCGACTTCCTTTTTAAGTTTCTGTTTATGTAGATCGGCGGGTCTATCTGTCGATCGAGAGCGATCAGTCGAGTGGTTAGTGGGGCGATGATAAGGAATACTTGGCTCTGGCTCTGGAACTGCCCATGCACGAATATAGAAATCAGTTCTAATTTTCGGCTAGCGATAGCCATCGCCTATCGGCGAGATTGGGCAGTTTTGAGGAGGCGCTGACAGAGATTTATGGCATTCAAGAGAATCGCTATGAACGCCCTCGGCGACAGTGGAATTTCATTCATTCCGCTGGAAGCCGGAATGGCTCTCGATTGATTACAGGTTCATCGGATGCGATCCCAGTCGCTTGGACTTGATCCGATTCGAAATCGAAAATGAAAATGAAACTGATATCGGATGCAAAGAACGACTGGCGAATGGAAATTAATTAACCCGCCAGATATCGCGCCATGGCCGAAGGGAAATCCGCAACTCCGCAACTCAACGGTGGAGATCGATCATTCCGATACTGGCCATATATTATAGAGTTTTACGTGTGTCTACAAACACACTTTTTAGGCCCTGTGTACGAGTATTGTCATAGCTGGGGATCTGTATCTGCATCCGACAAACCACATCACATTGACATTTTTATCTTTAGCTGAAAATCTCTTCAAATTGTTATAAACGAAAAACACACGACAGCAATTGTTGTTGTTGGGCGAGTTCATTCTCTCATTTTTGAAGCAAAGCGCGACAATCTTGCCATCAGATCAGCTGATAAAAAACAACCGACCAGAGCCCGGAGCATTGTACAAATCATACAACCATAGCAGCAACAACATCGTAAAGTCCACAACAACAGCCACAATCGACAGCTGTTTTAAGCGATTTTTAGCTTTATTTGGTCGTTTTGCCGTCTGGTTTGCTTGTATTTGTTGTATTTTACGAAGGGAATGTTTGGAAAATGACTACAAACCATTATCGCCGACCGGGCATCAGGTTTCAAACTTATTCGATTGCATTCACCGATTAAATCGTAAATAAGCCCACGAGTGGATACACAGGGGGATGAAGTGGGGAATATAGGTCGAATTGTGGTTCCACTATCGCAGGTGATTAGTCAACTGTGGGAAATACAAATCTAGATTTTGAAATTCATTTTTCCGCCGCCGCATGACGGTTGACAATGATACATCAGAGTTTCACAAGAAAACCTCTTAATAAGATCACAAAAAAATTTGGATACGATCTATTTGCACGATTCAAAACAATATTATCGTACTTCCTTTTACTGACTCAATTTCGCTGAGGATGAGCCATTTTGTTTGCGGAAAGCGGAAATACATGAATAATGCTAGATTTAAATAAGTGAATCAAGAATTATTAGTGGACGCATTCGCCTGTTGGCCGAACTCTGTCAGCTTGAGTTTTTTTTAATGTTTATTATATTGGGCAGGATATCCTAGGATTCGTTATCGCAAGTTCATTTCTTTATAAGTTTATCAGTCCTTTTTAACTTATTTTACTCCATTCATTAATCACTTAAGTTCGCCTTTTCGTGTGATAAGAGCGAAAACACAAACGGCGCAAAAAATGCAATAAATACATCGCTGGGTGACTAATTCGATCGCCAAGTTACTACCCTGCCTAATCCCTCGCCCCTATCAACACCCCTATATCACATCACCAACCATATTCATTCGCCTCACTTGATATGCAAATGTGCTGGCCAAAAACAACGATAATAAAATGCAACAAAGTGAAAAACAACATTTTGTAATTCGTAATGCTTGTTAATGCTGTTGTTTTTGTTGCTACTCGCTTGTTGTTGGTGCTTTTTATCTGGTGATATTTCCTGGTCCGATTTCCAGCAAATCAACAAAACAGAGACAAAGAGAGTGTGTCAGAGGGAGAAGCTTATCGCAATTATTAAAATACAATGTCAAAATGGCCAAAGCTCGAGATTATCTTTTCCAATTGGAATGGACAGGGCAACCACAGGGGCGTGCATTTGAAGGGGGGTCCGAGGGGCCGTGGCTTGCAACCTGAGAATCGCCTCTTATCGCGGCTGAAACTGCAGCTCTTCGAATGCAAACTGCAATTGCCATACGCAGTTAGCTTCTCTTATCGCTCGAACGCAGATCCGCTGCATAGATACCCTTTAAAAAGCCCTATGTAAGCGCATTCCACAAATTTATCTCTCAGTGCACTAGACCAAGCCCGCTTCAAAGCGACTTGGCTCTTGCCTAAATTGTCACCCGCATGGTGATAGCTATGTGAATGGGCCGCTCTCCTTTGGAGCTGTTGGTGCTGGCCGGAGAACAACCGACAACCGAACAACAGCGGACAAGCGAACATCCACCAACAGCTGGCCATTAACATAAAATTAGTGATAAGCGTAATTAAAATTTATAAAAAACAAAAACGAATGGGACGACACAAAGGTGCTTATCTCAGTGCGACTGCACTTCCTCAGGTCTCGAAACTCCTAAAAGGCGTGAGATAGGAATCGAGAGCAGGTGAAGCTTGGCAAAATGTAAAATACCCTGCCCTACAAGAAATATGGCGATAAATCATTGGAACGCTTTTATTTACATTTCTCCAGTAAAAACAGTTGCTTTTGGTTTCAGAACTTGTAATAGTAATGATCTTAGAAAACTGATTTCTTTTGACAACATCAACAGCACTATGCCGAAACCACGTACACCCTTTTAAAGGGTATTTCGAAAACGAACCCGAGGGCGTCGTCATCACGATTCCTACACTTCGAACTAGAGACTATGCGCTCCGATACAACTGGCAGTTATTGAAGCTTATGTAAAGGCAACAATAACAATAACAACCTTTGGAGAACCTCCAACAAAAGCTACGCAAGTTAATGTTATTTGCTGTTGTTGTTGCTGTGGCTGGCACTGCTGCTGCAATTGTGATAAAACTTTATCGAGTTGCGCTTCGAGTTTTTTCTCGCCTTCAAAAAGCAACTCCCAATGCCCAACCCACAACCCACAACCCACAACCCCCACTGAGCCATAGAAAACAACGGGACAGAAGTGAGGCAAGTGTGCAAGAGATAAATATGCAAAGCAGAAATGTAAGGGGGCGCGGGAGGGTGGGGTTGGATAGCTACCCAGGGATAACCCACTGATAGTGCAGGTGCAACAACAACAACAACAACAACAACAACAACAACAAATACTACAGCAGACATCAACAACAACGGACAACAGCTGCACTGATAAAAAATACCCTAAATTATCGCAACGCGAATGGTAAAGTTTCTCGTTATCCGTTCCCTTACCCTTTAAATAGCTAGAAGTCGTGGTCTTAATGGTTCTTGAAAACTATTAAAGTACAAATATATTTAAAATAGAACTTTATAAATAGTTTTCAGTTTTCTGCTTTATAGTTCTTGGTAACGAGTCCAGTGTAAATAGTTTTAAAATGTTTCTAAAAAGGTATAGAATTTCCTTATCCACTCAATGGTGACCTATAAATAAGCATGACTCTAAGCCTAATGCTTCTGGATGGGTTGGGGATAATAAATATTTTCCACAAAGTAGTTGTGTATCCTTAAGCTCTAACGTAGTTCCAGTTCCATATACATATCTATATAGAGTGTTTTAAAGGCATCGTTGGGCCAGTCTTGAGATACAGATGACTTACTGAGGAAATCCCACTTGCATGGGATGACTCGGCCTGGTATCACTCGTAGGGTATTTGTTGGATGTGGGATCGGATGGAATGGAATGGAAATGGAATGGAAATGGAAATGGGTTCAGAGGGGTGTTGGGCGGGGCGGAGTCAGCCAGTCGGGAAACGTGCTTCAAGCAGAAGCAGCTAAAGCGATAAGGGGGCCAAAATGGCAAAATGGATAAGCAACAAGCCGGGCGGAGTTCGAGGGGGGCGGAAACTGAGGTGAGTTCAGGTGGTCGGGGTGTCCAGTGTCGCAGGTCCGGCACGTTTTATCGATTTCGATTCCGAAATGCATTCATTGGGTGTCAAATGGTTCGGGCCATAAATATATCAAATGGCAAACAGCGAAATGTAATTAGTTGACACTCTCCGCTCTCCGAAGCACTCCCTCTTCCCCTCCCGCTCCCCCTACAATGCTTATAAGGTGTGCCAGCTGCACGTACAACAGGTATCGACATCGATAACGAGGCGACAAAGAAATTTCATTTAAATGAGCAACAAAGTTGGCCACTTTTTAAGCACCCTTATATTTTTAAGACTGTGGCGTTAGATATGTACGTCTATAGCATCTACGTAAATCTATAGTACTATAGCTGCACGATCCGAACCACGTGATATAATACACATAGAGTACATAGAATTCCCTTCCCTGCTTCTATCTCTTTGCCTGGTGACAACGATCGCTTTGAGACGTTGTTCGTTATCACAGTTTAAATAAGTCTTTTCAATATCGGGTTTCATGCAGTCGCAAAATCTCGGCTTATCGTTCTCACCCGTTTCGTTTTAAGCTTCTTTGGCTGCTTCTTCTTGGCACAGTTAATCAATTTCTTGGATTTCTGTGTTTGCTGTGTGTTCGTCTGCTTGTTTTGCTGTCCAAAAAACGAGAGCTGCTGAGCAAGCCAGCGAAATTGAATGGGTCAGCTCAGCTTGCGGTCGGTCAGATGGGAAAACCGATCGTGATTAGTGGAAAGTTAAAAGATAGCTTTGCAATGACAAAGTGTAATTCACAAAAGTACAACAGTTTGTGCGCTGAGCCAAAGAAATTGTTTCAGATAACCAAAAAAGTGCTATAACAAGATTTGATAAAACCAAATGAGGGAACAGCTTGTAACTCACCTTTGTTCAACGGCTTCGGGTTGGACTGTTTGCGTCGTGACATTTCGAGTCCAGCTGCTGGACAGGAGGTGTATCTTCAGCTACGTCGGCATCAAGTCTGCGGAATATCCCGATCCCTGCTCCTTTTCGCGGACATTTACCGGCGGATGCGATCGCACTCACACACAGGCACTCACTCTCACACACACGGCGAGTATCAATTATGGGCAATCAATGCGATTACTTGTATTATTTGTATTATTTGTATTATTGGCGGCGATTAACAAGCCTTAATGAATTTCTAACGATCGGCGCGACGAAAAACGCGCGCGATTTACGAGCGTAATGGAATTGGAATATTCCGATTGGAATGCAGCGGGCAGTAATCTCCAACTCGATCTCGAATCCCATCAATATCTGATCAGTGTTTTGCTCTTGATATTATAATAAATATGCAGTCGCGTGTTTGTTCACCAAAAGCCTTTCGAAGGGGCGTGGCATGCGAGGGCGTTCTTAGAGACGTCCGTTCGAAGCAAGCGCTCGCTCACGAATGAAATGCAAAACGAAACCGACACCGACTCGAAAGCTCCATTTCGAAAGAGAGCGCGAGAGAGAAAGAGAAAAGGGAGAGAGCGCAATCTTATTAGAGCGCGCGCATTTCTTTCCATTTTGTTTTGTACTCGGTTTTTCATCGCTCCGCATGCTTGCGCGTCTGCTTCGCAGTCTGATAAGAATCAAAACAAAAACACCGAAACATTTACGCACGTTTTCACACTTTTCTCGCTGTCCTTCCTTCTCTTTCCTTTCATCACATTTGCATCGGTATTTGCCGTATTCTGCTTGGAGTTCTCTACTTTCTTTGGGTCATTGTTAGTTGTTGCTTCCCACACACTGAAGACCATTCGTTCACTTTGCGTTTAGGTACTAGATTTCTTCTATTTTTTCCTCGCTTGTTTTTATTTTTGCACTTTTTACTCCAGCTGCTGGCAAAAGGCATTAGGACATAGTGTTGAAAACACTCAAAACGCAAATATGAGAAAACGAAAAGATTCCACTTAAGGCCACCAGCGGGCGCTTTGATACCGCTTCCAAGGCATACTTTTAGGCTTTCCATATAGATGGCGCCACCAAAAAGGCGCCAATTCAAATAAATGGTAAGTTGCGTTCTTATTTTAGCCATCATTCACGATAGTTCTTAATTTCAAAAATAAACGTAAGCAATTACGACATCGTCCACAGAATTCTATTTCCTGTGTGCACAACTACTTTTAGCACTTTATTTAGCTGCACTTCCGTTTCTTTTTTGCGTAATTTCTCCATTTTGCTTCTCTCTGGTCGCTCACCTTTTTGTCTTGTAATTTGCACCTATTGCATGATTTTAATGGAAATTCCTCCTGCTTTGCATTGGACACCCATAGATTTTAAAAATTCAGACAGCGGCGGAAATGAAAAGCTTCCTGCGGGACAAACCCAATGTTGAATGTTGAAGTGGGTGAGGGAGTGAAGGGGTGAGGGCGGGGCATGCAAATTGCAAATGGGGATGCATGGCAATAAATATCATAAACCAGTTAGCGACCCGTAATCCCCGCTAACATATGGCCGAGTCGATTAGCCACGGGACCTCCACGGGGCTCCCACCTTCCCCGCCCTCTGCCTTGGGTCATTTGCGGTCTCCTTTCGCTTCGCTTCTTGCCCATTTTTTCATCACCGCCCTTAGCTAATCGCTAATGAAGTATACGCACCGTTGACCTTCGGATCGTTCATTAAACTTTGTCGTTGGCTTTTTAGGCTATCCCTGATCGCTTTTAATTTGTTCTCAATGCAATTCGGCAGTCACCCAAAAAACCTATAAATAAATGGAAACAAGAAAAGTAAGTGCAAGTCCACGTTTTCAACATAAATAGTGATCGAGGTTGGTAGTACTCTGTAGATTTGCTAACCTCGAGGATATGACAGTGGTTTCCAAACCACGAATATTATATGAAAACATAAGAAAAGATACATATAAGAAATATCGGATGTACAGCACATGAATACAGAAAGACGACCATTGGTTGCGAAACACTTTCTAAATATGGCGCTATTCAAAATAATAGCCTTCACTTCAGTTGAAAGCGAAGATCTTGTTAGAGGGCGCCGGCAAAAATGCCAACCAGCCATAACTGATATTCAGGGGAATCCCAGCCGCTTTAGGTTGAAGTCGTATACTATAATGAGCGTGCTGCTTCTTTGTCCGCAACATCGATGCCAAATTAATCAGCTGCGTATGTGTCGTAGTAATGGGTCGCAGTGCTTCAGCGAATGTATTTCAGTGCAGCATCGCATGCTCAATTCAATCCGTAACCGAGTCAGCCTCCCCTGCAATCATAGTGCAATACCCTCGGCTGGAGGCCTGATGAGGATGCCCCGAGGTTGGGAGCAGGGGCCTATACGAGTACAGGGAAGGTGAGCAACTGGCAGGTCAAGCAACTTCTGGCGGCAAGGCCATGCCCGTGACTGAAATGGAAATGTAAATGGAAATGGAAATGACAGCAGCGAAATAATAAAACAAAACAACAACTTAACCGAATATCTGCCGAAATTTTTGGCGGGGGAAGCTAATATCATTGACCCAAGGTGCAGTTACCTTGCGTGATCGCTCCGAGTGCAATGCTCCGAAGATCCGCCGATTCGCTGATTCGCTGATCCGCCGATCCGCCGCCGCCATTCGATCCGATCGGAAGCGGCACGTTCCAACCCTGGGCGATGCGACCTTACCCTGAACGAACTAATTTATTGACGACACGGGAAGTGGGGGTCAATACACTGCGCCAGCAAATGGTGGAAAGTAAAGTGGCCTGTTATATCTTAAAATCAAAGCAGTGTTACTTCTACTATAAACTCTTCGACTTTGGTTCACTGGAGTTCAATCGACATTGGACGGCGTTGCAATCTAATCGTCTGCCTCTGTAAAACCCAAAGTGGCAAATGTGTTTTAAAACCATTAAAATGCTCCAGAGTCAATTGCTTGAGTTTGATTTTGTCAAGAACATTGAATCAATCAATTCTTTTTTATAGAACTTTTCCCTTGTTTCGTGTTGCTCGAAAGAAAGAATACTTTTTTTTTCACGTGCAGGGCGTTTTCCACCTTGGAAACCTTGCCGTTCTCTTGCACTCTCTTTGGCGATCGAATCTCTTCGGCCGACTTCTCTTCTCACTTTTTTCTGATGCTGATCCGATCCACTCCCAAGATCAGCTCGGCTGGGCTCCTTGCATAAATTAAAACAGCTGATGAAATTCGGCAAGTCCGTCGCATAAGCGAGCTAAAAACCAAACAAACTGTTTCCCAAGCGGAGATAAAATATTAACTTATTTTTGTTAAAGCTTCTTTGTGTTGATCTCTTGCCGTTATACAGGCCGCCGCCGACGACGCCCACAAAATCCACTGCATTCGATCAAAGTCCGATTCGCTGACCCGCCCCCTTTCCTTGGAATCTTGTGGGTGCGATGGGTATTTATAGTAGCACCGACTGCAATAGGAATCGCACTCTCTCTCTCTCTCGCACTCGCGCTAATAGTCGCTGCTAATTGGGGGCTGCCGCCATTGCGGTAGGTTCGTCCCATACTGCGTATACGTGATGTCGAATATAGTCCGCCTTTTCAAATGACCATGGATGGGTTTAAATATAGGTGGGCCTCTGTTAATGATTAAAAGAGCCATTTAATTTGGGTATAAATACATGCTGAACTAATTAAGAGAGATATAATATCAATTGCACAGAAGCATATACCAGTATTGCTCTGCAAACCCACCTTTCTAAATGCATATAAGTTAAGTTGAGAAGTAAACTGCTGAGCACAAAGTTTTAAGTCTGTTTAAGTACGAGACTGCACAGGAAAAGTAATTCCCAGCAACAACTGCACATGATCAGCGCGCACAAATTGACCTAATTTTATTCAGGATTTGGCCTTCCCAGCCTCAGCCCAGCTCCCCGTTGCCCATGAAAGTGTGTTTTTCCTGGCCCACATTCCCGGATGATGACTTCGCCCGCGCAGGGCCGCTTATCGCCATTGGCCACTTCTATTTATAGGAATTCGAACCGAAGTTGCTTGACCAGACAAAAGAGGAAGATGATGAAATGTGTGTGATGTGCTCGGGCTCAAATCGCTCATTTCGCCGATTACTCTGGCGATTACCGTGGTATTTCGGTACTTCACCCACAAGTGGAACTCGTAAGTCGGATTTTGGCGAACTTTGCGCCTTCTTCCCTCATTCAGGGTCACCTTTGGAGTCACCTTCACCTTCTGCACATCGATCATTCGCCTCACGCATGTCTTATTCGCTCCGATTGACGTTCGGATCCACAACACTACACTATATGAACCATAAAGAGGGAGGCAGCTTTAGAGAGAGAGAGAGAGATCGAGAGAGATAGAGAGAGATGGAGGGAGAGAGAGAGAGAAAGAGTGACTCAGGTAAGGTCAGTCCAAAGGTCATGCCCGCCCAACCCGCACTGAAGTAGTTGTGAGTCAGTGATTAACTGATGAGCCTCACATTTTCAATGACCCTTTGCACCCTTTACACAATTAATGGCACTTTTTGGTACAAGAAGTATGACCAATAGTCATTTGTTCTCTTACATTGCACTCCAGCACATTTCCCACCATGAGCAAAAGCGTCAACGTCAGCGAACTGCCTCCATTTTAATTTTATTTTCCTGACTTGGCTTGGTTCAACGCATTGTGAATTTGCTCGCTGACCTTAAATGCAATTTGTAGCTGCGGCGCGCTCATGTTTTGAGGCTCACTTCCGTCGTTGTCCTTGCCAAAGTGCAAAAGCCCCGCAAAAATTGAACATCGAGTAAAATCGAGTATAACTCGTGCCCCGTTCGAGTGTTTCGATTTCGATGCGATCACCCGATTCCTCGCATATTCAATTTATGGCCCCGGCCACACGATGGGCAATTTGCAAAAATACGTTAATTATTTCTTTGGTCCTCAGGTGGCGCGATGCCACTTCTTTCTCCACATCCACATCCATCTACAGCTTCGATTTGGAAGCGCCTTGCTTTTGGCGATTGGAAACGCGTCGGCTTGCTAAAAATACATGAAATGTGGGCAAGCACAGAGCAGCCACCAAATACAAAATACACTTTTAGCGCTCGTGCTTCGATTAGCCAACAACCATCGAAAAAACAGCACAAGCAGGGCCGGGCAGTAGGAAATGTGCTAAATACTCAAAGCGTTGTGCACGCCTCTGCTTCATGACTATTGATCATTGGGGGGGGGAAATTCTTGGGCATGTTGTCGAGCAGTCTGTGAATTAGGGAAATTCCAGTGCACACTCTAAGCCACTCTTGGGGTAAGCACAATAAATACCCTGTCATCGCTGCCGAACTGGCTTTCAAGGGAAAGAGTAGCGGGTGCTGTAGTGGTGTCTGGACTCGGAAACATAAGGGCCGGCCATACAATCAATGCGTGGCCGTCTGAAATCGCCGGAGATAAGCGGGCAGACCGAGAAGTCGCTCCCCTTTCGCCGGCCGGCCATCCACAATTCGCAGCCCCGAACGCGCCCACTTAAGCCAACAAGCGCAACAATGTCAATAAGGCAGCGAAGTCAACAGCAATACCAGTACACCGCAGTAATAAATTGCAGAAATGAAAGAGAGAGAAAGCTTCGATGATGACAGAGACGGCCGTATTGGGGAACTGAGCACTTGGGCAATTTCCATTGTTTGTCTGCCGGCAGCGAGCCTCCTTCTATAGCCTTTGCGAAAGGGTTTATGGACCCGTCAAGGGCAATCCATTAATCGCGGGTTTGTCGCCTATCGCCTATCCCCACTACCCACTACCCACTCCCCTCCCCGCCCACCACACGGTGCGCAACGCAAAAGCAAAACAAGCGTGGAGCCAACACCCAACACCCAACACCCTATAAACCCATAAACAAGGTCTGCTCCGTCATGGCACGGGTTTAGATAAACACGCCAACCGATTCGGAACCGATTCACACTCGATTCGTGCCCGATTCCGATTCCCATTCCGTTTCCAATGGTCACGTTGCCGACGAATGGCAATGAGTTTGATAAACAAAATCGGAAGTGGTGTGAGATATATACATAAATGATATGTAATGCGATGAACACAACTGCTGGACTTGAGATTGTTTAATGGATCAAACTTCAGTTCCAATTAGTGATTGTATAACGCTGGCGCCAAAAGAACAGGTGATGTTTTTTTGTAACTGTACGTATGAAAGCGTGGTATGACACAGCTTTCTACCCATCGTTTCATAAGTTGACTGCTTAAAATATAACATATCTAATTGCCAGAGAATTAACCCCAAGCCGTCTTCCATTTACCGGAAGTCATAATTAAGCTGAATGAAAGCCCACCCAGATAACCCCAATCCAGGTCGCTAAATTAATTTGTTTCATTCAGAAATCTAGTTCAAGATCAGCCGTGCAGATGACGAACCGAATCACCTGCATTTACGATCCCCATCGCATTCCCACCCCCGAGAGTCCAGTCCAGCCCCTACCATATTGATAAACCCCCATTGACGCCGCATGGGAAGCGAGTAGCAAGCTCTCTGCCCCTCGCAAGTTGATAAGAACCCCCCTACGCTGATAACGGACACGCCTCTTGGTCATGTTGTGACTGACTAACGGACGAGTCTGACCGACGGACAAACTAACTTCCAACGTATACATATTATACATGTACGTACGAGTATGTATAGATTGCCCATGCGGTGGCCAGCTGGGAATCTTGCTTATCAGTCGCGCGCTCTTATCAGTTCGAACCGAGTCCGAACCCAACCCCCGGTGTAGGGTTGATCCAAAAACGGACGACTGCTGTCCGGGGGAGATGTCCGTTTCATGAATAACGCAATTATTATTATTCTTCGCGGGCTGTTCACGTTGACTTCACGTGGCCCCAATCAGACGCCCCAGCGACCTCGCCAACATCGGAATTGGAAATGGAATTGGAATCTACGTCGGCGGCGGCATACAAAAAACGGGTCTATCAGCCGCCTCCCTGCCCGCGCCTCCAAGCGCGCTTATTCTAGATTTATTTATTTTTGTGCCATATATTCGAGCGCGGTACTCGTGGGGACCAAGGGAATACTGTGCTCGTACGAGTGCTTGCCGATATAGACACCTGTTTATCGAGAGTGAGATGGGAATGGGTGTGAAGTGTGCCTACGAGAGGGTATCTCGATCTGTATCTCTTAGGTACACAGATGGCTATAGGCAACAAACAAACTCTTTAGAAAGAAGATACGATTATTTCGCCCCTAGATATCATGTACCATTTTCTTAGGTTTTTTAAATGTCAAAGGTGGACATTGGCATAGCTACACACTTGAAGAAATACGCACCCATCATCCATGTAAGGTAATATTTACGAATGCAAGTTAAATAGAGCATTCCTGCAACAGAGGCAGGTTCTATGAACCGGGTATCCCTGAGTCGGAAAGCGAAAAACTCATACTTGCTTCTGTTTGTCCCATATACTATACCATATTTCCTACTTATTGATGATGTTGTTTATTTCAAGCGCACGACTGATGATGAGATGAACCGCGTTGCCATTAAGGCGTTCACCTGAACCGGTTCAGGGACGTCTATATCCCTACGTTGCTATGTTCTGCCATTCACATCCGATTTCGTTTTGCGATCCAGGGACAACAACTTTCAAGTTCATACGAACATTTGGCAGCTATAGGAACTGGGCCAAGGTCGATTTTTACCGGCAGCCAGAACGGGAATCGTATGAGAATAAATGCGAGAGGTGCGGAGGTGCGGAGGAGAGGGGGCGCCAGAGAAAACCCATTTACAGTGAACAGTGACCAGGGGAAACCTTCGCATCGTCGTAAATATCCATCGGCAAGACCGCAATCCCGATTGAAGGTCGACTACGCCCCTTCCCACACTCTGTTAACATGGTGCTCGAAGTAGACTTCTCTTAGCCTTGCTCCAAAGATTTGTAGGCGCCGGTTCTCCGCGTTCCGTTCCATTCTGTTCCGATTTAGCTTTCGTTTCGGCTTTGGGGCAACGCGTCGGTGGGCACGTAGGCAGAGACGTTGACAGAGGGAGAACTAGCGCATCATTTGTGGGGGATTACAGCCCGTGATAAGGGGGGTGGTACGGTGCCGGAAATATCTTCTATAAGGACAGATTCTATATATCTCTTGTGCGATCAGATCCTTGTGTATCAAAATGGGATCTTTGAGTTCATAATCTAGTATTTAAAAACATATTGCATTCCCAATTAAATGCTTTGGGTGTTCTTTGCTAAGCAATAGTGGAAAGAGATCGGGAATAACTCATTAAAATAAAAGTCTTAATTTAGAGTTGAGTCTCGAGTTTGTCATGTGAGTCGTTATAACAAAGTTAAATGTTTTTTTTTTTATCCAAGATCGAATGTTAGATTTTGTTAAAAAGGTTACGCGTCATGGTGAAATATAAAAAAGTTCATAAGTAAACTAAACATCGAAAACTTCAATGTATTCCTAAATAATGAAGGACTTGACAATTACAAAACAAGGGGAAATTTCCATTTCGTTGATTAGCATGTTTCCACGAAACTAGTTTGACCAATTCGAAGAACCCACCATAATCTGTTCAATTGTGGAAAATCTTCTTGTTTGTAAACATGTTTACATACATGCTTAATGGACTTTTCTGTTTATTTCTCCATTCGTCGTCAATGGCGGGTAAGCAATATGAAGCCAAGAAGCTAACAAAGTCTGCACTTGGAGTCACGAGTTGGGCTCATGACGTCATGGAGAGTTTTGACGATCTTGGCGCTTTTTTCGGACAATTTTGTAGCGCCCGCGTGCCACGAAAGGCAAAACAAAAAACAGAAACTGGGGGAAAATGTTTGTGAATGGGAATTCTAGGGAAACTAGGAAAATGGGCGTCGCATTTGACGCGTTTGACGTTGTTGCCGTGCTGAATTATAGACCAGTTTCTGATGACTTTTGGCCGGGCTGTGGGCCCCACGTTCAATACATAATTGAATGGACTTATGCATAATATCAATAAGCAGGGTTCTTTTTCGAGGCCCTCTGACGTCAGGGTCCACCTGTGATTGACATTTCCCCCAACTCCCCCGCCGGGAAATTGTCTGCCTGCGCCTGTGGCTCCATTCTGGTTGCAACTGCCCTCCTCATTAGTAAGAAATAAAGAGCGTAGGAGGCCTTGAACCCGGCTGAAGCTCACGCCAACGTCACGCTTATAATGCTGTGACCTTTGACGCGCAACAGGAGCAAAAAGCCAGCGTGGATGTGACGTCATCAAACCAACATGTCTGCTACGTAATGCCAGAAGAGAGTTACGTCAATGCGCAAACTCGCTCTGCGAAATATGAAGAGTTATGTATGTATATGTACATACATTGTATATCTAAGTCGGCCTTTGGCACACCGCAAAAAATGTTTTTTGCTGAATTCTGTGTTAAAAGAACAAGTTTCGAAACCTAAAGCCCAGAACTAAGAGTTATTATTCGTTTTTGGTATTGTTCATGGGCAATCAAGAGAATTCTCCGTGATTTAGCAATGAATTTAGGAAGCTAACAGAATATACGTATTACAGTAATCTAATCCTGACGGAATTATATGGCACTGACACTCAGTTTTTCCCAGTCGCCAGCGGCCTACGTGCGTTTGCGAGAATGTGCGTGGGCACACGTGAGTTCTGCGAGTCCGGATTTCGCCATCCCAGATTAAGTGGGTGGGCGTGGGATCTCCGTGGGCGAATGCAAGTCAAGGGAACTGAACTTGAACCCGCCGGGGAGCCGAGATATACGTCTATTTTTAAATCTAACCTGCGTCCGCTGATTGTGTTCAGCCTCAGCAATGCACATAAATTCGCGCTTGATGGATTTCCGGGGAGTGGAGGAGCTGGTCGGTGGGGGGACGCAACTGCGCCGCAGTTTGCATTCAAATTGCGGGGGGCGCGCAATGGAGAGGGGTGCGGTAACGGTATATCGGCCCATTTACACGCCCACATTAGCGAGAGAGTGGAGGCCATCGCTTCAGTTCCGCGAAAATTTACACACGAATCCGATTCCAATAACAAACACGAAGCGAAGACAAAAACAAAAACGCAAGTACTGCAAACCCCCACACGCACACAGCCGCACAGATAGGCACGCCACAGACTGCTGGCATTTCTGCCTCTTCTCACTCGCACTCACTCACTCGTCCGCTCAGGCAAAGTATCAACAAATGTTCACGTGAACATCATGAGGTCAACGCGTGATACCAGACGGACCCACACAGACACTCACGCACACCAGCAAGCACCCAGGCGAGCTGTTCAGCCAGTAAGAAGGTTATCTTCCGAGGGGTCCACTTGAGCGTACCCTCTAAAAGCGGCGACGAAGCAGTAGGCGATGGATGGGCAGGACTAAGAGTTTGATTTTTGCAGCACCCGGCAAAAAATCGCCAATCAACAAATATAGAGTTACTTGAAGGAAATACGAAGAAAAACCACTCTGGAGCTGGTCAGAGATCTGCATCCAATCTAGGGCCGCCTATACTACCCCCGAATACCCTAGACGGCGTGAACAGTCGCCCCACAAGTCTGGTGTGAGGTGAGGTATGGCGTGCTAGTTATTCGTTGTTGTTGCGCAAGAGAGCGGGCGAGCGCCTATAGCCACAGCTGTTTCTGGCGTTCGCTCTTTGGTGTGTGTGCTCTGTGCACGAGCCCCTTTTTGCTTTGAAAACTGTTACAGGCGAAACGCGAGCATTGCCAGGTAGAATTTACCTGTGTCTTAGGAGGGTTTTCGAACGAAATAAATTTAGTCAACTGACGAATAATTGAGTTACATGCCACTGGTAAATAGACGCATTTTGGAACGCCAGCTTTTCGTGACTCATCTTTGTTATCTCCCCGTTTCTTGGGCCTGGCAATGCCTCCCATCAACTGTTGAGCTCCCACACTCTCTTGCTTTCCCACTCTGCCTTTCGTTTATTAATGAAATCCGCGTCTGCTTAAAGTCAGACTTCCGAAGTTAATGCAAATATATGCGATTAGGTCTTAGATTCCAGCTTAAGGGGCGTCTGCCAGGTTTCGAGCCAGTTTTTAAGTATTTTTTTAGCCGATTATTCACAGACTTCCGTGGCAACAACTACGTCAGCTACTCAGTCACGGCTTTGGGGTGTGTCTGTGAGTGTGTCGGTTGGTGTGCGCTGTGCACGCGGCTGGGGCATGCACAGCCTATGAATAGACAGCCCCTGGAGCCCCTTCCCCGCCCCAGATCCTCTTATGCTGCCCCGATCTCTCTAGCACCAAACACAAGACCCCGCAGTGAACAGCTGATGACGTCCATGCGTTGATTACGTGCTCTGTGGGCCTCTCTCCTACTGGCTGTGTGTCTGTGTCCTGCACAGAGAGAAATCCAATTCAAATTTGGTGAATTGTTGGGTCTTCTGGAAAACGACAGCAACATATCTTATACATTTAATTTAATTTAAAATGGTTTTCCAAAAACGATATGAAAATCTTAAGTCGGGGCTTCCCCTGGATCTCTTTCAACTTATTGCCCTCACAACATAGCAGTTAAGGATTTAGTTATTTTCTCCGGTGCACGTGGGCTGCTGAGAGGTGAGTGAGCAGGAGACCTGACCTTTTTGCGCCCGAGAGAGAGGAGCCCGAGGAGGTGCTGCCCACGTTGCTGGCTGATGTTCGTCCGGGTTACATTGCACTGGTTGCTCCACTGCCGATGACGATGGCCCGCACACACACACTTGCCCGCTTCCCAGTGATTACGTCGTCGGCGGCTCCACTCACTCACACTCGCATAGCCTCTGCCGGCAGCGACGTCGGCGGCGGCAGCTCTGCTGGGAGCTGAATGGCTTTGCCTTTTTCATTCGTCTCTTGAATTCTGAACGCAACGGTTCGCCTTCGCTCCAAAACGGCAAGCGGCACTCGAAAGCGCCAGTGCAAAGTTAACTAGAGTGCAAAAATCCACACAAACTGAGATTAAACCAAGTGATAAGCCCCGGAGCAAAACAAACAAACAAACAAACACACTCTTCAAAAAAAAGAGAGTGCAACTGAAATTTGAAAGTGCAATGGACATGGATACCTTGCTACCTTCACCGCCCGCAACGCCCCCACTGAGGGAAAACAAGTTGGAAAACGTAAGTGACCTACAAAATGGATATATGCAGTGTACACTAGTGTAATTAGTGCTTATTGAGTGGGGATAGTGCATTCAAGGCAGCGGAAAATCAAACGGAATCGTACTTAGCTCGCTCTCGCTTCCACTTGCCGCGTTTCTAAAAACAAAGTGCTTCGTCCCGCTCGCACTCGCACACAGCCATGCGATCACGCAGCCAGCACGCTTTCACGTGAACACCGCATGCACAGCGAGTGATGTGTGAGTGCGAGCGAGAGGCCGCAGCTGAACATTGGACTTGGCACCACTATGAAAAAACAACAGAAAAGCGAGAGAGAGAGAAAAGGTGAGTTGCCAATTGGCAACTGTGGGCGAGTGGTGGAGCGTTGGAGCGGGGATGAGAGGGGGGAGAGGAAAGAGAGGGCCAAGCCAAAAGCTAGGCAAACAGGCCAAGCCCCAACCCATAAAACCATGTCACATTTCTGGCTCGTTTTTTATCTGGCCAAGAAAGAAACAAACAAACACTGTCGCACATTAGAGCGCAACGTGCCGAGCCCATAAAAAGATTTCGACGTCTTCGCACGAGTCATAATACACCCCTCGCAATCGCCTTCCCCACAAAATCACCCACCTGAGGCACGTCATAATAGTGTCGGTGATGTGGCTGCACTTTCCTTGCCTGCTTTCAGGCGCCACTCTTAAATTGTATGGGCCACATCAATAAGTTCTAGAATTTGCGCTCTTGCTCTAGAAGCGCAACAGTTGCTCAGATTTTTATCCATAAAATGTAGATCAAGGATTCAAAACTATTTGAAAATGTATAGATTTTTTTATAGGACAGCATCAATTTAAAGACCATACATTTCACTGAACTGATGCTCATTTACATTTCTACGTTCATAATTTAAAGCAAAACAGGCAGCCACATTTAATGAGTAATATTCTCTCACCCCAAACGGCCTTTAAAAGAGTTCAAAAACCGCCAAAAACAATGTCCCCTTGGCCTCTCGACGGAGCATTGAACCTGGAGTTGGGTGGGGTGCTGCAGGGTGTGTGAAGGTTAACGGTGAACGGCCTTGCCAGCCGCCGGCGTAATTAGCGGATTGCGAGGAAAAGTTATTGTGGGTCAATGCTGGTCAGCGAAAAGTGAATGGGAATGTGAATGCACTGCTCAGAACCTGAACTCGACAATGTTAACGAACTCTCACTAACCCTGAACTTGTCCTTTCCTCATTTCAGGTCGCCAAGGACGAGCAACAGGTGAACGAGAACCTGCTCAAGGCCAAGCTCAAGCTGGTGGCCCAAAAGAGCCAGAAAAATGAAGGGATTATCACACCCAATCCTTCAGACACGGAAGACGAGTCTCCCGAAATGGGGGTTCCCAACAAGAAACCCCGTTTGGAACAGCCTGCTATGAGCATGACACCGCCGCCGGATCAGAAGCTAGATGATGATCACAAGGCGGAAAGGGTTAGCGTCATCATGCGGGTCAACAGTTCGGGCGCTGTCTCTTCCAGTAGCCAAGACGAGAACTCATCCAGTTCCACCTCCTGCTGCAGTTCCTCTTCCAACACAAACACAAGTACAAGTTCAGTACCTCCCACTGTGGAGGACGACTATCCAGAGGCCAATGTGTGGCGCAATCTCAAGTTCAAAATGAACAGGAAGCGTGCCGCAGAAGTGGCTCTACCCCCAGTACAAACAGCCGAGACACCAGCTCCGAAGCTTGTAGCTCCACCTGCTCCAGCGGAACGCATCGAGGAGGAGGAAGTCAAACCTATTCTGACACCGATCTATGTTAGCCCAGTAGCTTCGTGTGCCAGCCAACTAATCCTGCTCAGCACAGTGGCCGCCCAACAGAGCCCCACACCCATATCCAAATCACCTACACTGTCCGAGGAGAAACTAACCACCAGAATTACGGCCGCTCAGGCGGCGGCCACCAGAAGTCGCATCTACGAGTGCAGTTTCCCCGACTGCGGCAAGAATTACTTCAAAAGCAGTCACCTGAAGGCCCACCAGAGGGTTCACACCGGCGAGCGACCCTTCATCTGCAAGTGGGAGAACTGTGACAAAAGATTCTCCCGCTCCGACGAGTTGTCCCGACACAAACGGACCCACACTGGCGAAAAGAAGTTCCAGTGCAGCGTCTGCCAGAAGAAATTCATGAGGAGCGACCACCTGTCGAAGCACGTCAAACGGCACAACAAGGACAAGGCGAACGGAGTGAACCGACATGTCTCCCTGGCCAACAACAACACATCAGCCTCGGTAGCGGCTTCCCTCTGCGACGCCTCGCTCCATTTGCGAGCGATAGCACCGGCGTGCTCCAGCGCCAGTTCCTCGCCCATCCCCTCCGCCAGCTTGCAAGTCTACAGCGCCCAAGATCTGCTCAGGCTACAGCAGCAGGCCAGCAGTTTTACCTTCGGCGGAACCCTGCTTCAAGTGCAGCGATGAGAAGAGCAGCACGAGCAGTATGAGCAGCACCAGAACCAATCTCAGCCCGACAGTATCGCCAGCTAAACAGAGATAAATTCCCACCAAATTGCAAAACATTTACAAATTTACATTTGAGTCGAATTCGAAATGCCTTTTCCTCTAATGCAGCTGTCGTAGAGTTAAGCTTAGTTAGGAGCTAGATCTTGTCACCGTTTTGTGCATATATCAACTTCAAATTCAATACGTAATACCCAAATCGGGTAGATGCCACTTCTTTTCCAGGAGCACGCAGCACACTTCTTATCTAAGCGATCTTCTTCAGATTTATATTCTGAATATCCCTAGTGTTTGTACATATTATAAAGAGACGCACTCGGCGTCCAACATCTGTGATATATAAGTTTTCTTAACTCTTTTCTATCGTACCATAGTTGTCGGTGTAATTCTTTTAAGCTTAAACACACTATTGTATTTATTGCTAAATGTGAAAAAAGTAAAAGAAAACAAATAGAAATAATGGATCATAACACGATTCCAATCTCAACAAAATGAAAATATACATATTTTCCAAAGAACACTAAATCGATTGTATGAAATGGGAGGAATAAGTTTCTTGCGGGGACTTTCGTTTTGGCGAGAAACCGAAAACCGAATAAAGATAAAGGTAATTTTTAATAGCTACAGGCCCCATTTTAAAGAGTTTACGCTTACCTTTTTAAAAATCTCATCCGAATAATACAATTTCGAAATATGTAGCCCCAATTTGGTGTTGAATTTAGTATGGAATGATTTTTGCTTGATGTGTAATTTTTCTTGAATTTAATTGATGAGTGTGTTGTGTATATAACGGGATGTTTCAACGCGCTGCAGCTCAATGTTATTTGAAATAATTGGTTTTATTTTATTTTAGCCATAAGAGCCATTTGTCTTATATGTAAATATTTGTATCCGCAAAACACATTAGCGACATTTTGGGCATCTAAAATTAAATCGAAAATTTGAATATCCATTGATTTAAAAGTAAACAAGATATTCACTTACTTAACTTCCCACACTTTTTGCCTAGCTTAGATAGAGTACATGTTTATAGTTGTTAGTTAGGTAAAACATCCAAGAAATATAAAAATATATCTAGAATGAAAGGGCAAGTTAAAATAATTTTAAAATAAATATGTGGTAAACTCACGTAACATGCGCACTTTTAGCTTAGGCTAAAAAATGTAAATTTATAGTTGCATTTAAGCAAATAGTTGGGCTAAACTCCCAGCAAAGTGGAAAGTTCACAGACTGCTCTGGGTTTCGATTGGGGCGAACACGCCTGTCGCACGGCCATCTCCCAGGTGTCCAACAAATGTGAGAGCGAGTAGTTCTTGGGTAACTTTGAGATGCGTGCGATGAGAGCTTGTTGCACCGTCTGCAGGAAGGGGGTGGCTGAATACTCCTGTTCCGCCAAGGAGCAGTCCGGAGCCTGCCACGGATATTCCTCCGGCACACTGACACTTACTGGCGGAACACTGGGCAATCGTTTGTCATCTAGGCAACAAATCAAGCGAATGGTCTTGTTGTTTATCTGTGATGTGGTGTCCAATTTCACTTTAAACTTGGTGTCCAGCCTAGCTATTTCGCCTTGAAGCACATGTGGCACTTCCTGCTCAAAAGACGTGGACTTTTCCACGACTCGAGGTCGCTTCGCGGGCACTGGAGCTGTTATATCCGTACCAAAGAGCAGTTCCAAAGTGGGTCGGAATGTGCGATGCAGTGTGTGATTTGCTACTGGACTTTGGAGTGTTGTATTTATAACTTCCAGCAAAGGATTCGAGGATTTCTGATATAAAGAAGGATATAATAAAGTTGCCCGTTGGAAGTAGATCTACTTACGCCAAACTGCTGGCCGGAATAGGAGATAAGATCCATCTTTTCAAGGGCTTTTTCACACTTCAGAAGAGTCTCGAGGGGCACGCGCTGTGTAGGATTGCACAGAATCTCCAACAACTTACTCATCTTTGTCATCTTCTCCACATCTATTAAATAACAATAGTATTAGTTTCACAATACATACTTGCACAATACGAATATTATTAGTTTTGCTATAAATATTAGTTTGTTCTACTACTAACTATTTACTAGTTAAATTGTTAATGATTATCCCTTTTTTATCATTAGGCAGCGAACGATTTAAACACAGAAGATGTGCTCAAAAACCCAAGTGTGAGGGTCTTAACTACTTACTTGTGCCGTCGTTGCTGATCTTGGCAAGCATCCGCTTCAAAGGCTCGATGTACTTTGTCAGCTGCTTATATTTCTCGCGGTACAATGCCTCTTCCTGGGGATTAAATGGACTGTTACCAGTCACCTGACCAGGTGTGTTGATCGAGGCGCTCGGAGACTGCTGCCGAATATTGCGCTGCGAATTCTGCATCTGCATCATCTGCGGACTGGACTGGGGAACCAGTGCCGGACTGGGAATCATATTGGACGTGGACATCTGCGGAGTCGGAGGTTGCTGTGTTGGCGTCTGATTGCCCACCACCAGCTGTTGCTGCTGTTGTTGCATTTGCTGAATCTGAGCCTGTTGCTGCAATTGCTGAGCATCCGCTGGCGATGGACTGGATCGCATAAAGGGCTGTCCCGGCTGCTGGCCACCCACTCCCACACCTCCTCGATTACCGGGAAACATCTGACCCCCCTGGCCCATAGGCATGTTTGGCTTTTGCTGCAAATTCGGTGGCATGTTCACACCCATACCGCCCATGGGGTTCATTCCTCCCTGTTGCACAGCATTGGGGGGCAGACCTGCTCCACCCACTTGTTGCTGACCCGCAGGTCCGCCAACTACATTGTGTGGTCCCTGAGGCATTCCCTGCATACCCTGGCCGGGCATTCCTTGGGGTCCGCCCATTCCGTTGCCTTGGCCCATTCTCATCATGGGATTCATACCCATCTAAAAGAAAGAGCGAAGAATATAATAAATTTATCATAATCAGCAATGATATACTTGCCCCCATTTGGCTCTGCTGAAGCTGCTGCATGGGAGGCATCTGTTGCATGGCATTTACGTTCATTGGCCCGCCCTGCATCTGATTTGGCCCGGGGCCACCTGCTCCTGGAGCAGCATTTGGTCCGACGGCTCCGCCGACAGCGGGTCCACTGTTTGGTCCCGGTCCTACCATTTGGTTGGGCATGCCAACGCCCACGCCCATCTGCTGACCGGGATTTCCGACAATCTGTCCCTGATTTTGCCCGCCGCCGGAGCCCATCACGTTCATAACTCCGGGGGCATTTCCACCTTGCTGCATCTGTTGAACCTGCATCATCTGCTGGGCTCCAGCTCCACCGGCACCCATGGGCATTTGACCACGGATATTGGGCATGGGCTGCATTTGCTGCTGTCCAGGGCGCTGCTGATTCAGGGACTGTAGCAAATTAGATGCGGTTCCGGGAACACCGGGCACTGGAGCTCCTCCCCCGGCGCCCATGGGCATCATCTGGGGATTGCGATTCCCTTGACTGGCAAGGTTTTGAAGTGCGTTCAGTGGATCCTGCATCATATTCTGCCCGCCGCCCATATCGGCATTTGGGGGTGGGCCACCCTGCTGTTGTTGTTGCTGCTGCTGCTGTTGCTGGGACTTTCGGGACATGTCCTTGTAATGCATAAAAAGCTTGGCTACCAGTCCTAAATACTCGTCCTTGGTACGCGACTTCCGAAATATGTGGTTCTCCATAACGCCGGCATTTTTAGTCTGGTCCTGTGCATTTGGTGGCAACAAGTCGTGGCTGCAAAAAAACAGAAGTTTCAGCATGGAAATCGCAGAAATCTTTCGAAATTACATTTTGGAGATGACATTCTGGCGGAACTTCTGACTCTGCCAGTCCTCGGTCATATTGGTAAACAGTGATATCAATTTTAAGACTCTAAAATCAATTTATTCGCGATTTCTTCAAAAGACCATTCTTCTTCTTCGCTGAGCACAGTATGACCGTTTCAGGCAACCGCCTAAATGTCAAAATGCTCTTAAATCGCAATGTTATTTAACAGGAGGTATCATTACTTGTAACGGTCTTTTGAATATTTATTTTATTTCTATTGACCAGCTACATTAAGCACTTTTGAACTATAGTTGAACTTACCCACTTGAGCTATCCAACAAAAATAATTGCACTGAAATATGTGATAATAACCCAATACTCTGAGGGAATCATGTAATTTTCATAAAACATTATAACAAAAATATTAAAATATATAGTTAACAGATGTTCATGTGTTTTTCTTCATGTCTTCTTCAGGTTTTTGGCTGTCCGGTTAACCATCGGTTACTTAGTCTAACGGTAAACATATCACGAAGCGGTTCAATTAGCACCCTTTGATTGCTTTGGTTCTTAGCGCTTACGCAAGCATTCTTTAACAATATCACACATACGACTGGACACAAAGAAATTGGAGTATCTTAAAAAATATGCTTTAGAGGCCACTTAAAAAGGTTCATAAATTATATGTACACAGGATGCGGTATATCTGTAGATTTCTGGGCATCCCTTTCGACGGTTTTTATTATTGCTTCATATACACAAACAGGAAAACAATTTTATTGAAAACTTTTAACTTGATTGCACATAGGCAAAGCAAAGGTTTTCTTTCAGTGTAAAACTAGACACCCCCTCCAACCACCTGTGAGAGCTATCTCCCTCGCGCACAGAGAAAGAGAGCGCTGTACTCTCTCCGCTGTTTTTTTTCTCGCTCTCTCCCGTTGCGACGCGTGCTGAGCGCAATTAGCACTCATCCGCCGTGTGTGCTTTTACCGTTTGTCGAATTGCTCACTCGCGTTTTTGTTTTCGAAGAGAACGGACGTGCACGGATGCGTAAGCTGGCACACCGCATCGCTGGACTCCGTTCGGTTACGTTCTGGCGTGTTTTTTTCTGTTTGTCGCGTTGTTATTAACTTATGTATTTTACTACCACTACGGAAAGTTGTATAATTTCTGTTTCTGTTCTCCGGCATTTACGCGCCGCTTTTTTGCCTTTTTGCCACCTGTACAAGTGTGTGCTGGAAAAAAGATACACAGTTCGGGAAATAGAGCGTTTTCAATGCCGGCTTTAAAGTGTGTGTTTTGCTGACGTTCCCAACTGTCATATCTAATTCGTGCCAACAGTCCGAGGAAATAGTAATAATAAAAGTGGAAGAGCGAAGCAACAGTGCAATTGAATTTACTGCGTGTATATCGTTACTATCAGCGGATATCGCTCATACGACGTGTGTTACCTTGAAAGTGAAACGCCAAATGTACCTATGTACATTGTCACCTATGTACCTATTCCGCTCCATAATTTCTCCCTGTGTATGTTTGAGTGCGTAGCCGAATATTAAGTGAAGTACAGAAGCAACAACAAGCCATAGCAGCAAGCACATCAGTTACTATTAAATTATATTGCAAGTTACAAGCTGGGGGAGAAAAAAACTGAAAAAGCAACAAATAATCAAGCGAAACAAGGCGAAAAAATACACAACAAAAACAAACAATAACAGTAAAGGCAGCGAAGAGAACATTTAAGTGAGCAGCGACTGCGCCGTAGACGTCAACTGCGACAGCGACTGAGGGTGCAGCAGAAGCAACAACAGCAGCAGGGAAAATAGCCCCAAAATGTCGAAAAACTGTTGAGGTTCGTGCACAAGCAAAAATATTTATTATATTTTAAGATTATTAAGGTTTAATATACAAAATTGTTTCGATATTGGTTTAGATCTAAAATTCGTATAAGTATTACATTTATTTTAAGGGGAAATGTGTTATTAAAATTCAATTATTTATATTTTTGTTTATGTACTTTGTTTTGAATATCTGTGTAAGTATGTCGAGTGTGTGCGAGTGTGTGAGAATACGTGGTTTATTTGCTGCTTGAGTGCATACGCTTCCCCCACACCCTCCCACTCCCCCTCACCCCTTTCCCTTTTCCACCATAATCGAACGTTCTTTTTTTGCTGAGTGCGGCTTACGCTGCTGGCGTCGCTGCTTGCGCTAACGTCGCCGACTTGGGTGCTCTACTTTATTCTCTTCTTTGGCATTTTCGTTTTGCGGCAGCGGCAACGGCAACAACAAAGTCGATTACAACGACAGCCCCAAAAAGCGCCACACAGACAGCAAAAATAATAACGCTGTCCCAAAAGGTTCGACCGAAATGTACCCCTTTGAATAGGCAACCCTTTTTGCTAGAAAAGTTTTCGAGGCAAAAAAGAGTAATTTTAACTCCCGTATACTCAAAATACACAAAGATTTATACGGTAACTTAACTCCGTTCAACTATCAAATTTTGTTGTAATTTTTTCTACAACACTTATCTATGTCGAGTATTTTTATATTCAAAATATAAAGGTGTGCAAGAGCAAGGATGATCCGTATTTTCACAGGAATTCGGCATTTATATTTGATCCAAATAAGATTACTGTCTGGTTTTTAGGAATTCAAATGATTTTATTACTGTGTGTGTTCATTTCAGATATTTTTAGGTTGAACGGCATATGAGGAAGTAGTTGATACACTACCTTCCCCCATCTATGCAGGGTATTACATCAACAACAATAAAAGTGTGTTGACATTTTTGTGTTTTTTTTTTCGATTTTTTTACGTCTGTTTTGCTCTATACGCTATGGCATGTGTGCGAGTGTGTGTGTCGGTGCCGAGCCATGGGGTGGCGGGTTGGAAGAGGGGCGGTTGGGTGGTGGTTTGGGGGCGCAGTCCATGGCAGAAGCTCTAGTCGAGGGCTACGTGTTTAAATTATCAAGCCGAGCTTGTCATCGCCACACGCACGAACATCAAAACTACTGACACACATACGAGTGTGCATGTTAACGTTCGAATACTTAATGTACACACTTATATACCAAGTGTATATATAGACTTCTATAAATGATTGAAGTGAGTTTGCCGGCTGGCAGTTGGATCGCATCGACATTTGAATTCTGAGTTCTCTGCCGCATGGCAATCATAGAATATATGACAGGCGGCCGAGCCTATTGATTTTCAATCAATATTTTGTCGTGGCCACATAACGCTCAGATATTTACACAGCCATACAGTGGGGGTGAAAATAGTAGCACTACAGGCTGATAGTTCGAAAAGTGTAATGGTGAACGCAAGACTAATATATTTGAAGTATATTTCAACTATCTCTCATCCCTTGAAGTACATACATACATATTCCTGCTCAACAGTCGGGTTTTGAACTCATTGCAAAGTGAGATTAGTTTCGATTTGACCAATAATTCCGTACAGCAAACAGTATACTATACTCTCCTAAGTAGCAACCAAACATTTGTCAAAATAATCGCTCCGTTCAGTTAGTTTAACAAAGTAGCAATGAACTTGCACTTGTACTTGCTCGCATTGATATTAATTAAGATACGATAAATATTCAAGTAATGCTATCAAAATACTGAAATGTGTTAGGGAAGCTTCCAAATAACAGGCGTACTTGATCTTCCAATGACATACACGTCGCATACTTGATGTTCAGCCTTACATGAAGGGTTAATGGGATTAAAGTATCTTTTTGTAAACGTAAATACAACCGTTTCCCGAGCATAATGGCAGTTAGCACTTAGCAAAGATAAGATAGATACCTAGTTTAATTACGATTTTCGTACGTTCCAACCGCCAAAGTTCGGGCTGCCTACCCTTTGGAGTGGCATAAATTAGCGCAGATTCAAACAGTTTTTATGGGCCTACTCGGTCTCGACTCCCATATATGCGACCCCAGCTGTTTGTTTTTCATACGATGACACCGAGTTTCTGCCTTTCTTCTGCGTTGTCAACGTCGCTGGCTTCTATCTGCTGTTCGATTTTCTTGAATTTGTTTTGCATTTGAATGTGGAATTGGGAATTGCTATAGCTTCTTCGACTGGGTCGGAGCCCTCTTTCTCCCCACCGCCCTTTCTGCGCGTTCACCTTTGCTGTATATACCGCATACCGTATACCGTATGTATGCAAAACAATCGGGGAGCTGAAGCCCCACTCTGGCTGCGCTGCCGGCGTCGCAGCCGACGTAATCGTCGCTGCTTTTTATTATCATTTGATTGCGTCGCTTTATGATTGCCCGTTGTTGCTGCTTGTCGCCTATTTTATTGTTGCTTTTTTCCACTTTTTTCCACTTTTTTTAGCTTTTGCTTTTTGCCCATTTGCTGCTCATTGTTTATTTCAATTCTGCGCTCCTTGCACAGGGAGAAACGACCGAGAACGTTTCGGATTTCGATTTTAGTGCTCTGCAGTTGTAAATTCTAAGTCACTATTTCTGTTCTTCGTTTGTTTTACAAATAGAAATTTTCTCAAAGATATACACTTTATATTGCATCAATGCCTCATTAGGTCCACTTTCTTTCTGTGCATCGCCCCTTCCTCCAGTTCTTTTACCACAAAGCCAGATTTGTTGTTGTCGCTAGTTTGCTAGTTTGCTAGTTTGCTAGTTTGCTAGTTTGCTTGTTTACTGAATTTACTTAATTTGTTTTTGCGGTCGGCGGTTTAGCCCTATTTAAGCAACTCTCACTCCGCCGTTTTCCAGGGTCTGTCACCTCCTGGTGGAAAGCCCTCGCCTCGGTGCACTTTTCCGATCTTTTCAGTTGCTCGAAGCTACTGTGCTACTGTTGTTATTATTTGTCACGCTTCGTCATCGAACTGGAAATGGGAAATAGGGAAGAAAGGAGTTGCAAACAACAAAATTGGAACGCTAATGGGAGCGTGGAGCTGTCATGTTTGCTTATGAGCGGCGGCTTCATTTCCGCCCGATTCAGGACTAAGGACCGGCACCAGGACTATACAGTCGGGCGGGGTGTAGTGTGGGAACAGGAGCTGTCACATGTCTGGCAAAATGCTTCGGAAGCGCCTGCACTGACGGACGAATTACAGGTAATTGGTCGAAGAGAGGGTATGCTGGAATGGGTTGGAAGGATATGAAGCCTCAGTAAGCTTAGGTACATATGTATGTGTTAAGTATTTATAGGAAAAAACATAGGAACGTTCGAGCTGCCGACCTCATATGCCCTTAGATATATGTATGTAATTTAATCCTTTCTTTCAAATGTATTGCTTCTAGCAGGTTCAAGTTGAGATATGTTAGTTGAGTCTGTAAATTAGGTCTCCAAACAGCATTCGGCTGCAGTTGCTTTTCCCTTTCGCAGTATAATCCTGTCCCGCTATTTTGTGTCCGTTTTCTTCTCACCACGGCAACCACTTGTTTTCCCGAGCACAACAACAACAGACACACAGCTACACACCCGGAACTTCCCGTGAAAAGTTCACACAACTATACTCGCCCATTTGTTGTTCCTTGCCTACTTCTTTCCTTCTTTTCCTCCTTCATTTTCCACACCCTTCGGGGGCATTTTCCCCGTCGGCTTTTCCTTTTCGGCGTCTGCGTCGGCGCAGGCGGCGCTGCTGGCGTCGCTGCCAATGTCAGCCCCGACGTCACATTCCTCGGCTTCAACAGCTTCAACAGATGAATAAGTTTTTGCTGGAAAGTCGCACGCGCTGTCACGCCTCCTCCTCGTAAAAATAACTGCAGTCCTCAAAGTTTCATAATTAAAACAAAGCCAACGCTGTGTGGGGAATCCCCCGCACTCACACACACACACTAGCACGCAGCGTGTCCTTCCCGCGTGTGGGTGTGCGTGTGCGTGTATTTGTGTTCCGGTGTGTTTGTGTTAGCCCGCCTTTTTTCTTTGCCCAACATATGGCAGCATAACTTCTCGCATTTCGGGTAAGAATTTAATGAAAGCTGCCCTGAATTTAAATGTGGATACTTTACGGCTCTTCTTTTGACATTTACATATATTAAGTTCACTTAGAGGAATGAATCGGGTTGAGAATTTTTCTGTACATTTAGTTTTGATAACCTCTAAACAGAGTACCAAATATGCTCAGAGAATCTAAAAATAGCTGATAACTTCACTTACGTGTATTTATAACTGCCATTTTAAATTTCGTCGTTAATACCATTAAGGGTGCGGATACAAATAGATTTAACTCGTTTGGGGATTGACTTGCGCTTTACAATTAAATGAATTATGGAACCCGCATTTGTCTCAACTTTTAGGGGCGATCACATTTGTACTTTCCATTCGAACGCGGCACAGCGAACTCATTTTATTCAGTTGTGCTGATCTCCGATATCAGCGTACCCCTGGGCGTATACGCAATGCGATCGAAATACGACGCTGCCCGGCTTTTTGTACACAAGTATATCGGATGACGAGCCGAACTTCTTTGATTACCATTTCCCCTTTCGGCTTGCCGACTCCAACCATGATTTGCATTGCGATTCCATTTCGATTAAAGTCTCCACTCGCCGTCGACAATCCGGCAATCGCGATCTCATTTATTCCGGATGGTCGCTTCACGCCCAATTAGACTAAAAGCCCGACCCGAATCGAATGGAGTCGAATCGAAAGGCAGAGGTCGATTATCCGGAGCCGACTGCAGGGTCATCAATAATATTCGCCGCGGACGAAAGTGAATTATCATAATGAATACCAGTTCGCCACTCGCCGTGTCCGGTGTGCTATACTCCGTTTTAATTTTATTCCGTGCGCGGCGCTCTTCTGTTCCAATTGTCCATTTGTTCAATTGCCCGTAGTGCAAACCATGTGGCTGCCGGCGGACAGTAGTTGTCCTTACGGATGGAACTGCCCCTGGTCCTCGCAGGTGTTCGTCAATGGTCTGTGGATGAACTTCCCGCCCGGCTATTACGAAGGTTCCAAGGGGAAGAAGGGTACGGATTTGATACACTGCGCACATTCAAGGTGTAAAAGTAGTTTCCCATTTCTCAACTGATTTTTTTAAATGATTTCTGGAATGTACGATGTGCATGTTTTGATTCCTCCGACGCCATATCAGCCCGTATTGAGCTCTAGCATAAGCCTACATAATCTTATAGAGAGCTTAAAGGTTCAACGCGATTTTGAAAGACAATCGCTCTTATCGACATGCTAATATTCTAGGAATCATGAAGGTCTTGTTGAAAACCCCAAACGAATCACAGACTTCAGACATGGTGTTACTGCTGATCTGTTCAAATGTGACTGCAGCTCCTGATCGCTTACTCCATTACTACATTAACTCCTCCGATTTTTTCCAGTGTGCTAGTTGAGCAGTACCTTACAGGTATTGATGATTAAGGAGCGAGGTTCCATTGGCTTCAAGCAATTATCTGCGACAATTATTGGTTTTTCCCACTGTGCGAGTGTTTGTGGCCCACTTTACGGTGGGCGTTGACATTGAGTGGGCGTGGAAAAGGGGTTCGATTGCTCTTTGCATTGTCCGTCCCTCTGCCTTCCGCCGAGGAGTGCGTGCGTGTGTGTGAGTGGCGGGGTCAATCATTAATATTTCATGAACAATCCACATTTCCATTTCACAAAGCCGAGGCGCGCGTTTTAGTCCCTGTCTTTAATACACAGGCAAAAATTCGAAACCATTCAACATTCAATGGGTTTTAAACTATGAATAAGCAGCATATAACGCATTAACGCTAGGAAAACTTAGGCTTGGGAAGTGTTCTTATTTGGCTTTCCCCATTTATCTTATATTTTTTTAAGTGCGGCGTAGCCCACCTCACTACAGCCAGACATCAAAACCCCACTGACACACTTGCTACGAAGGACTACAAAGGACCTGCGTGCCGTTGAAGACCACATTTAATGACCAACAAAAGCGAAATTGTCGCGGGGGCGTCGAGGGGTGTATTTTGTGGGGCTTTCCATTTTACATTTAAATGCCAGAGAATAATTGCTTTTCCCTGTTCGCCGTGTTGCAGACCTTTAACCAATGCGAATGCCCTTCTAGAATGCAACCGGTTGAACGGAGGGGAAATCCTAGAAGGAGAGATCGTGATATTGGTAAAACCTCTTTGCATGTGCATATGTATAATTCAATAGTAAAAGGAAATGAGGTAGTTTTAAGCCACTTATAATTGTGATTTCGGAGTTTGAATAAATAATGCTGGCCTATCGCATTGATAGTTACGATAACTAGATTAGTCCAGTAATCATCTTCAAATATTTATTTAGAAATTTCCATTTCATTATATGGCTGATAGGGCTTCCAAAAAGTGTTGGGCACAATTCAAATTCGAAAACTTGAACAAATAATACTTTCTGCTCTTGAATATAGACGAACATGTAACTTGTTACAATTTCCACAACTGTACTTATGTATATAGCTAACTCTAGCTTTTCCATGTACATCGACTTTATGTTAAATTCCAATGTAATTACCTCTTTGCAGCCAACAAGATGCAAGCGGTTATGGACACGGCCGCTATGGCCATCGCCATGGGATCGTCCGGTTCCGGCTCCGGCTCCGGCTCCGGATCCGTATCCGGGCTTAGCTCCGGCTCCAGTTCCGGGCCGGGCAGCAGCAGCAGTGGGAGCAGCAGCAGCGGATACGGAAGCGCCACGACCACGCCCACCAGCGGCGGTCACTATGACAATTCGCCCACCTCAATGCCAATGGCCACCATAGCGACAGTGGCTCCGTTCTACAGCGAGGCGCTGACATCGCTGGACGCCCAGCAGAGACAGCAACAGCAGCAGCAACAGAATCCAAGTCACTATTACCCACAGAACTACGGATACGGAAATTCGCTTTCCCTGGATCCCGCCTACAACTACAGTGGAGCTCCGTACAACTCGTACAGCGCCACAGCAGTGGGACAACAATTGTCCGGCAACAGTTACCCCGTTGGTGGAACTCGCTACGAGAAGCTCACTCCCGGTGCGGGGGCGAAGTATGGAGGAAGTCCAATTGGCGCAACCGGTACGGGTATCAAGCCGCAGGCTACGGCCACGCCCTTTTACGCCCAACCGCTTTCCGGCGGTGGAGCAGGCTCCGGCGGTTATATGAGCCAGTCGAATGCCACGTACGATCCATACAAGTACAAGATTCCCTCCGCCCAGGCTGCATCGCATCCGATGATGCCGAGCAATATGACCGGCAGTGCTGTTCCGGGTACATCATATGGCCTTCCCATAAATCCGGGAGCAGTGCCCCAAAAACAGACGCAGATGTCGCAACAGACACAGTTAACCCAACTGGAGCCAAACTATGCGGCCATTAAGCCTAGTAGAAGCTATCAGGGAATGTCCACAGCTGCGGTTTACGGCGGCACTGGTGGTAACGCCAGTGGAGTGATGAATAATCCCTCGTCAGCGCAATATTACGACAAGTATGGAATGGCCATGTCCATGTACTCGCCAAATGGCGGTTTGCCCATGTATAGCCAGCCCGATATGGGTCCCGACTCCGCCGGACTGCAGTCTTACAGGAAGCCCACCAGCAATTGTCATTGGGGAGTGGACTATAATTCGCCAAACTATCGATCTCTACCGCCGGCGACAGGACCCAACAGCACTTACCATCACCCCCATCCTGCCTCCGGACCAGGACCCGGGCCCGGGCCCGGACCTGGACCCGGACACGGCACCATCAACAGCGAACTATACTACGGGTCCACGAAGTACGACAAATATGGAAGCACAGGTGTATCGCCGTATGTCAGCAATCCGTATGCGGGTCCCTCGATAACGCAGTCCTATGCCGGCCGGAATTTGTGGACAGGTACGGAGAACGCGCCTTTAAGTTCCCGCCAGAATTGTTGCTCTCAGGGATACCCCCTGAACCAGCAGAACTGCTACTACCCGAGGAGCAATGGTTACGGATCTATTTCCGGACCGTATGGAACATCCGCAAGTGCCCCGCAATCGCAACCTCAATACCCGGGCACTGGATCCTCCACCGCAGCCATGAAGCTCAAGCATCCGACTGATATGTACGTGGGCCACGGCCCCTACGAAGCCACGCCCAGTCAACTGGGCTATGGATATAGCCCACAGGCACTGCCAGGTTCCAGCTCATCGAATAACCTGAACAGCCAAAGATACACGGCGCCAATGGGATTGGGAATGGGTGGCATGGGAATAGGTATCGGCATGGGTATGGGAATGGATCCCGGGAGCGGGGGCTACTACAATGATCTGAGTCTCAACACCATGGACAGCTATGTATCTACGTCGATGCCGCAGCAGCCCCTGCGGACGCAACCCTATCAGGATTATCGCAAGAGATCTGGAATTGTTGGGCCCACCTCCTCGGGAAATTGTTATCTTGGACAGACAGGAAATTCAGGGGGCGGATCCCTCACCAACCTCGATGCCCAGGTGGAAAACTATGTGGGCTTCAATCTCCACGCCTCGGCGCCCTCCAGCCTAGCTTACAGTGTGGAGTCGACAAAAGGTACCCAGAATTACAACATTCGCGACTTTCTCTCCACCTGGAAGGTTGACGACGAAGATGAAACAAGTGCTGTTCTCGAGATGGATCCCCCGGCCGTGGCGGTGGTGGCTCCAGTACCGAGTACCCCCAACTTTATGTACGAATCTCTGCCACCGACTGGACCTCAAGCAACAGCAGTCGTGGATCATCAAGGCATTAACTTACCGGACATAATTATAGACATTGAAAAGGCCAGTGGAAACGGCAGTGGTCCCGTGGACGATTCCTTTGGCAGTTTCGACGTGGAGAAGGAGCTGGACGAACTGCGTCTCAAAACGAATGCCTCTGAGCAACAACCCGTTAACGAAAGCGATGCCTTGGCGGAGATCCTCCGACAACCAGACTCGGATTCATTGATCGAACAATCTGCCGCTCCTCCCTTGCACAGTCCCATTCTTAGCTGCAATGACGCCTATGCAAATGTACCACCACCAGCTGTGCCTATGGACTTCGATCAGAACAACAGCTCAAACTCAAACGAATCCACCTTTGCTAAGGAGTACGAGACCTTTATTCACAAAATCGATGGTTCCGAGAGTGACCCCGGAGAAGCGACTGCCCGCGATGACGGGGAGTGTAGAGAGAATCCAAAGATATCTAAGTTCCATAAAAGGAAGCGCAGAACCACAGATCCCGAGGATCAAACGGATAGGGAAAAACAGGTGGTGGTTTGCCAAAATCAAAATGAAATCTCTCTTTCGGCTAAAACTTTGGCCAGAGCCAGTCAAAAACTTCTTGACAAAAAAAGTCGGAATCGCATTAATTTGCTGAAGATCCTGGAGTTCGAGAGCCCAAGAATAAAGTATAGGCATTACTTTAGTATACTGAAAGTTTTGCGAAAGAAAACCGCCTATAGTAAAAACAGAGAACTCCGATCCATCCTAATGAAAAAGAAGTTGACCATCTTGAAAGAGAAACGGCTGCCTCTGATCAAGAGGCTGATGAAGAAATACGATGCGACCCCGGATCTGCGCAATCCACCCAGTCTCAAAGGGCTGAGTGTCTCGGCTTTGAATTCCCCCGAATTCAGAAGCAGTTTACTGAGTGGAACAGATCGGGAAACGGTCATCAAGAGTGCATACAGCTACAAAGATAAGACTGATGAAGTTCATGAAGAGCCAAATGTGGAGGAGCAGGGCTTGGACAGCAGCTCCCTGGAGCTGCAGTCAAACTTTAAGGGGTTTGATGACATCGAAAATACGAACATGTCTCCAAAAATTAAATTGAGAGTGGAGCCGGACGACGAGGCGAGCAACAAGAGCCCCATCAAAAGGGCAGTGGAGGATGACGTTCAAAATAAGGAGGAGCAAATACAAGCCTGGTTGAAAAATAGTGTGGTACGTTCCCCAGAACCAGAAATAGAAGCTGAAGTCCCAAAACAAGAGGCTGCTATAGCCGAGTCGTCCTCCTCGTCATCTTCTTCGAGTTCGAGCTCCAGTAGTTCCAGTTCGGACGATGACTCCAGCAGCTCGAGCAGCCAGGAAGATGAAGGCGTCTCGTCAAGTAGCAGCAGCTCCAGCAGCACCAATTCCCTGAGTTCTACGGCTGGAGAAGAAAGCGACTTCAATGAGCTGGCCGCCCTGGAAAAAGAACTCTCCCAATCGCAAACCGAGGAACACATGGAGGAACTCCCTCCCCGGGAGATGATTGTCAAAAAGCCGAGCCCTGAAGAGGTACTCCCAGAAGTGGAGGTCTCCAACCACGACATTGCCAAACTGAAGCAGATCCTGGAAAGCGATGGCGAAGCGAAGCCAAGTGACCTTAGTAAGATTGCCTTAAATAGTTCCTTAAAATCAAATGAGTTAGTCGTAAGAGAGGAAATGGAAACGTCTCTTTTAGAGGAGTCCGAAACTTCGGATAAATGTGGCCCTGCACCTACTCCCCGAGAACTAAGCGTCGAGGAGGCGCTGGCGGAAATGTATCAGCTTTCAGATCTCGAGGGCAAGGAGGACGACGAGGAGCCGAGCACCAACGGCCAAGATGTACTGCTAATCAATCTGGCCGAGATATTTGACTCTAGCAGTGATCTCTATGTGGTACAGTGCGACATGAACGAGAACATCCTGGGCGTGGTGGCCAATGAGGATCAGCAAGCTGAGGTCCAACCCAATCAAGCTACTCTGGGTCAGGTGAGTCCCGAGACGGAGGAGCAGGCCGACACTCTGCAGCTCATCCAGTTGTTGGCCGAACCTCAACCAGAATTTGATGCCACGCCACTGATACATCACGAGGAGATTATTCACGATGAGAAGCCCGATCCGCAAAAGGATCGCCGCAAGTTGCTCAAGTATCTGCATGGGAAGTATGTACAAAGTCGGATAAGTCGGTTCTACCACGCCCATCAAGTCCTGCGGAAGTACAAGCGCCAAGGAGCCGGAAAGAAGCGTCACCGGAAAGTCAAATAGGATTCCAGCTTCTACCAAAGATATTTCTGGTCACTGGACAGGATCAGATGTGTTCGGCTTGCCAAGACAGACGATCCAGATGGTTAATCGAAAGTAAATAAAAGATACACCACACGTACACGTTAGATACACCACAACAAAGAAAACGAAAGATATGGATGCGAATGCAGCTACACTTTACAGAATCTCAAGACTTTTTTTAATATTTGGATTTATTTAAGGAAACGGAATGTAGCATAATGTCTATGTATAGTCCTTTTAGGAGAATCATAATTTTTAAACTTTTACGATACTTACTTTAGAGTACCATATATATTTTAGATATCTGTGCAATATTTACATGGAAATGTCGTGTTTATCTGGAATGCGCGAATTCGAATCTCGAGGGTTAAGCATGAGTAAGCAGCGTTAGACAAAGGGTTAACCGGGGGTCAGTCGGGGAGTTTTGGGGTTTCTGCCCGAGTCGCGTGCAATTAACCAGATACATACATACTTTATCGGCTAATGTATCAGCGTGTTACTCGCTCAGCGAGTCGAGCCAATTTAAAATGCTTTTCGCCAAAGGTCAGCCCCAGATTGAGATACATTCGCAATATAACTTAACATATACACATATATCGGGGGAATATGCGATTCTAGTTGCGTGTTAGCCTTGGCGCAAGTTGGGGGACAAAAACCCACGCCAACCCCATGTAGCTTAAACTTTTGCCACCAAATGCAGCCTAGACCAAAAACTACAAGAAAATCTACATACACCTGTTGCAATTGTTTGATCTGTTAGTAGCCGAAGACTTTGTTTTGTTTTAGTGCAATTATTTGTTAGGTTCCTAGAGCAATTTGTTGTTTGTTTTAGGGTTACGGGAATTACCAAAATTGTTAAGCCCTGGCTTCGTACATTTAAACAAACATAGAACCCAATTCCTATATCCTATATCCTATATCCTATATCCTTTATCGACAAGGAAATCGAAGGGGATTCGTTTTATAACGTCCATCTCTAATTGATGCTTTGCGCATACGGCGACTTTAGGGCATAGCAAATCGCAAATCCAGACCGGTTATCAAATTTGGTATGGGGCCTTAAAGAATTCTCAACGCCCGACTTATGTAAAATGCGGATGAGGAAATCAATATTCAAGGGCAATGCCAACTATGAAATAGACTTGGGTGCTGGTCTAGTCTTAGAATCCTAGCCCACAACAGCAACACTAAACAAAAAACTACAAATGTTATCTTATTCTATAACCGAGACCACCTAGATGTCTTTTTTTCTCGTAACACATTCCAAAGGACCAACCACTTGAAACTAATAAATGTATAATGTCTAGCTAAGCTTCTAAACGTACGTTCTTTCGTTTATGACTTTTACAACTAAGTAATACGCTTAATTTAGTACAAACAAAATACAAAGTGCAAGAGCTAGCCCACTAAATGGAGTAAAAATGTTAGCAGTAACAATAATATTTATTGCGCAATATGTACATACATACCATCCTTTGCCACTCTACACATTCCACAACGGATATAACATATACGTCTGTAACTCTATACTTGTAAATCGGAAGGTTTTCACTGTACCTTAGCTTTAAGATTTGTGACTTTATCAATGTGACAATGTGAGTGTCTTGGAGCAAATCAACAAAGGAAATGATATACGAAATCCTAAAAAGAAAATAAATGTTTTATGTAAATGTTATTCGATGAGCCTGGGCTTTAATGGTTTTTATGGGTTTGGTTAAAGCGTTACCAGGTTACAAGGTAAAGAATTCTTCTTTTCTATTGTACAGAAATATTGCAATTTATTTTGTAGAATTAAAAAAGAATAGCACAGTTCACAAATCTAGAATTTGCAGGCTAAAAGTAAAAATCCAAGTTTTGGGCTTATGCTGGCGACCAGTCCTCCTCTGTCATTCAAAATCCTCATAATATGATCAACTGTAGTTGAACTCTGGCTTTGGTATCGTTTCTTGGATCTCCTTTTGAAGGCCCTTTGGTCTCTCCATCTGCCGGTCTCCCGACCTCCTCTGTCTCCTCTGTCTCCGATCATCATACGATCCTCAGTGCCCGCATCCAGCCCAGACCCAGTTCATCACTCGAAGTAGCGCTTCTTGAGGTCCGGCGGATAGGTCACGTATATGTAGTGCTCGTTCTGACCCAGACCCGCCTCCTGCTGCACAATCTCGTGCGTGGAGGCGGAGGCACGAAGGGATTGCTGCGAGGAGCCCACATGGCGATGCCTCGTTTCCAGCGGCCGCGGATGCGTGTTGTAGTGGCGCTGTGTATCGCCAGGAGCTCCAGCGCCTTGTCCCGATCCTGATCCAGCCACTATGTTGGTGGCAATCGGGCGAGAGGAGCTACTTGTATAGTCGCGTCGGTCTAAAATGTCCTGTGGGTAGGCCAGGCTCGTCGAGTGACGATGTTGCAGGTGGGGATGCTGTCCCGCATGCTGCACCCGATGGTGCAACGGCGTGTTGGCGTTGGAGGAGCTGCTGCGAACGGCCCCTTGGGTGGGTGTGCCCACTGTTGGTCCCACCGGACGCTGATCGGCGATGTAGTGCCGCGGACTGTGGCGATGATACTGCACCTGCTCCGGGTACAAATCCCGTACGGATGCCGCCTGGTGCTGCTGCTGCTGCTGTTGGTAATAGTACTGCTGCTCCTGAAGCAGGTGCTGCTGTTGCTGCTGCTGACCAGCTATCCCGCCGGCGTCCAGGTCGAGGTCGTGCCGCGTGGCATAGTCCACATGGTAGTGATGACCCGCTGCTGCTCCTGGCATGTAGATGCTCCCGCCGGCGCCGATGGATCCCTGGCCGTAGTAGTGGTTCGCGTTGATTGTCGTTTCTTCGGAGCTGAAACAGGTGACTTGGGTTCGCTCAATCTCAATGGAAGAAACAGGTGGCCAGGACACACTTACTCGAACAGGATCCAGATAATGTAGTAGCAAAAACAGATCCCAGTGGATAGCACGAAGATCAGAATCACGATTAGACCCCAGGGGAAGGCTCGGGGCTCCAAGGGTCCATCCTCCCAGTAACGATCACAAGTCAAGTACCAGCACACCGCCTTGTTCATTTCATCTGCGGGCATGAAGTATTCAAGTATAATTCGGATTAGCAAGAACATGAAGCGCACGAACCTTCCATTTCCTTGAAGGCCTGATCCGACATGGACAATAGCAATCCTCCGATGCAGCTCCTTAGCAGCATCTCGCAGCGGCTCTTCAGCTTACTCAACTCCTCCGGCTTGCAATTGGCTCTGGCCTTGTTTCCGTTACCATTAACACCCGATCCCTCCTCCGTTTTGACCTCATCGGCGGACTGGCCACTGCCCTCGGGTTGTCCACTCCCCTTCTCGTCCTCCTCCTCGCCCGTCTCGTTCTGCCTGCTGGCCTCCGGATCCGCTGCTGGCTTTAGGTGCGCCTTCCCCAGCTCCTTGAGCTTGTTAAGCAGCTTCTCGCCAGCCGATCTCGGCTTAGCCGCCGACCCGTCCTCCGGCGATGGATCTAGGCGAAGGGGATTGGCTGTGGTGGTTGCACGATCTCGGGGATGGTGGTGGGATTGGGGATGTGTTCGCTCACCTGCCGGTGACTGATTCTGCTTGCTGCCCTGGCTTGGCTTGTCTTGAAGTAATTGACGGTTTTGTACTTTGGCGGCACGCGAGGCACCCAATGTGGAAGTTCTAGAAAGGATTGAGGCATCAATTAAAAACTAAAGGCAAATATAAGAGCAACGAAGCAGAACACACCTAGGTATTAAGCTCAAGTAGGCAGCATTCGCTTTGGCCAACGCGGAATTCTGACCCAGGGAGTCGCCCCAGACCTCGATGTCCGTGACAATGTGCTGGTCACCAAACTTCAGGCTGGACGCGTCCTCCGTTTCGAAAACCTCACACCGCATGATGTCGCAGAAGTCGGCCAGGCAAACGGCATCCTCCGCCTGGGAAATGCAAGTGGAAATGGAAATTTCAGTACTTTCGGTACTAGAACTTATTTAGAAGATGTTGCAACTACATCACTGATCAGCTCTTTCTGAAAATGTTGTTTTTTTTACCTGATTGATGATGCTCTTGTGGCGCGTGTCGAAATGTAAGTCCAGGTGCTTCTCCTGGTAGAAGCTCTTCCCACATTTCCTGCACGTCCACTGAGTGGGCCGATCCCTCTGTTTGGCATCCTGCCGGGGGGCAAAAACATCCCGGAACGGATGCAACGGGCACTCCAGGGGCAGCTTCACCTTTTAGTTCATTTGCTTAGGTAAGGCAGGCTTATATAGAGGGAACTCCGATGTAGTGGCCTTACCTGATGCTTGTCCAGAATGGGAGTCCATTTGGAGCGCACTATTTTGCGCACCAGTCGGCTGTTATCTCGCGAGCAAAGGATTCTGATCACATTCGTGGGTGGCCATGGTATCAGCAGCAGAAAGTAGACCAGTGCAATCTGAAAGTGTTTCAATTGGGTCTCTAGATTTGGCATGAAACCAGAATACATGAAGTAGCCCAGCACGCAACTTTGCCGGCTGACCTAAAACCACCCTCCCTTTCTTTTTTAGGTCACTTAAAGTTGAAGGGAGAACCTCGCAGAAAATCGATAGCGAAAAAACTGAATGAAAGGGTGGGCAGTTGCGTCCTCGCGGAACACGAAATCCCTGGGAATGGGACCTAAAAAGATGGCACCTAAGAATTGCTCCCGACTCACCTCGAAATTATGATATTTAGGCGACATTCATACTATGTATTTATGGTCGCGTTGCTTTTGCTGTTGGTGTCTTGTTTTTCGGTCTAGAAATTCCTAGTAGATCTTCTTTTCCAGCTCAAATTTACTTTCAGCAGTGAGGTATGAATTGTAGGGTGGTAGCTAAAATATTCTTTAGTCTTGCCAATAACTGCCGTTTAAGTTTTTTGTTCAGCTATCTGTTAAAATAAATAAAAAAGCCTGATTGAGCTCGTCCTACGTCCGCACTGGTAAAAATTTCCTCGCTCTCTGGAAGTAAATTCGCCACTTCATGTACCGCTCTCCCGATTTCCCGTTCTCTATTACACTCCCGTTAGACCGTTGTCCTGCGCCAGTTATCGACAGCTGAGCCACGGTTGCAATAAGCCAGCCTATCGATTGCCTTAATATATTTTGAAATTACAATATTTCTGAACCATTCAGATCCACAAGTGAATAAAATCGGCTCCGCAAAGTTGTATATAATTTAAATCCGCTTTATTTTGTAGAGGTTGGTTTCTTTTGCAATTCCTTTTTGTCAGCAGGAACCGCCTTAGTGTTTCTGCTTTCTGCTTATTTTCATTTTTACTATTTTACAAAATTCTAAACTAAAATTAAATTGTTTTCCATCGCACAACTTTTTTGAACAAAGTCATCTCATGAATTAGGGGCGTTCCCAGATCGAAGTCACCCAGTTAGGAATTTAAAAACTAGAGTACAGCCGGCGAGCGCTTTTTTGGGAGTGAACAGTGGGGATTCACAGTCCATTGTAGATGCGATTGATGGAGGATTGGTCGAGTATTTTCTTGAGCGCTAGAATGGGAAACAGTTTATTAACGACACAATTAAATATGAAATCTTTCTTGAAATATTCCTTGTAATAATGCTTATACCAACCTTCCTTGTCCTCCTCTGTAAGATCCTTCTTGGGGAACTCCACATCGAAGGTGATGTACAGGTTGCCGGTGAGGTTGTTGTTCTCGAAGTTGGGCATGCCCTCGCCCTTCTTACGGATTCTGGCTCCGGGCCACGTTACCTTTTCCCTCGTGACGGGCACCAGGTGTCCATCAAGGTGCTTGATCTCCATGGAGAAGCCGACAAGGGCATCCTGCAGACTGATGGTCACGTTCGTGTACAGATCATCGTTCTTGCGCAGGAATCGGGGGTGTGGCATCTGTTGAATGCGCACAATGAGGTCGCCGGGCTCCCCATCGATATGTGGCTCTCCCTCGGCCACGAACCTCGTCTCCTGGCCATCGACCATGCCCTGCTCCACCTCGATCTCCAGCGTGCGCTCCTCGTTGACCAGCTTCACGTTGGGACACTCGTCGCACACCGTCTGTTGGATCATCTGGAAGCGCCCGGGTCCGAGGTTCCGAGTGACCATCTCCTGGCGGCAGTTGCATTTCCTGGTGCCTGAGGCGGGCTTCGTTACGGGCTTGTTCCTCACGATCTCCACAAAGTTTCCGGAGTAAAGCTCCTCCAGGGAAACGTACAGATCCATGACGATATCGGCGCCTCGCGGAGCATCTTGCTGCTGGCCATCACCACCAAAGTGAAAGCCGAAGTCCCCAAAGAAGCTGGAGAACGGATCACCGCCGTGATCCATCATGCCCTCCTTCTTAAGGCATTCCTCGCCACAGCGGTCGTAGGTCTTCCGTTTGTCCGGATTGGAGAGCACTTCGTAGGCCGCTCCGAGGTCCTGGAACTTTGTTGACGCATCCGGGTCGTCCTTGTTCTTATCCGGATGCAGCTCCTTGGCCAAACGGCGATACGCCTTCTTCACCTCGTTCGTGTTGGCGCTTTTCTTGACGTTCAGTATCTTGTAGAAGTCCCGGCCGGCAAGAGACTCCTCCACCAGCAAGAGGGACAGCTGGATTACAACCAAGCACTTGATAAGCTGCATTTCGTGTGTGATCCTGTTTGATTCAGCAATTCATTCTTTTTAGTCGGCAAATGTGAAATTAGATTTTTAATGCTGCTGGCAAAAGTGTAAAAAATTGTAGTTGTCGCCGCTGGCTGCTTTGTTTGTGTGTGTGAGTCGTGGGCTGCGCTGATTGGTTGGCACTGTCGTTAGGGTTGTCACCGCTTCTCTAACAGAGCAGCTGATTCGCATTACAGTCAAACCAAACACTCTGGCAACGATGCTTTGCTGTTATGCGCTGTTGTGCCGTTACAGCGCAGACAAACGCTTCTGGTCACACTCGCTGGGCGAAGATAAATAAAGAAATTTGTTTAATCCAATTTAACTTAGCAAGTTTACTGCTCATCGTTCTCCGCTCTGTCCTGTTCGCTGACGCGCAAGTGCCTTATTTTTAGTTAGATAGCGGTTTTCAGATCAAATGCCAAGGGCGTCCACGCCTGAGTTCAACTGTAAAAGTAATTGAAATGAAGTCCCTCAATAAAAACCCTTTCTTACGGTACTTTTACGATTCCAGACACCCAAGGAAAAAGAACTAGGCGAGTATCATAACGGGAATTCACAGAAGAGTAAGTTTACTCCAAACTATGGCATACTAAATGTCAAGGCCACAGCAAAGAGTAACGGCAGCATCTGAAGCCAAAACAAAAACTGCAACTGTGTGCGAGTTGAGAGGTGACTAATTCATCACTTTAATTATGCAGCCGGTAGTAGTGCAATAATACGTGAGTGCTGTACGCCTAATTTGCAACTGGTGATGTCAGCACTTTAAACGCAACTTGATCAAGGAATATGATCGTTCAGAAGCAAAAATATCATAACATTTAATTTATCGGCCTCAATGGACAGTAAACCTTCCTAAGTAACGAAAGCGCTACTCAAAAAGACATATAAACAATTCATTGGCTTAAAACCAACTTTAATAGTACCATTCAATATTAACACAATATTAGCTCCGTCACTATCTTTCTAGATGTTGGAACAGTAAACTGAGTTCTGGAGAGTGGCTATCGTCCTTGCTTCAGAAGTTCCACTGTAGTTCCAAACCCCCTTTTTGCATGTTATCAGTCGTTGAACAAAGAAAAATGTATTGTAGTATAGAGCCCAATAATCCCACAAAAACAAGACTGAGTCAGTCGACGGGCGGAAACAAAGCAGGGAATCAACATTGCAATACGATATCCACTAGACTTACGATAAAAAGAGACCCCGCTCCTATTGCATTAATGGAACTTTGGCTTACATGGCGGATCAATGCTGATACGCTATGGCAAAACAGATCTTGTCCAACACATGTCGACCGATTTATCAATACCCCACTATGCTAATCTTATCAGTGCCATAAATAGGAACCCCTTGTGAGAGTTTGTATTATCCGAACATCTTGACCACGCACAGCGCGCAAATACCCGAGAAATGCGGGTATTACCAAGCTAACGATACTAAACACTATCCTAGACTTTATTCAATTTGAGCTTTACGCAAAACGAGGACATAAGTAACATCTAGGCATGGAACTACCAAATTTTTACTTGGAGTAAATTTGATAAATTAAATATAAATAAGAATTTTTGAGTTTTTACTTGCCAAATTCTTGGGATATGTCGAAAGAATTTGGACCCCCACTATCGTATTACGGTATTACGGGTGTGTCTGATGGCCGAGAAACTCGCCTATAGCGCCTTCTTGTTTTTCCCTAAACGCATCCAAGTTAATGCCAGTCAAGCAAACATTCCCGATTAGCAAAATCCGGAGATTAGCAAATGAACCGAGTGGTAGTGAACGCCAAGTGGATCCATTAAAAGACACAAAGTAGACCGCTAGCAATCAGTTTCGCCCTGCCAGGGGACGCGTGTGGTTGTGATAATTCCGGTTGTACCAAGGCCTGAATATTTTCTATCCCCTTTAATTGAAAACTAGTAAGTTTAGGCGATCTAAACAGTGGCAAGTGCTAAAGAACTGAGGAGATCTGCACTTGAAGTTGACTGTGCGGCTAAGTGGGCTGTCCCTCGTAATCTTCTCCAGCTGTCATGAGGACTGCAACGGACTTAGTCTCATTCAAAAATATACAGACCTAATCGCCGATGCTTATCGAATACTTAAGCAGGGACCAGCCGTAGATAAGCCTTGGTCTTATTATTTTCAAAATTACCAACTCGGCAGGGTGCCAGGATGGGTGTACCGAGAAATAAACGAATAAAAATTCCGTGATTAGCCGCGATACGGTTTATGGACATTGATTATGCAAGCAAAAATAACCCAACGAACTGTTCACCACTTCCAGATGCAACGAACTGCCTAGGCTGGATAACTCCCACCTTGTCACTTCCTAAAGCCGTGAATAATCCGAATCCCACGTATCCACCATGTGCTGCAAGTGCTGCGGGGAAACTCAACGCAAGGTCTGGGTCTTCGGCTTGGGTTCACTCTTCCTTGTGCTGGGCATACTTATCGTGGTCTTCTGGCCGGGTATTGCGGATAACCTTGTAGAGGATGTAAGTATATTTACCTACTAAACAAAATGTTAAGGAAGTGCAAAACTTTATTATTAAAAATTAACTTAATATTTATTCAGGGCCTTACCATCAAGCCTGGCACTGATGCCTATGACAGCTGGCTGGAGGCACCTATCCCAATTTACCTGAGCTTTTACATGTTCAATTGGACGAATCCCGAGGACATACGGGACCCAAACATAAAACCAAACTTCGTGGAGATGGGTCCGTACACCTTCCTGGAGAAGCACAAGAAGGAGAACTATACGTTTTACGATAATGCGACGGTGGCATATTATGAGCGCCGCACATGGTTCTTCGATCCGGAGAAATCCAATGGTACTCTGGACGACATGGTGACAGCTGCCCATGCCATCACCGCAACGGTGGCGGATGAGATGCGAAATCAGCGAAAGATCGTCAAGAAAATCATAAACTTTATGCTGAACTACGAAGGCGGAAAGTTGTTCGTAACCAAGCCGGTGGGGGAATGGATCTTCGACGGTTACCAGGATAACATTACCGATTTTCTAAACCTGTTCAACACCTCCATGATTGACATCCCCTACAAACGCTTCGGGTGGCTGGCGGACCGCAATGAGTCGCTGACTTACGATGGCTTGTTCACTATCCACACCGGCACTGACGATATATCTAATCTGGGTAGACTCACCCACTGGAATGGAAAGGCAGAAACTGGATTTTACGAGTCGCCTTGTGGCAAAGTTAATGGAACCACTGGCGACTTGTTCCCGCCAAAGATGAATGTAAACGATGAGATTACGATTTTTGCCACCGATGCTTGCCGATTTATGAACCTCCGGCCCCGGGGCACATACGAGAATCACGGTCTGACCGCCACTAAATGGGTAGGCACCGAGGAGACTCTTGACTCCGGAGAAAACTACCCTAACCAGAAGTGCTTCTGCGATACGGCGCGATTTGAAGAATGTCCCAAGACCGGCGTAGTGGAGTGCAAGGAGTGCCGAGACAAAGCACCCATTTACTCCTCCTTCCCTCACTTTTACCTAGCCGATCAGTCGTATGTTGATGCTGTCAGTGGAATGAAGCCGGAGAAGGAGAAGCACGAGTTCTTCCTAGCCGTGGAACCGACCACTGGAGTTCCTGTCCAAGTGCATGGTCGCATCCAGATTAATATGATGATTGAGCCTGATGACGACTACGAGTAAGTAAAGAGTTTTTGGATTAAAACAACTCATACAATTCATATGCATTACGTACACAAACACAGAGGTTTCAACGGAAATGTTAGTAATGAAAATGTTATTTGCAGCATATATCGTGGTGTGCAAAAGGTTTTAATGCCCATGTTCTGGTTCGATCAGTATGCAGAGCTCTCCCCCGAGTTGGCCTCGAAGGCCAAGGTAAGACCTAATCCATACTTGAAATGTCATTCACTTAAGCGCCTTGCTTTTCCTTTCAGTTGGCCATTAATTTGTCCAGCTACGGAATCATATTCGGCTATTCCCTAATAGCTTTCGCCAGTGTCTTCCTCATCACCGGCATCACGCTGACTGTGACGAAAAAGTGGGTGCGACAGATTCCCGAAGATGAGGACATACTTACCAACTAAAACCAAATAGTTTTTAAGTGTTGCCAAAGTGCCAGGAAAAGATAACTCTCCTAGTTCATTTTGATAGTCGCCAGTCCCATGCTGTTCTTTGTCAGTTACGCGTTATGTAATATGTAAGTGATGCGAACGACGTTCGTCTTACATTTTGTGATAGCAAACCCTACTCTTAACTCTAAAAAATCCTACTCTATCTGCAATATTACACGAATCATTCATAAGTCGAAACTTTTTGATTGAGATTTTACATATTGTACTTGATAAACAAATCCTTATAAAACAAAAACACTCCGTGCATTTTATTTTAACGTTTTCATTTGAATTTTCGTTTATTTTGAAAGGATAATTTTTACAACTTTTGTATGCTTTTCTCAAGGACTTTTTACTTATCGTATACGATTGTTGGATGCTTTAACGATTTGCTTTATAAATGCATATTTAAATGTTGTTTTGTAATTAATAAATAAAATTAATTGTATACGTATATATATTTATTTATATATATATATATATATATATGTATGTATATTGGTGTATATGTAAGATATGGCAAAAATTTTACATTTTCTCAAAGATCACATTCCTCAATTTAGCCATAGACTTTTAGTCGAGAAAAATCTACGCAAATATTTGTGACATCCATCAAAAACTCAAATTCATTTTTGCACGCACACTCACACATCCAAAAAAACAGTTTGGGAATTATTAATCGAACAAAAAATAATAAACAAAGTGGATACAAAAAATAAATCATAATCATCTCTCGCTTATTACTACGGTGGGGATGGAGGGCAAGTCTAGGCACTCTTGAAATTCTTTAGTTCCCTTCGTCCAGCAATCGAAGCAAGCAAACCCATTTCAAACCACTTCTTAGCCGATTTGATGAATGCTTTCTACTTGATTCAATCGCTGGCCCGATTCGTTGTGAGTATGTGTGTGTATAAAGAGCGACATTGCTACGTACTAAAAATTTGCATAGTTATATAGTTATGTTGCGTTGTTCTTGCTGACTAAAATAGTTATAAATTTAGTATAAGTTTAAATAAAAATCAATCACAGTTGTTTGGGCGGAAGTAGTTAGTTTTAAGTATTCGCATTTCTGGCCTAACTAAGTATTTGCAGCTAAGACTAAAGATCTACGATGTAGTTCAGTTAATTAGGTAGTGGTCGTATTTTATACTTGAGTATTGTTGCTTCCCATTTTGATAAACTTCCTCTCTATTTCCGATGGTGTGTCATTGTGGTTTCTGTTGTGGTTACTTTACCAATTCCCTTAAGTGACTAGACTGGGTTCTGATTATTTGAATGCGTGTTTTGAGGTTAAGTTGCTCACGTCCTGTAGGCTTAAGTATTGACTCTGTATTATTCAGTTGTTTCAGTGGCTCGTGTTACTTTAGTTTTTAGTATTTACCATCTGAAGCTGTGGACCTGCTAGCGTGTGTTTTTCTATAGAACTGGCTTTGTTAGTTAAATGCATGTTAGTTCCTACTAATTAGCTACTCTTTCTGCTGTTCTGACAAATGGTTTCTTACGGTGGGTTTTCGTTTACATTAACCCTTTAGTGCCCGGCGAATCTTTACCCTTCGAAACACTGTGATCGAATTTATATAACGCTACACCACCCGAACTGATCTATGCAAATTTCCGAACGCAGAACTAGCTCTTCACCTGGGCACACTCATACATCAGCACTTCGAACAGCAATCGAACTAGAGAGAAGAGTGTCGCTTTGGACCCATTGTCCACATCCGCTCCGGTTCCCAGTCAGCTTGACGAGTCTAGCTGGTCTTGTTGTGCTGCTGCTGCTGTTGCTTCATCATGACGGCGGGATCGATCACGTAGTTGTTGGCCTCCGCCAGTTGCTGGACAGGTAAAGGCGGTAGTTTGTCCTGCGGATGGCGGTGGCTTACGGTAGATCCTTTTCTGACCTTGCTTAGGGTTCCTCCTCCTGCGGAGGAGTTGGAAACACCATTTGTGGTGGCACCTGAAGGCTGTGCACTGGACGTGGGCGTTTCCTGGCCAGTCTTCGGATTTATAGCGACCTTAGTCTGTTTCAGCAAGGAACGATCGTTGCAGAGCGCCGAGATTAGCGGCAGATCTAGATGCTTGCTCTTCTCCCGAAGAAGGGCAATGTCCAGCGCCTGGGCCTGTGCCTGGGCATGAGACTGGGCTGCCATTGAAGCCTGCAGCTGGGCCAAAATGCTGTTGTTTCCCCGGTTCAATCCCAAACCAAGACCCAAGTCAGGTCTCGGACGCTCGCCTGCCCACTGGGCGCCGCTGGAGGTCTTTGTTAGCGGTGAGTTCGCATGATGTGGATTCAGCGTGGGAGGTTTGCGCGGTGGAACCGGACTCATCCTGCTAGGGATGGGCTTAGACGGTACTGAAAACCGGAAAGATTAGTAAGATATCAAACTGAAACGGAATATAAAGTAATTACTCACTTGGAGGTGGCTTCTCACTGGGCGCCGGCATCGGTGGTTTCTTTAGCCGTCTGTTTACATACGGTGGTGGGGGCGGAGGTGGCAGTCGCTTCCCCTTGGGCAGCAAATCTAGCGAGTTCAGAATATTGTCGTCTGATCGTGATCGCGCAAACATCGAGGAGGACGAGGAGCTAGCCCCCGCAGCAGCTGCTGCTGCCAAAGCAGCCGGGTGAAGGGGCGGCGGCGGTGGAGGCTCATACGAGGAGCATAGGCTGGCCATCGAAGGAGAGTACAGGGGTGAGTAGCCGGGTCCTGGCAGCTGCACATATGTATCCGATAGATTTTGGGTGGAGGCATATCGGGAGTGGGTCGACAAGGCCAGTGGTAGGTAGGGGGTGCTTCTGTAAATCGCCGGCGATACCTGCATGGCCAGATAAGGGTGGTGCGGTGGGGGTGGAGCTGCTTGGGCCATTGCCGCCAGTAGGGATCCCTGTTTGGCATCCAGATACTCCTGCTGGCTTACCGCTGGATCCTGGATGGGGTAAATTACGTAATCCACATCGCTGTAGAGCTGCTGCTGATAGAGCTCCAATTGTTTTCTAGCCATTTCCCTCCCGTACAGGTGACCCGCCAGATGGGGGTGATTCGGTGGGGGCGGTGGTGGCGGCTGCCGCGGCAAACTGGGCGGTGGTGGGGCCAGAAACTGCCGAGGTTTGATAACCGGTAGTAGCACACATGACTGCTGATGATGCAGTGAAGCCGTGCTCTTGTGCAGACCGTAAGGAACTATTGGTATCCCAATGGCTGCCGATCCAGAATGTCGGTGGTGTGACGGCACATGATGATGGTGCAGTGAAGCCTGGGATCCGCCTGCATAGTTGGAGTTATGCAACGACTGCTGGCTCAACTGATGGCTGCAAACCAATCCATTGGAGGAGGCAACTGATGAACAATGGTGCGGTGCCGCGTAACTTGGCTTGGCTCCATCGGGAATCAGGCTGGTGTGGGCTTTAAGGATACTTATCTGTGGCCTGGTGGTGATAAATCGGGCTGTAACCTCCTCTGACTTTAAAGAACTCATCGAGCCGGCAGCACTGGGCGCCGGAATTGCCGACGAACTCACAGATATCAGGGATGTGGGTCTGGGCTTGCTAGAGATGGAATATGGCGGTGGATCTCTTCGCCGAATTGCCGGCGGTGGAGCTGGAATTGGTGCAGGAGGTACCGGTGGGCTACATGGCGGTGTATCTGGTTTGGGAGCCACCACAGCTATAGGTTTAGGCAAAGGTTTAGTGATCGGTGGGCCACATAGACCAGTTTTCTCATGCCTAGCACTGTAGGGGGGCGGTGGTACTGGTGGCTGGTCCACCTCCTCTTCTCCTTGATTTCCTAGTGGTAACGTCACGTAATCACAGTCCGAGTGAAGACTACTGGATACCGTTTTCCGGCTGGGGTAGGTGCCCCTGCCCACAATCAAATTGGTCAACTCTTCTGCGGAGAGCAAGGAATGTTTGTTGTCTGTTGGATCGCTCCCATCGCCTCTAAAGGAACTCCCCGTGCTGACGTTAGAATCCGATCGCGGTCTGAAGTCTTCTTTCTTTTTGCCATCTACAGAATCAGGATGCGGCACGTGGGTTTCTTCTAGTTTCTGGGGCTGGAACATCCCGTAGTGCGAACTCTTTTCCGACTCGGCGATCTCCGATGATTGTCCAGTTAGCTCACTGCTGTGCATTGTGTAAACGCCTGATGTTTCCGTGGGTGGAGCTCCGTGCGCCAATGTATAAACTCCAGATGCGCCCGATACACTCTCCGTTTCTTCTCTTGCCGATGTGGAGAGGAAATCGTCGGGATTCGTTTCGCTCAAGGCCGAGTTTTGAGCGGTGTGACTAAAGCCAAGTTCCAAGCTGGACGAAGTGGAGTGCACAGGAATGGGAGCACCTGACGAGGAAGCCCCTGCTCCATTGACAGGAGAAGTTACCACTACAGTGCTACAAGTGGAGGAACACTGAGAGCCGATGTTATGCTGCGAACTGGGGGAATCAGTGGCGGTAGAGGAATCATTGGCCGCTGTTCCCATGGAATTTCTCTGAACAGAGGAGTTCGTGATGGCCGTGGCCCCGTTAGAGCTCGCGTCTTGTGGCCTCACACTCAAGGCAGCTAGTTGTTCTTCCAAATCCTTCAGAGACATCTGGCCCACACTCGAAGTTTGTCTGCTCACACTGGGTCTGTCCAAAAGATGAGCCAGGGCCAAACTTTCCGTTGACGGAGCAGCTAAGGGGGCTGGTGGTGTATTGATCATGATCTCCAGCTCATCTTCGGAGTGCACCCGGTCGCTTACTATCCCAGAGGTTGTGTTGGAGCTGGTACTCGAGATAACCGATATTCGCTGCTCGTTTTTGCTTTTGTAGGGCAAGAGCAGACTTCTGGAGCAAGCGTAACTGGCATGTAGCCTTTGTGATTCGGCAGCCTCCTCCTCCTCCCGTTTGGACACCTCCTTTAGCCTGGCAGCTAATTTCATGCTCCACTGATGTGTATCCTTGCAGAGGGTCAGTAGGAGTTTGTTTTTCTCATCGGATGCGGCGTACAGCGTGATTCGGCTTTCTCCAGATCGTATTTCAAACTTTTTTCGCTCGAAGGAGAGCTTTGTGATATTCGGCCACAGAAAGGTTGTGGTTTCGGGATTGGATGAGCTGCTGGTGCACTCTCCTCCCAGGATCTTGATGCCCTTGGCATAGACCACAAACCAGGCACTACCAGAGCCTTGCTCGCTTTTGGCCAATCGCATCCTGTACGTATGGGCATTGATGGTTTCATGGAGACTGCATGCCTGTTGGATATATAGCAGCTCCGCCTCCGACGTGGCCATTCCCAAATGCTCCCGGTGACAGGCTCTCATTGCACTTCTCGCCCAGGGAGTGTGCAGTCCACTGGGTAGGTAATCCTCGATCCGGTAGTAGTCGGCTCCATTCGGTGGCAGTTTGGGAGGCAACGGTACTGATTCTCTCTTTGATGTGGACGCCACATATGTCGAGAGTCTTAGCATCCTTTCATTGGCACGTTTGCTGATCTTGGGTAAGGTAGTGGTAACACTCAGTCCTCTTCCTCCGTTGGAAGAAGATGCCAACGCTTCCTCCCCTGAATCATCCTTGGAATCCTTGGAAGTACTCCACCCCGGAGGAGCATCGCCCAGATCCGCCTGAAGAGCCAGTCCAGCGAGGAAGACCAGTGCCTGCTCCGCCTGTTCTCTCGGCAAATCGCGCTGCAAGATGTTGTGTCGCAGCTGCAGGTAGTAATTATGGCGGGACGTCTCATCTTTCAGCATGAACGGGCTCTCGATGTAGAACTGCACGCGAAAGTGTAGCTCCAGGAGCGGTCGTCCATTGGCATCCAGCCCCTTAAATAAAGACATGCCGCATTAGTTAACAAATCATAATGATTAGTTTCTCAATAAATATTTACGTGGGTGTGCGATGATCGCCAGCTCTTCGGGCCGTATTTTGAGAGCTTGCTCTCGGGATCTGCGAACATGTACTCGCCATCTGCAACATACGAAACAAGAGATTGATTATAGAAAAATGTTTTATGAAATGGGGGTTTTGATCAGATTTTGGGTCTGCTATCCCATCGAACCTGTTATTTTATGATAATGGCCTTTTTATTTATTTCCATATTTTTCAAGTTGAAACAGACACTTCTTAAGATTTTTGGAATAACCAAACAGGGACTTACAACTTCATTCATTGAAATATCAAATTGCTTGTCCAGTCGGATGCCATGTCTGTGCTGAGTTTCCGGTTGGACTAAGGAACTTTTTGGCGCGCAGCCGCCAAGGTCGCTAATCAAAATTTTAAATGAACTTTCGACTATGCAAGGGGGACCTCCTTTTCCTTCCCAAATCGGGCTCAAATCGGATCGAGACCCCGACCAGACTTCTGTCAGTTTGTCAGGCAATAAACAAGCAACCCATTGACATCAACAAGAGTCAGAGACTCCAGCAGATGAAGACGATGATGATGACGACACGTCAGGTTGTCAGAGGCCCATTGCCTGATGCTCGCTGATGCTCGGAGACGAGACCGGTACCGGACCGGGTTATACGAGTATAGCTCCGACCCGAGCCCAGCAGAAGGGCCCAAGGGCATGTCGGCGGTGCTCGAGAAGGCAGAGAAAAAACAACAGCGAAATCAACACACACTTCATCGAACGAAAAATTGGAATTCCTGCATACAAAATGAAGAGCAGCAAGATGAAAAATAATAATTATGAAAAAAGCAGGCAGGCAGGCAGGTTGAAGGAGGCCATGGAATAGAGGCACCTCAGCATCGAATCCACAACACAGCAGCAGCAGCTACAATATCATAATAATCATCAGCGGCCGAATAAGTGCCTATCAATGACGACGTCGTGGACGCAAAGCTGGAATGGAAGTGGCAACAAGTGGATGGCCAGGGGAGCAGAGCTATTCGAGTTGGATCACTGAAAAAAAAAAAATATTGGATGCTTAAAATATACTACTAAAACTATTCACTTCTCACTCAGTTTGTTTTGGGCAACTTCTTCCATATCATAAAGCGATGTACTCGTATATATTTTATATTTTATAAAATTAGTATATTTCGATTTACGATTTACGGCATTTGTTTTGCACAGTGTAGAAACGGAGTCAAAGCGAGAGCGAGTGTTGCATACCAAGCCCAAAACGCAGCAACGAACAAAACCGGGAGAGAAAGAGGAAAAAACAGGTAGAAAGACAGGTAAGCGGTAAGCAGCGCTGGAAAAAGAGGCAGCTGAAACCCAAGTCGTTCGGATTTTAGCCGCAGTTTTTAGACTCCAAACTCAAAGCGATTTCTTTTCGCATTCAAATTTCACTCCACTCCAGAAGTTTTTGGCCAAGGCAGTGGAAGGCTCTTTAGGCATTGGAATTCGTTCTTGTACACGTATCGGAATCCTGGTATTCTACAAGCTGCGGGCAGGTGTTAAGGCTAAAACGGTCGGATCTCGGGAAGCCACTCGTCTACGGCGGCCTGATGGATCCTCACGCAATCCCAGCGTTCCATTCTACCTTGCCCGCCTTCCCGCTCCCAACGGCAAAAACCTAATAATTAACATATTTTCCATCGCATTCCTCAACGCTCACAATTAACACGCACGCACTCGGTTTTTGGAGGAGGGTTTGGAGGGGCAGCGAAATAAATCTTCAATTTGAAACACATGCAACACAAATTACAGCCTCAAAAGCAGAGGCAGCTGGCAAGGCAGAGTCAAGGCAGAGTCGAGGCAGAGGCAAGGCTCATCAGGCAGAGGAATTCCTGAGGTAATAGCAGGAGGAGGAGGCGGAGGGCAGAGGATGGAGTCTTAAGTTGGAGATGGAGGATGGAGATGGAGAAAGAGAATGAGACGCAGTCAGGGACAGCTGCGCCCAATGCCATGGCTTGGCATTCTTTAGATTCAGATTTATTTTCAAGAAGGTTGCAGTCCGAGTTGGAGTGGCCATAATAACCAACAAAAAAAAATCAAAAAATCCGCAGGAGAAACTGAACGAAAAAATACTCTCGGCTTTGATCCCAGATAAAAACTTGGGGAATATTGAAATATTAATTTAAAACGATAGAATGTAAGGTGGCCATTTTTAAAGAAGTTAAAAAGTTGTATATATTAAGTGTCCCCAGAAAATGAAATACATTTTATGTGGGAACAAATTTTGAAATTCCTAACTTCGGATACACCCGGCAGTGTAAAAGTGGAGTTTACAGGGTATCCTAAGAATGGGCAGCAACATAAATTTATGTGTGTGTCTGTGCATCGAAACTGGCTAAGGAAAAGAAGAACGAAAGACGAAAAAAACGTAAAACCAAAAGAATTTTAATTTCCGATGTTATCAGATGCACGCAGCCCGAAGAGGAGAGGCGGCAGCTCGAGGGGATCAGGGGATGGACAGCCGATGCAAGGCCGAGTGTTCACGTCCAAAGATTGAAGGCAAAGACGAAGACGAAACAGCCAACGCCGTATAATAATGATTATGAGCCATTAACATTAAATGGAAAAGAAAATGCTGGTCTACAGATTTCAGCTACAAAGGGGGTGGGGCTCCACAAAAAAGGGTGGGGAAAATCATGAGCCCGGGGCCAACGGGGGAACGAAAAAGGTGCTTTTCTGGCCCGGAATGCGGCTGAGGAGTGGAATGCAAGCAATGCCACAGCCTAAAAATAACACCAAAAGGGGAGAATGTCGCTTGGTAGATGACCACTGGATGACAATGTTGCCAAATGGCCATCGGCCCAGTGCCACTTAAAATGCTGCGATTCGAGGCTGCGATGCCAAGGAGCAGCTCAAATTTGCATCAAGATGCAATTTATTGACACTGTCCGGCCATAAAATGTAAATTCACTTCCATCACCGTTAAAAGCTTCAGAGAAGACGAAACTTAATTGTGACCCTCTTTCGATTCTTTGTGAGCAAAATGTCGAAATCGGAAGACCAAAGCAACGAACTCGAAAGCATAGCAGGACCAAGAGTTCCAGACTAGCTATTCGAAGTATTCCACTGTAAGCCAGCAAACAATTCAATGTATTGCCAACAAATTTCTTCCTTTAGTTTGAATATCAGTTTTTCGACTTTAGCACTACGTAAATATGTATATAATATTTGGGGAAACCATCTTTTACGTTTGGTGATCGATTGTGGCGTGATACTCTGGTTGAGGGATTGGGGGCTCGGACAGTCCCAAGTCCAGGCCAGCAGAGCAACAACAATATAACCGCATACCAATCACAGATACACCGTCCACTGACATTGGCAGGAATCCTTGGCCAGCAACCCAAGCACCAGCGCACACACGAAAGCAGAATGCAAACTGCCAATTTCATAGTTGCGCCTGAGGAATCCTCCGCGAGGCGAGGACGTTGGCATGCCCAGCCCGATCCTCATATTCAGTTAAAGCTGCATCTACAGCTTCAGCAGCGACTCCGGCTTCAAGCTGCATACCAAATTCTTAGCTGAAGATGTTGTGGCAACTTCAACGCTCCCCTGCCTCCTGCCTCCTGCCGAGAAATTGATGCCAACCAGCTTCGAAAATTTACGTGTTGTGTTCTTGGGCTCTTGCTCTAACATCGTATCGGAAAATAAAGGGTATACAGGAATAGTCATTGAGTTGAATAACAATAACTTCCTGAGCACTTCGATGTTTATACATTATTTAGGCCAGGCGACATTTTGTGTGGCGTTCGGAATAAACGATTTAAGTCTTTCACTAAATGTTATTTTCTGCAATAATAAATGTTCCTTTCCCTATAAGAGTAAGAGAACTTCGATTACCAGAAAATCAAATTCGTCTCTCCTTTCTTGTTTGCTCTCCCCGGACCCCCCCGTTTCCCCATTTTCGGTTGCTTGTGGGTCTTTGGAGAACACATATATCTGTGGCCAATGCCAAAGACGTTGTCTGCTTGTTCTCCAGGTTTCAGCTCAGACTCCGGAGCTCTGGGCTCCACCATCCACCATCCTCCATCCTCCATCTTCCATCCTCGAAACTCCATCCTCCTTGGCTGTCGTTCGATTCGTTTGTGTTAATGCAACGCGCGACGGCTACCTGAATTACTGAACACGCGTCTTGTGTCTGTTCCCCTGCATCTGCAGCTCAACGGCTGCTCCTTTGCTGAGCCCCTCTTCTCTTCTGTATTCCTGAAATTGTTTGTTCGCCATGAAGGCGACGCGTTCCTGCCTTTTTGTTCGTTTTATGTGCCATTTTTTGTGTTGCTCCGCTGTGTTGGTATTTTTATGTGTTTTGGCAGATCGCTTTGGCCAGAATGGAGGATGGAGGCTGAATCTTCTGCTGATGCTGCTGCTCCTGCTGCTGCTGCTGATGATGATGATGAGCAGCTTTTAGAGCGGACTGGTTTATGTTTATTAGTTGTATTTTTCATGCCTTATCGCTGGCATTTGGCTACTCCACTCGGAAACTCGGAAACAAACTGGACACAACTGTCTTGGAACCCCAAAACCGCCATGGATGGACTCACCTATGAGCACAGCCAGACCAAATAGTTCGGTGTCCAGCATCCCTTGCGTGGCAAAGTGCAGACATGTCTGCGTGTAGACCTCGCGAACTCGACTCTTGGCATCGACTAGGAAGTACAAGGTTTTCGGCTGCTGCTGCCCCAGAAGTCTGCAAATTCCACACAAAATTAAGCAACACCATTTTTGGGCAGCCCTATCCGCATTAAACACTCACCTCAGGGCCAGGAATCGCGAGCCTGGTGATAGTTGCTCTGCTGAGGACGCGCATACTTCCAAAGGCGCGCTGACGGTGCAAAATGCTCGCATGCTGCATCATTTTCCGTATACAGCGCGCGCGTTCGAAATAGGTTGCTGTTTGAAGTAAAGTAAAGTAAAGGAATAACCAAGATTAATATCTGCATTGATCCAGTAAAGAAACTTAGCCACTTAGTAGGATTCGATTTTGTAAGCTTGCCACGTTAGTGGAACAACATATTATATACAAATTGAAACGCATTAAATTACTTACTTTTATAAATCTTTAAGATAAAGCATTTTAATTTTAGAATTGCAAAGAGAAATTGTCGCATCCAGCGCGTCATTTCTAACCGCATTTTTGGCTCATCAGATGCGATAAAGCTGCCGCTCGATCGGCTCGGTTAGGCACCATTCTTTCAGGCAAATTGATGCCGCTGGAGCCGCCCCAGACGAAGTTGGAGACGAAAGGCGGAAGATGGCAATGGCAATGGCGATGGCGATGGCGCCCGCCTCTTTTGGGCTCACCGACTGCCGAACAATTTCACCAATCAATAACGAAAGACTCAGGCGACAAACTTGATTAGCGGGCAGGGGACTTGGACTTGGACAGAAAACTGAATAGTGAATAGTGAATAGTGTTACTTGGGGACTCTGGCGGTGCGTGCGTGGCAGCCAAGCTCCCTCCCCCTCTTGATGCGTTGCGCATAAAATTATTAAAATTCAGTTAAAGAAAGTTCCAAAGGCCTGAGCTAAGAGGGAGACAGACACCGAAACTGGACTCGTGATGAAAGAAAAGTATTTTGTGCATAAATTAAAATCAAATGGAATCAAATCAACTTTTTTGAATAGAGCGCCGGCAGCGGCGACAACAGTTTCTACCAACCCGGCGGAGACGCATAAATTTCAATATTGGCGCATTTTCTGTGTCTAATAAATTTCAACGTTCAATAAATTTATTCAGAGTCAAATCGAGAGTCCGAGTCGAACTCAAGAGCCGATAGAGAGGGTTAGTGGCACATGCATGCCACACCAAAGATAGACCGAGAGACAGATGCTGGCAGAACCGCCCTGACTTATAAATATACGATCGGTCCGATGTCCGATCGCCACCACCGCCGCCCCACCGAAAAGCGATCATCAATCAAAAAGCACATTTGACATAAATTAGAAACCAAAGAATATCTGGGAACACCAAAAGCAAAGCTTCCTCCCCTCGAAAAGACCTCTCCAAAAAAGCTTTTCAAACGCAATTATATTTAAGCCGATTTCCATGCGCACCTTGGACCCGGCTAAGGTGATCTGGAGAACAGGCTCAGACACACACTTTATACTTTATGCCCGATCACGGACGATTACGAAACGAGAATTGAAATTCCAGGTCTCTAATGTGCTGCGATTGACTTATTACCGAGGAATTTATACGGATAAACATAAAAACTACATTGTTGAGCTCTCAAGAGGAACTGGATTAAGCGATCACTCAGTCTCAGATGTTGAGTGACTGGTCAAGAAATACGGTTCCGAAAAAAATAACATATTTCAGGGGAACAACTTTTAACTATGTTTTGAAATGTTTTGGGGGGGCTGTGACATTTATAGCACAACATTGTTAGGTGCTTAAGTATAAAATAACGACACAAGGATATTATCCTTGTCAATTAGGTATAATGATATGTATTTAAGAGCGACAATGAGAGGATACAGTAAATTGTCGTTAAAGAGGGCCTCCTATCAATTCCGATAACTATAGAGGAGGGTAGTCAGCAGATGGCATGAAATGAATAGCAGTTCCGAAGGAAACGATCGTGACTTTAATGCAAAAATGATGTACCATTAATCGGAATAAGCTTCCTCGTACAACAAACAGAACGCTTTTTGATTGGCGAGACTTCTGCGGAAGTAACATCTCGGTCATGCAGTTGAAGTCTACTTTGCAGAAACATCCTTGCAATCATTTCTCTGGAATTCCAAGCGCTCACAATGCCGGTCATTATGTAATCGTCAAAGCCAATATCCAGCAAACGCCAAATATAAGTGTGGTCACGATTTCTTGGAGGATGAGTCAACTAAAGGGGGAGTGAGCACGCAAAGCGCTTTAATTAAAAATTCGAACTAATTAATGGTGTTTAACAATTTGAATCATTGAAAATTATCGCATTCCGCTGGCTAATAGGAGCGGGAAGCAAAGAAAGCCGTGGCGAAGCTAATTATTAAAGCCAACCTACGAGTTGGGGGTATAAACAGAGAGAAACATTGTCTATTCCAAAAGAAGGAGTGTGCGACTTGTAACATTTCGGTATGAAGTGAGTATCGAGCTTTCCACCGTGCACTGCTGCCAATTAAAAACGCGGCAAAGAAGCGAGCCAAGTGGAGCTGAGCGACCGCAAGAGACACGCTAATCAGCAATTAGCAAATGGCAATAAATATTTTGTTTATGATTAAGCGCGGGGCGAACATGTCCAGGGGTGGTGATTGGGAGATCCGCGAGTGGGTCGGCTTTCCGAGAGAGCTTGGAATGCAGACACTAATGGAGCGCAGAAGGCTGAGGGGACAGAGGGTGCAGAGGGGCAGAGAGGGCAGAGGGGGCTGATGGGGCCTGGAGCAATAAAATCTCACGGGCTCTGCCGCGATCAAAGTCAATTAAATGGCGCAAGCGCCAGCAGCGAATGCTTTTCTGCTGGCTAAGCGAATGCCAAAGGGGTAAAGAGAGCAAAAACCAGAGAATTAAGTCAGCGACTGAGCAACAGAGACGTTCCGCATACGCCACGTTGTGCTGCGACAGCAACTAAACAACACAGAAAGCACTGTAAAAAGTCTAGCAACTTCAACCGTATTAGGCGACTAGGAAAAACGAAGGCAATCTTTGAATTTTATTTCATTTGAAAGTTACAAAAAATCTCTAAAATCTCTAGTTCGTTCCTAAGTAAAAGGTGATCTACTCTCAGTTGTTCATAAGTTATATAATATAATAAAGAACGTTGCAATTTATTTCGGTTTTCTTTTCTCCCTGTGAACGACCGACTACTATGTCAACTGCACATGCCAATGCACTGAGCTCATTCGGGGCGTGTGTTTGTCAACCGAGTTCCAACAATCGCCAAAGTCGAACGATCGATCAGACCTCAGACCCCAGACCCCAGACCCCAGACCCCAGACTTCAGCGAGGTCCAAAGAACTACGGATCGTGGGGCAAGCGGAGGTGCCGGAACCAAGACCTATAGAGCCGAGACTACGATAAACGTTCCAACCGCATGTGCAGGCCGATTGAAATGCTGAACGAATCAGAAATTGAAAATATCCATATGGATTTCAGCGCGGAATGCGAGTGCGCACTGAGCAGATCAATAAACATGGCAGCGTAAACGCTCGTAAGATCGAGCAGCGAGGAATGCGAATCCAATTGGCTGTAGAGAGGTCTCAGAGATCAGATGGATCAGAGATAGTTATATATATATACATTCAAAAATCTGATGGGAACCAACCAATATGTTTGATGAGCTTTGATGAGACCCCATCATAGCATGCATAACTTCGAAGAGCCCACAGTTCTAAACTCGAAACTAGATTAGCATGCAGCCCTGACTATCTTTCTTCAGCGAAAGCGTATGAGAAGCCCGTTTCAACCCACACATTCCACCGAAAGATTCCTCGCCATTCCTCGCAATCTTGACTTCTTTGAGAAAATGGCGAGGCGGTCTTTTGAGTCTGTAAAGTCGAGGTAAGTGCTCTCAAACTCGATTCGCATTTTATTGAAAGTGTTTCGAGCGCTCTCGGCTCGCCAACTAATGAATGACGATCGGATCGGATCGGATCGGATCGGCGAGCGGTAACTTTTGACGTGGAATATTTTGCTCATGAGTTGGCCTGCCGAGACCGGAATGGACTTAAAGCCGGACCGGAGCGAGTTCTACGTGAGTCTGGGCCTTTTAATTACCGATAGAACGGCAACTGGCGTCAATGGGACGGGACGGCCAGAAATAGTTTAGTTCGGATCTGTTCGATGGCATTTTCACACGCTGGCCAACGCGGCGGATGCGCGTCATTCGAAACGGGCCCACAAGTGTTATTCCAAAAGGGGTGTGGCACCCAAGCGTTGTCACGCAAATGGGTTTAGCCTCCGCCTCAACCGATTTCTGGCTAATCAGGGGTTAAAAGAGTCCGAAATGCCCATTTTCGGAACGGTTGTTCAAGTTGCCTAATGACGCAAATTATGTAAAGAGTCATCAATTTGGGTATACCTCATGAAATTCGCCAACTCCAGACACCTTTTAATCATTATTTAGATATTATTATATATATATGTATATATATATATATTGTTTTGATTTGAATTCATCGCTAGCAATTACGAAACTTGGAAACGTGGAACTAATGTCACTATGTTTTCTGTATGCCGGGCTTAGTGTGCCATCAAATGGGCAAATAACTCGTCGTCTCTTTGCCAAACGGCGAATATCGAGTAGGAGAAAACAGAAATCGGGGAACAAGCGACTGAGAAACAAAACAGCAAAGCGGCAAATGCCGAATTCCGAATTCCGAGCCGCGGAATTCCACTTGCTGTGCCAGTTATGGCAAAACAATTTGATGTCTTTGAAATGCGTGAAATGTCCCCGCCGATGATAATAATGAAAATGGTCGCTTGCTCGCTTGGCTGGATAGCTGTGAGGAGCAGCCAGGGCGGAGTGGGCCAAAAGAAAGCAGCCCACACGTCGTCGCGCGGCTTCAGTTGGCTTGCCACTACCACATCGCACCACTCCACACCCCTCCACACCGTTCCACACTACTCTGCACCACTCTGCACCACTCTGCACCACTGCGCACCACACCCCGCTGACGCGAAATGCCCAACTGGGCGAAGGTGGTAACGGTGGAGGAGGCGATGGCCTCCGCAATGAGAGCAGCAAGCAGCAAGAGACAAAAACAAAAAAGAAGCCGCAACGTGTGCCGCATGCCGAATCGAAGGCGTGCGAAACTATGCTGCCGTAATACCCTAGAAAAATTAGCAGCGCATAAGGGGTATCTTGGCTTAAATGAATGCGCTACAATACGAGGGAGCAAAAAGACAAATCTAAAGTTTAAGGATGTGTAATTTTTCTACGGACACTCCATTTAAGCGATGGCGATCGCACTTACTGCCGTAAGTATGGCGTTTTTTAAATATTCTAATTTTGATTTGGCGTATCAACCAAAAGATCAGCATTAATTTGTTTAGCAGTTTCCTAGAGTTTATGGCTGGTAATAAGGCTTTCAAGTTTTTGCCTTTGCTGACATGTTAAGGCAATATTTCTGTACAAGCATAGATATAAGTTAATTTTATAATTCCCCGAAGGTCGTTCATTAGTGTATCCTATATCTCTGAGCCAGCCTCGACTCCGATTGTCATTCAAAATTTGTTTAATTTGTTGTACATTTTAATTGCCTGAATTGTTGGAAGCAATGGGCAACCACACTTGTGAATGATCACACACGCATATCAACTGCGTGCAGGAATTTCGGTTTACGAAATTATTATTTTAAGTTTGTACATATGTACATATGTATGTACATATACTCATTGCTGTTGCCGTTGTCAGCTTCAATGCAAAAGCCCATTGCCTGAGGTCAAGTGTGATGTGGATGTGGATGTGGATGGGAGGAGATACGCATGGAGATGGAGATGTAGATGTCAGTGCCCAATCGAAAAAACCACAAGCCAGCTACAACTACGATCCGGGGAATACATGTGTACTTGGCGAGATACAGATACGTCTGTCCGCAGATACAGTTACCCATATGTATGATTGCCTGGTGGCAAAATCGTTTAACGATTAGCGTTTAACCGCTTAGAGCTCATCGACTGATACCCAAAGCGTGTGTTTTCACCCATTTGTTTATCTTTCGCTAATTTACATTCAAGATGTCTGATTGCCAGGCGGTTTCTGATTGCAGCAATTGTTCCCGGGATCTCGATGGACGGCTGAAATTACAAACCCGGGGAAAACAATAGAACTCCATTGGTGGAGCTTCGATTTTAACTTAATTGTTTCGCCGTCGATCGTCCTAACAACCGTTTAAGTTAATCAGAGCCATAGAATTAGCCACTAGACTAGCCCACATGGAAATGGGATTCCAGGCAAAATGAAACCTTTTGCAAAGGTATTTTAAAAAAATACGACAGGTCTACTTTGTACCTAGGTAAATATGTATGTATATTAATGAAAAAATATACCCAAAACAGCTTCCCTTTTTCAATATACCCTGCGAAGAGTGTCAAATTTGACTGACATTTGATATTCCATGGCCAGAAATGGGTTAATTGCACAATTCGCTGGATTTTCGACTGTTTGCGGGGCGCAAAAAAGGAAAAGAAAAAAACCTGGCGACAACAACGAAATGTTAAACAATCGTCGGACGTTGGCGATTTTATGGTTGGCAGATAAGAAATTTGCTGGCATTTGTTTTGTTTGCCGTTTTCAGGGAGTCATTAAAATTCCGGGGAAATGGCCCCATATGGGTACACTACTCTACGAGTATATCTACACGTGTATCTGTCCTTTTCTTACCTCAAGCCGCCGCAGATGTCGGCATTGTTAGTGCTGTATCTGCTTCTGTTTCGCGTAATCCACAATAACTGGCTTTTCAATTTGTAGTTTTGTTTAACTTTTGCTCACTCTTCGTGCACTCTTGAACCGATCTATCGATTTGGCTATCGATAAGTGCCTAACAGTAAAATTTCGTTTCGTTGTTGTTACTTTCTGACCTCTTCCACTTCCACGACGCGCGCTGCGACTGCGCAGTCAACAGCGATCGGGCCGCATTCCAGCGTCGCACATACTTTAATCAAAACTCACTACCACCAGCACACTTGCACACGCGGGCGAGCGCAACTGCGAGTATCTGTGTGCGTGGAGTCGTTGTTGTTGCGCGAAAGAATGCCGTTTGCTGGGTTGTTGTTTTTGCTGTTGCTGACTGCTTTATTTGTTGTAGCTGTAGTTTCCAGTGGCCAGTTGTTGTTGTAGCTGAATTTTTTCTTTTTGACCAGCGCCAACTTTTCGGAGTTGACTTCAGCTTCAGCTTTTTCACACTACTAGTCGCAGATATTTTCGTGGTTTTAAGGCGCGTTTTCCCAAAATCAGAACTAGTTGCACCAACACCAACAAAAATCACTTTTGTAATTTAAGCGAGTGCGAAAACGAAGCGCGCTGTTTTTGTTTCAGTGAAAACCGAACTTCACTTTAAGCAACTGAATCTGTGTAGCTCTGTGTGTGTGTGTGTATGTGTCTGGGCGAGCTGGTGTGCGTGCGGTGTGCATTTAAGATCTGCAGAACAACTTTTCCGAATGTTAGGTTTCGACTAAATTCATTAAACCGAATTCATATTTCCCAGTGAAAACCACATGCTTTTCTGTCCCGACGATCTGTTCGGTTACCGTTGACGTTTAGCGATATACTGATTTTGCCCCTGCGTAGCGAAACCGAACACAACGAAGATCGAGTCGAGATTTCGTTAAGACTTAACGAAGCCGCGTTTAACGAACAGAGAGCCGAAGAGAGAATTCGAATTCGAAAGAAGCGCACACAGTGATAGTCGCATACACAAACCCGATGGCAACAACACAGCTACGAAAAATGTAAATAGCAATAAGCAATAAAAGAAAAACAAACTTCAAAGGAGAATCCCAGTAGCCAGCTAAGTGTGTGTGCGTCCGTGTGAGTAGTGGAATTCCAATGGTTTATCTCGCGAGAAGCCGATTCCGATTCTCAAGGGCTTAAAGGATACCCTGTTAGGACAGCAGATTTGAGTAATATGCAGCTCAGAGCAATCCGAATGCATTTGAAGAAACTAGCAAACAATTTAAGAAACTTAATTTTAAGTACCCAACGGCCACCTTTAATATTTTAGGATTCCTACAAAAGGTACCCTATTTTCTATTACCCTAATTCTATTTTGTATCACTCGCTATCTGTAGTTTATTTACTATCATATTCTAACATTATTATTGGTTTTATCTTTCGGCATTCACTTCTTGCGAAATGGCGGCAGCCTGTTAGATTCAAATCTGGCTTTCAGTATCCCTGCGATCGCAATCGATGCGACTATCTTATAAATAAACTCCCTGGACAGAACCCCAGATACAGATAGACTGGATGAGGGGAGAATCGGAACTTGGGGGTCTGAAGACTCTGCCTCTATCGGCGTCCTCTGCTGCTACGATATCGTCACTTGGGCGCATTCCTCAGCATAATGTGAGCTTGATTTGCTGGATTCTTTTTGCTCCCTCTTCCCTCTGCTTCTCTTCTCTTCTTTAGCTTTTCTCCTTTTCGTTTCTCCGCCTCTTCGTCCATCATTTGCTTCAAATATGCGGCATACACACGCCCCACGAAAGGGCGCGGAACAGGGTAAGCATGAAGGTTTCAACCAGTTCGTCCAGGAAGGCTATGAAAAAATCCACAAAAAAAAGTACATATTATCATTCTCTGTGTAAATGTGCCTTGGGATTCTATAGAGAAAGAACCTTACTAAAAAATGATCATCCAATTTGGGCCCCCGTGCCAAGTCCTCGCTACGCCCCTGAAGTCTCGGCCAAAAGTCGAAGACTCAGAATTGTAGAGTCAAGGGGTTGGGGTCGGGGTCGGAGTCGGGGTCGGGTCGTCTTGCCATGGACATAACTTGTTGACTGAAGTCAGGGAAGTGGCGGGGAAGGGGTCGAAATTGGGCGAGACATTCCGGGGAGGCGGGGTTTCGATGGGAACAGCCCGCGCAGCCTTTGATTTCTTTTAGTGTACTTTACTTTGTACTGTTTGGGATAGAACGAAGTTCTGGGCTCAATCTATACGTTATTCTCTATACCATTCCTGGCACAAATTCATTTCTTTAATTTGTTTATTGAGGTACTTGTGGTGCAGGGAATTTGGGGAGAAAGGCTGTTGTGCTGAACCCTTTCCGGATCTGTCCGATCAGCCCGACTACAAAAGATTTAGAGTACTTCCATCTTCGACTTGAAGCCCGAGCTTTTCATTCTTGTTTTTATTTCTTTGTTTTGTGGCCGTTCGTTATTCTTTCGTCTTTGGTCGGTCGCTTGGTCGCTGGTTCTCTAAGACCGGTTGTTGTTGTTGCTGTAAGCTGCCTTTTGGGAACTACGTTCTTGGTCAACATCGTGTAGATATACGTTCTAGATGTGTGTGCCAGTGTGTGTGCGCGGCTTGGAGCCTGGTCGAGGCCGAAGTTTCGACCGAGGAGAGTGAAAAAATAAAAAAATAAAAAAACAAAAAAAGAACGACCAAAAATGTTTTATGCAATTCCTTGAAGTCGATTTCAGTCTCCAGTCTCCCGGTCCAGAGAATCGCTTTTGCGGAATTGGCGCGCATTCTGGCCTTTTTTTGGCAAAGTGATCTTTCAGCCCAGAGCAGCTGCCATTGATCCTCTTTCTATTCAAAATTCCTCGGGCTCTTTGCGGTCTTGTGCAGAGCCAGAGTCGCTGGCGATGATGATATGGCGAGGAGGCCAGGAATTTATTGAATAAGTTGGCATATGACGCGGGTACCGGCCCACTGATGTGGTGTGTGTTGCTGTTTCTGGCGTGTTTTCGCTACGCTTCATTGCCAGTCGCGTCAGTCAGTCGATGGTTCGTCGATATCGGATCGCCGAATGTCGCATACCTCCTGCCCCTTCTGATCAAAGGGTAGTCCCTGTCCCTGTCCCTGTCATAGTCTGGATCAGTAGGAACGTAGTGGGATAGCCATTGACCAGGCTCATTTGTTGGGCGTACAAATTTAAAAATTACTGAGCAATCTTAACCATGTTCCACCCAGAAGTGAATGCAAGCCCCACTCTACACTCAACACCTTATCACTCCGATCGAGAGTATCGTAAGCTTCGATGAGTTGACGATTAGGTTTCCGCTTCGATTCGCTGCTCGGTTCGGTTCGATTCGATTCGATTCGATTCGATTGGCTTTGTTTTGTATTCTCTTTATTATGGTCAAATATTTTTGCTGGCCACGATAATGTTAATGGGTCGCCCCTTCTGCCCCACGTCGTGCTCAGCCCATCGTCGAAAAATGTATCCCAGGTATTTTTATTACATTTGTTACACTAGCTCACTTCCTATTTGGATCGCTGGTATTTCGCCGTAGCTCTCTTCTTCTGTCGAGGAATTTAAATAAGTTTTGGGGGTGTGGAGTCGGAAGAAGGGGCAGGGTCACCTGAATGGGAGAGCGGGAGCTTCAGCCCCGACCTTTGGCTGGCCGATAGAGGTCTGCTGTGGACTTGGAGAAGTACTTGGAGAAAAGCTTTTACAAATCTTGCAATTATCTGGTTGTGCCCGTATAAGGAAGTGGGATTTGTCTTAGTGCTTAAAGTTTTATGCAGAACCATGCCTTTACTGTTGGCCAAGTGTACATGCGCGGCAAGCTGGAGGCAGATCCAATCCGAAGAGTCTAATCTGCCTACCCTACTTTCACTCCATTTCCAGTCGGCATCGCAACGCGGCTCTTTGGCATCTCATTCGATCCGATCCGATTCGATTCGATTCAATTTATTCGAACCGAACTTTTCTCTCTCTTCTCTCGGTTTTAGTTGGCGAGCGGGAATCCGACTAAACTGCAATGAAATTTCAGGCTGCCAATCGATTTTGCCGCTGCTGCAGCTTGGGATTTGCCTTTTTTGGGCCTTGGAATGCAGCATGTTGCTGCAGTGTTGCTGCAGTGTTGCTCTTGCTCATGCTGTTGTTGTTGCTGTTGCTGTTGCTGCTGTTGCTGCTGCTGCTGTTGTTGTGTTGCTGCTGGTCCTGCTAAGCCCCAGGCTGCAACATCGCGGCAGAAGCAGCTACAGCAGCATCCAACGGGAGCAGCAACAATGTGTTCTAAATAAATTCCAGTGAAATGAAATTCAGGGAGCAGGGAGTCGCGCGGTCGCAGATGTATCTTGGAGATACAAATTCTGTACGCTGCGCGCAACGTGATTGCGATCTTTAGCATCGTCATTATCATCATCAACAGCAGCAGGAACAACATATATTCGATATATGCAACCGATCAAGGCTTGAGGACTCAACGTTCAAAATTGAAGCTCCTTCAATTGCCGTTGACTAATATTTCATTTAATAGTAATTTCAATTAATATACATATGTATGTACCTTGAACTACACATCCTCCCCGGATACCCTGTAAATACCGGCTAACAGCAAGAAGAAGAGCAACACGAGGCACGAGATTCGAGGCTGCCAAGGCCCCAAAGCCCCAAAGCCCCAAAAAAAGGAAACAAACCACACACACTATGAAGCAGAGAACGTCGACGCCAAAGTCGCGCGTGCGTAGTGCGAGCGGATGAGTACAGTGAAAAAAAAAAGTAGTTACCGGGATGGAAGGACGGATCTAAGCGCTGGTAAACGTGGGTAAACAGGTCTCCAAAGGGCTTAATTCAATATATGTATGTTCTACAGTGCAACTATCGATTCAGTAATCTTTAAATGCCCAACATCATCCGTTTCTCGCAGTGCAAATTGTTTGGCTGTGGTTGACTTACCTGTTTGGGTCTTTCCTTTGCTTTTCTTCCTTTAGAGGAGATTTCTTCCTCAGGAACATGGGGAACCTTGAGGGGGGGGTACATGTACATATGGACGCTAAAAATCGACGAAATCATCCAAGCTCCGTACAGTAGCTGCTGCTCTGGCTCCGTTTGCTGGCTGCTCTTTTTTTATGTTTTTAATGAGCTTTTATATGAGCTGCCGCAGGATCGGAAGAATCGGGGGCAAGGGGAAAGGAATGACCCAGCCGGAGAAGATGATGGTGCTTTCTGCTTTTTGCTCTTGCGGTCTACCCACAACAAGGCTAGACATCGATTCCCCGGCTATCAATGGAGGCACGGTAATGTATTTGGTTCCCATGGGCTCAGGAATGAAAAGGGCTGAGGGACTGGTTGCCATATTGCCATATTATTATGGTAACACAGTTTTAGGCAGAAATAGAAATAAACCGCAGGAAAACACTTGTTCAAACAGAGGCGTGTGAAGTGTGCGGAATGTGCATATACAATTTCACACATGACACACATCTCAAAACAATTTACTTTAAATCAAGTTACAAGTCTATAGACAGACCTCAATGTGGCTCTCGAGAATATGAGCAAATCTGATGCTCTATAATTGAAGTCTACAGTAAGCGTGGCAGTGAACATAGAGTTGATCTCCACCGATCGAAAAATCATTGCATCTAGAACAAAGCCCAAAGTGCTTCAAGAACTTGGCACATCTCAGATCGTTCGGACCGTTCAGATCGTTCAGATCGTTCGGCTCGTGCGGCAGAAGTATTTGAAAAGCTGGGAAAAGGAGAGTCCCGAGTGAGAGGGTGAAATGGGGTATGTGGAGCCCGGCGAAATACCTTTCTCGACTCAGTTCTCGGCTCACAGCTCAATCTGCAGCTGTCAGGTGTGGCCGGCTAATTGAGAGTCGCGTTACGAGATCATCTTGACACTTTGGAGGCACCTGCCGCCGGACGAGGCGAATCCGGCCATGATTAACTAGTCACTCCGACTGAGGGGCAGGTGAGTTTTGAGCAGTGCTGCAGCTCGCTGGCATGTCTGTGATAAAAATTAAAAAAAAGTAAAAAGCCCGTCAAGTGCCCGCAAACGCTGACGCATTTCGACCCAAAGGCTGATAAGCCCAGTCAACGCGAATGCGAATTCAATGCCAAAAAGAAAACGAAACTCTCCTCGAAAACGGAAACGGGCAAACACAAGATACAGCTACAGATACAGATACAGATACAGATACAGATAGAGATACCCGTAGATACCCGTAGATGTGTAGAATCAGATAGAATCAGACATGTACACGACAACAAAATGTGGCTGGACTCGCATTTAAAGTTAGAGAACAAACAAGCGAAAAGCATTGTAAATCATTTGTTAAACAGTTTTTGAATAGTCTCTGTTGAGGAGCATACTCGTTTAGAAGTCATTGATTTATAGAGATAAAATATTTCATTAAGATTTCAACGTAATAAGTTCAATGAAGTATAATATATATGTATGTACACGTAGGTATGAACAAGGTGCTCAAGTTACCTAGTTATCAGTATAGTTTGCCCCTTTTAGCTTTGTATCCGTTTAGAAGTCAAATATAGTCTGAGAAACCACATCTATAATTCATGAAATTTATTGTTTTTCCGAGTGTGTGAACCGTATGTTTATTCTGTTTTTTGGCACAACTGGAAGCCCAAGCGCGTTATTCAAATTTCGATTAGCATCTTGGTCCCGTCGAACCGTGGGATCTGTAATCCCCAGCTAAGTAGAACGGGGGGCTCAGCTCTGCGGTTCCCTGGCCGCTTCTAGACTGATAAATATTTGGCTTTTGCATGCCAGCGCGATGAGTTCAACGTCGTCGGACGTTGCTAGTTTAATTTTCAAACATTTATCAACAAATATTTGGCGCTTATCATTTGTTCTAGCCAAACAAAGGGCGGGCGGAGTGGGTGGTGTGGAATGGGAGTGCTCTCCCATTCCCCGCCAGATCCAGCTCCATCTCCAGCTCCAGCTCCAGCTCCAGCTCCAGCAGCAGCATCAGCAGCTTTGCTGACCCGAACACCTGACAAATGGCAAATGATTTCACAAACTCCTCCATTCCGTCTTGTATTTTGCACAACATTTGCCGAAGCTTTTGTGCTGAGTCCGCTAATTAAATCGTTATATCGGGAAGCATGCTTAGATGGGTGGGTCGGTGCCATAAAGCATTTCAAAACATATAAAATCAAGTACTACTACTTGGTACTGCACTGGCTGAAACGTGATTAGCATTACAAAGTGAATGTTAATAGCTGCTTTATTCCATCCAGTTTCATATTTTGAAGCGCTCTAAGTTACTTAAGCTCCTATAGCTTGTAATGCACATCCATGAACTGCAGGTTGGTGGCTACCTCCGATGCATCGGGCATCACATCCTTGGCTGCATTCAGATAGGACTTGGCCCCCAAAATCTCTCCGGACTGAGCAGCTAGCACAGCCAAGTTATTGAGTGCAGCTCCATGCTGGGCATCTGATGTGAGACATAGTTGGAGACATCTCTTGGCCAGGTTGAAGTCACCAGAAGTCTATCGGAAAGTACATACATACATAAATAACTTACTTAGGTACTTTAACCGTATGTACTGACCACCGCCACGAAGCTGAGATTGTACCAGATGTCTGACTTTTGAGCGGGTTGGGTAGCCGTGGCCAAAGCTCTTTGGAAACACGGCAGAACCAAGTCGATTTGCCCACCATATAGACAACAGAGCGCTATATTGCAGTAGAGCTCAGGAGACTGGGCTCCCAAGGACAAAATCCTGCGGTAGTACATCAACTAAGGTAGAGCGGTCTTTTCAGTTTGATGTACATATACTCGTACTAATTATGATGATAATATTACCGCCATTTCCGGATTGTTGTCGTAAAAATAGCCCACGGCAATGCTGGCCAGAGATTCTACATTGATGGGATGCAGTTTGGCCACTAGTCTGTAGAGCTGCAGTGCGTCCTCCTGCTGCTCCATGGCCTGGTGGATTCTCGCCTGCTCCAGGCGGTAGGTGACGTCAAAGGGACGCGAGTCCACCACTTCGCCGATCACGAATAAAGCACGCTCGGGTTGCTTTATCCTTTGGTATACTCTGGATAGGAGTAGATAGGTGTCCGGGTGGGGAAAGCTGGCCAGGGATTGCTGAAGAAAGGGCTCCGCTCTTCGAGGATAATGGAGGGCAAGAAGACATCGGCCCATCTGCTGCTGCCACCACCAGGACAAGGTGCATCCAGTGGATCCACTGGGCTTCTGGCGCTCAACTTCCAGGACCGCTTGACAAAGGGAGTGGGCTTTTTGCACATCCGCTTCGTGGTAGTAGAGGAACTGGAACAAGGCCTTCACCAGCGTTTCCCGTTCGGCGTATATGGTGGGATTCAGGCGCGACGCCTGGTACAGCTTAGAAGTGGCATCACCTACATTGAAAGCCGCTGCCGAGGTGGCTCGGATCCTGGAGGCGGTTCCGCACCGAGATCCCAGTGAGGATCCCGGTCGACTGAGACTCGTTCCAGGACGAGCCACTGCCGCCGATCCTGGCCGGGAACTATTTATGCGGCCATCACTGGAGTGGGCCACTCCGGAACCCCTGCTCCTCGCCTGCTGCGCCCTCTGACTGGTAAGGGGGCGTGGCTGGAAAGCGGTCTTTATGCTGCTTCCTGGTCGAGCAGCAGTGGCAATGCGCTCGAACTCCACTTCCTCGGTGGCTGCCAGAAATGGCAAATTATTAAACAATTAATGGCTGATTGAGCAACCAAAAAAATGTCACCTGCTCACCCTCATTCCCACCATCGTCCTCGTCCAGGTCGTCCACGTACACGCGCTGCGTCAGGGCGCGCATCTTTAATTGCCACACGCCCTCCATCAGCCAAGTGGGCATCGTGATGGACGGCCCAGAGTCGGCTGCCCCGGCTCCACCTCCAGCTGCTCCCCTTGGCCTTGGGCCAATGCGTTGCAAATTGCTACCGAATCTGCTGTGCTCCGCCTGCTGCTGCTGGTGCTGCTGGTGCTCCTCCTTCTCCTCCTCTTTGGTGGTGAACAGTTGGACATGGCCATCGTGACCGGCCTGCAGGAGCGCGTTGCACAGCTCCGCACAGCGCTCGTAGGAGCGTCGACGGTAGAGGGACACCGCCCTGAAGTAGTCCAGCTCCAGAGTCGCCAGCATCGCTGATGTCCTTAGTTGTTACACTCGGAAAAAACTACACAATGTTGTGTGCCGTACATAGAACGAATGCATTTGGTTGGTCAGGAGGAATGTTCTTTTTTAGAAATCATATTTAAATGAAATAAAAATGATTGAATGAAATTGTTAGGTTCCCGAAAACATAATTTTTTTCAGTACATTGTGTATCTGTGTCCGATTCAAGTGTTTGAATTCCTCGGCTGGGTTCCTTTTTTCGGGCTCTTCTGCTGCGCTTCGATCGCTGGAATTTTAAAACCGGATGCGTGTCATTCCTCTGCCCCTCCAAGACCGAAAATCCAGGGGCATCAGGAATGCGGCTGCTGCTTCCTGCGGTTCATCTCCCTCCTCAACTCTCCTCTGGACTCCTCTGGGCTCGAATCTGGTCTTGGTACTTGGCTCGACTCCACGCCATCTAATTTTTCTATGCCCATAATTTGTACTTCCCGCCTACCTCTTTTCCACGGGACTTAATTTGTAGATTCCTCCGCTGCTGCGGTTTCTGGTATCGACTGACTTGGCCTCCAGCAGGTATACTCGTAAATAGGTGTATACGCGCCATATGGAAAGGGTCTTCCGGTATGGTTCGGATTGGTTAGGTTCGGGGTACGAGGCTATTACCATGGATACCTGGTCGGCCAAAACATTAATTGCTTTGCAGTGCGCCGGTTCCTGTCTCTGGGAAGTCACCCTGTTGGGACAATCTGACCACCCTGTGAATCTACCAAACTTCTATGTTCATTTGAGCTCTAATCACTACGAGTTAATGGTGTTCCACAGGTAATAGTTTATTAGTTAATTAGTTTCTTGATTCGTCTTCCGGAATGCATCTGCATCTGCTTTTGGGAAAATTTAGGTCTAATCTGATAGACTAGACAATGCTCTCGTGTAATTTTATTAACAAATACATAAGATTGGAGTTTAATATCTTTAATATCATGATTTGGGCACGGAAATGTGCTATGGATTTCTGGGGAGAGTCCGCTCCCAGTGTTCCCATCTATAAAATCATTATTTATTTATTGTTTAGGGTCTCTGCAGCCAATCGTAGATGGGGTCTAAGCCCACTTTGGTGACGGCGCTGGCCTCCACAATGGTCACCTGCTGGCGGATCTGCTTTTGCAACTTTTGCATCTGCAGCATGAGCAGAGCCTCGTTTCGCATCTGGCGATATGAGTAATCCATTTTGGCCAGAACCAGCAGGATCTTAGTATTATGCCTGTAACGAATTTAACTAGTGCATGAGTTTACAGTTCATGTTCTCTCTTACTTACTGCAAACGCGGCTCGGTGAGGATTGAATAGAAAAGAACGCCGGCTGCTGAAATCTGACACAGATTAGAGGTGTCCACCACATAAATCAGCTTCTTGACGTCCTCGAAATACTGCCTCCACAAGGGGGCCATGCTCCCTCCAATTTCCAGGATCTGTATGGATTTGGGCAAATTTTTCCCGCCATGCGGAATGTTAGCTTTAGTTTCTGCCGGAGGGGGCTTGTGTTTATCCCCATTTGGCGATTTCGTTGGGAAATGGATTCGGTAGATCCCAGTGCCAATGGTGGGCATGGAAAACGTGGTCTCGTCAATGGATTCCGGATCCTGTAAAGCTTTCAGTAGGTGCGTCTTGCCCGCTCTTTTGGGGCCCAAGCAAATGCAGGTGGACATTGCTGTTAATATTTACTTAATATATGGATCTAACAAGGGTAGCCTTGGTTACCATAATATAATAATAATAATAATTAATTAAATTCGAGTTGAACAATTTAGTTCAGTAAACACGTAAGTGTTTTTATTTCTTGTTTATTTTATATTTTAAAAATTTGAAATATTTGCACATTTTTTTAAATTTAAAATTCGTTGAATCAATTGCTTTATCGAAATCTTGTGTCAGCATTTGAAATTTTAGCCGCAAGGTGGAGCTCTTAAATGTCCCAATAAAAAGTTCACTGCAAAAGCTTGAACCATTTGGCCACACTTCATATGAACACATCGAAGCTTAATGTCTATCGATTAAAAATCGATGCTTCTTGCATCGCTTTTTCATGCTGTCTCATCGTAAACAATATCAACATTTTTTCAAACACTCTTTTATTTCGCTCAAAAAATGACCCATACAGCAGACAAACCTCGAGAAATCGGATTCGACAGGCAGTTCTCAGCGGACGTGAATGGGGTGCCCACGGAGATAGTGTTCCACGGCTTCGCCAACAAGTGGTTCTTGATCGTAACGCAGCTTGGCAAGATTCCCGGCATCTACAACGTGCACTTCGATGTCCAGAGGGACGAACGGGTGGTTCCCTATCTGCACGGACCAGTGCACAATCCGGAGCTCCACGTATCGGTGCCCATCACGATGAACTGCTGCTTGGGCTTGGACACCGATGAGACCCGCAGCGCCATCCAGTTCCTGGTCAACAAAACCGGACTCCACAAGTGCCCGACGGATTTTGTGGTGGGCTTGGGTCTCAAGCAAATCGACGGACCCAACCTGCGTGCGCTAGCAAAGGTCATTGAGGAGGCGATATTTTAGTTTACGTTTGTTATATCCAATAAATATAGGCTGTATGGCAGCGACTAATCCACCTAAGCTTGACCAAATAAAGGCCTGTTCTAAAGCAACTTTTACAATGGAATCTACTTCCAAAAAGGCTTATCTTAGATTTCATTAATCCGCACTTAAATATTCAATTAGCAAAAATACCGTTGTGGAAAAAAATAGTCTTAATAATTTTTTAGCAAACGTCTTCTATATTTCCCCGAATTTGTACATTAAAAAGTGTACCGCAGGTCGGGAAACACAGCACACGTCTACCTCTCGAGGATTACAGCACAAACACAACGGATGTCCGGTTGTCGAGAAGTTCTCTAGAGGATTTAGTCGAACAGACCAAAGCCCATGTCGTCGTCAGACTGGTCGGACTCCTCCTCCTTCTTCTTCTCTTCCTTCTTGGACTCGGCGGCTGGAGCAGCGGCGGCAGCAGCGGGAGCAGCACCACCGGCAGGGGCGGCACCAACTCCGGATCCGATGTTGGTGATAAGGTCCTTGACGTTGATGCCCTCCAGGGCCTTGGCGAAGAGACCGGGCCAGTAGGGCTCCACCTCTACGTTGGCGGCCTTCAGGATGGTGTTGATCTTCTCACCCTGGTGAATGGAAAAATAAGATCAGCACATGTTGCAGCAGTGCAAAATAAACCGAAGGACACGCATATTGTCCAATACTTCCGGCCGATGGCCGAGGCTTTGGAGGATTTGCGGCGTCCCTGATTGCGAAATTGAAAAACTTACGGTGACGGCGACATCGTCATCGACAAGGATAAGGGAGGCGTAGACGCAGGCGAGCTCGGCTTTGGTGGACATGTCGAAGTGCTGTGGCTAATCACTGATTGTGCAAGTTGCCAAAAATTAATTGTTTATAACAAATGGCCTTAGCTCGGGACGAGAACAAGCACGCTGGTCAAAATCCTAAACCGGAAAGAGCAGTTGATATGCAGTGTGACCGCGGCGATAACGAAAAAAAATACCAATAGTTCGTATTTGTATTAATTTTCAGAAAATACTAGTTAAGAGAAAACTTGTTCTAATTGTCAAAATTATCTCTTATTCGAACTAGTTTCCTCTTGCACTCTTAGTAATCTTCTTGGCTTCTACGTTTTTGTCTATTTCAACAACAGAGTTTCTAATATTTTTATAATTTTTTCGCGTTATGACTTATCGCGTTGCACTAGGGATTGAAACAAGACATTTCGGTATAATGACACAACAGTCACACTGCAAATATATGTACAAAATTAGTGTGCCCGTAGCCTTGCTTAAACGTAAACAAAAAAAAAGCGCGCAAAATGTCGGACCATGAAGATTTAGTGGTAAAAAAGGAAAACAAATCTATAGAGAATATTGATGAGAAGGACGAAGAGTTAAATGATATGGACCGTGGGAAAATAAGCAGCCTGACGGCCATGGGACCATTTATAGCCAGCAAGGAGAACAGCCGCAACACGGTTTACCTCAGCGATGTTCCGGATATCTGCAAGGATAAGCCTTGCATGTTGGGCGTGGACGAAGCAGGGCGTGGTCCCGTCCTGGGACCTATGGTATATGGGATCGCATACTGTCCACTGGAAAGCAAAAAGGCATTAGAAGACCTGGGATGCGCCGATTCCAAACAACTAACCGAGCAGAAACGTGATATCATATTTGACGATATAAACACCAAGGATTACGCCACCAGTTGCATTGGCTGGGCCGTGGAGATTATATCGCCAAACTCGATCAGCACCAGCATGTACCGGCGTTCGAAGTGCTCCCTGAACGAAGTTTCCATGAACTCGGCCATGGGCTTAATCCAACAGGCGATCGATGCGGGCGTCAATATTGCCGAGGTTTACGTAGACACGGTGGGTCCCCCGGAGAAGTACCAGGAGAAGTTGCTCAAACGTTTCCCCAACTTTAAAATCACCGTAGCCAAAAAGGCTGACTCCACCTATCCAATAGTCTCTGCTGCTAGTATTTGCGCCAAAGTCACCCGTGATCATGCCCTCAAGGTTTGGATGTTCCCCGAGGGCCTGGTCATTAAGGATAACGCTTTTGGCAGTGGATATCCGGGAGATCCGGTCACAAAGAGATTTCTGACCGAGTACATCGATCTAGTGTTTGGATTTCCACGACTTGTGCGCTTCAGTTGGTCCACCGCGGAAAACGCAGTGGCGGACAAGGCCTACGACGTGGAGTTCGACGAGCCGGATTCCGAGAAGCCAAAGTTCGCCGGCACCAAGCTCACAACGTTTTTTAAGGGCACAACAAAATCGGGCGAAGTAATTCGCGAGGAGTGCCGCTTCTTCAAGCAACGACACCTGGGAAATGTCATGGATTTTTAACAACAAATAAGGATTTTATTTAATCCAGTAGGAATATCTCAATTTGTATCTTTAGTGCAGTCTGATTGTTGTTGCGCCTCGATATTTATTTATTAAGAATACAGTTCTTTAGTAATAAGTTTTAAAATGCCAAAATAAAAAAAAATGACCAGTCCCAAAACGAAAACAACTTAATTTGAATCTTTAATGTATTTTTGCTGATGTTTCTGTGTTTCCGCCAATCTCGTGTTCTTATAATTACGTTCGATTACAGACTACGTGGGACTGCAGTTACACTGTTTTGAATGTATGCGTGAATAGGTCTAATCTGATCTCGTGACATCCCTTTTTTGGAGGACAGTTGTGGGATTGGGTAAAGGACTTTTGGAGGGGAGTTGGCTGGCATCTTTGATCGACACAATAACAAAATGCAAAGTTATACTAAACGATTTTTGTATAAAAAAGGGACGACCTTAGAAACATAGAGCTTATAATTAAGATTAAAATGAGGCGAGTCGCATCCCGCTGATCGGAAGAGAACAACAACCAAGTTGGAGCCCCTAAAATCCCAGGTGCATATCGATATTTTGTGACTCCAAACTAAGCGTACGAAATAGACGTAGACAAAAGCGGGAGGATCTCAAGAGGTGTACCTTAAACAGCTAATTAGAACTTAGAGCAATTACAAATACGATTGCAGGGCGGGATAGCTAAGAAAGGAGTTACCAAAGGTCCGGGCTCCAGATCCAAATCGATTTATGTTGGCAGAATTGAAACTGATGATATTTCACTTCTTTAGAAAATATAGTTAAATTCAATATTTGAATCAAAATTAAAAGTAAAAACTTCTCGTTCCTAATAAAAGTGAAAAATTACTGATTCCATTTTCACCAAATAATGAGTTGGAAAAGGAGTCGCGACTGCTTTAAGCGTTGGCTTAATAGACGAAATCCATTTGTGGCTGCTCCGGCAATCAGAACTTTCGCAGGTCCAACACGAAAACGCTACCGTCGGAGGCACTGGCACCGACCTTAGTGCCTTTGGAATTCCAGCAGACCTCAAAGATGCCGCCCGTGCCCTTGTAACTGTGAACCAACTGTCCAGTTTGCGTGCTCCAAATGTGTACGCACTTGTCGAAGCTGCCAGAGGCCAAATGCTTTCCATCCGGACTAAAGGCCACAGAGTAGACTGGCTCCGTGTGCTTGGTGAGCGTGTGGATGCAGCTTCCCCTCTCCACGTCCCACAGTCTTACCGTGGAATCGAACGAAGCGGATGCGAGGATTAGATTTGTGTTTGGATTATTGGTTCCCGGCCCCGTGGGCGACCATTTTATCGTATAGATCTCCTTTGAGTGAGCCTGCAGATCGTGGCAGCAGCGATCTCGGTTCATGCTCCAGATCTTGAGGGTCATGTCATCGGAGCAGGATGCCAGCAACTGGCCCTGCGGACACCACTTAATTGCATTCACCTCGTTCGTGTGTCCTTTAAAGGTCTTGATGGGTTCATTTACACCCAATCGGCACACATGTATCCGCTGATCCGTACTGCAAGATGCAAAGGCCTGGTTTGTCTGCCAGTCCACATCCAAGGCTGGAGCACTGTGAAAGGCAAATTGCTGCGTGCATTGGCCCGTGGATGCGTCCCAGATGATCGTCGTCTTGTCCACGCCAGCCGAGAGGATGTAGTTACCACACTTATTCCACTTTAAAGCAAAGATCGGACCCTTGTGTTGTCCCAAAGTAGATGCAAGTCGACCGTCGGTCTTCCAAATTCGGGCGTAGCCATCGTAGCTGCCGGTGGCGAGCAAGGAGCCATCGCACTGTAACAAAGATAGTAGATTAAAAACGGATCAGAAAACAACCTTCGCAATGCTTAAACGCCAAGATCTCCGACTTACGTTCCAGTCCAGTGAGGTGACATCCTTATTGCTAGGCACCTCAGCGCCGCCTTTCTGTATGCAGTGTCGCAGTACCAGCTGGTTGGAGTTAGTGTTTGCATCGGACATGTCCCATATCCTGGCAGTGCTGTCTCCCGAACCGCTTGCCAGTAAATCCCGACTAGGATTCCAGGCGCATATAAACACCTCGCTCTCGTGGCCGCGTAGTACACGAGCCTTGGATTCGGGTATTTCGATGCTCTCGTCAATGTCCATGGGCACAAGAGCTGCGGGAGTCCCAGCACCTCCGCTGGTGGACGAGGAGATGGTTCCACTGGGAGCAGAGCTTTGAGCACTGGACGAACCAGACTGCACGTTGTTTCCTTGGGCCCCTACGCGAATCGTAACCGCTCCACTGGGCGCCTTGGATCCTGCTGCTGTCGATGCTCCCCCCGATGCTGCTGCGTCCGGATTGGAAGTTGATACAGTTCCGCCAGCGGGCGTCACCCCGCTTGAGGGCTGCTCTACGCTGCTGGAAGTGCTGCTGTTGCCATTTGTGGAAGTTGAGGAGGCTGCATCATCTGTGCTGGTGGCATTCGCATTGCCTGCATTGCCGCTAGATGAGCTTCCCGCTTCATTGGAGTTCTGTGATTTCTTTTGACTTGCCCCAGGTGCTGTTGAGTCTCCACCAGCTGGTGTGCTTGTGTTGTTGGCTCCCCCAGTACTGGTCTGATTGCCTCCAGCTCCATTGTTTCCAGCATATGTGCTGCCAGTGTTATTCGCCGGATTTCCACTGGAGTCCACTTCGCTGGCCGACTGATCGGTTGGCGTGCTGGTGCCCGTGGTGCTGCCAGCGGTCTTGTTTCCACTTGCTGAGCCCGCCACTCCGGTACCCGGTTCGATTTTGATCTCTGGCTTGGCGTTGTTGTTCTGGTTGCCACCCGCAGGTGCAGACGAGTCGACTGGACCGGGTTTTCCCGGCTCTGTTTTCACAATGATCTTGGGTGGCTTCACCTCCGGCATGACAGCGTCTATTAAAGAGAGTCCCTCAATGGGCCGCGCTACCTCGCCGTCCTCGCCGACGCTCCACTCCACTTCGGTGTAAAGAAGACCCTTCTGCAGGATGGTGAGCAAGGCGGCCGGTGGAACCAATGCGCCATTGATATTGCTTTGCGAGATGTGTGACTCGATGCCAAACACGTAAGCAGAGTGCACAAAGCCTAGGAAATGGGATTACGGGAGATAAGGGCGGGTTTTAATTGTGCGGACTTTACTACTCACCTGACTCCTGCAGGTATCGGTAAACCAGAAAGTTCACCTCGTCGCTTGAAAAACTCATGGCGGAACGCGGTTGGCTCCTACTCCTACTACTAGCTCACTAAAATATCCACTCCAATCTCCAATGCCAATTATGTTTTTACGGTGCGAAAATCGGAACTGTGCTGCGTAACACATGCGTCTTCATTCGGCACGCTTATCACTTAGGTGCAAGCCACGGTATCCGGAGCTACTCCTGGTACTTGGATCGATCTGGTGGGTCCTGTGTTCTCAATTCTGCCAGTTTGCTGCTTGCCGCAAGAGCACTTCACATATTTTTTTCCACAAATAAAACCCAGGAATCGAAAACGCGTTTCTGAAACGCGCAAAAAAATGGCGGAGTAATCTCAAGGTGTGCGCTGTGAGAGGTTGCGACGCATTGCATTTTGTGACGTCACAAGTTTGACAACAGACCAAAACTGATTAATCATTGAATATTATTAAAATAAATTTTTTTGTATCACACTAAGTGGTATTTAAAAAGTAAGAATACAAATTAATCAGTCATAAAATAAATTTAGAGAATTTTTCGATAATTATGACTGCACTCAATAGATTTGTATAATTGTGTGACGTCACAGGTTTGACAACAGACAAAAAATGATTAGTCATTGAATATTAATAAAATAAATTTTTTTGTATCTCACTAAGTGGTATTTGAAAAGTAAGAATACAAATTAATCAGTCATAAAATAAATTTTGAGAATTTTTTGATAATTATGACTCTGTACTCAATAGATTTGTATAATTGTTATACAATTATAACAATTATATAAGCAACTATAATCTTTAACTAAATGCAGCTTAGGCTGCTTGTAGTAAATCGTAAACAAATACCTCCTAACGTGTATAATTCTTGTTCATGCATAAAACTAATTGCAACTAAAATCTATAACCAAACTCAGCTTAAGCATTTGCTTGTAGTTAATGGTTAAAGAATACCTCCGTGCCATCTTAAAATTTCGTCCAGCTCTCTGCAGCTTAGGCCTTATGCTTGTAGTAATACTAACGTGTATAATTCTTGTTCATGCATAAAACTAAAAGCAACTAAAATCTATAACCAAAACCAGCTTAAGCCTTTTGCTTGTAATAAATGGTTAAAGAATACCTCCGTGCCATTTTAATATTTCGCCCAGCCCTGTGTACCCAGCCCTTGAAGTAATCAGGTATTCCGACCAAACGCTCCACTGGTCACACTAATCGTTCTACCCGCGCCCGCTAGATGGCTCCACTCTTAGGCAGCGAGAGCGAAGAAAAATCAATAGAAATTTTCATTTTAGTGAATTGCCCTGCGCTCGGTAATAGTTAACAAACAAATTAGCGGCGAGTCAGCCAGGCGAAGCGCCAGCGAGTTGGAGTTACATAAAGTGCAACACGCAGGATCAAACATTCCGCAGCCAACACCCCGAATTCCGATTCCAAGCGAAGCCAGCTTCAGAAGTCACCGATCCCTCTCTTCGCTCCGCCGCAGAAATTCCGCAACGCTTACCGATTTTGTTCGCTGCGAGTAAAAAAATCAGAAAAGTAAGCTCAAAAAAAAAATAGCTGCTAACATACGCCCATTAATGTTTTTGGAGGCTTCTTCGGTGCTTTTTTTGGGTGAAACGCCTTCGTCATCCAGCAGTGAAAAAAGTGACGTGACATGAAGGCAAAGCAAAGAAAGAAGAGAAGCAGAGAGCGCAGTGAAAAACAGAAAATAAAACGAAACGGAAAGCGAAAATAGCAAATATAACACAGAAACAAAAGCCGGTGGTCGTGCAAATCCAAAAAATAATGGCCAAGTGCACATCGCACTTCGCTAAGCGATAAAAAGTGGGCGAGAGAGGTCACAGAATCTTTATCAGCGGGCAAAACGCTGCCAAGTTGAAAATAAGTCGGTTGCCAAAAATGTGGGGGTACACTCTACTTCCCCCCGAAAATGTCAAAGTTCGCCAGCCACTAGGTGCACTGGGCGAAAAATCAGTCGCGAAGTCCACTATTTTCCGATTAAGTGTTCTCAGATTAATAAGCATCGGCATTTTGTACACATAAATCGTTATCTGCGCTTGCTACTCAGTGAAATGTATGGTGGATACATATTTTATACAAAAGTATCTCTATACAGCAATGCGGATTTACAAATTTCGAAGTTGTATCAATGTTAACATGCACAATAAGCTATTCCCAGGCTAAGAACATATTGGTATTCATAATACCTTTTGCTTCGTTTCTACTTACATTAATACACACTTAAAAAATGTCATATTACTATGTTTTTTCATTCTTATACCCCACATTAAATTGAGTATCGTTTCCGCTTTCAGGTCCCAAGGAACGTCCGAGATCGAAACGAAGAAGAGGAGCTTTGAAGAACCAGACGGGGAGAGCAGCTATATATCTTAAGGTCCCGACGTCGAGTTCGAGCGATAAGAACGCCTCGAGACTCGGCCGCCATCCATCGACGATTTTCTTGCGCCCCCAGTTTGCATAAAACCAGCGAAAATTAACAAGCTAACTACCATGGCGCCGGTGCGGGGGGATGGCATGAGAGGCCTGGCCGTCTTTATATCGGATATAAGGAACTGTAAGTGAAGATCAGCACAGATCTCTTGGGTAACCAGCATTAAATCCAATTGAGCGGGTCGCAACAAGAGATTTTCCATAGGGGCGGAATCAGTGCCATTTCTTGATCAATTACCAGGAACAGCGCACTCACAATAACGTGGGGCGGTACAAAAGCGCAGGAACAGTAAGCTCTCTGTCAAAAGAATTACAAAATATTGGTTATTCATTGGTTATTCTTGAAACCAAAGTATACGTCATAGTAACCGAATCTTTTGCTCCGTAAATATTTTGGTAGACGTTATGGTTAGGTACAACGCAACAAATAGCATATCAAAAATGCCTCTTAGGAAAAATAAATTCTAGTAGTTTGATGTCTTACTGTAGTACTTTGAAACGTGCATCTGTGTGAGCGCAAGAGTCGCAACTGTTTGTCCGACGCTTTGCTGTGTGGTATTATTATCACCGCTCGTTGCTGTATGCTCGGTTACTAGTTTCTGGTTTGTGGACAACATATAGGAGAGCAGAGGTTCCGCTGCGGATCGGTGACTGGTACTAATTGACGCCTGTGAATCGGAGAAAAACCCGCGACATGGAGACAGCCGAAGGGTGTGAAGTCGACACTCCGATCGATCAACCACTGGGCGGAAAAGAAATCGAAGCTTCCGCCGACGAATCGCTACTGTTTTACTGTGAATCTCCCTTATACCCGTTTCAGGCACAACCTATTCGTACTAATATTCACCCATTTTTCATCCCACCACCCACAGGTAAAAGCAAAGAGGCGGAGGTCAAACGCATAAACAAGGAGTTGGCCAATATACGGAGCAAATTTAAAGGAGACAAAACCCTCGACGGCTATCAGAAAAAGAAATATGTCTGCAAGCTGTTATTCATATTTCTCCTCGGCCATGACATCGACTTCGGGCACATGGAAGCGGTCAATTTGCTGTCCTCCAACAAATACTCAGAGAAGCAGATTGTGAGTACACCAAAAAATTGCTTCAATAATCATTTGGTTGTTTAGCGAGTCGAAATAATTGAACTGGAAACAGACCCTGCTTGTGGCAAAAGGGAATTTCATTCAATTAAATATAATTTGTTGTCGTTGTATAAAGTTTGAAAAAATATTTAAATTTTGGTTCTAAAATTTAATGTTACTGATTAAATATTTTATTGGATCAGACAACGTTCTATTAAATATCTACTTTTGTATTATGATTTAGGGCTACCTTTTCATCTCGGTGCTGGTGAACACGAACAGCGATCTTATTCGGCTGATCATCCAATCTATAAAGAATGATTTGCAGTCGCGTAATCCTGTGCACGTTAATCTGGCGCTGCAATGCATTGCCAACATTGGAAGTCGGGATATGGCCGAGTCCTTTTCCAACGAAATACCCAAGCTACTCGTCTCGGGCGACACCATGGACGTGGTGAAGCAGTCGGCGGCGCTGTGCCTGCTCCGCCTGTTCCGCTCCTCGCCGGACATCATTCCCGGTGGTGAGTGGACTTCGCGCATTATCCATTTGCTCAATGATCAGCACATGGGAGTGGTCACAGCGGCCACCTCGCTGATCGACGCCTTGGTGAAACGCAATCCGGACGAGTACAAGGGTTGTGTTAATTTGGCCGTTTCACGCTTATCCCGGATCGTGACAGCCAGCTACACGGATCTTCAGGTACGATTAGACAGATATTGTTGAAGTATGAAACTTCTAATTACAAAAATCGCATTGCAGGATTACACGTATTACTTTGTGCCGGCTCCATGGCTATCTGTTAAACTGCTGCGATTGCTGCAGAACTACAATCCGGTCACCGAAGAGGCGGGCGTGCGGGCTCGCTTGAATGAAACTTTGGAGACGATTTTGAACAAGGCGCAAGAGCCGCCAAAGAGTAAGAAGGTGCAGCACTCTAACGCGAAGAACGCCGTGCTCTTCGAGGCCATCAACCTGATCATTCACAGCGACAGCGAGCCGAACCTTTTAGTGCGCGCTTGCAACCAGTTGGGCCAGTTCCTCAGCAATCGGGAGACCAACTTGCGCTACCTGGCTCTGGAGTCCATGTGCCACCTGGCCACTTCCGAGTTCTCGCACGAGGAGGTGAAGAAGCACCAAGAGGTGGTCATTCTGTCAATGAAAATGGAGAAGGACGTATCCGTGCGCCAAATGGCAGTGGATCTATTGTACGCCATGTGTGATCGTGGTAATGCCGAGGAAATTGTTCAGGAGATGCTCAACTATCTGGAGACGGCCGACTACTCTATTCGCGAGGAAATGGTGCTCAAGGTTGCCATTCTTGCCGAGAAGTACGCCACGGATTATACCTGGTAAGAGTTCATTTTGGAGATTATGCTTAAAAGTCTGTGTTTTTTATGACATCTGCTATTTTGCCAGGTATGTGGATGTTATCCTCAATCTAATTCGCATTGCTGGTGACTACGTGTCTGAAGAAGTATGGTACCGCGTTATTCAGATCGTGATCAACCGCGAGGAGGTTCAAGGCTATGCCGCAAAGACTGTTTTTGAGGCGCTACAGGCACCTGCCTGCCACGAAAACATGGTTAAAGTGGGCGGCTACATCTTGGGAGAGTTTGGCAACTTGATCGCCGGAGATTCCCGCTCAGCACCACTGGTACAATTCAAGCTACTGCACTCCAAGTACCACTTGTGCTCGCCGATGACACGGGCCCTTCTTCTGTCCACGTACATTAAATTTATCAACCTCTTTCCGGAGATTCGCACCAATATCCAGGATGTGTTCCGCCAGCACAGCAATCTTCGATCCGCAGACGCGGAACTGCAGCAGCGTGCTAGCGAATACCTCCAGCTTAGCATAGTGGCATCTACAGACGTTTTGGCCACCGTCCTCGAGGAGATGCCATCGTTCCCAGAACGCGAGAGTTCCATTTTAGCAGTGCTAAAGAAAAAGAAGCCCGGCAGGGTGCCGGAGAACGAAATTCGCGAGTCGAAGAGCCCGGCGCCACTGACTTCTGCAGCGCAGAACAACGCCCTAGTGAACAATTCACATAGCAAGCTGAATAACAGCAACGCAAATACGGATCTGCTTGGGTTAAGCACTCCGCCATCGAATAATATTGGTAGTGGCAGCAATAGCAACAGTACGCTCATCGATGTTTTGGGCGACATGTACGGCAGCAATAGTAACAACAACTCAAGTGCCGTGTACAACACCAAGAAGTTTTTGTTTAAGAACAATGGTGTTTTGTTCGAGAACGAAATGCTGCAGATTGGTGTGAAGAGCGAGTTCCGCCAGAATCTTGGACGATTAGGCCTTTTTTACGGCAACAAGACACAAGTTCCCCTCACGGTAAGTAAATTATTTTCTGAAATATTTCAGCCATTAAATACATTGCTTCCTTCGCAGAACTTCAATCCCGTGCTGCAATGGTCTGCCGAGGATGCGCTCAAGCTGAATGTGCAGATGAAGGTGGTGGAGCCGACACTGGAGGCCGGCGCCCAGATCCAACAACTGTTAACCGCGGAGTGCATCGAGGATTACGCCGATGCGCCTACAATCGAGATCAGTTTCCGCTACAACGGCACCCAGCAGAAGTTCAGCATTAAACTGCCACTGAGCGTTAACAAATTCTTTGAGCCTACCGAAATGAATGCTGAATCATTCTTTGCACGGTGGAAGAACCTTAGCGGGTATTTAAAAAGGTGTCTTTCGATAATTTTCAATATTAACTGTGTATTTGCAGAGAGCAACAACGGTCACAGAAAGTGTTCAAGGCTGCCCAGCCCCTGGATTTGCCCGGAGCCCGCAACAAGCTCATGGGCTTCGGCATGCAACTGCTAGACCAGGTGGATCCCAATCCAGACAACATGGTCTGCGCAGGCATTATTCATACGCAGTCTCAGCAGGTGGGCTGCCTGATGCGATTGGAGCCGAACAAACAGGCTCAGGTGAGTAATCGATTGTTAGACACTTAGGAATATAATGCCTATTTCTCAAATTATCAACAGATGTTCCGACTGACAGTTCGGGCAAGCAAGGAGACCGTAACTCGGGAAATCTGCGACCTGTTGACGGATCAATTCTAAGCTACAACAATCATGGACGGGGGGATAGAGATGGAGCTGCGAAGCCATGGAGCCACGGCAACCACTTTACAATGCACAATCCCAATTACCTAGAGAAATATCAAAGCATACAAGGCCCTAGAACTGTACGCGTTTAGTTATGCCAGACACACTCCTACACTCTTCTTAAGTACCTTTCATCTTCTCCAACCGCGAGTTGATTTACCCACTGTCCTGTTAATTTGAATATTATTTTTGTAAACCTACTCTTACTATACCTATTTTCCAATTTCATGTTCCCAAACTACTAACCCGTATCAGAATTCTTTGTAAATGTTAAGCTCAAAAAAGTTCATAGTAGAGAAAAGCGAGAACATAATTAGATTATGTTTATATGTATGACAAATTATATATTGTTGCATCATTTCGAGGCAGTAGCAATTGGATATTATATGCCTATACACAGATCTACATACATTCATACAAACACATACATATACCTAGTATATACGTCGTTGTAATAAAAACAAATCAATATAAAAAAAAGAGAAAAGCTTGCAAGGAAATTATTAAGATGCCTGCAAATGACAAGTATGCAAATCGTTATCTAAATATTTATACATATATTGATTATTGCAATTGCATCTAAACGAAATTCATGTTTAATGTTTTTGATTGTGAAAATCCGGTGGAGAGCCGCAAGAGCAGAAATCTCATTAAAAAATAGACAAATAATTAGACACGGATCCCCAAAAATTCCTTGATTAATCACTGTTGAGCAACTTAAAATTTATGAGCGATAGGAAATATTTCCCTATTGGAGGAAACGAAACAAAGCATTCAGAATATTATTATACTTATAGCAGAATTTTTTGATTGATTCTGGGTAATATTACGTTTCGTTTGTGTACCATAGATAAACTGAGATGGGCTACATGTTGTGCCGCTTCCTGAAGGGAAAGCGATCTTTGTAGCACCAAGTATTAACTTATCTGAAGCAGCAGCAGCATTCGCAAGCCATAAATCTGCTAATAACTCTCATCAATTGTGAGACGGCTGCCGATAAAGAACAAAGAATTGTAAACTAAAATATACATTATATAGATACTGATACTGAAAACCGATAACGGAAATTGACATCAAATACTTATTACCGATGAACTCTCAATCTTTTCGTATAAACCGATGTGCATGTCAGTTGGAAGCTTAAGCATTTCCAAAGTGCAATAGTTAAATGTTACAAAATTCCACACAAATTCCATTTAACACTCACAGACAAAAGAAAAGCAACTGCAAGAGCAAGGAAAACAAGCCACAACTACATATAGCAAGTGCAGGAATTTAACTGTAAACGTAAACAAATATGTATTTAAATAAATATAAATTGAAACCATTTTAAAGGTGTTTAGAAGGCCTCCAAAAACTGGATTACTTGGAAAACTTGGCAACCACACTTGTGTTTTACGTATTTAACTTTATTACGATTAGCGCACGGGTTAACATAGGACCTAACAACAACTTTAGATTTAACTCAAATTTCGTTTAACTTAAACCTAGCATTAATGTTGACCGAACTCAATTCGGTAACCAGAAACTTGAAGGAGAATGGTATCTCGATCATAGATACGGAACTGTTATCCCCACACAAGCGACACGTATCTGGTTGAGAAGACAGTCCTCCCGTTTCGTTTCGCTTAACAATGCGTTGCAGAGGCGCCAGAATGGAGCCACACTTGTGGCACACAAGGGTGTGTGTCTTATCGGAGTTGTGGAACAAGCGATCCTGCAGCAGGAAAGCGGCACCGTGGGAGATCAAAGCATCCCGTTCCATCTCACCGAACCTGACGCCACCACCGCGTTTTCTGCCCTTAATTGGCTGATGGGTCCGAGCTTCCACCGCTCCCGTGGATCTCACTTGCCACTTGTCAAACACCATGTGCCGGAGTCGCTGGTAATGCACCACTCCAAAAAATATGTCAGCAGTCATCTCGCGGCCATCTACACCGGAATACAGCCTCTCCGTTCCGTAGTAGTTGTAACCGCCAGCCTCTAACATCTTGCCAAAATAGTCAATCGCAGTATTCTCTTCCGAGAATCGAAAAGGCGTGGCATCGTAAACATTTCCGTGGATTGCAGCCCCCTTTCCCGCCATCGTTTCAATCATCATGGCTATTGTCATGCGGGAGGGAAAGCCGTGGGGATTGAAGACAATGTCAGGGATCAGACCTGATTCCGTGAATGGCAAGTCCTCTGCAGGATACTTTTGTGAGCAAATACCTTTCTGACCAGCTCTCGATGCAAACTTGTCTCCAATAGTGGCAGGTCGTGGAACCCTCAGTGTGATGGCCACCGTTTTTTTGGGCGACAATTCGAAGCTTCCCAACTGCCGGATGCTCTCTACTATGCAATCCTCCTTTTCATCCATTTTTACAACTTTGTAAGTGGCCACCTCTCCGTCAAAATAGCAGTACAGGGGGGAACCATAGCGCAATTTGGAGCCCGGATGTGGAAGACCATCCGTGTCAAGATGTTTCACTAGCTCCGGCATATGTGGGTGCCTTGCGAAGTAACTGCTCTTCTTGTCCAGCGTCAAAAACTTCGTTTTGTAGATACTTCCATAGGCGAATCCTCGTTCATAAGCAGCCTTATTAATGATCATAGCATCTTCCATATCATAACCCGTGTAGGAAATTACAGCTACTATAGCATTTGTGCCCATCGCAAAGTCATCCAGCTGAATGTTGTCGTAGTGTACTGGTCGGAAGAGAGGAGTTGCTGGAGTCTGTAGGCGGTATAACTTGTTGGCTGCTTGCTTAGGCCAATTCAGGCATGGCGTTCCCATCGTTTGTTTTCCCATCTGGCACTGGTACATGTTACGTGGCGATTGATTGTAATCCGGCATGGGTATTAAGTTGGCCAAGTTGCTCATGAAGTGCGTCTTGGCCAACTCCAAGTGGGTGGTGAAATCAGGATACATTTCCTTTGAATCGATGGCGATTTCCATGTACAGCTGTTCTAGAGTTCCGATGTACTCCACCCTATTCCATTTTAGGTTCCAAACGGGCCTCATCATCCTGGCAGGACCCGTTGCAAGGTAAAGCCCTGGGAACTGACCGTTCTTCTTGAAGGGTATAAAGCCGATTTCCATCATCTGGGGAAGAGTGCCGAATATCTTTCCGTAGCGCAGATCGTCAACTATTTTGGTGGCTTCTGATTGATGAATGTGACCCAAGTGCTTGCCGTCTAGAAAAACGACGTAAAGTTTATCGCCCAAATAACTGCGATTTGACAAGGGCATCATGCCCATATCTATAAGTTGCGTGGGTATGGCCTGAAATGAAAGGAATTGGTTAAAGTATCTTATGTAATCTACAATGCGCTGTACCCACCTTCACCAACTTGGGATCGGGACGCATCGAAATCTCGCAAGTTAGAGTCAAATGATTTAACAGCCCGCAGGGTGTGCCATCAGGAGTATGTACTGGGCAAATGAAGCCCCAGGCATCCGGAAGCAGCTGCCGCGCCTCAGTGGTTCTCATGGTTGTGAAGTAGGAACCACGGTGGATGGCGCGAAAGTGAGACATGTATCGCATTCTGTTAATGTTCTCTGCCATAATGACTAGTCCGCTATTTTGCATTAATCCCAGACCAGTGCGACTGGCGATATTGCCAGTGGCTAAAAAGGACTCTATGGACCGACCAACTCCTCCCGCTTGACGCATGCACTGCGTCATCACGGCACTGGTTAGTAGGCCATCAGGGGAAGTCAGTTTCTTTTGAAGGCAACGCCGGACTTGCAAGACCCAGGATTCGACTCGCTCACCTAGGTATTTCTGATAGAGATGGCCTGGCAAAAGCACTTCCTGCATCATCGCTGAGTCGACGTTTTCCACTCTGTATTTGCCCTGTGCACACTGGAAAAGTTTCTGGATCATGAACACAATCAACTGGAACTTATCCTCATAGGTATCGAGGTGAATCATTACTCGCTCCCTGAGGATAAAGTCAGTGACATCCTCATCCGGCTGCCATTCCGGAACTTCTGGGAAGCGGGCACGGAACAGATTGCCAATGAAGCTCTTGCACTGGTCGTGCGTATAGACGTTTTCATTTTGAACTTCCCTCAACATGCTTTGCACGCAGGATACATAATACTGGTCGGACTCGTAGCCTTGTACCAATCTGTTGTATATCTCTTCATCTGTGTAATCCATCAGGCACTTGAGGATCAGGCAAACTGGTACGTAAGATAATCTCTTGACGTGGGAAAACATAAACTTTGCAGTTCCATTGTTCAAATAATGTACTACATTGCTCAGGGATGACTCGTCCTCACGGACTGTTTGCACCAACATACCCAGATCGCTGAAATTCTGTCCACGATCCTTCCAGGATGAGCGCTTAACACAGATGGGATGGTTCCTCCGGGTCATGATCAACATACGTACAATCTTCTCATTTCCTCGGATCACAAAGATTCCACCCCACTCGCTGTCGTGCTCTCCATGTTTAACCATTTCTTCCGGAGAAGCTTGTCCCAGATTGCAGGCTTTGGAGCGCAACATGATGGGCACTTCCCCGAGGTCCATGTTTATCGCAGACTTTTCCACTCCATTGACACTCCACCCCAATCGGATCGAGCACATTCCCGAGTAGGAGATATGGAGCTGCCTGGAGTCCGTGGGGTAAATCTCTCGGGTTCGAACATCAATCACATCTTGCGGCACCTTCGGCTTCGATATCCATATGGATTCCACTTTCAATGAAATCTTTTCGCCGGCAGGACTCAGCCAGTGGATAGGGATCATGTGCTTGGCCGTGTTATCCAGTCCCAAGGTCAACATCTCGTCAAAGGAATCCACATGTGGAGCTCCCAAATTGGCCAGATGCTAGCCATAGACAGAAATGTATTATCACAAAACCGCACGGTAGGAACAAAACTGATATTTACCCTGCTGAGTTTTTTGGGTATCTGCTTGAACTCCGGCCGGGAATTGGTCAGCACTGGAATGGTCTTCATTTGTTGCATCTCCTCCAGCATTTTGTGGGTATTTTCTTTTAGAATGCCAATCAAAAATATCTATAAACTTGAATGCTTTCCTCCGCACGTGTTGTTTGGAAACGAACCGGTTTGAAAGCGAACCTGTCAGTGGTGGCAGTTGCAAGGAACTAGTTCGTATTTTATGTTTGGGAAATTATAGGAATGAATATAAATATAACTATATTATTAGGATAAAAACCGTTAGGAAAATAAAAAACATCAATAAAATTAGCATTTAGATGAAACTGAACACACAAAAATTAATTTTTATACCGGTGAATATATCTGTTTGATTCCGAATCGAACTTAGCTCACCTTTAAAAACAGGGCTGCCAACCGAATGCGAAGAACAGCTGATATGTGCGCGCCTAATAAGTTTGATAACCCAATTTTGAATTGTGCCCAAGTCGTATGAAGGTAAATACAATTTATTCGCAACGTTTGGCATACTATGCTCATATGCCTACATCCATTTAGCACTTGCAAAGATATCCGGTATGTAGGACACAACTCCTGCGGAAATGAGACTTGCAACCGGATGCAAGGATGTGCCAACGTGTTGCTCCTGCTAATGAAGTTGTTGCATTGTTAAGCTGAAGTACCCTCCCCAAAACTTCTTAGCCACGGGTTTGATTAATACTTGAGCTTAAATTCCACTGACTGGCTGATGAATGTCTATGAATGGACTGCGAGAATAATATTATATTTTGCTTAAGGTAAGAGTTCATTTCAGTTAAAGCCAAATTTAATTGGAACTAAAAAAATATTTTAACGTGGCAAGTTTGACTGGTTTTCAAAACACTAAGAACATCAACATAAATTCGGAAGGTTCAGGGGCTAAAGTAAAAGGTTGAGAACCCCAATCTGAACCCAGTCACTCCGGTTTACTATTCCATTATAATGAACACAATGGATGTTCCTGAAACTTATTTTTGGCAGAGCGTCCTTGATGCCTGGTTCTCGAATCCTTGCTACTTGCAACTTTCGCTGCACATTTGCCTGGGTGCAATCTCTGTGAAAGTTGTGGGCGTTCCTGGGGCACAACTTTTGCTGGCGCTTCAAGTTTTTAGCAGTATTTTTTCCCCTTTGAGTCGCTACAAACAACAGGGAAACCTAGAACTGAGGAGCAGAGCGGGGCACCATTGCAAATTGCATTGTTGATTTTAATTTTCAAGCCTGGCGACACTGTGCCAAATGTGTGCGCCATCCTGTCATCCTTCTTCCCCGGAAAAACCTTCAGCGCCCTTGGCTTGTAGTCATTGCGGCGAGACTCCCACTTTTCAAATGCGCGCACTGGCGGAAAAAAAACAGGAAGTTGGCGTGGCCAGTAAAAAATTAGCTGGCAAATGGATTTTCATTTGAAACTTTTGCGCGAAAGACTTCCATTGGGTTCGGGATCCCGCGCACCCTACGCCACCATCACAAATTGGTTAATAAAGGTCCAGAGATTTATTCTCTTTAGGGAAGTGATAATGGTCAAAGGATGTGGGTCAGACTGGGTTGCGTTAAAGAAAGTTTGTGAAAGTGAATGAATCGGGAAATGAATAGGAATGTGCAGCAATTCACCTTGAACATATGTATATTCATACTCACCCATAGGTTGCACTTAATACTGAGAACGGAGAACAATTCCAATTCATTTGTGTAAATGTACAATACTTACGTACGATCCTCTAGTTAAAGTTGCTAGTGCTAGGATACATCGTCTTCAAAACAGTGCAGATCATTCACCTGGTAAGTGTTGCGGATCTATCTCTGGCAGCTCTTGACAACTGGTCTTGATCTTCATTTCTTGACAGGCGATGTGGCAAGAGTTTGTTTTCATTTACCCCTTAGTCATAATTAAAATGACGCTTGTGTATAATTTTAGACTGTTTCATGTGACACGTTCTTCCAATTAAAATGTGCATAAAACTAAGAAGAACAATCAAGAATGTGAAGGGAAGAGTCCTGAGAAGACTCTCTTACATGTTGCCAGACCCTCAACATAAAACGAATCTCTAATGCTCGAAAACAAAGCATTTTATGTGAGGAGTGCCGGAGAGAAGCCGAATTTGCCTGAAATCAGGAGAGATCGTAGTGGGTTAAAAATAGCTGAATCTATTCGATGTTTTCTCAGTTTTTCCCGAGCTGGCCAACCGAAAAGTTGCGTTCGACCGTCGAACGGATAGAAATTAGAACCCAAAAATTTTCCAACGTCACGAATACATATAGAACTTTATCATATGTATACTAGATATTTACTTTGGTTACGCTTCTTCTTTTCCGTATCTTCCGAAGTTCAATGTGCAAGTGAAGAATTATAAAGGAAAGTGGGCCATTCTTTTTTCTCGAACATCCTTGGTTAGGAAGTGAAAGTCAATAGGTAATTGCGAAATCTGCAAACTCGTGAGTGATCGTCCCACACAAATATAGACACCGATTTTTGCTGGTATTGCTTGTACCTGCTTGTATTGGTGCCATATCAATTGGTGGCGATCTGTAGATCGGTGGATCGTCGGATCGTTGGATCGTTGGATCTTTGGGTTTTCTTTGTGCGGACAAAGAGTTCTTCTCTAGAAGAAAAGTCGCATTAAAGTGAATCGTAAATTCAACGCTCGCCAGGCGCAGGCCATCCCCTTTGTATCAGCCGAATCTGCATTGGTAAACTGATCATCACAGCCGCATACAACAGCTCGTTCGTCTTTGTTCTGCTGGGGAACATGGGAAATGCCGAGTCCACACAGTCTGCGGATGATACGCAGATGCAGCAGCAGCAGCAGCAGTCCACTGATGACGAGCCCTGGTGGAACAACATCGAGCACGAGGATCTGATTCTGGAACAGGCCCCCCGAGCTATTGCACAAAGGGCAGCTGAGGAGGTGCCTCCCGATAATAGAACGAAAAATCGAGAAAACCAAGTCGCAATTGAAATGGAGGACAAGCGAGATGGGTCTCCTCAAAAAGAACAGACCCTCGAGGAGTTCAGAGAGGAGCTTCGTCAGAAAAAAGAGGTTCGCCAAAATGCTGTGCAGGGCCTGAGGGATGAAATCGCTAGTCTAAAAGAACAATTGGCCAAAGAAAAGTCTGAAACTTTGCGCCTTAGAAAAGATGTGGTTGGAGAGGGTCAAGCCGATACTCAGCGCGACGATTCGGAAACCCCCAGTAAACCTGGTTCAGATTCAGATCCAGATGATGAGAATCCCAGTTCCAGGAGTCGTCATGCCAATATCGAACTGGCCAATGCCCAGCTGGCCTTGCAGCAAACCCAGGCCGAGAATTTGTCACTGCGTGGAGAAGTGGAAGTGGTTCAACGACAGGTAGGAACCCTGAAAGAGGTCATCTCCTGCTGCAAACAGATGCTGAGTGTCAAGGAGGAACAGTGTGCTCAGGTGAGCTAGTATCCAGGTCATCCAGAAATCGAGTTCCATATTCAACAAATCGTTTACCACTAGCTCAAGATGAAGCTGACGGAAATCGAAAACTCGTTTAGTGAGCGCGAAATGAAGATTATGTCGAATAATCTTCGCCAGGAGTACGAGCGTCAACTGGTGAATATCCGCCAGCTAAGGCAACTTTATGAAGAGCGACAGAGGGTGGCTGCTGCAGAGTACGAGAATCTCCAGCGCCTAATCTCGATCAAGAGAGACGAACTTACGGCCGAGCAGGAGAAGTAAGCCCATTTCTATCCATTTTACTGTCTACTGAACTTTCTTCCTGTACTAGGAGTAAAAGCTTGGAGGAGCGCAATCACAGCCTGCTCAAAGAGGTGGAGATGGCCAATGAGGAGCTGGCGAAGCTCCGGGAGGAGTGCAGCGAGCACAAGTTTGAGAAGCGTCTGCTCAGTGAGCAAGTGGGTGCAGTTAACATGGTGAGTGCAACTTATATAGAAGCCGTTTTCAAGTAACATATCAAGTATCCAAATCCTTTTCCAGCTCTTCAGCCAGCTAATTATGGGCTTCAATGGCAAGAGCAGCATGGACATCGATCGCGTCAACCGAATGCTGGAGGAGAACCGCCATCTCCTCAACCAAATGACCCAAGCGGAGGGAAACTGCAGCGACGGAGCCACTCTGCCCAAGCTGCTCTTCGAACTCGTGGAACAAGCTACTGGCCATGGGGATTCCGCCGAGGAATCAGATAAAAGTCGCAGCGCCACGCCCACACCCACTGCCACAACTGAAGACACCACGGACGGCTGTCAACCGGGAGGAGCCGTCGAAAAATGCAGGAAGGGGAGCTCGCGCTCGGGTTCGGGTTCGAGCTTGGGTGTGGATGCCACTGCGGCTTCGTTAAAAAGCCATGAGCCCGAAATTATGGGTAAAGTTGCCTCGGCCCAAGAAATTATTGGCAACTTGCCAAAAGTTTGGAAAGTGTTGATGGAGCTCTTGAGCCACCACAAAATCGAGCGCGTGCAGTTGGAGGAGCTGCCATCCTCTAGTGCCGCCATTCCGTCCTCATCCGCATCCAACGCCTCTGGCAAGGACGAAGGCGAGTCCCACCGCAAGCCAGCGGAGCTTAGCGTCAGCAAAACCTACATCAAACTAAAGGTGAGCCCCAGCTGCCAAGTTTCAGTTACTGCACTGCAAGAAACCAAACAAACAAACGTCTGTCCTTACCTCCATATTTAGTTCATTATGCCTTGGCTAGGAGTAACACTTATTTGTATTTTTTACCAAACTTTCAAAAGTAGTTAATATTGGGAAACACGTATGTGAATAATGGAAACGTAAGAATTTTTGCGCCTCAAACGCAGCTCTCCAACGGTTGCTTCCTTCTTTCAAGTGCTGCGGACAATCGGGCTTGTTAGTTGTCGTATCCGGTTTGCTGATGAAGTGCAGCCCGCCGGAGTCGCAGCCATCCGCCTCCGAGACTCCCCGTCATGGAGTTCTGTCTGTGGCTGTTGCAAAGTTTTGCATTATTCACTTAAGCGCTTTATTTAGTCTAGTGCCGAGCGAGCGGCCGAGCACGAGCAGCTTCATTATTGCTGACATCCTGCCGAGCGTCGATGTAGAAGGGAAGTGGGAGGGCATCGGGCAAAGTGGGTGGGTCCTTGGGGCACGGCCTTGGCAGTCGGGTCCATTGTCGTGCACATAATTGAATTTATCGGTCAGTTGCCGTTGGTACAGAACATGTTGCACTTAGCTACCCTTGAGTAGCGGCTACTTCCACTGCGTTTTGGGTCTGGTCAGGTATTCTTTTAAGGGTAGGGATAATTCAGGAGCATATTTGGCTTACGTACTTAAAGTGCTACGGCATCGCATTCATCTATGACAAGCCACATTGAAATAAGCAAATAGTTTTTGAAATTTTCCTTTTAAAACTAAAACTAGTTAACTCCAAGAACAGAAAAACACACATCTAATAGGGTATCTATCCTTTTTGTTCATTTTATGCGACCATTGTTATTTTGGCTTAAACTCTAATTGATTGAAAAGTTTGACCATCTCACGATGGAGCACTTTAGAAGTTTTCACTTCAGGCCAAGTCCCTGCTTAAGTACCGTCAAAAAACCAATGCCTTTTTTTATTTCAGGACCTTATTTTGGAGAAGAAGTCGCTGGTGAAGGAGACAAACCGACTAAAAACCCTTAACAGCCATCTGGACTACCGCCTCAACCAACAGGAGAAGCGGTTGAGCGGCGTGAGCTTGGAGCTAACCAAGACCTGGCACCTAGTGGGCAAGATGCAGCGCCAGCATCGCCAGCTCCACACACAGGAGCAGATCCTGCGCTATCAGTTGCAGCAGAAGAGGCGTCTCTTGAGCGAACTCAAGGATGAGCTGGAGTACTGCCGCCGGAAGTGGGCCTTGGCCAGGGCGAAGAACGACGAGAGCCAGGAGCAGTGTGACGAGTGGCGAAGGGAATTCGCCAGGAGAAAATTGGAGGATGCAAACCACTCGGCAGAGAGTGGTTACAGCGATTCGGGTCCCCAATCGGATGAGGAGCGGGATCTGGGTACCGTGGATCCTGTAGAAGTCCCCACTTCATCGGTCCCTTGTCGCCGGAAGCTTCTTAGGGATCAATTCGAACATACGCGCAAAATAAAGCGGATGCAAAGCACGTCCCCTGGGCGTCAGGGTTTCGACGGCGAGGATGTGGAGGCTGATAATATCGTTCTTCGCTGGAACAGTGCTCCACCAACTTGCGGCTGGAGGGAAGAGGGTGTGTATCCTTCAGGCGAGGAAGGGTCAGAAGTTGGGGAGCATGAGGAGGATGGAGCCCATGGTGTCCTTCCCAAGTCGCTACACAGCTCCAGAAGCAGACAAAGAGGTGTGGAAGGATCAAGTGAAGCGGCCGGCACAGCCAGTCGCATCCAGAAGCTTGAGGAGCAGTGTAAAAACCTTATTCAGCAAGTCCTAGAAACCTCTGGAAATCGGGAGCGCCTTGAGATTCAGTTGTGCCAGTTTCAGGATGACATTGCTCCCGCCCAACATGCTGTGCCGCTGGAGGAATTCATTAACAGGAAGCGCATAGAGCGAATGACCAGGGCCAGTTCAGCACCGGCCACCGGAAGCCTTACACCGCGGGAGGAAGAGTACACAAGGAAACGATCGGAGCGGTTGGGGCGCCTGGAAGAGGAGTCGCGCCAACTGATGTCAAGGATTAGGCGCACTGCCGATCGAGGCCACTACCTTAAAAAATCTCTGGACAGGATTAGAAGAGCACCAAGCAGAGAGGCGAGCTTCGAAAGTAACACAGAGGAGGAAGCCATCCCGGCACCCAAACGTGACTCCCCTCCAGCTACTTCTCCTCTCACCGCTGAGGAAGAGGAATACACATCCAGAAGGGCAGCCAGGATTCAGCGTATGGAGCATGAAAGTCGTCAGCTAATATCGCAGCTCTCAAGAAATGCTGAGCGCGGTGAAAACTTTGCTACCAAGTTGGATACCCTGCACGAACAGTACGGCCCAAATCCTCAGCTGGATCAGGCTCGAAGCTCCGCTAGCGTGTCGCACACCTTAGAGCAACGATTGGAGGACATTGAAAGGGTATCGGCTAATAGGGCGGAACGTCTCCGTCTTCTGGAGCTCCAAGGAAACGAACTGATTGCCCGCTTGAGCTCTACGTCCGAGAGGGGCACAGCCATGATCAACAGGATTGCGGAAAGAGAAGCTACTCGGCGTCAGGAAGCAGAACTGGTGGAACAAGCTGTGCCGTCCGAAGAAGCCACCAGCTCCAACGCCAGCACTAGGATTGTCGGCCATTCCAAGGAGGAAGGCGAGGGAGCAGCTTGTTGCGTAACAGTCACCACCACTGCTAGTCAGTTAGCACTAAAACTACAATCCACGGGAGCCATTCCCAAGAGCACGGCGATGAGGAGCAGGCCACAATCCCAGTTGTGCGCTGCCACTCGACAGGATGATGCGGCGAGGAAGCGATCTTCTGGAAGGGAAGCTGTCCAGAAGGAAGCCCCCGAAACCCTTGAGGATATGGTGCAGAGACTAAGGGCACTGCCGTTTCCCGAAAAAACTCAGGAAACTGAGTCAGTGGAATCTGAAAATAAGAGTACAGAAACTTCCAATTCTTCTACCGAATACCAAAATCAGGATAATGTATTGGACATAGAAGGTAACCCGCTAAATAAAGTTGAGGATGAAAATACCGAAGGTCAGGAATCGGGTCACCCGCCATTGGGTCCAGCGACATCGGAGCAATTAGACGAGCAGAAGCACATGGATAGCGAGCACTGAAAGATGTTCAATAGATTTAACAACGACTTCAATAGCCTGATGATAAAACTTCTAGGACCAGTGAACAACACATACGGCTATTGATAATTCATATATTTTACCGCAAATAAAGATGTATATTTTGGTGTCCATATAAGCTAAGAACATGTTATAATTGGCATTTGTGAGTATCGCTGAAACCAAGTCTGAAACACTAATCACTAAAAAACCCCCCTCCTCCGGCTTTCCATATCATCTCCCAAGGGAGCGGACACGGACTTGCTCCCCTTTCCGGGGACTTTTGTGCTCTCTTAGCCACGCACGCAGCCATGACATTGCTCGCTATGCAGAATACGAAGCAAGAAGAAGGAATATGGAGCACGGAGCAGGGAGACTGCCACTGACATGTGGCTGGGTGGTTGGAGGCGTGCAAGGGGGATTGCAAGGACGTGGCCATTGGGTGGCAATGGGCGGCGCATTATCTCTGCATATGAAGTAAAAATGCCAGCGTCCGCTAACAAGTTGGCGACATCGTCATCGCCATCCGACTCCGACGGGGACTCCTCCATATCCCCGACAAGGCTGCTTTATGCAAATTCCTTTCCCCCTCAACTCAAGGCGTGTAACCACAAGCAATTGTTGGGTGGCAGGGGTGGTGGGTGGCATGGTCTGGACGGGCGACTCTGTTCAGGCATAAAGACAACATCGCCTCATATGCTTTTAAAGCGAACAGAGATTGTACATTAACTTATCCCCTGTCTTCCGTCCAACAGCAAACTGTCAACAACAGGAAGTCCTTCTTAAATCCTTGCCAAATGTTATTTGCTATGTGTAGAGCTCTGTAAAGCTCCTTTGGCCAACAGACATCTGTTGTGGGTTCACTCGACTGGCTACCCCTCGAGTAAATGAACACTTCCAGTCGTTATGTTACGGCTTCCAACAAGAAGTGGTTCTATTACCAGAACTGTTAGCATATACATATCGTGATAAGAGAGTTTTGCTGGGGAAAACAGCTTCTATTGATGCGGTTAAGTAACAGTGCAACAAAAGTTAACGTGGTTCTAGTACCAGAACTGTTAGCATATACATATCGTGATAAGAGAGGTTTGCTGGGGAAAACAGCTTCTATTGAAATGTTTGATGCGGTAAAGTAACAGTGCAACAAAAGTTAAAGTGGTTCTATTACCAGAACTGTTGGGATATACTACTATCGAGTTAAGAGAGGTTTGCTGGGGAAAACAGCTTCTATTGAAATGTTGGATGAGGTAAAGAAGTTACAGCGCAACAAAAGTTAAAAGTGGCTTGTGCGCGCCTTGCGTACTTACAGTAAGTGCGAAGAAGATTTGTTTTGACACCATAAGTTTAATTATGCTAAATTACTATACATTGCCAGTAAAATCAAATATTTTAAATAATAAATAGTAATGAGTAGTTCAGAGCTGGATCCTGTTAAGGACTTGCAACCTGCATGAAAACCCCTTACAACAGCATTGTTTACAGCGTATAAGAGGAAAGACAACGCTGCCGCCATCTGCCGGACTTTTCGAAAACTCACAGTTACAGCCCGGAGCTTTTGAGCTTTTTTGAGCATCCAGACATCTTTAATAAACTCTGTAAGGAGTCGGCCTAATTAGATGGAACCGAATTTCAGGTCCCATTCGTGTACTAATTGTGGTGGGACCCCGACTTTGCACCGCTCACAAAAGGGAGCACTCTCAGGGGCTAAAAATGTATACAAATTGTTGCACCGTTAACTGCTCTGACTCTTTCTGGCCGAGATCATCTCTGGGCCATCTCTGGCCTGCAACTGGAAACGTCAAATTAATAAACTGCCGGACGTACCACAAGCTGTGAAAAAGCAATCTTTGTCTGCATGCCAGGGCTCTAGAGTGTTTTTCCAGCTTGTTAGTCCACCTCAAGTCCACTCCCATTCCGATCCACTCCCTGTTGGTAGGGTTTGGTGAGCCTTTCAAGATTTATGCAGTTCGCGCGGATGTCGGAGATCCGAGGAAGCGCCGCTTCGTTCCAAAAATCGGGTAAGCAACGAACCGAACGCACCCGAAGTGCACTCAAAGAAAATACCAGTGTGGATCCTAGGAAGAATAGAAGGAGCATAATAATTGCTACTTCCCACTATTTAATATTACAGAAAGCTGGTCTAAAGATTTCTGAAAATAAACAAATATTTGTTAAATGAATAGTTACCTTTATTAATTTACATTAAATTTAATTAACTATATCACAACATATTAAAATAATAGATATGCATGGAAACCTATTAAAAATAATTTTTTTAAGTGCAGAACCGAAGGTAATCTAATTTATTAAAAGTGCAGCCTCTGGCTGAAAGAAAAAAGGAAAGAGATCGAGAGCACGTCTCGTTTTGGTTTTGATTTACGCTTAAATAAATTAAAATATCATAAAAAGGAAATTAAAATTCATTCGCACAACAAAGCCGGAGTCCGACTCCCGACCCCGAGTCGGTTTTGGATCTCGACTGGGGGCTCTTAGCTAATTTCTGAACAAGTAAAAATACAAATAAATATTTTAATGTGTGATTTACGACAATGGCTCGCACAGGGGGTCGACTTGGCCACTTCGGAGTTGGCTCAAGCCCCAACTCCGACTCCAAATTTAATTTCAAGCCGGAGTTCTTGTGTTGGTGGCGTCTTGGGCTGCTTTTTGATTGGATTTCTGCGCTTCTGGCGTTCGTGTGGAGTGCCAAGCCCGATTCCAAGCCAGAGTCCCACATTGAGATACAATTTAAGCGCCTTTAATGAACTGACGTGAAACAGATCGATGGAGTACAAAGCATAATCCTTAAGGTATTCGACTGTGGATGAAGTGATACCCAAGTCTTAATACCGTTTATACATTTATTCAAATACCGCGACCAAAAATTTAACAATATTAAGGTTATATCGCGCAGCTTTGACGAGATTAGCAATTATTTTCATGGCTCTTAAAATTAAAATTAAACGATCACACCGCATTGAATCGCATCGAATCGAGCTGGGCCTCTTTAATGGCCAAAGATAAATTTCAGATTTATGCGAGTAAGCGAAGCATGTTAAGATTTTGCATATAAAAACCAGACTGGCTCGTAAAGTATCGAAAGGGGGTAGCCCGAAAATGGCCTGCAATTAATTAAAAAACCATTGACATTCATAAAAAGTAAATTGTGGCAACAGCGAGCGGAAGCAAACATAATGTCCCACTATTATAAAATTCATCAAACAATTTGAAGCACACACTTACCGAGCTCCGGTTTCCTTGGGTTTCTCTCCACCCAAGAGTGCCAGGCGATGAGTATATCTCAACAGGCTTCGACGAAGCGAATCGATCCCCGTATTGATTCGAAAACACCTGCCGGGTACTGAGTGCTGGAGGTAGAGAGGAGTGCGTGATTCTTTCGGGGAAACTTTTATTTCCCTAATGGTCTGCCAATGGTCTGCAAGAAACATATCCCAAAAATCGATATCATAAAATCAGCAAAGAACGTGTGACAAAAATTGCTTAATTGTTTTCTCCTTTTTTTTTAGTTGTAAGTAAGTCAAAAACCGTTTTTAGGGCATAAAATTAGAAAAGGGGCTTTTGGACAAAAATGGTTTTTTTTATTGTGCGGAATTCAGCTTAAAGTTAGTTTTGTGCAACTGATAGTCAAAATGAACGATATCTACCCTTTTTTGATGAAAAATTTTTTTTTTTTAATTTTTACTTTTTTTTAACATCATTACATTTTTTACATCATTAAAACTTGCGGGAAATGGATAAAAATTAAATTTTGCAGCCTTAACTGCCATTCGCTTGGAAATTTTGTGGCGAGTTCAACGAGGTATGTCATTCCACTTTGGACCATTATTTTTTATCTTTCGACCAGAAAAACGTATATTTCAGGAAGAAAATCGGAAAACGACATGTGTCAAAAGTGGTTTTATTTTCGTGCGGTTTTTTTAATCTTAAACAAGTCAAATAGGCCGCTGCTGTCTCTAACAAACTCCTTTAGTGCGATGGGTTTTCGTTTCTAAGTTTGACCCACCTCTAGCTGTGAGTGGTCGATGTAGCAGCACCATGATGCTGTTGCTGATGATGGGCATTAAGGCTGGTGATGGAGTTGGTTATGCTGATGGTCAGGGCGATGACGATGGGATGGCGATAGGATGGAGTTGTAGCTGTAGCCCCTAGCCAGCTAACGAGCGCGAAATAATGCGCGAAATATGGAGCAGAAGGATGGCCGATCCGAGTGGCCGGAGGCCCGAAAACAGGGGACCAGATCCATCTGAGCCGAACCTGCAGCCAGGCAACGGTGGCGACTGACAGAATTATAATCAATTAGTGGAGGGGCCGCGTGAGCGCATAAAATTATATATTCCAAGGCTCCGATCCCAATTCGTGTAACGCGTAGCGCAATTTAGTTTAAATTAAAATAAATTCAATTACGAGAACATGAAAATCCATTACGCAAATTATTGTCATTAACTGTGCAGTTTGACCGGCGAGCGTTTATGAAATTTTTGATTAAATTTCTGACGCTTCGCTGAAAGCATTAAGCCCCCACGTAAAAGCGAACGAAAGACTCTGGCAACAAACTCGTCTGAAGAGATGCGCATGTCCGCCCATGAAGCCAGAGAAATGGGCAGTGAGATCGCTGCCGGCTGGCTAATTAATTAATTATAATCCCAGCGATTAGCATAGCTCCGCTCCCCAGACTCATCGCCTCATCCCCGTCTCATACTAATTTCGATCCCAGTCAGCCGCTTTCATTCATAGTTCGCCAGTTCGGCCAAGTCACACGCCTCAGAAACGGGTTAGACTTGCTAAACGATTCGTTAGATAAGATATGTGTATATATGTATGTCCGTGATCGCATATGGCCAGCTCACTCACTCGCCTAGCTAGCTGGCCATTTAGTTAGTTAGAGCCGCAGAGTTAGTTAGTGAGTAAGTGACTGACGCGTCTGATAGGAACATGCTGCCGAGTGTCGCACTTAATTTGTAAAGCCGGCTAATCAGCTAAAGCGCGCTGTTCAAATTTATTTTATTTCGTTTCATTATTTATATTGCAGAACAACATATAAGCGATATGGGATTGGGGTCACTAGATACAAACATTACATTGGGGTTCAGCTCGTTGTTTAATAGTTGCATATGTTAAGAAACTTGCTTTTCCTTCTCCACTATCCTCCAGCCTTCCAATTGTATTTACTCAATTTAGTTTCCCTTTTTTGTCCGCTCGCTCGCTTAGTTGCTAAATGATTCCTGGGCCAGCTGCAGTTCGGCTCGAAAATTGCTAGACCAAACAAAAACCAAACTACTTAGCCGCACACTCGCCGCATCGGTAATTGAAAATCGATAATCTTTTTGAACCAGTTTGGTCTGCTGATCGCTGCCCCTCCTCGTCACTTGTGGATCCTCCAGCCATGTTGGCTCTTGTGCTGCCAACAACGAGAAAAAATCGTAACCGCAAATCGTCTGCAAATTGTAACCGCAGATGAAGGTGGATCGGGATTTGGGATCTGGCGGGGATCAGGCGGGGACCTGGCGGGGATCTGGAAAGGTTCGCTTCGGTTTTGGGGGGAGCAGCAGGCAATTGCGATTGATTTTAGCACGCTTAATGGTTATTGGTTTAGCTATGGCTGGATCAGGAACTTGCACTCCAGCCCGGTTGCCCGGTTGTCCGGTTGCCCGGTGATGATGCCTTCTCTCGGTGGGTAATAATCCTCTGCTGCTGCCACACCATAAATTACAAATAATTCGATTTACACAAGATTTTCACTCTTAATGGCCGAAAATGGCCCCGGCCGTGAATGTAATGATGAAAACAAACAAAACTTAATAAGATTTTAAGCGATCTGCTGCGGGTAATTGCCCAGCATCCTCTCTCCATTCGCTGAACTGATTGAAAAGTCAGGCAAATGGCGTAGGAATGGTTCGAAATGTGACCAATTCTCGGCCAGATCTCTCTCCGGATTCGCCTCGTTGCCACATTTGCCACATTTGCAACATTTGCCACATTAAGCCATTAAAGTTTCGGCCGGGAGCTGTCTGCTGCTCTTGCTCTTGTCACCAAAATACCTGGGATGTTCGACTAAATGGCAAATTAGTGAGCCGAGCCGGCTAAAAAGGCAGGCTGGGCCGCTTTTTTGGGGGCTCACGTCCAAATATGTCAGCGACTGTAAAAAATTGTATTTTCAACAAATTTTGAAATATCTTTGTCGGCACAAATTAGACCACATATACTCGTATGTGTTTGATTCATCAATCTATGAAATGATTTAATAAATTCTAAAACTTACTTAAACGTAATATTAATTTGAAAGGCGACCGTCCCTTGAGACTAAATTACCAATATTTGCATTACGCTTTCTCGCACTCGGTCTATAATTTCTGTCAGTGATCAGGGGCAGCTGCTTGCTGCGTCCTATTTAATTTCACATTTATTATTATGCTGCAGCCGCTTGTCAGATTTTGCAGCGTCGCATGCCGCGGATGCCTCGCCGGATGGCAATTTTAATTTGTGGCAAACTCGAATTATAATTCGCATTGCAATGTGCAGCGGCCGAGTTAATTACTGGTGCCCCACAATTATCGAAAGGCAGTCAGTCCACTTATCGAATGTTCCATCAAAGGCTTTTGTTTTGATCTCCGATCGTTGGGTTTCTCGTTACCCCATATCTCCCTTCCTTCTGATCGAGCTGATTACCCTAATCTAATCTTGCACGCTGCAACACCTACGAGTGAAAAATACATTCGAAAACGGTTTAATCAGCTCATTATCGATCCTAATGCCCGGCTGCGTGGGCTTGGACACCCGAATCGAGTGGAACATGCTAATCTGCATAAGCGATCCGATCTCTAACACATGTCGTTCGCAGATAAGCTAAGGAGGCGTAGAAAATGCCCGACCCAAGACTTTTATGTTTATTTAATTAGCGCATTGATTCCGACTCCACTCGGCTTGATCTGAATTATAAATTCACTGCCCGCATGGGAATGTTTGAGCAGATCGTTACACATCGCTCCAAAAAAATATGAGATGGATAATAACAATCTCAGAATATAAAGGGAAATATTTATTTATTTTATATATGTATGTTGCCTAGAAGCTCTCAGGTATTCAGTGCTGTGCCGCAGCAGTAGATCCCTGAACTGGCGTTGCGTGCGAGGTGAGGTGTGCCCCGCGAAGTGTCTCGTGCTAAGTTGTTTCTGCTTCTGCTGCTGCTGTTCGGCTACCATTTGCAACAGACCCTCCCGGACGCCCCTGATCGAGTGGCAGCCATGAGCGGAGAGCCAGGCATCCCCACCAGCCAGCCATGCCACATACGTGTATACTCGTATGCACATTCGCCGGCCAGCTCCCCGAACTCGTCGATAAGGATTAATTTTTAGCTGCGCTACGTTTTAATATTGTCTTGGCCCGGCACACGCTGTCATGATTTGGGGCGGGCCTACGAAATCCGAGGAAGGTACTTCACTGGGAAATGGGGAATCTCACGTCGCCACGGTGGGTTCCTCACCTACAGCAACTTCGGTAGTCGATCTCCGTTCCGCTCCACCTTCATGTAAGTTAGCTCTGGTGCTCGTAGTGCTCGTAGGGCTCGTACTGCTTGTACGAGTCTTGATGAGTCATAATTTCCCTTTATATAGCTTTCGTGTTCTTTGGGTGGCTTCGAGTGCCTTGACTTTTGCTTGTCAATGCACGTCGCCTTTGATAACTAATTGCCACGGCGCCAAATGTTTCTCATCGTCTTCTTCTTTGGGGTCTCTTCCGAGGGTTCCTCGTCGCTCTGGAGTAGTATAATAAAAGTCACATCGTTACCGTTTTGTCGGCGCTTGTGAGGACGCGGGCTGGAGCTCTTCCCCTCCGATGATTTATATTCAAATTTTAAGCACTCACCCTAAAAACACAAAAGCGGAAAAAGGAGCGCATGCAATAGTGTTCGAATCAAGCAGCTCAAATACCGCTCGACATACTTTGATTGGAAAGCTAGTGGAATTGTTGGCTTTTTTTGCCCTTTTTCCGATCTTCGATGAGGCGATCTTCCAATTCGCTAATTCAACATGGGTTTCATAACCCAGTATTGATAAAGTCGTTCGGAATACGATCAATGCTTATCACAGCGTTGTAAAAATGTCGCTGTTGTAAAATTGTGTGTTTTAGATTATATATCAGTAAGGTGAGCTCAAATATAATCTGATATAATCTCTTATATCGCTGAGACTATCTCATCGCTGATCCCACTACATCTTCCCCAAAATAATATGCAAGCGTAACTGGATTTTTGTTTTTATTCACATGGGAACAACTTTATGTAGCTGTTATGCCTTTTTCCTTCTGTCCTTAGTCCCATCAGCAAGTTCGTTGCCTAAGTCTTTTGTTTGTCCCAATGAATTCATTATGTTGTATTGTCATAAAACAAACAAATAGTAGGCTGGCATTTTGTGGCCAATTTCATGGCTATTTTGAAATATGCTTATAAATATTTCAGGGACAAACTTAATTTTGATTTCTGAAAATTTTCATTAGCAGTAAACCGTTTCTGTGGTTACTACTCGTGTAAAATTGAAAACATTTTCGTTTTCCTTTTACATTTCAATTTTGTGCTGCTAAGTTTAATCAAAGTGGCGCTAATTAGTTCGAGTCGTTTGGATAATTGCAAATTAAACGCAAACTTAATTGCGCCAACACACGAAACACACACACATGCACACAAGTACACCGCGGCAATTACATATCCAGCAGATACAACAAAAAGGCACAAAAAAACTAAAGCTGCATTTTTTCTCGCAAGGCAACAAAATAATGTATAGAGAAAGAAGGAAAATAAGCAGGAAAAAACTGCCCTGGTTGTCTTATGTTGGCTTTGCTGCTCACTCTCCGCGGCATGTGGAATTAACAATTATGTTAGTGTTGCTGTTAAATTAAATTAAAACCAAACACAAAAGCACTTTTATCGAATGTTTCTGTGTAAATTTGTTAACAAATTAAATGCAGTTACTAAAACAGCATAGAGATATTACACAAATAACTGCCGTGCATAGCCATTTTAATAAGTACTTACAGTAATTGGCGTACAAAAATTTTAAAATGGAAATTACTCGTTTAAGTATTTTTTTAAAAACATGGCGACAACAAATTTCCCACTGCAATCGTTAAATAAATGCAGGCACCAAAAAAAAAACAATATAGAATGCTATAGTCGAGTTCCCCGACTATTATATACCCTTTACTCAGCTAGTGGAAGTGCAAACGAGAAATTTCAACATTTTCTGGAATATGTCTGGCGTTACAGTTTTGGACTGTTTGTGGGCGTAGGAGTGGGCGTGGCAACATTTGCGCTGGGTCTACGTCTCTGGAAGCTGCATGCTTAGTTTCAACACTCTAGCTTTTGTAGTTCCGGAGATCGAGGAGAGACAGGCGGACATGGCCAGTTCGACTCGGCTATTGATACTGATTAAGAATATATATATACTTTATATGGTGGATTTGGATTTCTACAACGTCATAACATAAAAAAAATTACAAGAAAATTGAAAAAAAATACAATTCTAAATTTGAATGCAGATTTTTAGAGAATTGCGCCAGAAACATTTAGAGGTATGCCACTTTAAAATCCGATTAAGATAAGTTGAGTTATGGAGTTTAAAACTTCAGCTTTGAGACATATTTTAATTTTTTTGAATTTGTACATCATAAGATCAAAAAAGTTACAAAAAAATTAAAAAAAAATTAATTTCTAAATTTGAATGCAGATTTTTAGAAAATTTCGCCAGAAATATTTGGAGGTATGCCACTTTAAAATCCGATTAAGATAAGTTGAGTTATGGAGTTTAAAACTTCAGCTTTGAGACATATTTTAATTTTTTTGAATTTGTACATCATAAGATCAAAAAAGTTACAAAAAAATTAAAAAAAAATTAATTTCTAAATTTGAATGCAGATTTTTAGAAATTTGCGCCAGAAACAATTAGAGGTATGCTACTTCAAAATCCGATTAGGGCGTGGCAACATTCGGAAACAAACTTGCGCTGCGTCTATTTCTCTGGAAGCTGCATGCTTAATCTCAACATTCTAGCTTTTGTAGTTCCTGAGGTCAAGGTGTTCATACGGACGGACAGACGGACATGGCCAGTTCGAGTCAGCTATTGATCCTGATCTAGAATATATATACTTTTTACGGTCGGAAACGCTTCCTTCTGCCTGTTACATACTTTTCAACGAATCTAGTATACCTTTTACTCTACGAGTAACGGGTATAAAAACAAGCCTAATAGCACATCCAATCGGGGTAGTAATTAAAATGCAGTCTCTTAATGTCAGCGTTAATTAGTCGCCTTAATTAATGATTATTAATATGGTTGTTGAACTTCCCACTTCCCCGTTTTCCTCCTCTTAGCTTGATTATTATGCAAATTAATTGTTGGACCTTGCTCTTGGGTTCTCGTTCATATTCTGCATTTGACGACTCATTGAAATGCATGATACGTGTATGTGACCAGCCTCTCCGGGAAGGTACAAAATATCATGCAGGCCCGTCGGCTAAACATGATTATCACAGTTCCACCTCATCGCAATTACCTGGCTGAGGGGGAGGAGGAGGAGGAGGAGGAGGAGGAGGAGGAGGAGGAGTAGGAGTCCATGGCCATGGATGGCCCTTTCGATTTCTTATTTTTCCGCTTCGCATTTGAGCTCAATAAAAAATGAGCGGCTGACCAAAAATCTGGTAATCGAATTAGGCAACTTCGTGTTTTATAAATGTTATCATAAATATTCCATTTTATTAATTACCGCGCATAATTCACCAACAAGAAGCGTAGAGAGACAGAGACTTTGTTAGTGGCCGCCTCTCTCTTCGGGTCTGACTTTGAATTCGTCTCCGAACGGGCGACTCATTAACATACTTAATTTGTTTCTAATTTATTCATAATTGTATATTTGTGGCATCCTCTCTCAGAAGATGACTGCCTTGTTTTTGATCACGCCAAACTCCCGTTTCCTCCACTCCGCTGTCCCTTCACCTGCTGATTTATGGGAAGACCACTGATTAATGGCAGCTTCGATTCCGGATCTGAGCCGGAATCATTCCGCACTCCCAAGATCGGTTGGACTGGCTGTGATTCAGTTTCTGCGTTGGCTTGCCCTCTCTTCTCTTAAGTAGGTGTTGTTACCAACATTATAAAGGGGCTTTTGTCCATTAGGTATCGGCTTATGGATAATTTGTGGGGATTACCAAGAAGACATACTGAGATGACGAAGAGCTAGTTATTGTTTGGTGTGCTCAAAATAGGGTATTGGCTTTGGTAAAGTTAGCTTCATTTTGAACTGACATTTTGCAGTAGTTATTGCATTTACTTTATTCAGTTAATAGATACTTAGTTTAAGTAAATACTTAAATACGTAAATACTTTTTAAATAAAACAATGTAATTTTTAATTCCACTTATTAAATTTATTTAAATTGGGGCTTAAGTAAATACAATTGAATAACTTATTAGTTCAGGACTACTGTGAATTGGAAATCTTTTTGCACTTGGGTTTGGGGTGTCCTCGCTGACCTTCGTATCATCAATGGTGCGCTTGAGTCCTAATTGCTCTTCCAGCTAGCTGACCACATCGTTTCCATGTCCATTCTGGCGCAACAGTTCCAGTTTCAGTTCGTGCTCCCTGGCCTTCAGCCGCAGTGCGGCAATGGAGGAGGTGCGCCTGTCCTCAGGTGGCGTTGCAGCTCTGGGAGGTGGCGGCGGTGGCTGATGCGATGGAGGTGGTGGAGGCAGTTGTCGTTGGGGAGAGTGCGACAAAGTCAGGGCCACCGGGGAAGTCTGGGTGGGCGATAGACTCGAGGCCTGTTGGGTCAAGGCGATCCCAACCAGCTGTTGGGGAGAAAGCTGAGCGGGCTGGACTCCAACTGGCATTTGAGGAGGCGCCTGAGGGGGCGGTGGGTGAGCGGCTGGGTGTTGTTGATGCTGGGAGGCGTGCCCGGAGACGGGCGATGTGGGCGGTGAGGCGAGCATGTGGTTGGGCGAATGCAGATCGGGAGATCCCACCAGCAGGGCGGAAGGTTTTCCAAGCGGAGGACCTCGCGGAACGGCCGTCATATTGGCCAGCAAGGATTGAAAGGAGCTCGAGGGAGAGTACATACCCGCCATTCCATGTGGCAACATATGGGGAGGAGCCCTGGAAGGAATTGCATACAAATCGGAGAATAGTTTATAAGTAACGTATATTATACAAATACTTCAGGCTACTCATACAGTTAAGAGCTTATTTAAATAATAGCGACTGATTACTGATTACTCACCTCTGGAATTGGTTAAAGTAGCCCGACGGAATCATGGGGGCCGCCGAGAGGTGCGGGTAGCGGAAGGCGGCCAGGTTGGCGGCATGTTGGGCGTCGAAGGGCTTGCGCAGCTGGAAGCCCAGGTGGGTGAAGGGATTGGGCGGCAGGGCGGCCCCAACTACCGTCTGCATGGTGGCGGCGCCGCTGGGCAGGTAGGGATTATACGGATGCGACTGGGGGCCGACCTTCTCCTGCTTGCGCCACTTGGCGCGCCGATTTTGAAACCAAACCTGGAAAGTCGGAGAGGAATGGGATTTATGAGTTATGTGCTGCAAGCAGGCTACTGTATCTGCATCAACTTTGGGCCATCCTGTGCATGTGTACTCCGATCGCGAAGCATCCAATTAATGGGCGTTGTTATTGAAAACGCCCCTTTAATTAGTTTTTAACATAACAATCTGAATATGGAGTCCTTCCCAAGAAGCCGTCTACTGATTGCACTCGGATTAGGTGCTGCAGGGGAGTCCCCGAGCAGTTGCAGGCCGGGCAGAAGTGGATGTAGGCAAATAATGTTGTTTAGCATGAGCAGTAATTAAAAGGAAGCGGCGACTTTCCGACCATAAAATGCCCGGCCATGTAATGACTGGCACTAAAACAGAATTAAATGAATTTCTCCGGCCACGGATCTCCGCCGGCTGTCCGTCTGGTCCCGTCTCGATTTCATTAGTAGCGACATGCTCCATTATTTTTCAATTTTCAACATTGTTGGGTGCACGTGGGCCACGCGAATTAACCGCAAATCTGCGCAGCTCGAGCCCTGAGTTTCCTCTTCGCAAAATGCTTACCTGAATGCGCGCCTCGGTTAATCCAATTTTCATCGCCAGCTCCTCTCTGCAAGAAAATGAAAGAGAAACCTTGGTTAGCTGGAAAAAACTGCAAGGATGTGGGGCAGGCTTTTAGCAGCCCCGTAGACAGCCTTTCTACTCGCAAAATGCTTAGCCAACCAATTGTATTGCCAACTGCCAAGAAGACGTTACTCAAATCGCTGACCTTAGCTCAACTGCTTCGCGTCTCGTTCCAAAGTAATCGAAGCTTATTCAGAAATCATTGTCGAACTGATTTATTGGCTAAATTAATTGCTGCATTTAAATGAGCCCACAGCCTAATGAATTGAAAACTGCCAGCGACACGGCAAAAAGTTGATCTAATTGTGGCTGCGATTGACATTGTAAGCCCAGTTTTTTATTTCGGGTTTTGCTGGAGTACCAGCTTCGTGCGGTCTCAATTAGAGCTCACTTTGGCTTCGCGGCTGCAAAAGTGGCAGACTTTAAATTTATGGCAATTACTGTGGCTGTCTTTCAACCACATTGCTGCATGCTAATTGCGATCGTTAGAGTTTCTTAGGGCGGGCAACCCGAGATGGTGTTATATCGGCTAGCTCAGGAGGAGTCCCAGACAGACGGAGTCCCATACCCATATACTCGTGCTTGTATAGACGGCTGCTCCAAACAAGATCGATCGATCCACTCAGGGGGTCGCGTCGTTATGAGCATTATTATTATCACCCGATCGTTTCCCATACTCGAATTGGTATCGTAAAACCGAGAATCAACTTTCCAGCCTTTGTCGCGCCTCGATGAGCGATTTATGCAAATTTCTTTTCTTCTGGGGCACTCATTTGTCCGCCTGTGCTCTTATCGCATTTCGTCATATGTTACTCACCTCGTAAACACGTCGGGATAATGGGTCCGCGAGAATGCCTTCTCCAGCTCCTCCAGCTGAAAGCTGGTGAAGGTTGTGCGATAGCGCCGCTGCTTCCGCTTCGGGGCGTACTCGTCCGCCTCGCAGTCGCTGTTTCCATCCGAAACGGGGCTGTTGGTGCCCCCACTGGCTCCACTGGGCGCTCCGCCCGAGACCGACATCGAAACCGTCAGCGCTGCGCCGGCGGAGGCGGCCGACGATCCTGGGGCGCGGTCCACCAGCACTACGGCATCCGGGTGCGCTAGCTTGGCTTCTTGCGGTAGTTCCTCCAGCTTGATTTCCTCCGATATGCCCATAATCCAGGAGGGCGATCTAGTCTGAGCTCGAAGACAGCGGCTGCACAGGGATAAATGTGGGCTATTAGTTAGACGTGAAATGTTCTATAAATAGGAAAGTGTTACGGAAAGAACACGTTAGGCGAATTGGTGCTCAACTTAGATTTACTGAAACTATAATGTAGTTCTTACTGTTTCATCAATTATTTAGCTAATTAAGGGCCATCATAACATCATCAAAATGACTTAATAATTAAGCTTGCAGCTATAATTGCGAAAGATAAAAATCAATAAAAGTAAGCAATTCAAATCCCATTTAAAAATAAATATATCTATACATTTATGTAGTCATTTGGTTTTTTCTCTGCCTGTAAGAAAATGGGCAGATATTTCTAGTTAGCCGCGCATTAGAAGCTCGTAATTCAATAAACATTAAACGTGCAATTATCGTGCACTTTATTATGCCAATTTCCGTAATTTGCCATCTAGCCATGACCAAGTCATCGCTTGGGTCGGGACTCGCTGGTTGAGGGTAGCCCCACGGTTACACTGGCCAGCAGGGTTTGGTAAGTGAACCCTCAAAACTTAAGTTGTGTTCAAGCCGGCCACAAAAAATAACATAGGTTTAAGGTTCCCATTAAAAATAAACATATCATATACGGTTTTTAACATGGTATTCAGTCATTAAACATTTGAAGCTTAAAAACACTGGTGAAACACGTCGCTAGAGATACATATGTATATGTTTCTACGGACCGTTTTTCTTTTCCATTGCAAATATAACGTATTGATTTACTACTTTCTAATCCAGAAGCTCCAGCGCTTACAAGTTTTAGTGCCGAATTTCTCATAGCTGAGTGCTTGTTTTATTCGTTACTAAGTGGACTGGGTCCTCTGCGGTTTGGAAGCGTGCCTTGTGGTCATGGCCTCCGCTTCGCTTCCAGATGCATCTTCGGGCTGAGGTTTCCGCTGCCCAGTTGCAGCTGCTGACGAACTTGCCCCAATGCAAATCGATGACCACCGCATGGGGCTGTCCGCCAGCTGATCTCTTCCATCAACACGTCTTTCGTCGGGCGCTGAGCTGGGCTTATTTTGCTTGCAGGCAACGGCAGCCTTCATCTGCAGATCGTTTGGAATTTTAATTAAATTGGGCGGCAACTTCATTTTCATCATCATCAACTCAACGGCTGTGCTGCGGTCGCTTCGAGACCCGTGTCCATGTGGCTTCTATCAGATCAAATTAATATCAGGTGCTAGCTGGGCCCGGGTTTCTCTCTTCCACAAAACAGCTCCCGAAGTCTCGGCTTGGCCTGGTAATTCCCTGTTACCAATGGCTAATTAATATACGACGTCTTCAAATGACAACAACTAAGTGGTTAGGCCCGGCTTGTAACCTTCCCCTTGTGCGTCCATCTCTGAACTTCAAAAATCAGGGCCTTGCCTCCAGACCATGTCCCATGCCCAAAACTCCACTTGATTGATGGCCGCCGCTTCTGTTGACATCTCTACATATATCAAAATTGTCCAAATACCTTGTTAAATGGCAAATTAGTGTGGCGGTGATTGATTTAGTTGCATTCTTGCGCGGAATGAAGTTGCAACTGGCGAGCAGGCGAAGTCCGAGAAAAGAAATATGCACTGCAAGATATAGATTAAATCTTGGTCTTCGAAATTTCCATTTCAATTTCAATTTCAATTTCAATTTCAATTTCAAAATTTTGAATTGACGTCGATAGCTGGCGATAGTTCAACCTACACATTGTTAGTTGATTTTAGCATAGTAATTTCTGTTTCTTCCAAAACTATTGTTTAAGTGCACTTCAAGTGGTGGACGACGTTCACCAATGCCAGCAAGTTCAGCCTGAGTGGCATCTTTCTTCACCTCGCCCAGACATTTCGAATGAATCTTCCTTGTCGTAAACTCCAGTTCATAACTCATTCCTGGGCTCGATCATAACTTCGGTTATGAGTTGCCCTGTCAGTTTTCAATGTTGTCAACAAATTCCGCGCATTGGCAGCTGACAAACTTAATTTGCGGACAGCAAATTATTAAATTAGTTGTACGAATTCGCAATTATGCTACTAGTAACTAGTTGCGATTTCCCCCTAACCCCCCTCCCCACTCTGACTTCATTACAAGACCAGCACTGATTAATTCATTGCATGTGTATGCGAATGCCACGGCGAATGGGAACCGTTGAGCACTTTGGAGCTATGTGGGGAATGTGTGCCGTTCAGCTTTGTTGTGGAGCCGCCTTATAATTGTATCCGCGTTACGACTTTTTTAAGGCCCAGGCAATCGGAGCAGCAGGAATAGGAATCCTCCGCTGATTGACGGTTCGCTGGGTAATTAAAAGGCAGAGACTTTGCTGGAAACTGTCAAGTTTTTGACGTCTGCCTACCGATTTGGTTTGGTCGCGTTGGTCGCATGGCTTCATTTAGCTTAAGTCACTGGCTGGTCAGCAACTAATCAAGTTAACGCTGCACTTGCTCTGCCCAAAACCAGATAGCCGGCCACTCCAGGAAGCCTGGACTGTGGATGGGTTGGGATGGGTTGGGCTGGGACGTGATGGGATGGGTGGACGTGAGCTTCTGGTGGGGGCGATTTCGTGGCTAACATTTTGACACAACCACTCGGCGTCTTGGCCCTCTTAGGCCCAGCATGCTAATCAGGCCAAGCGCCAGTCAAACTTCGCAGACCAAACTTCCCATTCCGAATCTCAGTCAAAGTCTGGGGTTTGGAGTTTGGAGTCCGAGTCCGAGTTCGAGTCCGAGTCTGAGTCTGAGTCTGGCAACTTGTTTGCGGTTGCTTGTTCCGTTTAGAGATAAGCTCCATTAGTGTCTGGGGAAATATTTAAGAGCAACATTGTAGGCTGTGTGGGTTTCCTAGCCCAGCGCAGTCATAAAGTCACTGGAAAAAAAGTTGCGGCCCATTGAGGCCTCACTCGTAGCTAATAAATGCATCCTACATTGGGCGACTTTCTCTCAGTACACGCATATGGAGAAATGAAGAAATTGATTCGTAATGCGAAACAAGTGTATGAGGCCACATCTATTCGCTTGTCCACCCGATGTATCCGTCCGGTGTCCGGCGTCCCTTGTCGTCACTTCTGTCATCTCGATAAGCATCAATGTTTCTGCCCTGCCTGGCTGCTCTTTCCACAACTCAGCGCTGGCCAGCGCTGGTTCTCCTCCGCAGAAGACGCGACTTCAGCTGGGCCTTCAGTTGGCTCCTTCATGTTTGGTGTCGTTTTTATGGTTGCACTTTTGTGTTTTAGCTCCTTCAGCTCCCGATCTTCCCGATGCAATCCTCGATCCGCGATCCTCGATTCTCGGTGTCTGGGGACTGTTGTGCTGGCATATTTCATTAAAAGCCGGGCCAGAGGGACGGCATCAGGTAGAACAGCAAACAGAAGCTCTTTTCTGGCATTTCGTTAATGCGCCTCCGTCTCGCTCCTCCCTCCACTCCCCAGACTTTATTGATCGGACTCCAGTTTCCAGTCAGTGCCCAGTCTGGCCAGTATCTGGGCTGCTTATTTATGGGTTTACATTAGGCTAAACCACTTTAGTCACACTTTGATGATCGGCATTGTAATTTCGCCTCCGGTTCCTCGATAATGGCAAGCATTTTGGGTGGCTTAACTTTTGGCCCCGAGCGAAAGCTCACTGATAGTTCCCGTTCCCGTACCCGTTCGCGATCCCGATCCCACTGTGTGGTCCCTCTGAGAAGTTGATGGATTGGCCAGGGACGTTCCAATTTGGTCCCCAGAAATATTTAAAACTAATATCACAAGCAGCTGAGCTGGGCCGAGCCGAGTCGAGTCGAGTCGAGTCCGTAGTGTTTATCCCATTTAAGCTGCACCTGAGCCCTCCATTCACCTTCCAGTTGTTGGGTTGTTTGTTTCTTGGCGCCGTCTTTTGGACCAGGTGCGATAAGGCAGCATTCTTGTTGTTGGCCAGGCGCCGTCATCATCGTCTGTTCGTCTGTTTCTGTACCTCTTGTTCTGGGGTGTACGTTATGGACCTCTAATGCACACACTCCCAATTATAATTAGTTTATTCATATCCTGTGTCGAAGTTGCTGCCTCATTTGTTGTTATTTTCCACAATCTTAATTCAATTTACTGCCTATCAGACGGAGTTGCATCGAACCGTCTAGTACCCTTCCCTGCGCCAGGTGGAAAAAGTTGGTCAACGAAATAATATAATCAATGTTCTAGGTCTACTGAGGGTTATCTATTGGCTCAACATAATAATAATTGTAAGTACTGAATTAACGTGGCCCTGCACTTTGTGCTAAAAATGCATTGACAACTGCATATCGAGCTATCCAAGGGCATTCGAGATTCGCTCCCAGGTAGCAAACATTACCCCGTGCCCACCCTAATGGATCAGAGTGGCGGGACGGTAGTCCAAAGGTAGACGCAAGTTCAAGTTGTGACTCAGAGCCAGGATCAGCAACTGGAGACCCACACAGAAGACCAAGAGGTGGTTGATGGTGAATGGCGATGCTGTGGCTACAAGCTTAGCCCGTGTTGGTGATGTTGATGCGGGGCCAATTACTCATAAAATGCATGTTAAGAACAGCAGTCGCAGTGAGGAGCTATAAAGTGGGATCGGAGGGGATCGCGGATGGGGGATCGGTGATGTGGGGATGTGGGGATGTGGGGATTGGACAACTGTTGCCCGACGCCATCTCCATCTCCGACTGTTCCGCCCTGCCCTTTGTTATTGTCTTGTGTGGTTTGATAAGCGAATCCGAGGCAGACGGTGGGCAATTTGTGGACGACGACGTTAATTTCTCATGTTTGCATGTTCCATTTAGCGAGGGGTCGGGGCCAAGAATTAATGAAGCACATCTCAAAGGGCCCTGGCGCCATCTTCCCGCTGGAGGAGATTTCTCTCCGGGGGTGTGTTGCCATCAACAATCAACCACCAGCCCATCAAAAGACAGCGCCCCAAATTGGGAGCTGTCGAGCTCCAAATCGAACAACAGCGAATCAAATCAAATCAAATCAGAGTTCGTGTTCAGATAGCTGCCAAAAATTCGGGTATCTACGAGATACCGAGACAGTATCTGAGGTATCTGGCGGCGACAAGTTTTAATTGTTTGTTGCCGTAATTGAATTGAACTGCATTCGATGGAGAACATATTTTAATTTTACGCTGTCCCCAGTACGGGACAATCTTATCGGATCTTTCCGGTATTATCTATTGGGAAAGATGCTACCCCAGAGATACAAAGACACTGCGGCCAACTTGCGTCACAATTTCGTTTAAACTTGTGCTGCTGACAAGTCACATGCGTTATGCGTATTAATTAAATCAGTTGGCCAAGTGGCCGATTATCGCCAGGAAAGTGGGTCCCGGTTTTCCTTTTGCCTTATCTGCACCAAATATCTGTCTCTGTGATATTTTCACCATAAGCTCGGGGCCCTCGTCCCCGTCATGCGGCTAAGTGGTCAGTGGCTTTTGACAAGATTATCGGCGGGTGATAGGTGTGGCTGGTTAATTTCATTTACTCTGTAGGTACACATGGCGACAAGCATAAGACTATGCCCCCAACTTTCGACCACAACCCCTTCGAGAAGGGAAAAACATCAGCTAGACAAAACGTGATTTATTGGCGCTGACTGCACCGCTGACAATTTGTACTCTTTAATGGTGTTTAATTAAAACCAATCAGCGATAAACCTATCGAACTATCAGCAAAGGCAAAGGCGAAATCTTGTGCCCCTCAAAATTGAGTTAATAGAATTCTTTTCTACAGCGATGGTACGATTGGGCCTGATATTTGTCTGATTTGATATGTCCAGGTGAAGAATTAATCAAATTTAATGATATTTATTTGTCGTCATTCGTTTTGTTTTCCCCTCTTCACGTAGATTGGGATGATTAGACAGGGGAATTATGAAATACATTTATGGCTTATACTTGTAATATTTGTCTATCATGCGGAGAAGTAGGTTATTCGCAGGGAGTGCTTATAAATGTATGTGATCTGCGGATTCGGAAGTGGTGGAAAAGGGGCCACAAATATTTCTGTTTGAAAATGAGTTACTTTAAAGGCTAAAACAAGATTTATATACAGGAGACACGAATACGGGTAACAGAAAAGTGGTTTTTATATGATTACGGAAAGTCTAAAAGTTGGTGCTAAAAAGATAACTCTCTGCGCTGTTTAATACACTCTCTCGATGTGAGAAGTCCTTGTTATGTCTTTTATGTTCCAAGGAATGATTCATATATCTTCAAAATAATGTTTCACACTAACCTTCCTTCTCCTCCTTAATCGCCAGATATTGTAGGGATGGTCTTGGGAACCGTTTGCCTTCCGATTTTACCGGGCTAATGAGCCCTGTAGCTTACACACCAACAGTAACTTTTGCCGACGGTCTTTTGTCCACTCCGTCAAACAGCCAGATACCAGATACCGAGGTCGAAGTGTCCACTCTGATCGCGGTATACCTATGATGGGTATAGCTCCGTACTACATGCAGGATGGCGACACTTTCACAATTGTACGCACTCTTGTCCGGAAACAACGATATATCCCCAGCTCGACTATTCGAATCGGATTCGGATGCGGATTCGGATTCGGAATCGGAACGGAACCGAACGCGACGTGATGACCGGGCTGTTCCAGAGCCGGCAGCAAACTACACGCTGAGCAGTTGGCGCGCAGGTGAAAAGTCTGGCGGGTCTGAGACAACAACCGGTTGGAGTTGTTGTTTTCCGATGTTGCGAGAGTGGTTTTCTGGCTTCCCAGTGTTTTGGTGCCTCCTAGTGCCGCAGAGCGAGAGGGAGCGATGCGATCGGAGCGTGTCGATCGATCGTCGCAGGTGTCGCAGGTGAGGCGGCAGGTGGCCGGGAGGCGGACTCCGCCTCTTTCCGGCGGCTCGGCCTATGGGAAGGCGGCATTCGACGGAGCGAAATAATGGCGGAGGTGCTCTCTACCGCTCTCTGTCGCTCCGCAGCGCCCTCTCTCTCGCGCCACTTCGATTGGGCGTAATTGAATAAGCCCCGCACAAAGTGCAATAAATTTGATTAGCAAAATGGAAATTTATTTGCCCCCCAGCTGAACGCGTTTTCCTCTGGTTGCCATAGATGCGTTTGCAGTTGTTGCGGCTCATAAATTAAATAATTTAGCCAAGACATGTGGGGAAGGGAGTTGCGTGCATTGGGAGGGGACTTAGACCCGGCCATATATGTATACCGTTTTGGTAGTGTTAAGGGCCTCGTTAATGACTTTGTAGGTTTTATTGGATGATTGTCGGGCTATAGACTGTTTTGCTTACCCTTTTGAGTTGGGGTGTCAAGCGGGGAAAGGCAATAACTTGTGAAAAGGGTTAATGAGCCCGCTATGCAGATGACTCAAGTTAAATTTGGAATTGATGGAGTATTTGGGTAAGACATTGATAGCTTCTTAATAAGTATATATAGATTCAGTGAAATATAATGTGATCATGTATCACAAAAATGTTTATCATATCATTCCTCGCAGCCTAATGAAATCCAATGAAAGCTGCTTTCCGTCCATGATGAAAAACTGAACTCAACCCAGCTCTTGCCATTTCCGAGCAGACCCAGCAGATTCCATTCCTTGATAACCACTTCATTAGGCTTGATGTAAGCGGGCCTTATACATCGACGGATCCATTCCAGCGGCATTTTGCACTGGAAGCTGGCCTCCCCCCTCGACCACCATTCGCTGCCCAATTTGCTTGTATCGCAAGGCAATAAATAAAGTGTTAATGGCAATTGCATACAAATAGTTTGGTGTTGCCATTATATGGCCATATTATCCCATTGTCGGGCCTTAACAAGAAGTAAACAATGCGACGCTCTCCGAGTTCCATTGCAGATCGGAATAGGGATTGCAGTCGGAGTTGGATCGAGTCCGCTGCACTGCAGCCAATTTCACGCTTCATTTACGGGCGAAATGCAAACAAAAGACCAGCGACCAGCGACCAGCGACCATCGACCGACGAGAAGTGACCATTTGGCCGACGAGTTCAATGGACAGCAAGCTCGGACCGGGATCGGGAATACCTGGTACCGAGCACGGTATCTCTCGTCCCCATGTGGCCGTGTCAATCAGCCCGTCGCGCAAGGTGTGCACTTATTATACCCAGCACTCGGAAAGAGCCAGGGCTTGATGTATTTACGCTAAAATAAGGGGGTACCCTCACCAGGATAGGATAGGATTTCATTAAAATTTCCATAAAAGCAGATATTGATCCTAATATGTAAGTATCAGTCCGAAGCATATATGTTTTATAAATCAAATAGATTATAAGTGGATTTGTAATGGGAAATACTTGAATGATAAGTTTCCAAATAGCGGAGGACTATACGAGTACGAGGTATTCTTCCGTCGAAGTACGTCGGCGTGGACATTCTTCCCCGTTTTGGACTCAATTCGGGTCCACTCTAGGCAGGCTCAGATCGCTCCACAGCGCGAAAGAGACGGAGGCCTAAAGTGAAAGAGTCGCGCATGCGCGCACGTCCTAATGTAATTATTATCTCAACAATTGAATTTCCGGTCCCGACTTCGACTCCGACTCCGACTCCAACTCCGAGCTGTGGCTGTGGGTCTGCATCCACTCCTGCACATGGGACAGATGTCGCGCAAAACGCTACAAATGTGCACTTAATTGCGCAATTAAATAATTTTATTTCTGCTGCGCGTTTTCCTTTTTCTTCTTTTCCCCCATAAGTCGTTCGATGTTTTCCTCCTCGCTGATAGCAAACAAATTGCAGCCAAGTGGCCAAGTGGCCAAGTCAGCTCGCCCGGTCCCTATCTGCTGTCCGAGGTGTCTTATTCATTATGACCATTATGCAGCTTAGATAGACGCGTTTGCCAGTTGCCATTTGCCATTTGCCAGCTGGGGGGATAAAATAGATTTGAGGGGCTTTAGCGAAGGGGCAGGCCTTTTTATTCCAAAGATGGCCTTTAATCAACAACCCCTTATACAAATTTGTTCAAATTCGTCTTTTTGAAAATTATAAAAATAGTGATGGGGATAATAAGCTGAACAAAACAGCCTTCATATTAGCTGTGCCACCTTTTTTGGCCAAGTTATGGAGAAAACGCCGATTGAAAATATCAGATTTTTTTAATGTTTATTTTGCGATTTTTTGGTAAAAAATAATCAGTATTTTTTCGATTGCAATAAACATAGTGGTCCAAACCTAGAATGTCATACACCGTTGAATTCGTAACAAAATTCCCTATCGACCTGTATTCAAACCAGAAAATTATAACTTTTTGCCATTTTTCGCAAATTTTGATGATGGTACCCCTTATAAAAAATGACAAAATTTGTTCAAATTCGACTTTTCGAAAATTTTAAAAATAGTGATAGGGATAGTAAGCTATGTTTATAGGCTGTACAAAACAGCCTTCATTTAAGCTTTACCACCTTTTTTGGCCAAGTTATGGAGAAAACCCCGATTGAAAATATCAGATTTTTGAAATGTTTATTTTGCGATTTTTTGGTAAAAAATAATCAGTATTTGTTTGATACCAATAAAAATAGTTGTCAAAACCTAGAATGTCATACACCGTTGAATTCGTAACAAAATTCCCTATCGACCTGTATTCAAACCAGAAAATTATAACTTTTTGCCATTTTTCGCAAATTTTGATGATGGTACCCCTTATAAAAAATGCCAAAATTTGTTCAAATTCGACTTTTCGAAAATTATAAAAATAGTGATAGGGATAGTAAGCTATGTTTATAGGCTGTACAAAACAGCCTTCATTTAAGCTTTACCACCTTTTTTGGCCAAGTTATGGAGAAAACCCCTTTGTTTTGAAAATCATAAAAAATGGGAAAATTCGTTTAAAATCGTTTTTTCTGAAAATCATAAAAATAGCGTTTTCTTCATTATTCTTATAAAACTTAGAATAATATTTTCAGAGCAAAAGATGCTACTGTTTGGAGGAATGAAAATAATTCTGAATGATCTGATGAAATGATTTTAGGGTTCATGGTTAAGACCTTTTGAGTGATCGATGATTAGAAAGTGGTTATTTTGCCTCTGTCCTAACAAACTTTCCCCTCTCCACCCTGAAACTATACGCAATTTGCGCGGTTATTATTTATGGAATTTACCCTAAAAAGTTACCCAATTACAACCATTACTTCGGCATAGATTTCCCTCACCCACGAAAAGCCGAAGTCGGTGAAAATGGTGTAGCAAACGAAACGCAACTGTAAACGATACCAAATTATATTTAATTACGTGCGATTAGTTAGGGTTACTGGAGTCGCGCGATGAAATGTTGGCGATAAGGCCCCGCCCGTCACCTGGCCCATAAATAGTGCACCAACTATTCCAGAGCCCAGAGCCCAGAGCCCAGATCCCAGATCCCAGGCCACAGAGCCCGGCAATAATTCAATTACAAATGGCTGCGGCGGTTCGCGCAGCGAGCAGGGCGTGTGACATAATCACCCAACAAAACTGTCGCTTGATGGCAGCTAGACGTACGTACATAACGCCCCCGGTTGATGGCCAAGTACCAGGTATTGCCGCTGTTTCGGCTGGCATTTCCTTGGCCCTCCCCCAGATCATTATTTGGTAATTTGATACGACGATTTGTCTGGCTTTCGTTGCTTTGTTGGACCCGACGACATTGCATTTTCACTCAATTGTCGTGTAGGCCCGAAATTGACTTGGGCGGAAGCGCGTTATTAACTGGTTTATGCAACCCAAAATCGCCAGATTTCCAGCCAGCGATAAGGCCCTCTGCTTGGCTGATTATGTACGTACACATTCCTGGCCAATAAGCGGGCGGCAATTAAAACGAAAGCGAAGTAATTTCATTTGTTCGTAAATCTAATTGTGGAAACTCTCTCATGGCCTCTGCCTCCCTGCCTCCCCGCCTCCCTGGTTTCTGGCTTCTGGCTTCTGGCTTCCTGGCGAAATAAAATGTGAAATGCTCTGGTAATTAGTGCGTGTACCGACTACTACTGCACTGGTCTTAATTGCCCTCTGACCCCCTCCCCTGGATAACCAACCGACGTAGTTCAACACTTGGTTCTCGTTCCGTTTCGAACTTATTGTGGAATTTGCCAAAACAAAAAATTTCATTTTTCAGATAATTTGAGTTTAATGCGCATGGATTAAAATTATTACATTTTATCTTCATATTGTTTTCGAGTAATTAAATATAATTACGGCTTCCCATACCAAATGAAGTTCCGTGCAGAGTCGAAAAATGAAAATTCATGTGGAATAAAATGTCGGTTTTGTAAAAATTCGTAATTATTTATACGTGCTTAATTAAGCATAATTTAAGTGCTTGATTTGTCCAAAATGTTCATTTCAAGAAGGTAAAGTTGAAATAAGCTACACAGAAGAATAATACAACTAGTTATTTACATTTAAATTACATCTTATCAAAACATAAAATTAAGCTACATTTTTTATTTAATAAACTGTGGGTAATGAGTTATCTGAATGGCCACATTTATTCTCAATCGTGGGTGACCTCCAACGTTGTTTTTATTAAAGGTGACCCCGAACGAAAGGAAGTCATCGCTGTCGGTCATCGTCCACCGTCTTCTTTCTTGTCTGCCAAAAAATGACTTAGCTCTCCGGTCGTTCAGTGTGGGTTTCACTTTAGTTCTGGACAGTGGCATCTGTCTATAGGCTACGCAGCACTTTGGGATCAGAGTCCTCGCTTATCCCTTTTCTCCCCTCTTCGTCCTTCTGCCCTCGCTGCCCCGATCGGCGCATTAGTTGTATTTTATATAATTGATTAATTAGAGGCCGGCTTCTGGTCCTCTGAATCGAAGGGAACAAGGGAGCCTGGTGGCCGTCTGGAGCTATCGTTAGAATTATGGCTTGGTCCGGGGGCAGTGCCATAAAAGATGTAAGATGTATGGATGTGTTGTCCCTAATGCTAATATCCCGAATTGTGTTGTTGCCTGTCGGCAATTTGTTTGTTCTTCGGGTGCCCAAATTGATTTTATTGACTTGTAAATGATGTTGAGGGCCCGAAGCAGTTCCTCTTCCTTCTTTCCCATTTTTGACTGGTTCCGTATGGCTGATACGCCTCCCTTTTGGCTGAAGCTGCGGCTCGTTAACCTAGGATTGTATCCATGGTGGCTGGCTCTTTTGGCCTTTGCCTCTGCTCCTCCTGCCTGCCAATCGATGGGTAGTTTGCATATTTAATTTATTGATTTCACGCGGACTCTGGGCAAGTACCGCCCACCCTTGCGGTTCTTTGTGGCGCCGGTTGCAGCATTAAGATGGGGTTCAGGCATAATTACTTTTTGCAATTAGCTGCAGGTCCAAAGGGAGCCGAGCGAAAAGTTGGCAACGAGAGGCATAAAGTTGATAACGAGCTAATGAATGTAAATTTCATACATGGCTTGTCAGCCAGTCAGTCCGTCACTCATTCTGGAGGAGGAGGCAGATGACCCTTCATTTATGAGTTGCAAAGCCATTTCTGTGGCCCACACCTAAGTTTTAAATTAGCGCTAAGCTCGGCTTCCGTTTCGCAAAAAATCAAGCATGGTGGTCGGAAACGTCTTTGCGGTACAGTGGAGCCTGGCTTGCAACATTTCACACAACTCACTACGAAGCGAAAAATGTATATTCCATATTTTAAAGAGGTTGCAGGAGACTACAACTTTTCTGAATTGAAACTTTTGACATATGTTGCTCGCTCTATGCCAACATAGTATTCAAATGAAATGTGAGCATAAAGAAATCCCAGGCTAGCGGCTCGTACAGGCTTATTCCCACTGTTCCCAGTTAACAGCCCTGGCAAGAAGTTAGTGCGAGTGAGCCAATGCAATTACGAGGACGCTGAGACTTGCCAACATATATTGGTAATTAAATGGATGGGCTGGGGTTGCCTCGGAGGGAGATCTTCGAGAGGCTGCCGAGTCCGAAAGTCGGCAAGGCGACATTGACAAATGAGTTCATCAACAGCCCGAGCAGTAGCTCCCAACTTCTTTTTCGTTTTCGGAAGGAGGTTGGAATGGCGAGTTAAGATTGTGTAGAGTGAAAAGCGATTTATTTTTCGCCATTTGTGGCTTGGTGCGGTCGTTTAATAAACAATTTAATAGCGCGCATAAATTTATCCAGCCATCATACTTATAATAAACCCATTTGTCTTCGGAACGGGCCAGCACCCATACAGGTAGCCCCCTTCCCTCGCTTCCTGAGGTGATGGTTATTAAATTATGCGGCTCAAGCGTAAAAATAAACCGTAGCAAATGAGAATGTAGGACGCACCTCCACCTCCACCTCCATCTCCACCTCCATCTCCATACCCAGAAACATATCCAGACTCTCCTAACGAGCCCTAATAGCGGGAAGAGGCTCTCTTTCCTATATATGTAGGTAAACCATGTACATATATATCTCGCCGACTTTCTACCGCGAGTCGGCTCCAATTAATCAGGGGATATTCGAATAAATCAAGTGCCGTAAAATGACACAGCGTGAGATGCACAGAGAGATGAATATTTAATTAGGAACAAATTAAAAATGCAAATAAAGTGGAACTACCATGGCGACTCCTTTTATTATTAATCGATAGACTCTCATAATTAGTTGGCCATAACAACGATGACCCGTGGAGCGGTGATCTTGGCCCTCTCCTCCGTCATTTGGGTATTATTAACGTCGTGGGGCTTCTTTTGTGGTTCTTTCTATTAGCTAATTGAAGATCGACGCTGTGGCATTGATTGCCATCTGTTGTGGACGCGTGCTAGCGGATTTACGGGGCTACCAGGGAAACTCTTCTTGCCTACGAGTATAAGCAATAGATTTTTATCTCTCTTTACTGGTACTAGTTCGTTTGGCAGTTCGAAGGCAGTTAACAATTTTGTGTGGGGTATCTGCAAATGGAATGGGGACAAATCACTGCTCAACTGCCCCTAACAAGTGAAATCGAGCCGGAAACGAGGCCATCTGTTATTGTTAGTCACTTATTTATTTATTTCTAGCGTAAAACGACAGACAAATTGATTTTAATTGAATATGATTGACGTCCGTTTTTGGTGCGATATCTGCCTGTCCAAAGTGCCATAATCTCAAACGGCTTCAATGGTTTTGGGAACCCATCGCGGTTAGCCCTCGACCTAATCTCGATCAAGTAACTATCAGAGCAAACACAACATTCGTATGCTTTTTAATTAAACAGAATTCCGATTGCCGTCTTTGCGTAGATTTCTGAAATGGTCGAAACGAATCCGGAACCATTTGTGTTTAAGATGCAACTTTCCAGGTGGAACGAGTAATCTCTATTTATTCCATTAGTTTTGTGTTTTCACGCACTTGTTCCTGTTTTAAATGTTTGATTGGGATTTAATAATGTTGCACTGAAGCCCGTCATTGGAGATCATTCGATCGTACCTAATATTGTACAGATGCAGAAATTGAAGTGCCGTACAATAATTGTGGCATGGGTTAGCTATCACTTAATTGGGGCGCAACCATTTGCCAGTATTTAGTATTTAGCGGAAAAGCCCATACGCCCGCTTCCTAAGAAGCCACTGAAGAACAACTTAATTAGGGTTCGATCGATCGATAGAGAAGTGAAGGATCGTTTTCGGTGAAGCCAAGCAGAGGCATCAAGCAATTTGTATTCAGGTATCACACAGCAACAAGTCATTTCACACTTTGATCACGCTGCTGCAGCTGCAATCCGGCAACCCAAGAACCCAAGCACCTAAGAACCCAAGAACCCAGCAACCCGGACCACTGTCCTGGCCCAAAGCCTTGCAGCCCGGCCTTAAAAGGATCTGCGACTCGGCTGTGTACAACTGTGGAATGCGGCTACTTGCATATATTAGTCGAATATCGAATGGTCAAAGCGAGTCGTTCGCTGGAGTCGTCGAAGTCCGCACCTTCGCAGTAATTAACTTGTTTCAATAATTACGCATGCGCATTTGCACATGTTGCAATACTCTCCCGCCCCTGCACTGCCCCGCCCACTAGTTGCAGCCTGCTACAAGATTTTTGCATTGCGTGTGCTACGCACGGTCTGTACAGCGCACCTCCTCCTTGGTCAGGGTATGATGTGCGAAGTGCAGCGTTTGGCAAACAAAATTTAAAGCAGGCCATAGTCCAGCAAGTATTCCACTTTATGAACACATTACAAGGATAGGTAGGCACCCAAAGTATACTGCGAATTACACACTCAAAATATTCAAGGTAAGCAGATATCTTTCTGGGTATTCTAGGGTATTCTTCTGCTGCCAGCCCAAATGACTTCTTCGCCAAACACATTCGATTGGAATGTTTGTTTTTGGCTGCAAATTTATGCAGCAGACGTCGCTTATTAAGAATTCGTTGCCCCTGCCACAGCCTCTTGCTCTGGGGTCCCCTTTCGTTACCGCTGTACAAGATCCAGTTGCTATTCCTCTCCAGCGGCTGCCACATCGATGTCCGTGCGAGGTGGCAGTGGCACTTAATTATTGATAGCATTACAAACGGGGTTCACTGGGTCACGAAGTGTACATATCAGGGGGTTTTTAAAATCAGGAACAAGGAACCCCTTGAGATCTCAATTCTCGGACTGATACACTGCTCGACATGTCTGTCTGTTATGGACTTCGAGTTGATGACTTCAAGAGTTCAGCGGAGATTCGATCACCATTGCCATTAGGTGACCTCACCGCACTCACCGCGTTCACTCCCAAGTTTTCCTTTGCCCATGTACGCACTTTTCCAATTAATTTCATTTCCGTTTCGTAGTCGCGGTCTCGAAACACATGTTTCAATCTTCAAAAGGTAGCGAAAACATAGAATCAATAATTAAGAAATGTCGAACATAAAAAGAGAGGCCCGCGTCATGTGATAAGAGGAGTACAGTGCTGTCCCAAACCTGCGACTTATTTTCGGTGCTCGCGTGACAAATCATAATTGATTGTTCGCCTAATTGAATTGGAGTCTGATAAGGAGAAGCATTCCTTCGCGCAGGTGATCGTAATGGGCCCCCAAAAAAGATCAATGACTCACGGCCACCCCACCCATCAAAGCCAGCACGTGACTCATGGTACATCCAAGAACACGGGATAGACAACACTAATAAATTGTTAATGGCTGTATAACAGCTCAGAGTGTACGATATAGCCCGATACGACGGCTCGTAAAACCAACGAGAACCGTAACCAGAGATAGCCGGCGTTTGCTGGAGTTTGCTGGAGTTTGCCGGAGCTTGCCGGAGGGTCGAGGACCTGGGGCATTAGTCACCGGGGGAATTGGAGATTGGGGAACTGGAGATTGGGAGTTGAGTAGAGCTGCTCCTGCATAAGGACCTCTGGCTGTCAACCACAGATCAACTCATCAACATTGACAGGCGTTCCGCCAACGGCGATCGCAGATCGGATCTTTATGGCCATTGGCCTTTGCAATTGACGCGTGATTGGCATTCGATCTGTGACTGTCCCTCCTCGATCCGCGGTTCTCGACTCTGCGACATCAGCATCCACTCAACGTTCTGAGGCCCCAAGATAGGCATGGGCGAAACGGGTTCCTCTGAACAGGACCAAACTGATCGATCGATGGATGGGTCGATCGTCGGATCGTTTTTAAGGTGTCACCTACTTTGTATGGAGAGTGTGCGACCACTTGGCAGTCATTTAGCAATGCATATTCAATTACAACTAAGTGGTGGATGGAGTGTCGCTATTATAGGGTATATAAGTGGCTATTGATGGCAAAGAGCACTGACAAACAATATCCGAGTGTAACTATTCACAGCCGTTTTCTAGATCACATTTTTCGTTTTGTTCTGTTAAACATGCCAAGCCATAAAGTAGTTGCCGTCGCTTCTTTACCTCATTCGCTCTGTTCCCTTCATCCCCCATTTACCGACCACTTGGTTGGTAATCAGAAGGCCCAACAAACATTCAAACATTCAAACAATCGCAGAGGTAGCTTATTTAATTTGACTCAAAACCAACTCTTCCATTAGGCGGAGGCTTCGTATCAAATTGCGCCGGCAACACCTGCCGCGCTCTCTTTGCTCTTCCGATGGGCAACGCCCCTTCGACGGAGTCAGCCAATCGGAGAGCTCCGTTTCGAAGAGAGTTGCCTCTTCTTGGCGTTGGCGTTGGTGTTGGTGTTGGTGTTGGTGTTGGTGTTGGTGCTGGTGTGGAGTGGGAAGTTGTTCATTGACGTGGTTTCTTGTTGCTGTTGCTGTTGCCGCTGTCTGTGTTGTTGCTTCGGTGGTGTTTGGTGTTGTTGTCCCCGACAGGCAATTTACATGAAATCAAAATGAAACGCATAAAGGGGACCAGAAAAGTGAGCAGTTCCCACTTGGCCGACTGTCGAATGTGCTTAAATCACTTAATAAGAGTGCACAAAATGGTGCAGTCAAAAGTGCATAAAACAAAAATACTTTCTGAACTGGATTGTGATTTTAGAGTTCTTTCACTACGCATTGTTTTTATTAAGAAGCAATCATTACGACTGACGATTACGATAGTCAAGCGCGCTAAGTATAAAGATAAGTAATAAATGAAGAGAGCCCTTTTCTGGTGACCATGGTCGTGATAAGCTGATAATGATGAGATGCCCTTCGTTTTCGATGTACCCCACCACGCGATTTCCCCGCCAATAGCGCATTTCCATCTTCGAGCGTTCCACTCAACTTTTGTTTACTTAAACTTTTACCATTTTGGGGTAGTGTTAAAGTGGCCGCCAGTTGCAGATGCCTTCTGTCCCCTGAGTTCCCTGAGTTCCCTGTGATCCCTGCGATCCCTGAGCTCCCCGACATCCCCAATAGTCTCCCTATTCTGTAGTGGGCGGCAGGCAGCCCTCTTGGTTGAGGCCGGGATCTGGCCGCTCGCTTGATATATTTTACGGTGCCATTGGCAGAGCTGATTGTTTTTTAAATTGTTTCTGCACGCGATTCGTGTTTGTCGGGTTTATGGCTGTAATAGCCACGGACAACATTGTTGTTATTGTTCTGCTCTGTACACCGGCCATTGTTGGTGTTGGTGTTGGTGCTGGTGCTGGTGTTGGTGCAGCATAATTTAATTTGAACGCATATGGGACCCAAAGTGGGTAATTGAATAAGTTTCGCTGCCGCCCCATCGCAATTGGGTCCTTGGCACTCGGGTTTATTTTTTCTAAATTTGATTAGCGCCACGACTCGAAAAACTATTTTGCACGTTCGCGAAATTCGCGTGTGGAGGGGCTTAAGGGTTCTTTGGGGTGTACCTACTTGTACGAGTATAAATGGTAATTTATTTTCTGGCCAGCTTAGCAGACTGCTTGCCACTCAAATTGATATGTAAACGTGGGGGGATTCGTAATGTAGCCGAACAGTTTGCGGAGTGGAGGTAAATTTACACTCTCGACTCGTGTAAGCTTCGATTAGTATTTGTTTGCCGCGAGTTTTCGGAGAGCAGAACAAATCAGCGGGAGCCACGCCCTCGGATAAATTTGATTGCAATTGCTGTGGCTTGTAATCAAAATCGATTTCTCATTTCTGCACACTTCCCCTCGTCAAAATTGCCATCAATTAGGGGCCTCCTCACGTCCGAATCGGAGGAAATTGTTTCTAATGTGATTAAGGTCCATTCATTTGCTGCATTATCGGGCAAAAAGGTTCGCTTAAGGTCAGACACTTGATTAGAGTGACCTTTTCGCTGATTTTCGGCCTTTGGTGGCTGTCATTGAACTTGAACTGGGGCGGAAACGAATTCGAAGCGTATATTTAGCCGAAAATTGCGAATGAAATTTTGCTAACTGCCTGAGAGCTGAAATCCCGGGCCTTGCCTCATTAATCATGCCGAAAATACAAAGTATTGCTTGGGCGGCGTTTTAATTAATTTGATTAGCATTAACCGTTTGAATGCGAATTATGAATTAATTTACCCCTTTATCGATCTCTCTCCTGCCTTTTGATTTTTAGGCAAAACGAGTTCGTTGCCTAAGTCTTTCGTTCCGACACTCTTCCTTGGCTGTCTCGCAGCATTCAAGACTTAATCATCTTGACATGTCTTGCCTTCATTTGCATAATTTTGAATAACGTTTAATACCGAGACACGCCCCCAAAGATACCGCTTCGAGTAGGGCGTGGGTCAATCTCGGCGATAGACAATTATTTATCGAACGGATCGTGAATATGCAGAATGCCGCTATTAATTGGACAGCTCACAAGATTGTTAGCTTCTTGAATACGGCAATGAATGTGGACCACGCTCGGCTGCGTCTAAAACGCTTAATTACTTCCAAACACTCGTCTACAAAGAATGAACACCAACTCATTTCGGCGAATTTGAATTTGTTTTTAGTCTTTTCAACTTGTCCTGCTTAATAAAGCATGTTATAAAAAAAGCTTTTCTGTTTTACGTTTTATTACTTAAGCTTTCCATGCTGCGCTTAAAACCCTTCTGTTGGTGTTCATTTTTGCTTTGTTTTGGGGTAATGCGAACCTTGCGGAACACACTTTCTTTGATTGATTTTAATGGTTACGGAATCTTGGTTGGGCGGACTCATTTGGAATCACTCTACTCCCATGTAAATGCCATGGAATTCAATTAATAACCCACTAAGTCCATGTGAACCCCCTGAGAGGCGGAAGGGGAGTGGCTACCTACAGCAAAGCCCATGCCCAGTCATGCTCGGCTTGTTTGGCTTGGAGCTCTTCAGTTTTGCCGACGGTTCCAGCGGATCCCATCCAGCGAACCTCTCTCCACGTCAGCCAGACGGACAAATGTTTGCACAACACACGATAATGATGACAAGCCAAATTAGCTACTAATTTTCACACACACACGCAGGCAACAGAACCTCGAAAAGGGTCAGTCGGAGCGCCAGGACCTCACACAGCTGACGTTCGTTAATTTCGGGCACCGGAAGTTGGAGCGAGGGAGATCCAAAGTTGGCTGCAAATTGCCATAAATCAGCATTTGATTATCCTTTGGTCCGCCTTATTCTACCTCTCAGCTAATTTTCTGCTTCCTCCCGCCCTTTCAACATCGATGTCATGTGCGTGTTGGTCTGTTTTTAATTTATTAATTACTAGGCGGTCCTTCTGCACTGCCCGGTCGCAACTGGAATCCCGCTATTAGCGAAATCCTCTGATCTTCTTTGTGGGTGATCCACCCGTTAGAGATGAGCCACAGATCACGGTTGCCTTAAGCTAAGAAGCTCCTAATAATTGTGAAGACGATATTAATCAATTTTTAAGTATTATTTATTTTTGCGATGACAATGTGAATATCAAGTGGATATATCCAAATGGCTCTCCCTCTTCAGCCTTCCTGCTAAACGGCGGCTGTCAAGCATTCCAGCCAACTGCCACTTGGCTACCCAAAAGGCCAGAGATCTTTTGGAGGAGACCAGATCCAGATCACCTCGGGTGGTCGGAGGACGTCACTCAAATTGAAGTCCGGCAAATGAGATTTGCCCGGCACTGGAGTGTGGAGCATGCAGAGAGGGCGAATGGAGTCCATATCCGCAGCCCAATCTTCATCATCTTCGTCTGCTAGTTGGAGTTGTTGGATTTTTAATTAAGCGTGGCCTGCACCCGAGGCTTTTCGTCGAGTAGCTCTTCTGGACACGGGAAAGTACGGCGAGCTCAGTGGAACAGGTCTTGTTAGTAATTTTTAATTTGAGCTCTTCTGACAGCCAGCTGTCATATAAATTTAATTGAATTTACATTTTTATTAATTGCCAAGTCTGCTAGTGAGCCAAGCCTCGATCTCGTAGTGCTACCCGTTGGCATGAATGGGAGATGAGTTGCTAAAGCCGACTGGCTACTCATCAGACATCAGCCCATCCACATCCACATCAACATCCCCATCCCCATCCCCATCCCCATCCCCATCCCCATCCCCATCCCCATCCCCATCCCCATCTCCGTCCACTTCCACTCTGTGAATGAATTTAATTTGAGATGATTTGTTGATGGTTTCGTTGTGGTGATTTCTTGCTGACTAATTTAATGTGATTTTTAAATTGCCAGCCGACCGAGGCTGAGTGTGTGGCCTGCGCAGGGGAATCAGAATCTCATCGGGAGATTGATTGGGCTCATGGAGTGGGGGCAGCATTTTTACGGAATTAATGAGATGACACGCCTCTCGCTGGGATGCGAAACCCCCTCGCGATCATTATGAACTAATCTAATTTGCAAGCCCGGCGATGACAATCGAAGACGGAAGAGCAGCCTCCTCGATCCTTGGACACATCCACCTGGGCAACTGCGCTAACGAGGATGCTCCTCTGCCAAGACCCCCTCCAGTTTAATTCGCAAATCAAACAACCGCAGGGCAGAGATCGGAAATTCGCGCATAAGTAAATTAAAAATAAATTTATGTCCCGACCAGTGAGGGGGTCAGGAAACGAATGTCCAGAGGGATGGAGCATGTGTTAACCGGTTTCGGGACGATCGCGAATGCAAATCCAATTAAAATTTCCCAACCGATCGATGGGCGAGGGGTGGAGGGCGGATCGCATCCTGCGAATGGCGCTAAGCCGTAAAACGAAGCTGTGCGCTGATTTAAAACACTGCGGGGCGTGCTTATTGATTAAATACAAATTGCATTCATTCATCATCAGCTCTAGGGGCTGCTTGATATTGGTGTTTTTAGTGTAGATGCTCTGGCTGGCAATTAAATTACGATTTGAGGTAGATACTCCGCTCGTTTGGCAAATGAAATCCAATTACACAGCCCTCAAAAATAGACGTAAGAGACGTAAGGAAAACTGAAATCTGGTTTGAATCCCATCACATTTCGCGCCAAGGACTGCCAACCTGGTTGAATGGTTCTGTGGCGTTAGTGCGATTTCGTAGGTATACTCATTTAATCGATTCATGTCGATTAACCATCGATAATTTTGTATTGTTGTTTACAAATTAGTCGTTTTTATGTTACGCAGTTTGTCCATGCTGAACGATATACACGGAACTAAACTACAGACGATTCAGTAACATCGAGATACTCCGAGATACTCTAATGCTTTGAATAAAACTGCAACAATCCGTCAGAGGCGTAGTAAATTGATGAGTAGTGGCAATGGCAGGTACCAGTGACACACGACGACTAGTGGACGCCCAAGACGAGGATGACGAGATTCTGGGCACGGAGGGCAGCTTTGTGCCTGCTTTCCGTCCGCAGGACCACCAGGCGGATGAGCAATGCCTCATGGAGCGTCAGCAGGACGAAGTAGTTTTGGTGTCCAACGAACCCGCCAGTGGACGACTCTTCACCTATCTCGTGTTCTACCTGCTGGGCATTGGCACCATGACCCCGTGGAATTTCTTTGTGACTGCGGAAGATGTAAGTTCAACGAGTGGAAATTTCCGCACCCGCATTCTATTCAATTTAACTGAACTTCGGACATATCAATCCCAAACAGCTGAGCAACTGGGCCAAGCGCAATTCTAAGGCGCGCTGCTTATCAGCTTTGTTGTCGTTTTTTTACGACCCACACTTAGACGATAACTCTCTTTTTGATTTTCTTTGTTTTCCGCTGACTCAAGCCTTAACCGTGTCTGCTTCTCTTTCAGTACTGGAAGTACAAGTTCCGAAATGCATCGATTAATAACACAGACCTGGACGAAGAGCTCACTCCGCTGCAGAAGAGTTTCACCTGCGACTTGGCCCTCACGGCCACTATTTCCGGAACTACCTTTCTGCTGCTAAACGCAATTTACGGACACCATGTGTCCCTGCGCACCAAGATGTTAGGAACGCTGTGGATGATCCTCATCCTTTTTGGGGTTACAACTAGCTTCGTAGAGATCAACACGGACACGTGGCAGGAGCAGTTCTTCCTAATCACGCTCATCATTGTGGTGCTGCTAAATAGTGGGTACCTAGCACAATTCACTGAGTGATTGCTTAATATTTATTTTATACAGTATCTGCGGCTACCATGTCGGGAGCCCTTTATGGAGTCGCAGGGCTATTTCCCTCCGAGTTCATCACCGCTGTGGTTAGCGGACAGGCTCTTGGTGGCATCCTCACTGCCCTGGCCTTCATTCTTGTGCTTGCATTCGACACGGGTCCCAATACCACTGCATTCATCTTCTTCATTGTGGGAGGAGTGCTCATCCTGCTCTGCATTGTGTGTTACGTAATCCTGGCTCGACAGCCCTTCTTTAGGTATTATCTCGAAGGTGGCGACAAGTACAAGGTCATCCGGGCAGTGCCCTCGCACAACCGCAATGAAAGAACGGACCCTTTGCCGCTCGAGCCTATTTTGCGACAGGTCATGTCGAAGATCTATCTGCATGCCATTGCCCTAGCGCTTCTCTATACCACGACCCTGTCTGTTTATCCGGCAGTTACCGTGCTAATGCAGTCTGAGTACGGCCATAGCGAGTGGACAGGTAAACATAAAACTGTTTTTTCTTGGTCGTGAGTAATATTCGGATTTATTACAGATGTTTATTACCTACCCGTCGTGAACTATCTGATATTTAACTGCGGCGACTATTTTGGTCGTCTGTTTGCTGGCTGGCTGGAGCGACCAATAAACCAGAACACTTCACTACTATTTATTGTAGTGCGCATAGCGTTTGTTCCGTTCTTCCTGTGCTCAAACTCCAGCGAACACAGCTTTCTGCCAGTTTTGGTAAAACACGACTATTCTTTCATAGCGATGATGGTGATGTTTGCCTTGTCCAACGGATATTTTACCAACATTCTACTCATAATGGCACCTAAGAGCGTAAAACAGCATGAAAAGGAGCTGGCTTCTTCGATAATGGCAGCTGCTTTGAGCTGTGGCATGGCTGTAGGATCACTGCTCAGCCTTGTATTTGTTCAAATGCTTTGATTCGGCCAACAAAATAAGTCTGTCCTTGGTGCCTTAGTAAGTTTCAGAATCCTATGCTTTATAGTGATAATTAACTTAATATTGGTTGATCTTCCGAGTACGTGGCGGTGTTAATTGTTTTTGTGATTCTGTAAGTCCAAATTTTACTTAGTTTAAATTTTTTACCAAGCTTACAATATCGGAATCTCTAGATGTAAGGCCTAACGTTTTCATTATATACTAGGAATAAGATGATTTAAAAAAATGTAGAACGATTAATTTTTCTTGTTTAACGTTTATTTTGGGTTTTCTGCGGATCACAACAACAATGTGGATAGATTTTATTGGATTGATCTTGTCATTAATCATTGAATTAACTAATGAACTCCATTGTAGCACTGTCTGTGAAGAGTTTTAAATGTTTAAACTATATTTTGACCAAAAATCTAGTCGCGAAAATCGAATCACTGATTCTGAATCTGCGAATCATAATTTAATCTACGAACTCAGTTAAAACTTTTGATCGAAAAAGAACATTTCTATGTGTTTGGCGAAGTACATCTCAAACTGCGAAGGTGTCACTCGAAAAGTATGTATGCAGCAATTGATCTAGTGCTTATACGGCCAAACCGAGAACTCACCCTCTTCAAACTTTTACAGGTGTTATTCTCATAGGTGTTGCATAAAAAGGTTTCGAACTGATGAAATACCCTTGGCGGACCTAGTTATTTGGCCAACTTATTGAACGTTATTGTTTTTCTCTGATCTCGAACGTCAAATGTCAATCACATTGAAATGGAAACATTACCGAGAACATTAAGTGTACCATAATAATTTGGGTTCATTTTACTATCTTTAAGAAAACTTTATCTTAGGTTCTTGCTAACATCAAGAGTTTAGATTCGGTAAACATTTTATATGTGCCTTGGCAATATTATTGCAACATGGGGTTCGGTTCCTCAATATTTATGTAGATTTATGTATAACGCTAGGGTGTCTAAACATTTATTTAACTAGATTATGTTATAGGCAACAACAAATTCGTTAGTTGCTCTGCTCGAAATATATTCAGCTCCTCCGTAATGGCCTACATTTTTTTTGTATTTACTTGTTTATTCATATTTCCTTCGAAATCTAATGCTGTCCTTCGGTTTGCTGGTGTTTGACACCGATTTGCTTTTCAATTTAAATTTCATTTTCGTATAAGTTTATGACATTATCGTTAACTTAGTTTAACAAACACACGCAAACAACGAACATCGATTAAAGCCTGTTTTGCAGTGGGTTTTTCGGGTTTCGAGGTGGGTGGGGTGGCATGCAAATGATAGTCTGCGGGTAATAAAGCAACTACTACATCAAAGGTAGGGATAGCAAAAAACATCGACAGCACACAGATACGGATGCAGATACAGTCGACTGAGTAATGCTTACATACGTACAACACCAAAACTATTTAAATTTTTGCTGAGTTGCTACAATGTTAATGCTGCTGTATTGGATAAGTTAAGCCAATCGCACAATTACACAGAGATAGACACCGAGTGAGATAGACAATAGACATCCGGAGAAACACACACGTACATACTGTCAGCAGCTAGATACCATACTCTGGATATTGCTTCTTTGCTGTTTGCTATGTGAATACATCGTATCTTGTGGAACATTCGTTATACGAAATCTACGAAACACGCACACCAAAAATTACAACATCAATCGGGAGTAAGGGGACCAACTGTGAGCGATACAGTGACTGTGGGCTGTGGCCCGTCATTTCGGTTTGAGGAAGATCATGAGTCGGTTCTTGAGTAAGAATTATGGGAATTACAACATTTAAGGTGGTTCTGCCGTCCAGTGAAATGTATTTTCAACATTGTTTTGATTACTCTCATAGTGTTCGTTTAGATTACGTACTCATATGTATGTTGTGGGCTATGTTTGAATTTTGGATTTTGTTACAAGGCAGCTTAGGTTTATTTGAATATTTTCTTATTTTTTGTTTGATTACCTAAGGAGTGGTGTCTGGTCTACAACATAGGTTAAATACACTCAATAAGTTTGCATATTTTATTGTTTGATTGTCTTGAGAATGTGGCACAAGTCGACAGTTTCGGGGTTACCCACCCAAATCGGTGTTAGCCCCCGCAAACTGCACAACCGCCGTTCGTTTTTGTTATTTTTGGTGTTGTAGGTTGTGTGCAACGCCGTCTGTGCGTGTGTGTGCATGCATTGGACCAAGATTGAGTTGGGGTTAAAAGTAGGGATAAAGTAAAATAGGAGATGTAAGTGGGAAAAACAATCCGTATAGAATTTTATTAGAGCTTTGTAACGACTAGGTAAACATAAGAATAGTGACTAAATCAAGAATAAATAGCAACCAACCGAAAAATAAATGACTAATTGTTGGCCTAGACTTGTGCTCCGGCATCTGCTTTAGCATCCGCCTTGTGTGCGCACGAGATTCAATCCTCAGTTTGTGTGAGAGCCTTAAACTAATTGTATAAATTATATCGATTAAAACTGATGTAAAATACACACAACCACAATTAGCATTAGATAAATGGAGCACTCGGTCTCCTTCGTATAGACAAATAAATTATACTTATTTTCTGCTTCTGTTACATTTGCTTGCTTAACTAGACACTCAGAGTTTCAGCGAAGTTCGAATAGGAAGAAACCGTACGGTTTGACGGGGGTGTGATGGATCAACCTCCATTAACACCATAGAAATACACCGCCGCAGTATACAGATAAAGTACTGTAAAGTACGGATACGTCAACAGTTACACTACAAGTACATCATACATGCAATAGATTTACATACATCTAGTTTGTTCAGTTAGAAAACGCGGTTTGCTTGGATTCCCTTTAGCTGTGGGATCCACAATGCCCAGGTTCGAAGGTCCTAAGGTCTAATCGAGGTCAGTTCCCGTCAAATAGGTGTGGGAGGATGGGGACTACTCCTCCACTGCTTATATTCTACGAAGACTTTTCATTTCTATGTTTCTGCTGTAAATACTGAAGACTAACAACTGTAGAACCACAATTAATCCTAGGGACAATTTGGGCGGGGTGAAAAACATTTACGGGCGTGGCCCATTTACGTCTTCATCTCGGCCGCTGCGGCAATGCTGTTGTGCGACCTTGCCGGCGAAATGACCGAATTACTACCGGTAGTCCCCGCGTTCAGATTTAGAGTGAGATTATTGCCTGAAAGGGCTGACGAACCGGAGCCCGAACAGCCGTGGTGATGAGGTCCATGGAAGAGCGCCAAGAAGCCATTGCTGGAAACACAGCTTCGCGATTCTGCCTCCTTGTCGAGAATTTGACGAGCCTGAAAATATGTGGAAAACGATTCGATTAATATGCTTATCAAATCGATCACATGGACCTACCTTGGAGCGGTGTTCTGACAGGGCATTGCGCACTGAGTCGTGCTGCTTCTGGAGTTCATCCGTTCTTCGGTCAAAGGTCTGCTTCAGCCGCACACGTTCAGCTACGCCACGTTCCACAACGGAGCTTGCCACCTCGCGTTTCATTCTGCCAAAAAAACCGAAATGATTAGCAAAAGTTGAAGTGGGGAGGAACTACGCAAGCCACCTGATCAGTTCATCTCGATCCCGGTGCACGGTGGCCAGATTCTTAACCTCGTTGCGGCGCGCCTCCTGCAGCTGATGCATCACCTCTCCAGTGACCTTGTCCAGCGATGCCTTCAACTGCTTTGTTTGACCAGTTTGCGATGTCTTTAGCACCTTATCGGCTGCAGTGTAAATAGCCTCGTGGTACTTCTCCTGCAGCTCACGGTACTGGGACGTGTACTCCCGGCAGGCACTGCGTAATCGCGACTCTTGAGTTCTGCCATCCAGGCCGCTGCTCCCACCGGCTAAGTCCTCACCCGCATCCGCGGCTGCACTCTCCTCGCTGCTATCGCCTAGATCCAGAGGGCAGGCGGGGATCTCTATGCCAGGCTCGCTGTGCGGAGATAGACAATTACTAATTTCAATGGCGTCATCTGGCAGTGCCACGCCCACAGATCAACGCCCCGCCCAAACACTTACAGACTCTTGTTGCTTAGCCGTTTCACCAGCTTGTTCGTGATGGCAAACTTCGGCTTCTTGCCCTCTAGCGGACTGGATTTCTGGCCGGCAATCTTGACCTTTTCCTTGTCATGCTTCTTTCGCAGCGACTCCAGCTTCTTTTCCATCTCGAGACGCTTTTCCTTGACGGACTTGTGATCCAAAATCTTCTCCAGCGGCTCCGCCAACACAAGATCCACATCAAACTGCGAGGACTCCACCTGGCGGATGGAGGTGCTCACGGACTGGTCTAGGGAGTGCTGATGCTGTATTGAGGGTGCCACGATAGAGACGTTATCCTCTCCCCTTCCGCCATCGGTTCGATCCACGGTTATGTCAACACTCATTGCTGCAGCAGCCGAGATACTCGCCCTATGCTTCGGCGAAGTCGCTAGCGATTCAACCGGACGCAGCTCCTTTTTCTGGCCACCTACTTGGACGAAAACGACTGGAGGATCAGACAGAATCGAGCAGATCGAGTGGGCAGGGGAAAAGGTTTAGAGGTTGTGCAGTTTGTGTGTCCGTCAACCGTTTTGAGTGTGGGAGTATGGGTGGTGGTGGGTAGTGGATTGTGGGTTGTGGGTTGGGTAGTGTTTGTGGTGTTGTTTTAACCAAATCCGAAAATCCAAAAGTACAACCGAAAGTTATATGAAACGTTACCAAAAAGAAAAGTAGAAAGAAAAGTAGGTAAATTAAAATCGCAATTCGAAGTGGGTAAGTGGAGCTACGCTTAACAGCTACTGCAATTTACTCACACGACTTGGAGAGATCCTCGTCCGCACTGCCCAGCGCTTCGGCTTCGTCAGTCAACACAGACAGTTGAATATCGCGCTTCTCCAGCTCACTTTGGTATTTAATCGGGTTAGCTAGCGCCTCTGCGAAATTGGAAAGATCATCGGGCACATAATCCTTGACCACCACGCACAGGAAAAGGGATGCCAGGGCTATGGGTTGACCCACTTCAGATCGGAGATTCACATGTCGGTAGCCAGGGCAAAGACCGATTACGGGCAAAACGCGGTGCCCAATGAGTTTGCCACCCTCCTCATATGCGGCAATTCGAATACTCGCCAACTCAGGGAGAACCACCTTCTTAAACACAAACGGCTCCTCGTCATAGAGCGGATTCATTCCATTATCCCGGACTGTCTTGGTGCGGAACTTCTTTCTCACCGTGTCCGCTGGCAAACCGTACATATCCACTTCCACAAAAGTGTTCGCCCTCTTGTCCGTGAGAAACTGACCCGATAAAACCGTGATTGATACTGTGCCTGCTATGATGCCATCCACAGTGCTCTCCGCGAAGGGATCCAATCTGCGATCTGAGCGACGCATGAACTCCGGCTTAAGTAGATAACCGGACCGAGCGTTGTACTCGAAGATACCCAAGTTGAGTTGCATGGCCAAGTCGAGGGTCTGGAAGTTAAGTGCCACGAGCTGACATCCGGCATTCCAGAACAACTGCGGCATAAAGTTGGAGCTATCAAAGCGAGTTCCCGCCGGATAGACGCGAGATAACTGGTGTTTGTTGTAGTTCACAAACTCAATCGGTCGCTCCTTTAGCAGTGTTGTCGCCTGTTTCTCATCAAACGAAGACATTTCGTAGCAGCGATTCTTTTCTAAAAGATTGGGTATAGAAAATGAAGCATAAGTACTAAATCCTTGTCGCAAACAATAATGGATACTTACTTTCCGCATTCTCAAAAGAGCTAAAATGGATGGGCTGCACATAGTTGACTAAAGCTGAAATCTCTGCTCCGGCCTCCGTTTCCTTTTGAGCCTTTTCTGGCGGAGGTTCGTTGCCGCTGGGCAAATTGGGCGTGGTGTTAGGCAGGGATTCATCCTCCGAAGAGCTGTCCGAATCGGAGGATCCAGTGCTGTCTTTGGAGCTTTGGCGGATTTGCTATGGCGGGAGATTGGAAAGATAGAAGGTGGTTAGTTATGCGGGTGGTTAATCGTTTGTCCTTCTGAGGTCACCAACAGCAGTCACCCAGTCACATATTACGTATACGCAGTGTGGGGCCATGGTGAAACTATTAAATGGCATGTCATTGCATTGCTGGTCCCAAAAGGGCCAGCCACATACGAGCAATGGAAGATGGAATATGAAACCCATTATTATATGTTGTGCTGTTGTAGCTGCCAGACATCCAGCTTGCTCTCCTTATTTTTGTGCACCGTGAAAATAGATTTGTATTCAGTATTTGTTACTTTATTCAGCTTACAAATGAACTACACAAAAGTTAGGACCTCTCACAAGATGGATTTTTTTAAAAAAAAAACCATTTGGTCACATATCTTCATAGATTAGCACCCATGAATACTTTTTCTCTGGGTGCAGATAATGCGAAGAAAATTGCACAGATTGTGTTGCCTTCATGTCGAAAAAGGGGAAGTACACAATGCATTGCTGGGCATTGCATAAAGTTTACGACATGAGACCAACTAGAACATGGCGCTCTGCGGTTGCGGTTTAATCCTCCCCCTACCCATTGTCCAACCGGAACCTCGTCGCCACGAAATCGATTTATAAAAGCCCCCAATCCGGCAGCCAAAGGAAGTGCGCATAATGTGCGCCTGCTGGAGGACCAGGCGAAGCCCTGGCGAATCCCTAGCGGCTAATGAGGGCAAAATGCACAGCATACAGCGCTTCCCAAAATGTAAATGTCCACCATGTAAACAATGAAAGCTTGACTGCCATTAGCTGATGCTCCCCATAAGGCATTTATTATGCAATACGGCCATTACTCCTAAGCCAGGCGCCAACAGAAAATCATTAATTATAACACTGCACTAAAGCAGACAGGCAAATGAATTTAAAATGCATAAGGGTGCAACTATTTAGCCAAGTTAGTTTGGCTTTCGACTCCGCCCAACTTCAGGGGGATTCCCACGTGGCTCCACTTTTGATTACTGCCGGCGATACTAATGGTTTGGGCAACTTTTGATTAGTGGCCATATCGTGTCGTTATCCCTCTGTCCGGGCAGTTCCGTCCATGCCCACATCGAGGATCCACAGTTCGCAGTTCGTTGACTGTCAGTGGTCATCAGGCAACCAACCACATTCCCAATCCCATTGCCAGCCACAGCCACATCCACTCTATTTCATTCATTTCCATGCACACACACATTCATTTAGAACTTTTTGTAGAGCACACATGTACTCAGAAAAATTGGGAGAACTTGGGAAACTTGAATGGTTAATTTTTGTGTTCACGAAAAACATTAGTTTGGGTCGAACTATTGCAAAAACGATTTGTATAGAATATATTCAACATTTTCTAGAAATCACATAAACAGTTCTTCCACTTCGAAGCCCTGCTTTTTGGCGGTGCATCAGTGGCTTATTCCCCCTTCCCCGTACTGTCAACATGACTATTGCGTATGCAAACGCCGGACGGAAAGAGAGCAGCCCGGTGACAATCATCATCAGGAAGAACAACGGCCAACAGCAAACAGAAAAACAAATCAGCCGGAGTCAACAGAGGAACCGAAAAGTACTCCTTGCTATCGCCATATCCGTTCATCTGTGTGTGCGACGTGGAGTGTGCCATTAAATGCAATTATAGTGACTCGCCCACAATAACAATAACGGATAGATACGCTGTGCCCCATGACCTTTTATTACTGTGCCCCATAGCGCGGAACAATACTCACTTGCAACGGCGGTGCGTGTCCTGCAGTCCCAGCAGCACTTCCGGTTCCTGTTCCCGTGGCAACGTCCCCGTTGGCGGTGCTCCTGGTCACGCCCCCATCCTCGTGCGCACTAGCCAGAGCGACTTGTTGCGCCGCCTTGGCATCCACTGAAAAATGTACATGAAACTTGTAAGTGTGTTGCAGACAGATAAAATTGCCACGACAGCAACAATTGAAGCCAATAAAACCGAAAAAATGCTTTATTTAGTAATGAAAGTGTAAATATACATTTGCGAAGCAACTGGAGTATGGACGAGGGCGAAAAGCACCGGGCTTTTAAATTGCAGTTTCGCCTTAATGGAATATAATAAAAATATGTATAAATCAAATTACAAGGGCCAGAAGGGGGTCTTCTAAATGGGATGCAATTGCCGCGCTGGGATCGCGGGGACAGAGAGATGACAGCTGGGATCTGCAGCCGCTTGGCTTGGATGGGAAGGGGGAGGGGGAGGGGTAAGTAATTTGCATTTATAAATTGGCTTTTTGCAATTCATGAGCTAAATGTCATCCGGCCAATGCCAGGAGGATGTGGCTCTTGGGGGCCGGACAACTGTGCAGCTGCGCATGCAAATGACTCCTGCAGGAACTCAAAGCTCGCAAACAGGAAGTGGAAGTGGAAGTGGAAGTGGTCATGCGGCAAATTTATCAACAACATTTTCGTTGCAAAACTTTCAATAGCAGCCAATCGAATGCTCTACATAAAGTTGTACTAACTGCAAGTAGGACGTGCATCGTCCTAGGAACTGGTAACTTGACAAAGTTAGTAAGTGATATTTACAACACCAATTTAATGTGGGCATGTTTTCCATTGAACGCATCTCATTGAAACATCTTAATAAACCCAATATGGGTGCATCCATTGGGGCTGTCAAACAGCGAGTAGCCCAGCTTTCCAGCTTTTTAAGTCCCAAGTGCTGCCCGTGTGCTGGCAACTCAAACACACTGTTCATTAAGAGCCACCTCCGCATCCCGCAGTCGAAGGACTGTGCTCCAAATTTAATATTCCCAGCCTGCCTTGCTGGCTGCTGAACTTTTGCAGAAAACACCGAGCAGCTGCTGCGTGTGCGGAACTCATTTGCATTTCTCGTGGGCGGTGCAGGGGGTGAATAGAAGTGCGGAGGCAGGGGCGGAAGCTTCGATGCGGAAACACATGTGAGTCAGACTTGAAATCCAGAAAAGCAAGCGGCAAACCGAACATAGCTCAGACCACATTGGGCATAAGCCATGTGTTTGGGGCGCAAAGGAGTTACAGTTTGGTTTAGTAGAGGATTAAATAACACACCTGAGTTCGCTGTAGTCAGTTTGCTGTTGGCCGCCGGCGTGCCCACCTGCGCCGGCTTTTTGTGGTGATGATGGTGATGGTGGTGGTGGTGCTTCTTCTTGTTCTTGATTATAATCTTGCGGCGCAGCATCGCCGGCGGTGGCAAGTCCATGTTCGGTTCCAGCGGATAAGAGTCCAGCGGCTTATCGAGCAGCATATCGCCAAATATTTCGCGACAATAGTTGGCAATTTTCGCCTGTGGAAGGTGGAAAATGCGGAAATAAATAATGTGACATCAGCTAGTGCTAAACTAACTGCTAACTGGCATTTCATGCATTCCACTAAAGTTCTCCCTGTTACACAGGGAGAAAATGCCTAGCGCTACCTTCAAATATGTTTCTGAACTGTCTTACGTTTTAAGCGATCTCTTTATGGCACTTGAAAGACATGGTTATTAACCATATCTTTGATAGAAACGTGCATTGCACGCAGATTAAGTTAAGGGGATACACTGTCATTTAATTCAGAAGCCAAAAGTTCATATGTTGAGCTTTACTGTCATACTCGTAAGTTTCGTTTTTGGCACGTGGCACGTTTGCTACCTGCCCTTGTTACCTGTCTGGGCTCCCAGTGGGAAATTTAGTTTATATTACTACTTTTAATGGTTAAACTTCTGGCTCTTTTCGACGGTAGCTGGTCTCCTCCTTTGGCTGCTTTCACCTTTCAGGCCGTAAAAACTTCGCCTTTGTTATTATCCGCCCGTGAAGCTTAAGAAGCCGGCAATTACCGTTCGAGTGCCTTCTGAGATTCGCCAAGTTCCGGGACTCCTTCATCCTGACTCCCTTCACGCTCCTTAAGTAATGTTTTCGGGCTCAAGGAGCCCCCATGTGTGCCACGGCCGCCGAGTCAGTTGTTTGTCTTTCCCCGAATGATGGATTAGGCTGATGAGTTAGGACTCAACTGTTGTTTTAGGACAAGTAACTTTGTGGCCTTTTGCGTTCGTCAATTTAGCGTGGCCAAAGGAGAGTCTATTGCCCTCTTTTTGCTCTGGATTTTTTTATTGTCTTTGCCTCTTGGAACTTTTGCTTCTATTATATTTGGATCTTAGCCCAGGATAGAGTAATGTATATTCCTATTCTGCCTTCTTTGTCTCATTGTATGGAGAACGCACTTTGTCCACAATTGCATTCATTAAAATAATAAAACTGAGGGTATACCCTTCTACTTGACCATTCTCAAAAACATTTCGATTTTCTAAAACACTTCTCCCAGATACCAATGGTCTTCCCAAGCCTCCAGTTGGTTGGTTCTCACCTGTTGCCTAGGGTTGCAGTGATTCTCAAAGCTCAATATCACAGGGTATTCGGATGTTTTAAATGCACTCTCTGCGATGGCCTCCAGCACGTCCTTGGCGAAGATCTCGGGCACAAACGTATAGCCGTGGACAATGACCGGCTCCTCGGTGCGTCCGTTCCAGAAGTCAAGCTCGACGCATCTGCAATAAAGCGGGCCAGGCGGAGGAACTCAAGTTGAAAGTGGTAAAAGCAAATGACAATTTCCTACTTTTCAGTTTTATTTGCCTCCTCCCAAGACCACACCCATACCCATTTCCCCTTTGCCATTTTCCTCTGCAAATCGCACGCAAAGTGCCGAATGCAATGTGACAGTCATACAAGCGGAGAATAAAAGTAAAATAACAACTTCTGCGTCAATAAATTTTGTGATGTGTGCATCGTCATGATCGTTGTCGTTTACAAACGAGAAAAGAGCAGACTGAGGAACAAATGTGTTCACATCCATTCTGGTTGGGAAATATAAGGAAGTCCTAGCGAATAATAAAAGGATATATTGTAGTTTAGTCATGTTATACCCTATACCTTTCGTCTTTTATAGAACAGTAATTTAACCGAAAATGTTCTAACAAAAAATTAAACTCTGCACAGTACACATGCGTTGCGTTAAATGTGGGGAAACGAGCTTTATGTTTTACGGTTGGGTTTTATATACTCTTTTAATGATTTTTTTCAGTGAATGCAGTTTTCCGGCGATGAAAAGTGCACCTGATGTTTTAAGTGAATGCCATCGAGAGTTGCTTTTTATGTGTGCGGTTCTCAACTGAAGGCCACCACACACGCAGACACACACAGCTCGGGATTAAGGTCATGGCCAGCACTAGAGCAGTGGCAGCTGACCACATCAATTGCGTCATCTGCATTCCACTGAGTGACCCGTATCTGCATCCGCATCCGCGTCCGCATCCGGATGAAGTCCACACTCCACTCACCTGCATCCCGCCAGGAGACACTGCCTGTAAATCTCGACGGACGACTTGCCAGTCAGCTGGTGTCCCGTCAAGTAGGTGTTGTGCGAGGAGTTGATGAAGTAATGCGACATCGGCTGGTCCATGTCATCGCAGAGATCGAGCTTGCTGGGCGCCATGATGGGATTGTCGTCGCCCATTAAGTACCTGTGGGAACAAAAAAAAAATGGGTACACGTCGGGATTACAAAGTCGTCAACGTGGCACAAAACATTGCTCAAACGTGGCACAAAACCCGCTGAAGTGTTTGAGCAGCTGAAGATGTCGCCAGTTTTTGCGTCGCCCACAGTTCCTAGGATCTTTGGCTGCTGGCAGTAGCTGCACAATGCGGGGTCTCACAGCTGCTAAGCCACTCAGGGTAGACTAAACTCTCCTGACAGCCATACCATGTTCATACCATTTGCCCGAGTGGGAAACAGCGCAACGTCATATTCATGTTCACTTGCATATGCATATTCACATGCACTCGCGCTCGGACTCAAGAGGACCTTCGAGTGACGCTAACAGCGCCAACAACTTGCACTGCGTCCGATAAGCTGTCACGCCCAGAAGGGTTGGCCCAAGTGAGTGGATGCAGTGCCTCTGGCACGCACCTCCTTCCACACCCAACAAGTCAGCAAGTCAGCAAGTCAGCAACAAGTCAGCTCACCTCAAAAAGCCATCCAGGCTGAGTTGGCCCTTTTGCGCGTTGAACTTGTTGGGCTCATACTGCTGGATGAGCTCCTTGGCGCGGGCGGGATTCGCATAGGGATAGAGGATCTCGTTGAGGCGGGGATCGCGCTGCGTCTTGTTCAGGAACTCCACCAGTTGAGCGATGGACATGCACTTGCGCTTCGAGTTGCCAACGCTAAGGAAGAGCATGGAAGTAACATGTTAATGTTTAGCTTTGGGGAGTACACTCAGGCACACTTACATGCTGTCAAAGAGGCGCTCCACCTCCGAGCGCTGCGTGAGATATTTGTACAAATTGTAAAAGTCCTCGAATTGAAATTTGGACACCGGTATGCTATCGACCTTTCCCGACGGCAAACCGGTCACGTCCAGCGCCTTCTCGACACGTTTGCGATCCTCCTTGTTTTGGGCGAAAAGTTTTATGATGCTAAAGTGGTCACGACCAGAATTTGACCAGCGGCGGAGTGGAGTAGAGAGTGGCCAGCACCAGCACGGTTGGATGGCAGACAATGCGGAGCGGTTGGTGTTGATGAGGTAGGTTGTTGTCGGCGTCATCATCATCATCGTGGGTCGCCAGTGATGCATGAGCCACGTTCCAGAAGCAGGACAGGGAGCATAAAAAGGGAAATTGCGAAATAGAAATTGGCGTAAATTTCAATTTTCAGCTCAACGTCGATGGCTACTCCTAGCAAATATTTGTCAAGTGCTTCAACGCACAATGCACAAAAGCCAGGAACCCGAACCCGAACCCGAACCCAAAAGTTGGCCGGGATCCAGGACTCAGGACTCAGGACATCGAGCGTTGAGGTAAGGGAGTATAGGTGGTATAGGTGGTATAGGGCTTGGGAGTGGGAGTGGGATTGGGATTGGTATTGGCTTTGTTGGGTGCCTGTTGTCAATTACTTTTTCACTGGTATGCGACCGCTCTTGTCCACCTGGAGGCACAGTTTGGTATGGGCCTTCTGCAGGAACATAATCGCCGAGCCATTGAGCTGGGCCAAGCTGTAGGCCAACTTGATGAGTCCGTCGGACCAGAGCTGAAAAACCGGAAAGAGAATGCGTATGCACGGATAGATTTAAAAACGTGGCTAGAAAAGTGTGCAAATATGTAACGATTGAGTAAGGATAGGCAATCCCCAAATGTTTTGTGTATTCAATCAATATTGAGCTGGCTTAAAGGGAAAGAGTCTGGAAACTTTTTAATTTGCAGCCGTGTACTTTGATAGCTGATTGAATTAGTCACCTCATTTAGGCCAATCAAATCTATCAACTACTGTTTAATTCAAAGCAAAAAGCCAAACATCCAATTCATCTGGACGAGGCCTGATTGTCTCATGTAGAAACTATTTCAGGGATATTTGCTCGGTGGCAACACGAGGCGGATGTGTGATGCAGGCCGCAGATTGATTGTACAGTCAGTCGGACAGCAAAGAATGCAAACTTTTGCCCAGTGGCCGTCTATTTCCATCCCTTCCAGTTCACAACTATGGTTTATTCATGTGTGTTTATGGTCAATATTGTTTATTTGGTTTTGCGAAATTCCTTTCCAAAGTTTATGAAAATTTCGACGTTTTCATAATTTGGTTTGCCTTTGTTGCCATTTCTGCGGTTCAAGTTGCGTTTGTTTATTTCAGGAATGTCCGCGACGCGTGCCAAAAATAATAACCACAACAGCACGACCACGGCTGCTGACCATTGATAAAATAGAACATTGATTTTGGGCAAGGTCAATCCAGGCCAGTGGCAGACATGAGGAATGGACGATGGACTGTGGACGGTGGACGGTGGACGCTGGACTGCGGACACGCCCTCGGACGAAAATCAATAAAAGCGCCGTGGTTGAGTGGTCCATAATAACTTTTACGCGCCTTCGGCAACCCACTAAAAATAGCCGGAACCAGAAAGCGAATAGCCATAGGTGTGTCCCAAACAAGAAATACACGAACAGAAAAAAGGGAATCGTTGTTCATTGAAAGAGAAAAATTTCGAAAACCTATTGGGTGAGCGCATTGATTTGAGAAGTAGTTCTGCCTAATTCATTCTCTTACTTTCCAATTTTTTTGTGCCCAAGCAACCCAGCAGACCATTTTGTCCACATGTGTACTCCCCGAATGACTCAGAACTGAGCGGAAGCAAATGCGGAATGGCACCTCCTTCGCCACTGTTAAGTTGTCACAAGTGCTCTGCGCAAGTGGCTATGTCCACTGGCAGCCAGCGAGCAGTTGGACGAGGGCCAAGTGCGGAGGATTGGCGGACTTACCTGGGCTATGTCCCGCCGGGTGCAGCAGAAGTTGACGAACGTCATGTTGACGAAATCCGAGCCGTGGCACACCGTCACCGTCTTCTCCTCGAGCGTGTCCTGGGGGCCCAGCGTCACAATCTGGCGCAGCTTGTTGTCCTGTAATCGAAGGATGAGCATGACCGTTATTAATTACCAAATGACGAAGGGATTTCGCTATTGTGGGCAGGGGTTGGGGCCGTGCGCGGAAAATGAAGTTTTATGACCCGGCAGCCGTAAATGGAATTCATATCCTTGCGCGCTAATCCTGCGAGTGCAGCAAAATTCATTTGCTCGCCTCGTAAACCAGACAAACAAAGACGATTCCCAAGCTCAACTGACCAGGGTGCCATATTTCAATTAAACGGCACAAATGGATTTACGAGCCCGGGAGAACGTGGATCCGTGAACGGGGAACGGGGAAACTGGCCAAGAAGACTGACCCGGCGCAACTGAACGGAAGGCATTTCGACTTCCGAGCCAACTGGGTCGAATGCAAATAAGCCAGCGACACAAGCATAAGAAATGGAAAGTATTGCCTTCGTAGACTTTCCATTCTAGTAAGTACAACTTAGCCAATCATTTTGTTGCTGCGAATGATTTAAAACGGCTAGAATTGGAACTGACTCTGTTTACCTTTAAAGTATTTAGTCCTTAGCCATTCCGACAATGATAGAAAACCATCTTGGACATGGGGAATACATGATTTGCTACTCTTAAAATTACTAACTTGTGTATTTAAGCTAGAACTCAAAAAATTGTATTCCTTTCTAAAAGTCTCACTTCTGTCAGCTTGTCCTCTACATTTTAACACTTTCGTGCCACAAGTACTGGACTTAAAAACGTAGTCCACGTCCACGCAGCAGTCCATCCCCCGAACTATTCCCGTGGGGCGGGGCTCAGAGCAGGATTATCAACGTCCTTTCGAATGCAAGACACATACTCAGGGCCCAGGACATTGGCATCGGTCAGTTGACTGCAATGCGGAGGACGGACTTTGGGGCGGCAGGGCCGAAGTGCTTGGAGCGGAAGCCAGAGCATGGATTGGGCATTAACTTTGTGGCCGCCATGTCTTGGGGCTCTAGTATATTTGGCCCTCCTCCTGCACTGCTCCCGGCGCTAGAACTGCCCGGGTGGCATCTTGGCCAGGGTGACCTTATCAGCAGCCAGTGTCAGGCATTGTCAGCCGTCCAGCCGTGCCATCTGGTGCGCTCGCACATCGAGCGAGTAAGATGAGGGATAGGTTTCTGGCACATAACTAAATGTAAATGATACACCATGTAGAAATTTTTAGCAGGAGCGTGTTCCAAAATGTGTATTACTTCATTATCGAGCTCGACCTCGAGCTTGAGCGTCCAATTCATTGAAAGTAAGCGCCATCCGGAATTCAATGTTATACATTTATGCATGCAAATAGATCCCTTGATAAGCTTTACCGGTCAGCCATATCGCAGACTCCTCATGGTGGATGGCGGCACACCTGATTAGGAGAGCTACGTCGACAAATGGAAAGGCTTTTCCTCCTGGAAAGCGTCTTGCCGTAGAAGTCAGCAGGAGCCGGAGGCTATGAAGGCATCGTTTGGCGGTGATAAACGCAAGGCGGACGGGGAATCCCCAGCTTGGCTGCAGGTTACGCTTATCTGCCAGCGTCATGATTTGCTTTCAACTAAAAACTAATTCCGCCAAATTTGTCGCTCTGAATAATGTAAATGGCTTTCGCGAACGGCGGCTCCCGTCGCCGGCTCTTCAGCGTCCTTCTACGGGTCTCCGTCCGCGATTTGGCCCGGCCCCGTGCGAAGCGTAAAGCGGAAATGACTACGGCGATTATCTTAATTGCTTCTCACGCTTCGCGCTCAGCACTCACGCGCAGTTCTCCGCCCACTCAGTGGCTCCCAATCCTGCGACTCCCTTGCCTGCTAATCCTTTGGCTCTGCTGGAAATTTGAATTTTAAGAAAGCTCATTATGAGCAGGAGCAGGGGCCCCCCCTGGGGTCGGGCCGCAGGATGTTCGCGATAATTTTAGTCAGTTGCAAACACAGTTATTGATTTTCAAGGTGCTAATAAAATAAAAGCCAGCGCGTTTCACACGCCCTTAGAAAACCAAGAAGAGAATCTATTTATTTGCAGATTTTAAAGTCATCCATTCCATAAAAAGATACTACCTATTTTATGCATCCGATGTAGATATTTAGTTATCAAGAACCACTTTACTTTGCCAGTACTCTACGCAGCATTTGTCAACTATCTGATCAGATTGTTGTAAGAACCAGATAGGGCAATTCCTGTTTTTAGCTTTACAAAATTTTTTACTAAGGATACCAAAACAGGTCAAAGCTGTAAATTCGAATATCAGCTAATCCAGCTAATTCCTCTGTCGCGAATTCTGAAAGTATGAACAACAAGCGATCGATTGACTCCCACCATGGATCGCTGAACAAGCAAACTATACGAACCTCTGATAATGGAGGTTTCTGTGATATCCCCACACCCTACGAGGTAATGCGACAAAGGAATTGCAAGGCGGAAAAAGTCATGAAAGGGGAGCGGTATCCCAGCATTCGGCCTCCAGTTTCCAAATGCAGTAACGACCAGAGCAAAAACTATCTGTTGGAGGCCGTCGATCAGGGAGGCTGTTTGGATCCCAGTACTAATGGTCAGGACGCTCTCAGGATCTGGAAAATGAGCCCCCACAAGAGCACGCTGAAGTTCTATGGTGTGGCGGGTGGACTACACCTACCAGAGGCTGTTAAATTCAACAGGACTTTGACAAGCAGTCTAAAGCATGCGAACGGCTCCAGAAGACACGTTCCAAAGCCACCGGTTCCACCAGTGCCAAATAGGCCGCCACAACCCGCTGTCCTGTGTCAGCCCTACATCCTCAACCAGAAGACCCTTAAGGAGGAGCTGCAGCGAATGCCCATTGCCCGCCAAAAACTTAACCCCAAGGAGGCTTTCAATATGCTATTCTGCGACAAGCGTCAAGATCCGATGGATCCTTTGGGAGTGGAGGCGGCAACTAACAAAATGATTAGCCTCAGAGAAGCTCTGGATATGGCCAAGCCGGAGGTGCCTCCAAAGCACGGCCTGCGACGTAAGCACTGGTACTGCCCCCCAAAGTGTGGTGAGCCGGAAAACAAGTGCACTGTCTTTGAGTGGGCCCGGTACAAACTGAACCCACGACCCTATGACGAAGCCTTCCTGAAGTGGTTCCTGGATCAGAAAGTGCAACTAGAGAGGGAGCCGCACAACTACGATGAGCTGTACAAGCGGTTCCAAGCCTGCTTCGAGATGAAGCGTCAACCAGATCCCGACTGCGTTGCCATGGCGAAGTGTTGTCCGGATATGATCAAGGAAATGAGAGATGAATGTGGAGTCGGAGTCGGGGTCGAAGAAGGGGGAGCCGGCAGTGGAGGCGGCGCACATACGGATGAAGGGGGTAATGGGCAACCGGGTTCTGGTCATGATCCTGATGGTGTATCTCAGCCAGCCAAGGACAAAGAAAAAGAAAAGGGAAAGGAAAAGGAAAAGACAAGTGGCGATAGGGAAGATACAGAAAAGGATAAGGAAGCTGATAAAAGCAAGGGCACGGGTAAAGATAAAGAGAAGAATAAGGAAAAGGAAAAGGATAAGGGTAAGGTCACGGACACGGACGGCAACATACCAAAGGAGGACAAAGAAAAAGAAAAGGGCAAGGATAAAGCGAAGGATAAAGCGAAGGATAAAGACAAGGATATGGACCCAGGTAAAGGCAAGGACTCAGACGCGGAGAAAGACAAAGGTAAAGCTAAGGACAAAGGCAAGGGCAAGGAGATGGATAAAAACGAAGATGCTGATCCGAAAAATAAGAAGCCCAATATAGCTGATCCTGATCAGGAAAAGACGAAACTCAAACCTCCCAAGCAACCGAAGCAGCCGATCGAAAGCACAACCGATACGTCCACTCGCAATATATCCTCTTTTGACTCCAGAGATTCAGACAAAGTACCGACCGAGAAAGATATTGTCAACGCGGAAGAAAATGCTCCAGCTAAAGAATTAGTGAAAGACAGGCCGTCACAACCACCAACTACGAAGCCGCCCAAAAAGAACAAGAACAAGAAGCCACCAAGCCACCAACCTACACAGAAACCAGACAAGGAAAAGCAGAAGGTCGCTAAGAACGAAGCTAAAGAGTCCTGTCCACCTTGTCCTCCAGTGGGTTGCGCGTGCACCATCTGCGACTGCCTCTATGGCACGAAGATTCCCGTTTCCACGACGATGCAGTCGATTATTTTAGAGGAAAAGCTTCGCGAGAAGAGGGACTACCTCCGGCTGATGCGTCACCGGGCGTACATGGAGTGCACGGGTGAAAAGCTCCTAGCCCCCCAGCACACGGTAGATCCCATCAGCTGCGACAACTGCTTCTGCCGAGATCCCAAGATATCCGAGTACTGTGAGTGCTTGGGAGCCCTTCAACACCTGCGGCGGCTCCTTGGAAAGGAACGCCATAGGATCGTAAACAACGAGCTCATATTCAACCTCGACGATCTCCGCCAACGAATTACGAAGCGTATGTGCAAGTGCTTCTAAGAACTTTGTTTTGGTCAGTATATTTGGCTTGTCAGTGTATTTTTCAAAATTTGACAATTGAGTAATAAATATTCGAACTGAAGTATAAACCTTGTTTCATTTAGGAAACTTGAGTTCCTCAGGCGGCTCTGAAAGGCCTTTCAAAGGGAACAGCTGACATTCTATGTAAGCCACTCTCAGTATTTTATCATGTGTTCAACAGACAACACCTAAATTTTAAAGTAAGCCTGTTTTATTTTGGTTCCCAGATTGAGCTTAACCGTATTTAACCATTGAACAATATTGGACCCGAATCGAATACACACTCAAAATAAAAAAGACGACTTTACCGCAATGATGAGCACATGGAATGCGGGCCACCGAGGACCTAGGAGGTCCGTGGCAGGTCAGAGCGTTCCAGAGCTCTCTGTGTGCCAGGAACCCGACCCGCTGAACACCTATGTCGAGAAACCACTTACCATGTACCAGTGGATGCGCTGGAGCAACTGCAAGACCCATAAGCCGCACCTAGAGGAAACATACCCCTCAATTCTGCCGCCAATATCCAGATGCGAGAATGCCAAGACGCTGAAGTACGTTGAAAATGCCATGGAGGCCAACAAATGCAAGGACTATGTCAGGGAAGATGTGCTGGCCGTGTGGAACCACAGTCCGCAAAAGGAATCCTTGGGGTGGTATGGCGTTAGTTCGCGGTACCCGTCTCCACAGGCCGCTCTCTATGAGCGCGCTTTGAAGAAGAGCCTACAGGCGGCTAGTCTGGTGCCAAAACCACCGAAGAAGTCAAACATAAGGCCAAAATGGCAACTTGGGAAGAAGCCCCCCCAACCTGGCGCATTTGTCCTAAATCGAAAATGTCTGAAGGCAAAGCTCGACAGGATGCCAAACGTAAAACGCCAACTGAAGTCAAACAACGTATTCTCCTGGCTTCACTGTCCTCAGCCAGCGGATTCCAGTCATCCGTTTGAGGATAGCGCCGGCTATCCTGCGATCAGCAGAGAACAGGCGCTGGACATGGTGAAACCGGAAAGGCCCTCCAAGCATGGCCTCAGACGTAAGCACTGGTACTGCCCCCCCAAATGCGGCGAGGTGGAGAACAAGTGCACCGACTACGAGTGGGCCAAGTACAAGATGAATCCCCGGCCCGACAACGAAGCCTTCCAACGCGCGATGGCCAACCAAAGGGGCTTCAAGCAGCCGGAGCCCCGCAACTACGATGAACTGTACAAATCGCTGGTAACTTGCTTCGTTCAAGACCCGAATGGAAAGAATGATCTCTGCCAAGCGCTGGAGAAGTGCTGCAGGGATCCCAAAGATCCACCTGCCCAGGGCTGCAGCGAGTTCGTACCAGATGGCGCCGGCGGAGATGGTGAGTCGGCAGTTAATAAGGACAAGGGTAGGGATAAAGACATGGACGTTGACAAGGACGAGAACATTGACAAAGACGAGGACAACGACAAGAACCAGCAAAGGGATAAAGGGAAAAAGGGTGATGGTCATGGTGATGGTGACAATGACAATGAAGGTATCGGAGACGGTGCTGGTGGTGATGGCGATGGAAACGAAAGTGGGAAAGGAAAAGGAGGCCAGAACGAACAGGGCAAGCGCGAAAAGGGTGATGGAGAAGGGAACAAGGGATCTGGAAAAGATGGAGGGGAGAAGAGTAAGGACAAACAAAAAGAAGCCATTGAAAAAGAAAAAGACAAAGTCAAAGACAAAGACAAAGAGAAAGAGAAAGACAAAGACAAAGATAAAACCAAAGAGAAGGGCAAAGATAAGAAACCCAAAGAGCCGAATTTTAGATCCTCTGAGGACCACGTAGTGCCCCGTAGTACAGATACCAATCCAGCGACAGAAGGAAGTAACACTGGTGTTGGCAATTTCGGTAGCACTGGTGGCACTGGTGGCACTGGTGGCGCGACCAATAGCGAAAAAGATTTATACACAAACAAGAACCAGCCCAGCAAGACGAGCAGTAACATAGATTACAAGCAGCAGAAAGACAAGGGCAAAGGAAAGGACAAGGGCAAGGAGAAGAGGAAAGGCAGGAGAAAAAAGAAGACGGGGGATAAGGGTAGTGATAAGGGCAAAAATAAGGACGGCCAGGCCGATGGCTGCCCTTGCGAGATCTGTTGCCCGCCAAAAGAAGAGGACACTCCGCTGATCAAGGAGATGCGCCGGCAGGATCGGGAGCGCCAGGTGCGCGATTACCTCCGCCAGATGCGTCATCGCCAATACATGGAGTGCAAGGAGCGCATATACCCGAGCCCGCCCCACAAGTGTGATGCAATCCAGTGCAGCAACCAGTTCTGCAGCAATCCCCGTATGCAGACTCATTTCGCCAGAGTCCAGGCCGTTCGAAGCTTGCAGCAGATCCTGCAGAGAAGAAATCGCCAAGGCGACGTCAAAATCTCCAACGATCTGAATTCACTATTAACACGGCTTTGCAATAGCGTGACATGAAGTGATAGTACTTGCAAGTGACCCGGCCTCAACTGTGTTTTTGTGTTTTTTAACGAGTCCGAGTCCTGAGTCCGGAGTCCGCAATTCTATCTTGTGCTTAAGTTTTTGTGGTCCTTTAAATAAACTCGATTTCCTAGCTGAGCTCTGCACTGGTACTCAATTCATTAACGCACACAGCGAGGACGAGGTCTCCTGCTCTTAAATGTATGCTATGCTTTTCCTGGCTTTCGGTTAATCTCACATGGGCCTGCCTGCGAGTGTGTTTGGGCGTGGTCAGCGCCCACCAACTCGTGCGTTTAATTAATGAATGAATCCTTGCCCCTTGCTAAAGGGTTTCTCGTTTCGAGGAAGGCAGCTTTTCTCTTTAATGCTGATAAAGCTGTTTCGTTGGCAACAACTCAAGTGTTATCAACATTTTTGTGCTCTAAATATTTAGGTCTGACTTGTTACGCTATCATATGATAAACTCATCTCTCATAATATCGGCAATAAGTGCTTCTAAGCCAGATAGTTTAGTTTACACCGCTGGCCTATTTTCATTTTCCCTGTACGTAGCGGTTAGGTTTGTAAAGTGTTGTCAACATTCATTGTCCGAATTCCTCCTGTCCCGCAAGCACCGCTTTCATTTCCCAACTTTTCCGGCGCTGTTAGTTTGCCTTGGGCAAACTGAAAGGAAAACCAAACTCATTTGCCTGTGGCCTTGGGCCTGCCGCGCTCCACAGCAACAACTGCAACTATTATCGGGGCCGCGGTCCGCGGGCGGTGGGCGGTAGGCGGTAGGCGTGGTCCTAGGACGACCAACATGATTTATACATGGAGGAAAACCGGCAGTGACGCCCAAGGATTTCCCCATTGATGTAATTGCCCTAAGGCTTGGGATCCAGAAAAAGGAGGAGCAGCGTTTGCGGGACTTTAATTTCATAATGAGTCGCGAATTGTTCAAATGGGTTAGCGAAAGTTTAAGATGACTTATTCAGGGCCAAGCAGCTTACATGGAATGCTGGTTATTTGCACAAAAGCAGGTGTCGAACCATCTTGCCTGCTTATTGCCAAGATATATGTAAAACGGGGTATCGCAAAAAGTTTTCTACAATGCGGCGAGTCCACACAACAATAAACGGAAAATTGCGTTAAGCCTGAAAAAGCGTGACAATCGTGAAGTCGGAACTACCTATGGAGAACTCTTGCGCAACGCACACATCACAATGGGGATACTGATTTCTATTCCGATTCCGGGCCCGGAGCACGTGACTTGGCTAGAAAATCTAAACGGCGAATTGGTGGGGCTCACCCGTACTCCCATCGCTTGAAAATAGCTTCACATACCTGACCCAGTAATTGGCTTTCCAATGGGGCCAGGTAGCAGTGGAAAACTTAAATGAATCTATAAACAAAATGGAACTATTTTAGCGTATACATTTTTTCGAGTGTCTTTTGTGTACATCGCGAGATGACGAAAAAGTAATTAAAGCAATCTTCCCATGATCATACAACGGCAACAAAAACACCACACAAAAGCCTTCCTTACTCAATTCGCGTGCTTAAACCAGAAAAATATTTATTTTTTTAAATTGCATTTCAGAAAGATGCCCTTGCTGTGGTAAATGCTGCTGCTCAAGGAAGAAGGGAGGTGAATCCTGCGAAGTGAAGCCCATTGTGACAACGACGGATGATTTCGACGATAAATTCAGCGAAGAATGCATTGGTTCTATTGGCAAACCCCAAGTAGCAGTGACCGGAGAAGCGACAAGTGGTTGAAAATCAAGTATACGCCACGGAGTTCCCATAAAAGTATACGCACCTTTGGTCGCTTGGCGTACTGTCCTGTGCGAACGTCGCGAATGGTGGCTATATCCAGGATATCCAGCTCGTTGTTTTGATCGACCCAGTAGAGAAAGAAGCCCTTGGCATCCACGCGCATTGTAACCGGTGTTCCAGTGCCCGAGTCCTGAAATCAGAGAGTACACAGCGCGTTAGTGAGAACCAAAAATGAAGCAGGCCGAAATGAAGACGAACTCTAGTCGTTATTAATAGCACATATGTGTGATAATCAAAGCACATACTCTTGCGATTCGGGTCCAATAAATTTTAAACACATGATACATACAGTCGTAATTGCGGAGTTTATTGAACTGCCCCTAATGAATTTATCTCGTCCACTTTCTCAGCTGAACTGCCGCATGAGTGCAGTCGTCTGTTATTTCTGCTTATTATTTAAGTCAAATTAAATGGCCATCTGCCCGCAGCCATAAATATTTAATACCACGGCCGTCCATTCATAAAGAAAAAGCTGGCGAAAAGTGAAAATTCTCCGTCCGCAGCTGGCGATGCCAAACAGATGCGGATTCCGAGTAACCCCCGCCGAAATTAAAATATTTCGTATTTCTTAAATATGCATGCAAATAAGTGGCAGCCAAATCTGGTATCCAGCCAACAAGATGTCCCGAAAATTCGGCTTCACTTCTCCTCCGAGTCGGACCAATGGAGGACTTTCCCGGCGGGCGGCGATGGGGGTAGTGGAGCACCATCTGGGCATTGAGTCAGAGGAACCATGAATATGTGTGGTGTGCAACTAAGGGGGACAAAGTACGACGGTCACGCTAGCTTTGCTTCAGGGAATGTGGCAACAATGTGGATCCACCTTGGGGTGCAGGCTTTGTTATTTTCAGGGGGCTATCTCTCTAAAATATTTATTGACTCTAGTTTATGCATTGAATGCATCGCAAACAACGAATTACGAGTAAAATAAAAATATTTAAATACGTAATGAAAGAAAAGCTAAGTAATATTGCTGCTTTAGACTATAATTAATATTTATGTTTTAATTTTTGCAAGAAATTTATTTTACAGTCGATTTCCTCGACTTTCTAAATTCACTTTACTTATACTTTTCAACGAATCTATTCCACCCTTTCTACTCTTCGAGTTCCAGGTATTAAAACAACAGATTAAACTGTGACTCCCCCTATTTTGTGTTGTAGTTTGCTAGTTTCCCTGAGTTTGAAATTGAATACATATTTAGGCACTTAGTTCGGGGCTTCTGAACCCCAGGCACCTATCTGTCCGCTCATAAAATTGCTCGACTCCAGCGTCTAGTTCCAATTAGGGGGTGAAATTCCTTGACCCCGTCATCGGTCCATTAGGATTAGGGAACGCTTGTTGTTATGGGCCAAAATTGATGAGCTTTCAAATACTCGTTACGAGCATATTTAATTCGCGCAGCCACAAGTTCATTATCCTTTTGGGCTAGAATTTTGGGTTGAGTTTAATGAACCCACTAGGTGCCAAAGTGGCCTGCCTGGCAAACACTTTCCCCTTTTCACATTTCACATTTCACAGACGAGACCGAGAGGTTCCTCAATAATTGAAATTGAAAACATCGACTCGGATTCGCCCCCCCCCCCCACTTGTGATATTCAATTAGGCGCATATTTTCAAGGGATTTTCAGAGGGGCTGGCTGGTCTGTTGGTTGTTTAGGAAAGTCCGGACGAGGACAAGGGTTCGACCATCGCTAATTGGAGCCCACAATCCCCACTCGAGTTGTCTTGGTTGCTTTTCCTGTTTGTCTAATTACTGCAAACCAATTGAGTTGAGCTCGCGCGAAGGGGCGGTAGAAACTTCGTTAATTCCATTTCAATATGCAGAATTCAGTGGAAATCCAATAACTGCAGAAATTGTGTGCGAATTTCAGTATCTACTTCGTGACTGCTCCTGAAAAGCAATGTTGGAAGTGACTGCCTTTTGACACGCTCCTCAAATACTAACAGCCACCGCTGGCACGCGTTTCGGTATCTACAGTATCTGAATCAGCATCTACATCAGTGTATATGCTTGTATGTGGGTGTGGTGTGCCTTTAGTATAAGAACGATTACATGCATAATTGAATTGGCTTAACTGTTGGATCTGCTCCTCGAACATACATACACATGTCAGTCGACTATAGAAAGCGCTTAAAGCAGACCGCACACCGAGAACAGCAAAAGGGGACGTCTGCCAGCCAGCCAACAGAGCCTCAGCTGCCTGCACTGTGAAAAATGTCGATACCTATGCCAGCAGCCACTTTTAAGACTATTTAAACACTTAACCAAGTCTCCAATTTACTTTGCCCAAGTGCTGGCTTTGTTGAGTGCGCGTTCCCTTTTCAAAGCACATGCACATCTGTATCTATGGAACACATCTGTTGGTGACAATTGTCATACGCTGTTCTCGATTCGCTGTCAATCATGCTTAGGGAATTGAGTTCTAAAAGGACTCGGCTGTCAGCGTCCAAAGCGAAAGGTGGAGTGCTTCAGTGCTCCAGTGCTTCAGTGCATTAGGGAGCAGGTTGGGAATATGCTAATGCTGCCGGGGACCGCCCAACAGTCAGCTCATCTCCCTTGGAGAGTACACTCCAAACTATAGAAACGCGTTTAAACAGCTGCTGGCCGTGCTACATGCAAATTACTCGTATATTATAAAATATGTAGCTGCTTAGTTCCTGTTTACATACATTTTCTCACCTCACTTCATCCCATATTCAGCCCACTCGAGTAACCCCAGCGAAAGTTTTCCTGTTACTGGAGAGCTTTGCCTGCCACTGCTGTTGACGTTTATCCTAGCCAACTATCGAAGAGCCGTTTGACCTCGGCGGGGTCTGTCACCAAACTCGCAGTAAGACTCTCCGTAGATCCACCTGATTAGGAAGGGCACTTAGCACTTACCGCTTAGTCAGCATGTACAAAGACCCTATCATAAATCGCTAGCTGATCGGCAATCGTAAATAGTAGTTCAATTTCAGGCAATCAGCCATCCACTTATCGAGCAATAAAACAAGGTTTTCTATTCACGTTAACAAGCTCTGTGATAAGATACGCACACTGGCGGTGTTTACTTTAATGCAGTGCTAGAGTATTACGCAAAGATCCCCCTTTAACGCCACAAGTCTCAGTTCAGCTGGTAATAGGCGGCGATCGTTTGGTGGATCCATCCAATGTAAGGGGGTACAGAGGTGTACACCGTGGGCCGGTTGGCATATCCGCACGGCATATAGCTCCAGGACCCGAGGCCGACCAGTTCCGCTGGTCCAGTGATGGGCCAGTAGACCAGCGGTGTGCCTCCGTCTCCATAGCATGTCTTAACCTGGGAGCACACCTGTTCCGCCGTCAGAGGGGCATCTGCCGGCAGAAGCTCCTTGCAATCCGCGCTATTGAGTAGGGGAGCAAAGGCATACTGCAACTCCTTGGAGTACTCATCGCCATCGGCGTCGGTGAGTCCCCAGCCATAAGCAGCGGCTGTCTTATTGCTGTAATCATCATTGATGTCGGGCAGCGCGATCTGTTGTACTCGAGCGTTGTACTCGAAGCTCTCGGAGACGTGGAGCAGGGCGATATTGTCACTTCCGGCGTTTCCATTGAAAGACCGATGCGTGGTGGCAAAGTCGACGTAGCGCACTTGGGCGGCCGTCACATTGGACCGGTTGATGATTCCCGCGTACACGGGCGTTCCCACGGCATCTCCGTTGAAGGTGCGCAGTTCATCGACACAATGAGCAGCCGTCAGAAGCCATCGTTTGCCAATGATGGATGCTCCGCACAAGTGGGTGTAGGTGGCCCTTGTCAAGGACAGGGACACCAGGTAGGGCACATTGTCCACCCCCTGCACATCGTAGCCGTCTATAATCAGGGGCTGGATCTCTGCGTAAACTTGTTCCGTATCCCTCAATGTCATGTGTTGAATGTGCGGAAGTTTAGCCGCTCCGGCCAAAGCCAAGAGGGGCAGCAGGAAAAGCGGCGACAACATCACTGATACGGTTGAGAATTCGAATCGTCTAAACCGGACGCCGAAAAGCAACTGGCCTTTTATAGTAGAAGACTAAAAAGCTTTGCCAAACGGAGATAATGCGGGGAAGGCGTCAGGGTGCACTAGTAGCACAAAGAACTAGTTCGATTATACGAATGTTGGACTAACGGTTGATACGCGGAATAAGAGAATACTCTTTAATGGGGCGCTAAAGATTTACCTGGAGTGGGGTAGAAATCCCAACATTTTAAATGTATTTTAAATGTGCCCTTACATTACTTAGCATGTAACATGTAACATGTGAAATGTAGTTTAGGTTAAGCTCCACTTTAGGCGCCATATCCTATTTTACCCTCCGGGTGCTGTGGCATTTAAATTTTGCAATTAACCTTTGCAGCGCGTAAGGGGAACACAATGAAGATAGCGGAGTGCATCCTTGCATGCACTAATTGCCGACTGGCCGGGTCAAGCTGCCTCCATGTGGCATTAGGGGCACATGTCCCGTGGTGTGGATGTTGTCCTGAAAATGTTCACGCAAACATGCGGTCACTTCAGGGGTATAAAGTCCTCTCTTAATTGGCTTTGTACGCCAGCTGGGAGAGCCCCATCGCGAGGAGTCGGTATTTATAGCATCCTTTGGGACTGGGCCGTGGCCGACCTTGCCGTGTCAACACCTCGGTTAACACATTACGTACACACACGTGGGCGGAGATTTCCAGGGCTTTTCCCACTCAAGGACAAGTTACTATTAAATAAGCGTACTCCTATCGTAATCAATACAGACGAAATTAACTAATCGTCGAATACAATTCATAAATCTATCTGCTAATCTCTAGTGGTGGGAAAGTATAAAAGGTGCCATTTGGCAGGTAGTCAGTGTACATTCTTCGTAAATCTGCAGAATGAAACTGATCGCTGTGACTTTGTTTGTTGCCCTTGTGGCCGCCGCCCAGGGAGGTAAGATCTCCGACAAGCTGGCCAATATCGTGCCTAGTTTTGCCACCGGCTTTGTGATCAACGGCACGGAGGCGGAACCCCACTCCGCCCCCTACATTGTTTCCCTCGCCACCAACTACGAAAAGCACTCGCACATTTGCGGAGGCACCTTGATTAACAAGGACTGGGTTGTGACTGCTGCCCATTGCATTTCGAATCCGGTAGGCATGAGCATCATTGCCGGACTCCACACCCGTGCCGAGGTGGATGAGCTGACCCAGCAGCGCATAGTTGACTTTGGCCGCGTCCACGAGAAGTACACCGGTGGCGTTGGACCCTACGACATTGCCCTGCTCCACGTGAACGAGTCATTCATCTTCAACGAGTGGGTGCAGGCCGCCACCTTGCCCAGCCGTGAGCAGGTCCATGAGGGAGAGACCCACCTCTACGGTTGGGGACAGCCCAAGTACTACATCTTCGCGGGCGCCAAGACCCTGCAGACTTTGACCACCGAAATTCTGAACTACTTGGAGTGCAAGGAGCAGCTACCGGAAAGCGCTCCTATCGCTGAGTCCAACATCTGCTCCTCTTCCCTGGATCAGAGCAAGTCCGCATGCAACGGTGACTCCGGCGGCCCACTGGTTGTTGAGTCTAAAAACGCCCCCTCCGAGCTGATTGGCATCGTATCCTGGGGCTACATCCCCTGCGGAGTGGCGAACCTGCCTTCCATTTACACCAGGGTGTCCGCCTACGTCGACTGGATGACCAATATTCAGAGCGCCTACTACAAGCTCTTCTAAATTAAAGGAAGGAACTATTAGTCAGATCTTGCCAGGATCGGAATCGCTTCTGATGATCATTGGTCACACAGTCGATCTATTGTCATGATCTATTGTTGAATAAATGCATCCAACTAAATCTTATCTTGTGGTCTTCGGGGATGGAAGTTTATTTCGGGTTTTTTTCTTGTTAAAATACAGAACTAGTAAGCTACCTTAAGTATGAGTTCGTTTTCAAGCGAAAAAGCTTAAATACGAAACACTTAATAAAAGGCTTTTTAAGGTCTAGCTATACCTTTGATATTAGCAATGTAAGACCGAATACTATAAGCCATTAAGAAGAAGTTTATATTAGTTGAAATGGATGTGTAATTTGTTTGCTTTTTTGGCGTATTTCCTTAACTAAACTGGCAAGGCCAAAACGCTCATACCAGAAACTAATACATACAGAATTCCCCTCCGATAATTATAAGCAATAAAAGTACAGTCCCTGTTTGCTTTTCTACAATTTATGGTGTCTGATTACCCTGGAATCGATCGGTAATCGAAAATGGATTAAAGACGGTCCCGGACACATTTGTCTCTTGATTTATAGCTTCTAATATAAGCTCTGGAAAAGCCCAGACTTTTGGAGGCGTGTGCCATTAATAGACCATTCAGTATGGAAAGTCATGCACTCGACCAATCAAATCTAACCCGAATGGAAGCTTCTATTGATGATATTAAAAAGTGCTGTATAATATTGCACAAGTAGATTGGAAAAGCTCTACAAAGTTCTAATTTTTATAATCAACATGTTGCTAAAATAATGTTTAAAGCAACAAAGAACACAAGGATGACGCATTTAGATTACAACTTCAGAAGTTTATTTTTTCTGAAGCATTTTTGGCGCTACTATAGATAATAATAGATCTGATTAGTTTTACAAAATAATTTCTAAATAAAAACGTATATACATTTACGGTTCTTAATAGACAACATAATATACGAGTATACGAGTACATATAGGATTTCATATTTTATCTGTGCTCTAAATTATTAAAATCAGGCATTACTAACTTCTAATCACTGTTGGCGCATGGCATTTAAACTATATACACAAAAGTTTTACTATTGTTTTACGACCAATACAAAGAATACACTCAAAGTGGCCTCTATGTGAACAAATAGAATTTTGCCATCCAGATCGGGGCCAAAAGCCACACATGTTGGCTGCAAGGAAGCTTCTTCTGTGCCACAAGTGCCTTAAGTGCACGCAGGCGATGAGAGATTGGAACTCTTATCAGTCAAAGACGCCAGTACAGGACAAAGCGAAACGATATCGGGGTCAAACATATGCCGGTGAAGATCATAAATCTTCGGTGATAACGATAGATAACCGGTCTTGGAGTGCTTGCAGTTCCAATTGGAAATTGAAGAGTCCTATATAAGGCGCTGGGCTAATTGGCAGTAGAACAAACTCAACTGAGAACTAAAAATGACACAATTCGCGGTGATATTCGCTCTGGCTCTGGCTCTGACTTCGGTTTCGGCCATTTCTGTGCCTCAGCCGGGATTCCCCGACGGTCGCATCATCAACGGCTATGAGGCGAAGGAGGGAGAGGCGCCCTATATTGTGTCCTTACAGACCACTACCAGCTCGCACTTCTGTGCAGGAACCATAATCGACGAGGTGACCATTTTGACCGCCGCACACTGCCTAACCAAAATTCAGGGTCAGGCAGTTGGCGGTATTAACAGCCGTACTGATAAGAACGGTCAGCTGAGGAAGTTCACCAGTGCCCAGTACGTGATCCATGAGAAATACAGTGGCGGTGTGGGACCCAACGACATCGGCCTAATCCTGCTCAACAAAGAGGACGCCTTCGACCTAAATGCCGTGGCCCGTGATGGCAGCAATCCGGTGGCCGCCGTAAGTCTTCCTTCAAAGCTATTCCAAGGCACTAGCGATGGATATCTGTACGGTTGGGGCTACGACAACTCAGGATTGCTGCCGATGAACCTTCAGAAACTGAACGCCACTATCATTGACTACAACAAATGCAAGGCGGCGTTGCCATCCATCAATTCGCTGGCGGAGACCAATGTATGCTCCCACACCCCCGGAAAAGCCGACGGATCCTGCAACGGAGACAGTGGCGGCCCCCTGGTCTTGAAATACAGCAGTGGTCGAGTCGAGCAGATTGGCATCGTCTCCTGGGGATACATGCCCTGTTCATCCACTACCTTGCCTTCTGTTTACACATCAGTGGCTTCGTTTTTGGCTTGGATCGATGAGAACCGTAAGGCGAAATAGACAACAACTGATACTTGTATATACCCACTTAATAAACGAACATTCTGTATTCAAACAAAATAAGCTACTTTTTGGCACATGGTGATATTGTTTGTTTTATCTAAATAATACCTGTTAGCTTAGCAATCAAAATGAAATTGATGACAACGGTTTTATTTTAATTTTTAGTTAGGCTTTGAAGACCCAAGTACACAGACACATTCTTAGACAAAACAAGATAAAATGCCCTTTTACTCAACGAGTATAATTACATAAAAATTGACAAAAAAAAAAAATTCTAAATTTGAATGCAGATTTTTAGAGAATTGCGCCAGAAACATTAAGAGGTATGCCACTTCAAAATCCGATTAAGATAAGTTGAGTTATGGAGTATAGAACTTCAGACTTGGGACATTTTTGGATTTCTACAACATCACCACATCAGAAGAATTACAAGAAAATTGAAAAAAAATAAAATTCTGAATTTGAATGCAGATTTTTAGAGAATTGCGCCAGAAACATTTAGAGGTATGTCACTTCAAAATCCGATTAAGATAAGTTGAGTTATGGAGTATAGAACTTCAGACTTGGGACATTTTTGGATTTCTACAACATCATCACATCAGAAAAATTAAAAAAAAATTTTTTTTTTTAAATTCTAAATTTGGATGCAGATTTTTAGAGAATTGCGCCAGAAACATTTAGAGGTATGCCACTTAAAAATCCGATTACGATAAGTTGAATTATGGAGTATAGAACTTCAGACTTGGGACATAATTGGATTTCTACAACATCATCACATCAGAAAAATTAAAAAAAAAATTGAAAAAAAAAAAAATCTAAATTTGAATGCAGATTTTTAGAGAATTGCGCCAGAAACATTAAGAGGTATGCCACTTCAAAATCCGATTAAGATAAGTTGAGTTATGGAGTATAGAACTTCAGACTTGGGACATTTTTGGATTTCTACAACATCACCACATCAGAAGAATTACAAGAAAATTGAAAAAAAATAAAATTCTGAATTTGAATGCATATTTTTAGAGAATTGCGCCAGAAACATTTAGAGGTATGCCACTTCAAAATCCGATTAAGATAAGTTGAGTTATGGAGTATAGAACTTCAGACTTGGGACATTTTTGGATTTCTACAACATCATCACATCAGAAAAATTAAAAAAAAAATTTTTTTTTAAATTTCTAAATTTGGATGCAGATTTTTAGAGAATTGCGCCAGAAACATTTAGAGGTATGCCACTTAAAAATCCGATTACGATAAGTTGAATAATGGAGTATAGAACTTCAGACTTGGGACATTTTTGGATTTCTACAACATCATCACATCAGAAAAATTAAAAAAAATTTTTTTTTTTAAATTCTAAATTTGGATGCAGATTTTTAGAGAATTGCGCCAGAAACATTAAGAGGTATGCCACTTAAAAATCCGATTACGATAAGTTGAGTTATGGAGTATAGAACTTCAGACTTGGGACATAATTGGATTTCTACAACATCATCACATCAGAAAAATTAGAAGAAAATTGAAAAAAATAAAATTCTGAATTTGAATGCAGATTTTTAGAGAATTGCGCCAGAAACATGTAGAGGTATGCCACTTCAAAATCCGATTAAGATAAGTTGAGTTATGGAGTATAGAACTTTAGACTTCGGACATTTTTGGATTTCTACAACATCATCACATCAGAAAAATTACAAAAAAAATGAAAAAAAATAAAATTCTAAATTTGAATGCAGATTTTTAGAGAATTGCGCCAGAAACATTTAGAGGTATGCCCCTTAAAAATCCGATTACGATAAGTTGAATTATGGAGTATAGAACTTCAGACTTGGGACATTTTTGGATTTCTACAACATCATCACATCAGAAAAATTACAAGAAAATTGAAAAAAAATAAAATTCTGAATTTGAATGCAGATTTTTAGAGCATTGCGCCAGAAACATTTAGAGGTATGCCACTTAAAAATCCGATTACGTTAAGTTGAATTATGGAGTATAGAACTTCAGACTTGGGACATAATTGGATTTCTACAACATCATCACATCAGAAAAATTAAAAAAAAAATTGAAAAAAAAAAAATCTAAATTTGAATGCAGATTTTTAGAGAATTGCGCCAGAAACATTTAGAGGTATGCCACTTAAAAATCCGATTACGATAAGTTGAATTATGGAGTATAGAACTTCAGACTTGGGACATTTTTGGATTTCTACAACATCATCACATCAGAAAAATTAAAAAAAAATTTTTTTTTTAAATTTCTAAATTTGGATGCATATTTTTAGAGAATTGTGCCAGAAACATTTAGAGGTATGCCACTTCAAAATCCGATTAAGATAAGTTGAGTTATGGAGTATAGAACTTCAGACTTCGGACATTTTTGGATTCCTACAACATCATCACATCAGAAAAATTAAAAAAAAAATTGAAAAAAAAAAAATCTAAATTTGAATGCAGATTTTTAGAGAATTGCGCCAGAAACATTTAGAGGTACGCCACTTAAAAATCCGATTACGATAAGTTGAATTATGGAGTATAGAACTTCAGACTTGGGACATTTTTGGATTTCTACAACATCATCACATCAGAAAAATTAAAAAAAAATTTTTTTTTTTAATTTCTAAATTTGGATGCATATTTTTAGAGAATTGCGCCAGAAACATTTAGAGGTATGCCACTTCAAAATCCGATTAAGATAAGTTGAGTTATGGAGTATAGAACTTCAGACTTGGGACATTTTTGGATTTCTACAACATCATCACATCAGAAAAATTAAAAAAAAAATTTTTTTTTAAATTTCTAAATTTGGATGCAGATTTTTAGAGAATTGCGCCAGAAACATTTAGAGGTATGCCACTTAAAAATCCGATTACGATAAGTTGAATAATGGAGTATAGAACTTCAGACTTGGGACATAATTGGATTTCTACAACATCATCACATCAGAAAAATTAAAAAAAATTTTTTTTTTTTAAATTCTAAATTTGGATGCAGATTTTTAGAGAATTGCGCCAGAAACATTTAGAGGTATGCCACTTAAAAATCGGATTACGATAAGTTGAGTTATGGAGTATAGAACTTTAGACTTGGGACATAATTGGATTTCTACAACATCATCACATCAGAAAAATTAGAAGAAAATTGAAAAAAAATAAAATTCTGAATTTGAATGCAGATTTTTAGAGAATTGCGCCAGAAACATGTAGAGGTATGCCACTTCAAAATCCGATTAAGATAAGTTGAGTTATGGAGTATAGAACTTTAGACTTCGGACATTTTTGGATTTCTACAACATCATCACATCAGAAAAATTACAAAAAAAATGAAAAAAAATAAAATTCTAAATTTGAATGCAGATTTTTAGAGAATTGCGCCAGAAACATTTAGAGGTATGTCACTTCAAAATCCGATTAAGATAAGTTGAGTTATGGAGTATAGAACTTCAGACTTGGGACATTTTTGTATTTCTACAACATCATCACATCAGAAAAATTAAAAAAAAAAATTGAAAAAAAAAAAAATCTAATTTTGAATGCAGATTTTTAGAGTTACATACTCTACGAGTAACGGGTATAATATTACTGTTAGAATACCAAATTTATCCAAATTGCAACCCAATAGGGAATAATGAAATGGAACAGATATACATATGTATAAGTAAGTAATAATCAATATCCCCAGTTAACATTGTTTAAGTATACAGCTCACTACTCACATCATCCCAGCGAATGAACTTCTCGCCATCTTGCAGAGCTTGTGGCACCTCCACGCTAGCGGTGGAGATGTAGGTTCCTCCGGCGCTCATCATCCTCACAAATTTTTGGGTTTGAAATGTCGCTTACGGGCTACTGACCCACTGATGAACGCTTTCTGGTTACTTTCGGCGTGATTCTTGGATTAGCCGCGGCTTAGAGCTCCCGCTTAGCCGCTGCTCCCCCTTTCCGTTGCTGTAGTTGTCGCAGAATTGGCCGCGCTGCATACAAATGACGCCATACTCCTGGTCAGCATCCGAATCCTCGAAGGGGTCCGGGCTCAATTAGAGCGGCATTGTCTTTGGACCGCGTCCGACCTCTTTGGACTGCATTCTGGGGCTTGATTAAAAGTTCTGGCAGTATTCTGAAAGTACCGAAAGAACATGTTACAGAGATGGTTAAAGAATTTATTTTAATATTATTTTCATTTTGTAGCTTTAGCCTTCTGGCAAAAAAAAAATTTACAAAGGCAAAGGTAATAGCACGCCTATTTTGTGAACTAATTTTCGCCGATAGATTCCTATCCCAGTTTTAAAGGGTTATTTCGGGTATTTCTCTCAAGCCCTATTCCCAATTGAGTCATGCCCAACTGCAGATACACTAGATACCATTAACAATTTTCCAAAGTCTGGCGCTTTTGTTTCGCTGCCATTGCGGGTCAACCCGATTACGGGCACGAAAAAGGTCAGGAACGGAGGTCCGGACTTCGGATCGCAGCCCCATGATGGGCTTTCAATGAGCGGCGGACGAAGCTCCATTCATTGGGGCCCATTCCATTCAGGGCTCTCCGGCTTTGTTTGCCTATTTTTGGGCTGCTGTCGCCGGCCATTGTGTTGCGAAATCCCCTTGTAGTTTCCTTCACCTTTTCTTTTTGTTGGGTTTCTGGTTTTTGTATTTGACTGCACTTCATTTATGCAGGAAGCCGTTTTTCGGTTAGCTAATTTGGCGCACAAACATTTTTAATTTCAATTAGCCGACAGAGAACTCTTGACCTGAGTACTATCGAGTAGCTTAAAATAGACATCCGGCACTGTTTTCGTAGCTCGAGCGATCTGAACCGAGTGCTTTCTTGTTTTTGGCATAATCCACTTAGACACACTGAAATGCCAGCATATCCAGGAGGAGGATGCGTAGAGGCGAAAACGCACGTGACTGCTGAGCTAATACTTTCGTAATTTCTTTTGGCCTTGTCATAACCAATTTAAGTCAAGCCCGAAGAGCAATCCCGACTAAACTAAAACTGAAACAGAAACAGAAACAGAAACAGAATCTGAAACTGTGACTGAAATGGATGCAAAAGCACCTAGTATGAGTGTGGGCAAAACTTTTAGCCCCCGTCGGGCTGTGCCAACCAACCAACCACACATGACCTTACACCGGAAAATAGAAATAGGAAAATGTCCCACCCCAATGAGAAAACAATTGGAGCTCAAAATAAGTAGAGAGAACTTCAGGGCAGTGCTTTAAAAAAATCGCTTTAAATTGAATTTATGCACATACGCACAGGTTTTTGTTTTCAGTGGCTTAGCTAAAGCATAAAGGAAGTCATTTGTTTGTATTGGTTGCTTTCCCGAATAGAATTGAATTTGTAAATTTATATAGCCGTTTTCCCTCCCATTTTCTGTTTCAAATTGAGTTTGTACATCATAAATTGCGAGCTGCCAAAGGGGAAGTAATTAAGCATTTTTATTCTGTTTGTCTTCCGACTATTTTCGAATGTGTGTTGTGGCAAATGGATTTTGAGTCAATATCGAAAATTGTTATCGTAAGTGAAATGAAAAATGGGGGAGACGCTGCTCGATTTTCCACATTTCCATGCTACGCTCGTCTCGCAGCTCTTCCATTGCTTTCCTTCTTCTGACTTTGCAAATCGTTTTAAGTGTTTTATGGCAAACGGGCAAAAAATTTATTACAGGCAATTTGCAGATGTACCTAAGAGTTGGTGGAAGAGGTGGAAAAGGTAAGTTTAGCATGGGTTGGGTTGGCTGGCGCTTGGGGACCAATTCTGGGGATACACAACGGAAATCACAGCGCCAACACACAGATTTCAAGTGACTTTCCCCATTGCGTTTTTCTCGTTCTAAAAGAAAGTGATACAGCGAGCCCATGAATCATGTATGCAATGAAAACAGAGCAAAACGCTTTGCTACAGCCCCCCCCCCCCCCCCCACCCCAGTCCGACTTTCCCGGCCGACCGACCACCCGACCACCCGACCACCCAACCTTCCCTCATTCGGCTGGGAAAGCTGCATAAATCAAAACGCCAGTCAAAATATGCTTTCCTTTGCCAGCTCACATCCAAAGGTTAAATGTTGATATATGCTGCGGACCATGGAGTACCTGTTATTGGCTTGTCTATTGCAGGCTTCCAGTTGATCTGAGCCGAATTTATGCAGCTGGCACTTATGTTTCGACCGAGTAAAAATTATGTGTTTTCGCAAGAACATTTATACACAAAAATACTTTTATAATCGCATGGTCTCGCAAAGATTGCCTAATTTTTAATAAAGTTCATAAAGTCTCTCACTACATTTCGAGATGAAAGGTATCGCCCTTGAAAGCTATTAATTTCGATCGCCCTACTCTACACTCTTTTGTGCGGCAAGGACTTGCTTTTAAGTACCTGCACCTAAGTGTCCATTTAGTGTATGGACAACTTTTCCGAATGAATGGGGCGCCCCAAGTGACAGGACTTGGGCTTCTTCTTCTAGCTGCTGTTTCCGGCAAAGGTACGGAAGTTGCTTGTCAAACGGCAATCTTACCACCCAGCAACGCTCTCCGCTCTCCGCACTCACACAAACACGATAATCAAATCAAGGCGCCAGCTATTTGGTTAATGTGCATGACAGCGACGCCGGGGAAAGCGGGGGAAGTGCGGGGAAAACGCAATTGAAAAGCTGAGCGTGTCCCAGGGAAGGTAAAGATGTTAAAACTGAAGCAGGTGAGAGCTCAAAAATAAGAATTGCGGCACAAAAACCGGGGAGGCAACAGCGACATTTTTGTAGCATGCTTTTCGGAGCGACAGTTTTCCACTTGCTCTCTCGTTTCGCCGCTCGCAAATTGCAGCTACAGCCTGTGGCACTCTGTATGTATGTGTGTTTGTGTGTGTATGTGTGTGTATGTGTGTGCCGACTATAATTTCATTTGTGGTACATAAAACTTGGCCAGGCTTCATCTCTTCGGGCAAAGACGATACGAAGGCCAGAAGAGAATCACATTAAACTAATTGCTTTAGCTTGTCGCTGCTGTTGTTTCCATTGTTTCATCTCCTGTTGTCGAGTGTTTGATTGTTAGTGCTTTTAGGCAGCGCAAATTTTATTTGCTTGTATGCCAAAATGGTTTATGCCCGCATTTGACAGCCATTAAAAATTGAAAAGGCACCGACAAACACACACTAGCGTGCACACAAATTTTAAGGAGAGCGGTTCAAGGAAGCAAAAAAGTTCCCTATTGTGGATTTATTTCTTCTTTTAAATAGGTAATTTTGGCTTTATAATCTGGAAGACTGCTCTTGGTAAAAAAAAATTGCAAAGAATAATAAATGATTTATGGTGGTATTTAAATGAATGCCAAAGAAGCACCTCAAGCCTTGAAGCCTTGAAACCCAACAAAAAAATAGACAAAGCGAGACAAGACAACTGAACATTAAATATTAACTGAGGATGTGCCAAGGGTTATTGTATGGTAAAATACCTTTGCTATTTAGGTGTTGGGATCTCCAGTTTTGCCTTTTTCTCGGCCCTTTTAATACTGCAATTTTAAATATTCCTTGAAAGGAAATAATTCTCCATGAATAAATGGATTTGATTTTTGGAGCGTTGCGGAATTGATTTCCTTCCAAATTGCGTGGCGCCAAAGGAAACATTTCTATGCGGTGCTTTCTTTTATTTTCATACCATGTTTTCCTTACCATTTTTCCCATTCGAACAGAAAATTCATCATTCAGAGTGGAGATGAGGGTGGGCCGGGTGTAAGTCAACAACTTGCCGGCCCTTCGGTGCTCAGCAGTCGCTCATATCGGTAGCATAAAGTACACAAATAAATAAAAATATAAAGCGCTGGCCAGGGGTGTGCAATGGAAAATCGACGGGGGTGTGGTAAAGCAAAAGAAAAACAAAATTAAGTTCAATGACACCCCAAAACAACAGCTCCCGGCCGTAAATTCGAGTTCCAATTTGTTTCTGGTTGTTCTTGCCCGAAACCTTCATCAACGAATATTCCTCGGGATCCCTGAAAACCCCCCAAAACACCCCTAGGGCTGTGTGGGTATATGGGGGCGCCTCCAATTGGAAAACTTTTGTTACACTTTGTTTTCGGGGCTTTTTTTCGAAGCAAAACTTGCGAAAAGTAACCGTTCGGGAGCGATTTATAATTCGCATATTTCTTCATCAATTTCAGTGCGCTCTGGAGTTAGTTGCCCAGGCCCAATGGATAATGCCCCACGATAGGCGAATTGTGAAAATATTGACAAAACAATTGTTTTCAATTGCACGCGAGGTAATCTTCTTTTCCCACCCCACTTTTGGGCACCCCTATTCGTTGGGCTGCGGCAGTTGTGTGTCTAAATTTTCTATTTATAACGCCGGCGATGAGTTCAATGTTTGATTGGCCTCCGTTGAAGTGTAAAATCAACCTGGGCCGAGGACGCTTTTCCAAAGGCACGTGAAAGTACGGAAGCTCAGACCCGAAGCATACTTTCAGGCACATAGGGAATCGGGGTTTTTAAGCTTTTGTCTAAGCTTACTCCTAGGATATGGCAAACATTCTATCCCTACATGCGAATAATCAATAACTTGTTTTTAATTCATGATTTAGTAGTTCTAGTATGATATCAGGATACTCAACTGGTAGCCCATCATTAAAGCACGTACATACGTATATCATTATCTATCATTATCATGATTGATCGCTTCCACATAAAATTCACTTGGGCTTTCCAATTCATTACCATACTATCATCACCACCTGAAAGCCGGCAGCCCTAGATCCGCCATAAATCGTCTGCCACTGCCACTGGCACTGCCACGGATTCCGATTACAGCTAATTGCCTGACTATCTGCGCGTCGGATAAGCAAAATAAACACATTAATTGCTTAAGTTATGTGCATTCGACTGGTAATTTGTTTGCTAGGCACTTCTATTATAATCGATATGTATCTTCCTCTATAACTTTAATGTCCGTCAGTCCAGCCTTTTGATTGCGGCAAGGTTGGTCAGTCAATTTTCGACAGCTTTCCACGGCAACTGTGGTCATGCATAATCAAGAATAGGCGACGGAAGCGGGAAGGTGGGATTTTACATAAAGCCACCGCAAGCAAAATGAATTTGTGACAGAAAATGATAATTATTAATTAAAACCGCGTTTCAGTGTCACCGCAAACAGACTCAGATATATACAAACACACACGAAACACTTTGACACGCACAAATTTACTTACGAGTATATTTTGTTTGTACGACAAGAATTAAATTTCGGTATTCTAAATAAAGAATTTGGCATACTCTTCCCAGTAGGCACTTTCAAAACGCAACAATTTACATAAGACTATTTATCTGGAAACAAATTTTGATGCTTACAAAATTAAGTAAATTCGAAAAACGCATACGAAATCCATACTAAATTTCCCCGCATAGCCTTTTGTTTTATATTAAACATTTCAGTTGTAGTCTTTGCGCACATTTTGCGCCCCTCTTTTTCGTTTTTATCGCCCTTTTATCTAGTTTGTCAACGTTATCAGGCTGCGGACAGAGCACTATCACCAGCAGCAGCGAGAGCAGGAGTAGGCACCCCCCTACACACACCACCACCCCCACCCATGTCGGCCGGATTGTCCGACGTATTAGATTTGACGCTTCATTACAATGATAGATCGATGTGCATTGGTCTATCACCAAGAGCAACCAAATGGGTGCTACACAGCGAGAAAGTGGCGGGCCAATATTGTTAGTCTGGTTGAGTTGCGTAGCTGTAACAACAGGTTCGATTTAAGATACATAGGACTGGACTCAACTGGAAATAAGTTAACTATAAGTTGTAAGTTTATATCATCATCTTTTCAACCCACTCTATGCGTTTGGTAGAACAAGAGATACAGAACTATCTAGGTCTTTTTCCAGTGTACGTCCATAAGTACGATAGTTGTTTAATTTTCATAGTGACCTACGCTGCGTATACGCGATTCAGTTTTTATTCAGTTTTGTACTCGCGCGTTGGCGGCTGCTAAATAATTAATGAGCAGCCTCAAGTGGCGAGACGGATGAGGCGGGTGGAGCACGGAGATAGAAATGGAAAACCGAGTGGAAGTGAAGCAGGAGCAGAGGCATGGCCATGTCAGCATAATTAGCCAAACACTCACCCACGCAGGCTAATTGTCCTTTCTGGCGCTTGTGTCCTTTAATGCCTTAATTGTGTTTGAATGATTGAAACTAGCTGCCTTTGAAATGGAGGCAGAGGGAGATAACGGGGCGTGGTGCAGCAATCAAGTGGGATAATTGCATATCAGTGGTGCAGCTGATGCCTCAACTTGATAAATGCCTCAAGTGGCAACTGAAACAGGACCCAACTAAACACACAAGTGGATGCTGCAAAATGGAAGCGGAAAGCAAGAAAGCAAGAAAGCGAAGACGCAGAGAGCTGGCAACTTAAAGCGTTTCGCTAATTGGCACCACGGGCTGATGTGATATCTGATGCGCTGCTCATTAGCTTTTTGCAGTTTCCCGCTTCGAATTCATCGCTCGGATTGGCCATAACCTGATTACAAACTCGAAGCGGGGATCTCCAACGATGCCCTTTTCAATGGGTTGCCTGGTCGCTCCGAAATTGTCTGGTTGCTAATTGATATTAAATTAGTCTTTCGCAACTGATTTTCTTCAGTTTAGAATAACTGGCTTAGACTACGTATGGTAGTCTAACTAATAACTAAAAGCTGGTAATAGCATAAAGTGATATGATAATAAGCTTGTTATGATCTTGTATCCATCCCTTAATGACAAATATATACATACATATATCCTGCTCGCTTGGATTTTTCAGTTTTCCAAAGCTATTTATAGTCCTAAAGCCCACTTATCGCTGAGAGATCTCAAATCAAAAGCTGGCTTCGCGTGATTCACGCGCGACCCAGTGAAGCGTTATCTGCCCCGTTCTCGGATTTCCAAGCCAGCAGCAGTATCTCAAAGATTTCGAGATACGCGCCACGCCACGCGCTCGCTACGAGTTCAAGTACAACCGGCAATGGAAACGCAGCGACGGCGGCGACGCAAAATCATTGACAAACGCCTTACGTCCCCGCGACAGATCACTAGCTTGGCTATCGACAGAGATCTTTCAAGTTTTCCAAATCAAAAGCGAAATATTTAAACTTGAAAAGGAACGAGAATGGAATGGAACGAGCGGGGCACAACAAATAGTTTGGTGTAGCTCAAATAGAAATCGACCAGTTTGCTTATAAAGAAGCACGATGTGGAGAAGGGGCAAGGGGGGAACGGCATTTTTCGGCACAATTTTCAATTAGGCAGCCGTGGAAGAATACGATGCTGAACAAATAAATTGAATGGGATTGTATTTTGATTTAATTTTGTGTGTGTGGTGCTGAAATCGAGAATCGTATTCCTCCGCCCTCAAAACTTCCTGATAAATCCGCAAATTGAAAAGGTTCTTTTCGGTGCGTTACCTGTGCCAAAGTTTTTGACTTTCAGATGAAAACTTCGTTGAGTGGAATTTGTATTTCGTAAGCAACGAAATTTCAATTACAGATTTTGCACCCGCTGGCAAACGAAGATAACCTTTCCGTGGTAACGGTGGTAATGGGATTTTGTATTCGATTTGCTCTTCTGTTTTAGTTTAGCTATAACTTTAACTGTTTTAACTGTTCGGCTTAGTCACAACGCACAGATGCGGAGAAACACACACGCACTCGGCTGCTGCAGATACGGATGCGGATTCTGGGGACCCGGAGAGGGTTTGGTTTCCTCCGGACAAAAATCTCGGGCGGGTTTTCGGGCCAAAATCTTCCGCTAACACGACCGAACGCTTCGGCGAACGACGAATGTCTGTTGGGAAAATCTATGTGGAAATCTCAATGCTGCTGAAATGCAAAAACGAGAGAGCTGAAGCTTCTCTGTCTCTCTTGGCGAAGGTGAGCTTCTGTTCTGTTCTACTGAATGTTTTTTTCGAGCATTTGCAAAATGTCAAATTGTAAATAAACGAAAAATGCCAAGACGAACTGTTATACCAAACAGCAAAACAGAGGCGTATGCAAAGGGTGGGTTAGAGGCGTAACATTAGGTCGAATGCAAACAGTTTCACATGACCTACTGACCTTTGTTTCTAACTTTCCGCGCTTAACTTTTACTTGCTTAGCACTGATATCGTTACAAAATCACAAAAATGGCTGTGATTTTCAACAATAAGTATACAATTATACTTTCTGTTACGACTTGTAATAAAGGAAAATTAATTCTTTGTTTAAAAAGATAATTGAAATTTATTTATCTACCACCACGACAAGTGCTACTTTTGAAATTGCAGTACTACTAATTATGATCTAGAGCTTAGATGTAGTTATTCGGCTTGTAAATTTTTTTCCACCCTGGGTGTTTCGAATTTATGGTCACTAGGTTGCACCCCTTAAAAGTGAAATCCCCGCCCCTGTTTGTGCAAATTCGGGTAAGACCCGCCCACAGAAACCCCCTTGACCCATTGAATGCCGTTCGGGAAATGTTATACAAGAGCTTTTACCATGTTACACACTCTCCGGCAGAGAAAGCAGAGAAAATGTTTCCCTCTGAGAACCTCTCTCCTTTCGAGAAGCTTTCTCTCTGCGCTGCCAGGTTTTGTTTTTGTTTTGGGAAAAGCGTTCGCGGCGAAATGTTCATGTTTTGATAAGAGGAGAACGGTCCCCTCCCTCTGTGGGAACCTTCCTTTAGGGGGGAAGTCAAGCGGGGAATAATTTTCAAATAAACAAGCCAGTCCGGCAACAAAGAGGCTTGAACCGACAAACAGACAAACAGACAAACCGACGAACTTACAATGCCAAGCAAACGCAAACCCCCTTTGGCGAACCAGAATTGATAATAGTTACTGAATAGTTTGGCAAAACCTTCGGTGGAACGAGGGGGACGGAATGTTTACTTGGGCAGCGCCGTCACATCGCATCGCCTAATCAGCGGTTGAAACGGCCAGAAAATCAAATTAAAATTGCCAATTTGGGCGTTGTTGAGTGGGCCTCGCCCCACCTCGCCTCAGCTCGCTTCGATTTGAATTTGAATTTGAATTTTGGTTTTGCTTGCGCTGCTCAATGCAGCCGGGAATATTTATATATTTATTTAATTTTAATGCCCCGCCATACGCCGTACGTGAGTACAGCGTCAAATCGTCCGGACTCGGAACGCGCGCATGTGCCACAAAAAAATAGAGGAACAAAAACCGCCGAGAAGAGGAAGCCCAGATATATGGGTTCTGACTTGCCAATACCCTCGCTCAACGATTGCTCTACATCGCACAACGTGATATTGCGCCAAAGTTTCGACTTTAGTCATGCATCGCGGTCCCTGTGAGTTAGTGAGTTAGTTAGTTAGGTAACCTTATAGCTAGCAGGAAAACCTTTTGTGACATAACAAAAATGTGATAAATATATCATCAATGTCACAAAACAGTTTAGGTACTAGATCGGCGAAACCAATGAGTTTCTGCACGTACATATATACCCCGTCAAACGGATGCTACAGGGTATGAGAATACGAAAATATAAACTCGAAATAGGACATCAGAGATCGGCCAAAAAGTCGGAAAATATGTCAGCGCCGAGGGGCAGCGGAAAAGATGACATCCAATATGCGGGAAAACATTGAAGACCTGACCCACATATTTCGTTGATGGTTCTCCTCGGTTTCCATCCCCCTTTGCCCTCCAAAAAGTGATTGACAAGGTGAGACAAATGCTTCTGTATCCGTCCCCGTACCCGTCCCCGTCCCCGTATCCGTGTATTGGGACTCCACAGAGGGGACCGTTGCAAGATGCCTCCCCCTGCTCCACCCCCTTTTTGTACGCCTGATTGATTGCGGCTCGGCGTCCCCAAGGTCACTAGCTGGACTACAAAAGATATGCAAATATTGGGTGCCGAAAGAAAGCTGGGAGCGTGACTCGCGCCCAATCGGGGTCACCAAACATGGCAGTGGGGAAGGAGCTCGGGGGCACAATCTCTGAAGACGGCCATAAGATCGACAAGCAGCCATAAACTCGAACTACTTATGGCAACTAGCCATTTTCATTGCATATTTATTCGGCCATAAAATGCGAGAGAGCAGCCGCACATGGGATCCCATGGCATTCCATAGCATGCGATCCCTAGATCCCCAACTAAATAAATTTCAAAATTGTTTATTTTCTTCCAAACAAATCAGCGTGCATTAAAACAGCGAGCAGAAGATTTTAAATCCAAATAAAACATTAACATCCGGTGGGAATCGAGCGGTCCCAACTCATGCCGCCTTTCCTCCCATTGTGCCCACTGTGCGTGGGTGGTGTTGCTGCCATTGTTGTTGTGGGTGGTGGTGGTGGAGGTGGTGTAGGTGGTGGGTTCACCTTTGAAGTGGGGATTTACAGGTGTTTTATCTGCCAGTCTGTTTGTTTACAAAGGTCATGAGTTCCCAGACGAATGTAACTAAATTAAACTTTCTGGCAAGCCAAGCCACAATCAACACGGCAGCTGTTTTGGGGCACACATCATAACGAAAATATAGCAACTTTTCCAGGACATGCGGGGATTCCTCTCCGGATAACCACATTAAAGACCAACTATATGGCAACTTATAATGCAGAGCTTCACCAGTACTGTGTGACCCATATCATAATCGAGCCGCAAGCCCGTCATTTTCTTATTCATGTTCCACTTACTTCAGAAATTTGCATAGGGCTGGAAATTTGAAAACAAAAACATACACAATGTCATTTTGAAGATAATTCCCCCACAAGCGAGTCTATTTATCAGTCTGGTGCTGTGGTTGGTTGGCTGGTGTTTCACCTTTCCTTAAGCAATTTAATAATGAAACAAGAATTGAACACTGGGAATGAAGAGAAGTGAACATTCTACTGATTCCGAATAAATTCCGAAATTTCGGGGAGACTGTGTCTGCCAAGTGCAACAAACAGAAAAGCCCCGTCAAAAATTCGCATTTGATTTATTTATAAAGCCATGATGACGTCGCCATAGCGGATCGAATCGGGTATAGTCTGCTTATTTTTCGGGCCTGTTTGCGAGCACGAGCGTCTCCCACCGAGGAAATTATAAAATATTGCAGGGGGATTGGTTTGGATTTGGGGTTCAGTTGTGGATGCTGGATGCTGGAGAAGGAATTTCCTGCGCTAAAACGTTTAATTTATTAATGAGATTTATTTATAGAGCGCTGAGTGGGCAGGTGAAAGGTTGTCGATTGGTGTGGTGGGGTTTTTGGCCAGCTACGCGTGCCTGAAAAGGCGAGAGCGAGGCAGGGTGGTCAGGGGTGGGGCCCCCACTGCTTTCCCTCTCTGTCCCTCATCACGATGACGCGTGGTTATTGTAATTAAAGTTATGTGCGATATGTGCTGTGCTGCCACTTTTATACACTTGTGTTCACCGCACACTCCCTACCCCTTCCTTCTCCGCCCTCCTCCGCCCTCCTCCACCCTCCTCCACAAGTCACCCAAATTTCCTTTCGGCTTTTTAATGGCGCCTGGGTGCGGTCCACAAAAATAATTTACAACGTGTTGTTTTGCTTGTTTCTGTTTTGGTTGTTGTTATTGTTGGAGGGTGAGTGGCAGACGGGGAGGAGTTGGGGGGGTTGGGGGAGTGGGGCAATTGAAGTGGAAGAGGCGGCCAATATACGGGAAGATAATGACAGCATTATGGCAGAACAGCGAGCATATGGCGAGCGAGGAAAGAATTGTGGTAGGAAACAGAGTCAAATAATTCAAATAATTTGTAGCAGTTATGCATTGTTTTTGGGCAGGACTTCAAAGTATATAGAAGCCATTGATAAGTAAGTATATGCACAATATTATCTATGAGAGAACTGGAAACATAGAACTTGATTCACCAACATTTTCGACATGTACATACATATGTATACAATATAACATTCAAAACTTTTAACGGATTACAACAATTGTGGTGAATACATTTTTGTTTAATATACGATAGTCTAGCAAGTATAAAAAACAGTGCATACATATGTATGCACATATATGAGATCAAAATAGAATCTATGGCGAGTCCCCGAAGAGAACGAAAGAGTTTTGAACTCCTCTCCGCGGATTATCTCTTGACCCGCCCCCCTGGCTCCTGGCTCCTGGCTCACGAGCGTCTCTCCTAACCCCTCTTAACCCCTGAGCACCTGATAAGCGGCACTGATTAGCTCAGCACAGAGGCAAGGCAATGAGATCACTCCCACCGATCGATTAGGACCACTCCGACCTCCCTCTTTCCTCTGCCGACCAACCAGAGCGGACCCCGCCAACCCCCTGGGAATCAATAGCTGAGATTACGGCATCTCAAAGCTTGGAGACGATCCGTTCATCCAAAGAGAGAGAAAGAGAGCGGGCACCTGCCATCGTTTTTAGTGCGTTGTTATTCAATATTTTGTAGCTTGCGTTCTTAGCTTTTGATTCACTTGCCTGCGCACGCACACTCACGCAACTTTTTTGTTCCTTATTTGACAGGTTAATAGATTTAAACACATTTGATTACCTGAGCGAGAGAGTAGCCCGAAAGCGGAGCTTTTCCGGAGCGAGCGAGAGAGCGACACTCTGTTATGAAGTAATAATGGAGAAAAAACAACCGTATTCACGCAATTGTTGTTGTTTTGCAATAAGTTTACGGTTCGGCGAAATGTTGCGCGAAATCGTATTGATGCTCTTGCTGCTTTTGTTATTATTGTTGCTGCAGCATCACTTAGCAAAGACAACAAATAGCAAAGTCACACGCTGCGGTTTTTTTGTTTTTTTTTTGTCATTTCTTTCACGCGGCACATTAGCTTTGATTCATTGTCTTTCCCGCTCGCACTTCTAAACTACAATCCAAAGCGATGAAACGCCTCAGAGATGTGTCAACAATTCAAAACAAAAAACAAACCCGAAAGCCTAACTAACGCGACGACGAGTAAAAATGCTGCCACTGCCGCAGCGCTGCCCGAAAATCTGTTGATTAGTGTGACCGCAGGCTGCAACCAAGGAAAATACCAAATGGGTCTGCTAGTTCAGCTGTTCTGCCCATACCGGGCTTTTTTGTATTTGTTGTAATCAGATTTGGGTGAATATTGCAAATGCCTTTGAGTTATGGCTAAGTACACTTATTTCAGTTCCTCACGTCACGTTTGAAATACATTGTTTTATGATTAACAGTTTAGTAATAAGCATCACATTACAGTTGGAAGCAAGAGTTGGCAGCACTGTTCAGCACTATTAAAAGCTGCCTGCTACAATTCACACTTGAGCGGGCTTTTCAAACGAATTTTTATTCACTGCACAATAACTAAACTATGAAACTTACGTAAACAGCATTTAAGAAACTTACTACAACAAAGGTTACTGTTGTCTGAGCAGGTTCGTCCAATACGCCAATATGTGTGGAAAAGTATGTTTAACATTCAATTCGATCTTGTTAATAATATATGTTTTTTACAGGCAGCAAAGCAACTAAATTTAAGCAGCATAGAATCCATTTATAGCACAAGCACTAGATACAAACCCTCATGTGGGTCACCCCACAACGATTCCTCCAGAATTGAAAACCAGTCACTTATGAAGTGCATGCCTCCTACAGCAAAATCGGCGGACTCGTGATATCTGTTTTTTGTGCGATAGCTTTTCGCCCAGCTCAGCGGATTATAGTCGATGAGAGTTCATTGAAAGCAGAAACCGAAACGAAATAATCAGGAAACCTGAGGTGAAGTTCCATTGCGACTTAAGAATCGGTCAATATTCTGGGAGCTGGAAGGTGGGATATGTGAATGCGAGCTTCTGGAAGATTTGGTTTTATTTCGTTTTATTTTGTTTTTTCTTGATTTGTTATTTACGAACATTCTTTTTAGACACAAATACATGTAATGTTATCTCCGCTCCTTCGTCTCTTTAAAAAACTACTACAAAAAATGGTTGTTGTTGTTGTTGTTGTTTCCGTTGTGGTTGCTGTTAGCGCTTAAGAATCTACAACATATAGCTTACGATCTACAACATATAGCATTCTAGAGCATACATACTTATTAGGTATGTATGGTTAAATATCTATATATATATATATATATATGTGTGTGTATATATATATATATTCATATAAAAAAATACAACAAATTTGCAATTCGTTTTACATTCAGTTTCGTCGCCGTTCATTGTTATCATTTTTAATTCTTCTTGTTCCGGCCTGCGCCAAAAATGCAGACGAGAAGCAAAGATAGAAAAATTCACAAATATTTCCATTTAACATTTAGGTATGGCAAAAAGTCATCATCTATCAGTTAGCAATCATTATTGATATCAATCAATCATATTTAGAAGACATTCAATCTTCCACTGCTACGATTTTGTTTTGAGTTCTTATTTGTTTTGTATTGTTTTCGCTTTTGTTTTGTTTGAAACGCATTTTACAAACTAATTTTAAAACTTATAAATACTACAACGTACGAGATCCGCCAAAATCTCATAGAATTTAAGCAAAATGAAACACACAAATTACAAGTTAAATAAGTTAAATTAGGAATTACAGATAAAGTATACAGTATAAAGAATACATCGAATTTATATATGTAAGAATATCTTAAAGACGCGACAGTTTTTGTGTGTGCTAGTAAGTGGATCGCTCAAATTCAATAGGGGAGAATGCAAACAGAAAGGTCGACATTTGTCAACACGCTTACGGAGATTTTGGTGATACATAAAGGTGACACAGGAGAACAAGGAAAAGCCACACAAATACTCTTTCCCACAACGCGGTCACAAAAAAAAACGGTCAATAAATAATTACTCGAAAAAAATGCAAAGCAATTAGCTTAGGGGTTGGTCATTGGATATCAATTTTAATGACAAAACTGTAAGCAAAGCTGATGAATAATAATTTTGCTGGGAAAGAGTATTTCAGCAAAACGCATTAGTTTCGTATAGTTATATGCTTAATATCAGATGTGTAAAATAAAATTGAATCAGCGCTTTTCCCTATTGCAACGGTTTGTTATGTATGAGCAACTTTTTGTTTTTTTCCTTTTTCTCTCCTTGTATAAATTAAGAAATGTTAAAATTTTAATTATTACATTTTCGATTGCACTTTGTTTTTGCTTGTTGCTGTTTTTTTGTTTGTTTTCTTTTTTTTTTGTTTTCTTTGTATCTGTGTGTAAAGTTCTTGAATTCATTTTTTCGTTTGTACATTTATTTTTCTTTGTTCCAACTGAGTGTATATGTGTTGTGTGTGTGTTTGTGTTTCTATAAAAATTAAGGCTTTGTTTTTGGACAAAAAAATTGAAAAAAATGACAAAAATTTGAAGGAAAATTAACGTTAACGTTAGCAACAATCAACTCATCACATCGAGTAAACGTACGTAGATTTTACTTAAAACTACTTTAAATCAGTTATAATATAACAACAAATATTAGAGCAAGGGGTGGGGCCCCAAAGCTGTTGCGGCCAGGCTATCAAAACCTTAACCCGATTTCGCAAACGTTTTGCAAGCGTGTGCCTCTTTGTTTCGTTTTTAGAATATTTACATGAACACGACAAAATGTGCTGAAGAAATGCAGAAAATTTCTTCACGATCCTACCCCGCCCCTTCAGACAACGCGCAGCGTAATAACAATATTTATAATGGATACGGGATAGGGCGTTGGTACAACAACAGATAGCTTGACTTATCAATTATCACGCGAAATGCAGTATTACAAAAAAATATGTTTGTATAAAATTAATCTTACTCGTACTGTTAATAAGATTACTCTTCCAATTAGAAAATTTCGTTCCTCTACACAGAGCTTCTAGCAAGCTATTAAACATGATCACCAAAAACGTTTTCCCCTTCGTTTCTTTTTGTTTTTTTGTTTTTTTGTTTTTTTGTTTTTTGTTTTTTGTTTTTCTTTTTGTTTCTGGAGCCGTCTAGTTCTGGAGGGGAAGGCGAAGGACAGTTAAACTGCCAGCGCCATCCATCACACACAAAAAATAATCATGCACAGATATATATAGCCTATATATGCTGATGTACACAATCGGCGATGGCCGAAATAATAGCATTGCCATTGTAACACTTAGTAACGCGTGTTACTTTGGCTCTCATTACTCAATTGCGAAACGCGAGTAGCTAAAACAGCCAGTGCAGGAAATAGCGTTGTGACAGGAGCCCTTTTTCAGATAAAAATATTATATTGGCAGTAAGGACGACTAAATTACTAATCTGAATACATGTTAGGGTAATCGAAAACGACTCTAACCACTATGAACTTGTTCTTATGAAGAAAAGCCATTCGAAGCAAAAACTAAATGAATGATACTGGCATATCAAGTTTTAGACTTTCGACAGAGCCTGCAGTGCTATTATTTGGACCGCAACCGCGCTTATATCTAGAGATAGAGAGAGTTAGGGCTTTAGAGCAAGCTAGAATTAGAGAGATAGATAGCTAGCCTGAGGTTGAGGGCTCGTTCAGCGGGCGATTTGATGTGCGGCTCCTACTGCGATGTGCTGAAGTTGGAGGGCGAAATGGAGGACGGAGCCGCCTCCGACTCCAGGCTTCCACATCCATCTACGTGGTCATGGTCACGGGACCGACTCGTGGGAATCGGGGCACTGCTGCCCATCATTGGCGGCAGCCGCAACGTGGCTGCCTGCTCGTACTCCAGATCCATCTCCTCCTGCAATTGGATCATCTGCACTTGCTGCGGGTTTTTCTTCCAGTACAAGACGGGCCAGCGCAATGTCGTGGTCAGCGTGTCGTTGTGCTCCTCCAGCGAATTGTTGGCATAGTGCTCCACCAGGCTCTTCAGCGTGGAATATATGTTGTAAGGGGCAGAAAATCCAAAGCCAGTACTCGTCTCGTAAATAATGCAGTGCTGCACAATGTTGTTGCAGGCAATCGACAGCGCATAGTGACCCGCATCCCTCGCTCGAATCATGAAGGTGCCTGAAGGCGCACCCTTCAGCAACTCCTCCGCATCCCTCCTCTTGGCATCCTTTAGCAACCAGAGGGCTTCGTTGCTGTGCGGCTGGTTGGAGACTGTCTCATAACGTTGCTGCCACTTGTCGAAGCCCATCTGCAATATCATCTTTAGATCGTCGTCCTTGAGGTTGAAGCTTTTCAGGCGCCTGCAGGTAAATAGGAAGGGATGGTTCGGAAATTAGTAGCGCTCAAATGCATAAATATTATATTTCCGAATGTGTTTGGCATTACAAGAGACACCATAACTTGATTTACGGTCGATTTAAAGTCTGAATGCCTAACTAGTCCAGAAAGTCGTGTCTCTTCAAAGATATTACATGTTTTTAGACTTGAAACTTACATCTCTCAAATAGTTCGTTTGAAAGTGAATCCGCAATTTTCGCAATTAAAGGAAAATGCTTTTGGAGGCGTGGTGTACGTGACCTTATATGCGAGGCTAGTCTGCATTAATTTCGGTTTACCCCTATGTCGACGGCTCTCAATCTTATCTTGGACATGGACTTATTTCTTCGAGGTAATACAAATTATAAAATGGAATCTATGTGGGGAACTGAGCTTTCGCGAAGAACTGACATCGATGGCTAGTCGGTTAACTCGATTCGCTCTGATATCGATGCCTCACCAACCCCATGCAATTTCAACTGACGGCGAAACTCTTGATAACCAAATGCGACTGCGTGCTTCGGCCGCCGCTCGGTCTACGAATGTCTAGACCCGCGGGTTTCCGCATCACGATCGGGCGATCAGGCAATCAGGCAATCAGGGGGTCTTTTTGCTGCCTTGCTATCCAAGTGACTAAGTTCCTGAGGCGCGATAGGCACAAGGCAGGGTGATATCATGGATCATTGCAGCGATAGAATCGAGATAGGACAAGGCACAAAAACTTAATACACCCTCCGCAAGACCTTTATCTAATCTGGACTTGGTCAAGTGGCAGAGAGAGACACTCGGGGTGTTTTATCTTATGACGGTGGTCGCCTATCTCTGCAAATTTAGAGACACAAGAGCTAAAAACCTTGAGCCCAGCAAGAGATTGCAAAAAGCAGCCCTGAATTATATACAGACGCAATTAAGTATATAGAAGGAAAGGAGCTTGAAAAATGTATATCTGATAAGCGCTGCTATCTTTAGTGAGGCGCTAGCCTTATCTGAAGGCCTCCTTGCCTCCTCCCACTTGCCACTTCCCCAAGCTGTCACCCGCGCTGAAACACCCTGGGTAATACTCATAGAAACCGAGTAAGCCCATCCAACGATGACGTACCCCACCAAGTAAAGAGGCCTGTTGCTAGGCGAAAGACACCTCTTGCTATTCGTTTTTCGCCCTACAACCGAGCGCCCGAAGATTGTGGGAAGTGCGAAGATGGGTCAAGAGAAACGAGCAAGTTTCGATAATCACGAAAAATTGATGGGGGAGCATCCCCCATGTGGATAACTGGAGTCAAATGCAAAGGCTTTTGTTTGATTTTGCGAAGCAGATTACTCTTGAAGCCAAAGCAAGATTTCGGACCCCATTATTGCTTACTGAGTTGATTTTAGAGATCGGCGTAACAATCCTGTATGTAAACAAACTATTGCTGCTGTAGTAAATTCAGCAGCATTGTGACCTTGGTGCAAAAACATCCAGAAATAACTCCGAAATACTCACGAAAGTCCCGATAAGGGACTAAATATTTGAAAGAAATTCTTCAAAGTTTTGGGTGAATTTTGAAAACAAGCGCCATAGAAACTGACCTTGATAAGGAGAAAAATATATAAATAAATAAATATATAATATTTAAATACAAATGGGATAACAAAATCCAAGAAGAGGTATCCTAACGTTCCAGTTTGAATGGGTTGTTATGAACGGGTGCGACCACTGGCAAGGCACGTAGTCGCTTTGCTGGAGCGAAAAATTCAGGGGATGAGCGGGAGCGGAAGTGACCGCCGCTAACGTTAACAGTGTTATGCCATTATCATATCGTATCGTATCGTATCGGTCAGACAAGCTGCCGACTGCCGGGCAAATGAGTGATTGGCCGACTAAGCCGCGTGTAAAATAAACGAGAACCCCTGAACGGCATTCAAATTCCTCCCCTTCCTGGCTGAAAACTGCAAACTGCAATCAAACAGCTGGCTAGTGAAAAACATTGCCAGTTCTTAGTCCGAAGCAGATTGCGTTATTTAATTGATACTTATTGATACTTAAGCATAGGTGGAGAGACTTTAAATCGGGACTTACTCAATGTACTTGTCCTTGCGCAACTGCAGTATCTGCAGTTCAGGCTTAAGGGCATTGATCTGTCGCTCGAGCAGCAGCTCCTCCTTCTTCTTGTTCTCCATGTACTGGTTAAGGACTTGCAGCTTGGCCTGAAGAGCATCGAGCAGGTTGAGGAGTTTCTGCTTATTTTCCTGCAGGCTCCGGCGAGCGTTGGCATTGGCCGCGGCGGATGCGGCTGCGTTGCCTCCATCTCCGGCTCCCCCAGCCTCCGGGGTCGGGCCATCCGCTGGCGCCTTCATGAAGGATTCATTGAGCTTGATTTGATTACGGAATACCTTCTCTGTATTCCCGAACACGCTCTGGTGCAGCTTCTTCTCCTGCAGCTCCTCCCGAATCGCATTGAAGGAGTTCCGCTTCTGCTCGAGATTTTGCTCCAGATTCTGGAGCAACTGGCAGGTCCGGATGAATTCGTTGCTCAGCAAACGTAGATCCCCGTGCGGCTGCGACTCCTCATCCTCGCGGGCGCGCAAAATCGGATTACTCAGCGTTATGTCCAGCGTCTTGTTGTACATGCTCAGCGAGTTCTCCTTGTAGTAGTTGATCATCTCAACCACCGAATTAAAGAGATTCGTTTCGATAAACCCGTACTTGTGATCCATGTGGCATATCTTTATGAGCTTCTCGATGCCGTCCTTCATCAGGGTGAGAGTGTACTCGCCCTTCATCGAGAGGGCGTCCCGTACCAGGAAGCTTCCGTCCGGCTTTCCGTTCAGGATGCTCTTGGCCTCCTCCCGCGATATCCGGCCCCAGTACCAAGGGGCCATGCGTAGCTCATCCTCGTTGGGATCGACCAGCGATCCAGGGGCCTGTGGCCGCATCGTCGAATAGTGGAGCGGAGAGGGTTGCACTGCAAAAAAGTTAATTAAAAGTTTTGAAGAATTTAATTAAAAGATTGATAGAAGTTCCATCAAATATTTCATGTAATTTCCCCATTTTGTATGTATGCTATTTTATGTACATTTTAATCAAGAGTTTACTTTACAAATTTCCTTTCCTAACAACTCATCCTATTGAAACTATTGATAATCGCACCTAATGAAATAAAGTTGCTTGGTAAAACATGCTACGTTATTATTGATTAAATTATGAAAACAAATGAATAACTGACAGTTCTCAAGCTAATAAATTACACAGAAAGTTAAGAGTATCTACATAGAGTGATCTCATTCGATTGTCCAAATCCTAAAACAACATTGTATCGAGGCATCTAATAACTCTAATTCGGAACATAAACATCTGCAAAAGGAGAATCTTGGGTGAAATCGAAGTCTTGGCAATGAGCCTTTTTTCCTTATTTGAGGGCCCCGATTGCTTCCCAATCCATTAATAAATATTGGCCACATATTGCGCCCCAGCAGAGCAAAAACAACAACTCTGTGTAAAAACGAGGCATGTAATCGCTGGCGTCCCGGTCTCTATCTAGCCCTCTCGCTCCCGGCCCCAGGCACCCCGCTAGCGCCCTCTCGCTCCAACGCACTCGGGCCTGTTGCCAAGCGCCCCCGAAACGCAAATACTTACTTTTGTGGGTCTTGTGGGGTTTTCAATGGGTCGGAATTCTTGCGCTGTGGATGCTGCAGCGGCGAAAGAATCAATGGATATGGATCTGGATCTGGATATCGGGCTGCGGACTACTCGCTCCCCGTTCGCGATATAGCTATAGCTATAGCTCACCACCAGCGAATGGAGCACATCTTTCTATATTCTCGATTTCGCGATTCGACGGAACACTCACACTAGCGGCCGCACGCACACACGCACCCACACCAACGCACAACACGGACACTGCTACACACTGTTTAACAAAATGGTTGGCTTTTGATTTGTATTTTCTTGATTTTTAAGCACTCATTGGTTCTTCTAATCGGCATGCAAGTTCTTTAACTGTAGCTGGACTAAAACATTTTCGTGCAGCGCTCTTGGACGACAAAAATTGGGGTTTAATCACAATATATCAGCACACCATTATATTCGGGTAGAAATCGTGCGGTGTTGGACAGCGCTGTTGTTGCCATGCCACTTGCTGCGAGTGAGCTGCGGGGCCTTCTTAACACTGGCGATTTCCTGTGTTGACCAAGTCGGAACAACGTAACGGTTGCAACTAATAACGTAAGCGGAGGGAACAGGGCTGCCGAATATCGATCATAAAACACTTTATATACACATAAAATACTTTATATAAAATAATTACAAAGAGCTTAAGCGATTGGTTACTTTCAAGCATTCCAAGTTCACAATTTAATTCATTTGAAATTACTTTTTGAATCCGAAAAGTGTACGGAATCAACATAAATTTAAATTTCGTGTCAAAAAGAATATCGTCGTTTGTTTTAAAGTGCGACTTTTAAGTTAACCGAATATTCCAAATAATTTAGCAGCCCTGGAAAAGACGTAAGAAAACGACTGCTAATGCGTAAGATATCCGCCTTTTAGCACTTAGGCGGCAAATTCAAAATCATAGCTTACCATTCCGTGACTCGTTTATTGTACAGAAACTTATTTTAGAGCTAAGCTACAGCATATTTATTGTAGTAAGAAAATAAGGACCATGACGTTTGGAGTCTACTTTACCAATCTGCGTAAATCAATTAGGCAGACGTTTATCAATGCTTTTGTTTCCTCCATTTAGTTTAAATTTCTTTTAGTGGTAGTTATCGTCGTTCTGCAAATAGGCGATGCTATCTCTTAAGTAATTACGTTTAGCGTTAATTGTGGCCCGTTCATCAAAAACGATATATTGGTTAACCAGCTTAGAGGTGCCATACATTTTGTTTAATGCGTAATGGTTGTCTCCTGAATGTTTATCAATGGGGGTTGTGTGTGAGTTAGTGAATGTATGAGGAAGTTTGTGGATCTGGAGTGCCTAGTGTATCTGAATGATGCCCGATTCCAGCAGTTTCATTATCTTGTCGGCGATGGCTGGATTCTGCAAGTGTCTGAAAAATGAAGGTTGTTAATTAAGAAGTATACTTTTTTTAATTAGGATACAACCCAAAAAAGTGAATCGAGTTACGGGTGTCTTGAAATCCCCGAATAATGGCAAGAAGGTACTTACTCTTTGACCGCATTGGGATCGTTCTGCATCTGCTCGAGGATCATACGCATAGCCGGGTCCTTTAGAATCTGCTGAATCTCCGGGTCGGACATGGCGTTCTTCAGGACCTCCTGCGGGTTGCGCTGGAAGTTCATCGAGCACTGACGGTAGCCTTCGATGGCCTCTGCGTTGTTGGGGTCTAGTTCCAAGGCCTTTTGGTAAGCAGCCTGCGCCTTAGATTGTTGCTGCATGCCCTGTAGGATTTTGCCCTTGCGGATGTAGCCTTTTATGAACTTCTCATCTAGCTTGATGCAAGTGTCGCAGTCCTTGAGGCCAAGGTCAAAGGCCGCCAGCTTGGTGTAGCAGGCGGCGCGGTTACTGTACAGTTTGGGATCATCCGGATTGCGCTTGATGGCCTCGGTGTAGTGCTTTACAGCGGTGCTGTAGTCCCCCTTCTTAAAGAAGAGGTTACCCTGTTCCTTCTCTTCCTCGGCCTTCTCCGGATTAATGTAGGCCATTCGCTCCTCTTCCTTGATTTTGGCCTCCACCTCGCTCAGCGAGGTCTTGATCTCAGGGGTGCGATGCTCGGACATGGCCTTCTCATAGTAAACCTTCGCCTGTTTGTAGTTCTCTAGCTTACGATAGGTGTTTCCGATGCGGGCAAAGGACTTAGCTATCAGCTTAAAGTCGGCGCGGCTTTCGCGCCCCACATCAATGCCCTTCTCGCACTGCTTGATGCACTCCTCATACTCCTTGCGCTCAAAGTGAACAGCAGCTATGTTATTGTAGAACGTGATATCCGTGGGATCGTGTTCAATGGCAGCGTTGTAGTGTTTTAGAGCTGTTTCGAACTCCTTTTTCTTGTAGGCGGCGTTGCCGAGTTCCTTCTCCTTCTTCGCAAAGTACTTATTCTTCTGCTCCTCAGTCATGTCTTCTACCCGAGGTTCAGCAGGCTTTGGAGGCTCAGCCGGCTTCGCTGGCGGTGGCGATGGAGCCCTGCGGCTGCGCACCTGCTGGGGATCTACGTCCATTGGTATATCCCCTTGCGATTGCATAAAGTTCAGAGCCGAGGCAGTAATATCCATGCATCCCTGCTGGAGTACAGCATTCGTGGGATCGTACTTCAGACCTGCGCCGGTAACCGATGTTAGTGAGGTTAGGTCGGGTGATTCATGGCATATAACCGAGTTGTGTTTGAACTTACCCTCGTTATACGCTTCAAAGGCCTTCGTTAAGTCACTTAGACCCGCAGCGGCAGCTCCTTTGCGAGAGTAACCCTTCGGCCAGGTGGGATTTAGCTGAATGGTCTTCTCCGCATCCTCTAGCGCCTCCTGGAACTTTCCGGCCTTGGCAAATGCCGCCGAACGGTTGCTGTAGAGCACATGGTTCTGACCGTCCAGCGCGATGGCCTCTGTGTACGCCGCCACCGCCTCGTCAAACTTCTCGGCAGTGAGCGCCTGGTTACCCTTTTCCTTGAGTTCGTTCACCTGAAAAAACGGCAAGGGTTTTTGATTGAAATTGCCGACGCCTTTTCTTTGTCTCGGTCGCTAACCTTGTCCATTTCTGATAAGGGAGAGGATGAGGCTGTCCAATTACAATTTTTCCTGTATTATTGTACAATTGTTTTATGGAACACGCTGCGAAATGTGCCGTGCAAGGTGAAAATGCGAAAAATGCCGACTTTTCTAGAAGCAATCGATAGGGTTGTCAGTGCAACTGCGACTGAATTGAATCTCTTTGCAGGGTATGGTTTATAACTCGGCTCTTTCTCAAGCGGGGAACCAAACCAGCATGTTTCTTTGCTTAAATTATTTTTTAAATTTTGTTTCAGAATTTAAAAATTTGTTTGTTCAATAAAAAAAATAAAATCTCGATCTTTTGAGAATTTAGATGTTATTGTTAAAGGTACTTAATATTATTGTTGTTTCATATAATATATATAAATATATATATATATCATATATATAAATAAAATTCTTTTAGGAAGATTAAATCTTCTTAAAAACTATTGTCTTTTAAAATTTCTAAAAATAGGACTGGAGGGGCCATTTGTTTAATATTTAAATAAAAACGTATTCGGATGATGGAATCTCTTAGATTTAATGTTTTATAAAATTCCTTCGAACATATAAATTAAGAACAGAGGTAGCAAATATCGATGCTGCAAAAAACATTAAGTATCGATAGCATCAACTAGTCATCGATTTTTGTTCCAACTCTAGACTCGAGGCTGGCAACGCCGTGCAAAATACGACCAGACGCTGCTTTTTTCGTGCGGCTTCCGAAAATAATTGAAAATTAGCACAAAGTAAACAGGCCGCTAACGTAATTACAGTTGGACCGCGTCGCAGAGGCAAGCGGGTAGCGAAGTTACACATTTTGGCCACAGCAACTCCACAGTAAAGCCGCCAACATGGCCGAGTACTTGGCATCCATTTTTGGCACGGAAAAGGACAAGTGAGTCGCATGGCCCATTTATTTTGACTTTCCCGGTGTTAATAATTAAATGGTATTGCATTTCCCAGGGTGAACTGTTCGTTCTACTTCAAGATCGGAGCCTGCCGCCACGGTGACCGATGCTCGCGCATCCACAACAAACCCACTTTCTCGCAGACGGTGCTGCTCCAAAATCTGTACGTGAACCCGCAAAACTCGGCCAAATCCGCGGATGGCTCCCATCTGGTGGCGAACGTCTCCGACGAGGAGATGCAAGAGCACTACGACAACTTTTTCGAGGACGTGTTCGTAGAGTGCGAGGACAAGTACGGGGAAATCGAGGAGATGAACGTGTGCGACAACCTAGGCGACCATCTGGTCGGCAACGTCTACATCAAATTCCGCAACGAGGCTGATGCGGAAAAGGCCGCAAATGATTTGAACAACCGGTGGTTCGGTGGTCGACCGGTGTACTCGGAACTATCGCCGGTTACCGATTTCCGCGAGGCTTGCTGTCGGCAGTACGAGATGGGCGAGTGTACCCGCTCCGGCTTCTGCAACTTCATGCACTTAAAGCCCATCTCGCGTGAGCTGCGAAGGTACCTCTACTCCCGCCGCCGTCGTGCCCGCTCCCGTTCCCGATCCCCTGGACGCCGTCGCGGCTCCCGCAGTAGGTCCCGGTCCCCGGGTCGAAGAGGAGGCGGCAGAGGCGACGGTGTCGGCGGAGGAAACTACTTGAACAACGAACGGGACAACATGCGTGGCAATGATCGCGGCAACGATCGCGATCGCCGCAAAGGTGGTGGTGGCGGAGGAGGCGGTGGGGGTGGAGGTGGACGGTATTAAATATTCTGGACATTTTTTCAGTACAGTGGCAATTGAGAGAGAAAGCTACGGACAAGCAGTAACGCAAAGCATCGTGTATTTTATTCTCTGCGTTGGTTTTCCACGTTTTTATATCACTTTGGAGTAGATGAGATGAGGAGGAAATGATGATGGGGAGTTCCACCACCACCTATGTACAAACCCCCCGCGAAATACTTTACCGAGCGCCCATTAGAATTGTAATTTACTATACATACATTCGTAATAATAAAATTGAGTAATACTATATGTACACAGAGCAAATAGAAGCCAGAGTAGCGCATTAAGTTCCGAAAAATTGGGTATAATTGTCAAAAAGTCGAGGTACGAAAAATAAAAGATAGATACAAGATAGACATGGATAATATCTAGAAGGTGGTGCCCCTTCTGGGGCCTGCAGTCTTATTTTGCAAATTTGTTTTACCAAATTGTTTTAACTATATTGATGGCGTCACCTACCGGAAACGATCAACAGCTTACACAAATACCGCTGTCAACTATAGCATCGCTCTAAAACGAAATCTTTCATCAAAAGTATCTAAATCTTTAAAAATGTATGCACTTCAACAACGAAATCGTTCTTTTACCCGAGTTTCTCTTAGTCTTTAATAGGTGTATATTGAAGGGCATGTTTGTGTTTAAGCTACATCAGTTGGCGGGCTCCCATCCCGATTAGTCGTTCCACCCTGAGAACCGCGTCTGAATGCCTCGCCTTCATTTTGCACCGCTGGCTTCTCCGCTTGAAGATTACTCTGCGTGGGATTCGTCGGCGGAGGCTCGGCCGTGTCGGAGGAGTTGCTAGACGCCTCCCTGGCCTTCAGTTGTTTGGTGATGTCTATTTGCTGCTGCAGCGCGTAGGTGTTCTCGTGCTTCCGCCGTTGCTGCTGCTCAACATCCCTCAGGACACCATCATGGAGTCTCAGGCTGGAAGTCAAGGAACAGAGGCTATACATTCATTCCGGCACTTTCATCGGCACTTACCGGTCTGCCGATTGTTTATAGTGCACATAACCTATGATCGCTGTGGAAATGGAGACGGCCAGGCCCAAAGTCACTCGGGAAGCGGTCGACATGACTGAGTACCGGTCTGCAGCTGGAAGAGCGGTCTGCGGAAAATGCCTGCACTGGGAATTTGGCTGTCGGGTTGTATTGTTTCTGAGTCGATCCGGGTTACGACATGACTTCAAATTTGATAGAAAAACACCAGCACCATACAGCTGGTTAGAGAGAGTGGCCAGTTTACGGAAACAAGGTTTTCCCTATCCAAAGTTAGTGCGCGGTAAAATCAAATTATCAAAAATCAAAATCATCGCAACATTTTGTGGGGGAACAGCCAACTGCAGGTGGAAAATCTCAGGTTATTGAAAACCTTATCCCTTAAAGATATAGACGAACATATAATTTCAAAGTGATGTGTATAACAGCAATTCCGGTATCTGGTATCTGCGTGCTACATTACTTCTAGCCTTATCAATTACTTTCTTTTAGTTTTTTAATATTTTTATCTACTGCCTTGACGCAGTGCCATGTACTCCCTGAAAATAGAACTAGATGCTTATCTCCCCGCAAAGATATCTCTTAGTTATGACTGCATTATTTCGACTCATCTGGCTACTCACCAAACAACACACATCTCAATGGGTGGGGGCGATTCATTCAGGTGATTGGCCATCATTAACGCATAAAAGGAGCTCCCACTCCCACTCCCGAATCCGGAATGCGAAGCCCGGGGTCCGTGTTCCGTGGTCGGTGGTCCGGACATGCGCAGCACGCACCTGATGCGAACGACTGGAGGAACGACACCACAAAACCGAGGCAGCAGCAGAGGCAGAGGCAGAAACAGAAGCAACAGCCAAGTACAATGGAAACGAGTACAAAAGGCAGGAGGCAACACGGCGTATGGGCAACAGTGCGACTCCAGTTTTCCATACGCTCAGTTGTGCCCGCGGTCAAGGAAAAATCGCAGCCGAGCACTTCCTCCGAGCGAAGCCAAAAAGAAATCAGGAAAATACTTAGCGTGCGTGTGCCGGAGACCTGGTGATTTGTTTAGAGTGTGGAAATCAAATTTAAAGGCAATCAACAATTGTTTTTAAGGGCCATAAAAACCATCAAATTATTACCATAACCGATTTATAAACAAGAGCCACGGGGACCTACTTCCAGGGCGGCTAAACTTTCAGGATTTCCTCGAGGAATCTCTGGCTAAGTTTGGGGGGCTTAAATATTTATGTCGGTGACGCAAATATTGATTTAAATTTGTGCGCGCTTTGAGTTGACGAACGCGAGGTGTCTTGACTCAAGGCCCAAAACACCTTGACGACGATTTTAATGCACTTCTTTCGCCACCGCACTGCACAGAGAAGAACAATACAAATTCCTGGTTAAAATGTTAGTTTCTGCAAATTAGGAAACATTTTATTTGTATTTATCAAGCGATAGTATGGGGGAAATATTTTACAATTGTTATAGACCTTTAAAGAACCATATCACTTTCGTGCCAAATCACGAGGACATAACGAATTAGAATTTGACGAACAGTTTGCACGATTTTTCTGTCCGTGTAACGTGAGTCTGCTCTGGCCTTTTCTGTGTAGGATCTGTGAAAAGTCTACAAGATGACCAAAGTTGAGCTTTACAAGTCGCGCGTCTTTGTGACAATCATACACCTGTGTGCACTCGGCCAATTTGCCTATGGGCTCTACTACAGCTCCTTCGAGATCCAAAGGAGCTACAAACTAAAGACGAGCCCCAATCGCCGCCTGGTTCCGGAATCGCTGTCCCAGAAAATCAAATTGCTGTCTTACTGGTCGCTGGTGAGTTAATTTACGGTGTGTCCATCGAAAGCTATATACATATGTATCGAAAGATATATATGTACATATGTACATATATGTATGATAAATTATGGGAAATTAAAAAACAAGACGGAAATGCGGCCAGCATCGGTTGTTTCAAGTGTTGAGCTCGAGACGTGAAAAATCAGCGAAGGAAAAATTATTTTTCCTCCATGCCCGTATGCCGATGTTCGCGTTTATGTGTGCCATATGTTTGTTTATTTGTTTGTCTGCTCGTTGGGGATCGAGCCGCCCCCTTTCCCCACCGATTTTTTCCTACTTGCACGCTTTTTTATCGGCCAGGCGGGGTCAGCAACTGTGAAATACAGAGGAGTATCCGACAGATACGAGAGCTGTGCTCGCCGAGTTCCCTCATGAGCGCTGCACTTTTCCCTGATGGCATTGCACATTCCGCGTGGGCAATCGCTTTTCGGCTTTTTCTCGCCTCAAGTGCGGTATTTATTTGCTCAGATGTTCGCGGTTTTCCAGATTTTCGATTTCGCTTCTTGCTCCCACTGGGAGCAGTGGCCAAAAATGTATGAATCTGACGAATGCAAGATTATCTGATGAGCGCCAATGTAAATGTGCCATACGTGGCAGTTGGCTTCGATTTGGTGTTCGGCGCTTCTGACGCCTCATTTACATATCGTGAAAATTGTTAGAAAATCGATGGATTATTGCAATTTTCTCGCAGCTCCTTGGCAACAGCACAAGCAAATATTTCAAAGCGAATTTCATCTTCGAATGGGTAAATAAATATGTCTTGGATTTCGGACCACACTCTTGAAATAGTTCTACATACTTGTTGTTCTGTAATTATACTTGATATTTTATCTTAGATATTTTTTAAATTAAAACTATTCCTATTTAAAGGGGTCTTCAAATTCCAATAAATTTATCTCAACTTGACATTATTTATGCACAATTTTCTTTGTAAGATATGACCCAGAAATGAAGATCATTTTTGCATTAATTGCAATTATTCATAAGAATGCTCTTTTTTTAAATTTAAAATTTTTTAAAATTCCAATAAATTTATCTCAACTTGACATTATTTATCCACAATTTTCTTTTTTTAAGATATGACCCAGAAATGAAGATCATTTTTGCATTAATTGCAATTATTCATAAGAATGCTCTTTTTTAAGACGATATTTTCTTACTTATTTCCACACCACAACATCCAATTTCCGTGCGGCTTTCAAGGAACATATTATTTTGTTATTCCATGACCTTGGTTGCCCTTGATTAACGCCGCCTGTCCCGCCCAAGTACTTTGATCTGGTTAACATAAAGTGCTTTATATCTACAGATCTTTTTCTTTTATGTAGTCCCTTGAAACGATCACGAGAATGTTTCGGTGCCATTACCATCCGGTTCATTATTTTCGTTCTCGGTTTTTTACCCTTTTTCTGGTCTTCTGGGCATTTCAAGAATCGGGTCTGCTGAAATTGTTTATATCGGCGCAATCAAAATAAAAATAAACTAATTTTTTTCTGACAAACAATTGTTTAAGCAAACGTGAAATTATCTTCGATTACTAACAATTTATTAGTGAAATATATTTAAGGGAAGATTTATTATGCGCGCCATCTTTAGGTTTTGTCGTGTTTAAATTTAAAAAAAAAAACAAGATAGAATGCTATAGTCGAGTTCCCCGACTATATGATACCCGGTACTCAGCTAGTGAAAGTGCAAACGAGAAATTTCACCATTTGCTGTATCGGTAAAAATTGTGTAAAAAAAATTTTAAATTTTTAAACGCGTGGTCATGAATATCGGTAGAAATTGTGTAAACAACATTTTAAAAACGCGTGGTCATGGAGTGGTTATGGAGTATAGAACTTCAGTTTTGGGACATTTTTAAATCTATACAACATCATCACATCAGAAAAATTACAACAAAATTTTGAAAAAATAAATTTCCAAACTTGAATGCTGATTTTTAGAGAATTGCGCCAGAAACATTTAGAGGTATGCCACTTCAAAATCCGATTAAGATAAGTTGAGTTATGGAGTATAGAACTTCAGTCTTGGGACATTTTTGGATTTCTACAACATCATAACATCAAAAAAATTAAAAAAAAATAAAATTCTAAATTTGAATGTAGATTTGTAGAGAATTGCGCCAGAAACATTTAGAGGTATGCTACTTCAAAATCCGATTAAGATAAGTTGAGTTATGGAGTATAGAACTTCAGTCTGGGGACATTTTTGGATTTCTACAATATCATAATATCAGAAAAATTATAAGAAAATTGAAAAAAAAATAAAATTCTAAATTGTAATGCAGATTTTTAGAGAATTGAGCCAGGGACATTTATAGGTATGCCACTTCAAAATCCGATTAAGATAAGTTGAGTTATGGAGTATAGAACTTCAGACTTGGGACATTTTTGGATTTCTACAACATCATCACATCAGAAAAATTAAAAAAAAAATTTTTTTTTAAATTTCTAAATTTGGATGCAGATTTTTAGAGAATTGCGCCAGAAACATTTAGAGTGGCATACACTTAAAAATCCGATTACGATAAGTTGAATAATGGAGTATAGAACTTCAGACTTGGGACATTTTTGGATTTCTACATCATCACATCAGAAAAATTACAAAAAAAATTGAAAAAAAAAAATCTAAATTTGAATGCAGATTTTTAGAGAATTACTCCAGAAACATTTAGATGTATGCCATTTCAAAATACGATTAAGATAAGTTGAGTTATGGAGTATAGAACTTCAGACTTGGGACTTTTTTGGATTTTTACAACATCATCACTCAAAAAAATTACAAAGAAAATAAAAAAAAATAAAATTCTAAATTGTAATGCAGATTTTTAGAGAATTGAGCCAGGAACATTTATAGGTATGCCACTTCAAAATCCGATTAAGATAAGTTGAGTTATGGATTGTAGAACTTCAGCTTAGGAGCGTCTCTTAATTTTTTTACATCATCATATCAAAAAAATTTAAAAAAAATTGAATGCTATAGTCGAGTTCCCCGACTATCAGATAACCGATAAAATAAAAAAAAATTGCAAAAAAGTAGACGTGACAGTTTTGGGCGGTTTGTGGGCGTGGCAATATTTGGAAATAAACTTGCGCTGCGTCTATTTCTCTTGAAGCTGCTTGCTTAATCTCAACATTCTAGCTTTTGTAGTTTCTGAGATCGAGGCGTTCATCAAACAGACGGACGGACAGACGGACATGGCCAGTTCGACTCCGCTGTTGATCCTGATCAAGAATATATATACATTATATGGTCGGAAACGCTTCCTTCTGCATGTTATATACTTTTCAACGAATCTAGTATACCGTTTTACTCTTCAAGTAACGGGTATAATTATATACAACATCTTTGTATAGAGTATAAGGCATGATTTTCAAAATGTCATAAACAAACAATATAATGTGATTTTAGAGTTGTGTGTGCGTTAGAAATATTCTAGTCCCTCAAAATCCATTGATATTTTCATATTGAATAATAACTACTGTTCTTTGTTCCCTGAGTTATAGGGTATAAGTCGCTCCCATCTGCCTGACTGCGCCTACATCTGCTGTCCCATTTCCCCTGTTTATCTGGTCACGTTGGTTTCAATTCTGATTTTATCCGCCCCCAAATAGGAGGCAACATCATCGAGTGGAATTCTCCGACCGTTTCATATATAGTTTGGAATCCATTCTGTTCCCACGATGTGGTTGCATTGGCAGTGGCTGATCTGGGCATTTGTCTGGCTCCATGTGGCAGTGGCCACCAAGTGGTATGGCGGTGGAATGGACTTTAATGATCCCTCTTCCTGGCTAGATGACCACTTGCCGTGTCCACAGGATTTGGTCGTTTTTCCGGAGTACTACCCAGCATTGTTGCCGTTGCCCAAGGACATATACATTACTGGCTTGTTTTTCCCCAGAGAAGGGGCGATCCTCCTGGCAGAGGAATCTACTATTACCTTTGGTTCCGACAAGCAGACCTCCTGTGAGAGTGAAGAGAAGAAGGCAATTCTGAAGCCGCCGAAGTCGAGTAAATGGTTCGATCCTGGCACCTGGACGGACAAGTCTAAGGGATTTTCCACATTTACACCAGAGCTGGAGAGGATTCCCTGTGATGACGAGCAGGTCATAATCAAGGGGCATGGACCACTGGCCTTTGACCTGGAAAACGTGCAGTATCTGAGGATGGGACAGCTTATTCTGGCTGGTTCATCCATTTCCAAAACGTACTTGGAACAACTTATCAGCAGAGATCTGGGGCAATTCCTCTTTCACAATGCCAAGTACGTCCAGGTGGAGTACTACAGAGGAGAGCTGTGTGGCTGTCACAGGGACTTTGAGCGATTGCTGGAACCCGTTTGCCATAACGTCCAGGAGCAGTGCGAGACGCCCCACTGCTTGTCCCCAGTTCGACCCTTGGGATCGTGTTGCCTAATCTGCGGGGCCATTCTATCCACGCCCACGACCCACTGCACCAAGGGCAGTAGAAAGGAGTTTATGGCCCAGATAAGTAACCTCATTAGCCAGGAGAACCTGAATCAGATCGGCCTACACGTGGAGTTTGTGGGCTCCCAGCAGTTTGGAAACTCCTTGCAAGCGGTGGTAACTGATCGCCTTGAATATAGTGAACAGAGCATGCAGTTTTTGGAACAGAATCAAGACAATTGGCAGAAGAAAGGGATAACGTTAAAGGTTTCTGGTCGACCCTATAATCCGAATGTTAGCTTCTCCTCGATTGTTCTCATACTTTTCTGCATGGCACTGGTGGGTCTGGTGTCCGTGGTCATTTTGGCGCACTTTATGCCTGAGAATCCTTACCTAAACCGGATACCACAGTGGATCCATAACCCCCGTCGATGGAGATGGCATCACTTGTGCTTAAGACTGCGCCGGAATCTGCTCTTTAACCGTTTTGACAACGCTGGCGCAGGGGGTGGCTCCAGTGAAGGAGGTGCTTCTGGAGTGGATCGTCTGGGAATTATGGCATACGACCCGGAAAGTGGCGAGGTGAGGGAACGAGCCTTTGACAATCCCATGTTCGAGCAGGGAGGAGCTTTGGAGGTGGCTGCCAAGGAGTCGCAGGAGCAGGAAGAAATCCTGGGTGTCCCCAAAATGGAGACAGGAGATCTGGACGCCAGTAGCGTGGTGGATGAACAGGAGCTTACGGAAATCAATTTGGAAACATGCGGGGCGGACACCGATGAGGAGACCATCTAAATAAAGTCAAAATCAAAAATTACACGATAGGTTTTTATAGAAGCCATTTCCGAAAGCACCAATATGCCATCACATGTAATCTGATGTAAATTTTTAAGATTAGCTGTTCTATATTAGTGACCTGCTTATTAAAGCATTTGTCACAATTACATTTAAAAGTTGGAGGCGGATACTACGTTATTATTTTTGGATATTGGATACTAAGTGCCGAATCAATTACTAACGCACAATCGATAAGTCGCGTGTTACGAAGGCACAATGAACCAAAAGAGCACCCGATCATTTTACCGGGTAATTCAGTTAGCGTTGCCTTCCGTCGCAATGGCCTTGTTCCTTGACCTTCAGAGAGGGTGGATTGGTGGATTGGTGGCGGTTGATGGGTCCGGGAATCGATAGTTGCATTAGCTGCGAAGATATTTCGAGAAGCCTTTGTCCCCCGGCTCATAAATGTGGCTCGTGTGTATCTACATCTATTCATAGAACACTCATGGAAAGGCGCGTTCCTCCCCCCAGTTGCCACAGGATATGAAACCATAGATATGCACGGATATGGGGACGTGGGACGGAGGCCAGTTCCGATGCGGATTAAGCGACCGATTTCGGATTTCAATTTAGCTTCTGCCAATTCATTCTGAAGTGGAATACTTTGTACTACGGCGATTGAGAGTGCGGCTGATAAGCGCACCTTATCAGTTTCAACGCGAAGGCGAAAATACATACAGTGAACAGTCGGACTTAGTGCAGTAGTATTGTGAAGAGTTTCACGGTTGTTCGGAGGTGCGTTTAGTGTGTGACTACTGTATGCCATCGTATACTCCCGCTGCTAGTGACTGGACTCTGACTACACCATAATCAGTATATATTTGGCATCAGCAGATATAACATGGCCAAGCCCAAGTCAAAATCGACTAGCAAAGGTTCCACTTCGCCGGGTTTCAACAAGGCGGTGCAATTGCTCCTCCATTTTACAGCCGTGCTGCAGTTCAACTATGGCGTGTACATCTTCCACACCATCGACATGCCCAACACGGTGCCCTTCGCCGGAAAATTCAAGTTCCTCACTTTTATTTGTGCGGTAAGCCGATGAGTTCATATGGAAAATCTTCACCACACCGGTTGAACAAAAGCTATGCATAACTGGTTATGGATTTGTAATGGCCTAATGTTCCTGTTCTATCCCTTACACTGAAATCTAATCGCTGGTAGTCAGTGAAGATAGCTTTGGCGTGGGAAAATGTATTTTGGTATAACCTGAATAACCTTCTTACGCCACCATTAATTGTTTTATACGTAAAATAGTGAATAATATTCCAAAAATCATGTTTGATTATGTCAAAGAATTGACTTCAAGATCGAGAGTCAATTAGTTGTGAAGTAAAAGAAGATATTTTCATAAATTTAAAACAAGAAATTAGAACAAATTCAACTGCGCTGCTCAAAATGTAAAAACAATTCTCATCTTCATAGATATAAATATAAGTCTTTTCAGCCTAGAATCAAAGGTTAAAAGTGGAACCATCTTATAGAATTTGTCGACGTACCTTGCAACCCTGCCAGAGGATAAACGAGAATGTGTATATCCGAGCACCTGGTATTGTGGCCCTGCTCCGGCTCGGGCACACTGTTCCACCGCTCGCCCCGTTTTTGGGGTGGTTGTGATTTGCGAGCAGTAGTACTTTCGGGGCGACAGACCAGACCGGTTTGTTGTGTTTTGGTGGCTTGGTGCCGTGAAAAATCAATCGAGAGCGGAGAAGCAGAGCAGCTGCAGCAGGAAAATGGCATCCGTGCGAGGCAACTCCCTGTACCAGGGCGTCTACGGGGCTCTGAGGACCCTGCTCCATCTGACGGCGGCCGTGCAGTTTGGCTACGGCATCTATTACGACTACAACTACGTGGAGTTCCCCACCAGCGAGCCAGAGATGCGGATCCATCATCCCTGGGGGGGCAAATTCAAATACCTAACGTTCCTGGATGCGGTAATCTCCATCTCCCATTAGAAACACGAACGCAGCGCGGCTTCAAGTTCACTCTGATTGTTTCGCACGCATCTATTAAGATACACCGAGAAAATGAGTAGGGCATTAGTTAGAATCACAGGCTTTTCTTGAGTGATGAAGAGGGGGATATATCTATGCGTACCGTGTATAAAATACCCGAAGCAATAACTCCAGAAAGCTTTTGGAAGATTTTATATGAAAACTTCAGCCTAAGAAGTATTTATAGCACTCAATACCTCCCTCAATACCTACTCAATACCTACTATCAATACCCCCAAAATCACTGCCTTTTAAACTAACGAATCCATCTTACCTCTTGATGTCGCTAACATTAAACAGGAAATGCTTTATGCAACGTTTTTTCGCTGGCTGTAATTCCTTCCACTCCACTTAAGCAACCCTTCAAATCTAGCCGCATTCGCATTATCTCACACACGTCAAATGCTCTTGCACTTACAGATAATTCAGGCACTGTACTATATTGTATCGCTGGTCAACGATTTCGTGGGCACCAATGAGCTGACACCCAAGAAGCCTCCGGCGGTGCGCAGGTTCAAGGACTGGCTGATGGCTACATTGGCCTTTCCAGTGGCCATCAACGTGGGCGTGACCTTCTGGACACTGTACGCTATCGACAGGGAGCTGGTCTTCCCCAAGGTGCTGGACCCCGTGTTCCCCAGGTGAGACCAGATAAGCCGGTGGAATCAAGTTTGCCTGTCCCAAGACGTATTCCGCTCAACAAATTAAAGTACTTTGCTCGCTTGAATTCGCGTATCATGATCAGATTAGCATTCTAAGCATATCAAATTCAAAGCCATATCCATTTTGTATACCACTGCCTATCTAGGGTGTTGTGGTAATTGTGTTTAAACTCAAGCTTTTTAAGTTCGATTTATTTGGAACTATATCTTTGAATTTCACATATGTCCAAACAAGCATTACCTTTCATTTCAGTTATAGACACTAACCTCCAGACCCAACAACATCGTTTTCAGGTTCTGACTTTTTTTTCAAAGTAATTAACTTGTTTATCACATAGCTTTCTACGAGAAAGCTTTTAAGATACATATGCACGTCATTTGAATACTTTGATGAGAGCAGATATTTTTATAAAAATTACCCATGAACAACATTAAAGTGGGAATAAAATTCAAGTACTGCAAGAACTAGTCTGGAAAGTCTTGATTTGACCTATTGTTTTGACAAGACATTTTTCTAATATCTTCGTTTGCCTCTTTCAGCTGGCTCAACCATGTGCTACACACCAACATTGTGGTGTTCATCGTCCTGGAGCTGTTCATCTCGTACAGGTCGTACCCAAAACGCAGCCAAGGACTTGCAGGACTGGGCATTTTCATGGGCGCCTACCTGGTTTGGATCCACGTGGTGAAGCACTACTCCGGGGTGTGGGTGTACCCAGTGCTCGAGGTGCTCCAACTTCCGCAGCGCATCCTGTTTTTCGCGGCCGTCGTTGGCTTCACGCTGTCGCTTTATCTGCTGGGCGAGTTCCTCAACAATACCGTCTGGGCCAAGGAGGTGAAGTTGGCCAAGCGCAAAGCCAACTAGGAGTAGGCTGTGACCCGTTTCAGTTCGATGTAGTTGCGTTAATTAGCCACAAAATACAAATGATGAGTAACAGGTCTCGGTTATATGTACATTTTACTCACATTGTTCGATCTTCTCAGCCAAAGATAGTATTTACATATGCATACATACATACATATGTATGAATGTACAATCGTACTGCAGAGTTGACGGAAGAAGTCGTACGAAATATGTGAGAAGTAATAAACGAAACTTGCAACATGAACTCGATAATATATTTTCCACTAATATTGAATTGTGAGTCTTTAATCGTAATAGGGAACCCGTTTGCTAATGATATTCATTATATTCTTATTACGAATACACTGTAACTGAGATTATAGCCGTAGTTTCTATTGAGTGCGCGTCCTTCGATAGTTTTTATTAGACTAACCAAAATTGCAAAAACGCCTTCTCGATTAAACACCTCATATCAGCACTCCGATTCAACGCCATCTTTGAATACCACTGTTATTCAATTCTAGTACCATAATAAAGCGATTAAACTCTTTATCCACTGCGAAACTGTTTTCAGTTGGGTTGCCTCAAATAAAACTCATTTTCGAACTGTGGGAAACGCGGAGTGGCGCTACCATATGGATTTAGCTTTAAAAAGCTACTTCTAGCTTTAAAATGCCAACTGGCTGGAATGGAACTCAGCGTGTGCAGCGCCCCAATCAGCTGTTGGCCAGCTTTTATTTGTTTTGTTTTGCTCAGCGTGCGGCGCCCTTTGCGACCAACATCCTAATATTGGCCAAAATGGGCAAGAGCAGGAAGCAGGTGCGCGAGTTCAATGCCGCCAAGGAAGCTGTCGAAGCCACTAAAGTCCAGCTGGACACTTGCAACGATGCCTACACGAGCGGCGCCTTTAAATACCTGCGATTCCTGGTCCATCTCCTGGCGGCTGCCCAGTTCTCGTATGGGATATACTTCCACTACTTCCGGGTGCACTGGCCCACGGATTTGCTGGACGAGGACGAGCTGAAGGCGCGCTGGGGAGGCAAGTTCAAGTACCTCACCTTTTTGGACGTCATTCTGCAGGCCATCTACCACTCGCTGGCTCTGCTGAACGATCTCTTCGGCGATAACAAGGTCTCCGGGGATTCAAAGTCCATGCTGCGTTCGGCGAGGGACTACGTGTTCGCCGCCTTTGCCTTCCCAGTCGCACACAATGTCTGCCTCTCGTTTTGGGTCATCTACGTCTGGGACCGTGAGCTCATCTTTCCCTCAGCTCTGGATGCGATTTTCCCCAGGCAAGTGTAAATAATTTCCCGCCTGCTTAAGTAGCCTACAATGCGTGGGCCTCTTTTGTTTTGTGTCCGCTCTAGGCTATCTGTTCATCAGCCGATGAATCAGTTTTAATTTACCTGCGTTTCTCAATCTTTGCAGCTGGTTGAATCACGTGGTGCACACGAACGTGGCCCTTTTGGCCATTATGGACCTGTTTACCTGCTTCCGCCGCTATCCGAGCCGATTGGCCGGCATAATAGGCAACGTCTCCTTCATCTTGCTTTACATCATCTGGCTGCACATTGTTCGATACTTCAGTGGCGAGTGGGTGTATCCTATTCTGGAAGTGCTGCCCGTATACCTGCGCTACGTGTTTTTGGCACTGCTGGTCGGGTTCAACCTGGTTTGCTATCTGCTCGGGGAGTTCGCCAACAAGGTCGTCTGGGGTCCGGAGTTTAAGCTCCTAAATCAGCAGAAACTGAAGCATGGCTAGGATTCGAGGATTTAAAATCGTTTATTAGTTACACAAAAGTATGACATATTTTGTAAACTTGAAGGCACTTTGAGGTACGATTTGTGTGCCAAGAGGCTTATTTATATCGTACTTAAATGTATAATCTACAGTCTAATAATAAGTCCTGTACCCACGGCAAAGGAAAATAATGAAAATAAATTATTATCCTCTTTGGCATTTACTTTGGCGTGAGTACCAGGATTAAGGAAGCAGTTATTCACAAACGTTCACAGAGATTCGAATGAGAAGATGAATTTGTAAAATAAAGTTGCCGCTTATAGACTATGAGTATTTGTTATTCGTAGTTCTAGTTTCGCTCAGTCTGTTCAAGTAATCAATTAAGAAAAATATAAATGTTCATCGCATGTAAGCTGCATACAAATTAGAAGGTTAGCATGCTCTGGTTTTGGTTCTACTTAAGTTTCGTTACAATTTTATAATTGTTTGTTTTAAATATCATTTGGGTTTCCAATTCTTCTTAAGCAATAAATTTATACAAATTGTTGAACAGTTTAAATTAACAATAATACAGGTTTCGTAAAATTGATAAAGACGACAGGGACACGAAAATTTCCTGGCTTCCAACCAATTTTTCCGGTTGCTTAAAAGGTTTCATTTCTTAAACCAACAATAAAAAACTTGTGAGAGATTTGGAACCTTAAGTAAATGCATTAATTGCTCATCTAGTCTACCTATTTCGAAGGCAGCAATAACATTTTGAGTTTGTCCGACTCGCTCATAAGCGTGGGCTCCCTTTGATGCCGATGGGAATGACCCAATAAGCTCTGCAGCTCTGTTCCTCCGAAATCTTCATTAGCTGCTTCAGTTCTTTGTCTGCTGGCTGCGTTTAGGAGTCGCATAGCCTGCTGCAGTTCGTCTTCTCCGTAACTGGGAACTAGCTCGAAAGGATTAGCCTGAATGCCCACATCGCAGCTGGTTTTGCTGTTCCTGCTATGTGGTTTGCCTATGGATATTCCAGAAAACGAGCTGTTAAGAAGGCTTCCTACGTCCAAAGCAACGTCCAGTTCTTCAGAGGAGCAGCTAAGTGAGTCGTTAGACCGATACGTTACGCACTCCTTCTTGTAATCCAGATCTGCAGCAGGGTTCTTGAGATGTCTCTTTTGGGACTTTCTAGACTGACTTCTTGCAGAATTGCGGGAATGTCGATTACAATTGGATTCATTCGATTTTTTTATGTTTTTAAGAAAGTTCTCCAATGCCACCTGTTTGCTATTTGGCAGTTCTTCAATCTTAACTCCATCGTGATCATCCTCACTTATTTCCTGCCGCCTTACAACCACGTTAAGATCCTGAATCTTTTGTGATGCTCGCGAATTATCCACCTCCGAACTAGAGCTCATATCTTGATTTTGCAGGAATGGGAATAAAAACTCCCCATTCTTCTGCAGGAATTCATTAAGAATATTGGGATCCAATCCGGCATTAGCCGTCCTTCGCTTCATGGAGCTGGTGTAATTGTGTTGTTTTTTGGAGCTGTGATGAGCAAACACGCCCACTTTGTGACTAGCATTGGGATAGGTCGTTTTCTTGAGCGCAATGACCTGCGACTCCACCGAAGTACTGCTTTCCCTTCTCCTACTGCTTTTTCCAGCAGCAGCTGCTATATAATCCCTTCTCCTTTGAGTTCTCCTGTTGCTGGAAGAGCCTCCGTGCTTTCCCCTCGATCTGGATGCCACTTTCGTCTTCATTTCAGCTATTTTCACTGATACCTGCGAGTCCACCGAATTTCTGCGTGATTCAACGGAAACATGTCGAACGCTCACACTTATCTCGGAATCCAAAGAGTTTTTTCGCGGTCCATGGCTTGACGAGTTACCTGTCGCTGCTCCCGTCAAAGCCATGCGACGTTTTACGCACTGCGGGAGGTATGCAGCCCAAGTTGAGGAGATGTCATTTGTCTCAGAAGAGTTCAGATCGTTCACATCGAAGTTGAGTCCCACGGGATCGGTGTGAGTGTTGTATAGCGTTATGGAGAGCCTGCCCTTGTCCTCGAAGTCCTTGCGCTTGGCCCATGTCTGGGCAATGACCTTGTGCTTGGGCATTTTGACTTCCTCGACCACCTCCTTGCCGCACTTTCTGCAAAGGTTATAAGATCGATAATATAGATGATTTTAATTCAGCCTTTGGCAAGGTGGTGAAACATACTTTCTTATATAACGCTTCCAAGTCTCAATTGAAGATGGTGTCCAGCACCAGGTGGACATGACAATTCCAGAGCTAAAGAGACACAGCAAATGCAATTGAAGGACACCAACACTAGGCCGGTTTTCGATTCGACATGAACTTTTTTCTTCAAAAACTGAGGAAATTTTACAGCTGAACAAAAGAAAAGTTAAAGTTAAAGTTTAAGCTAAGATACAAATTGATAAATGATTATGTACACTTACATTATAAACTGTCTGAAGCTCTGGGCCCATTCCTCTGCATGCCTAAACTCCGTAACGTGGCACGCAATGGCAACCAGTATGAAAACTAAAGTGAGCAGAGCACAGACTCCCATACGCATGATGATCAAATGGATTTTGTTGCTCGCCGAAGTGGATTTAATATCATTAGCAAAGTGTTTCAGTCCAAAAAGCATCACCATGCCCCGGGTGATGAAGTATCCACCAATGAGGATCACACCGCAGAGCGGACCAAGAAGTAGTCCTGCCCTCATAGAATGATTGATATAGCCCACGAAGCAGATGCCCACAATGCTATTTCCATCCACCTCACTGAAAGCCATCGTGGTAATGGTAAGCACAAGAGGTAATGACCAGGCCACGAGGTGAAAGTAGGAACCTTTCTTATCGATGCGATCTTGGACGTGGCCCATGGCCCTCCAATGCCAGGCGTAGGTGAGGAACACAAACCAAACCATTCCAGCGGTGAGAAAGTAATAGACCAGCACAAAGATCACTATGCAAGAAAGATTTTCGCCGGCCGTGGGCTCTGAGTGGCGAAGTGTTCCATCCTTACGGCATACTATGTCCTCTCGCGAACCCGATGTAAACTGCAGCAACCAGCTGCGAGGTAAATAAAGCGAACAGTAAGAAAACGAATAACAAATTGTGTTCAAAACTTACCCGACGCAAGCAATTAGAAAGCATAGATTTATATAGAACACAATTACTGCCGGATACTTGTTCGCATTCTTCCAGTCGATTAAGAAAGTGGAGACCACGAAGAGGTTTGAAAGAAAACATAAGCTGCCAGCCCAACCGATTAGCTTGTGAATCTGCCGGTGCTCATCATCCGTATAGAGTGGATCCTTGCATCGCACGCCGCAGCCCTCGATGCCAGGATAATAGCTGGCTGACGTATCTGTCGGTACCAATGGACTCAAGCACTGGCCAGTTCCGTTGAATTTCATTCCCCGTGCTCCGTTTGTGCATTTCGTTGGAAAGAGTGTTTCGTTGCAGCGAAGGAATTTTGGGAAAAAAGTCGTGTTGTACAAAATGCGGCAGGGTTCCATGGTAATCCGGCACATTTCGTAAGATGGCAGGTAGACCATGTCCTCGCCGTTGATTTTTTCACACTTCGGCTTAAAGACGGCGCACAAAAAGGGCTGTAAATATATAAAAATTGGTACGTTACACTAATCCGGAATATATCCACTGAAAAACTTAAGCCACAACCGAATATGTTAAGGCTGCCTATTATAAAACGATTCACATATGAATACCACAGCTCTAACACAAGGGTTAATTAAGTGTGGCAATATCAAATTTGGCTGCTTAACTTCTTTCTAATGCACCTCCTTATCAGAAAATAATGCGGTAATCTGTATTTCTATACAGACTCGACTCCACCCCTTGAAATCATTAGGTACATTAGATGCTATTAAGATTCCTCACTTGTATGGCAGCCCAACATTTGGGCACGTGCTTCAGGGCGTAGTAGTCGTTCAGCTTATCGTTCAGCTCCTTTTCGGTGTGGAAATCGGTGAGATCAAGGCTGCTTAGCTCGTAGGGCAGCTTGGAGCCAAAACAGGTGCTGGTGGCGTTCGAGGTGGGGTAGCAGCGGGCACGGCGAACGCACTGGATGTGCCTGCTGTCCAGGCCATCAAACCAGGGCTTGTCGTCCCTGCCCTTCTTGGCGTACAGCCGGTAATTTAGAGTCCCATTGATGGGCTCCAGCTCCACATCCGACTGCTGCGCACTTGCTGGCGTTGTGCTGCCGAACTTGGACAAACTGGCCGATGCGTCTGCGACCACCCACAGGCATAAGATCGCAACCTCCAGGAACATCCTGAGAATTGTAAATAGCCAAGGTATTATAACTGCTACTACCATCAGAGGCGTGTCACTCACATAATGTTCAACATGCGCGGAAAGTTTAAGAATCGCATCCGCTTATAAATAACATTAAATAGCAGCTGCCTTGTGTGAATTTTAATGGGCTGAATTGCCCGTTCCTTGTTCGGCGGTTTTTCAGAGCATCGTGAAATTGCTTTAGTTAGTATTACCCGGTTTTTCCTAGTTTTATTGTTCCCTGTGGCGGCTTGCACTGTTTTTAAAAATGATAAAAACAGGAACCAAAGAGCAAAACAAAAATAAACGCGACTCAACGTGAAGCTGAAGCAACAAATGAGCGACCATTCAGGGACAGTTTAAATATACCTTTATTATCGGTCCGCGATAAATTGTGTGCTATCGATTAATATCGGTCGGAGCTGCAGCAAGTCAATAAATATGCAAACAAAACAGCTTTTATTTGTTCAAAAATAAAAATAAAATAAGAGTTATGATCATAGCTAGCAATGTTGTATGGAACTGGAAGGGAGTTCTCTGCAACATTTTGACTATATGGCAATGCTGGCAGCGCCGTGTTTTTTTTATGCCAAGCGCCCGACGGTCACACTAGGGGCAGAGTATCGATAACATCGCGATAGTAGCGCACCAAGCATCGATGTAGTTTTTACATCCCTATTCTGCAATATTATTTCACGGCACGGTCCAAAAACACGAATAACAGGGCTTGGTTGGAGTCGCGCAAACGCAAATAGAAGCCATGGACGTTGCCCCCGCACCGGCCGCCAGTTCAGGCGGCGATCAGAGCACCCAGCAGGCGCCGATCAGTCCGAATCAAAATCAAAACCAAGCGCCGGTCGCACTAGCAAAGGCAACAACAATCGAAAATGGTGTACAAACAGGAGGAGCGAAAAAGCCAGAGAGCTGCGGTGAGAAAGCAATCGGTTAGCAAACTTGCTTGAACCAAGTCTGGTTTCCTGGATAACGTTTTCCTATTACCCACAGAGCCGACACATTTCACTGGAGCTGGCCAGAAGGACGAAAGGGACGAGGGCAAGCCGAAGACCGAGCTGGCTGACAAGGTATTGATTACCATATGCAGCGCCGATCGCAAGATCAAGAAGACCTTCATGTCGTTGCCGACTCGAAAGGATGTAATCGACAAAGGTAAGCAACACCCAACGAATTGGGTATCTATTCCTTTAGTAACAGATCACTCGTACGAATCCACTTTGCCCAGTTGGAACTTATTAACCAGTAAATTCAAAACTCTTCTTTAATAAGAATTATTGTGGCTCAAGCTTTGATCATGATGTTAAAATAAACACTTGATCTGTTATGATATATTTAACAGATTAAATAATAATTTGAAATATTTACAAATTTTATTTACATATTTATATTTGATTTATATTAACATATCATTTAACACTTGGTAGCTCACAAATACGGTCTGTGCGGCAACACAATTGTCCTGGAGAGCAATGGCTGCGAGATCTGCGAGGACGACGTGCTCTTGTTCGCCGCCAAGGAGAAGATTTTGTTGATGCTCCTCGCCGAGTCGGAGGAGTATGTGGTGCTTCCTCCGCCATCGCCGCTCAATCGATCCGAACGCGCCGGTAGCTCAGTGGATCCCAGCTTCTATGCCAATAACAGTATTGTGTCGAATCCGAACGATTCAACGGTCTCTAACGACGAGACCATGTCGCTGTCCAGCGTAACGCCATCAAGTGCAAAGAGTTCTGCTTTATTCAAGGAGTTTTCGATACCCTGGAGCAAGGTGCCTGGGGACATAATGAAACTACTAAAGGGAAAAGGGAGTTTGGGCAAGCGCTTGAATACACTGGCGAATGTTTTGGTGGAGGCTCTCCGGGAAATATCTGCCCACATTCCCATTCGGATTTTCCGTCAGGTCGCCCAGCAGGCAGCTGAAAAATACCCTGACTCGTTACTCGAAAAAGATCGTGAGGGACAGTTTATAGCCACCACTCCGCAATCGCTCATATCCAAGATGATTAACCGCAACAATGCCCTAAACAAACCCCAAAAACGCGGCAGCTCGGGAGCCTTTGAGATCCACATCCCTAGTAAAAAACGAAAATTCGGAGGTGGTACTTCCAATGGGGATGCAAAAGCTCTGGCTCTCAATAGGGATCTGGAGCAGAAAAAGGAGTTACTAATCTCCAGCTACCGGGGCAGTTCCCCCCTGGAACAGTCTGTCATAATCGAATACATGAAAGAGTGCTTTCCGCTGCAGCGCTCCTTTTTTAATAGCAGCGAAAAGATCCCGGATATAAAGGCCATTAAGGACAATTGGCCATATATTTTTGACAAGGCTGTGCTGTACCAGCACTTTGAGCTGCTTATGTCCATCGATCCCCGGGCTTTAGAGAAGCGCTTGGCTGGTGAAAAGGATCGTTTCTTCAGGTTCTTCAAGAGTTCGAAGAATAAGAAGATCAGCGCTTTGGAGGAGACGAACGCTAATTTCCTGCGTGGCATAGCGTATTATTTCAATGAGGATCCCGACTACATTTTCAAGCACCTAGAGAGCAGTTCCCTTAGTAAGGAAGCACTGCAAAGCACAAATCCCACAAACGCCCCCTGGGTGGCTCTAGTCAGTAAGTACATAAATGCTTATTGTAACGTTAAATATTTAATAATTTGTTAAATATTTATCTTTCTACAGATTCACCCATAACAACGGCCGACGGCGTGGAATCGGAAGTGGAGGCGAAAGTCTACATCGAGGGCCAGATAATGGCCACATTCGCCGCCAAAGACGAAGACCTGCCGGACATTCTGGCCCAGTTGATCTGCTACTACTATACCTTTAACATGATGTACCCTAAGGAAGCCAATCAAACACTCGAATTTATCGTCGTTTACTTTCTGCAGCACTCGCCGGAACAAGTGCGATCGGCCAAAAAATCGGTGACCACCAACGGCAAGTTCAACCACCTCATCGCCAAGCTTGCCAATGTCCACGGCTGAGATTCCATTCGGACGATTTTTGGCTGGAACCATGGCGCAGCGGGCGTCGCTTCAATCTCCTCTTGCTCCTCCCAAAGGAGGAGGAGCTGAACTCTGTTTAGTTTATTTATTTTCGCCGACCTATTCCACATGTATTTGTACCACTATTTTTAAGATTTGCATAAAGTGTGTAGTAATGTTGTGTATACATTTCTGATTTGTCACCCGACCAAGAATCTTTTATTTATTTTTCTGAATTTGAGGTTAATGGTTTTTCATATTTTGCGAAGCTTTTCATCATAGTGGGTATTTATTATTCAAACAGTTTTGTTGCATTACAGTGTGTACTGAATAAGCTAGACTTATTTATCGTGATGCCCTTTTTTAAACGCATTTCTCCCATTCTGCCCCTTCTTGTGATAAGGATGTGCATTATCTCGCATTTTCTGAAATGGGTTGCTACCCTTTGCGTTGTTCGTACAAGATGATTTCGTATTTGGCTGTATATTTTTCAATCGTTCTAATTCTATCTCGTGACTTTTATTTGTATTTCTCAAGTCCTTAATGGCACTCCGGAGTGTGGCATTTTTATGCGTTAAATTGAAGCCCAGCGTGAGTTTCTTTCGGAAATAGTTGCGATCTTCAAAATTGAAGTCCTCAACGGACTTGCGAAGTTTTTGTTTTCCTTTCGTAGAGGGCTCCTCACCGTCGAAGGACTCCCATTCAGTGGCCTGCGACCGGTTGGCTTCTATGATATTTCGCCGGTGGTTCTGCTGACGCTGCTGCATGAACTGCCTGGCGTCCTTGCTGTCCACATCCTGGTGTCCCGGGTGCGATGCATCGGTAAGAATGTGGTTTCTCACAAGCTGCCAAGGCGTTGAGGTGGGCTGCGGCGTGAGCGCTGGACTTGGCTGAACATACGCATTCGGCTTGAACTTAGTCTTGCCCCAGTTCTTGGTGCGGTGTTCCAATTGACGTTTATGGAAATCAGGATCATCTTTTTCGTTTTTTGAATAAGTATAATTCATTGCGTTGTTACTTGTAGCCGAACTCTTAATTTCGTCGATCTGACGGCCTTAGAGATGACAATCTCAAAAACTATCGAAACTAGCTACTAATGTTAAAGCTTATACTAAACTATATGCTTTCATTGGTAACTTTACATTTTAGTTCCTTGAAATCTATTGTTTCACATATTGCCACATTTGGGGCAAGGTATTTAAGCTGAACATAAAAATATACAATTTCCGAATACTTGGCAAGTGTAATAAACGGCTTTGGCTTGAAAGAAGTCGCGATGGCAGCACTACTAACAATCGGATTTCATCGATACCCCCAATCGGTTCAACACGTGCGCCGCGACTAGGCGGTTTTATAAATATTAAAAATTCCATAATGCAGAGCGGCGAAGGACAATCCGGCTGGAACTTCTCAGCAGGGGACAGAAAACAGTTTTCCAATTACGGCCGCAATAATCAGCAGAGGCGCAGCGGTGGTGGAGGAGGTGGTCAAAGCCACTATCGCCAAGCCAATGGAAACTGGCCGGACGCAGGACCAGAAGGTGGGCAGAATGGGAACTGCTTTAACAAGTTCAGAGATCCCCAACAGCAGCTAAATAATCATCAGCCAAACAAGAGAGGCGGCAGAAGGACTAGAAACGGGAGTGGTGGTGCTGGTGGTGGCAGGCGAGGACACCGCGGCAGAGATTCCAATAGGCGTGGTGGACGCAACAACTCCTGGCACGCTAAAGATCAGCATGTCAGTCCGGGCGAAAGTCACATGCTGTACTACGATAACGTGGGGGACTTCACCGAAGACCCACCTCTGCCTCGATCCTCGCCTGCTCCCTCTTCTCTCAGACAGGAGAGTCTTCCACCTGTCACATTCGCTGCTGACGTGACGCCACCACCTGTATCTGCACCGGATGTACCGGTTACGCCAGAAGAAGCGACTATGCCGCTTATCAATATCAAAAAGGAGAAGGAACTGCTGGAGCACAAGTCAAAAATAAAGCCTTTTGTCAAACCGGAGCCCAAATCTAATAAGAAGAAGGTTAGCTCCTCCAGGTCATCAAGCAGCTCAGAAGAGGAGTCTGAACCAGAACCTGGAGAAATGGTAGTCAAAACAAAGGCTGTTGTGGCATCGGCCCCATCAACCCCGAAACCAAAGGCTGTGAAACCTGCCTCGTCCTCCGACTCATCAGCATCGGACACCGACACCGATGACAAGAGTAAAAAGGCAGCGATGAAAAAGGACACTGAGGCGGATGTGGTCTGCATGGGTTCTCAGGAGCGCCAGTTTACTATTACGGATGAGGAGGAAAGTAGCGAGCTTGAAGATGAAGACGACAAGAAGGCCAGAAAACAACAAAACAATAGTAAAACCGTCCATGTGTGCGGCATATGCGATAAGAAGGTAAATATTTTATAGAAATACTACCCGATCCTAAAAAATGTACACTTCCAGGGCCACACCTCCTTTCAGTGCCAGATGATATGTCGTAATTGCTCCGGCAGTTATCATGGTCTCAAGAACTGTCCGAACCCGCCAAATCTAAACATTGCCATTCAGTCGTTTGTAGAGTACGCCATGCAGCAGATGACTGCCTATCATTGCGAACAACGGTTTGGCTTTCCTGCTGGCACGGTCGCAGCTCCAGTTGCATTGCCAGTGTCAGCAAAACCCAAGAAAGACAAAAAGACGTCAATAAAGAAGAGCAAGAAGACGTCGCAGAAAAGAATGAAGGTGGAGCCGAAGGATCTTGACGAGGACGATGACGACGAAGACGATGAAGATGCCAGCAGTGAGAGCGCAGACTCGGAGTCCAGTGATGAGCCTCAGCCAGCACCTGTGTCCAAACAGAAGCGGAAACGAGGTACAAAAGCCGCCGTCTCGGCCGCAGCCAATCTACCTCCGCAAGTGTTTCCATTTCCCCTTCTGGGCGCTCCGGGCGCCCCTTATAACTCCATGATGTATTCCTATGGAGCTCCGTTTAGTTTTCCTAAGTAGTTATAGCGTGAGTTAGAGTTTGTAGAGGAACGTAAAAGATGTATGTACCGAAGAAATGTTAGAATACATTTCAAATCCAAATTTTCGAATTTTGGAATTAGTTATTTCATTTCGATATTAAAAAATGTAAAAAATAAATTTGATTTCAATTAATATAATATCGATAATAACCAGGGGTTGGCAGCCCTGGTTATCGAAATGAATCAGCTTATCCACCCCTGGTTCTGTGTTTTGCCAGCTGTTGCTTCCACGAGTTTGAATAAAAAATCAAATTAATAGTGTTTACTAGCAAAAACATATGAAACGAAGTGAAATTATTTTGAACAGTGACAAGGGTAAGTGTATTTACTTGAATTTATTCGTTTTCCACAAACAAATCTTAAGAGCATTGAATTTCTTACTAAAGGAGCCAGGTGTCTGATTTTAAAAGTTACACGCAACTTATTTATAACAAAGCATTTTTAACGAAAAAGAAATCATAGTACATAAATTTAGGACATCCTATTGAAAATGAATATTCTTGGACATTAAAGTATGTATATACATATGTAAGTGCCTCGGACACTAAATATACAAGCAATTTTTTCGCAAGAGCTACGGTATCCTGATGTAAGGTCCATTTCCGCTTCCCCTGTCTGCTTGACAGGAACCTAGGGTAAGCAGAGCGCCAGGGTCTCACGTTCCTGCTCGGTGCCGCAGGACACTGGGTGATTCTGGCCCCTGGGATCGATGCCTGGCTTAAGCATCGTCTGCTGCAGCTCCCAGATGATTTCACAGGACAGGACGCTCACGGCCAGCTTTAGAACCGACTGATAGTTAAGCGGGTTAACCGCATAGCTGAGGATGCCCCTTGCAATCTGGTCGAACAAATAGTTCCTGTCCAGCAGCAAGAGCTCCTCGCGAACCTCCATCATACGGTTCTCGAAGTGGCACTGAATCGCTGCAAAGACCAGCTTGTCCAGACCCACCAGTAGATCCCGTTTAAACTTTACCAGGTAGTGCTCTATAAACACGATCTGGTTGCGATTTAGATGCGGCAGGCGCACCTTGTCCTGAATTACCTGTTCCCCGATCTGGCTGACTACCAGAGAGGCTAATGACCCAGCTGGAGTGGGCCGACGTTCGCTGCACGGACGGACGTCCACGAACGGATGAATCTCGTAGCTGCCCACGCCTATGGTGCTGGCTACGCCGCTAAACGACACATGGGAGGCGCGCGAGTGGTTCTTCGGCTGCTTGATCATCGACGGCGGCACTTCCATGGCTTTGTGGTCCCTGGCGAATCCAATGATCTGATAGGCTTTCTGCAAGAGGAAAAGATTAGTGGTTTGTCAAGGGGAACTGCAAATAACACTTACGTAATGCACATATTTCTTTGCATCGCAGACAAACTCCTTAATGCGCGAAATCAACACCTGCAAGGCACACTCGTCTTCGCTGAGATCATCGTTTAAGCCAGAAATGATGTAGTCCAGTATATATTGTGCAGCCTTATAGATGGGGTCGTCTGGTGCGAAGCTGAGAGCGGTCTGACCCTCCATGGCGATGGCTGCATTCAAGGCGTAACAAAGATCACTGTCTAACAATCCCTCAAAGGTGGCCTGATACTCATCGCAGAAGGATGGCTTTTGTTCCTGAAGAGTCGACTTCTTTTTCTTCTTGCGGCGTTTTATTTTTGGCTGACGAGCAGTGACGGCCTTTTGAGCTCTTTCCTTAATCTCGTCCTGAATCCGTTGCCACTTCTCCCTGTAATGAGCCTTGTGCCTGTCTATAAACGCCTCTCGCTCTTTTTCCACCTCCTGTAGAAGGTATTCGATCCTGCGCTGATTAGCAATTCGCTCATCAAGTCGCTTCCGCCACGACTGGATCTGGTGCTCAGTGTTTTTTACCAGCCTCTGTTTCCTCAGGATTCGCATGTTTTTGTTGAACCGATCCTTTTTGAACTGGAAGAGCTTCTTTTGTTTGATCAATAGCTTTCTCATCAAATCTTGGCACATGCTAATGTGGGCAGCTACACGCATATTTGTGAGCATCTTGCGGTGCTCCAGCAACATATTCTGCATGGTGGCCAGGTTCTCCAAGCGTTTAAGCTTCTCATATGTGATATTCAGCAGATGAACCTTCCTTTCGTGGCGTTCCTGCTCCTGTAGTTTCTTTCTGGCGAGAACCTCCTCAGTGCACTGGTGTCGGGCTGCGAGATTCTGGTGATCCTTCTTTGTGATGGACTCCGCGTTGGCGATCAGCATTCGATCATATTGCTCCGACTCGCGCCGCTTGTATGCCTGTAAAATGTAGTACAACTGCGATTTGTGCAGCTCCTGGCGATGCTGATTGAAGTCCTTCAGGTTGCAGATTACATCGTTGTCCTGCGTTATCTCGCCGTTTTCCCTCAACCGCTTCAGATTGCGTTCGTTGGAGTAGAACGTCTTTAGGTTGGAGTCGTGAAGCGGATTGTACTCCGGGATGTGCTCGGTAACGGAGCACTCGAACTCCTGTTTACCGCTCTTGAACTGGAGTAAATTTATGGTATATAATTTTATGATATAATGTTCTAGCTAGTTTTCTACTGGTAACACCACTTACGTCCTGTCCGATCTTGTTTTTGGAGAATATGACCTGATTGCCGGGACACTTAAGCATTGGCAGTTTGCAGTTAAGAGGGATCAGCTCCCATCCGGGTAGACTGTTGATGGGTAGTCCAGTCTTGTAGGAGATCATCTTCAGCAGGGCCGGGTTTCCGGACACCTTATTTCGCCGCGGCAGCGACAAAATATCGATCATCTTGTCGCTGTAAACCTAATGTACCCCAAGTTATTTGTGCTTAACATTTATTCTCTGAGCGTTTCAAGAAAACTAATTTCGAATAGTGCCCATCTAAATTATAATATAGCCGCCTACTATTGCGTTTTAGTCAAAAGCTTGCAACGTAGTAATGGAGTTTTTACTTCTAAAATATATATGTATGTTCTTCAGCAGTCTCAACAGCCAAGTCAATATAGCAGTGTCCGACTGTCCGCGCGTCCGTTTCTTTCAGTTTTTTAGATATCGGGAACATTACGTTGGATCCACCAGACTTCCGTGTGTTAGTTCGGCTTACATAAATGCTCGGCTGGCTATCCTTCTCAATAGTCCGCTGGCTTATGGTCCACCCGCTTTTTCCGACCGGTGACCCAGTTTCTCGTCTGAGGGTGGTTCTAGATTGCGGGCATCTCGGGCATAAATATTTACCAATCGTTCGGTCCGGCGCCGGGATGTCTGCGTACGGAATGTCTCCTTGGAAAAGGACACCCACTCTCACTTGCCGTCGTGTATCCTCCATGTAAATAAAATCACTTCAAGTGCTGAAATGTACTTGCTGCTGCACGTGATCCAAATATTCTCTCGAGTGTGCTTTCCATTTCATCTAACACCTGGGACACCCCCTTTTGCTTTCCCTCCCCTCTGTCGATGGAATAAATAAAAAATGATGGTGGCATCCCAAAACAGGCTAACTTTTGCGGGAATATGAAAGGTGCGTGCCAATCGCTAGCGGTCGTCCGTGTTCCTCTTTCCCTTTTCGCTACAAATTAGTTACCTCCTTCTTTGATACGGGTATATGGGTCCCAAGGGATGGCTGCGTGAGGCGTTCGGCTAAATGGCTAGTTATTTTTTGGGAATCAAAAGTAGGGCTTTAACTTTTATGGAGGCAACATTGTTAGATTAGCTCCCAATTATTATAAAACATTATAAACTGTGATAAGATAACAAGTGGTCGGTTGTCAACATCTATTAGCTGATTACCGCATTCGCTGTATGAAAGTTATTAACAATATGTATTGGCCACTGATAAATATATTAAACTAAATTATTTTATAGTTTTATTTGCCACAATATTGAGCGCCGGTGGCCTTTATATGAAAATCACCCGCGTGGGTCAATGAAAACCCACCCCCGCTCATAATTTTCATCTGACTTACGGTACCGGCAAAACCGCACACAGCTGTCTCAACTCTCTCTTTCACCCTCATCTGGTTTCCTGGCACTATAGATTGAAAAGCGTCGCCGTTCAACTGGGAGGCTTAGCATTTTCAATCAGCCGAAGCTTTTGGTTTGGCGTTTGAGAGCGACTTCGAACCACGAGAGAGAACTTGAGCTTTGAACACTAGCTTGCATCGTTACAGTTTACAAGTGTAACTTGCCAGACTCAAAATAATTACAAAACTTTAATCGTCCTACAAAAAAGCGTTTAAAAAAATGTTCTTTTTGTTAGTTATTAAAAAAACAGTTTTTAATTCGAAATTGAAACTGTTTCTTGGACCCACCTTTCTTTGTTTGACAACAGAAATAAGCGACTCTCGGTTGCTTTAGCAATGCGAAAGGGTCGTCAAACCGTGTCGAACATGAGACGCACTCAAAAAAATACTGCTCAATATGTAGATATAATGTTTTACATAAAACTTATGAGACTATGGAATTTAAGCCTATATATAAAAGCCTATACGATTCACTACAATTTAGTGGAAGCAATAAAATCCTTCAGTTTGGCTTTTAAAGTCAATATTTTTCTGAGTGCTGCAGCACTGTTCGCTCCAAGTCAACGAAACGAGCTTCCAAGTTGGTTACTCTCTGTGGAGTTGTTTCGTTTGGTCGCGACGGTCGAAGGAGTCGGTTGTTCGTTTTCATGCGCTCATGTAACGGTACGGTAAGCGCGAATGCCATCGCCTGTTTTACTGTTATTTTAACTCGGGACGTCCATGCGTCCGTGCGCCCCTGCGTGCCTGCGCTTTCCTGTCTCTGTATATGTGTGGGAGACAAACAAATAGCAAAACGAAAAGGAAAACCATAGGAGGAATTCTGCAAAAAGGGGGGTGGCGAACATCCTGTTTTTCTGCGCCCGCTGCCAGAGTAACCACCCCCTCTCAGGGACGACAACAACAAAGTGGACTTGAGTATAAAAGCGAAAAAAGGAAATAAATATACGTACGAACCGTTAACTGCGCCATTTGTACTTCGCAACAACAAATAGAAGAAATAAAAGCATAACTATAAAACTGTGTGTATGTGTTTGGCGGAGAGAACAAAATCAACAACAAAAATCGTAGTGAAGAAGATTGTTAATAAAAAAAGGTCGGCGTATGCAAAACAAAAAGCCAATCGAAGAAAGTAATATAAAAGGCAGACAAAGTGAAAAAGAGCAAATCTAAAAGAAAGACGATAAAAAGCAACAACTTTGAATTGGACTCTAAAGCTAGAACTTCAAACTGTTTAACAATGCCTAATACACGTATATAATCCGCACTTAAACCATCAAAACATGCTGAAAAATCGGCTGGGAATTATATGAATCCTTCCCATTGTTGGATTGCATCATTCGTCGAGGGCGTGGCTAAGCATTAAATGTAATGTACAGCTGTCAGGCAGGACCTTTCATCATTCACACATCATCATCATCATCCAAGCCATCTTCTCCAGGCCCAATAACACAATGTCCACAACAGCAGCTGGACTAAAGTCGGGATCCAAAGGAGCCTACGGCGTCGGGACGGATACGGATCACATCATAACCATCAGCACTGCCAGCTTGACGGAGTCGCACAGCGAAAATCCCGTAAAGGGAGTAGTCACTCCGGTCAGAAAGCCCAATTCCCTGGAAAGTGAAGATACCCCAGAAAACATAATTCCCGGTAACCAGGCTGAGCCAGATAAGAAACCCCTCCACTTGTGCCGGCTGTCCCAGCTGGTGAGCTACCAGAGTAACATCGCTGATGTCCAGCACCGGAAGGGAAGACGCCTCCACGGATTGCAGCTGCCACTGCATCCACTCCAACTTTTTGGCTGGCTAGTCCTCCTCCTGTTTGGAGTGGCTAGCTACTGGGTGCTCATTCCGGCCTTTCATGCCCGCATCCAAGGACCACTCTACGGACTGATCACCGGGCTCTATCTGGTGCACATTGCCTCTCATTTGACGGCTTTACTGACAGATCCTGCGGACAAGGAGTTGCGGCGAGTGCATCGCAACGATCGGATTGTCCCGGAGTTTGACCGGTCAAAGCACAGTCACGTGATAGAAAACGGTCGGTGCCATCTGTGCAACATCCGGACCTCCTCGAGCCGCACCAAGCACTGCTCCGTGTGCAACAAGTGCGTGGGCAAGTTTGATCACCACTGCAAGTGGCTGAACCACTGCATCGGATCGCGTAACTATGTGGCCTTCCTGATGTGCGTGGTCAGCGCTGTGGTGGCCACCCTGGTCATCGTGGCTGCCGTGGTGGCCCAGATCGTTTTCTACTATGTCCAGCCTGAGTGGTTGAGCTTTTACTGGTGCCCCACGGATTCGAGCCACACAATTGAGAGCGGCGACTACATAAACATCACCCTGAGCCTGGGCAACGGCACCATGATGCTAATAGAGCAGCACACTTCTGAGGAGGACGTGCATCAGGAAAACTGGGACGAGGAGCATGCAAATATGACCATCTCAACACTGCCCACCCTTCTGGAGAATTTTACAGCTCTTATAGAAGCGAGCACAACGCAGCCTGGGCTTAGTCCCACTAATAACACCGTTACGCAGCCAGTAGTGGCCGGAATCGGACTCAACGAAACCATTTTCCTGTTTCTTCTGGGAGTTCTGGGACTGCTCGCCGCAGTGAGTGCGGGACTGCTGCTCCACCTGTGCTTCTTTCACATCTACATCTCGTTTTTGGGACTGACCACCTATGAATACATTAGGAACCACCGTCAGGCTCAGGATGCCAAGAGCAAGCAGCTTCTGGAGGGAGCTCCCAGTGTGGGAGCGCCCAAAAATGGAAACGTACATTTCTCGGCTTCATTGCCCGAGCCACATAATCCGTCCAAGTCCTTACCAGGAGGTCAGCAGCTCTACTGCTGTTCCAGTGGCCCACATCCCAGCCAGCACTCACAGGAATCGGTTGGTCAAACGGAGCAATCGCTGCGGTTGCACTGCTGTGCCAGTTCTAGGGAGTTTCACCAGAGCGGGCAGGCCATCTACGTTTGCTCACTGCTGGAGGAGACAACTCCGCAAATCCAAGTTGAACCTGATACTCTGAGCAGCTTTCATTGCTGCTCTAGCTTTGCCGCAAGTTCCCTGCAGCGCAGGGTCAGCTTGGCTAAAGGATCGCTTATCTCAGCCGAGCCGCGTCATCTGAGACCAGCGACTTATTTGCAGTACACCGAGCAGTGTACCCTCTGCACTTTCCGTCTAAGAAGAGGATCAGGACCAGGGACAGGATCTTCAGGAGCTGTAAGCAGCGCCGGCGGAAGTAGTAGCACTCGCACATTGACCAGTCAAACTGGTGGCTCCTCCGCTTCGGCCACAGCAGCCGGGAATATCTCCAAGCATCAGCGGTGGCGAAGGAAATGGAATTGCTGCGCCGCGGTTCCAGATAGCCCCGATTTGCCCAATGACCTTCTCGCTGCCCTAACGTTTCGCGAAAGCGAGGAAGCAGCAGCGGCAGCCAAACTAAATACCCAGGAGCTGCCTATCCAGTTCATACGCACGCTAAACGGCGGTTTGGATCAGGAGCTGCCTCTGAAGGCGACAACAGCCACTCCTACGCCACCTAGAAGTTCCCGTCTTCGCTACATGCTGCGTTTACTGGGACGCTATCGAAGACCTCGCTGTCGCCATGGGGCCCATCATGGAATCGCTGCCAAAGAGCACCAGAATATCGGAGGCTCTGCAATCAAACAAAATCAAATACGTCCGCTGCAACTGCAGGCAGCTGGGCGTGGCTATGCTAATTCCACTGCCACGTCAACACCGCCCGCAAGTTCGCCAAGCAGAAGTTCCTTGGAGAGCAGCGATCTGAGCACCAGCACGAGCCCTTCGTGTGGCAACAAGGAGCTGATGCTGCTGCCCACATCCGTGATAAGGGACGACAGCGTGACCACCTACACGCTGACCTTGCCCCCTGCTCTGCCACCGCCTACGAGGAGAAAAATGAACCAGACCACCCAAGAGCTGGCGGAGTTGGCAGAGACCTTGGGGTTCGCCAGCAATTTGCAGCACAGTCAGCATAGCAGCCAGACCAACAGTCGAACGTTGCCCAGTTTCGGGAATGTCTACCGCCGGCAGAGGCGGAAGCACTTCTTGCGGACACGATCTCCCACACTATCTCCCATCCACGAGTCCGGCCTATCGAATCCAACCTCGCCCCAGCCCTTGCGGCACCACCACCAGAATCTAGCCAACTCGAACTCCAATCCGGCCAAAGCCATGTCCTCGCCCATGCTTAATCGCAACTCAGGATCTGCGACCTCATCGGCACTTCTAGTCCAGAATCTGTGCAGCTTGGCAGGGGAAACGCTGAGGAAGACCGCATCCAACAGTTCCCTGCAGAGCCTCAGCTCCAATTCGAGCAGCACCTAGAATGAGTGTGTTTCCCTTTAGTCCTTAGGCTAGCTTTAGTCCCCCTTAGCCATAGTCCCCCGCAACCCAAGCAGTTCCGTCGAAGTTTCGGAAATCAATTAATCCGCACATAAGCGCTGAAAGTCATAACTAAAATCAATTACGCACGAGGAGGAGTGGGAGTGGATTGGGTGGTTACCTGTCGAGGCCAGTAAAGGAAATTGCCTTTGATGCGATGCGGTTTCATTGCCAAACTTAATTACCGCCTTTGGTCGAAGTTCCTTTGTTTGAGTTTTTGGATTGCATATTTGGTTTATTAAGAGTCTGGTGTGGAAAGGTAATATTTATTGCAGAGCCAGTATATTAGGTTTTCTAACACGTAGCGAAGTTATTAGTTTTACTTATACTTATAATAGGTTGCTATATAGTTTTACTTTAATCAGTTATATACGAATGTAAAAATAATCTTTTAAGAATGTTAGTTCCAAACTCATATTATTATTAATATATTATATAAGACATTATCTTCGTCTGCTTCGATGACTATTCTTTTCCCATTAAAGTTTCTGCATTAACATATTTTTTTCCAAGCCCTAATTGGATTTTTAAACCCGCGTTCTCCTAAGCTCCTGTTTTTCTATCTGAATCCTTTTTGATGACATCTTCAGTCCACAAATGCATCGAGCTGCTTTCTCCCAAACTAAACATGTATTTGGCATCCTTTGAATGACTTTGCAGTTGAGTTGATAAAATATGCAACAGAATGTGTTCAAGAGTTCGAGCTGGGTGACTTTCCTCATTTTTCGCACCCACCCCTTTGCTAGTATTGATTTTCATTTTGGAAAACGTGCAAGCGGAGGCGTCGGCTTATTACGTATTGTATCTGCAGCTGAAGCTTCGTTTGTATCTGAATCCGCGTAGCCGTGTATCTGCCGCCATCACACAACCAAACAGATGGAAAAGCAGCGAGGATATAACTGCAGCATGTTGCCAAATAGTTACGCAAATGCTTTCATTCGATCTCAATTCAAATGCGGGAAAACCCCCAACCAAAAAACTGACGATGGCAGTTGTCTTGGGTTCCACTTGATTTTGACGACTGTCCCTCGGCCCATTAAATATTCCGAAGCTGAATAATTAAAGCGACGGGAAAACAGGTATCCGGGTCCCGGGGAAATGGAATTGAGTCAAAGCGGTATTGGATGAGTGCATGTGCTCATCCTCCTCAGTTGTCAGTCGGACTGCTAACTGCTAGCAGGGCTTAAAAGCACTGCTAGGCATGCGGATAGACAGCCGTAACGACTACGCACATGACACTCCGGGATTCAGGTGGTGCTCCTTCTCTTTATTGCGCCAGACGGTCGGTGGTTCATGTTATTGGAACTGACAGCTGGGCTGGTAAAGTCCATTTTTAACCGCCTGGAGCTGAGCAGGTGGGAGTGGCAGTGGTGTCAGATAGATGGATTGGTAGAAAGATTCGCTTTGAGTTCAGAAAGTGCCCGTTGAGTTCGAGGTCGAGCTTTAGTGCGCTTAGTTTTTTTGTCGAGTGGCCATTTTAAATCAATGTTTTACCCTTAATCCAAACTTTCAATTTTCTGTGTTTCTCAGAGAATGGGATTCTAGGTGCGATGCTTTGAGATTCGTTTTGACGTTTTTTGGAACCAATTCCATTTTGATTCAGCTATCCAAAAATGTTGTAAATAAGTCGACAGGCATTTCTGTGCCGTTGACACGCAATTCCAAAAGTAACAAATTACCTTTATTCCACGCAAACTTTGACTTTGGTGAACGTTTTTAAGCTGGCAAAAAGTGCTGTGACCTTTCAATATATTTAAGATACTATAGAGTGTTGTTGTTCCCAATTAACGAACTTGAGTTGGGTCCGCCTGTCGGGGTATTGCACCAATTAAAAGGGGTTGGCTTGCTGAAAATGTTGTTTCTTTACGGAGGTCTCCTTACATGGATTCGGGTAATGAGGGAAAAGGAAAACTTGACTTCCAGCGACTGACATGCATATTGCATTCGTTTTCAGTGACAAGAGACAGACGCTTGGTAAATGACTCAAAATAACATAATGCAGCGACTGTAAGTGGATTTTCAATGCACAGACAGTTGGAGCAACAATTTTCCCCACCTTTCCCATTTCCAACGTTTATTTCCGCAAGCAAAACCCGCTGCATACTTTTTAGGGCGCTCTGTGGCTCTGTATAGGTGTGCGTGTGTGTGTTCTTTTGGGATGGTGTGGGTGAGCTTGTGTGCGTGCGAAAATGTTTCATTTGATGGCACTTGGCGATACCATTGGAAAGTGCTTTAAGGGGTATATGCTGGGTATATAGCGCAAAACACCGGATATTTATTTTTATAAAAATATATTCGACTTTAATTGCATGTTCGTGTCATGCTCCCAAGCTTCTGGCTATTGGGCACGCCCCCGAAAGTGGCGGAGCGGACTGCCAGGCAACACCCTCGAACTTTCAGTTTGGCTGAAGCCCGGTGGTGAAGTTTGTTTACGAGACATAAAGCAGGAGTATGCATATTCTCGGTAAATTTGGGGCGGGGCTGCTCCCACTTGACTGACTTTCCCTATGGCAACAAATGCAATACTCTTGCTGTTTTTGCTGTAGTCGTCGTCCTGGTCGTCCTGGTCGTCCTGGTGATGGCCGTGCATCAATTATAAAACATTTTCTGCCTCCCGATTCTATGCTTTTCTGACATGCAAGTCGAAAATGTTCTTAATTTTTGGCATACAGCAGGAGAAACACTGGAGAATTCAATATGAACTATTTAATGAACTATGTAATGATTTTCTTGGTGTATACAAGGCCATATGTTATTTTATGTTCTGTGTTCTATGTTTACGGTTGAAAACAAAATAACTGCATAAATTGCATTACTACCACAAACTGCGAGAGCCATTTATTCAAGTGTAGGAGCAACACCTTCCTTGAAAAGTGGTCTTATTTCTCGGTTGGCCTGTAGGACAAACGAATCATGATTGATTGGGCCTGAATTGGGTGCGAAGGCTCACCACGACAGACAGTTGCCCCTGCCACCCCTTCCTGCTACTCCTTTCCTCTTCCGTGCTGTTATTAGCAATGGTAGTTAGGTTAGCTCCAGCTCCCCGTCCACTTGGGCCAACACACTCCTTTTGTTTCGCCTTGTGCCCTGCAATGACATTTTCAGTTGCTTTGCTTTTCCCTTTTCGTTGGTTCAACGAACTGCTGGCTCTCGGCTCTTTTGTTGAATTATCAGCCAGGTGGAATATTCAGGACATACATACATACTAAGGTGGATCCGACCGCTCGACCGCCCCCTTTAATATGCTTTTCAATTTAGTTAATGACTTTTTGTATCCCTTCTGGGCAGTTTCATCTGTAACCTAAGCTTAAACAAATTATCAAAGAAAACAGAAAAACAGAAAAACAAAAAAACAAAAAAACAAAAAAATGAGAAATGTTTATGAGACTGGAGTTGGGAAAAGAATGTACGAAAACAAATTAAAGATTGAAAAGTAAAACAATAATTATAATAATTTAGCCAGGCCAATTAGGTGTGAAATTAAAAGCACGATTATGAAAACATATATATTTTGATAAAATGTGCAGTGAACAGGAATAAGCGAAGATTATAGCCCCAGAAAGTATGCTATAAAATGATGTGGAAACATTCGACACTTAAAGACTATGCTTTGTACCATAAACGGAAAATAAAAATTGTTCAAATGAAATAAATTTTGTTTAATTTTGCTAGTTTTTTATGTGCGCTTAGCAAAAAGAGCCAAAAGAAAAAAGTGAAAAGTGAAATAAAAACGATTGAGAACAAAAAATGTTGCAACAAGAAGGTGTCTATAAAACTATCATTGGCGACCAGGCGGCAGATGGGTGGCTCATCATTGCTGATTGTCGTTGCTCAGAGGCTACTTTTGACCCCCTTTCATGGGTATTTTAAATATTTACCAGGCAAGCCGAATGGCGAATAGTTTCTATGGCTTCCAAGGGGCTTTGAGTCATTTTCCCTGCCATGTGGACGTTTTCACCCTGTTTGCTCACCATCGTCCACGCTACGTATGCGCAATTTTCTAGTTTCTGCAAAGTGGTTCACTATTTTTCAAATATAAAAAAATGGAGCACAACATGGCACAATTTCTAACTCCAAAATTAGTCAAGGAATTGATTTATGGATGTCACCCAAAGAATATTGGGAGACTCGTTTATCATTTTTTCGGGAAAAATCATGATGGTCGTCCCCAATCAAAATGCAAAAATTGAGAAAAAAAACAAGATAAAATGTTATAGTCGAGTTCTCCGACTATCAGATACCCGTTACTCAGCTAGTGGAAGTGTAAACCAGAAATGAAAAATGAAAACAAACTTAAAAATTTTTTAAAAGTGTGGGCGGGGCAAAAAGTTTTTTGCAAATCTATAGAAATTTACAAGTGTGGGCGTGACAGTTTTGGGCAGTTTGTGGGCGTAGGAGTGGGCGTGGCACTAGCTTTTGTAGTTCCTGAGATCGACGCCAGATCGACTCGGCTATTGATCCTGATCTAGAATATATTTAAATTTTCTAAGTTTAAAGATCTAAGATTTTTAGAGAATTTCCCCAGAAACATTTGGAGGTATGCCACTTCAAAATCCGACTAAGATAAGTTGAGTTATGGAGTATAGAAGTATAGTCTTGGGACTTTTTTCGAGTTCTACAACATCACCACATCAGAAAAATTATAAAAAAATTACAAAAAAATGTAGAAAAATTAAATTTCTAAATTTGAATGCAGATTTTTAGAGAATTGCTCCAGAATCATTTAGAGGTATGCCACTTCAAAATCCGATTAAGATAAGTTGAGTTATGGAGTGTAGAACTTCAGTCTTGGGACTTTTTTGGATTTCTACAACATCACCACATCAGAAAAATTATAAAAAAATATAAAATTCTAAATTTGAATGCAGATTTTTAGAGAATTGCTCCAGAAACATTTAGAGGTATGCCACTTCAAAATCCGATTAAGATAAGTTGAGTTATGGAGTATAGAACTTCAGTCTTGGGCCTTTCTTGGAGGTCTACAACATCATCACATCAGAAAAATTATAAAAAAATTACAAAAAAATTTTAAAAAAATAAAATTCTAAATTTGAATGCAGCTTTTTAGAGAATTGCTCCAGAAACATTTAGAGGTATGCCACTTCAAAATCCGATTAAGATAAGTTGAGTTATGGAGTATAGAACTTCAGTCTTGGGACTTTTTTGGATTTCTACAACATCATCACATCAGTAAAATTACAAACAAATTAAAAAAAAATAAAATTCTAAATTTGAATGCAGATTTTTATAGAATTGCTCCAGAAACATTTAGAGGTATGCCACTTCAAAATCCGATTAAGATAAGTTGAGTTATGGAGTATAGAACTTCAGTCTTGGGCCTTTCTTGGAGGTCTACAACATCATCACATCAGAAAAATTATAAAAAAATTACAAAAAAATTAAAAAAAAATAAAATCCTAAATTTGAATGCAGATTTTTAGAGAATTGCTCCAGAAACATTTAGAGGTATGCCACTTCAAAATCCGATTAAGATAAGTTGAGTTATGGAGTGTAGAACTTCAGTCTTGGGACTTTTTTGGATTTCTACAACATCACCACATCAGAAAAATTATAAAAAAATTTAAAAAATATAAAATTCTAAATTTGAATGCAGATTTTTAGAGAATTGCTCCAGAAACATTTAGAGGTATGCCACTTCAAAATCCGATTAAGATAAGTTGAGTTATGGAGTATAGAACTTCAGTCTTGGGACTTTTTTGGAGTTCTACAACATCACCACATCAGAAAAATTATAAAAAAATTACAAAAAAATGTAGAAAAATTAAATTTCTAAATTTGAATGCAGATTTTTAGAGAATTGCTCCAGAAACATTTGGATGTATGCCACTTCAAAATCCGATTAAGATAAGTTGATTTATGGAGTATAGAACTTCAGTCTTGGGCCTTTCTTGGAGGTCTACAACATCATCACATCAGAAAAATTATAAAAAAATTACAAAAAAATTAAAAAAAAATAAAATCCTAAATTTGAATGCAGATTTTTAGAGAATTGCTCCAGAAACATTTAGAGGTATGCCACTTCAAAATCCGATTAAGATAAGTTGAGTTATGGAGTGTAGAACTTCAGTCTTGGGACTTTTTTGGATTTCTACAACATCACCACATCAGAAAAATTATAAAAAAATTAAAAAAATATAAAATTCTAAATTTGAATGCAGATTTTTAGAAAATTGCTCCAGAAACATTTAGAGGTATGCCACTTCAAAATCCGATTAAGATAAGTTGAGTTATGGAGTATAGAACTTCAGTCTTGGGACTTTTTTGGAGTTCTACAACATCATCACATCAGAAAAATTACAAAAAAATTTAAAAAAAATAAAATTCTAAATTTGAATGCAGATTTTTAGAGAATTGCTCCAGAAACATTTAGAGGTATGCCACTTCAAAATCCGATTAAGATAAGTTGAGTTATGGAGTATAGAACTTCAGTCTTGGGACTTTTTTGGAGTTCTACAACATCATCACATCAGAAAAATTACAAAAAAATTTAAAAAAAATAAAATTCTAAATTTGAATGCAGATTTTTAGAGAATTGCTCCAGAAACATTTAGAGGTATGCCACTTCAAAATCCGATTAAGATAAGTTGAGTTATGGAGTATAGAACTTCAGTCTTGGGACTTTTTTGGAGTTCTACAACATCATCACATCAGAAAAATTACAAAAAAATTTAAAAAAAATAAAATTCTAAATTTGAATGCAGATTTTTAGAGAATTGCTCCAGAAACATTTAGAGGTATGCCACTTCAAAATCCGATTAAGATAAGATGAGTTATGGACTTAAGAACTTCAACCTTAGGACATTTCTTATTTTTTTTAATTTTTACATCATACATCAATAAATAATATAATAATAATACATTTTTGAATATTATAAAAGCATTTTGATTGTGGGACACTTAAGCCAGTTTTTGTAATACTACTACATATATGCAAAATGTACGCATCTGATTTCAGAACATAAGTTTTTCTGTCGATGCTGCTGAATTAGAACTAACTTATGTTTTGGGCTCTAAAATTTCCTCACATTTTTGGCCACAAAATTAATCGATAACCAAAGTGGAAAAGGGAATACCCCGAAACGTCACTTGGTAATATTGAAATCTCTTGTTTTGGTTTTTCTGCTGTAGCACTTTTGGTTTCTTGCTTTTATTATTTATGCAAATATATACTTGCACGTAAATTAACAAGGTAAGTTGTTGTAGTCTCTTTATGTTTCCTGTGTGTCTTGTGTGTCATGTGTTTGCCTCGCCAAAACAAATCAAACGCATGCCACACACGCACACACGCACATACACACATACACACAAACACACCGCGGCACCTCCTAACCCACACAGACGCAGAGCTTAACGCGTTGGCAATAAAATGTCGGGGATTTATGGTTACGTGTCATTAGGCTTGTTTGTTTGCTCCTCACTTTGCAACAGATAAACACAAGGAGTGTGTATTTGTAAGAGCGCAAGGATAAAACATTGTGGGGTACCTCAGTTCGCTTGTCTGCGAGAGTGTGTGTGCGCCTACAGCAGCGGCAAAAAGAGTAGCTACAAACCATCAATTAGTCCAGCACACTTAGTAACTAGTGCTTCGTTGGGAATGTGTAAGAAACAGAGGTAATACTAAGCGATTTTTTTAAATTTTATGATTAAATGTTTTATGTTTTGCTCGTTTCTGAGCTGTGTTTCAATTTGCTTAGCAGGCAATGTCACTCGATCTTGATTCCCATGAAAAGCACTCCGTTCCCATTGCTATCTTCTTGAGTACTTCGCCCTGTCTGAAAGTCAATCAACAAAATTCACGTTCAATTTGGTCTTCTGGCCTCGCTTGGCTTCCTCACAGTCACCGTCACCGTCAGCGTCATCGTCATCCTCGTCTGGGCATACAAATATAATTAAGTGCAGAAGCACACGGTCTAGGCCCATCCGCATCCTTCGTATATAGACCCTGTAGCATATACCACATACCACATACCACATACCATATATCAGACAAGGCCCACTGACAACCCTTCAATTTTGTGACTGCACATTTCTCCTCTCCTCGTTTCAGGGTAAAACAGATACATGTGCAGTATAAATCTTAACGTGAGAAGTATACGAATTCGAAAGTGTTTTACAAAACATTATATCCTCCTACATCACCTAACGTCTTGTATTGAAATTCTGTTCTCATATCATTTGTACTGTAAGTAAGCGAATTGTGAAAGTGTTACTTTGCTATTTCGAAGATGTTTTTCCCTCGTAAGCGGGAAAAAGAGGAACCGCCTCAGAGAACCCTCAACCTGAGGCATTGGCGCCTAAGAATCAATTAACAAGGCGAGGAGCAAGGTAACGAGTTAGGATGGAATAGTAAATGAGGCTGCTCCAAAGATTGAGTGTTAGCCAACAGAGATCCCCTTATGTGCATATCCGAGGCTAAGGGCGCTGCATCCATAACTTGGCCTCATTTCAGTTGTGGCTTGCTGGCGGGGAAACGCCCAGCCGAAGACGCCAAACTGTCGCCACATCTCCTCAAGTCCTTGCCCCTTTGTCGTTGGGGCCAAGCTGCCATCACAATGTCCTTGAAAGGGCTTCAATGCGAGCTGGCTGGCTACATGCTTCGGCCTTTTATTATGGCCTATTACGTCAGCGAACGTGGCAACAAAGCTGAGGGGCGTGTACTTGAAGACAATTATTAGTGTATCACATTTGAAACTTCCTAAATCGTTCGCTCTTTATCTGAGTTATTTGAACACCAATTTGTACGTCTAAGCTCTGACCACTTGCTGCCCTGACTTTGACCCGGCTTAGAAATGCCGACTTGCATTGCTGGGTCTCCAAGTGTGAAGGACAGGTTCCTTGCATCTTAAAGGACCTAAAAAGGAGCGCCCATTAACCTATTTCGAGCTTAGCTGACAGTGAGAACAAAAAGTAGTGAGTATTTTTGGCCGAGACAAGGTCCTATATGTAAAGCACAGGATACAGTTAGAAAGGATATCCAATTATGAATTTCATAATTGAAACAATATATTTCTGAATTCATTGATTATCCAAACCGCTTTTAATTAGGTCATATTCATATTCCCAAGCAAATCTGTAAGCACATTTCATCACTTCAAACACACTCGGCGCCACTTAAATATGTTTACTCAAAAAAGGACAATACGGTCGATTCTGGGAACGATTTCCATTTCATTGTTGCTGCTGCTCCTCAAATTTAGTTGTGTGTTATAAATATTGTTGCGTTTTGTGGCTGCACGCTAAGAGTGTTTTTATTTTCCTATTTGATGGCCATCACGCCACGGGGAGTTTCCAGTTGCGTGTCAAATGGGGAGGAGGTTTTCCACAGAACCCTGTGGGGAAGCCTGTGCTTAAATCGACCATTCTCGCAACCCGTTCTTGACCACTTGAAATTTCACTGCACTTGCTGAGCACGGGAAAACGAAGAAAAGTGGTAGCAGTTCGGGAAACCGAAGCTTTATTGCCCTTACTCGACGCAAACCGAATGGAAGTTTGTGATTCTGATCCAATAGATCAATAAGCAAACCATGGCCACATAAATAAAGAGTACATTTTGATTATTTAAGTAATACCTCTTATTTAACATTGATATGCCAAGCGTAAGAGTGTACAAACTTGGCAGCTACTTCGCATTTGCCATTCAGTTTTTCCATTCTTCCGCTAATTTTCGCTGTGTGCGTAGTTCGAGGAAAACTCATGGAAAACCATGCGCGTGTGTGTCTGCGTGTGGGAATGAGGTCATATTTGGGAGCTGCCATCCTCATTTCGAAAAAGCTTGGCTCCCTGACCATTTCAGCTTTTCCTTTTGCTGGTCGCGGTACAAGTTTTCCAGCAAATCAAGTGTCAGGCCAGAGAAAAAGAAATGAGGAATGGAAAAGCCAAGCCGTAGCAGCCAAATATCAACTGTAGCTCCCAAGTCAGAGGAGCATAAGTGAATGCCAAAGGTTTTACCGCACTACTAAAATCAATTGCAGATGCCAACGCAGCGCTATGCGCTTTTCTCGCAGTGTAAGCCGCAGAGCAGGGGACGTAGCTGGAGCCGCGCGAGAACAGAACCACAGGGAAGAATTAGTCGGAGATGATGTCAAAGTTGAAATGGCAAACTCAGCAGGGCACTCCCCTCCTCTTCCATGTTGAAGCATTTCTGTTGGCTGAAAGGATTTAACGCCTCGTTGAATGGCAAGCAAGTTAATTCACATTTTTGCTCAAAACCAATTTTTTATCGAGCTTCCTTCGTTTGCAGTCTGGAGTTCGATTGGAGCGCTCGATTGGGTGCCAGGGTTTTTTGCCATGGGAGGCGTTGGAGGAACTTACCATGGCCCGGCTAATATTTCATCCTTATCTGCCTCAGAGTTCCGAAAAGTAGATTCTCTTTGTGGTCGATCAGCTTAAACATTTATTAATGGTTTTTCGAAGGTCGTCGGCAGAAGAGGGGTTGTAATTTTATTTCAATCAGTATTAGTCTTTCGAGCAAGTTTTTAAATTAAGCACATAGTTAGAGTTATAACTCTTTCCCATCGCTAGAAACTGGTGCCATCCTTCGATCTCTGCCCAGGATTTCATTGTTGGCGTGTCCTCCTTAAGCCTTTGCATTTTTTATGGCGCCTGACCAGCGCGCAGCAAGGTTAACGCCAAATAAATACATTACACTGGCCCAATGCGAATTCGTTGGTAGGGCCATTTGGAAATTGGAAAAGCAGGATCCGGGGGCTGGCTGGCTTCCACCGCATGCGATGGGCGGCTTGGAGGCGTGTCCGTGGGCTGATGGTAGCCATGGTCGGGTGAGCCCGCACCTGGTTCTGGTGTATCCAGTGAAAGCCGAAACTGCTCTTGGACTTGGACCGCCTTAATTGGTGCGGAAATTATTAATTATCTCTGGCCCGGCGCCGCAGAAATCGAAAGCTTTGAACAGCGATAGCCAGTGTCGGCTGCTGATTCAATTAGTCGCTCCCCAATCCGGCAGATGCGCAACAAAGTCCCACTGTCTGCGGTCTCCGCAATTGCACATTTCACACAGCGATTTTGGCCACCCTGCGGCTGACCACCCGAATTTGTGGGCCTGGCTGGGAATTATGTAATTTGCTCCGCTGGGCGTGCATTAGTTGCAGGCTGTTTGCAGGATGGCATTGCAAGATATTTCGGCATTAGATACATTAGATACATTCATTTTTTATCAATTCCAGAATAGATTTCTTCAGAAAGAAAGTGTGCTTCTATCTCGAATATAAGATGAAGATGACTGAATGACTGAATGGAGCTGAATACCTTTTCGGCAAATAATAAAAGGAACATGTAATTTTCTGCAGTCGGCTTGAAGGCCCCCTTCCGCTTCCGGAAAAGTTCCTAATTGCAAGAGCCCAGAGCTGCGGCTGCTCGTGCCCTTCCTGCTCCTGCAAGACCCCATGGACGTCTCATTTGGTAGCTTCGTTGTAATTTGGGCATAATTATAACGAAGCCAACAGCTGGCGGCGAAACGGCAGCCACGCCCCTTTTTTTGGGGCCTGCACTTTACTTCGGCTCGCTTCTTATGCAATTTACTTTCGGGGCCGGAAAGTTTCCCGCCCATTTAAGCCTTAATTGCTGGCAGACATTGCCTGGAAAGGGCTCCGTGCATTGTCAGCGAAAAAGGCTGAGCAACAGGAAAAGTCTGAAAAGTCCTGGCCGAATACCATATAGATGGGAATCGGCCTTCGCCATTGATAAAATTGCATGCCATTTCCGGTCAGTAAACTTTCAATGCAAAAACTTTTTCTTTTCCACTGTGCTTGTCTGCGATTCTGCAAAGTAAACTTCCAATCGGGCCAAGTTGTGCAACTTATTGTGCAAGCGATGGCCAGAGATGCCTTGTTTTAGGGTGCACAAAGAAGCAGGTGCGTTTCGTCACTGCGAAATTATTACACTGCGGGATTATTCGGCTGCAAGCTGGTAAACACATGGTTACCTTACCAGAGGTAAAGGTTAAATGCCGCAAAGTTATTTCAATTAATGGGAATTCAGGGCCTCACGAGCTCATGCTGCACCTTCTTAAGCCCCTCTTAGCTTCTGAGTGTGGGACACATGCAACGCAATCCGAAAATTCCGATAAACTGCTGGAAAGAAGGGCTTAAACTTTTCAGTTTTGAGTTGCATGCACAACTTGAATAACTCAATTAGTGCGCATTGTAGTAGTTGGAGTTCGGCTTTGCTCGTAATTGTTGCTTTTCTTGATGTGCATTGACTTAGAGCGCAATTTTCACGCTTCTTTGCCTGGGCCAAGCCCCAAAACGAAAGCGAAACGATGAGGCATTAAAGAAAACCCGCTGGAGTCGTTGAAGAAATTTAATTGGAGCAAACGCGAACAACCACTGGGCGTTGCAATTGCAGCTGCAGATGCAATAAAAGTGAAATTACAAAGTGGGTGGAAAAACGAGTCTTTAAGAAAAATTCGAAAAAACCGATTTTGGCAAAAATTAAAATATTTTTGATCGGCATTTTGATCATAACTTGGCTAAAAATTATCATAAACTTGAAAGAATAACTGCTTTGAGCAGCTAATTACCAATACTAACGATCCCTATCACTTTTTGACGGATTTTGGGATTTTCGTTTTGGGTCAATTTTTGCATTTTTTGTAAGGGGTAACATCATTAAAATTTGCAAAAATGGCAAAAAAAATAGAGTTCCCATTTTTAAACACAGTTCGATTGGAAATTTTATTACGAACGCAACGAGGTATACCATTCCAAATTCAGACAATTATTTTTAAAGTTGTGGCAATAAAACTGATTATTTTTTGACCAAAATTCGAAAAAACCGATTTTGTCAAAAATTAAAATATTTTTGATCGGCATTTTGATCATAACTTGGCTAAAAATTATCATAAACTTGAAAGAATAACTGCTTTGAGCAGCTAATTACCAATGCTAACGATCCCTATCACTTTTTGACGGATTCTGGGATTTTCGTTTTGGGTCAATTTTTGCATTTTTTGTAAGGGGTAACATCATTAAAATTTGCAAAAATGGCAAAAAAAAATAGAGTTCCCATTTTTAAACACAGTTCGATTGGAAATTTAAATACGAACGCTACGAGGTATACCATTCCAAATTCAGACAATAATTTTTAAAAATGTGGCAATAAAACTGATTATTTTTTGACCAAAATTCGAAAAAACCGATTTTGGCAAAAATTAAAATATTTTGGATGGGCATTTTGATCATAACTTGGCTAAAAATTATCATAAACGTGAAAAAATAACTGCTTTGAGCAGCTAATTACCAATACTAACGATCCCTATCACTTTTTGACGGATTTTGGGATTTTCGTTTTGTATACCATTCCAAATTCAGACAATTATTTTTAAAAATGTGGCAATAAAACTGATTATTTTTTGACCAAAATTCGAAAAAACCGATTTTGGCAAAAATTAAAATATTTGGGATGGGCATTTTGATCATAACTTGCCTAAAAATTATCATAAACTTGAAAGAATAACTGTTTTGAGCAGCTAATTACCAATGCTAATGATCCCTATCACTTTTTGACGGATTTTGGGATTTTCGTTTTGGGTCAATTTTTGCATTTTTTGTAAGGGGTAACATCATTAAAATTTGCAAAAATGGCAAAAAAAATAGAGTTCCCATTTTTAAACACAGTTCGATTGGAAATTTAATTACGAACGCAACGAGGTAATATAATATAAACTTGAAAGAATAACTGTTTTGAGCAGCTTACTACCAATGCTAATGATCCCTATCACTTTTTGACGGATTTTGGGATTTTCGTTTTGGGTCAATTTTTGCATTTTTTGTAAGGGGTAACATCATTAAAATTTGCAAAAATGGCAAAAAAAAATAGAGTTCCCATTTTTAAACACAGTTCGATTGGAAATTTAAATACGAACGCTACGAGGTATACCATTCCAAATTCAGACAATAATTTTTAAAAATGTGGCAATAAAACTGATTATTTTTTGACCAAAATTCGAAAAAACCGATTTTGGCAAAAATTAAAATATTTTGGATGGGCATTTTGATCATAACTTGGCTAAAAATTATCATAAACGTGAAAAAATAACTGCTTTGAGCAGCTAATTACCAATACTAACGATCCCTATCACTTTTTGACGGATTTTGGGATTTTCGTTTTGTATACCATTCCAAATTCAGACAATTATTTTTAAAAATGTGGCAATAAAACTGATTATTTTTTGACCAAAATTCGAAAAAACCGATTTTGGCAAAAATTAAAATATTTTGGATGGGCATTTTGATCATAACTTGCCTAAAAATTATCATAAACTTGAAAGAATAACTGTTTTGAGCAGCTAATTACCAATGCTAATGATCCCTATCACTTTTTGACGGATTTTGGGATTTTCGTTTTGGGTCAATTTTTGCATTTTTTGTAAGGGGTAACATCATTAAAATTTGCAAAAATGGCAAAAAAAATAGAGTTCCCATTTTTAAACACAGTTCGATTGGAAATTTTATTACGAACGCAACGAGGTATACCATTCCAAATTCAGACAATTATTTTTAAAGTTGTGGCAATAAAACTGATTATTTTTTGACCAAAATTCGAAAAAACCGATTTTGTCAAAAATTAAAATATTTTTGATCGGCATTTTGATCATAACTTGGCTAAAAATTATCATAAACTTGAAAGAATAACTGCTTTGAGCAGCTAATTACCAATGCTAACGATCCCTATCACTTTTTGACGGATTTTGGGATTTTCGTTTTGGGTCAATTTTTGCATTTTTTGTAAGGGGTAACATCATTAAAATTTGCAAAAATGGCAAAAAAAAATAGAGTTCCCATTTTTAAACACAGTTCGATTGGAAATTTAAATACGAACGCTACGAGGTATACCATTCCAAATTCAGACAATAATTTTTAAAAATGTGGCAATAAAACTGATTATTTTTTGACCAAAATTCGAAAAAACCGATTTTGGCAAAAATTAAAATATTTTGGATGGGCATTTTGATCATAACTTGGCTAAAAATTATCATAAACGTGAAAAAATAACTGCTTTGAGCAGCTAATTACCAATACTAACGATCCCTATCACTTTTTGACGGATTTTGGGATTTTCGTTTTGTATACCATTCCAAATTCAGACAATTATTTTTAAAAATGTGGCAATAAAACTGATTATTTTTTGACCAAAATTCGAAAAAACCGATTTTGGCAAAAATTAAAATATTTGGGATGGGCATTTTGATCATAACTTGCCTAAAAATTATCATAAACTTGAAAGAATAACTGTTTTGAGCAGCTAATTACCAATGCTAATGATCCCTATCACTTTTTGACGGATTTTGGGATTTTCGTTTTGGGTCAATTTTTGCATTTTTTGTAAGGGGTAACATCATTAAAATTTGCAAAAATGGCAAAAAAAATAGAGTTCCCATTTTTAAACACAGTTCGATTGGAAATTTAATTACGAACGCAACGAGGTAATATAATATAAACTTGAAAGAATAACTGTTTTGAGCAGCTTACTACCAATGCTAATGATCCCTATCACTTTTTGACGGATTTTGGGATTTTCGTTTTGGGTCAATTTTTGCATTTTTTGTAAGGGGTAACATCATTAAAATTTGCAAAAATGGCAAAAAAAAATAGAGTTCCCATTTTTAAACACAGTTCGATTGGAAATTTAAATACGAACGCTACGAGGTATACCATTCCAAATTCAGACAATAATTTTTAAAAATGTGGCAATAAAACTGATTATTTTTTGACCAAAATTCGAAAAAACCGATTTTGGCAAAAATTAAAATATTTTGGATGGGCATTTTGATCATAACTTGGCTAAAAATTATCATAAACGTGAAAAAATAACTGCTTTGAGCAGCTAATTACCAATACTAACGATCCCTATCACTTTTTGACGGATTTTGGGATTTTCGTTTTGTATACCATTCCAAATTCAGACAATTATTTTTAAAAATGTGGCAATAAAACTGATTATTTTTTGACCAAAATTCGAAAAAACCGATTTTGGCAAAAATTAAAATATTTTGGATGGGCATTTTGATCATAACTTGCCTAAAAATTATCATAAACTTGAAAGAATAACTGTTTTGAGCAGCTAATTACCAATGCTAATGATCCCTATCACTTTTTGACGGATTTTGGGATTTTCGTTTTGGGTCAATTTTTGCATTTTTTGTAAGGGGTAACATCATTAAAATTTGCAAAAATGGCAAAAAAAATAGAGTTCCCATTTTTAAACACAGTTCGATTGGAAATTTAATTACGAACGCAACGAGGTATACCATTCCAAATTCAGACAATTATTTTTAAAGTTGTGGCAATAAAACTGATTATTTTTTGACCAAAATTCGAAAAAACCGATTTTGGCAAAAATTAAAATATTTTTGATCGGCATTTTGATTATAACTTGGCTAAAAATTATCATAAACTTGAAAGAATAACTGTTTTGAGCAGCTAATTACCAATGCTAATGATCCCTATCACTTTTTGACGGATTTTGGGATTTTCGTTTTGGGTCAATTTTTGCATTTTTTGTAAGGGGTAACATCATTAAAATTTGCAAAAATGGCAAAAAAAATAGAGTTCCCATTTTTAAACACAGTTCGATTGGAAATTTAATTACGAACGCAACGAGGTAACCATTCCAAATTCAGACAATTATTTTTAAAGTTGTGGCAATAAAACTGATTATTTTTTGACCAAAATTCGAAAAAACCGATTTTGGCAAAAATTAAAATATTTTGGATGGGCATTTTGATCATAACTTGGCTAAAAATTATCATAAACGTGAAAAAATAACTGCTTTGAGCAGCTAATTACCAATACTAACGATCCCTATCACTTTTTGACGGATTTTGGGATTTTCGTTTTGTATACCATTCCAAATTCAGACAATTATTTTTAAAAATGTGGCAATAAAACTGATTATTTTTTGACCAAAATTCGAAAAAACCGATTTTGGCAAAAATTAAAATATTTTGGATGGGCATTTTGATCATAACTTGCCTAAAAATTATCATAAACTTGAAAGAATAACTGTTTTGAGCAGCTAATTACCAATGCTAATGATCCCTATCACTTTTTGACGGATTTTGGGATTTTCGTTTTGGGTCAATTTTTGCATTTTTTGTAAGGGGTAACATCATTAAAATTTGCAAAAATGGCAAAAAAAATAGAGTTCCCATTTTTAAACACAGTTCGATTGGAAATTTAATTACGAACGCAACGAGGTAATATAATATAAACTTGAAAGAATAACTGTTTTGAGCAGCTTACTACCAATGCTAATGATCCCTATCACTTTTTGACGGATTTTGGGATTTTCGTTTTGGGTCAATTTTTGCATTTTTTGTAAGGGGTAACATCATTAAAATTTGCAAAAATGGCAAAAAAAATAGAGTTCCCATTTTTAAACATAGTTCGATTGGAAATTTAATTACGAACGCAACGAGGTATACCATTCCAAATTCAGACAATTATTTTTAAAGTTGTGGCAATAAAACTGATTATTTTTTGACCAAAATTCGAAAAAACCGATTTTGGCAAAAATTAAAATATTTTTGATCGGCATTTTGATTATAACTTGGCTAAAAATTATCATAAACTTGAAAGAATAACTGTTTTGAGCAGCTAATTACCAATGCTAATGATCCCTATCACTTTTTGACGGATTTTGGGATTTTCGTTTTGGGTCAATTTTTGCATTTTTTGTAAGGGGTAACATCATTAAAATTTGCAAAAATGGCAAAAAAAATAGAGTTCCCATTTTTAAACACAGTTCGATTGGAAATTTAATTACGAACGCAACGAGGTAACCATTCCAAATTCAGACAATTATTTTTAAAGTTGTGGCAATAAAACTGATTATTTTTTGACCAAAATTCGAAAAAACCGAATTTGGCAAAAATTAAAATATTTTGGATGGGCATTTTGATCATAACTTGGCTAAAAATTATCATAAACATGAAAAAATAACTGCTTTGAGCAGCTAATTACCAATGCTAACGATCCCTATCACTTTTTGACGGATTTTGGGATTTTCGTTTTGGGTCAATTTTTGCATTTTTTGTAAGGGGTAACATCATTAAAATTTGCAAAAATGGCAAAAAAAAATAGAGTTCCCATTTTTAAACACAGTTCGATTGGAAATTTAAATACGAACGCTACGAGGTATACCATTCCAAATTCAGACAATTATTTTTAAAAAAAAATATTTTGGATGGGCATTTTGATCATAACTTCGCTAAAAATTATCATAAACGTGAAAAAAATAACTGCTTTGAGCAGCTAATTACCAATGCTAACGATCCCTATCACTTTTTGACGGATTGTGGGATTTTCGTTTTGGGTCAATTTTTGCATTTTTTGTAAGGGGTAACATCATTAAAATTTGCAAAAATGGCAAAAAAAATAGAGTTCCCATTTTTAAACACAGTTCGATTGGAAATTTAATTACGAACGCAACGAGGTATACCATTCCAAATTCAGACAATTATTTTTAAAGTTGTGGCAATAAAACTGATTATTTTTTGACGAAAATTCGAAAAAACCGTTTTTGCCAAAAATTAAAATATTTTTGATCGGCATTTTGATCATAACTTGGCTAAAAATTATCATAAACTTGAAAGAATAACTGTTTTGAGCAGCTAATTACCAATGCTAATGATCCCTATCACTTTTTGACGGATTTTGGGATTTTCGTTTTGGGTCAATTTTTGCATTTTTTGTAAGGGGTAACATCATTAAAATTTGCAAAAATGGCAAAAAAAAATAGAGTTCCCATTTTTAAACACAGTTCGATTGGAAATTTAATTACGAACGCAACGAGGTATACCATTCCAAATTCAGACAATTATTTTTAAAGTTGTGGCAATAAAACTGATTATTTTTTGACCAAAATTCGAAAAAACCGATTTTGGCAAAAATTAAAATATTTTTGATCGGCATTTTGATCATAACTTGCCTAAAAATTATCATAAACTTGAAATAATAACTGTTTTGAGCAGCTAATTACCAATGCTAATGATCCCTATCACTTTTTGACGGATTTTGGGATTTTCGTTTTGGGTCAATTTTTGCATTTTTTGTAAGGGATAACATCATTAAAATTTGCAAAAATGGCAAAAAAAATAGAGTTCCCATTTTTAAACACAGTTCGATTGGAAATTTAAATACGAACGCTACGAGGTATACCATTCCAAATTCAGACAATTATTTTTAAAAAAAAATATTTTGGATGGGCATTTTGATCATAACTTCGCTAAAAATTATCATAAACTTGAAAGAATAACTGTTTTGAGCAGCTAATTACCAATGCTAATGATCCCTATCACTTTTTGACGGATTTTGGGATTTTCGTTTTGGGTCAATTTTTGCATTTTTTGTAAGGGGTAACATCATTAAAATTTGCAAAAATGGGAAAAAAAATAGAGTTCCCATTTTTAAACACAGTTCGATTGGAAATTTAATTACGAACGCAACGAGGTATACCATTCCAATTTCAGACAATTATTTTTAAAGTTGTGGCAATAAAACTGATTATTTTTTGACAAAAATTCGAAAAAACCGTTTTTGCCAAAAATTAAAATATTTTTGATCGGCATTTTGATCATAACTTGGCTAAAAATTATCATAAACTTGAAAGAATAACTGTTTTGAGCAGCTAATTACCAATGCTAATGATCCCTATCACTTTTTGACGGATTTTGGGATTTTCGTTTTGGGTCAATTTTTGCATTTTTTGTAAGGGGTAACATCATTAAAATTTGCAAAAATGGCAAAAAAAATAGAGTTCCCATTTTTAAACACAGTTCGATTGGAAATTTAATTACGAACGCAACGAGGTATACCATTCCAAATTCAGACAATTATTTTTAAAGTTGTGGCAATAAAACTGATTATTTTTTGACCAAAATTCGAAAAAACCGATTTTGGCAAAAATTAAAATATTTTTGATCGGCATTTTGATCATAACTTGGCTAAAAATTATCATAAACTTGAAAGAATAACTGCTTTGAGCAGCTAATTACCAATGCTAACGATCCCTATCACTTTTTGACGGATTTTGGGATTTTCGTTTTGGGTCAATTTTTGCATTTTTTGTAAGGGGTAACATCATTAAAATTTGCAAAAATGGCAAAAAAAATAGAGTTCCCATTTTTAAACACAGTTCGATTGGAAATTTAATTACGAACGCAACGAGGTAACCATTCCAAATTCAGACAATTATTTTTAAAGTTGTGGCAATAAAACTGATTATTTTTTGACCAAAATTCGAAAAAACCGATTTTGGCAAAAATTAAAATATTTTTGATCGGCATTTTGATCATAACTTGGCTAAAAATTATCATAAACTTGAAAGAATAACTGTTTTGAGCAGCTAATTACCAATGCTAATGATCCCTATCACTTTTTGACGGATTTTGGGATTTTCGTTTTGGGTCAATTTTTGCATTTTTTGTAAGGGGTAACATCATTAAAATTTGCAAAAATGGCAAAAAAAATAGAGTTCCCATTTTTAAACACAGTTCGATTGGAAATTTAATTACGAACGCAACGAGGTATACCATTCCAAATTCAGACAATTATTTTTAAAGTTGTGGCAATAAAACTGATTATTTTTTGACCAAAATTCGAAAAAACCGATTTTGGCAAAAATTAAAATATTTTTGATCGGCATTTTGATCATAACTTGGCTAAAAATTATCATAAACTTGAAAGAATAACTGCTTTGAGCAGCTAATTACCAATGCTAACGATCCCTATCACTTTTTGACGGATTTTGGGATTTTCGTTTTGGGTCAATTTTTGCATTTTTTGTAAGGGGTAACATCATTAAAATTTGCAAAAATGGCAAAAAAAAATAGAGTTCCCATTTTTAAACACAGTTCGATTGGAAATTTAAATACGAACGCTACGAGGTATACCATTCCAAATTCAGACAATAATTTTTAAAAATGTGGCAATAAAACTGATTATTTTTTGACCAAAATTCGAAAAAACCGATTTTGGCAAAAATTAAAATATTTTGGATGGGCATTTTGATCATAACTTGGCTAAAAATTATCATAAACGTGAAAAAATAACTGCTTTGAGCAGCTAATTACCAATGCTAACGATCCCTATCACTTTTTGACGGATTTTGGGATTTTCGTTTTGGGTCAATTTTTGCATTTTTTGTAAGGGGTAACATCATTAAAATTTGCAAAAATGGCAAAAAAAATAGAGTTCCCATTTTTAAACACAGTTCGATTGGAAATTTAATTACGAACGCAACGAGGTAACCATTCCAAATTCAGACAATTATTTTTAAAGTTGTGGCAATAAAACTGATTATTTTTTGACCAAAATTCGAAAAAACCGATTTTGGCAAAAATTAAAATATTTTTGATCGGCATTTTGATCATAACTTGGCTAAAAATTATCATAAACTTGAAAGAATAACTGCTTTGAGCAGCTAATTACCAATGCTAACGATCCCTATCACTTTTTGACGGATTTTGGGATTTTCGTTTTGGGTCAATTTTTGCATTTTTTGTAAGGGGTAACATCATTAAAATTTGCAAAAATGGCAAAAAAAAATAGAGTTCCCATTTTTAAACACAGTTCGATTGGAAATTTAAATACGAACGCTACGAGGTATACCATTCCAAATTCAGACAATAATTTTTAAAAATGTGGCAATAAAACTGATTATTTTTTGACCAAAATTCGAAAAAACCGATTTTGGCAAAAATTAAAATATTTTGGATGGGCATTTTGATCATAACTTGGCTAAAAATTATCATAAACGTGAAAAAATAACTGCTTTGAGCAGCTAATTACCAATGCTAACGATCCCTATCACTTTTTGACGGATTTTGGGATTTTCGTTTTGGGTCAATTTTTGCATTTTTTGTAAGGGGTAACATCATTAAAATTTGCAAAAATGGCAAAAAAAATAGAGTTCCCATTTTTAAACACAGTTCGATTGGAAATTTAATTACGAACGCAACGAGGTAACCATTCCAAATTCAGACAATTATTTTTAAAGTTGTGGCAATAAAACTGATTATTTTTTGACAAAAATTCGAAAAAACCGTTTTTGCCAAAAATTAAAATATTTTTGATCGGCATTTTGATCATAACTTGGCTAAAAATTATCATAAACTTGAAAGAATAACTGTTTTGAGCAGCTAATTACCAATGCTAATGATCCCTATCACTTTTTGACGGATTTTGGGATTTTCGTTTTGGGTCAATTTTTGCATTTTTTGTAAGGGGTAACATCATTAAAATTTGCAAAAATGGCAAAAAAAATAGAGTTCCCATTTTTAAACACAGTTCGATTGGAAATTTAATTACGAACGCAACGAGGTATACCATTCCAAATTCAGACAATTATTTTTAAAGTTGTGGCAATAAAACTGATTATTTTTTGACCAAAATTCGAAAAAACCGATTTTGGCAAAAATTAAAATATTTTTGATCGGCATTTTGATCATAACTTGGCTAAAAATTATCATAAACTTGAAAGAATAACTGCTTTGAGCAGCTAATTACCAATGCTAACGATCCCTATCACTTTTTGACGGATTTTGGGATTTTCGTTTTGGGTCAATTTTTGCATTTTTTGTAAGGGGTAACATCATTAAAATTTGCAAAAATGGCAAAAAAAAATAGAGTTCCCATTTTTAAACACAGTTCGATTGGAAATTTAAATACGAACGCTACGAGGTATACCATTCCAAATTCAGACAATAATTTTTAAAAATGTGGCAATAAAACTGATTATTTTTTGACCAAAATTCGAAAAAACCGATTTTGGCAAAAATTAAAATATTTTGGATGGGCATTTTGATCATAACTTGGCTAAAAATTATCATAAACGTGAAAAAATAACTGCTTTGAGCAGCTAATTACCAATGCTAACGATCCCTATCACTTTTTGACGGATTTTGGGATTTTCGTTTTGGGTCAATTTTTGCATTTTTTGTAAGGGGTAACATCATTAAAATTTGCAAAAATGGCAAAAAAAATAGAGTTCCCATTTTTAAACACAGTTCGATTGGAAATTTAATTACGAACGCAACGAGGTAACCATTCCAAATTCAGACAATTATTTTTAAAGTTGTGGCAATAAAACTGATTATTTTTTGACCAAAATTCGAAAAAACCGATTTTGGCAAAAATTAAAATATTTTTGATCGGCATTTTGATCATAACTTGGCTAAAAATTATCATAAACTTGAAAGAATAACTGTTTTGAGCAGCTAATCACCAATGCTAATGATCCCTATCACTTTTTGACGGATTTTGGGATTTTCGTTTTGGGTCAATTTTTGCATTTTTTGTAAGGGGTAACATCATTAAAATTTGCAAAAATGGCAAAAAAAATAGAGTTCCCATTTTTAAACACAGTTCGATTGGAAATTTAATTACGAACGCAACGAGGTATACCATTCCAAATTCAGACAATTATTTTTAAAGTTGTGGCAATAAAACTGATTATTTTTTGACCAAAATTCGAAAAAACCGATTTTGGCAAAAATTAAAATATTTTGGATGGGCATTTTGATCATAACTTGGCTAAAAATTATCATAAACGTGAAAAAATAACTGCTTTGAGCAGCTAATTACCAATGCTAACGATCCCTATCACTTTTTGACGGATTTTGGGATTTTCGTTTTGGGTCAATTTTTGCATTTTTTGTAAGGGGTAACATCATTAAAATTTGCAAAAATGGCAAAAAAAATAGAGTTCCCATTTTTAAACACAGTTCGATTGGAAATTTAATTACGAACGCAACGAGGTAACCATTCCAAATTCAGACAATTATTTTTAAAGTTGTGGCAATAAAACTGATTATTTTTTGACCAAAATTCGAAAAAACCGATTTTGGCAAAAATTAAAATATTTTTGATCGGCATTTTGATCATAACTTGGCTAAAAATTATCATAAACTTGAAAGAATAACTGCTTTGAGCAGCTAATTACCAATGCTAACGATCCCTATCACTTTTTGACGGATTTTGGGATTTTCGTTTTGGGTCAATTTTTGCATTTTTTGTAAGGGGTAACATCATTAAAATTTGCAAAAATGGCAAAAAAAAATAGAGTTCCCATTTTTAAACACAGTTCGATTGGAAATTTAAATACGAACGCTACGAGGTATACCATTCCAAATTCAGACAATAATTTTTAAAAATGTGGCAATAAAACTGATTATTTTTTGACCAAAATTCGAAAAAACCGATTTTGGCAAAAATTAAAATATTTTGGATGGGCATTTTGATCATAACTTGGCTAAAAATTATCATAAACGTGAAAAAATAACTGCTTTGAGCAGCTAATTACCAATGCTAACGATCCCTATCACTTTTTGACGGATTTTGGGATTTTCGTTTTGGGTCAATTTTTGCATTTTTTGTAAGGGGTAACATCATTAAAATTTGCAAAAATGGCAAAAAAAATAGAGTTCCCATTTTTAAACACAGTTCGATTGGAAATTTAATTACGAACGCAACGAGGTAACCATTCCAAATTCAGACAATTATTTTTAAAGTTGTGGCAATAAAACTGATTATTTTTTGACCAAAATTCGAAAAAACCGATTTTGGCAAAAATTAAAATATTTTGGATGGGCATTTTGATCATAACTTGGCTAAAAATTATCATAAACGTGAAAAAATAACTGCTTTGAGCAGCTAATTACCAATGCTAACGATCCCTATCACTTTTTGACGGATTTTGGGATTTTCGTTTTGGGTCAATTTTTGCATTTTTTGTAAGGGGTAACATCATTAAAATTTGCAAAAATGGCAAAAAAAAATAGAGTTCCCATTTTTAAACACAGTTCGATTGGAAATTTAAATACGAACGCTACGAGGTATACCATTCCAAATTCAGACAATTATTTTTAAAAAAAAATATTTTGGATGGGCATTTTGATCATAACTTCGCTAAAAATTATCATAAACGTGAAAAAAATAACTGCTTTGAGCAGCTAATTACCAATGCTAACGATCCCTATCACTTTTTGACGGATTGTGGGATTTTCGTTTTGGGTCAATTTTTGCATTTTTTGTAAGGGGTAACATCATTAAAATTTGCAAAAATGGGAAAAAAAATAGAGTTCCCATTTTTAAACACAGTTCGATTTGAAATTTAAATACGAACGCTACGAGGTATACCATTCCAAATTCAGAAAATTATTTTTAAAAATGTGGCAATAAAACTGATTATTTTTTGACCAAAATTCGAAAAAACCGATTTTGGCAAAAATTAAAATATTTTTGATCGGCATTTTGATCATAACTTGCCTAAAAATTATCATAAACTTGAAAGAATAACTGTTTTGAGCAGCTAATTACCAATGCTAATGATCCCTATCACTTTTTGACGGATTTTGGGATTTTCGTTTTGGGTCAATTTTTGCATTTTTTGTAAGGGGTAACATCATTAAAATTTGCAAAAATGGCAAAAAAAATAGAGTTCCCATTTTTAAACACAGTTCGATTGGAAATTTAATTACGAACGCAACGAGGTATACCATTCCAAATTCAGACAATTAGTTTTAAAGTTGTGGCAATAAAACTGATTATTTTTTGACGAAAATTCGAAAAAACCGTTTTTGCCAAAAATTAAAATATTTTTGATCGGCATTTTGATCATAACTTGGCTAAAAATTATCATAAACTTGAAAGAATAACTGTTTTGAGCAGCTAATTACCAATGCTAATGATCCCTATCACTTTTTGACGGATTTTGGGATTTTCGTTTTGGGTCAATTTTTGCATTTTTTGTAAGGGGTAACATCATTAAAATTTGCAAAAATGGCAAAAAAAATAGAGTTCCCATTTTTAAACACAGTTCGATTGGAAATTTAAATACGAACGCTACGAGGTATACCATTCCAAATTCAGACAATTATTTTTAAAAAAAAATATTTTGGATGGGCATTTTGATCATAACTTCGCTAAAAATTATCATAAACGTGAAAAAAATAACTGCTTTGAGCAGCTAATTACCAATGCTAACGATCCCTATCACTTTTTAACGGATTGTGGGATTTTCGTTTTGGGTCAATTTTTGCATTTTTTGTAAGGGGTAACATCATTAAAATTTGCAAAAATGGGAAAAAAAATAGAGTTCCCATTTTTAAACACAGTTCGATTTGAAATTTAAATACGAACGCTACGAGGTATACCATTCCAAATTCAGAAAATTATTTTTAAAAATGTGGCAATAAAACTGATTATTTATTGACCAAAATTCGAAAAAACCGATTTTGGCAAAAATTAAAATATTTTTGATCGGCATTTTGATCATAACTTGCCTAAAAATTATCATAAACTTGAAAGAATAACTGTTTTGAGCAGCTAATTACCAATGCTAATGATCCCTATCACTTTTTGACGGATTTTGGGATTTTCGTTTTGGGTCAATTTTTGCATTTTTTGTAAGGGGTAACATCATTAAAATTTGCAAAAATGGCAAAAAAAATAGAGTTCCCATTTTTAAACACAGTTCGATTGGAAATTTAATTACGAACGCAACGAGGTATACCATTCCAAATTCAGACAATTATTTTTAAAGTTGTGGCAATAAAACTGATTATTTTTTGACCAAAATTCGAAAAAACCGATTTTGGCAAAAATTAAAATATTTTTGATCGGCATTTTGATCATAACTTGCCTAAAAATTATCATAAACTTGAAAGAATAACTGTTTTGAGCAGCTAATTACCAATGCTAATGATCCCTATCACTTTTTGACGGATTTTGGGATTTTCGTTTTGGGTCAATTTTTGCATTTTTTGTAAGGGGTAACATCATTAAAATTTGCAAAAATGGCAAAAAAAATAGAGTTCCCATTTTTAAACACAGTTCGATTGGAAATTTAATTACGAACGCAACGAGGTAACCATTCCAAATTCAGACAATTATTTTTAAAGTTGTGGCAATAAAACTGATTATTTTTTGACCAAAATTCGAAAAAACCGATTTTGGCAAAAATTAAAATATTTTTGATCGGCATTTTGATCATAACTTGCCTAAAAATTATCATAAGCTTGAAAGAATAACTGTTTTGAGCAGCTAATTACCAATGCTAATGATCCCTATCACTTTTTGACGGATTTTGGGATTTTCGTTTTGGGTCAATTTTTGCATTTTTTGTAAGGGGTAACATCATTAAAATTTGCAAAAATGGCAAAAAAAATAGAGTTCCCATTTTTAAACACAGTTCGATTGGAAATTTAAATACGAACGCTACGAGGTATACCATTCCAAATTCAGACAATTATTTTTAAAAATGTGGCAATAAAACTGATTATTTTTTACCAAAATTCGAAAAAACCGATTTTGGCAAAAATTAAAATATTTTGGATGGGCATTTTGATCATAACTTGGCTAAAAATTATCATAAACGTGAAAAAATAACTGCTTTGAGCAGCTAATTACCAATGCTAACGATCCCTATCACTTTTGGGTCAATTTTTGCATTTTTTGTAAGGGGTAACATCATTAAATTTTGCAAAAATGGCAAAAAAAATAGAGTTCCCATTTTTAAACACAGTTCGATTGCAAATTTAAATACGAACGCTACGAGGTATACCATTCCAAATTCAGACAATTATTTTTAAAAAAAAATATTTTGGATGGGCATTTTGATCATAACTTCGCTAAAAATTATCATAAACGTGAAAAAAATAACTGCTTTGAGCAGCTAATTACCAATGCTAACGATCCCTATCACTTTTTGACGGATTGTGGGATTTTCGTTTTGGGTCAATTTTTGCATTTTTTGTAAGGGGTAACATCATTAAAATTTGCAAAAATGGCAAAAAAAATAGAGTTCCCATTTTTAAACACAGTTCGATTGGAAATTTAAATACGAACGCTACGAGGTATACCATTCCAAATTCAGACAATTATTTTTAAAAATGTGGCAATAAAACTGATTATTTTTTGACCAAAATTCGAAAAAACCGATTTTGGCAAAAATTAAAATATTTTGGATGGGCATTTTGATCATAACTTGGCTAAAAATTATCATAAACGTGAAAAAATAACTGCTTTGAGCAGCTAATTACCAATGCTAACGATCCCTATCACTTTTTGACGGATTGTGGGATTTTCGTTTTGGGTCAATTTTTGCATTTTTTGTAAGGGGTAACATCATTAAAATTTGCAAAAATGGCAAAAAAAATAGAGTTCCCATTTTTAAACACAGTTCGATTGGAAATTTAAATACGAACGCTACGAGGTATACCATTCCAAATTCAGAAAATTATTTTTAAAAATGTGGCAATAAAACTGATTATTTTTTGACCAAAATTCGAAAAAACCGATTTTGGCAAAAATTAAAATATTTTTGATCGGCATTTTGATCATAACTTGCCTAAAAATTATCATAAACTTGAAAGAATAACTGTTTAGAGTTCCCATTTTTAAACACAGTTCGATTGGAAATTTAAATACGAACGCTACGAGGTATACCATTCCAAATTCAGAAAATTATTTTTAAAAATGTGGCAATAAAACTGATTATTTTTTGACCAAAATTCGAAAAAACCGATTTTGGCAAAAATTAAAATATTTTTGATCGGCATTTTGATCATAACTTGCCTAAAAATTATCATAAACTTGAAAGAATAACTGTTTTGAGCAGCTAATTACCAATGCTAATGATCCCTATCACTTTTTGACGGATTTTGGGATTTTCGTTTTGGGTCAATTTTTGCATTTTTTGTAAGGGGTAACATCATTAAAATTTGCAAAAATGGCAAAAAAAATAGAGTTCCCATTTTTAAACACAGTTCGATTGGAAATTTAATTACGAACGCAACGAGGTAACCATTCCAAATTCAGACAATTATTTTTAAAGTTGTGGCAATAAAACTGATTATTTTTTACCAAAATTCGAAAAAACCGATTTTGGCAAAAATTAAAATATTTTGGATGGGCATTTTGATCATAACTTGGCTAAAAATTATCATAAACGTGAAAAAATAACTGCTTTGAGCAGCTAATTACCAATGCTAACGATCCCTATCACTTTTGGGTCAATTTTTGCATTTTTTGTAAGGGGTAACATCATTAAATTTTGCAAAAATGGCAAAAAAAATAGAGTTCCCATTTTTAAACACAGTTCGATTGGAAATTTAAATACGAACGCTACGAGGTATACCATTCCAAATTCAGACAATTATTTTTAAAAAAAAATATTTTGGATGGGCATTTTGATCATAACTTCGCTAAAAATTATCATAAACGTGAAAAAAATAACTGCTTTGAGCAGCTAATTACCAATGCTAACGATCCCTATCACTTTTTGACGGATTGTGGGATTTTCGTTTTGGGTCAATTTTTGCATTTTTTGTAAGGGGTAACATCATTAAAATTTGCAAAAATGGCAAAAAAAATAGAGTTCCCATTTTTAAACACAGTTCGATTTGAAATTTAAATACGAACGCTACGAGGTATACCATTCCAAATTCAGACAATTATTTTTAAAAATGTGGCAATAAAACTGATTATTTTTTGACGAAAATTCAAAAAAACCGTTTTTGCCAAAAATTAAAATATTTTTGATCGGCATTTTGATCATAACTTGGCTAAAAATTATCATAAACTTGAAAGAATAACTGTTTTGAGCAGCTAATTACCAATGCTAATGATCCCTATCACTTTTTGACGGATTTTGGGATTTTCGTTTTGGGTCAATTTTTGCATTTTTTGTAAGGGGTAACATCATTAAAATTTGCAAAAATGGCAAAAAAAAAAAGAGTTCCCATTTTTAAACACAGTTCGATTGGAAATTTAATTACGAACGCAACGAGGTATACCATTCCAAATTCAGACAATTATTTTTAAAAAAAAATATTTTGGATGGGCATTTTGATCATAACTTGGCTAAAAATTATCATAAACTTGAAAGAATAACTGTTTTGAGCAGCTAATTACCAATGCTAATGATCCCTATCACTTTTTGACGGATTTTGGGATTTTCGTTTTGGGTCAATTTTTGCATTTTTTGTAAGGGGTAACATCATTAAAATTTGCAAAAATGGCAAAAAAAATAGAGTTCCCATTTTTAAACACAGTTCGATTGGAAATTTAAATACGAACGCTACGAGGTATACCATTCCAAATTCAGACAATTATTTTTAAAAATGTGGCAATAAAACTGATTATTTTTTGACCAAAATTCGAAAAAACCGATTTTGGCAAAAATTAAAATATTTTTGATCGGCATTTTGATCATAACTTGCCTAAAAATTATCATAAACTTGAAAGAATAACTGTTTTGAGCAGCTAATTACCAATGCTAATGATCCCTATCACTTTTTGACGGATTTTGGGATTTTCGTTTTGGGTCAATTTTTGCATTTTTTGTAAGGGGTAACATCATTAAAATTTGCAAAAATGGCAAAAAAAATAGAGTTCCCATTTTTAAACACAGTTCGATTGGAAATTTAAATACGAACGCTACGAGGTATACCATTCCAAATTCAGACAATTATTTTTAAAAATGTGGCAATAAAACTGATTATTTTTTGACCAAAATTCGAAAAAACCGACTTTGGCAAAAATTAAAATATTTTTGATCGGCATTTTGATCATAACTTGCCTAAAAATTATCATAAACTTGAAAGAATAACTGTTTTGAGCAGCTAATTACCAATGCTAATGATCCCTATCACTTTTTGACGGATTTTGGGATTTTCGTTTTGGGTCAATTTTTGCATTTTTTGTAAGGGGTAACATCATTAAAATTTGCAAAAATGGCAAAAAAAATAGAGTTCCCATTTTTAAACACAGTTCGATTGGAAATTTAAATACGAACGCTACGAGGTATACCATTCCAAATTCAGACAATTATTTTTAAAAATGTGGCAATAAAACTGATTATTTTTTGACCAAAATTCGAAAAAACCGATTTTGGCAAAAATTAAAATATTTTGGATGGGCATTTTGATCATAACTTGGCTAAAAATTATCATAAACGTGAAAAAATAACTGCTTTGAGCAGCTAATTACCAATGCTAACGATCCCTATCACTTTTTGACGGATTGTGGGATTTTCGTTTTGGGTCAATCATTAAAATTTGCAAAAATGGCAAAAAAAATAGAGTTCCCATTTTTAAACACAGTTCGATTGGAAATTTAAATACGAACGCTACGAGGTATACCATTCCAAATTCAGACAATTATTTTTAAAAATGTGGCAATAAAACTGATTATTTTTTGACCAAAATTCGAAAAAACCGATTTTGGCAAAAATTAAAATATTTTTGATCGGCATTTTGATCATAACTTGGCTAAAAATTATCATAAACTTGAAAGAATAACTGTTTTGAGCAGCTAATTACCAATGCTAATGATCCCTATCACTTTTTGACGGATTTTGGGATTTTCGTTTTGGGTCAATTTTTGCATTTTTTGTAAGGGGTAACATCATTAAAATTTGCAAAAATGGCAAAAAAAATAGAGTTCCCATTTTTAAACACAGTTCGATTGGAAATTTAAATACGAACGCTATGAGGTATACCATTCCAAATTCAGACAATTATTTTTAAAAAAAAATATTTAGGATGGGCATTTTGATCATAACTTGGCTAAAAATTATCATAAACGTGAAAAAATAACTGTTTTGAGCAGCTTACTAGCAAGGTCCAAATAATAACATTTTATCCCATTTATACGAAATATAAAGTCAGCAAGAGGATTTGCAGGCTTTGAGAGACCTTTCGCTTCGCCTTTCTGCTTTCGTCCTGGGTGAGCTCAATGCAAATTTGTTTGGCTTTGCCCATCTGTGCGTGGCTTTTCCCAGTCGCTCGGCCGCTCCCATTCGCCGCTAATGCGTCGCTAATTAGCTGCTGCTGGTTGTGAAAATGCGTGGGTGCCTTGGGAAATTCAGCCCTCTGCTGTCCGGTAAAGAATGAGCCACAATATTAGACTGCATTGCGGCTGTTCGTCAACCCGTTCGCAGGATGACTAATGTCATTTGGGCATGGGGAAAAGGGCCTGAAATCACTGTCGCTTGGAAAAGTTTTACATCAACTTGCCGAATAATCCTTGAGCTTATCAATTCCATCTTTTTTTCCAGATTTTATTTGAATTCGCCATGGTGAACGATGAAGACGCCGCGGCCCAAAGTCCTAGCAAGCCCGCAGGCTACAACTTCTACCGCTCCTCGTTGGGATCCGCGCGCTATGTGGTGGCACCCATGGTGGATCAGAGCGAGCTGGCCTGGCGAATGCTGTGCCGGCGGTATGGCGCCGAACTGTGCTACTCGCCCATGTACCATGCGAACCTCTTCGCCACAGACCCCAAGTATCGCAAGGATGCCTTGCAGACGTGTTCCGAGGACAGGCCACTGATCATCCAGTTCTGTGGCAACGACGCTCAGCAAATCCTGGATGCAGCCCTCCTGGCGCAGGACCACTGCGATGCGGTGGACATCAATTTGGGCTGTCCCCAGGCCATTGCCAAGAGGGGTCACTACGGGTCCTTTCTGCAGGACGAGTGGGAGCTGCTGACAGAGATTGGTGAGTAGAAAAGGCTCCGCTTCCCTGATTGCTTATGGAACTAGTGATGCAATCTGCTTTTTCACTCTAGTGAGTACGCTGCACGCAAAACTAGCCATTCCTGTGACCTGCAAGATTCGCATCTTCGAGGACCTCGAGAAGACCATTAGGTATGCCAAGATGCTGGAGGCTGCCGGTTGCCAGCTCCTGACTGTCCACGGCAGAACCAGAGAGCAGAAGGGTCCGCTGACCGGGGTGGCCAATTGGAACTACATCAAGAGTGTGCGGCAGCACATCAAGATTCCAATGCTTGCCAACGGAAACATCCTGGGCCTGGAGGACGTACACCGTTGCCTGGCGGAAACGGGAGTCGATGGCGTTATGAGCGCCGAGGGCAATCTGCACAATCCGGCCATCTTCCAAGGAATCTCACCGCCCGTCTGGCAAATGGCCCATGAGTACTTGGAGCTCGTTCAGCTCCATCCGTGCCCGAGTTCCTTCATACGAGGACACCTCTTCAAGCTCTTCCATCACATGTAAGCTTCTCCACTTCCGAAGCTAAACACCTTTTTCAAATATGCATTTCTTATTTCGTAGTATGAATATCCGGCAGAACTCCGAGTTACGGCAATACCTGGCCACTGCAAATCAGCTAGTGCAATTCCAAACCGTCGTGCAACAGGTGCGGGCTAAATACGAACCGTTCCACAAGGGCGAAGTGCCATACGAGCCCGAACAAATGGCTGCTGGATCTGAGGAAGATGTAAGTTGGTCGTAGGAATTTTTGTAATACAGTGGAATGTATGATGAGCCACAAATATCACCCACACAGCTGCCACTCTCTCCCTGGCTTTGTCAGCCCTACATACGCGCCTCACCCGAGTCCCATCGCCAGAAGATTGCCGAAAAGGTGCGCGAGGCTGAGGATCCCAACAGAGCCAAGCGGCAGTACTTCGACAAGGACGGCAAAGAGATCTCCCGCAAGCGCATGAAGAAACTGCGGAGGCGGCAGCGGAGACCCAACAAAACGGACGCCCAGATCCAGCATCGGCACGAGAGGCGCCTGGAATACTGCTCGGAATGCGCCAATCCCCAGGGATCCAAGTGCGAGTTCCAGCTGTGCCGCGTGTGCTGCAAGGACAGGTGCTACAACAACGATCGCGATTGTCCTGGCCACGGCATCCTGATCAAATCCCGCCGAGCCAAGGCCAAGCTCTTCGAGGACCACGTCGCGCTGCAGGATGACCACGACGTGTCCAGAAATTCAGACGACGGGCTGACGATAGCCCCCACGGATGCGCGGGAGCCGCTTTGACCTTAAAGCTGCACTTTAGGAAATACCTCCCTTGTTTTTGTTTTAATGACTGCGAATAAAAATAGCTCTTTTCAAAAACTGCCTCCATCGTTGTCACTGGGTTGTTTACCAATTTTCGTGTTTATTCTTAGTTTGGGTTACGAAATGGGTTTCATTCTTAAAAAACGTGTAACTAATGAAGCTCTTGTGTTGACCACATACATCGTATTAATGGCCACTTTGTGTGTACCCACATTATTTCTGTGTTTATACTTTTAATGTTCTCTTTTTAAAAAGAACACAGGTTAGTGTGACCGTGTGCTGTAGTGCTTGAATGTTACACCCGCTTTCCATTTATTTGGCCATAGCTGGCCACTCCAAACACCGGTTGCACGCTGTGGGCCACAAAAATCAAAACAAACCCGAAAATGGAGCAAACAAAGCCATTTTACGATTTCTGCGTTCCCTACAACAAGGACGACTCGGTGATGCGGGCCCTGCTCAACGAGCTGGTGGAAAGTGAGTAGGCACAAATGAATGACTTTACACAAGTCTCCCACGACATGCGACAAACTCGTTGCAGCGGGCTACAAAACAGTTGCCATCGACCAGAGTTTCGACCACAGCAAAAAGGAGGCGGGGAAGAGGGGGAGCGAGATGTTTCCCGAGCCCCACAAGATCGAGCATCTGCGCAGGGAGTTCCAGGACAAGCTGAGGATCCTGCAGAGAATCACCATTCTCTACGTAGACGTCAATGTGGCCCACGCGATGGTAGGAACACTTGATGATGGATATTAGCAAGTTAATTTGTATTTGTTGCTGTAGAGTGTCTCACAAAATTTGCGGAAGTTCAATCTAATCGCTGGCCAGCCGAAAACAGATGCCGCCCTGACGGTAAGTCGGCATAAGTAGTACTTCAAATCTTCAATTAACGAGGTTAATCTAAGCACTGCTGCACCGCCTTCAATGGGGACTTGATAACCTTTGATCCTGCGGCTGGGTCACGACTCTTGGTAAACCGAAAAGCATACCAGGTGGCAGTGCGTCGGGGCATGTTCTTCGAAATTAAATACGCTCCATCCATTGCCGACTCGAACTACAGGAAGGACATGATAAAGGTCGCCCAGAACTATTGCACCAAAGGAAAGTCAAAGAACATTATCTTCAGCAGTGGTGCGGCGCACGAATTCCAGCTGCGAGGACCTTACGATGTTGCTAATTTGTAAGATGTCTATCTATCTATCTAGATTACCTTTAAGTTGAAAGCTAATTGGTACTTCTATTCTAAAGGGCCTTTATCTTCGGCCTGTCAGAGGACCAAGGAAAAAATGCTGTGGACCGGCATTGCCGGCAACTTTTTCTGAAGGCTGAGTCACGGCGTCTGGGCAAAACCATCATGTTTGTCAAGGGCAATGGACCCATAGTATTCTCGGATAGCTCGGAGGACGAGCAAAGCACAGAAGGAGACGAAATGAGGGGTCTAGAAACCCAAGTTGGAAAAGCGGATGAATTTGAAGTCAAGGACGAAACTGAGCACGTTACTAAACGACTAAAAATGGCGTAGTCCAGAATTAAAATAAATCAGCTTGCTAGTTTATTGAAATTTGAAATGAGTACCGAAACTGGATGACGTAACGTAAGGGGTTTGGGTCTAGGCTACACGTGATTTGGGTCCAGCAAAATGTTTTCCACAATGGTACTTAAGCTTAGGGCATCTACATAGGAATGTCTAATTATACGTAATGCACTGTGCTAAATATGGTTAAATTAATGGGTGGAAAGATATATGGACAAGGCCTAATTTCTTATTCTGAATATTATATATTTCCTTTGTTGACATTGGTACGTTAGTGATTTTAGTAGCGATACTGAATATATAATATCGATTGTTGCAGAACAACCATCGATTGGAGGTATCCGGGACTTCTGGCAACATCGATTTTCGTCCCAGCTCTAGCGTACAACAACAAAACAAAATGGAGGTCTTTGATGTGTGTGTCGCGTTGTCTTGAAAATTGCTGCTAGAATTTTGCGTTAAACGGTAATTAAAAGTGCAAATTAATTGAGAAAAATTGCGGAAAAACGCTTGCCAGGGTGCCGGCATCTGGAAAAGCACCAAATCCGAGCGAAATTAAGCGTATTTTAAGCGAAATTAGCATTTGAAAAGTGCTCGAAACCGAGACACTTGAAAGGAAAAAATGTGCAAAGAGGAGAGCGGAGAGTAAGACAGAGAAAGCAAAAAGAGCAAGAAGACAAGCGACGAGACGAAAAGAAAAACGGCAAAGCAAAAGAAATGTATTTCGCGAGACGACGAAGAAAAGCTGAAAAGCAGCAGCCAACGTCCAATTTCAATTGTTTTTTCCCCCGCAGTTCCAAGTGCATTTCTCTATGCGCCTGTGTTCGTGTATGTGTATGTGCGATTAATTAATGGCGAAATTGCCCAAGAACATCGAAAATCAAATGCAAAAGTGTGAGCGGCGACCGTCTAATACAATTAAAAATGGACATCATCGGGAAGTTTGTGTGTGTGCGATGCTAGTTTGCGTTTTCGCCTTCATCATGTTGTTTGGGTGTAATTATCACTTTGATTATTGCCTGCTCTTTTGATTTATTCTCTCCTGCTCCTGCCATATTCTTTACCCCCACTTTTTACCAAAAAAAAGAAAGTGTAGCTGTTTTAACTAGGACTTTTTCGCATAATTCGCGTAGCATACATTTTGTGTATGTATTTGTGCCCCGTTGCGCTGCAGTGTTGCCAACATTATTCGGGAGATGCAGCGCCGCACATTTTGCACCTGTGCAGGAGACAATCTGCGTTATCCTCTCCCCACCCTCACTCATGTCCCGTCGGCGCATATATCCATCTGCCATAATGGCCACTGCTACAGTTGCTCTGCCAACGTCGCAGTCAACGTTCTCGCTGCTCTTTTCACAGTTTGTTATTATTGCGATGGGACAAACCAAAGTGCAAATCATATACCCAAATTAATTGTGTTTTTTTTCTTCATTTTATTTAACGTGTGATGGTCTCATTTATTTTGAAAATTGTCAAGAATAAAGAAAACTTTTTGAAAATCTAGCCAAACAAACGGCAGGTTCAAATTTGCCCTCCTTTATTTTACAAACTTATGTCCATGCTACAAAAAACAATTAAAAACTCGAGTATATGTAACTTTTTTGTATACTTTGGTATTCTTGGCCAAGCTGCACTGTAGATGGCATCAATATTTCGATATTGATAGTCTGAAGTAGTACTCACATAGATACAGTGCACATATGCAACGGTATCCCCATTTGCGGCTCTTCCTCTTTGATTGGTTTTTGCTCTGCTTCGGTCGCTTGTCAACTCATCTGTCTGCCTCCATCTTCCTCGCTCCACTCGCTCACTTCTGACTCGACACACACATTCACAGTTGCCAGTGCTTGGACACACGTTTTTCTAGCCGGGCCAATCTGCCTCTCCCACTCCCTCTCTCTCTCCTACTTTCGATCTGTTGGTCTGTTCTTACACACACACCGCCGCTACGACGCGCAATTGATGAGAGAGCGTAAAATTCATGCGCTTGTCGCCGCTCTCGACGCGTCGCGTCGTCTGTTGTGTGTCTCTTCTTCTTCCACTCGGCGGCTGTAACAATTTTTTCCCATTTTTTCATTCCATCTTCGCCTTTTTCCTTTTTTTTTACTGGTGCAATTACCAAGGCGCAGAGATTTTTCCCCTCACTTCCAGCAATATCTATCGATTTCTTTGTTTCTTTTCGGCTGTAAAAAACTACTTTTAATTGTAATTACCGCGCGTTTGTGTGAGTGTGATGGGATCGGGCCGCGGGAAGAAGAAGCAACAGCCTCGCAATTGCAACCGTTGCGCTTTTGTAGTTTTCGCCATTGCGTCTTCTTCTTGCAACGGCAATTGTGCTACAATTATTATTTCGCATGTGTATCTACACTTGAATTAGCATTGTTGTTGTGCTTCTTGTTGCCCTTTTATTCGCCGTCATCTGTCATTTCGTTGCGCTTAACTATCGATAACTTGCGTCCAAAATGATTGCGTGACCAAAAACCAAACCAAAAAAAAAAAACAAGAAACGGTACAAAAAAACTAGAGAGAGCAACGTGAACCGTACAAATGAACTGTAAATTGTGAGAACCTGCGATAATAAACAAGATAAAGTCAAATGGATTAGCAGCACAAAATATGTGAAAAACGGTGAGTAATACTATATTCAAATAAATTGTTAATGTAAGTACACCTCTCCAAACTTAGTCGTGAAAGTGCGAGCAAATTACAACAATGGCCAGGCAGAAAATGCTTTTTAGAAATAATTATGTATCTTTAACCGAAAACAGATACACACTTACACTCAGCGAGACACGCAGCACAGACATATAAACGAATTGAGCGAAAAGTCACAAACACAAACGCCAGCGAAATAATTTCAATCAACTCTTTTCGGCGAAGAAGAAGAAAAAGCAGCGAAAAAACGTCACACGCCTGTTTTCTCCCTTTACACCTCGCCTCTCGCCGTCTCCTTCCCTCCCCCACTCGTTAAAATGCGAATAAAGCTAAAGTTGGGGCGAGTGGGCAGTTCCACTCATTGCTTACAGTTGTTCTTGTTTTCGTTCGGGCTTCGGCGAAAAAAAAATAACTTACGTGACGTGCAAATGAGAAGAACACCAGGGGGGCAGAAATCTGAGGCAAACTATAGTGAAGCTTTCTTACCTCGAACTGGGCAACAAGCCAAATGGATGGTAGGATAATAGATAATAGGTTCTACAAAGTCGAATTATAAATCGAATATATAAAACTATTGTGCAATTACAAACAAATATATACCGCGTACATGCTGACCCTAGAAATCGGTTGCTGTTATCAGAATCCGTAATTATGATTTTAGTTAAGTTCAGTTCAGACTTTCGAGGTACGACTGTATCCAATCAAAATGAGCGACGAACGCAACAAGAGTGATGACGGGCGAGAGAACCGAACGATGGACGGAAAACCGGGCAGAGTCAGCGACGGAGACCAGCGACCATATAATATCATCCATCCCAAAACACCGAATCAAAACCGACCAAACAGCGTCAGGCAGCAACAACAAGGCAAACATATGAACGACGACGACCCCAACTCACAAATACAGCACACCCAGGCCAACAAACACACACAGATGCAGATACAGATACACATGTACAAACAAAAGGCATCACGATATGCGAATGCGAATAAAATAGCAGGAACAACTATGCGGCGAATTTGCACGAATCATGCGAATCTCCAACTCACGCACACACAGGCACACATGCATAATACGTGTTTTGTACTTGTCGCCGTAATTTTGTCGCCGCCATTCGCCGTCTTTTCTTTGCTTTGCTTTGTTTCGCGAGTTTTCCCTTGCCATCTCTCACATCTGATGACCACCCAACAGCAATTGCAAAGCGCAACTTTCTTATCCGACTTGAAATAATTGTATTCTTCAAAGTTCACAAGCGGACTACTAGTTAATATTTTATTGGTCGGTACAAAGACCTGATATTAACGTATTGACTACTAGCACTTCAATGCATTGCTCTGCACCTTTTTATACAAACTTAATTTAAGATTTTCCATTCATATTATTTATTTTTTTTTTTACAAATTTTATTTGCATGCAATGACTGAAACTAATCTCATATAAGCTATACATTTTTTATAACAACTTATCAAATGTGTATTTAGCTTTTTTAAACTTTTTTAATCTATTCGGTATTCCCTGCCCTGCCTTTTCGGCTTATTCGCACTTTTTGTTTTGACTGGCTCATCGCAATCTCCGTTGCCCACTCTCTTTCTATACGAAACAGTCGGTCTGTCGCTTTGTCTCTCAGTCGCTTTTCCTTTCTGTTTGTCTTTCATGCTTTTCGTCGTCGGCTACGACGCCGACAGCGCTGCCGCCAAAGGCCGGCACACGGCCCCCTCACTCAGCCGTCTGCCCCCTTCCCATCTACTACCGCAGCACGTGATATACTTGCTTTGCTTTTGGTTTGCTCTTTATCGTACGCTATGCTTTGCTTTTGCCTTTTTGTTTTTTCTCTGTCGACAAAATTTTTGCTCGTTTCACTTGTTGGGTTGTTTTTTTTCTCTCGTTTCTCTTTGTCGTGTGTTTTCGCCGCTCGCTCGATTTCAGCCGGCACACCGCTCTTGAGAGAGAGGAGCGGCTATCCACTCTCGCTCTTTCGGGCTTCTCTCCGTTTTATTGTTGCTAGATTGACAATGGGAGGCTTTATATCCATTCGATCCGGTTTAGGTCCAGGTGCAAATTTTATAAAACTGTTTTAACTCGATAATCGGGTCAGGACTTGTGTCCTACATGTGTGTGTGTTCTCGGCTTCCTTTAGCTCCCCTGTTTTCGTAGTTTTCGTAATTCTAGCGGGAAACATAGCGTCAGTTTTGCACTTCCAGGTCCTCTCGTCTGAGACTTTGCAAAACTATTCTCATCGTCAGAGTTCCTTGTTGCCTGTCACTGCATCCACCGATTAGCTCCTAAAGATACTCAAAAAGTTTTCCTCAGGGGTTATCCAATAATCCGGTGGGTATTTTAATGTTCATTAAAACATTACCATTAGAAGAAAATGCATTTAATGCGACTCTTATAATAATGATAGTTTACTTTAAAGCACATGTTTATCAGTCAGCTGCAACGACAGCTGTTCGATTTATTTGTATACCAAAATTGAGTTAAGCGAACTTGAAGGCATGCATATGGATAAATTTCTTGGCTTCGATGCTGCAACTATCGCATTCCACTCATCTCTAACGCCAAATGGGCCTGCCATAAATGTTCCGTTACACATTCAAAAGGCGGTGACGTGTTTGTAATTTTTGCCCAACGAACTTCTGTGGGCTGCTTGTTGTTGTTGTGTGTACCTTTCGCTTGTAGCAGAGTCAGTTTTGGCGGATGACTCTCAGCAGCCAGAGCAAAGCTCTTTGGCTTTTCGGAAAACTGTGTGTGGCTTTCTGCTATTGCGCTTCTTCTTTGCCACAGCTGCCGCTGTTACTTTACCTATTTTATTACCATTTTTGTGTACGTGTGTGTGAGTGCGCGTTTTGCTGCTGCGCCCATCTGTCTTTGCTCTGCTTATGCTTTGCCAGCGCCCCCCACTCTACCCTCCTTCTTCTCTTTGCTTCAGCCGCTCTTCGGCTCTGTTTGGTCCGCGCTAAGTGACGGACTTGGCTGCCGCTGTTGAATGTGGCTTTTCTTACAAAAACCAACTGTACTTTTTAGTTACTGTTAGCGCGGACCCAGCCACTTGACTTGATTGTTATTAAAGCCAGATTCATTCGTTCACATATGTAAGTATGTATCTCTTCGTACATCCATACTTTTACCACATATGTGAGTTCATATGTACATATGTATGGACATATGTATATGCATCCTCCCATCACGTTGCGAGTTTCTATTATGTGACGACACTTTGCAAAAAATTAAGTGAAACTAAAATTGCAATTAGTATTTCATGTGTTGATAAAAAGTATTATGTAAATTATGAACAATACTAGGTTTTGACTAATTATACCGGTTAATACAAAATGACCAACATTGACCTTGAGCAATTTTGTATGTGTTTTAGAATGTACGTTATTGGGCTAAGATAAAAGGGGAATTTGCAAATATTCTTACTTACTCTGCACTGCTGCAGTCGCTATAGGACTGTGGGTCATTTGAAAAGTTAAAGCTACATTTGAAAAGTTGAAGATAAAAGAGCAGGCAAGTCGGCCCTAAAGGCGAAGCAAGAGCACAAAGCAACTGTTAAAATTGTGAGTTAACTAAAGGTGAACGAACCCTCTCCCCGTTTTTTGTGTTGTATTGTTGCTATTGCAAAATGTAAGCTTGTAGAGTTATTCATTCAGGTTTATTGGACTCGATTTGTACTGCTTTGTGAGTAATAATAGTTGCATATTTGAACGGCGGCTTAAATCATTCAAGACATGTTTATTAACGTAGCGTTCAATTTAAACAAAATTGCACAAAACTGGTGCGTAGAAATTTAACGACGAGAAATGTGTGACTTGAGTGAACTCTTTTGGGGGCGATTTTCATGGCTCATAACGCGGTGGGGGCATGGGAAGGCAGAAGCAGAAGAAGCAGAGAACGACCCGGCCCAAACCCAAAGCTAATCCACCGTTCTGATGGTGGTGGTGCGGTTCTGTGCTGTGCTGTGCTGTGCTGTTGGTTTGTCGGATTGAATTGGATCGGATTGTTGGTGGTGTAGTCGTCGTCGGGTCACAAAAATGTGGCTCGCGTCTTTGTCGTTGGACACACTGAAATTTGCTTGTCTATTATCACCTTTAATCGATTTTTCGCTTATTTAAAACAAACGTACAGTTGTGCGCAGAGACACAAAGCGACATAGACGCAGACATGAACATAAACACAGACAGTGCCGTAGGAGAGAGGCCGGAGAGAGGCAATAAGTAAAGTATAATTTCACAATTTTTCAGATGTCTGCTTTGCTTACCCAAACGCGGACTGTGCTACATACATATGTACATATGTATATTACTATTGCTTTTAGTTTATTGTTTTTGCAATTACTCTGCCCGATTTGTTTGTGTAACAACGGCCACGCCAAAAAATGGGAAGAAGCGGGCAAGAAGTAAAAACTAAAGCGAAAGAAGGAAAAATGCGACACACACACCACACTTACCACTCACTGATACTGATAGATATCTGCCAGATATACAGTATACAGTAAAGTCGCGCCGCACACCACACCACACCACTACCATGGAGCTGAACGGGCCTGTGTCTGTGTACATACCACTCACCTAATAATAATGGCAAGAGCTGAAACTAAATAAATAAATAGCTGAAATTGCAAAAGCAAAATGTAATTGATTACGGCAAAGTCAAAGCACCCGGAGGGCACCAACGCAAATTCGCACTGCTAGAAAAACTGACGTGCTTCTACATTTCACTGCCTGGCAGGATTATTCAAATTTGTGGCTACGATAAGATGAATGTTAAATACAAATTAAACATTTCTTTTAGATGATGTGCGACCCTCTTTTTTTTTTAATACAAGACGGACCGAAACTTTTATATTGTTTTAAGATTTTTACCATAACTAGTTCCCCATTTATTTCTTGGGGTGTAGAGGCTACGACGACGACTGGTTAAATGATTGTCCAATAAGCGCGAACAACTCACGGAAAACCCACAAAGGGGGGGGGCCAGTCTCAGGCAAGGGGTAGACGGGAAGCGGGAGGCAAATATGTGGTTGGGGGGTGGGCGGTGCTAAGCCCGCCGCTTAGCCCATGTCAGCCACTCCACATAAGTTTCGCCGATGATGTGCCGCTCGGGTGTGTGAGTGGTTGACTAACTGCTATAGACCGAACCCCTCCCTATGCCCTCATCTCGCACTCGTATTTATAACAGTACACTGAACACCGAATTTCGGTTGTCTGTCTGCCCGTCTACATATGTGTGTAAGTGCATATCTCTATGTACTCTCTGTAGTAGTTTTGTCTCTATATCTTTCCACTTTCCATTTGCACACACATAAAACAGACACACCACACCTTGCCACCCCAGCACTTCTCTGCCACTCCCCCTTTTCGCCGCCCATTTGCATATCTTTGGTCTCTCGCAGCATCCAACAATAACAACCAGTCAGTCAACCCACCCGCATTTTTTTTCTTTCCTCTCTGCGGATTTTCCACTGCTACTTTAGATTTTCGTCTATAAGCAACCGCTGAGACAATGCGAAAAATCGATAGAGTTGCCATTGTTTTTCTCACTTTTGCCGCACCAGATTTTCACCCAAGATTCATGCCCCCACTCCACTCACAACTCTCCCTATAAAACCACAAAGATAAAGAAAAGTAAACCATTTAGTTGTAAGCACTTTCTTTTCAACATTTTACTTAGCAAAATCAAAGTATTAATTGTGGAACCTGACAAAATTGCTCAACATTTTAGGGGGTGAAACTGTACGTTATATGTGTCCTTTTGTGAAATTCATAAGCGTATAGCTTTTCCCCTTAAAAGTTAAAGCAACAGCAACAAAAAGTGAATTTCATGCATAGAGTACAAATATAACTATTTTGTTAAAAATCTATTGGAATAAGAACTTAAAAAACTCACTAATATATATCAAGTGATAATTTGTCATACTTTTTTCTTCTCCTTACAGATCCATATCCTTTTATTCGTACGTTTCTCGGACTAAAATGAAAGCTCTCTAAAATGCGATCAAAACTTAAATGCACTACTCTTCGTTGAGAAATTACCGTTTTTCGTGAAACGTTTAAAGAAGTTGATTGGTACTAAACCATAACTAATTCGAAATCTTTCTGAAATGTTTTTTGCAGCTGTGAGCGAATGTGTTTCACTGCGAATATGTCAAAGGTCGGCCATGAAGTGCGCGAAACACGAAACACGAATGACTTTTACCCTATAAAAGCAACAACAAGACGTTAAATTGCACACCAGTTGTAATTAAGTTTAGTAGTTAGAACCCACAACCAACTTATATATAATCATACTCGATAAGGCGTAGGTGGACTGAGACGCCTGAGACGCCCGTATCCACGGGGTAAAGTGTGAGCAGTGAGGAACGAACATACGCACCCCTGAGAAGTGAAACTTCTCCGCAGTTGTCTGGCTCTCAGTCATCGACTACCTATAGGCTTTCGACATTTTGACAACGGCCACGCGCAGAAAGCAGCATCAAAATTAAGCCAATTGACGACCAAATCTGAAACGCAGCGGCGTCGCGTCCTTTGACGCGTAACGGACATTTCTGTGTGCGCTGCGTTTAAAAAATCTGATGGATGGAAATGCACAAAATATGTTTCACGGAAATCATCAAGGGTGAGTGTTTTGTGATTCCTTGATTGTTAGCCCTATGTTTCGGAAGAAGAAGTAAATGTTACGAAAGGATATACATACATTCTAATTTGTTGCCGAGTCTAATCCAATCCAACTGCTTTTTTTATATCCAACTTTTTTTTTTTTTCTGATCCCACAGAGATCCCTATTACCGTTACGATGCGGCAGCCGCCGCAGCAGCCGCAGCCGCGGCGAATCCGCGTGCAATGGGACCGCCTGGCGGCTATCCGCCGCGCCACCGCCCCCCACATCCGCTACAGCAACAACCCCAATACCCATCGTACCAGCCAACGGCGGAGAATCTCTACGGGCTGGGGGCCGCCGATCACCAAGCGGCCATGGGCCTCGGCGTTGGAGTTGGAGTTGGTGCCGGAATGGGCGATCTAAGCGGTTGGGGTGCGGCGCCCTCGGTTCCGGGCCAGGCAGCGGCTTATCCCGGAGCCGGATTGGGCGCCTATGGGCATCCGCAAGCGGCTCCACCAGCGCAGCAACAGCGTCAGAGCAACGCCAGCGCATACCGTCAACACATGCCCGCCTATGGACAACAGGACCAGCAAAAACTTGCTTCATACGGCGCGCAACAGAGCATGATGGCGGGATACGGATCGCTGGCGCCCCAGCAGCAACAGCAGCAGCAACCGCCCACACCCCAGCAGCAACAGCAAGCACAGCAGGTGCAACAGCAGGCGCAGCAACAACAACAGCAGCAGCAGCAGAGTCAGCAGCAGGCTCGACTGCCGCAGCATTATCCGCAAGCTCCTGGTCAGCATCCGTTGTATCCTGGAGTGGGAGCACCCACCGTCCAGGCGGGACAACCTCCCACGCCTCAAGCATATGCTCACAGTCCGTACGGGAGTCCCATGCAACACCAACCGAGCAGAGGAGCTCCCCAGCATGTGGGTTACGGTCATACAGGACTGGATCAGGCTTCTGCTTACGGACAGCATGTGCCGGGAGGAGCGCCACCGGGTCACCACTTGACGGCGCAGCAGCAGCAGGCTGCGCAGCAATTGGGTGCCCACCAGCAGCAGCAACTACAATCGCAGCAGCAACAGCAGGCACAGCAGCAGCAACCCCACGTCTCGCTAATGCAGCAGCAACAGTTGCCAGGTGCTGGATTGCCGCCACCGCACATGGGAATGCCTCCTAGTTACGGAAGCCACCATCAACAACAACAGCAGCAACAACAGACCCAGCAGCAACAGCAGCAGGCAGCACCGCCTTACATGTCCAGCAGCAAGCATCAACAGGCGGCTGCCCAGCTGAATTCCTCGCCCCAGTATCGTGCACCTTTCCCTCAGCTTTCGCCACAAATGTCGCCACGTCCTCCGACAATGTCGCCGCATCCACAAATGTCTCCGCGACCAGTTGGCGTGTCGCCGGCGAAACCGCCGCCCCCTCAACAGCAGCAACAACAAACTCAAGCGCAGCAGCCGCAACAGGTTGTAAGTAATCAGCCTAGCCAGCACAGCATTCAAGGCATGGTAGGCCTCCCTTCGCCGCGCCCACAGCCGCCCACAAGTGGAGCAGGTGGAGCGGGAGCGAAGGGTCCTGCGCCAGTTGCTGCTCCCGTGAACACATTACAGGCCCTCGAACAAATGGTGATGCCGTCACAGGCTCTCGGGCTACCACCCATGGACTACCCGTCTGCTTACAGGAGTGCCGTGGGTCCCAGGATGCCAGCTTCCCCTCAGCAGCAACAGCATCAACAATGGGGGGCGGCACATGGAGCACAGCACTTGGCGGCCCTGCAGCAGCAGCAGGCCCAACAACAACAACAACAGCAGCAGCAGGTACAACAGCAGCAACAAGCACCTCCGCAGCAGCAGCAGGCGGCAATGTTGCAGGCACAGCAGCAACATCACCAGCAGCAGTTAAGCATGTATGGTCAGACGATGGGACAGCAACAGCAACCACAAACCGCGCAGCAACAAGTTGTTCCACCGGTGACTTCACAACCGCCAGTGGTGGCCGCCTCTCAGCAGCAGCAGCAACAACAACACCAGCAGCAGTCACTCAACGATCAATTGCAGCACTCGATCAACGATATTGTTGGGGGTGGTAACAGTAGTGGAGCAACAGGAGGAGCTCAAAATCAGCACCAGCAGCAACCCCAACTGGCGGCCATGTCTTCGCCGTTGCATCAGCAGAATCTGCCCAACATGCACCATTTAATTCAACCTACCATGGAGCCAACACAGACGACGCAGCAGCAGCAGCAAACGTCACAGCAACAGCAGCAGCAACCACAGCAACAGCAACCGCAGGCGACTTTAACATCGCCGCACCACCAGCAAATGCAGCATCAGTCACCCATACACCAGCAGCAACAGCAACAGTCACCGCACCACCAGCAACATCTACCCAGCTATAATCAGTCGCAACAGCAATTCGATCCCTTTGCTAACATACTAGGAGACAATCAACCACCTGCATCCCAACAGACAATGTCGCCCGCTCATGTAAGTTCGCCGGTCCCCGCGCAAATGCAACAGCAGCAGCAACATCAAACCCAACAGCAGCCATCCCAACAAGTACCACAAAGCCAGCAACAACAGGTGTCGCAGCCACAACAGCAAACGCAGCAGCAGCAGCAGCAGCAACCCTCGACCCCATCACATCACCTGAGCAGCATTCTCAATGAAACAGCCAACTCGAATGATTCCTCCACTTTGGCAGTGGCTGCTAATGACAGCAACAACAGCAGCAGCAATAGTAGCACCAATAGCATTGTCAACAATCAGCCCACATCGGTGCATGACAGCAATTCGCAAAGCAGCATTAACAGCAGCAGCAACAACCAGCAACAGTTGCTCATGGACAACACGAATTCGCACGGAGGAAATTCGGAATCGGCCCAGAATGTTGGAGTAGATGTTGGTCTTTTTGATAACAACTCGATGTCCTCAACGTCAGCAGCAGTTGCTGCCGTGGCCTCTAATGCAGCTTCTGCAGCAGCAGCACTTTTGGATAGCAATTCTCAGTCCTCGAATGCGGAGTTTGAGAAGAATCAAAGCGAAGGTGAGGGACTCGGCGTTGTTGAAGGAGTTATTGCCAATGAAACTGAGTTGCCACAGGATGAAAACAGTGTTTCCAAAACTCAAGACATAACTCTAAGCACGGAATTGCCTGAAATTCAAGACGATCTGCAAGAAAAGCCCACCGCTGAGATGGAACAAACTCAACTGGGACAATCCTTAGGTGATTTGTCAAAATCTTTGTTGGAGGAACCTAAATTAGTGGAGGAATCCGGAGAGGATAAATCTCAATCGGCACCTGGAGTGGCACCTCCTGCAGATCCCTCAACCCCTGTTACACAACCGCCTCAGCAACAGATACCCCCCATAGGTATGCCTTTGCATCCTATTGCCCCCGGGTATGATGGACAGACTCAGGGACAAGGTCACATGCCACCCATGATGCCTCCGTATGGAGGAGCACCAGGGATGTACCCACCTTATCCGATGCTGCATCAACAAGAAATTGCTGCACTGCAGCAGCAGATACAGGAACTGTATTGCATGCCTCCAGGACACGAGCTTCAACACCAAGATAAGTTAATGCGAATGCAGGAGCGATTAAATCTTCTCACGCAGCACGAGATAAACGATCAGTGTGCTGGCGGTCCACAATGCTTACTGTTCCAAAACGTTCCGCCTATGTATGGACCACCAGGAAACCCTCTGCTCAACCAGCAAATGGTAGAAAGCCCTCAAGTATCTAGCACCACGGGAAGAGGTCGAGGAAAGGGAGCCAACAAGCCACGCAAGCCTCGCGCCAAGAAGGGTGAAAAAGGTCAGGTGGGTCAGCAGCAAGATCTAATGGATATCAGCGGCAATGTGGCAATGGGAGCAGCCAACGCCGTTTCCAGTATCCCAACGACACAACTACCAGTCTCAGAGGATTGCGTGACTCAGGGAGCGGGAGATACCAGTGTGGTCGGTATGCTGGAGTATAGTGAAGGGATGGGTGATCTTTCGCAAGATGTGCACTCAGCCAATGAACTCGATACCTCGACTGATGGCAGCGGCAAAAAGAAAAAGGCCCGTAAGCCTAGAACACCTAAGGATCCAAACAAACCTCCACGAGATAGGACGCCGAAGGCAAAGAAGTCCAAGGATCCTAATGATCCCAACTCTACCGAGACACCAGCAGCGGGAAAAAAGCGAGCTAGTGTTAGTAAACGCAGAAAACAGTACGGAGAAGATGGGGCTGAGCAAACGGGAGAGGGTAGCGAAGTGGAAGACAACAAGCCATTGGTGCCAAAAGCAGGATCCGCTGATGGGGAAGCTGAAACCACTTCGGGAGGAACTGGAGTGGATGGAGAATCTCCAGACTACGATGACATTCCCGTCTCTAAAATTCCTCGCGGCGCCAATGAAGATGAAAAGGAAGCGGAGGCCGGCGATGAAACAGTTGACTCTGTTCCAGACTCGGCTGGCGATCCTGCCTCTACACCAAGCAGAAGAGATCGTAAACGATCCACTGCAAGGAGTCGCCGCAATGCAAATTCTGAGGAGGGAGGTAGTGCTCGCAAGAACCGTGGATCCCTCTCCGCTAAGGCACTAAAGAAGCGAAGGAATAGGGGTCGCATTGTACCTGAATCCGATGGCGAAGATGACACCCTGGACAGAACTCCGCCCCCATCGCCGCCACCAGACTCTGAAATGGATTCCAACAAGCGAAGATCTTCAAGGAATACTCAAAGAAAGAAATACATCGATGATGTTATGCTAAGATTCTCTGATGACGAAAACTCTCTGTTAGTGGCATCTCCTGTAAAGAAGGATAAGAAGCCATCTGCGAATGCGAGTAATTCTAATGCAGGAAGTGATGTTGAGAAAACGGAACCTCAATCTGGTGCCGAGGGAGACGCTGGCCAGGAGGTGGGTGAAGAAAAGTCTAATCCACCGCTGGATGAAAGCAGCCAACTGGAAGCCAGTTCGAGTACTTCTGCAGCAGCGGAGAAGGAGCGACAGATCTCTACTGATGCTGCAAATGCAGCCATGTCTTCCAAACCCAATTACGTGTACATAAACACAGGCGATGAAGACAGCATGGTCGTTCAATTAGTTTTAGCCATGCGAATGGGAAAGCGAGAACTAATTCCGGACAAACCCAAAGAAAAAGCCCCCGAACCTAAAAAAGATGACGAGAAATCTGAATCTGATGAACCGACACCTGATAAACTTGAGGGAGATGAAACATCGAAAACTGAGGGTGAACCCAAGAAAGATTTAACCGATACCGAGGGAAAGGAATTAGAATCCTCCGCAATGGAAGTAGACAGTAAAGAAGAATCAGAGCCTGATGATTCTAAGAAATCTGATGAAGACAATAAGGATAAGGACAAAATGGAAGTAGATGATGAAGCTGAAAAATCAGATAAAGAAAGTAAACCAGAAGAACAATCAGAAACAGTGAAAACTGAAGAAAACTCTGAAGCCGCCGAGGAAGACAAATCCTCTACTGTTTTACCGGCTGACCCCGCCAAGGAAACTGATACTGTCTTGGAGAAAATGGATGTTGATGAAAAGGCAGATGATGACCAATCACCTGCATCGAAAGAAGAGGGATCTGTCGAAAAATCCATTGAAGACTCCAACACCGAAGAGGCTACTACAGAGAAGAATAAGGAAAGTTTAGAAATTGAAGGCGAAAAGGAGGACGCCAAGGAGGGAGAAGATTCCGTTAAGGAGAAGGACGAGAAAACCGAAGCTGATATGGAAAATAAACCAGAGCCCGTCTTTATCGATGTGGAGGAGTACTTTGTGAAATACCGCAATTTCAGTTATTTACATTGCGAGTGGCGAACGGAAGAGGAACTACTGAAGGGTGATCGTCGCGTAGCTGCCAAGATTCGTCGCTTTCAGCAAAAGCAGTCTCAGCAGTTAAATATATTTGAGAATATCGAAGACGAGCCTTTCAACCAGGACTTTACTGAAGTGGATAGAGTGTTGGACATGTCTGTTCATACAGATGAAACCAGTGGAGAGACCACGAAGCACTACCTGGTCAAGTGGAAGTCACTTCCCTATGAGGATTGCACTTGGGAGCTAGAAGAAGATGTAGATAACGACAAAATCGAGCAGTACCTACGCTTTAACAAAATCCCTCAAAGGAGCGAGTGGAAGTCTAAAAAACGTCCGCATCCAGAATTGTGGAAGAAACTGGAGAAGACACCCGTCTATAAGGGAGGAAATAGCCTGAGACCCTATCAACTTGAGGGCCTTAATTGGTTAAAGTTTTCTTGGTACAACACCCACAACTGCATTCTCGCCGACGAAATGGGTCTTGGAAAAACCATTCAAAGTTTGACATTTGTGCACTCTGTCTACGAGTACGGAATTAGAGGACCTTTCTTGGTAATAGCTCCTCTATCTACAATTCCAAACTGGCAGCGAGAGTTCGAGGGCTGGACGGATATGAACGTGGTTGTTTATCACGGCTCGGTGACAAGCAAACAAATGATACAGGACTATGAATATTACTATAAGACAGAAAGTGGAAAGGTATTGAAGGAACCCATCAAGTTTAACGTTCTGATTACCACTTTTGAAATGATTGTGACAGACTACATGGACCTAAAAGCCTTTAACTGGCGCCTTTGTGTAATTGATGAAGCACACCGTCTTAAGAATAGGAATTGCAAGCTTCTTGAGGGTCTGCGCCAGCTGAACTTGGAACACAGAGTGTTGCTCTCAGGAACTCCCCTACAAAACAACATCAGCGAGCTGTTCTCGCTGTTAAACTTTCTGGAACCCTCGCAGTTCTCCTCACAGGAAGAGTTCATGTCTGAATTTGGAAGTCTTCGCACTGAAGAAGAGGTTAATAAACTTCAAGCTCTACTAAAACCAATGATGTTACGTCGTCTAAAAGACGATGTGGAGAAAAGTTTGGCGCCCAAGGAAGAAACCATTATCGAAGTGGAGTTAACTAACATACAAAAGAAATACTATAGAGGTATACTGGAACAGAACTTTAGTTTCCTGAAAAAGGGAACCACATCTGCCAATATCCCAAACCTTATGAATACCATGATGGAGCTGAGAAAGTGTTGCATACACCCTTATCTGTTAAATGGAGCTGAGGAACAAATCCAATATGATTTCAAGTCGCAGCATGGCGAAGATCCTGAGTCATATTATAAAAATTTGATTCTCTCCGCTGGTAAAATGGTTTTAATTGATAAATTGCTACCCAAACTAAAAGCAAACGGCCATCGAGTTCTTATATTCAGTCAGATGGTACGTTGTTTGGATATCCTTGAAGATTATCTGGTGTACAGAAAGTACCCCTTTGAGCGAATTGATGGGCGCATTCGCGGTAATCTCCGTCAGGAGGCCATCGATCGTTACTCCAAGCCAGGCTCCGATCGTTTTGTGTTTCTTCTCTGCACTAAAGCTGGAGGATTAGGCATTAATTTAACAGCTGCCGATACTGTTATCATATACGATTCGGATTGGAATCCACAAAACGATTTGCAGGCTCAGGCCCGATGCCATCGTATTGGCCAAAGAAAGATGGTAAAGATTTACCGATTGCTTTGCAGGAACACCTATGAGCGTGAAATGTTCGATAAGGCCTCAATGAAACTCGGATTGGACAAGGCTGTATTGCAGTCCATGAACACCCAAGGGTCTAAAGATGGCAATAACAAGCAGCTGTCCAAAAAGGAAATTGAAGATCTTTTAAAAAAGGGCGCCTATGGGGCCGTCATGGATGACGACAATGCTGGTGACAAGTTTTGCGAAGAGGACATCGATTCAATCCTTAAGCGACGCACTCAAGTCATCACAATGGAATCGGAGAAGGGTTCAACCTTCTCGAAGGCTTCATTTGCTGCCTCCGGTAACCGGTCAGACATTACCATAGATGATCCTGATTTTTGGACCAAGTGGGCTAAAAAGGTTGACATTGATCCCGATGCTTGCGAACGAGATGAAACGGAGGATTTAGTATTGTCCGAACCCAGAAGACGCACCCAAATCAAGCGCTACGGTCACGAGGATGTGATGGAGCTCAATTCCGAGGAATCTTCCAATGAGAATAGCGACGAAGAGGGAGGAATAGGTACGGATGAAAAATATGAAATTCCTATGCAAACCATTTTAATCATTTGAATCCCATTAGGTCTCCGTTCTCGTCGCCGCAAGGAGAAACGAGATCGTGCACGTGAAAAGAAGGGCAACGATGAATACATTCCACGAGAGCGGGATGCCTTGGCTGCTTTGGGCTTGGAGGAAATTCAATACGGTAACTGGGCCAAGTCTGAGTGCTTCAAAGTGGAGAAAGGACTGCTTTCCTTTGGGTAAGTGTATAACGACTTAAAACGCCAAAGTTTAATTCTCTTCAAGCCGATTTCGCCGACGTATGGCATTGTTGAGCTTCATATTGAGGATGTAGATCTTCCGCTGCAGCATCTTTTCCTCCTTTTCAAGGACGTGGGCTTCTTCCTTTCGCTCGATATACTCGCTTACACTGGGGGCCTCGTAGTCCTGGAGTTGCGCTTTCAACTCATCCAGAGTCACGTAGTCTTTGCTATTGTGCATTTGAACTGCGGCCACCTCCTTTTCCAGTTTCTGAATGGCTCGCGTGACTTCATCCGTTCTATTCAGAACGGAGCGCATTTCAGTTTCCAAGTTCATCATGGCCTGTTTTTCCTCTGTCATGGCCAAGGACGTTTTTCCTGTGACTCCTTTGAGTCCCGCCATGTGGATGTTTTTTTCTTCCAACTGATTCACCAGCTCGGTTCTCTTTATAATAAGTTTTTCAAAATCTACCGCCGTCAGGATACCACTTAGGTCTGATTTGGTTATCAGATCTGCCCGATGCTGCTGACAAGTTTCCTGAAGCGATACTATGGTTAACTTCATCGTTCCCAGTAAAGCGCGTGCATTCTTAAACCAATTTGAGGTGAACTTGCGCAATTTCCGTTCGATCTGGCGCTCAGTCGCAGACTCCAAAAAGGCCACATCGTTCTCATCTCGCAAAAAGTGAAGCATAAAGTTGTTCTCCGTCTCAATGGTTTCCTCACTTCGAAAGCGCAGCTCTTCTATTTTGGCTCTTAACTGTTTCACTTCGGTCATGGCTACAAAATAGATTGTAAAATGAGTTTTGCAACGAGACCTAAAATGCAACTAACCCACCATTTCTTTCAATATCTGCGACCCGCTTCTCTACCTCAGCAGCTCTTTTCTCAGCCATTTCGGCTTTGGCCTTAAAGTTTAGTTTGTAGTCCATTCCACGTCGCTTTTCTGGAGCAGATATGCCACTTATGGATACCAGCTGATTCACCGACATGGGTATCGAGCGCTTGGAGCTCGAGTGCCGGCTATTTACGCCGTGACTTCCCTGCGCCGATCCTCGCTTTGTTTGCAACTTTCTAAGAATGGAAGTACGGCGTTGCCTCAATCCCAACAACAATTTTGGATCGTTCTTCTCGAGGAACTCGACCATTATGTGGTTCTCCAGCCTCAGAGTAGCCACATCATTATGCACTTGCTCTATGGTGTGGAGCATGTCAATGGCGTCCAAACTGGCCAATCGCAGTTGACGCTCTTCTTCCGTAAAGTGGCGAAAGTCCTCCAGATAGTATTTGTAGATAATAGCCACGACGTCCAAGTCCTGCGGCGCAACATATTCGAATACGTGAAGTTTGCTTGGATGAGATTTCACCGAGCGTCTGCTCTGCGTATCGGTTTTAATGCTGTGTGCTGACGTGCTCATTGTGAGACCAGTGATGTTATGGAATAATTTATGGACTCTTCTATGGCAAGTTTGAAATTGCCCTATTTGTTTGAAATATATATTATTTGAACGGGTTTGTAGTGATGAAGAGAAAGTAAATAATGACTAGATTGGTAACAACAACAAACAGAAAATAAGTCAATGGCTAACAATGTCTTTTTTTTTTTTTTTGCAGCTGGGGCCGGTGGTCGGAACTTTTGGAGTTAGGACAATTCAAACGAGGTTGGCGCGATGTTGACGTCGAGGATTGTGCTCGCATCATTGTAAGTGAAAGAAACTCAACAAAAAATATACATAGGTGAACAAAAAATGATGACCAACCATGCTAATATTGAGAAAACTCAAGGTAAAGTAAAAACTAACTTCTCAACCCGCTGAACCATATTAATATCTGAAAGTGTATACAATGCGATTTACAAGTGCAATAACATTAATTTTGTTCTATTCTCGCAGCTTCTTTACTGCCTGCAGGTCTACAAGGGTGATGAGAAGATCAAGACGTTCATCTGGGACTTGATTACACCGACGGAGGACGGGGAGGTGCAGAAGATTAGCAGGGATCATAGTGGCCTACACAACTTGGTGCCACGAGGTAGGAATGCCAAAGGTATGGTAAAAGATACATTTACGCACACTCCAACTGCTGCACGGACGTAGAGAGTTATAAAGAATCAATACAAAAGAAATATAAACGAAACGATCGATATACCAAAAATAAATTAGCAAACACGTTTTGTACAAAAATTCCTTTACGCTATCTGTACTGGGCTCTGGACTTTCTAAATCATTTTAATTGCGATCTTCTACTTATTGTATCCGTAAATGTCAGATACTGAAAGCAAGAATAAAACATAATTTGTGCACTGTCTAATGGCCTCTTCTGTGCTTCCTCCGTAATAACTTACTTCAATATCGGATCAAATCACCCAACAAAGACTTTGAACAGGACCAGGACAGAGACTATATTATTGACCCATGTACGCGACGCGACGAAGAGAAGTGTGTGTATGTTTTGTTGCCATGCAAATGTATGCCTTTTACTATATCAAATCTGTTACTTTTATGTACATAATAAATAACATTTTACTTACATACCCATTAAAATTCATATTAACAGTTTACATTGTATATTAAATAGCCTAAACTATTTTCTGTGGAGCTTTACTAATTTATTTATTATTTGCTATTATTGAGATCCAAATTCTGATAGCTAAAATGTAACATCTTAGGAAAGATACATAATATCTGATTAAATTTTAAACTATTAAGTTTTTCATATGTGGTTCATTAAAAAAAGCCATAAAAACGAGTCGAAGGTGTTTTACGAACCTAGCTTTTTATTAAAATATTGTATATCTCACTTTTATATATAGCCAATATGTTAAACTATAGCCAATTATTTTGAGCGATCAGAGGATCAGAGATCCGGTAGAGCTGTAAATTCATTTTCATTTTACTTTCACGGTACTTAGGACTTAGTTGCCCTTCAGATTAGTTAATATATCCCTCTGAAGGCAGCTAAGTGAAATATGAACATACTAAAGTGTTAATATTATTTTTGTTTTATAGGTCGCAACGGTGGAAAGTCAAACAAGGAATCCACGGGAATGTCTACTCCAGCTCCGGGCTCCGCATCCGGAAGCAATAGTGGAAACACCACTCCGGCTCACAAATCTAGTGCACTGGATGGGTCCGATAAGGATGGCGGCGGTATCAATGCCAGCGCCGTGGCCGCGGCGGTCACTAGCATTCACGATCCAAATCACTGGAGCAAGAAGGAGAAATACGACGCTGATGCGTACTTGGAGGGCGCCTACAAAAAGCATTTAGGCAGACACGCCAATAAGTGAGTCGTGTGGAATCGAACTCGTTATAAGCAATTCCCAAATTCGAGATGGACTTTTACTAACAAATTTTTTCGCTCTCCTTTTCGTTTCTTTTCAAACATTTTGTTTATTTAATGTAAATATTTGCAGGGTTTTGCTGCGCGTGAGGATGCTCTATTATATCCAACATGAGGTTATAGGCGACTTCGTTCAGCAGATAAAGGACAACACGCCTATCAGGTAGGCGTGGCACTCGGAGTCACCTGCTAAACACTTGGCATTCATTAATCATTTTGTTCGTTCGTTTGTTGTTGTTGTTGATTGAATGATTGACTGACTGATTACCAAAAAATGTTCACTTATTTTGTATTTAATTTAACCCTTTGTTGTAGATACCTTATAACCTTTTAACTAATGCCAATTTGTTATTTTTTTTTTAAATAATTGTAAACTTTTTTATAGAACTTTTGGTCTGCTGATTCAAGCAATAATCAGCTGGCTTATCAAGGTTCAGGTGGAATGCAATTTTCATTTATTCGCTATGTATCTCTATACTGCAACTCTCTTCGTATTTTCGATTGCTTGTCCCTTAAAATGTTAACACTGTACATCTATATACACGATTCTGATCATTTGTAACCACAACATTTAAATTCTGTATTTTGCCAACTAATCTTCGGCGTATCGACTCTATCGCTGTTATTTGTGTTTTTTCGATTCGTTTAACCAACCTTAAAAATACCTAATTGACTTCATTGCGATATCTATACGTATATTATACAACCACCAAAAACTGCAGCAGTACGAAAGCCAAGCAGCAGTTGGCACTGAATCTGAATTTGGAAAGGTAATATCCCCATATATTCCTCAACCACCGATATCGATCGCCATCGCTCGTCGCCCTCGCTTGCACGCACGCTGTATTCCGCTTTAAAGAAAAAAGCTGGCGAATAGGGAAATTCACGCTACTCAACATCTTTATTAACCTCCATACGTGCAGTCCTCATTATAAAAAAACCGCCAAGTTATACATGCAATTCAGTAATTAATTTATATTTTTTAATGCGAATACCAAATTCAAAAAACAACGCAATCAAGAAGCTCAACTAACCTTTTACATTTTTCTTTGTATGATTCTGCATTTTGTAGTGGTAAATCTGTAGTACAAATTGGCAATTAACAATGTTACAATTTTTACTTTTTATTTCCTTTGATGGTATTTTATTTTTGTTTTATTTAACATCGTACCAAAAATTGTTGAACCCAAAAAAATTGAATTTTTACTAAACAACGCATTTCTTTTTTCGCGCATCTCTCAACTCCCCCAATCCACCAAACACATTTGAATGTTATCGAATGTACTCATCGACCGATACGATCATATGTAGCGAACTCCCCATTCGCCCGCCGCCAACGCCAGATCAAGTGCCATCTTCATGGTGGAATCCCATTTGTTGTGATAAGAGCCTGTTGGTGGGAACCTACAAGCATGGCTGTGAAATGTATCGTCAAATGCGCGCCGATCCCAATCTGTGCTTTGTCACCCATGTGGGCGCCGGTGCGGCCGGTGACGATCTGGCTGTCACGAATTTGCCGATGTAAGTCTTCATATCGAAACAAATCAATTCTAAATTAATTCGGTGTGTTCTAAGGAATCTCTATCTTAACATGTACTTGTACATGCACGTTACATTAGTACTAGTGCCACTTTAACAGCGACACCTTTGGTAAAATGATTTGACAAATGTTATAGAGGTTTTTTTAAACACGCCGGATAGACAACAAAAAACAAATGAAAAGTGTTATTAGCCATACATAAACGCCATTGAGTAATTCACATACATACACAAAAGTACTAAAACAAAAAAGACATCTCAAATCAGACCTGGATGGTGATAATCTTAATACTAGACGGAACAGGCAGGATGTGCTTATACTCATTTTCATTCCCATTCCCCACGTGCACAGGCATTCATTTGAAAATCTTGGCATTGAAATGTGCTTCCAACATTTTTTCAGCTTTTAGCGTCTAATATCATAATACATTGAAGATTACAGTTTGGTAGACAGTGCTAGATATCTTATAAATGTTAAGGTCATAAATCATAATAATTTTTTTTTTTTTAACTTTTAAAATCTCCATATAGACTATACTTAATCTTAAATATTAAAATTAAATGTAAAAAAAAGTAATTTCAAAACAAATTGAAAATAATTGTACTTGTTTATCGAAATCCCGCTGTATAATTTATTTATAGGGTATTAACGAAATATTCTCAGATACTACAGCTTACGGGCTTCCATTAACGCGCACATTGAATGCATTGATCCATTGACATTGCGCCGAATGTGTGTGTGTGCGTGTGTTTCGTGAATTTTCTCTCAGTGTAGTATAAACGTTTTAACTGCGTTGGGCATGGCCTGCATCCGATATACGATCTGTGAATTCCAGTAAACTGGTACTAATTTTCAAACCCTTTTTTCTGGAACCACAGAAACGAAGACGATGCAAATTCGAAGCACGATGATGGCGACGAGGTGGACGATGACGGCACTACAACGACCAAAGACTCTGACTCTACCAAACTCACCGGGGGCGATAACAAGGACTCGCTTCTCGACCCGGAGCGTCCCAGTTCGTCTGGTAAGAGCAGCAGTGATAATGTCAGCGGCGGCAACGACAAAACGGAAAGCGAAAAAGATGCCACATCCGCTACCGAATCCTCATCCAAATCCGAAGTCTTGCCGGGCAAAGGCAGCGATCTCGATGTGCCGGTCGCCCAGCAGGGCGCATCATCAGCAACTCCTGAATCGGCAAATACATCAGAACCTAAAATGAATAAAAATGACGCGCAAGTCTCAGCCTCTGTTTCCTGCGATCCGGCAGACTCTAGTTCGCCGGAGGTGTCAGGAAAAGTTCAGGGAACGGGGGTCAAGACTGGCGATGCCGGCGAATTGGACATCGAATCGGAGAAAAAAGAAAACGAAAAGGAAACCAAGGAGTCAACTGATGATGCTCCTGCTGTGGAAGCCAAAAAAGATAGCGCTGCCATTGCCCGAGCTGAAGGCGAAAAAACGGAATCATGCACTAACAATGCTACCACAAACATCTCCACCACCACCACTACTACTACTACTACTACCATTACCAATACCACCACCACCACCACCAATAATCCATCATCCAAAGCGGCTAACTCTAACAACACCACCGACCATGCTAACTCCAACTCACATTTAGGCTTGGACGAGGAGGAGAGCGTAGCCGGTAGCTATCCGCCAACAGTAGCAGCCGTCGAGGACGCCACCACTATGTGGCCATCTATGCAGGACCTCAACACGCGTCTCCGCCGCGTGATCACCGCCTATCAAAGGAATTACAAGAAAGAGGAACTAAAACTGCAGCAGAAAGCCAAGGTATGTTCAATACCCTTTATCACTTACCAACCCTTTTCATCCTATCATCTCACTGTCTTCGTCCACCTATATTTCGTTGTCAGAGTAAAAGAAAGTATCGAACTTGCAAAGTTCGTCTGTCTGTCCGTATTACACACTCCCACTACCTGATTAAAAGGTATATGATAGTCGACAACTCGACTATAGCGTTCTCTTTAAATTAAATTGTTATCTTTGACAAATTTGTGCACAAACCCATATTAGTTAACGGAACTGTCTGTTGCCTAACCCAAATGACAATTGAATAATTGTTAATTTTTTGTTCTACGTTTCGTGATTATGTTGTAGTGTCCAATGTTAGAAATACGTAGTTTTGTGCTTAGCTGTTGGCTGTAGTTAGTTGCGACCCGTGCACCGTAGTTAGCGTACAGAACGGACAGTGGACATTGACTTGGACAAAGAGACGGTTGTAGGATGCAACCGAATTCGATTCATCCAAAGCGTCAAGAGCTAAAAAATAAAATAAATTCATTAACTAAAGCAGCCAACAGCTGATTAACAAAACTATGTAAAACGCTGACAGAGGATTGCACTTAATTTCTTTACCATCAAGATCATCTCAGTAAAATCATCCTCAGCCACAACCCTGAATCCGTGACATGTTTTCTGATCTTTTTGCTGAATTTGCAAAGTTACCAACTCCACCAACTCTATCTCTGTGATTGTCACATTTGTCCCACAGCTCCAGGCATTGGTTTCATCGACACCCCCGCTGTCGGTTCCCACCACTCCCACCCTTCAGTCTATGCAAATGCAGCTGCAGAGCAGCTCCGGCGGTGGTGGCTCCGGACTAGGATCCTCTGGTCAGCACGATTCCAGTGGCCGGAGTCTTCAGGCGTTGATGCAATCGCAGGGGGCCAGCACATCCGCAGCAGCGGCCGCCGCCGCATCAGGTGCCGGAGGATCCTGTAGTGGATCCGGCCAGGTGGGCATGGGCGGAGCGGGAGTCATGCCAGCTATGCCAACCGCAGCCGATATAAGCCTAATGCTCAGCATACTCAACACCACAGATGTCAACCAGCTGGCCAACTTGGACATCAATAAATTGGCCATGTACCTGGTCAGCATGAACAATGTACGTTAGTGATGAGTACCTCCTCTCTATATAAAACATTTCTATATTATTACCACTTACACTACTACTCCGTACAACCATCCCGTTGCCCTTTTAAGCAACCCACACTCAAAAACCCGAGTATTCAATCAATCCTCAACTGCCACTCGGTGGCCAAAGCAAAAACACAGAGTAGCCACCCTTTGAGGCTCTAATGGACACTTTAATAAACTCCCTCAACCCGAAACCAAAATAAAAAAAAACACTGACAAAAAAGCACGCCACTACACAAAACACTACTTACTTGCATATCCTAACTAACCTGCATGAGTTTAACCAAAAATCTAACATTTTGGCTAACCTATTATTTGATAATATGTTATATACGTTATATGTTTAAGGGTTAACTTTTAGAGCCATATATTTTTCGGTACTGTAATAATTGAAGAATTTTGTTTTTGATTTTCTCGGTAATTAATATTAAGAAAAGATTAGTTCAAACAGTAGAGCTAGGTTTTTACGAGAAGCTTTTCTCGAAATTTGAAGTAGATTCCTATTTTACACATTGTCCACATACTCACTTCGCGAGTGTTTGTGTAAAAAGGCAAAAGAAAATAGCACAGGAAATCTGCCTAAATAAAGGACGAAGTCAATACCCAATCCGCAGTGGGGTTTTGATGTTTCGGAGGAGAACATTTTGTTTACTCGCCGTGCGGCTATGTATCCTTCCTTTTGTGTGTGTGTGTGTGTGTGTGTGTGTGTGTGAGCGTGGTCTTCTACCGAACGAAGAGTCAAAAGCGAGCGACTACAAAACGAAAAAGAGACGGCGACAGAGCTGAGAAACGACAGCAAATACACTTATGCCTAATTTATGCAAAATAAAAGAAATACATACACTCCAATTTGAACCCGAAATGCGGTGCACACGATGCTCAGATGGTCCTCTCGTTGGATCGCCTGTCCTCTTTTCTCATCGCATTTTATCTCATCTCGCGAATGGGAGTGGGAATGGGAATGGGCATGCGAATGAGCGGCCAAAACGGAGGAAATGTCAAACCACTTTGCACACCCGGCGGCCGAAACAAAAACAGCAACACACCGCCGAACTCCTTCTCAAATCCACTGTCTAGTACAAAACCGTTGCTTTCGATTCCTTGCCTTCACTGCCTCGCCCTCTGCTGCTCCTTGAGGTGGCAGCAACAGCAGATACACGGCAACACAGTGGAACCCGCAACGTGTTGGCCACAAGGCTTGGGGCCATATATGGGAAAAGGCAGAGCGCCGAAGTCAATTGTACAAGCTGACTCTTCGATTCTCAGCAGTCCCACTGTAATGGTAGGCGATAGAGATGCTCCAATTGCGAGTAAATGGGAACGGATTTTGGTATTTCATATTCACTAATTTATGAATAACCTAACCGAGTAGTCCGAACTCGATTTAAATAGGGTGCCGATAAGCGGACTCTTTCCAATACTGTTCTCCAATACACCCGATTATTATACCCAATACGTATGCCAGGAAATGTGCAAATTTGAGAAGGCCAGATTCGGGAAATTCCGCTTTCAACTGGTCATCGCTGAATGGGCGACGCTGCCATTATCAAAAGGCAGAGAGGCAGCAAGGCAGCGGCAAAGGCAGCGCGCCATCAATCAAACCTTCAGCAACAACAACAACATAAGCGACAGGAGCCAAACATTCTGCTAAAGGAGGGGCGGAGGAAGCGGCGGCAGCAAGAAGAGCAAAGCCAAGTGGTTGTTGCCGCCGTTACCGATGTTGTTGTATCGACGAACTGGAGTTCTTTGGTGACGATGGTTGCTGTGGCTGCCGCGACGCAAGCAGTGGCGTTGGTGGACGACTTGGTTTTATTGCTGCTTTTGTTGTTGTAGTTGTTGTTGGGCATTCGATATCATCGGGTGGTTTTGGTTTTGCTGCCTAGCTACGTTGGCTGTACTTGCGCTGCCGCCGCCTCGCTGTATGTATTAGTTTTCCATGCGAGAGTGCCTCACTCTCTATCTCTGTCCCGCTCCCTAGATGTCTGCGATGTGTGTTTGTAATTTTACATTTTCTGGATTTATCCAATGTATAATTTTTTCCTTTCGTGTGCGCCCACCCAAATGTCTGGGGGGTGGCTGGTGCGCTGCTGCTTCTGCTCTTGCTCCTGCTCCTGCTCCTGCTCCTCCTGACACCACTGATTCAGCTACTGCTCTCACGGACTGAATTATTGAGCGCAAAAAGGAGACGGGGATAATGGTGACCTGTTCCTCTTACGGTTTCCTGTTCTCTTCTTTCGCATACCGCGAGAATTCGATAAAGCCGCCTAATTGTGCTCATTTGGACTCCCATTCCTCTGCTCCCCGACCTCCGGGACCGCCCCATTGTACGTTGTGCTGCTGCTTTTGCTTGAACCCACTTCTTGCTTTGTTTTGTTGATTCCTTTTTGCAGTCGCAGCGTAACGTGCATTTGGAACACCTAACATAGAGCAGTTGCTGGCTATCCTCCTGTGCGTGTGACTCCATTGGTGTGGGTTTGCCATTCTTTTTGTTTCCATCTTCGGTCCCACCTTCGACTTGCTTGGATGCTTTTGCTTTTGTTGCTGACCGCTGTCGTTGCTCTTTTTTATAGTGGCATTGCCGTTGGTGCTGCCATTCGATTTATTATTTTATTAGCATTTCGCTGCCGCTTAAGCTTGCACAGTGGAGCAAATCTGAACATTTCTGAGGGTCTAGGATAATTAGTATAATTTTGAAACGAAATGGTTCATTTTACCACCTTGGCTTTTAAAGTAATATTTTTATTTGGTAATTTTTGTAATTCCGTTTTGCTCATGGGCACTCCACTGTGCACGTGCTCCGCACATGTTGCTGCTGAATCCCATTGTTGCTCTTTCCCTGCAGTGACTGCATTTTGAGGATGCAGCTGCCGCGCCGGCGCATTTTTAACTTTACACCTGTCAGTCATAAACCATTTGAAAAAGTCGATGTCTAACCAATATGCCGAACGGTCAGTCAAGTCTAAATCTCATTGAGAGCCGACCCGTCTACCTGCCATCACCCTGCTTACTTTCTTTCCCCTTTTCGATTGAGTTTAGTCAAATTTAGGATAGAGAAGAGTGGCCTGCTGCCCTCCTCGCTGATCTTGCGCAAGAATTGTGTTGGTGTGAGTGAGTGCATTGCCGAAGAAATATATATATATATGTATGTCTCTGTCGCATATCGATTGTGCGATTGTAGCCGCCCTGCTCACTCATGCATGCACACATGCATTTCGGTGTGTGCGATATCCACTCACGGGCTCACTCACTCATGTGGTATCTGCATCTGTATCTTGCGGATTGATTAATAATCTCGTTTCGTTTTTGCTCTGGCTACGTGCTTATCGCACTTTGGCCCTGCTTCCATCTTCCATGCTGGCTTTCTGACTGCTTTTTCTCTCTCCCTGTCTCCTGACTGTGTAGTTAGTTGGTGTCGCATGTAGATAGCTCAAAGGTCGAAATAATTAAACAATGCAAATGCCAATCGGAACTTCTGTCATACGATACAAATTTCTGGTTGATATGGATATCCTAAAATATGGATTATGAGAAAGGTCCAACTAAATAACGATAAGGTATTAAGTGTAATTCCTGAATGATTATTGCTTTACTTTTCGTCCCCGTTGAACCTGCTCTTCGAATTAATCCATTTTATGGTTTTACTTCTCCTTGCTTTGCGCTGTTGTTGCGCCTGCTGTTATTATTTTATTTTATCCCTTTTTCCGTTGTGTCCTGCGTCCGTCCGTCATTACCCCGTTCATCTTCCACCCATTTGGCTGCCTCGCTCTTTCGCTCTTTCATGTCGTTCTCTATGTGTCGTCAACAGTTTTTGTGGTACATTTGTTTCATTGCCTTGTCTTTTTTTTTACCTCCGATTCTGCCGTGTGTTGTGTGCTCTCCCCGCTCCTGGGCTTGAGTTTAGGTTCGAGTGAGTGTGTGGCAGGCTGCTGCCTTGCTTCTTTGCTTACATTACACAGTTGACACAATGTGCCCGCTGTGGCCGCTCTTCTTCAACTCGTCCATCCAGTGCACGCTCACAGTCACAATCGCATCTAGGTTGCTTCTGCCCGCGCCCGCTCTTGAGTCGGACTCTCGCGAAGCCGAAGTCGATGCTCTCTCTCTCTGTCGCTCTCCCCCATTGCAAGTGACGCTCATTCACCTCAGAGTCGGCAGTCGGTCTCAGTTTTTAGCCCACCTCATTCATATTCACATTCACCCAAAACGGCGTTTGACTTAATCTCATGATTGTTTGGTTTCCTACTCTCCCGCGCTCCCTCTCTTCTGAGTCTCTCTTGCTGGCTGATTCGCATTCGATTTTAGCCGCTGCCATCGCCGTTGTTTGCCTACCTATGTATGTGTGTGTGTGTGAGGAGTGTGTCTTGTATTTTAGTCCGCAATGCGCTCCGCTCATTATTTGTTTGAGCGCCGCGGTGTAAAGTTGTAAAAAGTCCAAGTGCTCGTGGAAACTCGTAGCAAGACGGGGAAAACGAAACGCGATAAATCGCGAGGAGAGTGCGCTAGAGGAAGAGGGAGTGATAATCAAACGAAATGGAATAATGTAATTGCAGAGGCAACAACAACAACGCAAATAGTTGTCATTGGGGCGCAATGAATGATAATTAGTGCTTAATTGAAATCAATAATCATGACGAAAGCGTAAGGCTTCGATTTTGTCAATATATTCTTGATTACCAGTGAGACTGTGATATTACCGTGTGTCCGAAAATGGAGGTTATTAAACCTATGGACTTCAGCAGCTTCTCGGCGTTTTGCGAGCATCTTAACAAATCTTCACAAATTGCAGCAACAACTGCAACGACGATACCAACAACATTAAACAATGGAAAAGGCATTTATTTGGAGGTAAATGCAGCAAATACAAATATTTCGATGCGAAATTACAAGCATGGACATGATACATCTCCTAATTAAAATGAGAATGCAAAAATGCAGAGAGAATATGCAAAGAATGTGTGCATGCAGTAAGACAAGAAAAAGTGAACGAGACCCAAGAAGAGTGGGACAGGGCGATGAGGAGGGGGATCAGTTGGTCCTCTCGCTCTCAATTCGCTCTGTAGCGAGTGAAAATACAAAACAATAAATTTAAGCCTGTAGATTTCGCATGAGCAAAAAACGTCGCCCCCTCGTCGTTGCCCCCTTGTACTGGTAAAAGGGTTTGAGTAGGGAAGTTGTTTCGTTGAGTTGGTGGTGGTTGTGAGGGGGGAGAGCTATTATTATTATCGGTAAAGCAGGTTCGCACTAAAGCGTTGCAAAATATAAAATAATTGTCTAATTGTATATGGTTTCAAGAATTAAAAAAATTTGAATAAGAACTATGAACCTAATCGATTTCGTAAAAACCTAAAGGCTGCATTTTTTATTTTGACCACCATTGCGTGAAACTTGTATACCTATTTGTTGTCTCCTCTAACGGCGCACACTTAAATTCATTCCTACGCGGCTGCTTACTGCTCCCATTTCTCTATCTTATTCACCCTCTTTTTGTTTACCTACCGCCTCCAAGCACAGCGGTCCTCGCTGTATAGCCGTATTCAGTTCTACTAATAATCATAATCAATCGCTCAAGTCGCCTCGCACTTGTGTAGTGTAAATGCGACGGTGGTAGCCGAGGAAAAGAGTGATAGAGAGGAGTGAGTGCGAGCGAGAGCCAAATGGATACTACGCAAGAAGGGAAGAAAGAAGAGGCCTCGAGTCGCTGTCGTTTTATCTTCTTTTGTCGTTTGTTTTTGTTTGTCCCCTTTTCGGATTTCGTTATGCCACGTTCGTAGCCTGCAAGCGGCGATTTAGTTGAAGGGGTGGGGGGAACTAGCTGTATAAACAGAGACATGGAATCACAAGGATACAGAGTTGCCAACCTGCGCGCCACTTGGCATCATTTTATAATTTTTTGGATCCGCTCCAGGCGTACAACTATGTAATCTCTGGAATCTCTGGATTCCACTACGTTTGCAGTTAGCTTATGCATTTATACGTAAATTAATGTCAATTTCCTACTATGAACATATTAAGAAAAAAACACAAACTTGTAGTGCAAATGGGTTTATTGCTTGATACTAGGGAACTTTTTATTTCGGTTTTGTGGGCGATTAAGCCATAACCAATATAGAGACGAAACTAGTGCAAATTCCAGCAACGAATGGAATAAATATCAACTTATACTATTCCAATTAAAACGTCAAAACTATGGAATAAACTGCATTCATAGTAGCCGTAAATCCAATGTCTGTATGTTGCTAGTGGTCGGCTTACAACATTCAGGTCCCATGCAATTTTGTATATTTGCGTGGCTATTGCTTCTGTTTCTAGCCTTTACGGCAGTGTGTGCCCCCTATTATTTTCATTTTAAACCGACGCACCAAACAGGGCATAAAGTAAGTGTGGGTGGGTGGGAGTTAAAGTGTATGAACTTCTTCGGCTGTGGCGCGTGCAATTGGTCTCACAGGATTCATTTGTTTGTCTCCATTTCTGTCTCAAATCCCCCTTACATGCCCCTTCCTTTTGGGCGCCATTGCTTGGTGCGGCGCGCTGTTGTGCCGTGTCTACGTTTCCACGTCGTTCTCTGTTGCTGTCGCCATTTAGCCTCTGTCCTCCGGCCGAAGCGTTATTAGGGGTGTAAAATGGATTTTTTACTTTTATTATTATGATTTTATTGTTTTTCCAGTTTCGGTCTCTCTCTTTGGGCCTTGTCTCGCTCTTATTTTCTATATGCGCGTGCCATTCGCATTTTGTCTTTCCCTTTTTGCTTTTCGCAAAAATTTGTGTGTAATTCGAAAGCCAGGAGCCTGCTATACGGTGATGATTATAGTGATGAGGGAAGGTGTCGTAACGTGGCCACCCCACAACACCACCACCACAGGCGCGCTGGGTGATCCCAACCCCTGGGGAAACAGTGAAGGGTGGTGCAATGGCAAAGGGTCGTTCCTGGTGGACTGTTTAAATATTTTTTCAACCAAATTTGGAAAATATTCGTAATGAATTTGCGTTTGCAAAATGTACACATCACATATCGGGTGTTCCATTTCGAGAGCTAAAGTATAGAATAGAGCAATACTAGCTAATTCCTCATCGATTCTTATTTTTATTTCGCTTTACAATCATTAATAAGTGTAATTAGTATAATACATAGTTTCCATAGGAATCAGTACTAATTTCATTTAATTTTTGAATATTATGCATCGCGCGTCAGGTTAATTTATTGAGTCTTGCATTAGTTAAAAAGTAATTCACAATAATATTTATGTTACGATCACGTGTTATAAAGGAGTTTTGTTGTTTATAACAGACCAATGGCTATAAAACAAATTTTTAACAAATGCCTCGACTATTAGATATCCGTTAGTCGGCTAATTGAAGTGCGACAGAAATGGAGATACGCATGTAGTAAGCAGTAAATATCTTTCAAATTAAATAGTAGTAAAGTTTTAAAAACTTTCTAATGGTCCGATTTAAGCCGATTTTGGTACTTACGTAGACTTGCGTTATGGCTGTTTGGAGGAGGCATACTAATTTTCGATACTTGCGGTACCTGCGACACTATTAACATTGTACTTTTGAGGCGATTGGAGAGCCTATATTTCATTAGAACTTAAAACGAGACTAAAATAGATTTTATCAGAAGACCACAAAACTAGCTGTGTCATATTTGTGAGCCTATATTTTACCAGGGTTCCCAATTGGATTCAAAATTTAAATTAATCTTGACATGAAACGATAATAACTCAATGCTTCTTAAAAAACTTTTACCAAGTTTTTGCATGACAAGATCTAGTGGCGTTTTAACGAAATTTTGTATTATTAATATTTCATTTTTTCGGTAATTTTTACAGAAAATGGAGCGGCAGGGCAAGATGGAACTGGCAGCGAAGGAGCGCGAGTCCCAACGTCTACAGCTCATCCCAAAAAAATGGAACCGCCGCGAAGAATACGAATTTCTCAGAGTTCTTACCGGTTATGGTGTCGACCTACACCTCTCCACACCTATGGGTTCCACTAATGGAAGTTCCCTTTCGCCCGACTGGACCAAGTTCAAACAGATGGCTCACCTAGAGAGAAAGAGTGATGAAACTCTGACGGACTACTATAAGGTATTTGTGTCCATGTGTAAACGACAGGCTGGTTTAAAGCTCACTGAATCGGAGCGCGGCCTGGAAGGCATCATCGAAGAAATCGAAAAGGAACACGCCAAGCTCATACTGGATCGCCTGGAAGTACTTGCCAAGTTGCGAGAAGTGGCTCGTAATCCCATGCTCGAGGAACGCCTAAAACTCTGCACCAAGAATGCAGATACTCCCGATTGGTGGGAGCCTGGTCGACACGACAAGGAATTGATCACCGCCGTCCTTAAGCACGGACTATATCGCTCCGAAACCTTTATCTTTAATGATCCAAACTTTAGTTTTGGAGAGTCGGAGAAGCGTTTTATTCGGGAACTAGAAGCTCAAATTCAGCGTACAATCAAACTGGAGGCTTTTAATGCTGAAAAGGCCGAAAAGTTGGCGGCAGCTGAAAAGGCTGCTGCAACTGAAAAAGCTGCAGCAACTGAAAAGGCGGCAGCAGAAAAGGCAGCTTCCGTTAAGAATGAGGTCATAGATCTCGATGATGAGCTCATGACTAATGAGAGTGTCATCAAGAAAGAGTCGCCGGTTACTCCCATAAAGGATGAAATTAAAGCCGAGGAGAATCCTGAGAAGCATGATACTGCTGATAGTCTCGAAGATAAAAATTCAGCTGCTCAAGAGAGTGCAAAGGTAGAGGATAAAGGTGATTCGAATGCAGAAACCACGGAAAAAGACGCACTAGACGAAACTACAAATTTGGATAAGGATAAATCTAGCCCTGAATCATTGGTTCCAGAAATTGAAGATAGCAAACCTAGCGAGGAAAAAATGGAAGTCGAGGAATCGCCCGTTGCCGAAAATGGTCAGAAGGAGGGTTCGCCTGAGAAATGCAGTGATACTGATGATAAAAAATCTTCCGAAGAAAAGCCAAGTTCCCCTGGAGCTTCTGATGTTAAAGTGTCAGAAATGGAGGCAGATGAAGTTGCCCCTAATACAGAAGAAAACTGTTCTGGGGAATCGAAATCGCCCGAAAAGGAATGTGAAGACAAGGTTGTTGAAAAGACTGATGAAGAAAAGGAAGAAAAATCGAAATTAAATGAAAAGGCTGAGGAACAAAAAGAAGAAAAAGAAAAGCTGCAAAAATCGCTCATAGAATCAGAGGCCTCTGACAAATCCAAAACTGTCCTTGAACCCGAAGTAGCTGTGCCCAAAAAGCCCACTGCCGACCAAGACATACTCGACCTGGTGGCTGGTCCTTCAGATCCCGATGATGACGAGGTGATGAAGGAAAAAGAGAAAGCAGTAGAAGAGGAATGCAAGAAGCAGGCAGCCGAACTTAAAGCACGCTTCCCTGATCTAGAAGTGATTCAACCCGCAACTGTCAAGCAGCAAAAGTTGGAGAAGCCCAAGCTCGAAATGTGCATGATCCGATGGTTCAAGGATTTCGCCTTAGAGCGCCGTATTGCGCACATTGTGGCTTGCGTCGAGTCAGGAAATTGGCCTGTGGATAGCAAATACAGTGCCTTTGCCACCTGCAAGGGGGCCACTGATCTAAGCATTGCTCTTCACGAATCCATTCCTCACTTAAGTAGTTTGGAGCGTCGCTCCACAACACCCGATGTCATTACCATAACGACGGACCAAGGTGTAACAAAGCACTTGCAGACCTCCCACATGCAGCAGGTTGCCAGCTCGGCGTCCGCTGCATCCGCCTCCTCGGGAGCTCCCCAGGTCACCCAATCAAAGCCCTCTTCTTCCAACAGCTTACCTGGATTGGATGCCAAAAGCATCAATGCTGCGGTGGCAGCAGCCGTTGCGGCTGCTGCAGCAGGTGGAAATGCCACCTCCCTATCGTCTCTGCTTCCCGGAATGTCTCTGAGTGCAGCAACTGGCTCTTCAGCCGGTGGAGTGAGCGGGTTGAGCGTTCCAAGTGCCGGGTCTGGAGTGGGAAAGAAGCGCAAGCGACACATCGCCATCGACGTTGAGACGGAAAGGGCTAAGCTCCACGCTCTACTTAACAGTTCGACAAGTAAGTGTATTTCAAACTATAACTTTGTTTCCCAATTAACCTTATCTCAACTTCAGTGGCGCCCAAGGACTGGGAGAGTGAGATTGCAAACATGGAAGCCTTGGGTGGATCTTCTGGTCGTGGTCGAGGTGGTAATTCTTCTGCTTTAAGTGGCATGCAGCCGCCTCCAGCTCATCAGCATGCATCGCTCTCGCGACAATCCTCGGGACAGTTCAGCAAGCCAGCTGTCCCCGCCCTGAAGACTCCTCCTCCCTCAATGGGTGCACCAATGGACCTTTCATCAAGGTGGGTTTATTAAAATAGCTCATTAGATTTCCCATTGTACTTAAATTATTTAAAATAAATTTCTAACAGCCTGCCGAAAATGAATATGACTGAGATGCTTAAGTCGGCTTCCAGTTCGGGAGCCATCGATTTAAGTGAGGTTCAGGACTTCTCTATGCCTTCTAAGAAATCCAGTGTGCATGCTGCTTTAAGTTCCGCTTTTCCTTCGATGGGAAGCAAGAGCAAATTAGACGACACACTTAATAAATTGATGAAGAAGAACAATTGCGTAAGTTTAAAATTTACTTAAATTTCTCCTACATTGTTTGATGCAACTTACACCTTTGCTTTGCTTAATTATAGATTATTGAAGAGCCTGTTATTGGTAAGGAGAAAAAGCGAAAGAAGTTGGACGAGATCGTGCTCGGCCTATCGGCGGCTAAAGAGCAAAAGACTTTCCCTGACCCATCGCTGCCGTCATCAAAGAAACCGCAAATCCCGCCAAGCGTATCGGTGACGCCAGCAAACCTTCAATCCTCATCCAACCAGCAGTCAAATCAGAAACCCTTTACTATCACTGTTACCACAGTGCCCGGAAGTGAGTTTGAGTCTCTGCGCTTTTTCTTTTACACCAGCCGAAGATTGGCACCTATCTAATTGGATTTTCAACTAATCGAATGTATCCGTCTTTTTCAGAATCCAAGAGCGGTTCGTCCAACAGCGGATCCGGCGCCGGAGGAAGCTCGTCGGCCAGCGGCGGAGGAGCCGGCGGCAGCGGCTTGAGCGCCCTGCAGAATATGGCAATGGGAGGTCTGTCATCCAAAGACAGTCTCAACGCCCTGCTGGCACAGACAATGGCCACGGATCCTCAGACGTTCCTCAAGCAACAGCAGAAGATGATGCAGTTCCTGCCTCCCGCTCAACGGAAGGCTTATGAAAACATGCTAGCCGAGATGGAACAGGCCATGAAGATCAGTTCAAAGTTTTCAACAAACTCCCCGCATGACGTCAAGGTCAACAAGTGGCTTTCAGACATGACAAGTCCACTGGGCGACCAGCTCAGCATTGATTACGTGGGTGGTGGCGGGGCAGGTGGTTCCGGAAGTGGCAATAGTCGGCGCTCGAACCGCCAGCAGGGAAACTCACAACAATCCTCAAGTGCGGCCCAACTGCAGAAGCAACAACAACAACAACATCAGCAGCAGCAACAACAACAACAGCAACACTCGATGCCCGGGCCTCAGAATTTGACTGGAGAGGAACCTGTACCAGTGATCAATAAGCAGACTGGCAAACGCTTGGGAGGCAACAAAGCGCCGCAGCTGAAGAGACTTATGCAATGGTGAGTGTTCGCAAAGAATAGAATATTTAGCATTAACACCATTATCATCAAAATCAATTAATCTCTGACATAATAAAAAATATTTACCTCAGGCTTACGGAGAACCCCAATTACGAAGTGGATCCAAAGTGGCTGGAGCAGATGCAAAATCCCATGTCAGCACCGTCACCAAAGCCCGCATCAATGGAGAGCAGTTACGGATCCTCGGCAGTGAAATCGCATGGGGGTCGTCCGTCATCTAATTCGAGTAACACCTCATCATCGTCCCACACCCAGCAGCACCAGCAAACGTCTGCAGCTCAGTCAACGGCGGGAGGGAACTCAGGCAGCTCCAAGAAAACATCCCGCCAACAAACAGCGGCATCAGCTGCACTGGATCAAGCTTTACAATTTAGCTCCTTAGCCGGTCTAAATCCCAGCCTGTTGGCGAATCTTCCTGGACTAGGCGCATTTGATCCCAAGAATCCTCTGGCTGCATTTGATCCAAAAAATCCGTTGCTATCCATGTCATTTGGAGGAATGCCCGGAATGGGAAATATTCCTGGATTAGGTAACCTTAACAACATGAACCTTTTTGCCAGTTTGGCTGGAATGGGAGGATTAGGTAATCTGGCGGGGATGGACACTCAGTCGCTGGCTGCGCTCATGGCTGCTGCCGGACCAACTCTTGGCGGATTAAGTGGTGCATCCGGAGGAGCAGGCTCCGGCAAGAGCCAGGCGCAGTCGCAATCATCCGCCACTTCGTCATCCTCTTCGGCCAGTAAAAAGAAGCAGCAGCAACAGCAACAACAGGCGCAAAATGAAGCTGCTCAATTGGCAGCTGCTCTCAGCGCTAGCACTGCAGGTTCTGGCGCATCAGGGGGAAAGAACGCAGCGGCTTCTGCATCACAATTGGCGGCAGGATTTCCATTCCTATTTCCGAATCCATCATTGCTGTATCCGCCCATGGGACTAGGTGGCCTGAATCCATATTCCCTTGGATCCAGTGGACTTGGTTCTGCATACGATCAGTTGGCTCAGCAGTATAACCTGCTAAATGGAGCCACTTCATCCGCCTCCAATACGAGCTCTACGCAGTCTAAGTCGCATCAGTCACAATCAAAATCCAGTCAGTCCAGGAATTCCGCAGCGTCTGCCAACTCAGCAGCGAGTCTGATGAATGCTATGGCCAGCATGGGCGGTGGAGCCAGCACAGTAACCACGCCTTCAACATCAGCATCAGGATCAGGACGTGGCAGGCAATCGAGCAGTAGAAATCAATCCCAATCCACACCCACAGCAGCAGACATGGCACAACTCAGTAGTCTACTTATGCCAGGGGCGGATCCGCATCTCCTCGAGTCGCTGAGCCGTATGAGCAACATGGATTTGGCGCAGGCAACGCGACTGATGAGCTCCCTGGGAATGCCGCCTCTTCCAGGAACCCCGAGCTCTTCTGGTGGAGGTAATACATCTACAAGCAAGAGAAGCAGCCAAGCCGCAAGTGAAGCCAACGCTCAGGCCAAGGAACAACAAAAATGGTTTGAAAGTTTAGCCCGCGGAGCTCTGCCAACTGATTTAGCCGCGCTCCAAGCTTTTTCGCAAGGCAAAATGCCATCAACGTCCGGATCAAATACGGGAACATCCACTTCCTCCAGTAAGAGTTCGAAAGCAGCTGCGGCAGCAGCGGCAGCTCAATTACCACAAATTCCTGGGATGTCCAGTGATTTCTCACAGGCCTTTTTAGCCGAAATGGCTGCACAGGCAATGGCGGCTGCTGGCGGATCCCTACCTCTGAGTGGTCCTGGATCATTAGCTAGTTTGGCTGGCTTAACTGGTGGCTCGGCTGGAGGCGGTGGTGGAGGCGGTTCTTCTGCCTCAGGAAGCACTAGCCACTCCTCTTCAAAACGACAGCGTGAGCAGGATGCCTTTAAGCAACAGATGGACTATTATACCAAGACCTTAGGTCTGGGATCAGGAATCTCGCTGATACCTACTTCCTCGGCGGGAGGATCATCTGTATCCTCAAGTACAGCAAACGCAGCAGCAGCTGCCTATGCTGCAGCTTTAGACGCGGAGCAACAGCATCAACAACAGCAGAAGGCGCTTTCCAAACGATCACGTGGGGACATACACCCCACAAAGGAGGAACTGGCCGCTGCTGCGCTTGCTGCAGGGTTACCGCTTAATCTTGGAGCCAGCATGAGTAGCATAGAAAAGAGCCTAAGAGGCGGAAGCAGCTCCAGTAGCAGCTCTACGCCAGCGCCCATGTCTGCGGAACAGGATAAAGTTACATTGACTCCCCTTAATGCATCTGGAGGCGGATCAGCCTCCTCTTCCAGTTCAGCAGCTGCTGCGGGACTGGCAGCTAATCTGCCCAGTCAAACTACAATAACCATAGCTCCTCCCATTAGCAGTGGAGCCAGCACTAGCAGCGAACGTTCCGAGCGCTCCGAGTCGCGCATTTCGCTAACCATAACAAATGCAGCGGATGCAGCGAAACTACCACCGCCCTACGAAGAAGCCGATGAGCTAATTATACAACCCATACTCAAAAAGCCTACGGCTGCCAATCCAGGCAGCAGTCATGGCGGCAGCGTGGACGATCTGGATACAGCGGAAAATACTTCAGCTGCTAATCTGAGTGGCTCATCATCCAGTTCTGCGGCAGCTGCGGCCGCGGCTGCAGCGGCGGCTGAAGAAAATCGACGTTCCTCCAACCGCTTGAAGCGTCCGAGGTCTGGCAATGAACAAGGCTCTGGTTCCGTGGAAGGACAACCGCCTGAGAAGCGACGGGAGTTGCGATCCACTCGTCACACACGCTCTTCGGCAGATGCCAGTACGCTTAATCTTTCCACTGGAAGCGAATCGGGAGCGGAGGAACGGAACGAATGAGTATTGCGCAGATCCGAGCGCCAGCGCTAGCAGAATGACACGGCCCATCCTAAGGGCCGGAGAATATCACGTAGAGGAGGAGCCAACACGGCCAATACATACAAGTCACCGGAGCAGAAAATCAACGACAGAAAGATGATGAGAAACCAGCTGCAGATGCGGATGCAAACGAGATCGAGGCGAAAATTAAATGCTAGGTTAACTGTTACCACTAGATCCCTTAAGCTTAAAGTTGTGTAAAGTATAAGAACCATATATAATCTATATATAGAGATTAGGAGCCAATTTAGAGAGAAAGGATTTGGGTTTGTCTCAACGCCATACAGTTCGACACTGCTGCAACTCCGTCTGAACTCGAGGGCAGAGGACCGTACCCATGGCTTACTCAAGTTTCATCTGCTGCTTATATGGTGCTTGATAAGTCAATATTTTCCTTCCTCTGGCTGCTTAATTATTCATATAATTACGAACATAATTAAAAGCGCTTATAATTTAATTGTAACAAGAGAAACAAAGTGCTGTTGCACGACGAGGGTTTTCCGTTTAAATTATTGCTAACACGTATAATTGATAAGCGAAAGAAAAATGTTTAAACAAAACACAACACTATCCATACATAACAAGTAGAGACACATATACTTGGGTTTCCTGCGCTGTCCTGACACATGCAAAGTCTCTATATATGATACTGATACCTGTACATAATTTATAATCTTAAAATGACTCGCATTGCTTAACTGTTTTTAATATAGTAAGGCACCATGTATTCTCATACTAAACCATTTTCCACACTTCCACCCCCAATATGTTGTATACTGAACTCTCTATTCTCTGTGTGTCCCCCGAAAGCTGCGTGTAATTTTGATCATTTTAATTTTGTAATTAGTAAATGTGAACGAAATGGAATGGAATGCAAATGGCAAGACTCTATCTTTCCAACGTATATTTTAAACTCTTGTAATTGTAATTTGTATGTTTTATTAGGCACTTGTGTGTCCCCTGAACCACAGAAACCAACATGCAAGTCTTGGCGCGTAACTAACAGGTGGGAAGTGTGTATTGAAAAATAGAATTTTTTAATTAAATCAATTTTATTGTAATTGAGAAGCCGAGAATATGAATCTTGCACGCTTGATGAGCAGCAATGCTATATTTAGGTCATTTTGTATAATTATTCAGTTGAGTAAATGAATTTTGGACAAATTTGGTCCGCACTTTACGAGAACAATTTATTTTGAGACGTTGACAAGACACACAAAAAAAAGAAGAAAGCAAAACAAACAACCAACATATATTGCATACTTAATTTGTAAGTATTACTCGTAATTAAAATTATTATATAACTGCAGAACAACAAACAAAAGCAACATCAACCAGAAGAAGCAACAACAGCAAGTAACACCCAAGCATCAACTATTGATATTGATGATAAATAAATATATAAAAAAATAAATTTTAAAAATTACATCAACATGCGAGTTTTTACTGGATGAATAAAGAAGAAATACCTACGGCTTACATCGGATAACTTTGTATCTGAAATGAATCAAGAAATACCATGCTAAGTTCTAGGACTGTCACTCCTAATAGGCGATCCGGTCTTTGATATGTTCAGTATCATTAGTATCCATAACTTCTTGATTCTTATATGTGTTGCGGCAGCTTAGTGAAGTCCGCGATATTTATACCCTCAACAGAACTTTTTAGTATTGAAATTCCCCCTGTTGATATGATATTGCTATGCTTTTCAATTGAAGCGATTTGTGTGAGACCTGTGATATTTACCTTGTGCACCCGGATACGAATGACATTCAAGTTCTGAGACGGATTAGTTGTGCATAAACATCAACACTTCAAAAATGTATTCCTCAAAAAAATCATATAAAAAGCAATGTTTGCGTGAGTTTCGGTGTTGTATTTAGATTTTTTTGCTATGCATTGTAATGCACTTGTATATGGATGTACATACAGTATTGTATATATACAGGATGTATATATACAGTAATTGACTAAACTTAAAAAAAAGACAACAGGGGCGAGTAAAAATCCGATAGAGCAAACAAAGTGACACCTCAAATTTTTTGAGTTCACAGGCACGAGAACGAAATTTTTTATATATTTAGAGGTGATCGAATATAGGATGAGGTGAGGGTGGTGTTTTGGTTTTCCAGTGAGGGAAGGAACTTACAATAATTACAAAAAAGTACAAATGTAGTATAATATACAATATATAAATCAGTGTATGCGCTTGGCTCGCCTCGCTTAACTTCGATGCGATAGTAAACTTTAAGTCTTATAGTCTAAGATAACACTGCCCCAAGGTTTTGATTTACTAAAATGTGATTTTTACGGATGCTCATGGGCGACTCGTGTTGAACACGGGAAAACAGTCAGATGCTCGGTTGATCTTTTTTTGTAACAGTGAATTTATAAGAGCCACAATATTAATAGATACGACCCATAATGGCACCCGCAAATACAATCTAGTTAACAAACCATGTTCTTGAAGGGCAGAGTAATTTGCGCATACTTTTCTCAGGGCTTTTGGCTTTTTGCTTTTTCCATGTCCATCGGTGTCCATCGACTTTATTCCATTTTCATTAGTGAAACTGAAGGAAGAGGGAGCGATCGCAGGCCTCTTCAAGCAAAGTTTGCTGCCGAAGCTTTTCCTCTGGAGTGAGTTCTTTCACCAGTTCGTCGAAGCCATCGTCCGAGTAAGTAGGTTCTTCATCTACCGTGCCCCCATCAATCTCTTCGCCGGTGGCTACAGGCAAGAGTGGCTCGCCTATGATGCTACGTATGTCATTGGGCAACGTTTCTGAGGCCTTGAGCTGCAGGTAGATGCCCTCAGCTACCTGTAAGGTTTTTTGAACATCTATATTTCCAGACAGTTCGTTTACATGCTTCAGGATTTCTGTAAACTCATACTGGCTCTCGATGATCACTCTCGTCTCCTGATCGAGAATAGCCACCGAGAATAGTAGGTGGAAGTTAGGACAGGGGAGCCGAGTCCACAGACATTCCCATAGCTTCAAAACGTCCTCGTTGTTTAGCTCTCGCTTGTACCAAACCAAGAGCCATCTGAAGCAGAAGTACATGTTGTCAGAGTCGTGGGATCTCATGTAGTTAAATAGCGGGGCATTGGCAAATTCAATAAGGCGACGAATCTGGGCGAACTGCATCTTCATACCCGCCTGGTCTATGTCAAAGTTGGTGAACACCAGCTCCATGAAGCCCACAAAGCACCAGAAGGCGTCCACCTCGTTCACTTGGATCTCCAAAATGGGCGCAAGCAGATCGGACATTCCCTGAACATAACCAAGATCAAAGTTATACATCACGTAAGTCATAAGGATACCCTGGAGAAGGGTTAGATTGGGGTTATCCTCTCCGGCAAAGAATTGCAGAGAGCGATCTGTGCGTTTCACATCCTTTTCAATCTGACACTTGCGCTCCCGGTAGCCGCAGAAGTTCGCCTCCTGGGCCGTAGTCATGGCCAGCCACTGGGCCTTCATGTTGTAGTACTCAATAGACTTTTGCTTACGGCGCTCGATCCGCTCCACATGAGTGTCAGACCAGAGGTAGTAATTGAGAAGGAACTTCCATACCTCTGGCCGCAGGCTCTGCACGACGCCGCCGCGGAAGATTAGTTCTTTAATTCGGACGCTATCGGAAATCCGGCCGTCGGGTGTCTGGAACTCCAGCCACTGAGTCTCGGTTAGGGGAAGACCTGTCAAGTTTAAATATATCAATAAATTCATGTTAAAAGTTACTACTAGTTAATTCCTATGGTTTTTTAACTCGAGTCAAGACTTCTCTTTTAAGATAGGAAATAATATCAACCCACCTCTCTCCACCCGCTGGCGATCAGGCAAGTTGTTAACTATTTTTTCGTCCTGAGCATTAAGTGTTTCCAGCTCGCTGTCGGCGGGAGACTTCTCTGCACTGCCCCCACGACTCTGTCCGTTCGAGGAACAGGCACTATTCGTGCTGCCACTTAGCCCAATAATTTGATAATTGTCCGGTGAAGTCTGCCGATCGCCAGAGATCAATACACCCGGACTCGATTTGGGTGAGCGCTGGAACGGAGGCTGTACGTAATCGGGAATGTTGCCCAGGAATCCAGCCAGCTTGTTGGGCAGCCAGCTTTCACGCGGCAAATGGCTGGCCTTAATCTGGCCAATGTCAAGTTCTGCAAACGTCTTTTTTAATTTTTGGTTCTCGGTGGTCAGGATGGCATATTCCTCGCCGCCGCTGCGACTGGTTTCGGCGTTCTCGATTAGGTGCTGATCGCGCATGGAGCGCACAAATAGGTCTGCGTTTCCGTGCTGGAAAAAGAACTCGCTGTGGACGCCATTAGCTCCTTTCCGCATAAAGCGGATCGTCTGTCCGCGATGGCGCACCTCTACAGACGACAAGTCTTCCAGTTGGGCGCGCATGATTCGCGAACGGGTATTCACCCCACCGCTCGGTTCAATAGGCCTAGTGTTGAAGGCACGGCACTCGGAGGTAGTGCGTGTTCGCCCCGAAATCCTGTCTACCAGCGCCCAATCGCCCTGGTCCTGGCTGTCGTCCGCAATCATGATGCTGTCATTGGGCTGCCACTCCAGCAACAGTCTCCTGCGGGGCAGTTCCGCGGAGGATCGCGAATATTCCACCAGGGAAAGCGAGCCGCTGGTATTCAGATCCGCGATGTGCTCCGCACTGGCTTTTTTCAGCAGCACACCGTCGTGGGTGAAGAGGATCTTTGGATCGGGAAACGGAAGAACGTAATGCCACCAAGAAAACCATGAGTCAGGGGAAAAGCGAGACACTTACGTTTCCCGTTCCCTGTGGAGGCAGATTTTGGACGTCCTCCTCTACAGAGGAGAACTGTGATTCGCTTAAAACGCCCAGATGCACTTGGTGACAGCGGTCATATCGCACCGATTCGTCCATGGCCGGCGATTAGATCTTCCTGTGTTGTATTTCAACTTAGCCTGCGCTATTACGTTTCAGATATAAACAATTGTTCCACGGCTGGTGCTAAATTTTACATGAAAGCGCTTGGTTTGGTGGTATTTTTCACCGAGGTAAAAATGGCCACATTCTGTTCTGTGATTTTATTCTGTCGATGTGGCAGCCTTAGTTTACAATCAGTCTGGCAACCAAATTAGTCAGGGACACTTTGAAACCATTGTTAATTGCAATTACAATTGAAAACTGTTACAAGTCAACACTTCATAGTGTTTCTGTTCTTCCAGCGTCTTCAATGCAGATATGCATTCAGTCAGCTTGACTCAAAAATATTTTATCTCGTTTCTATGGATTTAAGCGCCAGGCGAAAAAAGGTAGTATCTCCAGAACACCTGGGAACAACGTAAGTTTTCCTTAGCTTTTGTAGACTGCAGTTTCTTTCATTATTTTTTTCAGTAGTGCATCACCACCTTGTGTTCATCTCGAGCGCATAATGAGTTTGTATTGAAACTAGTAATGATTTTAAGTTTTGGCATGTTCGCTTTGCCACAACATCGCAAAATCGGCACATGGTGCGTAGCCTTCGATTTGAGTAAAGGTGAATGGTAAAAATGCAGGATAGTTGCTGTTTTCCTGGTATATTTACATATGTACATCTAAAAAGTCTAAGAACATCTTGACCACCGACCCCGTATAACCACACCATAGCATTTCCAATCGAGAGTGAAAGTAATTCGCAGAACAACAGAGCACAATCAATTTCGTTTCTCTCGACTCTCTTCGATTTCACCGAGAACTGAGATAATTTTAAAATAAGCAAACATATCTAGTTGTATTTTGTAAATAGGCTAAATGATCTTCGTTGCCTCTTCGAGGTGTTTAAAAAACTTTTCTCAGAGTTTAGTTTGCCCGTGAACGTCGTATAAAGCACAAGCACTTGACAAATTTAAAATTCTGAAAAATAATGAAACATAATCAGAAAATATAAGCCAAATACAGGTGGGTATGTTCTTCATTTTTGGAGCTAAACAAGAGTAAATAGTTTACATTTTCATAGCGTCAAAAATATATAGATATATTCGAATTTAAATTCGGTGTGGAAAAACAAGTCTTTAACGTTAAGTTCGAGTTATATAATTAATGTTAACAAAAGTGCCAGAGAATGTCAACAAATGCGATGCATTTTCTAAGTAATTGGACGCAACCCAAAAGTTTCCAGGCGGCAATAATATAGAAACTTACATTTTAACTTATATTAGTTTTGTCATAAAACATTATTATTTGCAGAATTTGTCAACGAATTCCTTTTTAACGTAATCCGAATAACATGAACAACCATCTAAATGCGCGCAGTTGTGGGACGAAAAATAAGTCCCTTTACAGTTTTCTACTTATGTTACGAGAAGTAAAATACTCTCTTGCTGGCTGTGATATCACCATCTTGCTCTCGAACTCTCCTGCTATAAGATTGGGTAAACCAAAATATTTATTTCGTTATTTTGAGAGAAAGAAAATATCCACAGAGCCAAAAAACATGAAAATCGGTGCGCCAGAAATAGCGCCACCCACTGAAAGTTTTAAAAACTAAATTGACTTACAGAGTATTTATAAAAGAGATAGCGATGAACCATTGTGTGCCAGTTCTTTAAATCACTTTTCTTGTTTTCAGAACCTCATGGACAAGTCAACGCGGCCTAAACGAAATCGTCGTCACCGCAGGTAAGATTTAAAACAATTATTTACGGATTTTGTTATTCTATCTGCGCGCTTTTTCAGACGAGCCTGGCCACCGGAGGAGGATCTGCATCCAGCAACCCGAGCCACAAAGAGGTTATTTACTCCCGACATTAAGAGGATGCTAAAGGACTGGTTAATTCGTCGCCGGGAGAATCCTTATCCCAGCAGGGAGGAGAAAAAACAGCTTGCAGCGGAGACTGGGCTTACCTACACTCAGATCTGCAATTGGTTCGCAAACTGGCGAAGAAAGCTTAAAAACTCGGAGCGAGAGAAAGCAAAGAAATCCTGGGGTCATCTGATCAAAAATTACAACCACAATGCACGGGGTAATGTGGAACAATTTAGCATCTCGTCGGAGGATAGTATTTGGGAGGAGGAGATGCACTCATGTACTGCGGAGGATGACGATGGCGACGATAATTACGAGTTTTCAAGCCACAGCACTGGTAGCGATGGCAATGCCAATAACGAATCTTCCTCCCCATACAACCCGATATTGTTTGTGGGATCTGCAGGCTTGTCAGAGCGGATACCAATTTTATCAGAAGCACAAACAATAGGCAGGGCCAAGTACAAGCACCAGATGATGGAAAAGTATCTGCGGGATAGTTCCACAGCGAAAACGACCAGTCAACAAGGCACGCAACTCAACAAGTGGCTGGAAAGTGCTGCAAAATTCACACCGGACAGGAACAATTATCACATCGAGTGGAATACGAGCAGGTAATATAGTTCGGGGCTGCCATGGTTAATTGTGATAATAAAACGATTCCATTTAGACAAAAAGCTGGCAATAACAGCAGTTGCGGACAAGCGATCTTGACTAACGATGTGGTTGGGGCTGGTCGTGGTGATCGCTGGATGATTCATCATAAGGACGAATTGGAAGCGGCAGAAGCCTTGGCCAATCTCGCCTTCAACTGCAGGCAACGCTGGAACCATATCTAAAGACTGAAGACTCCGGAACTGACGCCATCATTCCAGCAGAAGTTTCAGGCCCCGTTGGAAAGTGCAATCTAGTCAAATGGGCTTCTTCTGGTTTTCATTTTCAGACTTTACAGTACAATAATCACACGATACCAGGATTTTCTTCAACTTTTAGCTACACTCATTTAAATTATGTGATAAAGTAAGACGATCATATTTATGTGAACGTGAAAACCAGATTGCGCCGAGAGTTAACAATTATTACAGATAGTTTAGAGTGAAAAACAATTATATAATTTTTGATTTCTTGTTATTTAACAAATATGACTCATTTGGACTTCTACGTAGACTCCGGCGTTTCCTCCTTTACTTGATTTTTTGCATGGACATCAAGAACTTGTACAAAACTGTTCTGATGCGCCTGCAGGTGCTGAATAAGGTGGCCTGAAGCTTGATTTAGAGTCTGGACAAGATGTGCCTGGGCCGCGTGCAGGCCGGGCATCTGGGCGTAGGCCACAAGCTGGTTCCTACTCAGCATGGTCTCCTCCACGATGCCTCCCAGCAGTACCATTTGCGGAACCCTGCGTGCGATTCGTAGCAGTGTGGTAGTCTTTTGCGGGTCAGGTGAGAAGACGATGCAATGATTGGAGTGGAACAGGGGCAGAATCGCCTCGTATTGAGTATTCTTTACCGCCTTTTCGATAATCTTGCTGCCGTAGGACTTGAGGTGCAAGTTCTGTTTGTGCAGCTGAACGCGCACGCGGAATATGTCATCGGCGGTGATAGAATTTAAGTGAAAGAAGGCCACAAGCCGAGAGTGTTCCAGCCAATTGCGCACCTCGCGTGCGATGATTTCGTTGTATGGATTCTCCTGCTGTTGTTGCGTGCGCTCCGCACGCGTTTTGAAGCAGCTCTTAGCCTTTGGGAGCTCCGGATATTTCGGCTGGGTGACTGCGACTACACGGGCACGCTCGTAGTGCGGCGCTTTCGGTCGCTGTATATTTATCTTACCCCTAAAGCGAAGGAATTGTAGCGCAGGAGTACTGGTCTTGGCCAGAGGGAGGCCTACAATCATTTAAAATCAGTAAAAGACCTAACATACACGTTACAGAGTTACACAACAATTGTCTTGAGCCAGGCCAAGCCAAAAAATACAACCTTTTAAAACCGTACAACTTACTCCTTTGTATTAGGGTCGTCATGCTGTATAACTGAGTTAAAGTTTCCAATCTCTAAAATTAGGAACTTCTCCTTATTTAACTTTATTTTTACTGAAACGATGTTTATGTTTTATTATCGATAGCTAAAGATATTTGGTTCCATCGATGTTTCGCCGGTTGGCGTTGCCACCTCGTCTGGCCTTGCCTCGGTCGCAATATCTTTTAGTTTGGAAAAATTAAAAGAAATAATTTTGAAATGAATAGCGCATCGATCGTCACTAATTTTGTTTAAAAATTACCGGAGAAATTGCGGGAGATTTAATTTTTGTTCTAAGCCTGATTTGAGCTTGTGCTCCCGATGTTAACCAATCCCACACAGCTTATAGCTTGGTAAAAATAAACTGAAAAAACACCTACAACGAATGCATAGGTATAGAATTTATTTAATTACAGTTATAACATTAACATCTATATATATATATGTATATATATAATGTATATATGTATGTATAAGTTGTATTTCGCTATGGGGTTCGATTTGGTTTTACGGCCCGAGAAACCTATAGAATCTGGGAGCGGAGAAAATGAAAACAAACCAAGTGTATGAAATAAGTGTAATTTAATCGTTTTCTTCAATGTAACTTAGGAAATAACTAAAAAGTCTCTTAAATCATACAACTTATACATTAACATATGTTTAACAGCGCTTTCTATGTTTCATCTTGAAAACGTGTTCTTTTTATTTTCTGAATTATTCTCTTTTCAACTTATTTTGTTTATCTGTTTCTGGGCGACCTTTTCTAGATCTGATCTCTCGTGTTCTTGTATCGTTAATTATGTTATATAATGTACAGATTTCCTTTTAGTTTAGTTTTAAAACATACAACTAAATACACGCTAAACACTAATTAAACTGTATTTACATTTTATTCTTGTTAGAGCCTAAATAATTTAAATATGTTACAGATGTATTTTTTTATTTTTAGTTTTTTTTTCACTCGTGTGTTCTGCTTTCTATATTATTCCGGTTACATAATTTACAAGTCGTGTGAAAACTTACGTTTAAATTTAGGGAGTGTTCAGAGAGGGTACTATATAGGTTTTTGTATTATTTTGTGAGTGGTATGTTTACGTGTTGGTTGTTTGTAGGGTGTCAGAATAATGGTATAAACATAATGGAGGATCCTGAAACTACCCAACATTGTACAAAGTTTCGCTCACAAAAACTAAAAAGTGGGAGGAGATCGGAACACCTACATTTAGATTTATACCAGTGAGTTGTAGTAAGGTTTGTGGCAGTGGTGAATGTGCTAAAAAAAATGTAAAGGAAAAACCAAAAATTTCCGTCTCTTGCTAACAAAAGACCTACAGCGTCAAATCGGAAACTATCGGAACTTTTACTAGAAGAGAAGAAACTCTGGTGCAGAGTGAAATAAACACGAGGTGAAACGTGTCTGTGCTCTAAAATAGTGGGCTTAACATATTAATTATAATAAAATACGCGTCTAGATAAATAATCGTAGTATAATGTATGTGTGTGTATGTTATCGTAGGAAAAGCCTCTGGGCGCATCTTTAAACCTAATTGTGCTTAACAGCATGGGCGACAGTCCGGACTCATCTAAAGTTCTTTGGGTCTATGTTAGGCCCCGTATACTAGATTTATATGCAGGCATTCCATAGAGCCAAGGAATCGATCTGTCAAAAATAAAATGGTCGGTTGTTCGAAGGCGGAAACTTTGTATAACGAGGTGTAGTTACTTTTCTATCGAAGTAGTCGAAAGTTATTCACCAATAAAAACTTAATCGTGTTAGGATTAGGATCGAATATTAATATTATGTACGGGTAGTAGTATGCATAGTACAGTAAACAGTTAATATGTTGTAAGCTTTCTGTAACATTTCTTTCAATTTGTATGTGTAGGTTGTTTTTTGTGTTTGTTTCTTTCCTTTTAAATAAGCAAAAATAAAACTTTCTTTCTTGAGATCAAACTTAACGATACTTTGCAAGCTTTTTCTTAAAGGTTTTTAATTACGGAGAGTTATATAATTAATTTAGACAAATATTTTGCTTTCAAAGTGTCGGAATTTAAAGGTTTTCTTTCATTTTGTTTGAGTCTCTTGCGGATCTCTTTACATTTATATGTGATCTTGGCCTCAATGTACTTTTGCATTTTTGCATTTATTTATTTAAACTTTAGTTTGCATGTTTCTGCTTGTTTAAGTTGTTTTTGTTGTGTTTCGTTTTCCTTTGCTTTTTTAAACTTTTGCTTGTTTAATCGCTATTTAAAATTACTTAGAATACTAGAAGAGCGTAACATGTTTTGTTGGTTTCTTTTTTCTGGTTCCTCTTTTGTTGTTGTATAAGTCTGTGAAGTTTAACATCTGGGTATATTTTGTTGTTCAAAGTCCGTTGGTGTTGTATTTTTCAGTGGTTTAGACAGTGGCGATGACAATCAGGAGGTGTGCCAGCTCGGCTACGCGATTCTTAAGATCCGGAGCGGCACGCTCTAGGTTTTCATTAGCAAAATCGCATGACGGAAATATGTGTACCACGAAGGCCGCTTGCTCACTTCCTGGAATGGGTATGTTTACAATGCCGGCAGCCATTTTCTGTTGCAAATAGGTAATGAAACCGGTCTGGAGGTTCCTCGAATGCTGTAGTACATCAGCGTGATCTCTTCCGCATGGCAAAGCCAACAACATGCAATGCTCCTTGTCCACCTGGATGTTGCAAGGGAAAGATATTAGTGATGTTCCCACTTTTAAATCCATATTCCATGCAAAGCTACATGTTTCATTTGTATATACATACCTGCATCTTCTTGGCGACTCCCTCCAGTTGCGTCTGCTCTAGTCGCATTCTTTGCGCAATCCTCAGCAACGGTGTATTTGTCTCCACCAAACTGGGAAGCGACACCCTTGCCACATCAGGGTTTCCATGCACAAAGTGCATTTGGACAGCGGCCTGATCTGTTTTAAGGGCCAGTAAACCCTGCCACATTACCGGATAGCGCTGCAGCAGAGTAACCAGCGAATCACCTGGTGGGGGGGCCATTGCTGGTGATGCTTGCTGGGCGGCCAATTCCATGCCTGCAGGCAAAGCAGGTGGCAGATGATCCTGTTGTTGTTTAACTGCGATTGCAATGTTAGAATATTCGTTAAATATATTTTATTTTATTGGTTCACGGTCAGCAGATACTTACCGACAGCTGCAATCATTGACATGCGGTCCATCTCATCCAGCTGCATATCCATTGCCTTGACAGGGTGATGGTGGCTTCCTGGCTGCACGCTGCCATCACGTCCGATAAACGGACTTCCAGAGGAAACTGCAGGCATTTGTTGTGGCACCACCACACTAATGGTTGCAGTTGGGCGATGGGCCGGCGGTGGTTCCAGTTGTAAGCCACCACTCTCGTACAAGCCCCTTGATGCAATTTCGCTGAAATGGGCAGGGGGAATGCGCGTATTGTGCACGTATACCTGTGCCATTTGCGGAGAGTCTGAAAGTAATAATTGGTTACAGGTTGTTATGAGATTTAAGGAGTCACTAGGCATAAGACTATGATAACTTACCAGCTGCTGTGCGATCCTGGGGACTCTGCAAACTGTGGGGAACTGCGATGGTCCTTGGAGGTCCACTACCAGGGCGTCGTAGCTCTAGCGGCGGACTGCTGCCCATCTTGTCATCGTAGTCGCCACTTCGCATTAAATGATGCTGGTAGAGCATAAAATCCCTGGATGCAGCCACTCCTCGATATGTAGAATCGTTCTGAAAAAAAGTAGTGACAGACAAATTTTTTGTAAGAAAATGCTTTAATTGCAGTACTCAAAATAATATGACTACACGAAGAACTTAGTTTGGTTACGCTACATGAAAGCTCCGCAAGTAAAACTTGTGTATTACCGGTGTTATGGGCGAAGCCTGCTGATGAGCTGGAGGCGGACTCTGGGTTCGCCGTCCACTGACATAAGCACCCAGGTCATGCTGAATCCAAAGTTAGCAATTCGATAGTAAAATAATTTAAGGGTTAGTATTAAACTTAATTTTGATTTTTGAAAGGTTAGCCATAATAAAGTTTAAAAAAAAGAAATCTTTAAGACTTCTGTAGTTCGCTTAAATTAGGAGTATTATTCGTTGTTGCTTACCAGACTGGCGTCGAAGGGTGGTACTCCGGAAATGCCGGGTGGTAAAACCAATGGAGATACTCTCGGCTGGCTCTGCGGACTTATGTTTGGGATGGCTGTGCGTATTCCTGTAAAGATTTTAAAGTAGTTAGCTATGACCGTAAATAGCAATATGGGCAACCTGCAACTTACCAGCTACTGGTACGACGGAGTTGACCTGCTGCTGAGCTGATTTCAAGACTGCAGCTGATACCGGTGGCGGACTGCCCACACTTCCTGGCATGATCTGCCCAGACTGCAGACCGTGCAATACGGGGTTTGGCTTGCCAGGCGGCGGTGAAGGGTTTAATTGATGCTGCTGAGGCTGCAGATGAGCTGGTAGTTTCTGCTGCAGTAGCATGCCAGGATGGGCGGGCATAATGATTCCGTGAGGAGGCATTTGCACCTGGGTTCCCTTTTGTTGATTGTTTTGCTTATACAAATGCTGTTGTTGCTGCTGCTGAACGGCTGACAGAGTGGGTGTCAAAACAGCGGGTGCATAGCTGTAGTTCGGTTTAGTCAACTGCAGGTGAGGTCCTGTTGATGAAGTAGGTGGTAGCTGCTGTTGTTGCGGCTGAGGCACCACTGACGCCTTTGAGCTGACCACATGCAATATTTGCGGTGGGGCTGCTGATGCCGCTTGCTTGATCAACACCGTTTGCTGCTGCGGATGCTGCTGCTGCTGCGGCTGCGGACTACCGGCAGCTCCTGGCCCCAGTTGTTGCTGCTGGCTAGGAACTCTTGGAGAGTGCGGCGAGTGTGCAGTTGGGGGGGGCACGTTGACCTGAAGATGTTGTTGCTGCTGCAGGTGACGTGCAATGATCTGGGGCTGCACTAGTTGTTGATTTCCTGTAGTGTCTGTGAGCAGCATATGACCGGAATGCGGTGGATGCTGTGGTGGTGGAGCTACTGTTTGCTTCGTGGGCGTCAATTGCTGCTGGATATTCTTTTCCCTATTCAGCACGTGAGCCTTAAGTGGTTGAGGTGGCCTAACAGTGCTATGCTGTGCATGCTGTAGCACAGTGGGCAGGGGATTCTGCTGTAGGATGATGGGTTGTTTTGGAGGAGCCACCAGCTGCGGTTGTGGCTGCTGAATAACCTGCGGTGGGTTTCCTTTCACCAGAACACTTACAGGTTTATTCAGTAAAGCGGCGGCTGCCGCCGTTTCAAGTTGTACTGATTTTCCTAAGGCTGTTATGGGATTTGGAAGTCCAGATGGAATCAAAGTAGTATTTATCTGTAAATTAGCTTGTTGTGGAGGTTGCTGCGGATGTTGTTGCTGTTGTTGTAGTTGCGGGGTAGGAGCTGCTTGACCGTCTTTATTGCTGCTGTTGGCAGGTGCAGCAGCGGTAGCTGCAGGAAGATTACCCTCCTTGCCCTGGGGCATTCCAGCGGTGATAACTCCCGTAACGGGGTCAACTAGAGCCTTGCTGACCGCATCCGCTACCCCACCGGTTATCTTTTGAGTAGCAGGAGCGGCTGTCTGATGCATTGGCAGTCCCCCGCTCGGAATGGATGAGTTGATAGCCTGGTAGGATTCAATCTCTGCTGCCGCAATAGCTTTCTTCTTAGGATGTTGAGGCATTGTAGGTTTAACGGGGACCATAGCTGGCACAGGAACTGTAACCGGGACAGCTACACTAACAGGCGCTGGTGTAGAAACTGGTGCCACAACAGGAACCGGTTCCACTTCCTTAGTATCTAATTGGGGCATATGCGGCTCGACACCAGCACCTTCTGATGGTGGCAAAATACTGGATGAAGTTACGCCAACCGCTGCATTAGACGCTGTAGCTTCCTCAACCAAGTTTACAGCTTGTTCACCGATTGTTTTTCTGTCCTTTGAACGCCTTGGGCGCCCCACTGCATTAATGATCTGTACCGCATCCGCCTTTTTGGCCTGAGCATTTCTGCCAGAACGGCGTGGTGGGGTTTGTGCGCCTTTCGGCAAATGTGGTCCTGTTCCAGTTGGCGTGTTGGTATTTCGCACCACATCTTCAATGATATCGTCTACTGTGCTGCGATCCTCCTTCTCTTGTAGGCGGCGAGATTTGCGTGTGTTACAAGACTCTGAATTGTCTCCTCCGATTGGATCAATATTTGATGAAACTTCTGGTTGCTGCTGCTGCATTGTTTGCTCCATTTCACTAATATTCTTAATCGAGGGTTGCGTTTTATTGATGGTAAGGATAAGTCGTGGTCGTTGGTCCTCTGCAATGGGGGCAACAGAAGAGATTGTCTTGGTCTTGGGCTCTTCACCACCGTCTTCATGAAATTCGTAGATATCCTGACCAGTTCCTAATTGACTTGCGACTTGATTTTGTCCCTGCGCCTGAGTCAGGGCTTGATTCCTGGCTTTTTTCTCTGCGGCTGTCAGCACAGAACTGGTAGGAATAGGTGCTGGCTGTGCAGTCGTAGGTGTAGCCGACGTCACTATTTCCATTCCCTTTCGCTGCATATCGAGTTGCTGCTGCTGAAGCTGCTGTTGCTGCAATAGTAGATTTCTTGGAGGACGTCCTTTCCTGCCTCTGGTTACAGGAGCTGTTACTGGTTTTCTTAGCCTGGTTTGCACTCCATTGTCTCCTGGTTGCACTACCAATGAATCCACTCCAGGCGGCGCAGCTGTTGCCGAGGTGAGGGGGAATCCTCCCACTTTCTTCGCTCCCCTTGGCTGGCGTCCTCTCTTGGCGCTGCCTCCCCTTCCTGGAGGTCTTCCAACAGTAGCTACAGCTGGCTTTGCAGGCGGCAATTGTCTGGTCTCCGTCTCGTCTTCTGTATCATGATCGTTTGAGCTGTTCACACTCATAGAAGTAGTCGGTAGAGGTGTCTCTTGGGCCACGGAATGATTTACAGGCTGCGGATTCGGAATAGGAGCCGGTGCAATTGCCTGCATATCCCCTGTTCGTTTCCCATCCTTACTAGCCAATGGAGTATCTAATTTCTTAATTACACTGTCTATATTTACCTCCTTAGCAGACCAGTAATCGCTGTCAACTTCCTTGGAGTCCTGCTCGATCAACTCATCCTGCTTGGGCTGCGAAATCTTAATCAGATTCTCCTCAGTTAACAGGGAGCCAACCGTATTCGCCGAGACTACCGCCAAACCTGTGGTAGGAGTGGGTGTGCGAATCACCGAGACACTTTCCGATGTCTTTAGGGTTGACATAGCTTGTGTTGGTTCTACATGACCAGGTGGCGTGATATCCTTGCCCTGGTTTTGAGGATAGTGTATGGCATTCCCTTGAGCTTGCGGTGGTGGAACTTGATTTTGTGCAACGATGTGTTGTTGGACAATTAATTTCGGTGTACTTTGTATCACATTGAGAGGCGTTTGTAGAGGAAGATTTGCTCCTGGCGAGGACTGCTGCTTCTGATGTGGATGAACTGACGACGATTGCTGGTGTGGCAACTGTTGCTGTTGGTTTGGCTGTGCATGAGGTCCAACTCTTGTTAATATGGCGGGGGGCTGGGCTCCCTGACTAACAGAAACCAAAGTATTCGGTTTACAAGGTGAACTGTGGGGCAATTGCTGAGTCTGTTGCTGCTGAGATACACTTCGCGCAGGGACTGGTGAGCTATGTTGTTGGGATGCAAATATCGACGGAGAAACCCCCAAATGCCCGACTCCTTGAGGCGACTTTTGCTGTTGCTGGGGACCGTGCATTTGCTGTAGCTTTTGTATTTGCTGCAATTGCTGTTGTTGAGCCTGATGCTGTTGGTTCAACTGCTGCTGAGATGGATGTTGCTGAGATGGATGTTGCTGAGACGGATGTTGGGGTAGGTGTTGTTGTTGTGCCTGATTTTGCTGTTGGGCCTGGTGTTGCTGAATCTGTTGATTAAACTGCGGCTGAGCTGGATGCGGTTTTTGAGTCGCATGTTGCTGGGTATGAATTTGTTGATTCAAATGTTGCTGATTTTGATGTTGTTGTTGGGTCTGGTGTTGCTGCGGTGCTTGTTGGTGGTGCTGAGCCTGATGCTGCTGTTGCATTTGGTGTTGCTGGGCTGATGATAATTGTTGCGCCTGACCGTGAAGTTGTTGCTGCTGCATGTGTTGCTGTCGTTGTATCATTTGCTGATGCATGAACTGCTGCATGTGCTGGTGCTGATGTGCAGTCATCTTGGCTATCACCTGGGGCGAATGTTGCTGCTGCTGGCTCTGATGGGCATTTACATGGACGTTCTTGTGCGGCGGAAGGCTGCCCAAGGGAGGCGAACTAGCCACCTGCGATTGGGTTGCTTGTTGAGGCTGTACGGTAACCACTTTACTTATGATCGTCGGATGATGTGGCACCTGTATTGGTGGCATTTTCTGCAGCGGAATAGTCATTAACTGCGGTGTCGTCTGCACCTCAGCCCCAGATTTAGGCGAAGGTTGTTGTGGTACCTGCTGTTGTTGTGGCTGTTGGTTTCTGGGCTGGTAGCTGTTTATTTTGCTGGTGGTAGGCGAATTGCTGCTGGCCAACACTCGAGTCGTGGGACTTGCCAATGGACTAATGTTGCTACTTTGCGGGCTGGTCATTAGCGTATGTGCCTGCTGAACCTGTTGCTGAGGTGGTGGTTGGCTTGCCATAGGACGGCCAACAGGACTCAATTGACCCACCAGGCGATTTTGGGTTACACCACGACCTGGTGAGTGAAGCGGACTGTGCGGAGATGGGGCCCGAATCCCAACCATATAAGTGCCAGGTTGCTGAGGATGATGTGACTGCTGAGGAGACAACACCATTTGCGGCACCACAAAGTGAGGCGTTTGTTCAGGTATAGATATCGTTGGCGGTTGCATAATCAAGGATTGTGTCCGGATTGTTTGCTGGGGTGTCATTGGACCCTGCTTGGGAGTTGAAGCCTGCGGCATGGTATTCTGACTTGCAGTTGGACTTCCAAATGATATGGATGCAGATGCTGAGGCTGTAGTAGACGCAGTACTCGAGCTTGAGCAACTGCTCATCACATTGGACAGATCCAAGTTGATGACTGAATTTGGATTTACGCCGGTTCCCGCTGAGTGCGGTGCAGGCAAGACGGTCTGCACAGGCTGAACCAAAGGCTGTTGGAGTTTGCTGATAGTTGGTGGTTCAATCTTAACAGGAGAAGAGGACAATCCCGCTGGCACCGTTTTTGGTGGATCCAAAAATGGCAACTTAGTAATCACGGAAGGTTGGGGGGCGGTCTCATTGCTGAGCTTCGATTTAGACTCTACGTTGGGTATGTCTATATTCGGGGTTTCTCTCAGAGCAGGACTGCTATTGCTAATGGATTTTTCCGGCGACGATGAGCTCTGAACAGTTTCATCAATCTTAAGACTAGGTCCACTGCTATCCGCTTCATCGGGATTCTCTTCAGTGTCCGTATCAATCTGCAGATCCCTTTCTGACTGCGGAGTATCAGCCTTGATATCCATCATATCCTCGTGTTTTAAACTTTGTACTGCCTTGTTGAGTTCTTCTGGATCCAAGACCTCAACGACAGGTTCTGACTCAATTTCTGGCTCAGGATCGGCGTTTGGTTCAGCCTCTCTTTCGGGGTCCATTTCCGGTTCCTCCAGAATGGACGCAGGCTCTCCAGCTGTTTCAATCGCTTTTGCGGCTAAAGCTGCCTCTTCATCTGGTTCTGCTATGACTAAAGTTGGTGTTTCTAATTCATTTACAGAGCTCATTTCATCCATGCCATCGAGTGAGTAATCCGTCGTAGAGGAAGTTCCAAAACTTTCACCCAATAGAGCGGATACGGCACTCTCAGTCTCCTCCTGAGAGATGGTTACGCGGGACTTGCTTTCCTCTAACTTATCCAAAGGTTTTGTCGCGCGTGGAGGGGAAGCCACTGGAATTTTAGGCTCATCTGTCATGTTATCGAGTAAGGATGTTGAATGTAATTCTGCGGAAATGGATTGCACGGCCGATTCACTAATCCTATCATCAAGCTGACCATCGAACCCGGGAATGAAGCTTTCCTTCTTCTTGCTTTGAGCGGTAGCACTAGTCGGCGAATTATCTAATCCGGGGGCTGCAGCTACTGCTGCACTGGCTCCCGCTGCTGTTGAAGATGTAGGAGTGGTAGCCAAAGCAGAAGAGGAACTCACTGTACCACTGCTTACAGGTGTTTCTGCAGACTGAGTGGAGAGCATGGAACTGTTGGTTATAGTTGGAGTTTTGGGTATGGGACTAATTAGGCGGGGTTTCTCTCGCGAAGGAGTGAGAACTTCGTTTCCACGACTCGAGGGCGTTGTAGGTTTCGCTTTCGGGGTATGCAGCAAATCATCGTCATCGTCACCTATTAGACATGGTAAACTTGGAGATGGCTTACAGACGGGTGGCGATGAGACATGCTTGGCGTCTAATTGCAGGTCTGCATGCTTGCTTGCAGCTTGAACGTTGACAGTAAGCTTTCCAGGAGTAGGAGGTGCGGATGAAGTGGGAGCCACATTTGGCAGGGATTCCCTTCGCTGTTGTTGCAGCAACTTTTCTTGCTTTTCCTCCTTAGACCGCTTCTTCTTCTTTTTCTTGTCTTTACTCTTATGCTGCTCCTGCAGCTCCGGTTTGACACCCTGTTTCGTCATCTCCACTGAGTTGTTGTCTTCGTTGTCAGAGAATCGGAATACATCTGCCATATCGGATCTATATGTGGTGGCCGTTGAAGGAGTGGCTTCTTCTGAAATCGGCTTGGTATCAAAGTCACTCATTAGTTGAGCCTCTAGAGCCCTTCCTGCTTCATCCATATCTACGCTGTTATCATCATCCACCTTTGTTTCAGCCTTGGAAGATTTCTGGTGAGTTTGATTTTGCTGTTCTCGCTGCGATTTTTCTCGTCTCTTTTTCTCGCGCTTCTCTCTCCGATGTCTTTCCCTTTCCGCATGAGAAGATGAGCTGCTGCCTCCCGACAGGCGACTTCTCTCCAGCTGCTGTTGCTGTTCAGCCTCGTGCACAGGTAATTGAGTATGTGCTTCCTCATTCTTGATGTTAGGTGTGGAAGGTTCTTGTTTGTACGTTTGCAAGGCAGCGGAGACAATTGGACCAGTAGTAGTTACGCAACTGGGTATAGTGTCCTTATTGGTTTCTTCTTGCTCGGGGAACTGCGATTCTTCTTCATCGGAAATAATGCCAAATATAAACTCCATCTTATCCTCTCCTCTTTTTGAAGCTTGGGCTGTCAAAGGCGCCGACGTTGGAGTGGCAGGCAAAGAAGGTGAAGTGGAGGGATGGGCTCCTCCTGAGTTGTATATTTTGGAAGTTGAGGAACTATCAAGGCTCTTCGATTTCTTTGCCTTTTTAAGTCGATGACGCTCTTCTTTCGTTAATTTTTCGGAACTTGTATCATTGGTGGTAGGCGAATTGGGTACAGTGGATTCCGTCATATTCCTGAGCTTCTCACGTTTCTTCTCCTTCCTTTCCTTGTGCTTCCTCCTTTCGCTGGCTGAAATCTCTAACGGCAGCGAAGCACACTCAGTTTTTAGCTCATCAAAACTATCGAACTTTGTCTTGCACTCGGAGGATGAATGAACATCAAATATGGAAGGTGTTAACGGGGTCACCACCAAAGGAGTTTGAGTTGCCGAGGTATCCGCTGTGGAAGAGGATTTCAAACGTCTCTTGCTCTTTTTGTGTTTCTTGCGAGTTTCTGGGGAGTACTCTTTAAGCTTTCCAGTATAGGTGTATGCAGAAGAATTATAGAAATCTCCAAGCTCTTTCTTTATCTCTAGTTCCGTCTTCAATTTGCGCTCCTCTATTGAGGAATTTGAATCATGCCGAGACTTGAATTTCTGTTCTTCGTCGGAAAGCTGTTCTCGCTTGATTTCCTGAGCAGGAGTTGTAGGATGCTCTTGCTTAATAGTTAAATCAGGAGCAGGCTGGGATTGTGACTCAGAATCAGATGCAATTCTAGTGGAGTTGGAGTTCCTTTTCCCAAAATGGCTATGCTTCATCACATTCCTCCTAATTTCATCTTCGGAACTATCATCACCATCACAAAGCCTCCTTAAATTCTGTTGCATCTGGCGTACTCTGTTAGCATCAGCTAGGGAGCTTGCTTCCTGTTGATCATGATCTCCGTGCTCTGCATCCGAATCGGAGGAAATTCGCCGTTGGTGGGTCTCCTCATCGTCATCATCATCGCTGCTAGACAGTCCAGGATAGCGACCATGGAAGCTGCTACTACCACTATTTCGATGTTGTCGATCCTCGAATTCAGTGTCCGAGTCCCCATCATAGCTAGTAGAGCGCTTCTTTTTGGCACGAGATTGCTTTAGCTGCGAGAACTTTGCCTTGATCTTTTTTTCCTCTGCCTGCCGTTGCATATTCTTGCAGCTCCTGGCTTTTACTTTGTCGTACATAGAGACATTTGGACAATCATCCGGGATATCGAAAATGGAATGCTTCTTGGAGGCATCATCTGTGTCGTCAGAATCTGCCGAGCTCAACATCATCAGTTTGGCGCGAAGCGATTTAGATGAAGAGTGATGCCCTTCGTCAGACCCCCGTGATGACTTTCGCTCCACACTCCGCCTGTGGTGTTGATGGTGGAGTTTTCCGCTCGAAGTATTAGTGGCTGCTGAGCTGAGTTCCCCAGCGGATCCACTTCCCGCAGCAGAGATTCTCCTGTGAGGATTATGATTATGCTGCAGTGGTGTATGCTCTTCGTCTGTATTCGTGGATTCCGCCACAGACTGCCGCTTTTTTTCCCGATGGTGATGATGATCTCGTTTACTTTTATGCCTAGAAGATGAGCTATTTGCATGACTACTGGAGTGCTCCCGCTCCTTTTCTCTTTTGGCTTGATGAGGCTGCTGCTCCTCCTCACTTGTATTTATGTGCTGCTTGGTTTGGGAAATAGAATCTACCACCACTTCAATGGAGGAGTTTGTTTCTATGGAACTGGCACTGCCTTTTTGATGATGTTTATCCCGTCGATGGTGATGTTTTGACGACGAGGCGGAACTTCCACCGTGGGGCCTTGAAACGTGTGTACTAACATTTTTCTCTTCTTTGGAACTACTGCTCTTGTGTTCCTTGGAGTCCCGGCGATCGTTTAATCTTTGATTACTGCTGTGAACCGAGATGTTCTGGGAGTTCTCCATTCTTATGCGCTTTACATAATCCTCATGATGAACTTGATGACTCGATCCTCCGCAAGCTCCACCACCAGCACTGTGGTTGCTTTCCTGCGAGCTAAGGCGTCTCTTATGCAGGCGAACTGGGGAATTTCTAGACAACTTCCGCGAGCGTTCCTTTGAGGTGTTGTCTGAAGGGGTTGATGGAGATGCACTTGGAGTTCCTGGAGCAATGGTGTCCATGGCATTTTCCTTGTTGTGCTGACAGTCGCTTGCGGTGAGGCTACTAACCTCGCTGGTGATATCAATTTTGCTCTTTTGGTACGAAGATAGCTCACGCATCCTTCCTGCACGACCTTCTAGCTCAACATCCATAGCTCGGCGAGATTGTTCCTTCTCTCGATGCTCTCTTTCGCGCTGATCCTTTTCGCGGTGAAGCTGTTTTTCCCTTTGCTCCTTTTCCCTCAGCTCCTTCTCCCTATTGTCTCTCTCTCTTTGTTCCTTTTCGCGCAGATCTTTTTCACGAATCTCCTTTTCTTTTTGTTCCTTATCACGCTGCTCCTTTTCTCTAAGCTCTCGCTCTCGCTCTTCTCTTTCCTTTTTTTCGCGATCCTCTTGGGCCTTCTTTTCCCGTTCTCTTTCTTTTTCCTCTTCTTTAGCTTTTCGGTCTTCTTTTTCTTTTTCCTCCTGCAGAGCCTTACGTTCCTTTTCCTCCCGCTCAACCTGCTTACGCAGATCCTTTTCTCGCTTGTCTTTTTCCTGACGCTCCTTTTTCTCTCTCTCGTGACGCTGGCTCTTTTCAGCTTTGTCCGCCGTCTCATCGGCCTCACTGGAGTCGTCTTCGATGCGCGGAGTAGCTGACTTGGAGGACTGGGAGGTAGACGAGTTCTTTCGCTTATCAGAGGACGATGCATTTTTCTCAGACTTCTTGTTTTTCTTGTCACTTTCCGATCTATTGTTGTGCTTGCTGTGCAATTTGTCGTGGCTGCTGCTGACCTTCTTAGAGCTGGAACTCGATGATTGGGATGTGGATGTGCCACTTTTTTTCGTCTGCTCTTCCTCGCCAAAGGTCGGCTGTTGTGGCTTTTGTACGTGTATCGCTGCTGAGGCTAAGGAACTGTTACCGTTGGACGTTGTTGATGAAATAGGAGCAGATGTATCCACAGTAGCTGTTGCTGATTCCAAGGGAGAGCTGCTTGTGGTGCCTACGTTTGTACTACCTGGCACTGAAGCAGATTTCTGAAGCTGAACTCTCGCTGGCGATGACTGAGGACCATCTGGCACGCTTAAGCTCTTCGCAAGACTGCTTCCAGAACTCTGGCCAGCTAACCTAGATGGTTTTCCCATTTCTGGAAGAGGTGGAGGTGCAGGCTGTACAGCTGGAGGAGGCGCAGCGGTGTTCGGTAAAGGCGGGTGACTGGGAAACGGATACTGCAGTCCTTTTGTGGGTCCCGAGTTTGCTGCTGGTGAGGATGAGGAGACAGCTGTTACCCCACTGAGTCCTGAACTTGCTGTCCCTGGTGCTGCAGGTTTGGCAAGTTGACCGAGGCTTGCGGTTGTAACTCCTCCCACCGAAGGCGAGGGTGATGGGCTGTTGTAGGGAGACATCGAAGCTTGAGGAGAGTTCATGGGTGACAAACTACTTAGTCTTTGAAGCAATCCCGCCGATTTGCTACATGTTGAGTTGCCCAATCCACCACTACAGCTTCCAATAATTGGAGTGGTCTTGGTCGCCGCGAGATTGGGCAAAGCAGGTGAGGTGTTTCCGCTGCATGGCCCTCCAGGATGTCGGGATACATTAGCGACCAGTGAAGATCCTGCAACGATATTGGAACTCGACCCCAATGCGAAATCAGAGCTGGTTGGATCGTACCATTGGTTTTTATTTAGTCGTTGAAAATCGTCATCAAAAACGCTTTTCTTGGCCAGCACAGATTTGACAATGTCCGAGGGCTGCAGCTCATCTATATCCAAAAACTTGTGCCGTGAATTGCTCGCTGAACTGGATACTGTTCCAATTGAACTGTTGCTATTTCCGGATCCCGAGCTAGTCTGATGAGAGTTTAGACCAGTACCCAAATTCATGTGCATGGAGAGCTGCCATGAAGGCGTGACACTAGAGGGTGTATGACCGGAAACATGTTCTCTACTGCTTCCCCCAGACCATCGTTCATAGTTTTCCTCAAAGTTGCGCAGTCTTTCATCCAGTGAAGGACTTCCTCCGGCATTTTGGCCAGGTACATCCGAATCGCTGGAGTTGGAACTCAGTGATCGTGGACGTGCTGGACTAGCCATCAAGCAAGTGTTGGAAGATGAGGATCCGTGCAATTGCTGCGACTGTTGTTGGTGATTATGCTGCTGATTTTGGTGGTGTGAAGAGGAACGCCAATATCGCGAGGATGGGCTGGGCAGGAATGTGGATCCAGAACAGGAGCCCATTCCCTGACTGGCGTTAAGACTAGAGTTGTTAAGGGAGCATGCCGAGGAGGAAGCAGCTCCTACGCCCCCTAAGCCTCCGGAGGATCCTCCTCCCAGTTGCTGCTGCAGATAGCTGTTTCCCACTCCTCCTCCACTGCCTCGCGACTGCTGTTGTTGGAAGAAAAGCACCCCGAATTTTGGGAGAGGGAGCCACATCACATCCCTGTTTCTCTCCCGAACTCTTTCTCTGGGCGGAGGCAATCGACGTGGCTCTGTGGGCAACACTTCAGGTCGCTCATCACACAGCGGCGTACCAGGGCGAGATCCATCCGCACTTTCGCCACCGCTAGCTTCGTGTGAGTGATGGGAATGTAGCTGATGTCCCCTGCCTCTGGAGACATGATGATGGTAGTCATCTGCAGGAGTTAGACTACTTATCCCACCCAATCCAGATCCACTAGCACTATTAGTTGTTGAGGATGAGCTGGGTTGTTGCATAGTAGTGGTCACTCGTCTTCTCTTTGCAGCCAGCGAGGCATTCATCATATGCTGCTGATCCATGCTGCTGGCTCCAACGATTCCGTGCCGGAAAGCCGAGGAACTAGAGAGCGCCGACAAAGCTCCCACATCGATGGACGGGCGCCGGCAGCTGAGCATCATTGATGGGGGAGCCGAAGGCAGGTGACCAGGGAACTTAATGCTTGGGGAACCACTTGGGGTCTCGGAGACCCTTCGGATCTCGCTCTTGCGGTTTAGCGGGTCGTGTATGACATCACAGTTGGACAGGGAGAGAGGGCTTGGCTTATTAATGCTGATGTGCTCGCCAGTGGACTCCACCTAAATTAAGTGGATATTAACAAAAAGGAGTTGTTTTTAGATTTGAAAGGAAGAGGTATTGAAACTGTTCCGGTTTAATTGGTTAAGCATTAAAAGAAGAAGAAAGGAAGCAAGCTTTGACAAGCTGTTCCTAAAAATAGACGGACGGACATGGATATATGGATTTGGCTGTTAATACCTTTTAAGGGTATTACAAATTTTCTATTAAGAAATTACCAACAGCGGCTTATAACAATTTTTTTCATATAAACTAACTTAGAAGCCTGTCCATTTAAACCGTGGAACAAGTCTTATCCTTGTTAAAACATGTACTTACCCCGCTGGCATTGGAATGATGGTGGTGATGATGGTAATCCATTTTGATGCGCTTACGTGGACTGACCACGCCCTCATCACCACTGGACGGGCATTCCTCAACTTGTTCTGCCAATTGGAAACGTTGATTGTGCACGGGGTGCAAGTCTTTGGGTGTCTTACCGCAACGTCTCCTGCTGAGAATGCTACTGCCGGAACCAGTAAACCCTTCAGCTCCACCCGCAATTTGATTGTTGTTTAACGTTCCATCAATGGATTCTCCAACGGCTCCTGTAAGTCCAGTAAAACAATTTACACCTGTACCTTGTCGAGCGGTTACTGGGGAATCACAGCGGACATCTTCAAACTGCGTGGAATTTCCTGCACCTCCAGCCATCTCCTCGGAGCTACGAAACCGCAGGCGACCCACTTCATTGAAGTCACAGTCGACGGTTTGACGCGCGTTACGAACCATTCGATGCCTTTGGGCCAGAGCGGCCGGAGACATAGGCATTGAACTTGAAGAGGAGCTAACAGCTGAAGGCATGGATGTGGTTGCTGACACTGTCCCGGAGGAGTTGACATTACAGCTGACTATAGCGGACGCCAAGCTGGGAGCGGGCATCGCACTGCAGGCATTAGTACCAATGTTTGAAATGATGGTGGTGTTGGTGCTTTGGTTATTTAAATTGCTCGCGCTGGAGGCTCCGCTGCTTGCTCCTCCTGGCGTGTTGACGGGAGAGCAGTCATCGTTTGAGTTGTTCTGATGGCGGCTAAAGGAAGATGCGCGAGACCGAGATTGCAAAGAAGAGGCGCTTGACTCATAGCGACTAAAGCGCGAGTTAGAACCTAGATGAGAGGATTGCATAATTTGGGTTTTAAATTTAATTAAATTTGCAAACGATTATATTTACCCGAACTTTGTTGTTGCTGTTTCTCTTGTTTATCGTAAAATGCGTCCTGACACTCTCTAGATGCAAAATCGACTTGAAGCTTTCTGCCCCGTAAGATCGTTCCGCGCATATCCTTTACCGCGGCTTGGGCGTTCTGCACTTGGTCGTACAGAACCAAAGCTAACTGTCTGCTCCTGTCAATGCTCACTTTAGTAACTGTCCCAAACCGTGTAAACTGCGACTGAAGAAACGACTCGGAGACCTTCTCGCCCACACCATCGATCCAGACGCAATTCGTGGGCATGGATTTTCCGAAGCCCAACTTTATTCGGTTGCTACCCAAGTGCTCACCGTCCATTTTGCGCATTGCTTTTACGACCGAGACGATGTCTGAATACTGACAGAAGGCATATGCATTCAGGCCCTGCTTCTTGATATCGATCTCAATAATCTCGCCAAACCCCTCAAAATGACCACGCAGTTCGCCGGCAGTAATGTCCTTTTCAAGGTTCCCGATAAAGAGTGTTCTTGTCGACTTGGGATGATACTCATCCAGTTCGGCTTCGTAGGGACGAAACTCGTTGTCCTCGACATCATAGCCCTGGTACGGTTCCACTTCAATTTTGCAACCGAAGAAGTGTTTGTCATGAGAGACCTCCAACGCTTTTTCAACGTCATCCGGCTTCTTAAAGCAAACCAAAGCATAGCGTTCAGAATTTTGTCCTACAACCTTAACCCACGTAACCTTGCCGTGCTTTTTGTACTCATGAAATAGACCATCCTTGAGAGATGTGTCCGAGGAACGGGCGGGCAGATTGCGGACACGTATCGCTAGCGGGCGGTTGTCTTCGGAATGCACGACAGGATTAGCCGTCAGACAGGAGGATCCGCTGGAACTAGAGCTACTGCTTGAAGATGAGCTGGAGCCACATCCCCCTCCGACGCCTGCACTGCTGACGGTGCCAGCGGTGCCACTGGGATTTGAGTTGCCTGCAGGAGTAAAGAAGACATTTAATTAGTAATCTTTCTAGAATTTTTTAAATGATCGGAATATTAATACTCACTGGTTACTGCGACAGACTGAAGGGTGCGACCGCTGCGCCCCTCTGCCATCGCACAATTGCCCGAAGACTGGACGGGACTGGACGCGTGCGAGTGGGATGAGGAGTGCGATGAGGAAGAGGAGCTGTGCGAACTGCTATAGCTACTCGGTGAGCGCGAGTGCGAGCGACTGGAGGAGGTGGTGCTGCGTCCGTGCAGGTTGTGTCGCGTCCGGATCGGATGCGTTGGCACCCCATTGTCCACGGCGGCGGCCAAAACAGCGGCGACATTTAGAATGTCACCGCTTGCTGTTCCGGAACCGGAATTGGAACCTACTCCCGCCTCTGCTCCAGATCCTAACCCCACCGATCCTGCTGCTCCAGATGCTATCGTGGGCATTGTTGGAGTCGCCGTGGTTATTGTATTATTTAAACTATTACTACTAAAACTATTGTTTGTGATTGTACTTGTCGTAGTCAAAGGAGTAGCTCCTCCAGCTCTTCCTGGTGATTCCGAACCAGAGCGTTCTCCTCCGCTTCCCGCTGCTCCTGCCCCCTTAAGTAGCTTATTGAGTTTGCTGCTGTGCAGAAGCATATTTCGTGAGGGGTTCAGTGAGTCATCCACAGCACTTCCCGCATAGGCCACGCTTCGATGCACTGCCGTGGTCTGCGATTGCGGCTGAATCTGTAGCTGTCCTTGAGCGGTGGAGGGACAAGATCCGGCTCCTACTACTGGACTGCTGATGTAGTGCGGGTGTTGAGGATTCTGAAGATGCGGATGCTGGTGGTGATGATGGTTGATCGGTGAGCTGCTCATTGTGAAGCCCACGGCTGCTGAGGCGCCGGCATTGCCACTGCCACCAGAACTTTTCAATTGGGCCGTCGTTGCAGCAGTGGCGGCTTCGTACCATGACTGTGGTGGAGCCACCCGCGCGCTCTGATGGTTCTGGTGGATATTCTGGGTGCTGCTCCGGTCGCCTAGCGCCTGTGGTACTCCACCAGGTCCTGAGCCTACCAAACCTCCAGTCCCAGTTCCAGCTGCTCCCGATCCAGATCCTCCAGCTCCAGCTGTGCAGGCTGCTGTCGTCGTCGTCGTCGTGTTGCTGCTGTTGATGCCGCCGCCTTGAACGCTGGCAGAACCATTCCTGTACGGGCGATCTCGGTTACGCGATCTCTCGGAAGACCCTCCTGCCGCCGATGCGAAGACTGACCCGGAGGCGCTCACGGACGAGGGACTGGAGTTTGAGTTGGAATTGGCCAAGGAAGTTGAGTTGTTCGCTTGATACTGAGTGACTAAGCGGCTGTTGGTGCGGTCGTAATAATTCCGTTCGAAGCTGTTTGTCGGTGGTTCCTCTGTAGACCTAAAATAATGTAGAACAATACAATTTTAACTTTTAGTAACACATAATAAATGTATTTGTTATGGTGATCAAATAAAGTAAAGGCTAAAATATGTTTTAATTTTAGGGCATACTACAGAGATCTCAGTTTTTAATATTGGTTTCTATTGGTTATATAAATAATAAATATAAATAAATATATAAACATAATATATTATTTATATACGAAAATATATATGTACATATTGTACATATATACATATACAATAAATATATTGAATTAGGGTTGCCATGTTAATCGATCACAGTTATTTCAACCACTTTGTTTTGCTTTTTATGAGCAATGTTCATCGCATTACCAATGGCCATGATGCTCGCCAGAGTAGTAACCCACCTTCGCATATTATTTATCGGTTCTCGCTGGGAAAATCGTTGTCGTTGTAAGCTTTGCTACATTGGTAATCGAGGTTTAATTTCTCAGCCCCAAAATCGGGCGCACTAACATTTAGTGCTAACATCGGGAATCGAGAATTTCCGAATCAATCGCTTCTTTCGCTTATTCGTTTCTGATTTCTTCTTACTACTGTTGATAAATAGGCACTAAGAAAAAATTCACTTCGTCAAATAAATAAACGGGCGCCAAATAAACTGACGTGCGACTCAATCCGCCAACTTCTTCCTTTATTTGTCTGCGTCTGTTTACGCGGCTACACATACGAACAAATATCTCACACACTGATGCGTTTGCACACACGTACACTGCTACGAAGAAGTACAAACACAGAAGCAAAAAAGCCGGGACCGGGAGAGCCACGTTTTTCTTTGTTGCTTTATTAAAAACCAACCGGTTTTAAATGTTAAATATATTATTATTCCGTCACTATAGCACGGTTTAAGGCTTGCCTTACGTTATTTGTCCTTGCGATTTGCTCTTCATTTAATAAATAGTTCGTCCCCTCAGCTCATTTCGCTCACTGACCACCGATTTCATTTTGTGCCGATATTCGCGTTTAGAGCTGCCAGACTGTCTGTTACTACCGTACGTAAGCCACTCGTTACGTAGCGCAACGTAACCCCTAAACGTAGAATCATGTAAAAATCGTGTCAAATTCCTGAGCCATTTTTTTTTTTTAATTTTGTATTTTGTTTGGCTGCATATTATTTCTACGTTGTTGAATTTTTCGTTTAGTTGTATTTATTACTAACATAACATAGAATCTTTCAAAATTTGGATCACAACACCACGATACCCTTTAAAACAGCTATTTCTGACAAAACCAGTTATCTGACCAGATGTTATTCATTTGTTTACCAATATGTTTAATTTGTATATCTGATAAAAACTAAATCTCCATTTTTCATAATGATAAAAAAGTGTATAATTCTAAACCGAATGAGACTCGGAAGAGGGCAGGTAAAAATAAAAGTTTTTACCTGAAATTACGAGTTGCAATGCTATTAAAGACGCAAAAATCAACCCCCATATAAATTAATGCGCAGAAGGCTCGTTTTATTCCATAAAGTCTATTGAATGGACAAGGGGGTTCAGTTGATCATCGTTCTCGGGTTAAAAGATTAAATTCCCTACTAAAAATAATATAGTGCTAAAAAGCAACCGCTTTTTTAATAGTACTAGTGTTGACTCGCTTTTAAAAAAGAAAATCCTGTGTGAGATGTTTTTATTTAGTATCTATCGGATACTCAAGATATTATGCTTAGATCGAATTTCTATTCTGTAGAATAGAAACACAAATATATTTGTATGTGAGATTCACAAACGCGTTATATTACAGAGAGAATACTTGAATAACAGGGTAACAAATTCAAAACATACATATGTATATTCCTATATTCTTGTAGTTAATACCAATGTTTTTTTATGATCTCAATGAGTGAGTGTTCTTCGACAAGTATTTAATCTGACTTATATAGAACAAGACCATATAGCTATAATCGTAATCCTGGTTTGGCCAGACCAGCTCATATTTCTACCGCATATAATGCCAAAGCTGATGAATTGAAGCCATCCTAGCTAGGCTGCGCTGATCTCAAGCCCTCGGAAGCTGCTGGAATGAATACTTTTTAAAGCCGCATTAAGCGCTTTAAGCTACAGCACTTAGAATATGGCCAAACGCATCATGCAGCAAGAAGAAACTGTTTACTGCATGTACATATGTACCGAGTATATGCACAGGGATGGTGGTGGTGGTGGTGGTTGTGGAGCTGAATGCTGCAGTTTCCAGCCCTCTGCTCAGGTCACAGCATTTGGCGAGCAGCGACAGAGGCAGAGGCAGAGAATTCGACTGCAGCAGCAGAGGACGTGCCAGACAAAGTGGCTGTGGTGCACATAGCTCGGGGCCTAACTCAGGCCGGTGGCAGTGAAGTGTGGTACAGTCTTTACTAAATTTATGGTAAATTCTTATATAAAATAACTTATATTTTGAGCTTTGCTAAGAGATGTTCCGAAAAGATATTTACCTTATGAAAATGTATGTGCTGTTTAAGGAAAACGCAGTTCGGAGGCGAAACATGGTACATGACGAGTAGAGGAGAATGATTGTCCGGATTGTGCGCAGTTGAGGCCATCGGAAAAATCAATTCAGCTAAAAGAGCGCCCGGTTCAAGGAATTGCAGGGCCACACCAACCAAAACAACGACAACGGGAACAACAACAACGCCAGTAATAACAACATTACTGCGCAACATTTGTTGCGCCCAGGAGAAGTCGGGAGGGGGTTGGCGGAGGCGAGCTTGCGGCCAGTCGAAGAAGAGCCGTCGCCCAAAACCACCCATTGAACAACAACCTCGAAGGTGGGTGGACATTTTTGGGCGTCTGCAAATTGCATTACTGCCATGCTTGCAGTGCTACTGTGGTTGCGGGAGAGCTTATGTAATACATGTCCAAGAAGATGACTGCGCAGTAAATGGCCGAATAGTCGGTGAAGTGAAAAACAAACCTAAGCAGCGGTATACTCTAGGGTGTTATACGAATTTTGATACTTAAACGAAAAGTTGAAATACAAACCGAACAGCTGAAGACGGTATTAACAGTGAATTATCACTTTACCCGTTGTCAAAAAACTAGTTTTAAATATGCTTAGCAAATTTATGATAAGCTTTTAAAGCATTAACAGCATTATTTTAGTGTAACATCGGTTGGTTGGATCGCCACCCCACAAGACTCCCAGTCATTGTCCTGGCAAAAGTTTCTCACCGAACGTCCTTGTTTGAGGTTATTTATGTGTATATTTGGCTTCCCTGCACATAAGAGAAGGAAGCCTCGTATGTACTTAGCCTGCAGGATTTTCCCGCATTCCGTACACATTCACACTACCATTTACATAAGAGTGGAACCCTTTTAGTCTTATTTTCAATCATTGCCGGACGACGTTGCCCTATCATTTCCCCACTGACTGCAGTCAAAGTAATTTGAACCGGAGAACATTCTCTACACTCGGCTCCCTTAGGGCGTGAAATTTATCAACATCAGGGAGTTGGCAGTAGGAGTTGGAAGAGCAGGCAGGAGTAGAACTTACAGAAGCATCAGCGGACCCCTGTAGCATGCACAAGTTGAAGGACACGGGAATGACAGGACGTAAGCATTGCAGTTTGCTAAAGGAATTAGATAAACATTTCACAGGAAGAGAAGACAGAAGAACCAAAAGTTGAGAGCAGATCTTTAATATTCGATGGGAATAATTACTGATTTCAGGACAAATTCCCATTTTAGAACATTAAGAATATTACATATATTTTATATTATATATAGACTATACAACAAAAGCCAACATAGAATTAATAAATGTTAGATTGAAAAAGAAGGCGTTCTTTAGTGTCAAGATAATTTTATGAAATGTGTTAAAAAAGAACGAATCAACATCATAATACCCTCATAGATTTTAGAACATTTTAGCTTGGGTTTATCTAAATAACGCACTAAAAAAGAAGCATGCAGTTTCCATTGGGCCTGGAAATTAAAGTATTAGTTACTTCAACTGGCGACCTCAATTAAAGTAGAAATCTCAAGTGAATTGGTGTGATGTGTGTGTGTGAGGTCTGCGACAACCCAGAGGGCAAAGTTGAATAAAAGTTGAAGTAAAGAAAGGCACGGAAAACCAGGAGAAGTTCTGAAAAAATTCGCGGCTCTGCTTACCCAAGCCAAAGTGACGCAACCGGAAGCGGCAAAAAGTGGGTGGCAAAATGGTAGGGGCTACAAATAACAACAACAAGCAGGGCTAGGAGCACAGATTAACTTTCCTCCCAGGCCGGTTCAAACCACTGAATGAAACTTATGCAAGGCGAGCGCCTAGCTGGGAGAGAAAACCAGGAGGAAATCCGGAAAAGGGCAGAGAGTTTAACAACGTATTGCGCATGCGCGCTCTGAATTCCAGTACATAATCTGGACAGAAAATGCTACAGACTACGTTACATACTTGGAATATATATATATATATATATATATATATATATATATATATATAAAAGGCCAGGACATTTGTTATCTTTCATATCCTGGCTGCCACCCACAGCCGCAGGGCCCCCTATAAACAACAACAGGATAAATTTCCACAATAAAATCACTAAGAGATTAAAGTAAAAAAATGAAAGAAAACATCAGAAGCTAGAAAAAATTGCAGCCTTTCTAACTTAGAGGCTAGGATTGCTTGAAAACGGGGTCGTGAAAATGGAAAATGAAAGCAGTTTTAAAGACACTGGCGACGCCATGTTGAGTTTTACTGTAAGTAGTTCTGTCGCGCCTCTCCGTAGCCTTTCTGCCTCTTTCTTTGCCTCAAACAATCTCTAGAGCCTATGCCGGCAATAAGAATTTCCAGTGGACTTTGCTGTTCCACAAGCATTGGGGTTTCTTATCATGCTGCTTCTGATGAAATGGTTATAAGCACTATCACTACCGGGGATTTTATAAATATATCAATGACTGTTTTCTCTTTACGCCTCTAAATGTGTAGTGTAATACACATGTTATCAAATGTTTCAAGATGCTTAAGATATGCTCATAACTACCAAGCCAGCATGGAATTAATTATAACTTTCTGGTAAAACGAAGCCAAGTAGGATAGGGAAGATAAGCTAGTCGTTGGGTTGATGATGTCTTCGTCAGATCCTCAGCATGCAATGCAAAGTAATCAAAATACCACATATAAATGAATGGAGTAAACTAATGCCATGTTGGCACTCTTATTTATTGAAAACAAGGGAGAACGGGTATACAAATGTAAGCTTCTAAAATATATTTAACAAACCTAGAACCTTTTTGATAATTCAATTTTCCCACAACTACCAACTGACGAATTTCTAAATTGTAAAGCGATTAACAGCACTAAATGAACTTAACTGTGATCATTTGAAACTCTTCTTTAAATTAATACCCTCTAATTAAATCAAGGATTCGAGTTTCCCCAGCCCCAGCAGAATTCTGTATTTTCTGCACCATTTATATTCGTTCTGGTTAGTCGTAACTAGTTTGGATACATTTAACTTAATTCGATTTGGCGAAAATGGAGTCCAATGGCGACAAAATCGTAAACTTTGTTTGCCAAAACCATTCATGTGAAAACAGGCGGCAGTGCAATGCAATTACATGCACAGAGATGCAAATACACATCCACTGGATACGGATAAAAACGCACATTGCGAATGGGATACATAATCACCTCCTTTGGGGGGCTGACAATTTAATTAAAATTGATTTTCGGATCAATATTTTCCAGGGAAATTCACAGTTGCAATCGACACGTCTGTATATGTGTTCTGTATCTAAACTTGCAGGCGTTCTGGTTATATAAGTCATATATACATACACTGCAAAATACAGAAATGGGTGTGTGCGGTGGATATATTCATCAGCGTTTAAAATTTAATTGTATGCTCCTCTCTGTCTCTCCCTTGTATACAACTGAAATTTAATAAGCGATATATATGTATTCTTTCGGGGAACAAATAAATCGTTTTCTCTTGTCGTCTATGAAGCATTTCCACATAAAGATTGATTATAGCTGCAGTTTTTCCTGGTTTTGGTTATTTTTTACTTTTCAACTCTTTTATTTAATGTTTACTGCAATTTATTTCAATGCATCGAAAAGGATTTTGGGACACACCCAAAGTATTCCGATGCAGCAGCCATAGCCATGGTATCCTTTTAATGGCAGGGCTATAAATTAAAGGGGATGGATTGGGGGTGGGTCAAAGATCCATGGAAACGAGTTTGTCTTTATTCCACAACGGTGGATGTTGCAAATGGATTCTGAATATGCAATCAATAATGACGAGCTCGGAGAACTGTTTGGAATCGAAAGCCTCATCTGCTGATGGAAGATCCATATTTTTAAAAGGTAACTTTGATGTATGTATATGTATTATAAGTGAAATGCAAAAATGCAGCAAGACCTCAAAACGCAAAGCCAACAATACCTTAAAAGGGCGGGGCAGTATTACTTATTACTTGAATTGAATTTTTCTCCGACACATATGGTTATTTTAATTGAAAAGATTAAACAAATAATTAATAACTCAAAATCGGAAAATAGGGGCGTATGTACAGCTTTATGTAACGTTGCAATACATGAAACACAGATACACAATAACCTTTTTCTGAAATTGGCTGAGGCAACTGCTCATTCACAACTCCATGTTAAAGGCAAACAATTAATTTGACATTTTTATATATTTTTTTTTAAATATCTCTTTTAATGCATTGAATTTGGAATTTTTTTTGTCATGCTTTTTTAAACTTAGATGCAATTCAGTTTGTACATTAAATTATACTGTTGAAATTAATAAAAAATACTGTTAACTTTGTGTTTGCAACGAGCAAGGGAAATCCAAAAAACTGATGAATTCTCTATGTTTTTTATTGGATCCTCATGGGCTTTTTGGTATTTTGAATAGTAATGCATTTCTTAGAGGGCACATTATATGCACTACCATTACTGAGTTTGTATTGCTTTAAGGCAAAACGGTGCTAAAATCCAACTTAGGGAACCCGTTCATCCTTTATCAATTTATTTGATAAATTCTCAAAATGCGCAGATTAATAGGCTATACAATATTCGTTGAAAAGTATGTAACACGTAGTCTTCTATACATATATATAGCTGATAGGGATCACTAACCGAGTCGATATAGTCATTTTCTTAGCACCCTTTGAACAATGTTTTGATTTTATTCATTGTTCTAATTTATACCGATAAGCCTAATTCTTCACTGGAAATAAGACGTGTGTAACCTTTGTATACCTAATTGGACTACGTTTTATTGACCTCTTTTATTTAGTTCACAAAACCAGCATAGTTAAGAAGCTGAGCGTGCCCTTAGAGTGATTGGCAATCATACATTGGCACAGCAACTTGGCTTGGTTCTTATGACGCATTTATAAATAAATATAAATAAACGTACATTATAGAATGCATTTAAAATTATAAATTCCTGAACTGTTTTGAATGATTTGTGTTAATTTATTACATGCCACGTAGCGGTTGCTTATTTGTCGAAATGTTTGCATATACATTCTTTTTTTTTTTTTGATTGGCAAAGTTTTACACGTCCCGTTTTATTACCATATAAAAATACTAGAATTTGATAGTATTTTCACCGATAAACAATTATTCATCATTTGTTAGAAATTATTATTTTGTTAACACACATGATGTAAAATAGATGATAATAAAAGAAGACCCTTTAATTTACATTAATACAAATTCATTACTAAGAGCGGTGGTAATAAAACTAGTTTGAATCTCTAAAAGAGTCTATTGACCTAACTGAAAACTTCCATCATTTTTATCAATTTTTTTTCTGCTTTCCGTCTTGTGTTTAGCCCCGAGCCACGAATACGACTTAAAGACGAGTCGCCAAGACGCTAAAAACCTTGAACAGCTCTATTAATTTTTGTTAGCCTCTATGCATTATTTGCTAATTTATTTAACCGGCGTATACATATCTGTGTACCGAATTCGATATTATTTGTCCAGATTTATTGACATTTTAGAGAGTGGGTCTCTTTTTGGGCTTGGTCATAGCATCATGTTTGTATATCATTTCCTTGTTATGACCGGTTTTCGAAAATCTATTATAGCCGCTAAGTGGGTCACACAACACCGATGGATATTTAAAATGCTATTGACTTGCTACAGACTTCCTAAAGGTACAGTGTGTGTACACTTTTTCAGCTGTCAGCAGTTGTTCCAGTCAAGTGCAATGAGCACGCATCAAGAAATACTGGCGAGCAGGAATTGAGCTCAATTGTGCAAAGCTTTGCAGAGTAAACGAAATGGCAAGAGCGTAACCTAAAGAGGGACATATTACACTACGTTGCACTAAGTTGACAATACACTATACCAAATGTATGGCTACTTATTATTTGTATGGGTATGTGTTTCTTGCAAGGAGATCGTCATATACATAGATTTGAGTATGTTTGATTTATGTAACATTTTTTTCGTCTTTAGAATTAGTTTCACTACCGGCTATGGCGTTGAATTTTTTATATTTTTGTGTTACTTTGTTTAGATAAAAATAACATCGTCCGTCGTCTACATCCAAGTTCAGAGATGTGTTAGTATTAGTAGCACTGTCAAATAATCTGGTTGAAAGGGTCAACTTAATAAGAAAGACGCAGCCCATTTAACCGATGGGCAGACTATCAGATATTTAAACGAAATAGTTCACTGACTTGTAAACTTACATTACTATCAACATTACTGTCGTCACTCAATGGCTGCCTCAATAATCCAGGACTTGAGGCAGGCAGTGTCGCTTTAAGGATACGCACCTATAAATAAATAAAATCAAATATAAATTAGAGTTTAAATATTTTTCAAACATTGCTTAGTTATATTTTAAAAATGTATAAATGTATGGCAATGGCAATGGCAATGCTTTACAGATGAAAAACAAAACACATTTTCCAAAAGTTACACAGAAGTTCTTCTCGATTTTTATAAATTTTCCAACCAAAACAGTAAGCACCTCTGTCTCCATTTGCCAAAAGTACAAAAGTTCAAATCGCTTAGACGATGCCAAAAATTGGCAACAGCCAAAAGGTAAAAATACATTATTTGTATTGCATGTTACTATTTTTAGGGACAAGAGAAGAGAGGGAAAACTCACACGCACCGAAGAAAATAAATAACTAAATCGAGTAAAAGCTTGAAAACTACCAAAAGGTCGAGAAAGCTAAACCAAAACAGCCATTAAATGCCGTTAGAAGAAAAATTACTATTAAATTGATGTCAATGCAAAACTATCTCAAATTTTGGTCACTTGTGTAATTGAACAATTGGAGATGTTTTCACATTTGTATATATGATTTTAATTTTAGAACATTTACTCGCAAACTTTCTGTATATTCTTAACTTTTTAAACAATATTAAATGGGTATTTAATAAGTTTGACTCCAGGTGACTTACAAATTTGTTCTAATTTTACATTCATATTTTCCGAAAAATGGTTAAAGCCGTAAAGTGTTCTGTGCATATTAGGGCATATTTATTTCTGTTGTGGGCTCAGGCATACACAAGCAACTTTAATGACACTGGCGCAGAGTTTGGTTCCGTTCGCCAAAAATATCAAGAGAGAAACTGAAAAGCAAAAAAATAGCAGGAGGGTAAGAAGAAAATAGACCATTGTGTATACACAATAAGTCTTGAATTTTGTATTGTTTGTGATTATATAAAATGGAGATTTTACACCCCAAACCCCCTTATTTCCCGCTTTATGTGTCGAAACTTTGGCTGCTATTTATTTCTTTTCGCTGTAATCTGTTTTTTATGCGCTTTAATTTGTTTTCTTTTCTCGTATTTTTTCGTTTCTTGTTATTTGCCAAAAGTTTATTGATCTCTTGCTGACATTGGAGAGTCAGCCGCACAAATGCCGAGCAGACAAAAGAGATACATAGAAACACACAGAAAGTAAGCGGGAGATATTATAAATGCACATACATATATGTTTTATGTGTGTTTGTAGGCACATATGTATACACAAATATACGCCTGGGCACTTTGAACGATTTACTTCAAGCTGTAAAGACTTTTTATATTTTATTTTTTTATTTTTTTATTTTTTTAAATTTAAAAGAAGCGGTGTCCAAAATTCCAAGGGCAAATTCACGGCCGTGAAAGGTTTCATATGGCCGAAGATTCACAAACGAAGTAAGAATAACAAACAGGTGGGCGATATTTAGGATATATTTAGACAAGTAAATACATTAAAAAAAATTGTGCTGTCTGCTGAGAGAATTAAGTGAAAATGGTAATAAAAACCCACAATTTGAGTAACAATAAAATAGTAATATATACACATATATATTTATATTTATTTATATATATATATTTATATTTATATGTAGTATATCTAATTTTTTTATTTAGTATGCACTTATTATATATGAAATTCAAGTTCCCTATCTAATGTTGAGTTTCTAAAAGATAATGCAATCAATAAATCGTTAAATAATATCAGTGCAAGCCATCAATAAAATAAACAAGACTGGGAAGGAAAAAATCTCTGTCTGCCCCACATATCAGACAAGGTAAACTTATTTTTAGCGAACTGAACATCAACAACCGGCATCCTTTTGGGGCCTATAACAAAAACAGTTTGCGGCACAGCGACAAAATGCAAATTAGGTTCGTACAAAAACTCCACCCGGTAGACAAAAAATTCTACAAGAAAAGTCATTGACTCAAAGGAAGTTGAAGTTTTTGTTAAAAAAATGATGATTAAGATCAGGATACGAATGAATTTGACTTTAAATCTGGGGTCTTTCTTAAGGAAGCAACACAAGCTCTTATTTTTTACGTAATAAAAGTAATTATTCTTTTCCTACTCGTACACCTTATTTGGTTAACCCTCTAACAACGTTTCATTTTATTTTATAGATCACCATTTGATTAATAATGGGATTTTTTTAACATTTTGTTCGTAGGGTAAAAGGTGATACTAGATTCGTTGAGAAGTATATAACAGCTAGAAGGAAGCTCTTTCAACTCAATACGACCACCGTTTTCCCAATTTTTAATTGTTTTTATTTTTCTTGCCAATTTCCATCGAAATGCTAACAAAACGTTAAAATCATTTGCAGTCCCACTAGCTGGCTAAGTGGTACCTAATAGTCCTAATAATTGTCTCTGTAGGCGCGACATCTAAACGTAATTGAAGACAAGAACAACGAATATTGCAGCCATGACAGTAACAAATAAAAAGCTGCTGGCAGATTTTTCATTTGTGTTGTTTAGTATGAGGGGCCAACAAACCCAATCTAGAACGTGGGCGGTGGAACTGAACATTAAACCCAATTTCACCAAAAAACTGCACTCGGCATACAAAGAAGAAACGAAGAAATTTACTGCAGTTTGGAGCTGCACGCGACTTCAAAGTACTCACGCGTGCAAATTGCATAAGCTAACACCAAATTTATAACCTGAAATCATGGAGTACATAATAGAATTCAACTTCGTATAACTAAAATGGAAGAATATTTAACATCTAGGAAAATGAATCCCGATGTTAAAGGACGTACCCATTCTGTGAAGGTAGATCGCGTAACCTCAAAAAATGTATGAATTTTGTTGAGAAATTAACTAGATACCGATCTCACATTTGGCAACAGTTGTTTAAAGCATCGCACAGATACCATTAAGTATTTGGGTGCAGCCCCAGCTGCAGATACAAAGTGGTAATTTTGCCGACAACAATTTCGATTCACTTAATATGAATTAAATAAGACCAAATGTAAGTCAAACAAAATAAATGTAATGTGTTTATGTATTGTGGCCACTGTTTTAACTCGTAAGGATCAGGCTAGCCCCTCAACTTAAAGAAAATGAAGCAGATGTCCAGCTCAACAGATCACAGGTCAAGAACACGCTACACGAAATCTGTCCGAAGAATGAGAAAATTGTTAATGGTGACCCGCTTATCCTCGATCTCGTGAGTTAAGAAATCTGGTTATGTAAATGGGTTCAACACAGTTGAATATTTTGAATATTAATTGCATTGGAGCAGATCGCATTACCAAAGGAAAGCTGTACAGAAAAATCTTAAATATTTTGGTCGTATGGGTTAAAAAAAAAAATTGTGAATTGGTTTTAACAAAAACAAAAAAAAAAAGAGCGCTATAGTCGAGTACAGAAAAATCTTAAATATTTTGGTCGTATGGGTTAAAAATAAAGGGCGCTATAGTCGAGTTCCTCGACTATCACATACCCATTAGTTAGCTGGTGAGGTGCAAGGAAGTTTAAAAATATATTTTTTTTTAATTCTGGACATGACATTTTTTCCGGTTTGTGGTAAAAGAAAACTTGCACAGCGTAAATGGCACATACATTTTTAATTACAAAATGCAACCAAAAGAATAAAATTTTTTGCTTAATGGGCTGATAAAACGAAAATTCCGGACAAAATCCGAACAAACCAATAGGAGATACAACTTGAAGTTGTTCGGGCTCGTTTCAAGTGGCATTCGGAGCTGACCTAAGGACTTATCTGTCATAAAGGGCTTATGTTCCCCCTCAATGATCGGTAACTAAGTGGATCGGTAAAACCGAAATATATTTAATCTGGCGATGGTAAATAAGCAGTTTTACCCAACCCCGAAAAATTCTTCAAGATACAGAGCAGACCCAAAAGGTAGGTAGACAAACCTTAAAAATATAATAAAACCAAAAAAACAAAAGGATAAGAAGTCAGCAGGGCAAAGTGTGGGAAATGAAATCGCAGTGTTTAAGTGGTCTAAAATCATAAACCATTTTGAGACGGACGATGTGTGGGAAGCTAAGAGGTACTAATAAAGAAAAATAAGAAAGACGGAATGCTAAGTTCAGTTCCTCGACTATCAGATACCCGTTACTAGTGGAAGTCCAAAGGATTTCAAAATTTTGTTGTCATATAGCTAGAAATTGACAAGAGAAATTAGGAATTCAAAAATTGATAAATTGTGGCCATAACAGCTTTTTGCTGTTTAAGGGCCGTTAGGGCGGTCGTGGCCCACTGCTTTAAGACAAATAGTCAATACATTTACAAAAGATCACATCTTTATAAGAATATGTATATATTGTCAGCAACGTTTCCTTACTCTTAAACACTTGTTACGAGCAACGGGTATAAAAAAACATCAAAGATTATATATATTTAAAGAAAACTGTACGAGCATCTGGTATAAAAAGAGAGTACTCTAAAAACATCAACAATAGATTTGCCTGTCGTTTACGGACGGTCATGGCAAAATCGATTTGGCTAATCATGCTGATTTAGAATATGTACGTATTACTTAAGACAAACATCTCGCAAAATATGTAAAAAAAAAAAAAACCTCCCTTGCAATGGTATAAAATACGCGTGTATGAACGAATGTATTTGCTTAAGAAAACACTAACAACATAAACTGGTTTACATAGTCAGTCTGGAGCAGCCATCAAAAACAAAAGTTTACTGATACTCCTTGATACCCTTTTTTCGAGACACCTAATGATTTGAGCAAGGAAACTAAATTAGAAATTAAAATTAGACAATCGAATTAATATCAATTAAGATTGTTTTTTAATTAATTACATCAACTACCAAACCCATTTTCCAACGTTTAAATCGCACCAATTTGAAGTAAAAAAAACAATATATGTTTTAGACATCCAACATTATTTTTAAGCCATCATTTAAAAAAATGTATAAAATAATAAGATCTAAAACCATTGCATGTGTATGTTTCTCGATCAAATGCTTAATTTTACAACGATTAAAAAAATATAAACAAAAGCTCGACGCATCCGAGATTAATATTTCATTTGTCTGTATATTATTTTTTATTTATTATTATAATTATTCTGGTCTTATATGCCCTTTTCTTTAAACTTATCCGCTGCCATCACGACGAGACTAACATTATGTTTTCTGTTTTTTTTTTTTTTTTGTGAGTTGGCAGCACCTACGTGAGCCGCTAACCGGTTTCAAGTCTCAAAGGTAACTTGAATAACATTTAAACTTACTGCTGGTTTCTTTATATTTTTCTGTCTGTGTCTCCTTGGTTTTTTTTCAACGCACAACAGGTACATTCGTTGTTGTTGGTAGGTAACAGTCAGAGCTGGAGGTACACGTATGGTATATACGGTGGCGGTCTGTTTATATGGAGATTTCCTCAGTCTGTTCTTCTGTCATTCTTTCCGCCTGTGTTTGCCTTGGTCTTTTGTGGCTCCTCGAAATGTATATACACGTATATACATCTTTCTGATTCGCTATATAAATATACACGTATATATATGGGCTTTGTATGGATAGCATGACGAAAGAACTCAGCTTAAAAGTGTTTAGCATTTGCCTTGTCGTGTGTCTTGAAAGCAATTATATAGACAAGCATTTACTAGACATATTTCATATGTGCATTATATTAAAGATTGCTCGCCATCCTGATGGACCCTTTTATAAACAGACTTAAAACTAAAATTGTGCTGAGTGATTTTCCTAGTTGCTATACTTGGCTGCGAGCTATATTATAACATCCTTACACAGGGTTCGAATATTTTGTACGGAAGGCGTGGAAGGAGATATATAAATGATTAAATTTACACAATGCTCAATTATTTATATGTATAAGGCTTCCGATATTATTAGACAAGTAGACGTCAAATTAGAGGCATAGTTTTCAAAAACGTTTTTTGTCGATATTGACAGAAGAATTTCAAAATTTCTTCCTCGCGCTCCCACTAGTTGGATTACGGGTATCCAACAGACGAGGAAGTCGGCTATCGCGTACCCTTTTGTTTTCGTAATTACGAAAACCTTTTACGCTGGGTCACAGGAGACCTATATCATACGCTTGCTATGTATGAAAAATATCAGTAAGTTGGCAGCAATCGTTAAAAATAAAAACATCGGCATGTCAAAGCTAATACTATTTCCAAGCCTTTGTGCAATGTGAAGCAATTACTATTTGATGCTCACTGATATTTACATTTTTTAATTATTTGTCTACATGTATAAGTTTAGAGGCTCAAATTAACAATGCAAATCCGGTGCTAGGCACGACTCAGAACCGAAGAATACGAAATAGAATGGACAACCAGAATATCAAAAAAAAAAATAAATAAATAATGGGAAAAATCCCCCGAAAGGTGAAATGATTAATTACGATAGAGATAACTGGAAATTACCCAGCAGGGGTTAAAGGTTGCTTTTACTTTAAGCCTCAACCAGCCATCCTCATCTATTCAAAGTATAATCTAATGTCGAACTATTTCAACTCTTGTCATTTTGTAATTCTAAGTATTTGTAATCCAAGTATTCAATTGTAATTTAAACTGCTAATCAGCCTTTACTAAAGGGCACTAGGTAACGTTAACAAAATTTCCATCACCCCTTATCAATCAATGAAGTTCTGAAGCCATGTCGCTGGATAATTAAATATTTCTTGCTACAGATTTACAGTGTTCGATATATGCAAAGCCGTAGCTTTAAAATGACCGAATGAGTAAAGGCTTCCTTAATTCCTACTTCTATTCCGTAAATTATTAACATTCATTATATGAACACATACAGCAGTGTTTTCCCCATTCTTCGAAGAACTCGCCTACAGTTAACGTAGTACGTTACTCACATGTTTAAATTCCTTATCAGCAGGACTCTTATCTAATCGTCGGAGAGAAACGAATTTGTTCATCATATATAAAGTATATACAGGCCTATATATACGCGTAAGCTTTTATGAGCTGATAAAAAGTACGACTCGGACATTTAATATGATTTGATAAGGTCTTTGTTAACCGATTTAATTGAAAAGTAGATATAGTACGATAAACTGCGTAAGTACAACAACGCAAGTCTTAAAATATTACTTAAGCTGATCAAATGTATTTAAATTTTTGTTTTCCAACTAATTTTCAAATTAATGTTACATTATATTTACCTAAACGGTGGACTAATGGTAAATGATAGTAGCATATAAAAAGCCCACAAAAAAGGTTGTTTGTAATCTAAAAATGGAAATGTTAGAAATGATCTTGTTAAGTTCTCTGATAAGATATACCTCGCCCACGACAAAAGATTCATATTCAATACTCAAAGCGTGAATACTCCAAACGCAGAAATGCAGAACTGTGGCCCTGCTATAAAGCTCTATAGGTGGTATTACTTTCTGCTTTATCAGATTGACACACATACCGCATTGTATTTGGCATTTGGCTTATTATACTTCAGAATGAAGAGCGTTTTCAAGCCCAGACCCAATGGTCGAAACGAAGGGAGCTATACCTTGCAATTGGAGACCCACGATTGTATAATGGAATACTAAAAATGCCTAGAAAACAAAAAAATGTAGCGCTAATTCTTTTATAGATAGGGTAATCATGATTTTATTCCTAGAATTTATTACAAATAAGAACGACCTCGAAAGATTATTTACTTCTTTTTAAATTCAATGGGAATATAAAATTTGTCATTAGTTAATATTAACAAAAATAATCTACTTGTACAAGATTTGAATACATATATATTTCTTTAAGCTGAAAAAAAACAAACTTTAACTTTAAGGCGAAAAAACACAGAATATTTTCAACTTTTATCGTTTTTTTAAGAGAGTTTTCTTAAACTGTATTTTGCAATTTTTTAAATTTAATCTATTTATCTAGAACACTTGAATAAGTGTTTCATACACATACATAGGTAATAGTACATATTGTTAATAAGGACAGCGACAAGTCGAAGCTGGGGATATCCAAACTCCCAGATAGTGTTAATAGATGTGTGCAGCCTGAAGAATTTAAGCTGTTAGACAGGGGGAAAAACAATAAATCGACCCAATTTGCAGCGGCCAAAGCAACCACAACGACAATGAGGAGACATTTAAAGGCAGTTGCAACCACTTTGACTGACAGCTGCAATTTAAGATCGAGAAAAACGAGGAAAACACAGGAAAAGCTCTGAGAAACTCAGAAGAGTAGCGCAGCAATCTTGCAGAAGAAGCGAACGTTGACAGTTCGCGAACTCAGTTTCAGACGGCAAGTTGGACTCATTCTTCAGTCCGAGACAAAAATACAAAGATACGCCAGCTGCAGCAAAGCAATAGCAATAAAAATAATGAAAACTAGTTGCAACTGGTGCAAACATCCAAACGGGTTTCACTCTGCTTCAACAGCTGCAGGTCTGAAGTGGGTGTTCTTCGTTTGTCGGTCCTCTCTTCCCAACAGTGTAGGTAAATTAAAGCTGTTTGAAGGAGAAACACTAGTCGGGGCTTAAGCTAGAAAAATTCATTTCTGACATGGTTGTCGTCTAATCACCTGTATAAAAATAACAATAACAAGAGAGAACGCTATAACCAAGTTCCTTGACTATCAAAGGGCGAGGAAGAAATTAAATAATTCCTTTTGCCATACCCATAGAAAATGAGAAGTAATACTATTTTACCAACAAAGAAAAACAAAATATTTTCTAATAACGTCAGAGTGGGCGTAACAAAACTATTTATAACTTATTGACACAAATTGGCGAGTCAAATAATTAAACGATCTGAAATATAAACTACGCAATATCCGATATAATTACGGGTGTTCGAAATATATTTCATAAACTGCAGTGTCCTTTTCAAGTTACTAATCACTGCGCCGACAATCACAAAAAACACAAATGTAAAAATTGTATTTCAGTAAAGCACATAAAGGTAGTCTCCAGGGGCTTTTGGAGGTGTTCTAGAAGACTGACTGACTGAATCCAAAGCGAAGACGGCAATTTCCGGGTGTCTAAATCGGTAGTATTGACAGTCCCGTCACAGTCGCTTGAAATCGAGTGAAATGACGTGTAACCTACCCCTTAGCAAAAGCCATTACAGTCTGATCTAGGTTCGGTGTATAAGATACGAAAACAAAGTAGCTGAAAGATAACCAAAAAATCAAATGTGAAACGTTATGATACAAAACGAAACTGGTAGAACCCTGCAAAACCCAGCATAAATTAAACGATGAAGGCCCAGAAAAGAGCAGAAACATAGCGAACGGCGACCAGCAACATTTATGGAATTCAGTTCCAGAGAAAAGGGGGAAGTGTTTTTTCAGTGTTTTGCATATTTGCATTCGAGCATTCTTTTTGGCTTCGCATAATGCACAGCTGCTTGTTGTTCTCATTTCCCGCTTCCCTTTCCTCCCTTCATTGCCTACTGCTTTCATCCGCGTATTCCACTGCGTCGATATTACGCTGGGCGTATTTTGAATGTCAAAGTTATTTGCTGCTGAATAATAATCAGGGGCAAGCTAAAAGGGTTCTTTGAATGCAACAAAACAAGTTTAGATTCGTTTTCCTCTCGGTGATTCCAGAATTTGCAAAACAAAGAGCGACCAAAGCTCAAGGTCCAAAGACCGCTTGATGAGTGCAAGAAGGGAAATAAAATAGTAAATGGAAAATTGAGAACAGAAAGAGCTTTGTCATCGAACCATGAAGTTTGCACGCCGCAGAAAGCCGCAGAACAATCATTCAACAAGACATATGGTTGTATCTCTCGCATTTTTCTGGACAATTTTTGCTATTATCTTTGGAAGTAGCTAGGCTTTTTCTTTGTGCTAGCCCCAGTCAGACAGATGAAGGGATTCGGCAGACATATGTATATTTAGACGGGAAGACTGCTAGGCTACGCTAACTGAATGAGGTTGAAAGCGAAAGGCCACTGCAATAGTAGGGAGCGAATTTAACATTGGACAAGACAAGAGAAAAAGAATACAACAAATTGCAATTTGAAAAACATTAGTTAGAGACATTAAGTTAAAAAAAATGTATATTATTAAATAACAATCAAGAATATACATATATAGTTCATATATGTATACTTTATATGATCGGAATCACTTCTTGCTACCGTTACATACTTCTCAACAAATCGAGTATACCCTGCAAGAAACGTGTATAATTAACATATCCGGATGGAAGACAATGACCTCTCATTTCTATTTTTCTGAAATGCAATGAAAGACTGACTTCTCATTGGCAAAACCGAAGTAAAACGAAACAAGACAAGTCATGAGAGTTGTAACGCCCTCTCACAGACTAATCAAAATCAATTAGCAGAGTAGCGCTTCATAAATTAATGCAGAATATTTCGGTTGGACTTGTAGTGTCTCCCTTCTAATTTTCAATGTTTCAGTTATAATAAATCGCCCTCTTGTAGTGATTTTTATTTTGAGTTGGCCTATGCCATATCATTACCAACATTTCTATCCAAAATGTTCCAAAAATTCTTCATACGTTAGTAATTTAAATTTTTAAAGTTAAGTTAAATGCACCTTTAATGTAATATGGTATTTGTGGAATTTCTAATATTTGTCAACTTACAATTCTAGTGCAATTTATTTATGTATATTCATAATTTTTAATACTATGTTTTTATTTATACTGTTCAGGAGGTCAGCAGAGAAAAGCGAGGGGACGCAGCTCACACTTGTGAAGGAGATCAGGCAGATGAGACAGATTGGTGGAAAAAAAATCAAAGTAATTTTCGGACTAAGTGCTGACATTATTGTCAATTATTGTAATTGCAGTTGAGAATCCTCCCCTATGACGAAAACATAAATAATAATAAATAATTGGATTTCGGTATTTACTTGGGTGAAAACTATCAGCAGAAAAGTAAAAGATGGAGATCTCTTTATTTATTTATCAAATGTGCTGGAAGTGGGGGAAAGGAAGTGTTTAATTCTCTCTTTCTTGTCCAATTGATTAAAAAGTATTTTATTGCTAATCAGGCATGGACTTTGAATTGTACAAGTGTGGGAATATCTGTGTATGCATGACTCATTTGCAATTAAACGGCAAAAGCGAGAGAGCCAAAAGGAGAATGAACGAGAGAGAGAAAATTTTAAGTGCCGCAAAAATGCCAGCATAAAAATAAAGTAGTCGCTGTTATAAAGGCAGAAGAAGAGGCATAAGACGGCGACAATAACAAGAAGAGGAAAACCTACAAAGGCAGCGACCACAAAGGCAAAGATACAAAAATCCATACTCAGATACATTTACGAAACTACACCACACACAAACAAAAACTGGCTCGCTCGCTCGCACACATTCACGCGCATACTGCGACGTCGACGTTGACTGCAGCAGAGTCAGAGACTGATGTTTACACAACGTGCGGTATATTTGCAAGATACTCGTCGAACAAGAAAAAAACAGCAGCAAATGCTGCTTGTATTTTTTCTTTCTTTTTTCGACTCTAATTGAAAACAAGCAGAGAGTGTGTGTGTATAGAAAAAACAAGAAAAACAAGCACGGCGAGCGTCTACAGCTGGCTCTGGGGTATTATTGTATCTGTAGATGCGAAATCGCAAACCCCACCAACAGACAACGTTGCCAAACTTCAGCGTATTGCTTTTTTGTTTTTTCCTTTTTGTTTTCTCTGCAGCTTTGTAGCCGCGTAGCCATAGTTTGCGTACATGGTGTGTATCTGTGCCTTTGCGGCGCAGCGTTCTCTCGCCTAACGATGAAAATTGCTGCAACAATGTCGCTTAATTTTCATGCGGCCAGCAGTGTTATTATGTATGCACCTGATCGGGCCTTTATGATAGGCCTCAGAAAGTCGAAAAACCGGTTAGCTTCGTCACCAGCCCCCTCGTCATCGTCATCGCCATCGCCATCGTCATCAACCATAGTCCCAACCCAAGTCCAGGCCCCAACTGGTTATTATTAAACAGGTAGAAGAACACCAAAACCAAGCCAAACAGAACCCGAGCCGTCTTTATCATCCTTCTCCAATTTCCTTACTCGATATCGCATCGCGTACGTCTGTTTTTACAGATGCGACCAAAAGTTTATTTAGCTATGCTATGATTTGATTTTACCAAATCGCACTTTTTGAAAATGTATATATGGTTCGGTGGATTAGTGAAAGAACAGGCATTTAATCCATTTTTTCGGAAACAGAGAAGTATTATTGTACTTTCTACCACAAGTCTAGGAGGGGTTACATTTATGTAAATCGTTGACAGCTTCTGTATAAAAGCCATATTTGTGTAGCCTCTTCGCCAGCTCTTTCGGCATAATAATCGATTCTTGCTGTGCATTCGTTGTGCTGGCTCTGTGGCTCGTCGCTCGGTCGCACGAACACAGCACAGGGCCAGCCAAACAATCTCATACAATCGCCCCTTGACGATAATCTTTTGTGTCTGTCCGGTTCTTTAGCACCTTTTGTCAACGAGAAGTTTGGCAACGTTGCGCAGTGGAGAGACTGAGATTTGGCTCCATCTCCTCTTCTCCGGCTTCTGCTCCAGAGTTTAGCTCGTGTAGCTCATGTGCGAAATTATTTGGGAAATTTCTAATTTCCCATACAAAAGCTTTGCCGTCACACGCCCTCCCGCCTCTAGACCCCTTTTCGACCGACTTCGTCACGTTCCCTTGTGATATCTCAATCCTCGCATTGCATGACTCTCACTCGTTTTTTTGTTGCTATTTTTATTGTTGTCATTTGGTATTACGACACTGCGCAAAAAACAATGAAATGTGCAGTGCCAGGCATAAATATGTAAAACAATAGCAACGAAACAGTGGAATATGTTCAACTATAAGCAAATGCATATGTTATTGCACAACTGGCTGGAACCGACATAATATTCAATCCACTCGCGAACTTATTTCTTACGTTTCTAAACTTACCTAGCAGAGCAATATGGGGTTTCAAACGAATACGAAATAACGAAATTCGAGCGCAATAGTTAAAATGTACTCTTTTTCTAGTTTTTTCTAGTTTAATTTAAAGTTTATCCAAATTTCGAGCGGACCTCTTCCAGGAAACATAACAAAAATAGCGCGCCGGCTATGGTCATATAATTCTGGTTCAGTTCCTGCCGCTGTTGGATGGATCGGATGAGTAATCAGATCCCCTGGAGATTAAAAAAAACCCAAAATCGCACCACAAGTCATGACTAAACCTTTTAATAATTATGAAGTACGAAAGTACAATAGTATGGTAATTATTGAGAATATAAATAACCGACCTGCTATTAATGTTCGACAACTTACACACATACATCTGTACATAAAAGGTTCTTTTAATTAATAAAGTTCTTATAAAGTACTACTAAATGATAGTACTACTACTACTACTAAGATTTGTAGGACGCTGGTCTCTTTCTGTTTCTCTATCTAATCTATATTTTTGACTTTGAGAGAGGAAAAATCTCAATGCCAAAAAGAACAACAAGCGGGCAACGCAAACTAAATATTTTCTCATGCCGCACAAAAACAATAAAGAAAGCCAATTTAACAAGAGCAACAATTGTAACTGTAACATGACATTGAAACAAGTCAAAAACACTAAAAACCTATACATACACACGAATGCACACAATTTCGTCTATATAAAATCGTATGTAGATCATTATTATTATTGTTGTACTTGCTGTCTTCCCAAAGCGTGCTAAAAAGCCAAGCACGAAATTCAATTTAATAAAGCAATATTAGTTGACGTTGACGGGGGAGATTGTTATTTTTGATGCTCTGATCTATGGCTTTAACTAATACTAAATTGGATTATCAGATCTAAACAAATGTGAGAAGACCGTTTAAATTGAAACAAAAACCTTGAACGCCCCAGAAAAACGCTCTCTCTTTCTAATATCTGCCAGCTGCAAATGAAAACATACGCATTTTGCTCAGTGCACAGTACTCAAGAAACCAAATTGGAAAAGAGTAGATATAAAGTGCCGAGTTTAGGGTTGCAGCTGAAAATATAATTTCATTTCATGCTGTTTGTCAGTCTCATGTGGTTGCTGGTGGCTCACTTATTTGCTTAGGCCGCAGGGTTCATTGTCAATGTCAAAAAAAAAAAACAATGACTGTTTTTAGCCCGCGACGATTGCACGTTTTTTGTTGGCAATTACCGCAAAACTATTAAATGGAGCTTTGCCCTCTGAAGTCGTCTTTCCTTGATGCGGGCTTAATGCATCAGCAGCCGCTTTGAAAAGCAGCAAACACAAAATGCGTTGGTCTAGTCTTGTCTTAAAAATATTAAATTTTGGCTCTGCCTAATGAAGCAATTAAGTCATTTGACTTTTGCACTGAACGAAAGTATAAAGAATAAAGAATAGAGGACCGCAAAACTCGTTTGACTCGCAAAGGAAAGACACAAAAAAGGCAACCAAAAACCGGCAGAGACCAACACATTGCTCAGAAAAGTTCTTCAGTTCAGACCCCGAAAACACGCAAATAAAGCACAAAAATCACGAAATGGAAAAGTATTACGCAATAAACGAAGGTGGAAAAGGTGGTATTTTATGTTGCATTGCATTCTATGTATGTACATATACCTGGGAGAGACTGTCTCCCCATTTCCCTTAAATATTTTCAATTCATCAATCAACTTTTTGTAGGTAGCAACAAAATTGCGACAATCCTAAACGGAATATTCATTCAATGAAATCCAAATAAAAATTGAAGTGAACAAATGCATAGTCAAAACAGAAATGTATAAACTCGCAATTCCGAAACATAAATTACAATATTCAAAAGGTACAGAAGGATGTTGGGATCTGTGGTGTATAATCAGAGCAGCAGCACCATTGACATATGCCGTATCGCCTTCCCTTCCCTCAGGTGAGATACTAAGATATAAAGCAACATTCGACAAGTCAAGGTGAAAAGTTACGCATTATTTTTCGGGCATAGCCAACCAGTAGCGTTTGTGCCTCACGCATTGCCAGGGCCTAGGTAAATTTGGTCAAGGGGTAAGAGAGTAGCGTTGTGACACGCAGCCAGCTTAAGAATTCATATCGCACAGACTTTCATATCCCAACCTAGTGATAAGAGCTGGCTCGCGTGGACAGCAGTGAATACAAGTAGGTGTTGGTGGCCTACCCTGGCATCATCTAAGAGATATTACTCACATATACTATGTACGTATGCATATGTATTTATACTTCCATTTAGGCACCCACGTACGCATCTGCCAAACGCTTTATTGAGTGTTGGCCTCGGTAGTTAGAGTGTCGTAGAGGCCTACGACCATTATCTTAGCTATTTAGTTAAAGTCTATCGGGGAATAGTGTTCTTATGCACATTCTTGAAACAAGGCTTACCTTTTCAATTTTTGATTATTATTATTGTTGTTGTTATTGTTGTTATTATTAATAATGGTGCTGCTATCCACAACGAACTGTTGTTGCTGCTGCTGCTGTTGTTGTTGTTGCGGCGTAGTAGTTTCGGCTAATTTTCCAAAACAAATGTTACGGCTATTGTCGCGTACCATGTTTCGACAACGGAACATTCGCAGCAGAATCTTCTTCTATTTAGGAGGAGCATTGCGTCGTATGCCGCGAATGGAGGGGCATCATTTTAAATGGGCGCCCTCCTTCCCATTAAACATTATGCACTCTTTTTATATATTCCAGTGTGAGGATTGTTGCGATACTCGGCTTGTTTGATTTAAGAACTTTGATGGATATCTTTCTTTTATTTTCTTTGGTAAGATTTCAGCTTCACTTGCACATTTTTAACACTGTATAACGAAATGGGGATAATAAAAGATACAGATACAGGGAATAGGTGGATTAGATCCAGCTGGCACTCATTTTTATTAAACACTGCACGTGCACTTTATATGGAAGCCTTTTCTTTGTGATTACATTATTTGACTTCTTCTTAATGCAATTTACTTTTTCCACTAATTTTTTTGCCACTAATGCCAATTTGCCTTAATTTACCAACTAAAAATACGCTTTTAATTTAATTCAACTAGAGCAATTTAAATTTATTGAAATTTCAATGGACCCAAGATGTGATCTCCTCTTTTGCCTCAATTTAAGCGAGGAATACGGCATGTACTGAATATACATATATACAGAGATAAACTTCTTGTATAGGGCCATTTCCTCTGCAACAATACAAATGCGAGAAGGTGGAAAATGCGAGCAGCGACGTCAGCAGCGCGTTATTATAATCCCCCATTCCCCGTAAAGAGGGTTGGCGGTACAGCATGTTAAAATTCCATGCACTAAAGAAGCATGGAAACTACAAGAACAACACACAGTCGACGCTGAAGTTTGGCAACGTTGCCGCGAAGCGCCATTTCGCTTGCTCTCGCTCTGCCTCGCTGCGGCTTTCGTGAAATGCGGCAACGTCGCTTTGTTTGCTTATAATTGACGTTTGCCGTCTGACGTGGTTGCTAGAGCGAGATAGCCAGCTGTTGTTGCTGCTTCAGCGCACAAAGTACATAGGGTGTTTGGGTTTGTGTGTGCGTGCTAGCTATGTACTCGTGTACATAAAGAATTTATAGCTGGTACTTTTTCTCGTACATGGAAAACGAGAAACTCGCTGTGTATTTATAAATGGCTATGTGGTCATGTGGTGCGCTTCTTTCGCTTTGTTATTGCACGTTCTTCCATAATTCGTGTAGTTTTGTAGCTCTAAATCTCCTACGTATTTTCTTTTGGGGCGCAGCAGGAAATCACCCATACATCTGTCAATTTTCCTGTTGGTGTGCGTGAGCGAGAAGCTCTATTATTGAGTGCCCTATGTGCATCTCACTCTGATGCACGGAATAGGCCCCATCGGTGCCGTGAAAGTTTCTTCGCTGCCAACGTCGCTGTTGCCGCGCTGCTCATCCAAACTTGGGTTCGCAGTGGTACGCGATTTCAGTCGCTTTGCAGAACTGGTGGGGTGCGGCTCGCAAAAAGTCTATACCATAAGGATCCCCACACAAAAGTCCCAGCTAATTTCCTAATTGGGCAGCGAGGATAGAAAAAGATCATTCCGAAATTTATCCAAATGCTTGTCATTATTTTGTTTTGTTTTTTTGGTTCGCCATTTTATTGTACATCTCTTTAAATCTTCATCCCCTCTAGAGGAGGAAAAAACCCATTAAAGTCAGGCGATTCAACTAGAACTCATGAATATTGTCCGCAGCAGCAAAGAGAAAACCAGTTTTAGTATGTATTTAGTAGTATCTGCTTCTCGTGTTGTGGCTACGTGACCACACACCAACACCAACAGCATTTACTAGAAAGAGAGCGCTAACTTTGTAGTTTTCCTCTCACCAATCTCACAGACAAACGGGGTGCTATGTGCGCACGCACACAAAACGGGTTAAGTAAGAAAAAAAAACAAAGAAAAACGCTGTACTACATCGCTTCATCCCGCTCGCACAGCAGCTGAATCGATTTTTCAAACGACACGACAATTTCTCTCCTCCCCACCTCTCCAATCTGTTGTCTCGCTCTAACTCGCGCAGCCACTGATGCCCCCTCCCTTTTGCTCCCTTGCGTTGTTCGTTTTTGTAGTTTGGAGTCCGCGCACACACGCAGTATTTATATTTATATATACGGGTTATATATAGTCGCCATGTTACTTTTTCGAACGTTGGGGGAGCTGTCAGCCTGGATTTTTCGCTACAAATTTCCAACGTCTCTCACTGACGCTGCTTCTGCCGACGTCGCCATCGCAGCCCGTTGCACGTCATCCGTTTCAGTATGTATGTGTGCTTTGAATTTCTGATGAAATTCTTTGCTTTTGAGTTAATTGCTGCCCGCCGTCGGCAGCAAAAAGCCTCTGCCTCGGTCACTGCCTCTGCCGGCGTCGCTACCGCCGAGCTCACATTTTTTGTTGTGCCAATTTTCTTTGTACTGGTGTTCTACCAATTGCTTTAGACCGCCCGAAGAAGAGGAAGACATTTTTGCTCTGAACTGAAAATTTTCTGGGAGTATTGGACGATTTTAAAAGACATTTCTAGCCTGACTTGTCCGAAATAAACTAATGCCTATTTATATAGGTCCACTTAAGTTGGTCTTGCTTGCTAAAAAAAAATTATAAATATTATCTTACAAAAGCTCTATTGAAAACATTTTTTACTTTGATTATTCATAAGGCTTTTTAGTTGATAAATTATGGCATTTTTAGGTACGGGTTTATTTTTCGTTTACTGGACATTTAGTTATGCACTTCGTTAAACACATACCCAAATTTCAAAATACGTGGGCTTTCATTGGGTAATCACAATACTTTCGTGAATGGATTATTTGCTCAATTTAAGTTGATTTTCAACCGATTTATCCTTTCTTACCATTTGCGTTGAGAGCTGAAACGAAATACAGATAGTACATACGTTATTTATAGGATATCCTCCTTTGAATTATAACACTACTGATCTTTTCCTGAATTGAAATTCAAATGCAAAAAAACTACTTTAAAAAACGTGTTTTGTAGCGTAGTTATAAAAATATAATAAACATGCGGTTTTAATCGCTTTCCCTTTTTATATTTAAATTGTTTACAAATAAATAATGTTTTCAGTACTCACACCATTGAAGCTGCTTTCCTAGGCTGATCATGGAATCCTTACTTGCTGCCTTAGTAGTTATATTATTGTAAACTCGATTTGGACTTTATTCGAAACGGACGCATTTTACACGTTTTATTTCGAGGCAAAAGGTTTTGGTAAGCTATTTCGATAATTTCCAAAAAAGGTATCGACGCGACCGTTGAGTTGCCTTTTCTACGTGTCGAACCGAAATAACCGAACCGAGTCCAAATGTACCGATTTGATTTTATTTAACACTCGGCGTATTTGACGTTATTTTCCCTTGTAATTTATTCACTCTGGGTTATAAGGTGACTTTTTCATTCGGCAAAGGCATCACAAAATTGATTGGGAAACAATAAAAAAATTAAATTTTTATCATTCAGTAGGCTTTTCTGGTTGATCAATTTACTTTTGCCTTTTTTCTTGTATTTTATTGTATTTCGATTACCGCTTACGATATTCCTCTCGCTGATGTTGTTGTTGCTGATGTTGTTGCTGCATCTGCCTTCGTATTGGTGAATTAATGCATTTTCGCACACAAAAACACTCGCGCACACACACACACTCAGATATATAGCAGCCGCTGCTCACACACACACTAAGAAGGGGAAGGGGTGGTAGCACTTGCCTTTTTCAGATAATAACAATTTATTTTCGCTGTGTGTTTTGGCGGCGTTTTGTTTAATCACCCGCCGCCGTTGTTGTTGTACTGCTTTTTTTTTTGTAGCTCGCTGCAAACGACGCGCGCGGTCCGTTCACTCCAAAAATTTTCAAAACAATGTGACCGTAAGTGATGCTCTCAGTCTCGCCGACACAGTGTGGTCGCAAGTGTTTCCTATGGAAATACAGAATACTGGATATAATACCAAAAATATGCTAAACTTTTAATTTATCCAAGACCCAAACCATTAACGTATGTTTTTAACAGAACTATGTTAGGTGCCTGCCCTAAGTATTCACTTCTATTTAGTGTTAGCATTTGTTTAAATACCCGAATATTCGATGTCTCTTTCTCTAGCTCTATTTCTCGTTTTACTTATATACAAACAGTTTTAATATAAAGCACATTTCAAAGACCAACAAAACATAGCTTTATAGGGTAGCCAAAGCGGCAGCTCTGGTGTGTTGGTTATCGTTATCGCGGTCAGCAGCTTGTTTTGTTTTGCTTACACGACACACAAATAAATAAAAGAGAAATATGAGTAATTTAAAGTCGGACCTGGACGAATACTTGCTGCTGCAGAGTGATCAGAAGAAGCCCAATTTCAGCGTTAAGTTGCCACAGCTGAAGGTTCCATTTTTTTCCAGCTCCGACCCAGAAGCAAATAGTTTTCTAAAAGATACGGACTCATGTTTTCCAAAATTGGTGAGTTTATCAATTTTTGGTGCATTTACAATTGGCCAATTGCTAATATGAAATTCTTCTTTTAAAACTCTTCCAGTCTCGCCTGCAGCGAATCGTGGGTTTCGTGGCCTGCTTAGGAATGGGCGCACTGTGCATGACCCTTTCCACGTTCTACATTCCCTTCCTAATATTGAAGGCCAGAAAGTTTGCCCTGCTCTACACCCTTGGCAGCCTCTTTTTCATCTTGAGCTTCTGCTTTCTCTCCGGATTTGGATCCTTTTTGAAGCAGATGTTCTCCAAGCCAAGACTGCTCACCTCGCTTTCGTATAGTTCCTGTTTGATTTTAACTTTATACTGCGCCTTGGTGGCCAAGAGCACCGCATTCACGGTCCTCTTCGCAGTGGCCCAAATAATTGCATTGCTCTTTATGGTCCTGGGCACAGTCCCTGGCGGAGCTACGGGTCTCAAGTTCTTCGGACAACTCTTCAAGAGCACCGTTTCCGCTTCATCAAGTGTTCTGCCTGTATAAAATAAAATGAGGGTTAACTGAAAAAAAAGCTCAACCACCGCAACCACTGAAAATTAACTTATTAACTACTTGATGAATCTAAAATAAAACATATTTGTGATACCATGCGCCTCTGAACTTCACGGTAACTCCTGTATTTGCATTTTACTGTCAGCCACGCTTCTACATCCATATCTACAGACAACTGGAGTGTTATGCATATTTCGTCTACACATTTTATACTTTATTGACGTTATTGACTCCCACCTAGTGAATTCAGATAATTTGTGTTCAAGAAATCATCTAAGACCCAATCTATTTAAGAAGTATAGTGAGTTTAAACTAACTGTCGCTTTCGCTCTTTCTGTTTGAAATGGGTCATTCATCGATCTCTCCCAGATACAAGGTCTTATCGCTGGATCCAGAAAGAATTAGAGGCTCTTTTGGGCTGAAATCCACGGCATTAACACTGCCATTGTGTCCGGGCAGTTTGTAGAGTATTCTCCTTGTATTTACATCCCAAATATAGACATGCCGATCGGCGGAACCCGATGTTATTTTATCGCTTCCCGGCGACCAAGCGCATCGCAGCAAATTCTTCTCAAAATTGTGCTGATGGCCTTGGAAAACCTTTACACATCTTTCCCCGGGTGCATAAGGTCTTACGTCCCACACCCTCAAGGTGTTATCCATGGCATTTGTCAAGATAAAGTCTCCTTCGGGGGACAAGGACATGCCGGTTATCGTATCCGAATGCCCTCGTAGATGGTGCAAAACAGCCTGTTTTCGTATGTCCCAGATTTTGACTTCGTTGTCGATTCCGCCGGTAATTACTTGTTCGCCAGTGTCACCAAAGCAAACAGCTGTGACTTGAAAAGGGGATTCCAGAGTGTGCGCGGCGTGTTTCTTCCTGGCATCCCAGATCTTTATGGTGCGATCATCGCTGCCCGAACAGAGGAGCTGCTGACCCCTGCGCGAGCCCTGAACGCTGTTCACGAAGTTGCCGTGGCCCTTGAACCGCCGTTGCCGCTGTCCCGTGGCTATGTCCCAAATAGCCAGCGTTTTGTCAGTGGAGCAGGTAAAGATGTGCGATCCATCCGGCGTAAAGTGGGCTTCCATAACTGCACCACTGTGTCCCGACATGGCCATCACATTCTCGCAGTCGTCGTACACTTGCCAGATGTCTGAAAACAACATTAATTGTAACATGCTCTTGCTATAATCAAAGATGTTCTAGTACTACGAATTCATTTTTGCCCACAAATAGATAAGTAGAGGTCACAAATCGTAGACAAAGAAGGAACCATTGAGCACCCAAAAATAGGTAAGTAGGGCTCACAAATCGTAGGCACACATGGAACCATTGAGCACACATTTAAAGGGATGTATGCATTGCAGACATTTATTCCCAATTTTACTTACATATTTGCCTATCAAACCCAGATGAAAGCAATAACTCCCCCTCGGGATGGAATTCCGCTGTGAAAATCTCTCCCTCGTGTCCTTCCAACTGCATGATGGGCGCCTGCAGGTTTGAGGTACGCCTCACTCCCTAAAAATAATGGTAATTGTACTTAATTGAAGTAACACCAAAATCACTGAGATGTTTTGCATGCTTCTTCTTGCTAGCACGCTTACCGATTCAAGGAGCGCTTTATCCCTGTTTGTGTAGGCCACTAGATCATTTTTGCTGCGCTTTGCCTCCTGGGCCAAAACTATGCTATTATTGGGTCTTTTGGTACCCATTATAAAGATTTTGTTTGTAAAAACTGAAGCCTTATAAAGTTTTTTAGGCCGCTCAAACAGTGTGATAGTGTGACCAGAGTTCAGTAATGAATAATGCCGTCATAACTGTTAGCGTCAAAATCTAGCTATTTCTAAGCAGATGTGGCTATTTTCAGTGAGAAGAGACGGAATTGAAAGTTGGCAACTCTGGCGAGAATACCGAAAACATATTACCAGAATTATGTTTCTCTTTTTTATTTTTACACAATATGCGGATTTACAATGTGGAACTAACCAAGAAAAAAGGGTCTCCGTCTAATAGGCATCAACGCGTGGAGGATCCGCAAAAAATTCCTCTCCCTTACGCTCTCCCTTGAGCCACTGCTTATAGCGCTCGTTTCGCATGGCCTGAAAGAGGAATTTGTAGCATTTTAGGTATAATTACAGCTCGTTAGGGATATGCAACTACGGGAAAACCCACATGGAAGCGCATCAGTTGCTTCTGCATGCCGACGCACTCCTGAAAGTCGGAGATCAGGTCGGCGCACTCCCGTTTTCCACGCTCCAGGCCATACGCCTCGAAGCACTCCATCATCTTCATCTCGAATTTTCCGCACTTGTCGTAGGTCTGGTGGTTAATTAGGCACCCGGTCAGATCGGTTAGGGGCAGGCGTAGAAAGGGAGTAAGCGACATTTTGTCTGTGGAGCGAAATACACACAAATTCAGATCGATTTTGATGCACCACTGTTCTTCTTCACTGTGACGTAACAATAAACAATGGGTTTAAGCCTTTTAGCCAATTAGCAGTCTCAGGCCCAGAACAACTTCTTTCTGTTCTCCCTTCAATGTTTAGTTGGGTTTATCCGAATCGCACACCTTAAATTGCTGGCAATACCCAAGGAATTGTCTTATATCGCCTTAATTCCAGCACAAAAACAAGACTGTCATCGATTTCTGATATCGGGAAGTGTTTTGCGAAATGCGACAGCTGATAGTGTTGGTTAGCGAGCGAACCGCTTCCACGTTTTGTTTATAAATTGAATTTTCCGACAAGCTATGAAAAACCAGGATTTGGTGGAATACTTAAGGTCGTGCGGGGTGTGCGATATTTGCCAGCTGCGTTACCTGAAGGCCAGAGGCGCGGAGTACAGAAACATCAATGAGACCTTGCAAAAGGTGAGAGAGTGGCTTATTTTGAATTTTTTGACAACTAATTGATGTCTGACTTATCCGCTTAAATGCACAGCTGGATGTGAAACTGAACGAATACGTAGAGAACGAGGAGCTTCTAATATCCGCAGAAAATCAACCAGTTAAAAGGGCTCGTCTGAGCGTTTGTTCTACTTGCTTGGGCTTATTCTCAAAGGACTTTCAGAATGAGCTGCTCAGCAGCATTTTGGCATCGGATTTTGCGAAATACGATTGCCAGAAAATCGTTTTGGCCATTTGCTTACCAATGTCACTGCAGTTGAGACAGCTGGCCATGTGGTTTGCCCTGCGGCGAAGGTTTGGATCATCAATAGACGAAAACAATCCCCCAGACGTGCCCATAAAGGAGGCTGTCAAGCTGATCCTACACCCTATAATCTGTGAAAAGCTGGCCAAGGGCTACGATGCCAACGGTCTGATGATCAATATAGATCTCACGCACAATCTGGAGGACGAAGATGTAGAAAAACTGGTGAAATTAAACAAGGAAGCCTTTCCCGCCAAGGCTTCGCATCAGAAGCGCATTGAAATTTCGAGAGGTTTACTGGAGAAACAGTACCAACCCTCCAAAGTTAAGGCGGAAACCTTTGAGAAATATTTTCAGATACCCTGCCCGAACGTAGAGGAATCGATAAAACTTACTTCCATAGAGCTGCAGGGTCCCCTGGTTTGTGTTGCTGGCAGATATCGGAAGCTGAGCAGGGAACTTTCCCATACTCCCTGGATTTTGAATGGCAAGAGGCTAATGGAGGACAGTATCGAGGAAATTATAATCAGGCATGTCGGTCCCCACTTCACAGAGAAGCTGGGTAAAATCACATTCATGTCGAGTGGTAGAGAAGATGTGGATGTCCGATGTCTGGGAAAGGGAAGACCTTTTGTTCTAGAAATTCCAAATGCAATAAGGAGTTGCTTGGGCAAAGATGAGGCCTTTGCGATGGAACGGGCTGTGGATGCATCTGGTATGGTGTCTATACATAACCTCCAGGTCGTGCCTAGAGAAGATCTAACCCACATAAAGACGGGAGAAGAGCAGAAGAAGAAATTCTATCGCGCTCTTTGCGCCCTGCAAGAACCAGTATCAGTAAAGATTCTGGAACAACTGCAAATATCAACGAGCTTTGACATACAGCAAAAGACCCCCATACGAGTTCTTCATCGTCGTCCTTTGCACACGCGTCCCAGAACCATTTTCAGTGTAAACGCCAAAGTGCAACGTGGAAATCCGAAAGCCTTGATCATCGATATTGTCACTCAAGCGGGCACTTACATCAAAGAGTTAGTTCATGGCGAATTTGGCAGGACCTCGCCATCGTTGTCCTCGATCATAGGCAAACCCATAGACATTCAAGCTCTAGATGTGGTGGGAATCGACTTGGATTGGCCCAATGAAGTAGATAACTCCATACAAAAGGAATAGCGATATTATTACTATTAGGTACAAATAAACAAGAATAAACAACAGAATCTAGTGACTAACTTTGAATGAAATTTGTTTAATAAGTAATGATGAATGTAGGACTTACAGTACAAAATCATCAAAAGCGTGATTACGTAGTATATGGATAGGCCCTTGCTCTGTTTATTCCATTTTGTCCGGTATTATTTCGTGCCTTTGAATCCCGATCCTTTAAATATTGGTAACAGACTAAGGCTGCGAGCCAGAGGACAAAGCTGACATGCGCAGTTAACGTACTTCTGAGTCAAGTTGCGTGTTCTCAGCACAGGCAAGTTCCACCATTGGCTACAAAAGTATGAAGCAAGCGGACAAATTCGGCATTCGTTGCTAGCGAGTTGCACTGGTTTGTTATGGTCAAGTCAAGTGGTGTGGATAAAAATTGAAAGTGACCGAGAACAGTGGCCAGGTTACTGCAGCCGGATGCAAGCGTGCGTGACAATTAAAACATAAGCCCGTGTGCGCAATCGGCAGGCAGTTAGTTAGATAATTGCATTTCAAAGGAGAGGCCCAGTATGTTCTTCCGGCGCGTTTTGGATAGCGCCAGAAATATTTCGCCCCCCAAGTCGACCACGGAAAGTCCGACAGTGCATTATTACAGCGAGGACAGTGAGAGTGTCACATATGTGAGTGGTGTCGTCGACAGTGAAGTCAAGGACAGCAATAACAACCAGTCAGTAGTCGGTGCGGGTGCTCCACTGCCTGCCGTAATGAAAATTCAGCGCCGAGCCGATGCCCCAATCGGTGCAGTGCAGCTAACGCCGTTGTGGGAGCACATACTCCGCACCCGCCGCCTGCCGGAAACAATTTTCCCTAGCGCCATGTACGCGGAGTTCCATGAGCGCCTGCAGGACCCGGAGTGGCAGGTAAGGCAGCACGCCCTGCGAGTCCTCGTTGACGTTCTGGTGGTGATGCAAGACGAGGCCGATGGCCACATGGAGCGGGAGCAGCTTATTGCTCTGCTGGTCGAAAACCTTGGTCACCAGGCTCCCACCGTGCGCAAAGGAGCTCTCGACTGCTTGCGTGTCTACCTCGCCGAAACTGCAATCCCGGAGACGATTATGCTGGCAATCCTGGACGCAGGCCTGACGAAGCAGGCGCCTGCGGATTCGGAGCACATGGGTCGTCTGAGCTGCGGCGTTCTGCTGTCCGTGCCCGCCCTTCTACAATCAACAATGCATACGGCGCAGAGACACCGCATTATGCATAGCACTCTGGAGCGAGTGGTCGCACACATGGATCAATTGGTGCAGCAGGAAATCACCCTAAAGGTCTTGAGCAAGATCAGGGAGCTTTTGGGAGTTCACGAGTTCGAAGCCATTATGAGCGATGTGGGTCGTGGCGATACGCTGACTAAGTACTATCAACTGTGTCAGGTTTACGGGGTGTCTGGAAAACCGAAAACAGGCGGCGAAGGGAAAACGGGCGCCTGGCGCGCCTTACCACGTGAGCAAGGATGGAGAAACAGCAATGCCGTACAGAACCTGGACACCACGCTCCAAACACAGTCAAACTGCTCGGACATGGGAAAGGTCATTATGGAAACAGAAATCAAGATCAACGATGATACAGTTACCATGCGGATCCTGGAGGCGGATACCGAGACCGAAGAGTCCGATAGCCCAACAAGGATATTCCCAAATGAGGAAGATGGGACGGATTTGATTTGCCACACCCTGTCGTCCAATATTGGGGCGGGGATCGTGAAAGTTATAAGTGATTCAGAATTGGACGAGCCGCACAACAAGGCGGGCAGTGTTTCCGAGCCGGGTACTCCCTCTCGGGGATTGAAGCGAGTAACCTTCGGGGGCGAGATCGTTAAGATGCGAACTCCTGATAGCGACGCAGCCTCCTCTACAAACAATTCGCGAAGCCCTACCCAGACCAGTCAGAGTGTCACTATTTTCACCCCGGAAGATGCAGCGACCTCATCAGAGGAAAAGCCCACCCTTGCAAGATCCGTCAACGACAAGACGACAACTGCACTCGTGGTGGATATCCCTTTGGACAATACCAAGCCATTGCCACAAGTCCGATCATTTTGCTCACAGCCACCCCGGCATCAGAGAAATGCACCCAGTGAGCCGCCATCGAGCAGTCCCCGCAATCGACAGGAAAACGAAGCACGGCTGTCGCCATCACCTAGCTCTCCCGGACATCGCAGCCGCAGCGCTAGTCCAACGGGAAGCAACAACATCAGCCCCAAAGTGCCGCACAAGCAAATCGAGGTTTTGCACAATTTGCAGCGAGATCCGTCGCCGCGGTCTCAGCGCCGCTCGGAAGACATGGATGGGAATGGGGATGGTAAGGCCCTTCCTGCGCCAGGAAATCCCTCTGCCTCCCCCACACAGCCGCTTACTGGTCGAACAAGATCGGCCTCTACGATGTCTCCTGTGTCACCGGCCACGCCCAAATCCTGGGAGGATCTGGACATTGTCAACTTAAAGACGCTTATGGAGTTGCGATCTGGGGTATGTTCCTAAAGCGTGATGACCAAGTCCAAGTAATTGCATTAAAATTAGTGGCCGACATTTAGCAATCCCCGTGTAATTGCACCCCTCCGCCCAAGTCTCCAGCATGGTCTACTTTGTGCGCCCGAAAATAAAGCAATGAAATCACTCCACACGCTACGCCAACGCGGGTTCCGGGTCGCCCGGCGCTTTGGGCTCTAACTGGGTCAGTAGGATATGTACAATTTCATATGCGTTCATAATTCTGCCTTCATAATGGCAGCCGCCCGGCTTTATTGCGGACGAGACACGCATCACTCCCCCCAGTCGGTAATGCTATAACGGCTGCTATTATATCGCTCCTTACTAATGAAAATTTCAGCGATAAGCGACCACTCTCTCCCAGCCACCACTCATATCGGTGACTACGGGTAGGAACCGGCTTCTCGGGCCACTGTACCAATGACCTATTAACTTTTCTACGTTCATGTACTTGCAAAATGAAGAGAAAGAGTTGGAAATATTTGTTACTCGTCGAACAAGTAGTACAAATCTTTCCAGAAGTTATTCAAAGTGACCAGGAAAATGCTTTTTGTTTGCTGTCAGCCATGGCTCGTGCATTTTTTTTGACTGGTTTTCGACTCAAACGAGTTGTTTGGAATTAAGCAGAATTGCATAAAGTTATCCCTTTGAGAAGGGATAACATTGCCGAAAAAGTGCGTCAGCAAAATAAGTCGTGATTTTACAATACTAAGGGCTGGCAATTGCTGGCTAGCTGTACCTCTTATCAGGACCAACTTTTTGAGTGGTGCACAAAAACTTTGGGATTCCGGTGGCAGTTGCATGTTGTGCGACTGGGCGTTGCATTGGACTGGGATGGATTGCTTCGCTGGGGAGCTGCGGCCGAACAGCAGAGAGTTCCTCGCCAGTGCCGTTGCTGGCTGGTCAATCATTTAAGTGCACGCGATTTTCATAGCGCCAGAACCAGGCTCAGAAACCAGAAACAAGAGCGGCAACAATAACTGACTCCCAGCTTGCAGCTTGTATGCGACGATAAAGTGGCAAGACTGCCATTACGGGACGAAGTTTGATGAAGACGTTGGCTTTAGGGGAAAGGGCGAGGGAGCGGAGCGTGTCTGCAACTGGGTCATTTCAAGTACAAAAATATAAATAACATTAATGGAAATCATAGCGCGTGCTAAATAGGAGCAGGATGGTACGTCGCTGTTGACCGCTAGCCTCTGGGTTTTTCCTTGCTTGGACAGTTTCACAACAGTTACTATACCCGTCAGTAAATACCCGTAGAGTAAAATGGTGTGCTAGATTCCTTAAAAATTATGTAAGAGGTGATCAGCATCACTAGCCGTGTGATCGTGTGAAATATAGTACATGCATTTCTTTCGCAGTATTAAATAGTGATACTTTCGAAATCGGTTTTCTTTAAAATGCAATCTATTTTTTCTGAGAAGTGCGCAATGAGTCACTGCGAGATCAAGTCAGTTACATATACATACATATATCTGGAGTACGTACATAAGTACGCTTTCTTTCCAAAAGAAAGTTCCTGAAATTACGTTTATGGCACTTACAGAAGTCGTTGTAATAAGTTTTCACACTCAGTTTTTATATCTAAATTCTGCGGCATTCATTTTCGAATTTGCCAAATTAGCACAAATGGGCCATAAAACACTAGGCACGCCAAAATGTACTTACCGATTATTCACTTCTTTGTTCACTTTTTATTCACTTTTCTGTAGGATTGGCGCAATCGTCTAATGGGCTTCGGCCAACTGGAGCTAGCATTAAGCTCATCGAGCAACTTGGCCTTGGTCCAACCGTATCTGGATAGTCTGCTTCGAACCCTCCTCTCCTCGGAGCGTCACTTTGAGGTTGCCGAGCTTAAGCGAGAGCTTCTGGTCAACCTAATCTCGCGCCTGCCATTGGACAACTTGGAGGAGCGCACACCCCAAATCTTGTCGGGACTCTGTCGCCAGGGCAACGCTGGAGCGAACCGGGTGTGCAAGGCCCTGATGCAGCGCCTTCCCGCGGGAACCATTGTTGCTAAACTGACCTCTCCAGAGTTCCTGCATGCAAAGAGTTCCAAGGTTTATTATTCTGCGTAGCTCGATCAAAATTATTAATCTTCTTGTACTGCAGTTCCGGGACCATGCTCTTCAAATGTCCATTTTTGCACTGATGACCTTCCCGGGCACCTGCTTCGACATCAGCCTGTTGACGACGCAGGCCGTCTACTCCCTCCTGAACCGAAAGCGACGTGTGCGGCAGGCGGCTCTGGAGGTGCTAGCGGTCCTGGCCGATATCTCGTCCAGCAAAGAGGTCCTAGCAATTGTTTTGGAGACAACCGACGGCGTGGAGCTTGGGCCAATGGTGCTGGAGGCGACTAGTGTGCGGCTATCGCGTTTACAGCTGCCCATCGTCACGCCCGACAGCGGCGTGCTCTTCGTTTTCAACCAGACTGACCAACCTGGAGCCCGGCGTTTTGGAGCTGATGTGGACTGGATCCATCAGGGTGAGGGCTCTGCCTCTCCCAATACACTAAAGAGGCGACGCATGCGGGCTGCAAGCAGCCAGCGCGATGTACTTGGGGGCGCGGAAGCTAAGCACAAGAAAGATCCATTCCCTAGGTACGAATCAAGGTTTACCAAAAGGTTCCCATTTTAAGTGGGAGTATTCTCATCTACTCGAACCTCATTTCGTAAAATTGCATTGTTGCGTTAGAACGGCATTCCATTTGGATAATATTAGAAACATAGAAATAGAATTAAGATTATTAATTTGCCCCAAACTCAAGAACTTGGAAAACACTTCAATAACATGCATATCCGCAGTTTCAGCCAGGTAAACGAGAGTCTGCATCGCCATTCCTTCCACTCTCCCCCGGAAACGTTGGACATGGCTAGCCCCATTAATGTTAGTCTATTTTTTATTTCTTATTTCTTTTTATAATAATACTAACTTTACTTCTCCTTAGGACTTTTCGCAAAGATTAAGTTTTGGCGCTAAGACTAATGGCGGTAGGTCTCTTCTGAAGTTTTCGTTCAATATATTGAGAAGCACTAACCATTTTATAAGTAGGAAATCAATCATTTATTGAACGTCGCTTTCTGGCCAAGGCGTGTTCTGATACTTCCATGGACGGGCGAAGCACAGACAGCACCACCACAACCTGCAGCAGTGGTAGCGCCACAGACAGCTTTATACAGCTTACTTCCCGCACCGGCGGTCGACTTGCCGGACCAAGCTCAAGGTTTGCCTTGTCATCTACCAACGACCGAGCAGTTTGGTAAAGCCCTACTTACAGATTTCCCACCATGAACCAGCATACAGACTTTGTCAACAATTTTATGCGCAGCATGCAGCGGAGCTCCAAGTCTTATTCCGTGGAGGGACCCGCCTACCCGAAGGTCAGTTACTCGATCCCAAAGTCCCAGCAGATGCTCCGCAAGAGGTTCCAGCACAAGGATTCTTTCACAAAGCTGGGGGACGAACCACCTGATCAAGGTAAGTATCGCTTCTGTACCGGGTCTGCTAATGTTTGCTATATTTCGGTTTAATAGGCTTCGAAAATAACAAATTCAACGAATCCCAGAGGAGAATGGCAACCGGCATTTCCACAGACCACTTGGAATCACTGGACCCCAAGTGCGCCGACGCCACAAAGTCAGTGTAAGAGTCGTCTCCATATCCTATTTGGGGGTCGGGCAACGGAACCCATTCATTCAGTCGGCACAATGATTTACCCCTACCTGGGTGCGAATGTTAACCTAAATTTTGAAACACCTTACTCCGATCCATACATATATTTGAGCACAGGGCAGGGTGAAAGTTAAAGGGGACAATTCACCTTAGCGAATTTAGTGGTTTCTCTTCTCTGGCCAGCACACGCACCCTGCTGACAAAATTGTGGCATTAAAGGTGTCGAGTTCCTTAACCTAAATAATTCAAATGCGCAGTGGAAACCGCGTTGGTGAAATCTAAGTATGTGGCGGGGGACATTGGGCAACGTCACTAGCGACGAACCTTCAAGTGACCACTGGCAGCTCGACACGAAATACTAAAAACGATTCAAGGGTCAACGAAATGATTTTCTTAGGTGTATGTCTACAGTTCTTCCCTGGGCTAATTAAATGACCGACTAGTTAAACAAGTATGGATAAGCAAGTCCAATTGGGAGCCGTTTCATTCGGACTAGTCTCTTCTATAGAAAAGTTTGCTAGTGATGGTAACTGCTTTTCAGACCGTAACATTTTGGCTACCCAAGCAGTTCTACATACATTATAGTAGAAGCTCTCTCGGGGATGTGGCAACTTGTTGTATTATGGACTTCGGGACTTCCGAAACGAAGGCGGCCGAAGATGGCAAAGAGGTCCTTGTCTAGAAGTCGACGACACGCTTTAGGGCGAATGCCGTAGGACCTGTGGCCAGTTAGCTTAGCACTTTGTTCCTGGTCAGCGCCAGCGCTAGACCATCCAACGACCTTTCCGTGGCTGATTTGGCGCTCTGTGGGTGGCCAGGGGTTCTGACCACTTGGATAGTGTTCGTGTGGTTGCTTGGAAAACGCAATGTCCTGTATTCGTTTGCAACTTTGGCTTTGTTGTCGGTTCCCGGTATGGAAATTCATTTGAAATGACCAAAAGGACTGCCGACGAGCATTGCAAACAGTCTGCAAAGTCGTGCTGTTTCAAGCGGTCGCCTATAGCGGTTAGTTCGAGTATGTGTAGTGTCCAGTAGGAAATCGCCAGGATAATTATCCAATTGGCCAGCGCAAAACAATGCTGAATTCGTTTTCCTGTGGCGAACAGCCATCTGATCTATTGCGTAGAACACGTACTCTAATCCACTCGGTCAAAGAGTGCATCTGCCCCAGAGTCTCGGAGATACACTCCACATTACGCGGGGCTTTTTCTGGGCACAGTTCGGTCTGCGGCATATGCTGCACGGACACAGCGCTGGAGTCCAGAAAATCGATGCAAATTGATACAGAAAGCCAGCTCACCGATGATAAGCACTCTTTCGCCGTGTTTCAGCCACCGGAAGATAGTGATGAAAAAGAAAAAGGTTTTGCTCAATATGTGGAGTTGTGAGTCGTTAAAAACTTCAAAAAAATTGTACTAGCCATTTATTCTATTCTTTTCCTTTCCCAAACAGAAATACCGAAACAGCAGCTAACAACGGTGTAACAAATAGCTCACCCATTTCCGCAAGTTCCACTAGTTATTCGCAAAAGTCAACCGCCTCGGCGAAGTCGAGCGTAAGCCAAAACGAGATGGGGAAGCGACCATTCTCATCCACTGGCGTTTGGAACGGCTGTGAGGTGGAGCAGAATCCCATCGAAGCTTTCGGGGAATTGGTGGCGGACGGCATTGAGGCCCAGACGGAAACAGAACCAACTGCCCATGGGGAGCTGCTCAAGCTTAATGGAAGCCTGAATAGCCTTCACAGCAAAACGGAGAGCATCAAAACTCAGCTGGAGGACACTACCCCGCAACTTTCGAGGGCTCAGTCAGTAAAATCGCTGCTCATCGAGGAGGACATTGAGAGCAGCAACAGTTTCGTCGTAGTGGAAGAAGTGCAGAACGAGCTGGAGTCATTCCCAGTGGAGACCAAGGAGGTATTGCCATTGCAGGATGAGCTAGTAACACCGGTAGAAGCTACAAAGTCTGAAAATCATACTTTTGGTCCAAAGGTGGTTCCGATTCACGACGAAATAGTGATCCATTCACGTAGCGTTTCCCTGGACTCTCTTTATGGGGCGCGACCGGCTTCAAAGCAGGGATCTCTGGACACAAGCACAAGCACTGCGGACAACACTTCACAAACTGGGTTTCAAATGGGAAACATTAGTGTCCCCGTGAAAACTCAGCACACGCCGCTTAAACATAAGTCCAAAACTTCGTATTTCCTGCGGGCACAACGGCGAATCTCACCTGCAAAGCAGGCCATCAAAATGTCGCAGGCAGAGCTCTTTCCGCAGAATATGGTGCGATTTGATAGACCCCGTGAGGCTCTGCTTAAAACTTTTGACCAGTTGGACTCCAGCAATTGGGAAGTGAACATGACGGGCTTGAAAAGCATGGTTCGTTTGATCCGCTACCATGCCGACACATTGGACAATCAGATGCACATGACCTGCATCCAGCTCACCCGATCAGTCCGAAATCTGCGCTCCCAAGTAGCTCGAGCTTCCTGCCAAGCAGCTGCGGAGTTGTTCTCGCTAAAGTCCACCAGCCTCCAGCAGGAATGCGACGACTTGGTATGTGCCCTTCTGCACCGCACCGCCGACACGAACAGGTTTCTTCGCGCCGACGCCACTCGAGCCCTGGAGTCGATGGTGGACCACGCTCAGCCGCAGAAGATTCTAAACATCCTGGCGACTAAAGGAGCTCAACACCAGAACGCCTTGGTGCGCACGACATCAGCCAAGCTGCTCTTCAGACTCGTCGAGCGACTGGGCAGTGACCGGATCTATGCAATGGGACGCGAGAGCCGCGACAAGTTTTTTGTGGTTGGGGCGAATCTCCTGCTCGAAGGCAGTCTAGAGACCCGCAGCTACGCGAAGTCCTTGTTCCGTGCCCTATCCGAGCATCATAGTTATCAGCGGCTGCTTTTAGAGGTGATACCACCACGCACATACAGAAATGTTGAAAAGACGCTAAGGAGCATCACACGTTGATGATTATTGCAGGCAAGATCTGTACATCATAGGTTTAGTATTCAAAGCCACTGGAAGCTTACAGGATTAGGGCGTTCGCAATAAATTAGATTCAAGTATTAAGAATAACTATAGTATACAGTACACTAATAAAACATTGGTACACCAAAGAGTAAACTGCTTCATTTGATACATCATTTGCTGCGCAATCCAGCGTATTAAACGATTAAACATGGTTACTATTGTTTTTGTTTTGATTCGGCACAACTTAGAAAAATACTTGTATTACAAGGGCTTTTTATAGTTCTTCTACATACTGTTCTTAAGCTACACATCAAGACTAAATTGGTGCGACATCCTAAAGCAATCTCCGTTTGTTGTTGTACCGTTGGTCCGACCTTCTGCTGCCTCCCTGCATGTGCTGGTGGTGTTGCTGTGGCTTTAGCCGGTTGCGTTCCACTACAGAGCTGTCGCTCCGGCGCCGTTGATCGCCGTTGTGTCCAAATTGATTCCGATCGTACGGCTTGCCGTCATGCAAACTGTGGCGGGCGTGACGCAGAGGCGATGGCAGCAGTGGAGCCTCCATCAAGAAAGGATTGCGCAGACGACTCTGGCTAAAGGCAGATAGCTGATTGCCGCCCTGCTGCTTGATAGTAACTTTCTTTTGGAACAGTTCAAGGCCCTGGTACAAGTCCAGTGCAAAGGGCACCGCACACAAGCGTTGGTATGTGACGAACCCGAAGTTCCGTGGACGCCCGTTGTTGTCCGTCGGTATCCGCACTGCTTCGATGGGACCGGCTTGCAGGAACACCTCGTAAAGGATCTCCTCCGTCACGCGCTCGTCGAGATTGCCGCAGAACAAGGTGCGTTGCTTCTCGTCGTCCTCCTCATCCTCCTCCTCCAGATACCCAACAGCCTGGTCAGCGTTTTCAGTGGGAGGGAAGGGGTAAATGGGATGCTGCGGTTGCTGGCCAGGTGGAACTCCGTAACCGTAGCCATTGATGCGCTGTTGCGGAATCGTCATGACCGACGCGTCGCTGTACATTTGTTGCAATAGCAACTGTAGGTCCATTTTGCTTTGACAAGTAAACAAGTAAACAACAAAACCAACAATAGTGATGCCAGATAACAAATTCGTAAATACCTACAGCACCAAACAGTGCTGTAAGCCGCATAAATGCAAGCTGCCTGAGAACTAGTTCTTAGTGGGGAGTTTCGAGTCTTTGAACTCTTGCGCTAATGAGGTGAAATTTAAATTTGCTTTTCGCGGTGCATAAGCATTGCTGATAACAAAGACATTTTAATTAGGCATCCCTCCTCAGGCTGATGTTCTCGATTGCTGTCGATGCCACCGCCGCCTCTCTTTTTATTGAGCCTCCCTTGTAGTACTAGCTTTGCACAATTCATCTATCAGGTCGGCGATATAAATCAAAGCATTTATTTACTCAGGGAACCCTTGATACGAGCACAAACACAGCGTAACAAAATCAATTGAGAGATGAGAATTCGCGACGGATCGACCAAAGTGTACCCTTTATTTGAATAAGTTGAGTGTTTAAGCTCGTTATTTTTACGGAGAACGTACGCATTTTTAGGCAATTAAATCGATAGCTGTCAAAGATATATTTATCCTTCTTAGGATCGAACGTATTGATTTACTGCCTTAAAATATGCTTTAATTAGCTTAACACCTTAAGAAGCTTTAATTTGCCAATTAGATGGTTAAAACAATAATTATTGGTAAAAAAAAAACATGGTTCGCCTGATTTCTGAAGGGGGTAAGGGGATCGGGACATAGTTTAATGAGGAGAAGCTTTCAAGCTCACCGAGTGAATACTAAGTACGTTCTGTGAGCGTTATCAATGCCACTTGAGCTAATATCTCGCGTATCGTCGCAATTTGACAAATAAACTAGACCACCACATAGAGAACTTGCTATGCATGTGGATTTAGTACTTTTCAAATTGTGCACAACAGAGGGTAGAAAAGCACGTTTACGCGCAATCATCGAACCCATTCAGTTGCTTTTAACAAGTGGAGCAGTACAATCCGCTCAAGAAATGGGAGAAGTTCCGGAAATCAAGAACTTGCAACAGGTGATCGAGCCTCACTTACCAGAAGGCTGCACACTGGACTCTTACTCCAGGTGCTACCTGACCAAGCCCGGGGACAACTATGGCAGCATTATGTTATCTATCCAAGCGAAAGTCCGCAGTGCAGACGGTGATATTCGGATTTTGCCGCTGATAGCCAAGTTGCCACCCCTCACCAACGACCTTTACTGGCAGATCTTCCAGCCCGAGCGGACCTGCATTACGGAGAACGCGGTGTACCAGTACCTGGCGCCGGAGCTGGATAAATTGCAGCTGGAGTCAGGCATCCTGCCTGCACATATTTTTGACGGCTTCTCGCGATACTACGGCTCCCGCATATCGCTGGACAATCGAGCCTCAAAAGTGGATCGGGATGCCGTTCTGGTCCAGGAGAACGTCACCATGCGCGGCTACCGACCAGGTAACAGACACAGGCCGTACAATCTCGCAGAAACCGTGCTTATTCTGCACTACTTGGCCCAGTACCATGCCCTGCCCATCGCTCTGCGCCTGAAGAAACCGCAGGTGTACGAGGACTGTGTGCGACCATACTTCAAAAAGTTCAATTTGAACTCTAATATTGATCAGGCCGAGACGGAAATCATGCACAATGAAATTCTAAAGGACATAAAGTCGGTGGCCAGCGACGAACGGGACGTAAATCGCGTCAAGGAGCTGCTGGACATTTACCAGGTCTTTCAAGCTAGCAAGGACGTGGACGACGGTCCATTTACTACCCTCGTGCACGGAGACCTGTGGATCAACAATTTGATGCTCAAATACGGTATGAGGAATTAGTTCTTAAATCGAAACAGGCTATATTAATGCTTTACGAGTTTTATCAGGAGAGGAAGGCACTCCGCTCAAGGTGAAAATCGTTGACTTTCAAATCGCGCAGTACGAATCGCTGGTGCATGATATAATCTTTCTGCTGTTTTCAAGTGTGGACGTAAATGTTCTCGAGGATAATTTTTACAATTTCCTGTCCATTTACTACAACGCCTTCATTCAGACCTTGCGCAGCGTGAATGTGGACACCAGCAACTACACATACGAATTGTAAGATAAGTTTCCGCCGCCAATGAGATACTTTCTTTTCATCTAATTAATTGCAGGTTTCTCGAAGAGGTCCTGAAAACTGCACACATGCAGCTGCCCCACGCGATCTTTATGATGAAGGTTATACTAGCTGATAACAGTACGATTCCCAAGGACTATAAGGACGTGGACTTCTCGGTGCTGACAAAGAACACTGGAGCAAAAACTATTAAGACCAAATTCGAGGCTATCTTGCGAACAGGAAAAAAGTTCAATATTTTTTACTGATCTGTTTTTGTCTGTCGCCAATTAAAAATGTCACCATAAATGGCTGGTCACCGTTATCACATTCTCGTAAGCGTGTTTCTTATCAGGCATCGAATTATTGATTTGTTTTTGTGCCCACTGAAACAAGTAACTTTCGACTTTCCGTAAGACTGCAGTCTTCAGTTGGAGCACGATCTTTCGTAAGCTTAACAACATGGGTGCGGATAAGTTGCCCGAAATTCGCGATCTTGGTGAAGTGGTTGAACCCTACTTTTCAGGGGCCCGCCTCCTTAACTACCAGACAAGCAGTCTGACAAAACCGGGCGATAACTACGGAAGCGTTCTCCTGGCAATTCATGCCCAGCTGCAGAAATCCAATGGCGAGCAGTTTGAGGAGCATCTGGTGGCTAAAGTGCCTCCGACCGATTCCCAGTACTGGCAGTTTTTTCATCCTGAGCGGACTTGCCTCGCAGAGAACGCCTTTTACAAGATTTTGGCCCCTGCCCTGGCCGTCCTTCAAGATGAAGCCGGCGTTCCTTCCGAGTGCCAATTTAAAGGATTCCCCCGATTCTATGGCTGTCGCGAGTCCCTCGATTCCAACTCCTCAAAGGTAGACCAAAATGCCGTGTTAGTGCTAGAGAATTTGAGTAGCAGTGGCTACGTCTCCGGCCAGAGGCTAAAAGCTTTCGATCTGGCCCATACGCTGCTGGCCCTTAAATATATGGCCGAGTTCCACGCCCTTCCTCTGGCTCTGCGAATTCTCAGGCCAGAGATGTTCCGGGAACAGGTCCAGCCCTTCTTCAAGAAGTTCGATTGGCATGCTAAAGCACCCGAGTGGAAGTCCGTAATGAAGTCAGAAACTCTGGAGGACATCCGTCGAGCCACCAACAACGATTCCACACTAGTAGCCCGCATGAAAGAGTTGTCCGACCAATTTTTTGAATTCTTAGCTGCCGCCCCAGATAGACCCGATGGCCCATTCACCAGCATTATACACTGTGACTTCTGGATAAATAATATAATGTTTCGTTACGGTTAGTATTACTAGCATAAGTGATCGCCTCAAAACATAATAACATTAATAAATACGATTTCATAGAATTTATACATTTGAAAAGAGCGGGAAAACTAATCAATTCTTTGGAATAACAATACCTTGCAATCTTTAGGCCCTTCAGGAGCACCCATCGAACTGAAAATTATCGACTTTCAGACGGCACAGTACGATTCAGTGGTACATGACATAATCTCGTTTCTGTTATCAAGCGTTGATACGGCTATCTTGGAGGTGGAGTTTGAACACATGTTGGAGGCCTACTATGATGCCTTTGTGTGTTGTCTGCGCCGTGTAGGAGCAGATTTGGAAGCACACACTTTCAAAGCGTAAGATAAATGATCAATCGTGGGATGATTGAAAACTATCTGATCGGATTCTCGCAGGTTCCGACTGGAAGTGAAGCGGGTGGCGTACATACAAGTTCCCCACGCCATCTTTATGACGCGCTTTATATTGGCTGACAGCGCGCTGAGCGGCGATGCAGAGGATGAGGTATGCCCCAAGCTTGGGGACGTGCTGAAGAATACGGGATCGGAGCGTATTAGCCGCAAATTAAGCCAAATTCTGAACTTGGCCCAAAAGTTTGACATATTGTACTAGGGCAATAAATTGACCCGCAAATGGGAATGGAAATTTGTAATTGACTAATGGCAATTTGATGGGGAGCTCTAATTATTTAAATATTATCTCAGCATGTTTTAGAAATTGAACGTGGGTAGTATTCATCGGACTAGTCAGATTTGGGAATCATGCGCGCGACCTGGGGAACGATAGTAAGCATCTCGACTTGGGTGGTTCTGCTGAAGCTCAGTGAGATCAGGAGCAAGGAGGTCGGTATTCAAGAAAGGTCTCCAAATGCCTCAAGCTAATCCGAACTTACTGAATAGAGCTGTTATTATGTGATCTTCACCTACGCGAACTGGACGGATGACCGACCTCGGTTTATTGTCAACATGACCTTCTCGAATCAAACCGGCATCGGCTCAGTAACCACCATTAACGAGGAGATTGCCTCACCGGTGTCTCGCATCCTTATCCTTCAGCACTCCGGCCGGCAAAAGCCTCGCACCATATACAACGCTTCCACCAAGCTGTGCGACCTGCAGAATGTCTTCAATTCAGTACCGCTCTTTAAGCCCGCCAAGGACAACATGCTTAAGCAAAGTAACTACACCATGAGCTGCCCTCTGGTCAAAGGCACATACGCCATAAACAACATGCGCGTCAGCCCGAAGAACCCGCTTCTCGGCCTTCTCTACCAACCGAAGCACACTTTCTCCGTGACTGGCGGCTTGTTCGAGGAACTATCAGGTGGCCGCAGGCTAAGGGCGCTGTCCACCTATTTCATGACTGGGAAGGTTGTGAAGAAGTCCTGTGGATCCAATGAATAAAGAGTAATCGACATAAATCGGCACACGTGAATCCAACAAGAAAGACAGCTGCGTTTGGCAAGCTGAAGCTTATATACCCTTGCAGTAATGATTTATTTTTGAAATGTGTGTTCCGAATAGAACTCTTTACAATCAAAGCAACGAAATATTATTTATTTTCTAATATTTTTAATTAATATTCGCCCGTTTCTATACTCGATCAAATTGAAATCGAAATTATATAATGCCGAAAAACTGTTGTGTACCGATTAGAAAAACTTTATGTTTAAAAACAACGAAGACACATTTTTCATTTTTTCCTATTATTCCTATGGCTATATATTCCTACACTTTATATGGTCAAATCTATTTCCTTCAATCTATTAAAACTTCTGACTCAAGTCAATAGACCTTCTGCAAGGGTACACATATGTATGTATCAACTTCGCAGCAGTATAGTATGCCACAACACATTTACCTGTTAGAAAAGTATGCTACACTAATAAATATATTATATGTAGCATTCGCGTATGTAATATTTTAAAAGTTGAGTGTATGGCTATTATACTGGCTGTTAGAATGTTTTAAGCCCCGCTTAACATAATCGTTTTTATTGTCAATACATTGAAACTGACTAATATATAATAGATTCAGATCTTGGCCTGGTCAACGAAGTCATTACCAAAAATTTTAAATGTGCATTCTGCCCTTTTTGTGACTGAATTGGTATTATATTTTACATATGTTTACATTCAAATACATTTGAAAGGAGGGGCTACACAGCTGTTATAATTTAACATGCTATAGTCGAGTTCCTTGACTATCATATACCCGTTACTTAGCTAGTGGAAATGCAAACGAGAAATTTCAACATTTTATGGAATATCGGTAGAAATTGGGGAAAAAGTAATAAAATGAAAAGTGAGAGTTTTGGTCGGTTTGTGGGCGTAGGAGTGGGCGTGGCAACATTTGGAAATAATCTTGCGCTGCGTCTATGTCTCTGGAAGCTGCACACTTAAGCTCAACATTCTAGCTTTTGTAGTTCCTGAGATCGAGGCGTTAAGAAAAAATTAAAAAAAAATAAATTTCTAAGTTTTAATGCAGATTTTTAGAGAATTGCGACAGAAACATTTAGATGTATGCCACATCAAAATCCGATTAAGATAAGTTGAGTTATGGAGTTTAAAACATCAGCCTTGGGACATTTCTTCATTTTTTTGAATTTCTACAAGATATCACATCAAAAAAATTACAAAAAAAATTGAAAAAATATAAATTTCTAAATTTGAATGCAGATTTTTAGAGAATTGCGGTAGAAACATTTAGAGGTATGCCACTTCAAAATCCGATTAAGATAAGATGAGTTATGGAGTTTAGAGCTTCAGCCTTGGGACATTTTTTCATTTTTTTGAATTTCTACAAGATATCAAATCAAAAAAAGTACAAAAAAATTAAAAAAAATGAATTTCTAAATTTGAATGCAGATTTTTAGAGAATTGCGGTAGAAACATTTAGAGGTATGCCACATCAAAATCCGATTAAGATAAGTTGAGTTATGGAGTTTAGAACTTCAGCCTTGGGACATTTTTTCATTTTTTTGAATTTCTACAAGATATCAAATCAAAAAAATTACAAAAAAATTAATTTCTAAATTTGAATGCAGGTTTGTAGAGATTTGCGCCAGAAACATTTAGAATACATTTCAAAAATATTAAAAAAAAAGATAGAAAGTTATAGTTGAGTTCCCCGAATATCCGACTATGATACCCGTAACTCATCTAGTGGAAGTGCGAAAGAGAAATTTCATAATTTTCTGGAATATCTGTAAAAATTGCTAATAAAATTAGGAAATGAATAAAAAAATTGTTCAAAAGTGTGGGCGTGATAGTTTTGGGAGGTTTGTGGGCGGTAGACTGGGCGTGGCAAAACTATTTTTGGAAAATCGACAGAAATTTACAGGACTAATAATAAAGTAAAAAAAATATCCAAACATTTTTCAAAAATGTGGGCATGGCAGTTTTGGGCGATTTTTTCGAAAACGTTTCCTTCTGCCTGTTACATACTTTTTAACGAATTTAGTATACCCTTTTACTCTACGAGTAACGGGTATAAGTATTTAGAAATGATAAATTTGTATGTGAATTGCTTGCATTGCAGTTTACATCCCTTTTAAAAGTGTAATTAATTTGTTCTGAAATTGTACCATAAGTATTTCCTTAAATTAAGTTTTCCAAATTAATTATCTGTTAAAGCAGGTCCGGCCAATATGGGGATACTTTTGTCGACAAGGTTTTACTAGGTCTTCCCAAATAATTTTGGACTCGCAAATGCGAGTAAATTGAGTAAAGGGAGATGGAAAATGGATGAAGGAACTCTAATTGCCTGCACGGCATGGAACAAACAGATTCTCCGTAATGCTATCTGTGTATATGTAAATATAATATATGTGTAATATAAGTATGTATATATAAAGTATATATAAATGTAAATATAAAACAAGTGCACTTAAATTGCCTGAATAATATGCAAAGAAACATGAAAGTCCAATGAAGTCTGTTTAAGCAACGCCCAGTAAAATACTGGCGGCTTATCGAAAAACCTTTATCAAACGACTTTCAGAAAACGCAGTCACTTCTCTTTTTTTTACTGAACTATATTATTCCTGCGACTCTCATCCATTCAGACTGAATATAGCTAATGGATTCTAATCTCATTTATCAACTAAAAGCGGGTCACTTTACAGATAACTTAGAAACATAATCGCCATTCTGACAAAAACTAATTAACAATAAAATGAAATTAAAGTAATGCGCTTGAGTGTGTGCCACAGAAGAGGACCTTTGGCAGAGCATACATGTATGTCCGTCATCGGTTTGACTGCGGTGATTACCCCAAAAATCGGGGGACTGAACTTTGTATTATGCGATGCGCCAAAAGCGCACGGAACAGATCGCAGATCACTTGGTAGACGCGTGTGGGGCCATGACGCAGATATCGCGGATCGCGTGTGGTGGCAGATAGAGAAAGTAATGTCGGGGTGTTGGGTGTTCTAAAAAAAGCTAGAGAAAAGCTAGAGAAAAGCTAGAAGGAAAAGAGGGGTAAAAAATAAGGGGAGGAAGATCTTCTTCGGGTTTTTTTGGACAACTAAGATAGAGCACGCAGTCCGGCCCTGCTGTTGGGTGATTCAGTTCCAGACATCTGCATATGTATGTATATGCTCTGCAGATTAAATATAGGCACTCATCATGACACTCATCCACGCCTTGCGAATGGCGTGAGCAGTGTGAAATTAGATAAATATTTAGGCCTGATAAAAGACAACACTTGTTGGCTGCCTGTGCTTGCGCAAGACCCCCACCGTATCGACACGCGCCATAGATAAAATTGAGGAATCGGCCGCAAATCTTTTCAAACTTCAAAATGACGCTACGTGACAGATTAATTGTTGGACATCGGTCACAGGACATAGTCATGATCTTTGTATCTGCTTGCACCTGACATGTTTTATGATTGCCCACAGTGCGGCCACATATTTTGATCGAGCACTCATTTATGATTGCGCGGACTAAAACGCCATAAGCGCCATAAAACGTAATCTCAACAAGCAGTTGGTGCGGTCCACAATTAACAACACACATAAAAATAAACAGCACCCCCAGCAACGATTACTTCCCCGGCAGCTCCACAACAGATTCGCTTAGTTTTGTTGCCTTTTTATTGCCGCTGTCACGCTTGCGTCCTGCATTGAGTCCGTAAATCCGCCGCTATCAATAGTTTCCCGACCACTCCACTCCCACCGCAAGACTAATGAATGTCTTGACCCAGTTTAAGGCTCTGAAAATTGTAGTTTGCAATTTGCAACAGACTGGAGTTGCTCAGTGGATGACTTTACTGTGACAGGTCATTCAGGAATCACGCTCCACAATCGTGTCCCACTTTTCAAATTAATTTCAAAGTATTTATACACTGAAAAAAAATGATTCTTTCTTCTTATATGTAATTGATTTGTTCAATTAAGCTTTAAAAACATTTGCCTTCTCGCAGTGACGTTATTTTCTTTTTGCAACCGCCAGCATGATTTATTGCCCTGTGATAACGCTGCCCAGGCAAAGGCATTTTATTAACCGAGTCAGAAGTAAAAGGTACACTGGAAGAGATAATAATAAACGCTGGTCAGGCTTCTGCCGCCGGAAGATCACATTCGTGGCCTGACTGTCTTATCAGTTGGTTTCGGACTTTAACCGAGTGCTAGACGAACTGGAGATCTTATAGGAAGGTAAGGAGAGTATGCGAAGTTTATATACATATATCTCAGCACCATTTATCTGGAGCGAAAGTTGAATTCTGTGCTTTGATCACTTGATTCAATTATAGCGCGGTGTTCTTTATTAAACAACTATTTCGTTATCAATAGTTTCGAAATCAAGTGTCCAGCTTATCATTCCGTTTTATGCAAATCGAATGATATTAGGCAGCATAACTGGCTCTCCCCAGACCTGCATTGTAAGATGTTGACATCTTTGAACGTGTTTCATGCATACCAATGAACCTGCTTCAATTAATTAATGATCTGGTTTATGGGTGGCGGTGCGGAACTCTTGTGTTCTGCGGCCATAACAGGCTGATGCCTTGATTCGATTGTTTATGCGATTTTTAAATATATTATACTATCTACATTGTGGCCGCATATGCTGCAATGGAAAACGGGTATATTAGATATTCGAATTTGAATTGGGCAGGGGAATGCGTTTGAACTTTTGAAATGAGTTAAAAAAGCTTATAAATGGGTCTGACTACGGATGATCCCGTGTCCCAATGGGCTGGCTGGCTTGGTCGAACTATCTCTGTGTATTTAACATTGTTTTGAATAAACCGGATGGCCTTATCTGTCCCTCTTGACCTTATTGCATTTGCATACTCCGTAATCCGCTCCCAGCAGAGCCGAACAAACACCGCTAACTGCAACCCAGAATGTCAACAATTACGAGTACGACCATGCCAAATGCAGTAACAAAAACACCACACTGAGTTTTAGAAGTTCAGAAACATATAATAACAAAAAAAAAATATTTTAAGAACATGTTGCTATTATATGTAGTAGTGCAGTATCTACATCTATCAAATTCTTTTATTTCAATTCAATTTTAAGATTTATTTTGTAAATTAAAGTATACATTCATCTCTAGAAATTACAGTACACGTATACATTTTGTAAGTGTGGTGAACTGTTCATAAGTACAGGTGGGAGTTGGCAAGCAGCCTTTGAAGCGATTGAGCTCGCGACTCTGCTCAATCATTACTTGATTGTAGGGAAATGTGGAGCTCTGTCATCACCAGAGTGCAATACCCCTGCCCTATCGGCGACGCTGTTTATTGCCGTTGGGAATATATGGGAGCATTGTCTCCTTCGTAGCCATATCTTACATCCAAGCATATACATACATATACACAATTATATATGTATGTACATATATATGTGTATCTGTTGGGGGAAAGAAGGGTTAAGCGAAAAACACACATTCTGAACAGAAACCCCAAGAATTAGTCTTCGGAAACATTCAGTGTCAGGCAGCTGTTTGTAGTGGAAAACTTTCCATTATAACCAAGGTCTTGCCATAGCTTGTTTTCGTGCCCCCATGTCACAAATATTTACAAACAAGCTGTTCTATATTTTAAGACTTTGATTTTCACTGTCATTGCAACAACAATCTTTTAAAAGCTCGCCAGAAAAGAGAAAATAAAATAGTCTATAGTAATTTGTTTTGCATTGTACGCAGCTCTGCTTTTACTGAAATGTATTTATGTACCTCAATGGAATTCTTAATTTTCGGGTGCAAGTAGTAGATAGACATTTATAATATAACAACATACATATTACATATAGTACAATGATGTAAAATGCTAGCGAGCAAAGTGAAGCGAAAGATCCGTCAAATGTTATACATAGTGTATATACATATATTAGATTAGTTTATTCAGTATCATGTATTTAACAACTTCTAATCAACAATTAGTATTTATAAACAAATTCGTGCACATGGATATGAATTATTAGTATGCAAATCGTCCGATTTCAGCGATATTTCTTTCTTTAATGTAACATTTAGAAACCCTTACTGGTTATTAAACAAGTGCGTTCAAAACTTTAAGGGCAACAAATGACGTTGGCCGAATTCAACGTCCAAACCAAAAATATTTTTTTGATTAAAGGTAACAAGCTAACGTAGGGTACAATGTTTTTTATTATTTAGATTAAAGCGATAAGATATACATAATTTGTAAGATATATATGGCAAAACATTATTCAGGCCCCATCGCTTTCAGGTAAAATGCTGTTTTCCCCTTAGCTGTTTTCCTTGCCACCCACCCACTTTCTTAAATTCTAAGCGCACGCTTTTCGTGCCTCGCGGTCTCCTGTCTTTTTTGCACAAGCAATCTAAATTTTGCTTCAGTTCAATGTAGATATAGCCAAATTATCGGATACGCTTCACAGTTCAATAAAACATAATGTACAAAAGATTAAACGCCCATTACCGCGCTTGCTGCTTACTCGTTGAGCAGACAGGTGCGCACAATGGCGTTGCACACGGCGTAGGGATCACAGTTGGAGCTTGGCCGCCGGTCCTCGAGGTATCCTTTGCCGGCCGTCGCTACGCCACGCGGCACTCGCACACTTACGGCACGGTTGGCCACGCCCCAGGAAAACTTATCGATGCTAGAAGTCTCAAGACGTCCCACGAGGCGCCGTTCATTGTCTTTGCCCTCCTTGGGGTCATATGCTTTGATGTGGCGCTCGTGGCGCTTGCTCAGCTTCTCGATGGCCTCCTCGATGGCCTTGATTCCGCCATCGGCACGCATCTCCTTTGTGGAAAAGTTGGTGTGCGCACCGGCTCCGTTCCACTGTCCCTCCATCGGTTTGGGGTCGAAGGTGACCACTACGCCATACTCCTCAGCTATGCGCTGCAAAATATATCGCGACACCCACAAATCGTCACAGGCCTTGATCCCGGCTGGACCGATTTGGAACTCCCACTGGGCGGGCATCACCTCGGCATTGGTGCCAGCGAAGTCGATCCCAGCATACAGGCAGGCCACGATGTGGGCCTCTACAAGATCGCGAGCGTAGACGCGGTCAGCTCCCACGCCGCAGTAGTAAGGTCCTTGTGGGGCAGGGAAGCCGTTCTCCGGCCAGCCGAAGGGACGTCCGTCCACGTCTAGCAAAGTGTATTCTTGCTCAATGCCGAACCACGGCTCCTGATCGCCGATTTGGTCAATTGCTGCCTGGAAGGCGGCACGCTTGTTGGAGCCCGTCGGCTTGCCGTCGGCGTTGTAGGTGTCGCACAGGACAATTACGTCGTTCTTGCCGGGCTTGAAGGGATCGCGGTATATGGCGCGTGGCTTGAGCGTGGTGTCCGAGTTCTCGCCATGGGCCTGGTAGGTGGAACTGCCGTCGTACTGCCAGTCTGGCAAGTCCTTCACGGAACTGGGTACCTTGTCTAAGACGCGATCCTTGAGGCGAATGTTCTCGCCGGTACCGTCGATCCATAAGTAAGTGGCTTGCACTCGATTAGCAGGCGTTTCCAAATTGCGGTACCGCTGCAGAATGCTTTTATCCAGGACGGTGTTGGGGGAGTTGGCCAAGAATTGGGAGCGGGTCGTATTGCCAGTACGCAGCAGACGCAGCTGCTGCGTTGCGGGAGCCACCAGCTCCTTCTTCAGGAAGAGTCCGGCCACGCGGAGTGCCATGTTGGTTCTTAGATTGGAGTCGGCGAGAAGGACAAAAGGACACGGTTAGTTATGTATTGCAGGCGTATGTGAGTACGTGCGCAGCAAGATGGGGCTGGTGGTATGCTGGCCCACCCTGCTCTTCTCATGTATTTTTATGTAATTATTTTCCTTGCACTTGATTTTTTGTGGGGTAATTGAGAAAGGAGGTACTTTTCCAATCAAGCCGCAGTCTTCCGCACAACTTACCGTGCACTGCCCGTTTTTCCACTTTACAGTTATGTGATTGGCTAAGTAGTCGCTGGCTGGACAGGTCTTTTGGGGATTTTTGAATTGCGGGACTTTCGGTTTTCGTTTTTGTTTCTGTTTCTGTTTCTGTTTCTGTCAGTGGCTGCGGAGCGACTGTTGAGGACACCCGACCAATTCGATGTTTGGAAGGCTTGTGAGCACAGTTAGCGCGACAACATTCACTTTTTTTTCGTTTTCGTTTCAATTCGCTCGTCGCTTCGTCGCGCGCCTCGGGTTTTCTTTATCGCGTTTGCGACGCCGACGCACAGACGAGGCCTCCCAGAGAGCAGCCAAAACTGGCAGTATACGGGTATACGGGCTCCCAAGAAGCAGAAGCAGAAGCACCAGCCAGAGAGACCTGCGATGCGACCCATAATGTTTATGTTTCAAGGCTACTCGGGTGGCCGAAAGCCCCGTTACTGGCCCCACGCTATAGGCTCATTGATGCGTCTCGAGCACTTGTAGCTTGCATTAGCGCCAAATGAAATGCAAGTGTTTTGAATAGTTCTCATCGTAGAACACCTGCCTATTAAGGTGCATAGCAAACTTGAGATCTATAAGAACCCACAGTTAGGTACGATATTTTGATAAATTAATTTTATGCTTAAAATAAGTGCATCCAGTATTTCAAAAACTGTGGCAGGTTTTGTTCCGCCTTTAAAATGTACGCAGTATTACAACATTGCACTTATTACAACACTCTCTTATTTCTCGCAATCTCTTCGTAAAAACCTCCACCACTTTGCTCTCTGGCGGATTGTTTTGAATACACGCCTGGCACAAAGTTCATTATATACAATTAAATATAGCGAATGCAAGGAGCACCGTATCAGCTGTATCTAGTATCTATTTGTGCTAAGCGTTTGATAAACTTTGGCGGCGGACAGCATTAAAAGAGCCTAAAATTAATCAATATTGATTGGTTTATGCAATGTAAATCCGGCACTACATTTTCCTATTCCAGGATAGATCGCAAAAAACGTTTTAATATTAAAACCTATATCTACCTGAAAATAAGAATAACTAAAATAAGAGTATGAATAATATTTGTTTGGCCTAACAGGTACGCAGTATAGCCTGCTTTTAGGCTGTGAGTGTGAATAATGCTGAAAATTGCCCTTTACATGCAGTGTAAATTTTGATCTAAATATCCGGATTTTTATGGGGGACATCAGATTGGAAAATATTTAGCTCACCCATTTCCACGGAGGACGACTAATCTTCTTCCAAAGCAACAATTGGCTAGTTGTCCGCCGCAAAGCCGCGTGGCGGGAAAGGAAGCTTTTTTGGACGGCTCATATTGGGCGAGCTTCAGGTTGCCATAACAAAGAAAACAAGGAAAACAGAAGAAACTTTTATGTGCCAATGTGTGAGTGCCAATTTTCACCATAGCGGCGACTTATTCACATATAGCCATTTACGCTTTTCCAGTTACGTGGCATCGTTTCCACTGGTTGGCCGGCTTCAGTTATCTTTCGCAAGAAACTACGAAATTTCCCTCCAGCATAGAGTGTATATTTAAACCCGATGTGGAACGGACCAAACAAAAAATCGCTAATTCTTATATTCGGCTTGGGTTTCGACTGCCTACTGGCGGTTTTTTTTGCGAAGGCAACTTGTTGCTTTGAAGCGGTGTCTTTAGTAGCTGTATAGATACGGCACCATGAACCAGTATAGTTGGAAGCAGTTTTTGGAAAACAATAATCTGTAAGTAGCCGAATAAGACGGGTCTCAAGCAAAATGCATCGCATTAAGTTAGCACATCTAATATAAACATCGTTTATAAAACGAATTCAACAAGTGGTAGAACAACCGGTTTGCAATTGCTGCCAATTGTTGACATCTCCGTGACTTGAATAACCCCAAGCTTTAGAAATTTCCAAACCTATAGTCATCGGGAAACTGCCAGTGGAAATTCATTAACTTATCATATCTTAAAGCGCGTGCATAACTTTAATGCAGTGTGCTGGGTTTGAACCCAGGAACCGAACTAGGAAAAATATCTCAAGCGGTTTGCACTAGGAAAATACCTGTTGTTGCGTTTTTACTTGCCCCATAATAAATAAGAAAAACCGGTTTTACTGAAATTTAATGTAGTACGGTCGTTTACACTCCAAGTGCAATTCGTTAATCCCAATCAGATTGGGAAAAATACAGACCGATTGCGACTTATTGGCGGAGAATTGTAAGGGCAAGTCAATCAGTTCCTGTTGTGATTACACGGCTTACAACAATCATTACATCTTACTGTTGCGCTAAGACATACCCCAAGTTGGAGCGAAGTTGTAAGGACCTCCCACGCCCCAGTAAATGTCGCGCTACAAATGACCTCATGCCACATAAAATGTAGGGAAAAGAAAAATGTAGGTAAAGTGTCGCCAAAGCAAACCATTAAAAATGCTCACTAGAGAGCTTCTTTAAACGAAGTACGGAACTTATTAATTTATTTTTACGTAAAACACCAAATGACAAAGTACAACCCCTTATCGGCTCATTTGAGACTCCTATCAGCTATAGATTGGCACCATAGATAAGCCCCTGCAATAACTCATGAGTCATGAGCGAGGCCGTGAACTTTTAACTTAACTTGACTAAAGCAATGGCCAGAACCTTAGCTTCCCAAACTGACTACTCATTAAGCCATGCCAATAGGCCTTGCTCATTATACTATGAAAGGCTGATAGAATGATAGACTAATTAAAGTACACGACAGGCTAGTACGATATCAGTAAATGGTATGTTCCTTCGGAAGGCATGTGGGTGCTAAATCCGATCGAGATTAGCCTTTTCCCAAATTCATTCAAGACTCAGTAGAAGATAGCGCTGGCCTTTAAGAGAGCGAACCCACTGTATCTCTCAATCGCACTAGAATCCCCACCAGAAGTTGTGCCTCTACTACCGTCCTACTCTAACCACAGACGTAGAGCATTGGGGCTGCGAGAGAATGCGATGGCACTCTCTGCCCGCCGTCGCTGAAATTTCTGCCTTTGTTCCACTGCCGCAATTGCTTATTTCAGTTGCGATCGCGGCGCGAGCGAGTCAAGTCATAATATTCGTGAAGCGGCAGTTCCGTTTCGAGCAGACGGGTGGAAAACTTCTCTCACCGGACCAGACGGTGGTGGAATCGAATCGAGAACGCGAACGAAAACCCAAACGGGAACGAAGGGCAGCGGGGCTGCAGTGTTGCCGTCAGTGCCAAAGTTTACAAAGAATACACACACAATACAGTGGTTGCATTTTGCTTTTTAACCCCTGGTTGATTGATTGACAAGATGACTAAGAACGATAATGCAAATCTGTTGAACGACAACAGACTGGGCGCAGCCGGAGCGGGTCAGTTGAAGGCTCAGATAGTGCCCGCCCAGCCAAAGACGCTCCAACACCTGCCCAAGCGACCAGCGGTGGACCTGGCCTTCCACAACCTAACGTACCGCGTCAAGGAGGGGAACCGGAGCAGTAAGTACTTCCATTGTTTAGCACCTCTCTATATCCACTTGCACTCCTTGGCCGCTCGAGAGCTGGATCTTGAACTACCCGCGCCTGCTCTCACCCCGCCGTAACGCTTTTGTTTCCGGAGATAGTTCTCCGGAGTGCTCTGTTGCTATTACGCACTTCCCTGGCTTTAGCGGGTTTTACTTGTTTGCTTTAGCTGCGCTTCGCATCGCTTCGCTTTGTGTTGCTTTCAGGTTTCTTTGTTCTATTAGCAGCTGTAACCCAGTATCAGTACTCTCATACTGTGAGCAACGGGGAGAACTTCGGGTTGTGGCTCAGTAGATATGTAACCCGTCGTCGAATTCATTTCCCAGTTACACAGAGCGGCCCTGGCCAAAGTTCACTGGGTTTCACAGCGATAAGTACTGCGAAATACATCAAAATCATCATCTAGTAGCCGCGTAGTAACTGCCCACACTAGCGGTTTTCGCCATTGGGACAGTCAACAAGTTGGTTCGATGCCATAGCATCCAAAAGGCGAGAAGCCATGTACTCACACTTCTCTCACGTCTCTGTGTATCTACTTTGGAGCATGGGTGGAGCACAACGCGGTTTGTTTGGATATACTGCTGTTATGGAAAATATTCTGTGATGACGTGCTAGTTGGAGAGGTATTGTTCTTATACCCTTTACTCGTAGAGTGTGCAGGAGCCGCCCAAAAATGTCACGCCTACACTTTTGACAACTATTCAAAATTTGTTTTGTAATTTTATAATTTGCTTTGTTAATTTCTGGGACGACCATTCTTTTTAACGATGCTTAAAATGTCTCCCACCTAAGTAACGGGTATAAAATAGTCGAGGAAGTCAAGTTATAGTGCTTGTTTGATGGTGGCGGTGTGTGCTTTCTGTGTTAGCAGAGCGATTAGGGTTTAGTCACAGCCGCATAGCTAGCTATAGTGCGGTATGGTATAGAAAACACATTTCTGCTAGTATGCAGTGCCCCGCCCAGGAGGGGGGCCGTTCAGAATAGGTAATGATGGCCCAGCGATAATATTTCTATAGTTTGGTATGCGAACGAGCACAACTGCTTCATTCTCATACTAATAAAAAGCTCAGCCATAAAACCCAAACCCACTCCCCTTGTTGTCGAATTGGATTGCTGGCCTCACGGCGGACATAGTCCGAACATCCCGACTAAGACTGAGGGACTGTCAAAGCCTGTTTTTGAGATTGAGGCCAGCCAAGTGCAAAACTAATTGGAGAAGGCAGCAGCCTGAACTTTGCACAGCTCAAAGGCCGGCCATCCGACTCAATTAAGTCGTTCAGAATATGCGAATATATAGACGTATTTACAATGCCCAATGAGCGTGCCTCACCTGGCCCAAAGATTTGCAGATGGCACGCCGCCGCCTCAGACGTGCTAAGTTATGTGCCAAAATAATGTATACAATATAAAATGGAATTGGCTGTGAGGCAACAGATGGAAATGCGCTGATTTTGGCCAACTTTGCCACTTTTAAGTAAACACAAATAATAAAGCAATTGCCTGCGAGCGTTCTTGAATGCTATACTAAAACAGAGAGAGTTAAATTCAGAAAGCGACTTTCTGTGCCCTTGAGGCAGGGTTCGCGCAATCTTTTCTTGGGAGACCTGAATGGTTGCACTTGTTGTCCAATCCGGTCATAAACATCAAAGCTACGAGTCGGCCTTAGCGTTGGACTACAGTTTTTCAAGCGTGGCCCCACTTTTGGTGCTATTACATTAATTGGCAAGCAAGTAAGACGTTGCATACCTAGTGGTTACGACTATGACTTGCTAGTCGCTGCATGGCAGCTGGGGTTCACTGCCAGCTTTTAAAGTCTACGTATTAAGTAAGCCGCCAAATAAAACATTTACAGTCCCTGCATGAGCTTAATAAATTTCGAGTTTCACTTCTGAGCGGGTCACGGTACTTTACTAAACGGAGTTATGACAAACATAAAATGAATTATTACGTAAAAGTCAATTTACAAAACTCTATTATGCAGCCAAAGCTCTTGTGCCTCGCAGGCCACAGCAAGAACCCATGCTAGATTCCACCACCTGATTGTGATTTAGTGGTTGATCCATCTTTTCATAAGATTAAGAGCCGGCAGCCGACGCACGTGCCCCCATGAAAACGGGTATATTAGCATTTTCCGCAAAACGCAGATGGCTTGCTATACAAAACTATTGGTTTAAACTTAAAAGGTATACCATGTTGATAAGGCACTTCCGCATCTAATCAGTTTCATTTAGGCAGCATGTGTGAAAATACTGAGGACGACTAACTTTAAAACAAGCGTTACCAACGTGTCATTGGCTTCTTACAAATTTCACCCGTTTTGTTTATTGGTTGTCCGTTGTCGACGGATGTATAATACAATTTGAGTAATGGATGCGGCTGCTTGACAACTGTTGGAATTCCGTCGATAATAGCATAAGTCATACCACATTTGGCTGAATTAAAAAACGCGATGGGGCCAATGACCGTGCTATGCCTTTTGATTGTCAGACTTTGCAGATTTTATTTACCCATCGAATTGCTTGCTCGCCCAAAAGCCAATGCAATGCCTTCCTTGATAGCTGCGGCGGCACTTAGGTATTGACGTAAGACCTCTCAAAACCCGAACTATTTTTAGCCTTAACAAGAGATTGGCCAAACACTAATTTCGTGTCTTTTATTACAGATGCCAAGACCATTCTGAAGGGCGTCAGTGGACGCCTCCGGTCTGGAGAGCTCACCGCTATAATGGGACCATCGGGTGCTGGCAAGAGTACGCTGCTCAACATTTTGTCTGGCTACAAGTAGGTTTCGCAGGGCCTGATTATTTGCATTCATGTCAAGTAGCTGCTGATTCCGACACTGAACGTATCTGACCTTGCGCCAGCACACGAGAATACGGCGAAACGAGTTCGAAATTGTTTATATTCAGCCCTGTATTATCATCAGCAATAACTGCGACTTGATAACCACTCTGCCGCTTTAGGTTCTTAAACAGCCGACCTTTCATCGCCTTGCGTTCTTCGCATTTCAGTATTTTATGCGGGACACACACATAGATATGTACACATATCCCTATTCCAAGCGCAATGACTTTCCTGCTTCAGCTCAATATTTATTCATTTATTGTAAACCGTAAATTTTGCTCTATTGCATAATAATCATAAACATTTTTATCAGGAGTTTGTTACCAGGAGTGGTCAACCGATCGCCCTAAATCAATACGAGCAGAAAGTCTATGATACATGGATACAATTGTACCTGTGTGTAATCGACTGCTCGCTTGCTATTTCCTCACACACATTTAGCAATGTCGCCGAGTTTTATTAGTTTGAATATTTGAGGGAGAATCAGCTACTACTTTGCTGGACTTCGGACTTAAGTTGTCCGATCGCGTGCACATGTATACAAAGTATATCAAATAGGTGTCCGCATACAAGCAAACGTAGATATGCACAATAAAATACACGCTCGATTACTCAAAATAAGCTTGCCCAGTGATAACAGGTCGGCCACAAATAAAAAAAAAATGGTAAAGCCTATTCGGATTACAGTACAGGATTGTAATTTAGATGATACTCATCTTTACAATGGCCCTCGGTTCTGAAAGACATACATATAATAAAATTTCTGATCCATTTTCATATCATCATTTTCAGAACTTCGAGCATCGAAGGCAGCGTTACCATGAACGGTGCCGAACGCAACCTAAGCGCATTTCGCAAGCTTTCCGCCTACATCATGCAGGACAATCAGCTTCACGGAAACCTTACCGTCCAGGAAGCAATGACTGTGGCAACCAATCTGAAGCTCAGCAAGAAGTTTTCAAAAACCGAGAAGAATTCCATGGTAAGTTGAAAAAGAAGGGAGCATGATAGCATGATTATAATGATTAATAGTGAATAGCTCCATAGTAAGTTATTTTAATCCAACTTCATTCGACTAGTTCTGTGTGGCACATATGTATTACCAAATATTTAGGCAGTCTTTTGGCCTGAACAAAACAGTTTTATTTAAAACCGCTAATAAGTCGTTCCCTCTCCCAGATTGATGACATTTTGCTCACTCTCAGCCTGAGCGAACACCGCTATACGATGACTCGGAACTTGTCCGGCGGTCAGAAAAAGCGGCTCTCGATTGCCCTGGAACTGGTCAGCAATCCTCCCATAATGTTCTTTGATGAACCCACATCCGGCCTGGACAGTTCTACCTGCTTTCAGTGCATTCATTTGCTAAAAATGCTAGCTGCTGGCGGGCGCACTGTTATATGCACCATCCATCAACCCTCCGCTCGCCTCTTCGAGATGTTCGACCAGCTGTACACTCTCGCAGATGGACAGTGCGTCTACCAGGGCAGTACCAAGCAACTGGTGCCCTTCCTGTCTACGCTGAACCTGGAGTGCCCCAGTTATCACAATCCGGCCAGCTACGTGATTGAGGTGTCCTGCGGGGAGCACGGCGACCACACGCGGAAACTGGTCGATGCTATTGACAACGGCAAGCGGGACGTTCGTTCGTCAGCGGACTACGCTGGCCTCAAGGCTCGCAATGATTTGGTGAAGGTGCAAAACCTTAAGGCCATTCTGGATAAGAACGACGCCTCAAGTGTCAGCGGCGGCAAGTACGAAGAGAACCTCACATTGAACAACGGCTTGCTCAACGGCATGGTCAACGACATTGTGAAGGAGGGCAACGTTAGCTCTGCCTTGGTCACCACCAACGAAAAGGGAGATGCCATGATCGACGTGGAAAAGTCCGTAAACTGCACTACTGCCTTGCTTACGGAGGAGATAACATCACCCGAGCGATATCCAACCTCTCAGTTCCACCAGTTCTGGGTGGTTCTTAAGCGAACTCTACTCTTCAGTTACCGGGATTGGGTAAGAATACTAATAATGGTGATTTTCAGGACTTTGGTAGACTAAACAATTTTTCACTTTATTAAAGACTCTTATGTATCTGCGTTTATTTGCCCATCTGTTGGTTGGATTCCTGATTGGCGCCCTCTACTATGACATTGGCAATGATGGAGCAAAAGTTCTGAGCAACCTGGGTTTCCTCTTCTTTAACATGCTTTTCCTCATGTATACATCTATGACTATTACGATCCTATCATGTAAGGAAACCTGCTCGACATTCAACCCTCTGTGGCTAATATATTATTTTGTTTGTTTTAGTCCCGCTTGAGATGCCCGTTCTGTTGAAAGAAAACTTTAATCGCTGGTACTCGCTAAAGTCCTACTATTTGGCTATATCAGTAGCTGATTTACCGTTTCAAGTGAGTTGCACTCAGCTGTTGAGTAGAGCGACTGCAACTGATAAAAAACAATTGTTTCTTTCAGGCTATTTTCTGCGTTATCTACGTGTCGATTGTATATTACTTCACTTCACAACCGTGGGAGCTATTCCGCTTCTCCATGTTCCTGTCGGCTTGCCTGCTCATCTCATTCGTTGCTCAGTCCGTGGGTCTGGTGGTAGGCGCTGCAATGAACGTCCAGAACGGTGTCTTTCTGGCCCCTGTCATGTCCGTGCCCTTCCTTCTGTTCTCCGGCTTCTTCGTCTCCTTTGACGCTATACCAGTATACTTAAGGTGGATCACATACTTGTCGTACATACGATATGGTTTCGAGGGCACAGCTCTGGCCACCTACGGATACGGACGTGGGAAACTGAGGTGCTTCCAGACGTACTGCCATTTTAAATCACCTATTACCACACTGGAGGAACTGGACATGGTTAACGCTAACTTTACTCTCGACATTGTGGCCCTGATTGTGATCTTCGTGGTGCTGCGCATCTCGGCATACCTGTTCTTGCGCTGGAAGCTGAAGACTGTGCGATAAGCATATACATAATTATATTTGTTGTTTTGGCTTTAATAGCTTTCTATGTACGTACTATATAGTTTTCAACAAAGCGTATTGGGTTCTGTTCTTAATCATTAATCATTAAACAATTTATTTTTGTTTAGTTTGTAGTCGCGAAATTCGTATTTTAAGTGATATAAACGCAAGGAGGTTTCTTATCTTAAATCAGCTTGATTCCAGCCGCAGATGTAGTAAAACCTATTCAAACCACTGTTAGCACATCTTTTATATAAGAGAATCGTATAATGAAATAAGTTATTGAACATCAAACCATTTTTCTAAATAAAAATATTTGAATACATTTCAAAGTGTATTTACCGGCTGATGGCTTTCAATTAAAAATGAACTTATTTTGTGTCGTTTTTGATTACGAGATCTATACATACAATATTTATATATACGCATATTTTTACTGAAGGTACTACGAGTATATGCCCCTTTGTAATTATTTTGTAATATTTTCTTTATACAGGTTTACAATAAATACCTTTGAATACATATGTATATATTGTGTATTCTTGGAGGAAACAAATTAGAATTATTATGTGTTTTACTGCCGTTATTTGTTGTGATCTGCGGCATATTTAGTATAAAAGCTCTTTGAGCGCCATCTACCGGAAAAATCAATTCGTACGAATCGGCCGTTTAAATTCGAATCGCTTTCAATGGACGATAACGTTTTCGCTATCAAACATTTACTTACATATGTATATACCACCCTTGATTTTAAACTAATTGTAGTCACTCACAAAAAGACCTTATTTTTTTATTTCAAAAAGTTGTTCGTTTTGTAGCCATATGTTTGTTTAATTTTAATTTGAGATGCTATACTGTAAATGAAAATGTAAATTTCTAAGCGTGATCCAAGTTGTATGAAAACATATTGAAGTAAACATAAAAAAAACATTTACTTTTATGTCATATTTACCGCATTATGAGATAATGTGGGTTTTACAAATTGTGTATAACATTTCCTACTTTGCTTTGGAAACTGGTAATTTTTGTTTAAAAAAATTTAAGCATTCTAGTTGCTGGAGTTGTGGGACCTTTTCTTCGGCTTCTATCTTCACGCTATTCTGTTGACGCTGTTGCTATGAGATTAAAAAGTCGCTAACGATATGCCTTATTTCGTTTGTAATGATGGAATCCATCGTGATAGCCTTTATAATTAGGCCCGCTTTGAGCGAAATAATTTTCAATTTCATGCAAAAACAAACGGTTTGGTATTCCATTTAAAGCGAAAAGGCAGTAATTTTTAGTGTTGTAAAAGGATGTTCCACATAATAGTTCGATCGCTAAGAAAATCTAAATGAGCTACTGCGTGACTCAAAAAAAGCTACTGAGGTAGGAACTGAACTGAAGCCAGGGCATTGTCCGTATTTCCATTTTATTTGTCAGGTAAGTGGAATCGGTATAAATAGACTGGCCATATCCTTTCGAATCGGATTTAATAGGTTGCAAAACAAGTTTTTGATCTTCTACAGCTGGATTCAGCCTGTAGATTTCTGAAGGGCAAAAGAACTCGGCCCGGGCACTAGCCTAGCATTTGCAGTAGCAGTCAGTGCCGCGGTCTTCCTGCACTCGCTTTTAGTACATATTCGGTCGTCGGTGCAACAAGACGACGGTTCTTCGCTGCTGTGGCGCGGTTGCCGCCATGCGAAAGAGAGTGAACAGCCAGCGACAGCAGCAAATACAAAAAGAAAGTGGAGTAAGTGCCCCCTATCGCTCCACCGATACACCCGCTGCAGCGCCAGCGTCAGAGCCAGTGAGTGGTGCATTTACACAGCTGCAAATAGTAGTGAACGCCGGCAGTATCTAAGGCGTTCGTTGAACCCCAAGTTGAAAACAACTGCGACAGTGTTTGCAGCACTGCGGCACCCAAGTACGAGAGAAATGTTTGACTACTATTTACCCCGCTTCTGGGCGACACGAGCAAAGACAATTATTGAATCCATTTCTGGGTCAGCTGAGGCAGTTGTTATCAGCGACCTTTCTACAAGACGCGGCAATTCCGAACAAAACTGATTATTTTCTTTTTTTGTTATTTTGAAACATAAGGATTTGTTAAGTTAACCTAATATTTTATTTACATGTACACATACATTACATTACATTATTAATTCGTTGGATTGTTGATTCATGTATCACAGTTCAACATTCTCGCTTCAGTGCATTTACATGCACCATTACTCACACAGCGTCGGTCAAAATGAGACAAAAGCTTTGCCGGCGAGTCGCATATCGTATACCCTAGACAAGTAAGATAAAACGCCTTGCTATGCGCAACTTAATACGACATAAGCAAGACGTTAACTGAAAATTGTTTAAACGGTATCAAGAAGTGGGGCCAATGGTCACACACCCCGTTTCAGGCCGACTCACAATTAAATTTGTATTCACAGGCTGACGGTGAATGCTTTCAACAGATAAAGCTGTTCGGTTGTCAAAAAATGAAGCCCGCAATCAGTCAGAGTAAAAAGAAGATAAAGAGTGAATAATAACGCAAAGATTGCGCATCCGCATTGTCTTCCCGACCGGCTTAAATCTAGTGTCGATCCAAACTTCCGCTATGGGTTCGCCCACTCGCTGATAACGCACGAATCTCTCAGAAAGTTCTGTGGCGTTGAAGCTGCATCGGAATGCATAATTGCAAATCGACTGTCCAGTTTCGGTTTGCAGGGCCTTTACTCAGCAGCTCTCCATGCCACTTGCTCTTCCCCCATTCCCTGACTGGTTCGGAATATACCGGGACAGTATATCTCCGGACCGCCGTCGCCGTCAGAAGAGCAGTCATTCGGTCAGAACTCGAGCAGGCTGTCAGTCGTGCATGTACTGTGTACTGCTTTCCATCAATTGAAAATCTGAGTATGTTTTCGAGCTGCGCTCAGAGACTACGATCGCTACGAGCGCAATTCGTAGGGTAAATGAAATTAATTTAAAAAGTTCTTCGGTCAGTTCGGAATTTGTTTCCAGAACGAAGGGAGAGCGCTTTCCGTGGTCCCAGATACGCGTAAGTAATTTTTAGAAATGCAAATTGCCGCTTTTAATTAACTTGAATCGAGTAGCAAGCAAACGAAACATGCGATGATGTTGAGTTTGTCAAACGGGTTTACACCAAAAAACGTATTATCTTCTTTCTTACTGTTTACCAATTAATTTCTAATGTACAAATGAATCTGCGCCTTAAAACGAGGATTCCAGTATTACGAACGCACACCTTAAAAGGTTATCTTTAAAAGCAAAGCATGATGTGAACAGTAACTGTCAACGGAATCAATTCTTATAAGCGATTTTAATGCGAAGTGAAATTATTGAATTCCTTATCAAAAATTCCAACTTCCCTTCTCTAGAAGCAATGACATCGATTCAAAACAACGACGAACTGTAGGAATATTAAGATGGAAACTGCCAGCAGCTTAAAAGGCAGTACAACCTCCCAAATCAGCTCCCTTCAATATAGCAGCGACATTAACGCCTATAGCCTCGAGCCCGATCAATCGGAGGACTGTCAAACAGTCCTCGGCCTCAAGTACTTGCCATCTTGGCCAGCGGTAAATTTGAAGTTTTCGGAACTAAGTTATGAGGTTCCCGACCAGACCAATGGTGAGTGCATCAAATCAGCTCATGCTTGAGTAATTGATAATGCATATATTCGTGTTTGATAATGGGTTATTAAGAATGGTTATTGCACATTTTCAAAGTAATTACTGTTTCCACAGCCCGCTTGATTTCTAATGCTGAACATGCACATATTAAATAGCAATTTCCGTCTAATTCCACGTTAACAACAATCAATTAATGCCGATATCGTACCTTACAATGAAACAGTAGAATTATACTTCTTTCTATTCTCACCACATTTCGCAGCTTCAAAAACAAAGACGATTTTGCGGAGAGTCAATGGAATGTTTCACTCTCACGAACTTACTGCGATTATAGGGCCTTCAGGCGCTGGTAAAACCACACTACTAAACCTGCTGGCGGGCTTTGGGTAAGATCCAACGCATCCGACCTCTTTATAATAATCCTTTATTAATTACCAATAGGGCCGAGTGCAACTCCGGTGAGATTTTGGTCAACAACAGTCCGCGGGATATGCGTATATTTCGCAAAATGTCTCGATATATAATGCAGGTAAAGGAGGATTAATAAAGTCCGTTCCACTAAAAATTTATTCAATTCATAGACTGATGTCCTGGACTCACAGTTTACAGTACTGGAAATGATGCTTTTAGCGGCAAACTTGAAGTTGGGAAAAGAACTAAATTTAAAACAAAAGCTAGAAGTGGTAGGATTGATTTGAAATTATACACTTAGGCGTGTTTTTATCTAAACCTCTGAGTAGATTGACGAAATTTTGGGAATGTTGCGCCTAAAAGAATCCATGAACACCATGGCTCAAAAGCTATCTGGGGGTGAGCGAAAGCGTTTATGCATTGCCCTTGAGCTGGTCAACAACCCGCCTGTCATCTTTCTAGATGAACCTACAACGTGAGTAGTATAATGAAAATATTAAAACAGAAGATTTATTGTTACGCCCAACCCAACAGTGGTCTTGACGATTTGTCGAGCTCACAATGCATTGCCCTACTTAAAATTTTGGCCGCGGGGGGACGCACTGTGATCTGCTCCATCCACACGCCATCTGCCAAGATCTTCGAGATGCTCGATGCAGTCTACGTCCTAGCTGAGGGCCAGTGCGTCTACCAAGGAAAGGGGTCCAACATTGTACCTTACATGAAGAACTTTGGGCTTTGTTGTCCAATAACCTACAACCCGGCTGACTTTATTATCGAAGTGGCTTGCCTTGAGTATGGCGGGTCCTATCACGAGCCAATGGTAGAAGCCGTTGGCAACGGCAAAGTTGCGCGATGGACTCCATCACCAGAGGAAGGAAAAATAACACCCACCAAAAGCGACACCACATCGGGGGCATCGTCGTTTTACGAAAGGGATCAGTTTGAGGAGGAGATTAGCCCAAAACTTTTGCAGGCCAAGTGTAGTTGGTGGCTGCAGTACAAGCTCTTGCTTATGCGTATGCTAATCCATATGTGGAGGGATAAGGTAAGTGCAGTTAGAGAACGACGTAGAAGCGCAATGTAATTTTTTTTTTCTGTAGTCATACATCAAGCTAAAGTTCTACATGAACATCATTCTTGCTTTACTGGTGGGGTCGCTATACTTTGGTATGGGAACCTCGGCCTCTAAAGCGCTATTCAACTTCGGTTTCATGTTCACTATTGTGATAGCATACCTCTACCTTCCTATGATGCCTGTACTTCTATATTGTAAGTACAATATTTAATCCTCGAAAAGTAATGCTTAATAACAAATACCTACATTACAGTTCCCACGGAAATCAATCTGTTAAAAAGGGAGTACAACAACCAGTGGTACCGCCTGAGCTCCTACTACGCAGCAATGGTTTCCTCAAAGCTACCATCTATGTTTATTTTGGCTGTTATTTATCTGTCCATTGTGTACTTAATGTCCAGCCAACCACTTGAATGGTTCCGCTTTGCCATGCTATTTACAATAGCTTTCGTAACGGCCTTAACCTCCGACAGTTTTGGCTTGTTGATCTCCAGTAGACTAAGCTTAGTGGTAAGCGATTTGGAGCATATTTATTTTGAATATATCCTAATTAGTTTACGTTTCCTTTAGAATGCAATGTTCATGGGGCCAGTACTTGCCGTGCCGCTGATCCTGCTTTCCATTTATGGCATAGGGTATGGCGGAGGTACATACATATCCCCGCTTATGAGGTTTCTGATGCATCTTAGCTACCTTCGTCATAGTATGGAAGGCCTAGTTGCATCCTTGTACGACTACGGACGCGCCGACACAATTTGCGAAGACACGGAAATCTTTTGCTCATTTAAAAAGTCCAAAGTGTTATTGGCCTTCTTAGGATTCGATAACATGCACTATTTGTGGTCCCTATCTTGCTTGATGAGTTTTTATTTGCTGTTCACTGTAGCAGCGTATTTTATGATAAGACTACGACTGAAGCAATCTGCGGCCAATCCCATTTTTGCATATGTCCTACAGCTGTTAACTAAATATTTTAACTTTACTTCGTACAATTACTAAAAATATGAACCGTTTAACCTCGGTGCTGGACAAATTATTTCAAGCGGGATTTCAGTGGCCAGACACTCCATATTATTTTTCGGTTAGTGTAATATTAATAAACTATCAAAGTGATATCGGATTATGATTAAAAGATTATGTTCAAGAATACAAATATATTTAAGAGAACAATAAATTATTATCAATGCATTATAAGCATGGCAAAAAAAGCTACGAAAAAAGGATTTAGTATGCATAGGATATGCATATTAAAACAAGATAGAATGCAGTGGGCGTGAAGTTTAGGCGTAAGAGTGGGCGTGGCAACATTTCTGCTGCATGCCTAATCTCAACATGATAGCTTTTCTTGTTTCTGAGATCGAGGCTTTCATACGGACAGACGCACATGGCCAGTTCGACCCGGATATTGATCCTGATGATGAATATATGTATACTTTTTATGGTCGGAAAAGTTTCCTTCTGCCTGTACATACTTTTCAACGAATTTAATATACTTCGAGTAACGGGTATTACAAAAAATTTAATTAAAAAAATTTTCCAAATTTAAATGCAGCTTTTTAGCGAGTTACGCCAGAAATGTTTAGAGGTATTTCACTTCAAATTTCCGATTAGGATAAGTTGAGTTATGGAGTTTAGAACTTCAGTCTTGAGACTTTTTTTAATTTTTCTAATTTCTTTAAAATCCGATTAAGATAAGTTGAGTTATGGAGCTTAGAACTTCAGCCTTGGGACATTTCTTCATTTTTTTGAATTTCTACAACAACATCACATCAAGAAAATTACAAAAAATTTTGAAAAAAATTAATTTCTAAATTTAAATGCATATTGTTAGAGAATTGCGCCAGAAACATTTAGAGGTATGCCACTTCAAAATCCGATTAAGATAAGTTGAGTTATGGAGCTTAGAACTTCGGCCTTAGGACATTTTATAATTTTTTGGAATTTCTCAACATCATAAATAAAGAAAATTACAAAAAATTTTGAAAAAAATTAATTTCTAAATTTAAATTCAGATTGTTAGAGAATTGCGCCGGAAACAATTAGAGATATGCCAATTCAAAATCCGATTAAGATAAGTTGAGTTCTGGAGTTTAGAACTTCAGCCTTGGGACATTTCTTAATTTTTTTGAATTTCTACAACAACATAAGAAGAAAAAATTACAAAAAATTTTGAAAAAAATTAATTTCTAAATTTAAATGCAGATTGTTAGAGAATTGCGCAAGAAACATTTAGAGGTATGCCTCTTCAAAATCCGATTAAGATAAGTTGAGTTATGGAGTTTAGAACTTCAGAGTTGGGACATTTCTTAATTTTTTTGAATTTCTACAGCAACATAACATCGAGAGAATTACAAAAAAATTTGAAAAAAATTAATTTCTAAATTAAAATGCAGATTGTTAGAGAATTGCGACAAAAACATTTAAAGGTATGCCACTTCAAAATCCGATTAAGATAAGTTGAGTTATGGAGTTTAGATCTTCGGCCTTAGGACATTTTATAATTTTTTTGAATTTCTCAACATCATAAATCAAAAAAATTACAAAAAATTTTTAAAAAAAATAATTTCTAAATTTAAATTCAGATTGTTAGAGAATTGCGCCAGAAACAATTAGAGGTATGCCAATTCAAAATCCGATTAAGATAAGTTGAGTTATGGAGCTTAGAACTTCAGCCTTGGGACATTTCTTCATTTTTTTGAATTTCTACAACAACATCACATCAAGAAAATTACAAAAAAATTTGAAAAAAATTAATTTCTAAATTTAAATGCAATTTTTTAGAGAATTGCGCCATAAACATTTAGAGGTATGCCACTTCAAAATCCGATTAAGATAAGTTGAGTTATGGAGTTTAGAACTTCAGCATTGGGACATTTCTTAATTTTTTTGAATTTCTACAACAACATAACATCAAGAAAATTACAAAAAATTTTGAAAAAAATTAATTTCTAAATTTAAATGCAGATTTTTAGAGAATTGCGCCAGAAACATTTAGAGGTATGCCACTTCAAAATCCGATTAAGATAAGTTGAGTTATGGAGTTTAGAGCTTCAGAGTTGGGACATTTCTTAATTTTTTTGAATTTCTACAGCAACATAAATCAAAAAAATTACAAAAAATTTTTAAAAAAATTAATTTCTAAATTTAAATTCAGATTGTTAGAGAATTGCGCCAGAAACAATTAGAGATATGCCAATTCAAAATCCGATTAAGATAAGTTGAGTTATGGAGCTTAGAACTTCGGCCTTAGGACATTTTATAATTTTTTTGAATTTCTCAACATCATAAATCAAAAAAAATACAAAAAATTTTGACAAAAATTTATTTCTAAATTTAAATTCAGATTGTTAGAGAATTGCGCCGGAAACAATTAGAGATATGCCAATTCAAAATCCGATTAAGATAAGTTGAGTTCTGGAGTTTAGAACTTCAGCATTGGGACATTTCTTAATTTTTTTGAATTTCTACAACAACATAACATCAAGAAAATTACAAAAAATTTTGAAAAAAATTAATTTCTAAATTTAAATGCAGATTTTTAGAGAATTGCGCCAGAAACATTTAGAGGTATGCCACTTCAAAATCCGATTAAGATAAGTTGAGTTATGGAGTTTAGAGCTTCAGAGTTGGGACATTTCTTAATTTTTTTGAATTTCTACAGCAACATAAATCAAAAAAATTACAAAAAATTTTTAAAAAAATTAATTTCTAAATTTAAATTCAGATTGTTAGAGAATTGCGCCAGAAACAATTAGAGGTATGCCAATTCAAAATCCGATTAAGATAAGTTGAGTTATGGAGCTTAGAACTTCAGCCTTGGGACATTTCTTCATTTTTTTGAATTTCTACAACAACATCACATCAAGAAAATTACAAAAAAATTTGAAAAAAATTAATTTCTAAATTTAAATGCAATTTTTTAGAGAATTGCGCCATAAACATTTAGAGGTATGCCACTTCAAAATCCGATTAAGATAAGTTGAGTTATGGAGTTTAGAACTTCAGCATTGGGACATTTCTTAATTTTTTTGAATTTCTACAACAACATAACATCAAGAAAATTACAAAAAATTTTGAAAAAAATTAATTTCTAAATTTAAATGCAGATTTTTAGAGAATTGCGCCAGAAACATTTAGAGGTATGCCACTTCAAAATCCGATTAAGATAAGTTGAGTTATGGAGTTTAGAGCTTCAGAGTTGGGACATTTCTTAATTTTTTTGAATTTCTACAGCAACATAAATCAAAAAAATTACAAAAAATTTTTAAAAAAATTAATTTCTAAATTTAAATTCAGATTGTTAGAGAATTGCGCCAGAAACAATTAGAGATATGCCAATTCAAAATCCGATTAAGATAAGTTGAGTTATGGAGCTTAGAACTTCGGCCTTAGGACATTTTATAATTTTTTTGAATTTCTCAACATCATAAATCAAAAAAAATACAAAAAATTTTGACAAAAATTTATTTCTAAATTTAAATTCAGATTGTTAGAGAATTGCGCCGGAAACAATTAGAGATATGCCAATTCAAAATCCGATTAAGATAAGTTGAGTTCTGGAGTTTAGAACTTCAGCATTGGGACATTTCTTAATTTTTTTGAATTTCTACAACAACATAACATCAAGAAAATTACAAAAAATTTTGAAAAAAATTAATTTCTAAATTTAAATGCAGATTTTTAGAGAATTGCGCCAGAAACATTTAGAGGTATGCCACTTCAAAATCCGATTAAGATAAGTTGAGTTATGGAGTTTAGAGCTTCAGAGTTGGGACATTTCTTAATTTTTTTGAATTTCTACAGCAACATAAATCAAAAAAATTACAAAAAATTTTTAAAAAAATTAATTTCTAAATTTAAATTCAGATTGTTAGAGAATTGCGCCAGAAACAATTAGAGATATGCCAATTCAAAATCCGATTAAGATAAGTTGAGTTATGGAGCTTAGAACTTCGGCCTTAGGACATTTTATAATTTTTTTGAATTTCTCAACATCATAAATCAAAAAAAATACAAAAAATTTTGACAAAAATTTATTTCTAAATTTAAATTCAGATTGTTAGAGAATTGCGCCGGAAACAATTAGAGATATGCCAATTCAAAATCCGATTAAGATAAGTTGAGTTCTGGAGTTTAGAACTTCAGCCTTGGGACATTTCTTAATTTTTTTGAATTTCTACAACAACATAAGAAGAAAAAATTACAAAAAATTTTGAAAAAAATTAATTTCTAAATTTAAATGCAGATTGTTAGAGAATTGCGCAAGAAACATTTAGAGGTATGCCTCTTCAAAATCCGATTAAGATAAGTTGAGTTATGGAGTTTAGAACTTCAGAGTTGGGACATTTCTTAATTTTTTTGAATTTCTACAGCAACATAACATCGAGAGAATTACAAAAAAATTTGAAAAAAATTAATTTCTAAATTAAAATGCAGATTGTTAGAGAATTGCGACAGAAACATTTAGAGGTATGCCACTTCAAAATCCGATTAAGATAAGTTGAGTTATGGAGTTTAGATCTTCGGCCTTAGGACATTTTATAATTTTTTTGAATTTCTCAACATCATAAATCAAAAAAATTACAAAAAATTTTTAAAAAAATTAATTTCTAAATTTAAATTCAGATTGTTAGAGAATTGCGCCAGAAACAATTAGAGGTATGCCAATTCAAAATCCGATTAAGATAAGTTGAGTTATGGAGCTAGAACTTCAGCCTTGGGACATTTCTTCATTTTTTTGAATTTCTACAACAACATCACATCAAGAAAATTACAAAAAAATTTGAAAAAAATTAATTTCTAAATTTAAATGCAAATTTTTAGAGAATTGCGCCATAAACATTTAGAGGTATGCCACTTCAAAATCCGATTAAGATAAGTTGAGTTATGGAGTTTAGAACTTCAGCATTGGGACATTTCTTAATTTTTTTGAATTTCTACAACAACATAACATCAAGAAAATTACAAAAAATTTTGAAAAAAATTAATTTCTAAATTTAAATGCAGATTTTTAGAGAATTGCGCCAGAAACATTTAGAGGTATGCCACTTCAAAATCCGATTAAGATAAGTTGAGTTATGGAGTTTAGAACTTCAGCCCTGGGACATTTCTTAATTTTTTTGAATTTCTACAACAACATAAAGAAAATTACAAAAAATTTTGAAAAAAATTAATTTCTAAATTTAAATGCAGATTGTTAGAGAATTGCGCAAGAAACATTTAGAGGTATGCCTCTTCAAAATCCGATTAAGATAAGTTGAGTTATGGAGTTTAGAACTTCAGAGTTGGGACATTTCTTAACTTTTTTGAATTTCTACAGCAACATAACATCGAGAGAATTACAAAAAAATTTGAAAAACATTAATTTCTAAATTAAAATGCAGATTGTTAGAGAATTGCGACAGAAACATTTAGAGGTATGCCACTTCAAAATCCGATTAAGATAAGTTGAGTTATGGAGTTTAGATCTTCGGCCTTAGGACATTTTATAATTTTTTTGAATTTCTCAACATCATAAATCAAAAAAATTACAAAAAATTTTTAAAAAAATTAATTTCTAAATTTAAATTCAGATTGTTAGAGAATTGCGCCAGAAACAATTAGAGATATGCCAATTCAAAATCCGATTAAGATAAGTTGAGTTATGGAGCTTAGAACTTCGGCCTTAGGACATTTTATAATTTTTTTGAATTCTCAACATCATAAATCAAAAAAAATACAAAAAATTTTGACAAAAATTTATTTCTAAATTTAAATTTAGATTGTTAGAGAATTGCGCCGGAAACAATTAGAGATATGCCAATTCAAAATCCGATTAAGATAAGTTGAGTTCTGGAGTTGAGAACTTCAGCCTTGGGACATTTCTTAATTTTTTTGAATTTCTACAACAACATAAAGAAAATTACAAAAAATTTCGAAAAAAAATTATTTCTAAATTTAAATGCAGATTGTTAGAGAATTGCGCCAGAAACATTTAGAGGTATGCCACTTCAAAATCCGATTAAGATAAGTTGAGTTATGGAGTTTAGAACTTCAGCATTGGGACATTTCTTAATTTTTTTGAATTTCTACAACAACATAACATCAAGAAAATTACAAAAAATTTTGAAAAAAATTAATTTCTAAATTTAAATGCAGATTTTTAGAGAATTGCGCCAGAAACATTTAGAGGTATGCCACTTCAAAATCCGATTAAGATAAGTTGAGTTCTGGAGTTTAGAACTTCAGCATTGGGACATTTCTTAATTTTTTTGAATTTCTACAACAACATAACATCAAGAAAATTACAAAAAATTTTGAAAAAAAATTAATTTCTAAATTTAAATGCAGATTGTTAGAGAATTGCGCCAGAAACATTTAGAGGTATGCCACTTCAAAATCCGATTAAGATAAGTTGAGTTATGGAGTTTAGAACTTCAGCCCTGGGACATTTCTTAATTTTTTTGAATTTCTACAACAACATAAAGAAAATTACAAAAAATTTCGAAAAAAAATAATTTCTAAATTTAAATGCAGATTGTTAGAGAATTGCGCCAGAAACATTTAGAGGTATGCCACTTCAAAATCCGATTAAGATAAGTTGAGTTATGGAGTTTAGAACTTCAGCATTGGGACATTTCTTAATTTTTTTGAATTTCTACAACAACATAACATCAAGAAAATTACAAAAAATTTTGAAAAAAATTAATTTCTAAATTTAAATGCAGATTTTTAGAGAATTGCGCCAGAAACATTTAGAGGTATGCCACTTCAAAATCCGATTAAGATAAGTTGAGTTATGGAGTTTAGAACTTCAGCATTGGGACATTTCTTAATTTTTTTGAATTTCTACAACAACATAACATCAAGAAAATTACAAAAAATTTTGAAAAAAATTAATTTCTAAATTTAAATGCATATTGTTAGAGAATTGCGACAGAAACATTTAGAGGTATGCCACTTCAAAATCCGATTAAGATAAGTTGAGTTCTGGAGTTTAGAACTTCAGCATTGGGACATTTCTTAATTTTCTTGAATTTCTACAACAACACAACATCAAGAAAATTACAAATGCAAATTTAAATGCAGATTGTTAGAGAATTGCGACAGAAACATTTAGAGGTATGCCACTTCAAAATCCGATTAAGATAAGTTGAGTTCTGGAGTTTAGAACTTTAGCCTTGGAACATTTCTAAAATTTCTTGAATTTCTACAACAACACAACATCAAGAAAATTACAAAATATTTTGAAAAAAATTAATTTCTAATTTTAAATGCAGATTTTTAGAGAATTGCGACAGAAACATTTAGAGGTATGCCACTTCAAAATCAGATTAAGATAAGTTGAGTTCTGGAGTTTAGAACTTTAGCCTTGGAACATTTCTTAATTTTCTTGAATTTCTACAACAACACGACATCAAGAAAATTACAAAAAATTTTGAAAAAAATTTATTTCTAAATTTAAATGCAGATTTTTAGAGAATTGCGCCAGAAACATTTAGAGGTATGCCACTTCAAAATCCGATTAAGATAAGTTGAGTTATGGAGTTTAGAACTTCAGCATTGGGACATTTCTTAATTTTTTTGAATTTCTACAACAACATAAAGAAAATTACAAAAAATTTCGAAAAAAAATAATTTCTAAATTTAAATGCAGATTGTTAGAGAATTGCGCCAGAAACATTTAGAGGTATGCCACTTCAAAATCCGATTAAGATAAGTTGAGTTATGGAGTTTAGAACTTCAGCATTGGGACATTTCTTAATTTTTTTGAGTTTCTACAACAACATAACATCAAGAAAATTACAAAAAATTTTGAAAAAAATTAATTTCTAAATTTAAATGCAGATTTTTAGAGAATTGCGACAGAAACATTTAGAGGTATGCCACTTCAAAATCAGATTAAGATAAGTTGAGTTCTGGAGTTTAGAACTTTAGCCTTGGAACATTTCTTAATTTTCTTGAATTTCTACAACAACACGACATCAAGAAAATTACAAAAAATTTTGAAAAAAATTAATTTCTAAATTTAAATGCAGATTTTTAGAGAATTGCGCCAGAAACATTTAGAGGTATGCCACTTCAAAATCCGATTAAGATAAGTTGAGTTATGGAGTTTAGAACTTCAGCATTGGGACATTTCTTAATTTTTTTGAATTTCTACAACAACATAAAGAAAATTACAAAAAATTTCGAAAAAAAATAATTTCTAAATTTAAATGCAGATTGTTAGAGAATTGCGCCAGAAACATTTAGAGGTATGCCACTTCAAAATCCGATTAAGATAAGTTGAGTTATGGAGTTTAGAACTTCAGCATTGGGACATTTCTTAATTTTTTTGAATTTCTACAACAACATAACATCAAGAAAATTACAAAAAATTTTGAAAAAAATTAATTTCTAAATTTAAATGAAGATTTTTAGAGAATTGCGCCAGAAACATTTAGAGGTATGCCACTTCAAAATCCGATTAAGATAAGTTGAGTTATGGAGTTTAGAACTTCAGCATTGGGACATTTCTTAATTTTTTTGAATTTCTACAACAACATAACATCAAGAAAATTACAAAAAAATTTGAAAAAAATTAATTTCTAAATTTAAATGCATATTGTTAGAGAATTGCGACAGAAACATTTAGAGGTATGCCACTTCAAAATCAGATTAAGATAAGTTGAGTTCTGGAGTTTAGAACTTTAGCCTTGGAACATTTCTTAATTTTCTTGAATTTCTACAACAACACAACATCAAGAAAATTACAAAAAAATTTGAAAAAAATTAATTTCTAAATTTAAATGCAGATTGTTAGAGAATTGCGACAGAAACATTTAGAGGTATGCCACTTCAAAATCCGATTAAGATAAGTTGAGTTCTGGAGTTTAGAACTTTAGCATTAGGACATTTCTAAAATTTCTTGAATTTCTACAACAACACAACATCAAGAAAATTACAAAATATTTCGAAAAAAATTAATTTCTAATTTTAAATGCAGATTTTTAGAGAATTGCGACAGAAACATTTAGAGGTATGCCACTTCAAAATCCGATTAAGATAAGTTGAGTTATGGAGTTTAGAACTTCAGCCCTGGGACATTTCTTAATTTTTTTGAATTTCTACAACAACATAAAGAAAATTACAAAAAATTTCGAAAAAAAATAATTTCTAAATTTAAATGCAGATTGTTAGAGAATTGCGCCAGAAACATTTAGAGGTATGCCACTTCAAAATCCGATTAAGATAAGTTGAGTTATGGAGTTTAGAACTTCAGCATTGGGACATTTCTTAATTTTTTTGAATTTCTACAACAACATAACATCAAGAAAATTACAAAAAAATTTGAAAAAATTAATTTCTAAATTTAAATGCAGATTTTTAGAGAATTGCGCCAGAAACATTTAGAGGTATGCCACTTCAAAATCCGATTAAGATAAGTTGAGTTATGGAGTTTAGAACTTCAGCATTGGGACATTTCTTAATTTTTTTGAATTTCTACAACAACATAACATCAAGAAAATTACAAAAAATTTTGAAAAAAATTAATTTCTAAATTTAAATGCATATTGTTAGAGAATTGCGACAGAAACATTTAGAGGTATGCCACTTCAAAATCAGATTAAGATAAGTTGAGTTCTGGAGTTTAGAACTTTAGCCTTGGAACATTTCTTAATTTTCTTGAATTTCTACAACAACACAACATCAAGAAAATTACAAAAAATTTTGAAAAAAATTAATTTCTAAATTTAAATGCAGATTGTTAGAGAATTGCGACAGAAACATTTAGAGGTATGCCACTTCAAAATCCGATTAAGATAAGTTGAGTTCTGGAGTTTAGAACTTTAGCATTGGGACATTTCTAAAATTTCTTGAATTTCTACAACAACATAACATCAAGAAAATTACAAAATATTTTGAAAAAAATTAATTTCTAATTTTAAATGCAGATTTTTAGAGAATTGCGACAGAAACATTTAGAGGTATGCCACTTCAAAATCCGATTAAGATAAGTTGAGTTATGGAGTTTAGAACTTCAGCCCTGGGACATTTCTTAATTTTTTTGAATTTCTACAACAACACAACATCAAGAAAATTACAAAAAAATTTGAAAAAAATTAATTTCTAAATTTAAATGCAGATTGTTAGAGAATTGCGATAGAAACATTTAGAGGTATGCCACTTCAAAATCCGATTAAGATAAGTTGAGTTATGGAGTTTAGAACTTCAGCATTGGGACATTTCTTAATTTTTTTGAATTTCTACAACAACATAACATCAAGAAAATTACAAAAAATTTTGAAAAAAATTAATTTCTAAATTTAAATGAAGATTTTTAGAGAATTGCGCCAGAAACATTTAGAGGTATGCCACTTCAAAATCCGATTAAGATAAGTTGAGTTATGGAGTTTAGAACTTCAGCATTGGGACATTTCTTAATTTTTTTGAATTTCTACAACAACATAACATCAAGAAAATTACAAAAAATTTTGAAAAAAATTAATTTCTAAATTTAAATGCATATTGTTAGAGAATTGCGACAGAAACATTTAGAGGTATGCCACTTCAAAATCAGATTAAGATAAGTTGAGTTCTGGAGTTTAGAACTTTAGCCTTGGAACATTTCTTAATTTTCTTGAATTTCTACAACAACACAACATCAAGAAAATTACAAAAAAATTTGAAAAAAATTAATTTCTAAATTTAAATGCAGATTGTTAGAGAATTGCGACAGAAACATTTAGAGGTATGCCACTTCAAAATCCGATTAAGATAAGTTGAGTTCTGGAGTTTAGAACTTTAGCATTAGGACATTTCTCAAATTTCTTGAATTTCTACAACAACACAACATCAAGAAAATTACAAAATATTTCGAAAAAAATTAATTTCTAATTTTAAATGCAGATTTTTAGAGAATTGCGACAGAAACATTTAGAGGTATGCCACTTCAAAATCCGATTAAGATAAGTTGAGTTATGGAGTTTAGAACTTCAGCCCTGGGACATTTCTTAATTTTTTTGAGTTTCTACAACAACATAAAGAAAATTACAAAAAATTTCGAAAAAAAATAATTTCTAAATTTAAATGCAGATTGTTAGAGAATTGCGCCAGAAACATTTAGAGGTATGCCACTTCAAAATCCGATTAAGATAAGTTGAGTTATGGAGTTTAGAACTTCAGCATTGGGACATTTCTTAATTTTTTTGAATTTCTACAACAACATAACATCAAGAAAATTACAAAAAAATTTGAAAAAAATTAATTTCTAAATTTAAATGCAGATTTTTAGAGAATTGCGCCAGAAACATTTAGAGGTATGCCACTTCAAAATCCGATTAAGATAAGTTGAGTTATGGAGTTTAGAACTTCAGCATTGGGACATTTCTTAATTTTTTTGAATTTCTACAACAACATAACATCAAGAAAACTACAAAAAATTTTGAAAAAAATTAATTTCTAAATTTAAATGCATATTGTTAGAGAATTGCGACAGAAACATTTAGAGGTATGCCACTTCAAAATCAGATTAAGATAAGTTGAGTTCTGGAGTTTAGAACTTTAGCCTTGGAACATTTCTTAATTTTCTTGAATTTCTACAACAACACAACATCAAGAAAATTACAAAAAATTTTGAAAAAAATTAATTTCTAAATTTAAATGCAGATTGTTAGAGAATTGCGACAGAAACATTTAGAGATATGCCACTTCAAAATCCGATTAAGATAAGTTGAGTTCTGGAGTTTAGAACTTTAGCATTGGGACATTTCTAAAATTTCTTGAATTTCTACAACAACATAACATCAAGAAAATTACAAAATATTTTGAAAAAAATTAATTTCTAATTTTAAATGCAGATTTTTAGAGAATTGCGACAGAAACATTTAGAGGTATGCCACTTCAAAATCCGATTAAGATAAGTTGAGTTATGGAGTTTAGAACTTCAGCCCTGGGACATTTCTTAATTTTTTTGAATTTCTACAACAACACAACATCAAGAAAATTACAAAAAAATTTGAAAAAAATTAATTTCTAAATTTAAATGCAGATTGTTAGAGAATTGCGACAGAAACATTTAGAGGTATGCCACTTCAAAATCCGATTAAGATAAGTTGAGTTCTGGAGTTTAGAACTTTAGCATTAGGACATTTCTAAAATTTCTTGAATTTCTACAACAACACAACATCAAGAAAATTACAAAATATTTTGAAAAAAATTAATTTCTAATTTTAAATGCAGATTTTTAGAGAATTGCGACAGAAACATTTAGAGGTATGCCACTTCAAAATCCGATTAAGATAAGTTGAGTTATGGAGTTTAGAACTTCAGCCCTGGGACATTTCTTAATTTTTTTGAATTTCTACAACAACATAAAGAAAATTACAAAAAATTTCGAAAAAAAATAATTTCTAAATTTAAATGCAGATTGTTAGAGAATTGCGCCAGAAACATTTAGAGGTATGCCACTTCAAAATCCGATTAAGATAAGTTGAGTTATGGAGTTTAGAACTTCAGCATTGGGACATTTCTTAATTTTTTTGAATTTCTACAACAACATAGCATCAAGAAAATTACAAAAAAATTTGAAAAAAATTAATTTCTAAATTTAAATGCAGATTTTTAGAGAATTGCGCCAGAAACATTTAGAGGTATGCCACTTCAAAATCCGATTAAGATAAGTTGAGTTATGGAGTTTAGAACTTCAGCATTGGGACATTTCTTAATTTTTTTGAATTTCTACAACAACATAACATCAAGAAAATTACAAAAAATTTTGAAAAAAATTAATTTCTAAATTTAAATGCATATTGTTAGAGAATTGCGACAGAAACATTTAGAGGTATGCCACTTCAAAATCAGATTAAGATAAGTTGAGTTCTGGAGTTTAGAACTTTAGCCTTGGAACATTTCTTAATTTTCTTGAATTTCTACAACAACACAACATCAAGAAAATTACAAAAAATTTTGAAAAAAATTAATTTCTAAATTTAAATGCAGATTGTTAGAGAATTGCGACAGAAACATTTAGAGGTATGCCACTTCAAAATCCGATTAAGATAAGTTGAGTTCTGGAGTTTAGAACTTTAGCATTGGGACATTTCTAAAATTTCTTGAATTTCTACAACAACATAACATCAAGAAAATTACAAAATATTTTGAAAAAAATTAATTTCTAATTTTAAATGCAGATTCTTAGAGAATTGCGACAGAAACATTTAGAGGTATGCCACTTCAAAATCCGATTAAGATAAGTTGAGTTATGGAGTTTAGAACTTCAGCCCTGGGACATTTCTTAATTTTTTTGAATTTCTACAACAACATAAAGAAAATTACAAAAAATTTCGAAAAAAAATAATTTCTAAATTTAAATGCAGATTGTTAGAGAATTGCGCCAGAAACATTTAGAGGTATGCCACTTCAAAATCCGATTAAGATAAGTTGAGTTATGGAGTTTAGAACTTCAGCATTGGGACATTTCTTAATTTTTTTGAATTTCTACAACAACATAACATCAAGAAAATTACAAAAAATTTTGAAAAAAATTAATTTCTAAATTTAAATGCAGATTTTTAGAGAATTGCGCCAGAAACATTTAGAGGTATGCCACTTCAAAATCCGATTAAGATAAGTTGAGTTATGGAGTTTAGAACTTCAGCATTGGGACATTTCTTAATTTTTTTGAATTTCTACAACAACATAACATCAAGAAAATTACAAAAAACTTTGAAAAAAATTAATTTCTAAATTTAAATGCAGATTGTTAGAGAATTGCGACAGAAACATTTAGAGGTATGCCACTTCAAAATCAGATTAAGATAAGTTGAGTTCTGGAGTTTAGAACTTTAGCCTTGGAACATTTCTTAATTTTCTTGAATTTCTACAACAACACAACATCAAGAAAATTACAAAAAATTTTGAAAAAAATTAATTTCTAAATTTAAATGCAGATTGTTAGAGAATTGCGACAGAAACATTTAGAGGTATGCCACTTCAAAATCCGATTAAGATAAGTTGAGTTCTGGAGTTTAGAACTTTAGCCTTGGAACATTTCTAAAATTTCTTGAATTTCTACAACAACACAACATCAAGAAAATTACAAAATATTTTGAAAAAAATTAATTTCTAATTTTAAATGCAGATTTTTAGAGAATTGCGACAGAAACATTTAGAGGTATGCCACTTCAAAATCCAATTAAGATAAGTTGAGTTCTGGAGTTTAGAACTTTAGCCTTGGAACATTTCTTAATTTTCTTGAATTTCTACAACAACACGACATCAAGAAAATTACAAAAAATTTTGAAAAAAATTAATTTCTAAATTTAAATGCAGATTTTTAGAGAATTGCGACAGAAACATTTAGAGGTATGCCACTTCAAAATCCGATTAAGATAAGTTGAGTTATGGAGTTTAGAACTTCAGCATTGGGACATTTCTTAATTTTCTTGAATTTCTACAACAACACAACATCAAGAAAATTACAAAAAAATTTTGAAAAAAATTAATTTCTAAATTTAAATGCAGATTTTTAGAGAATTGCGCCAGAAACATTTAGAGGTATGCCACTTCAAAATCCGATTAAGATAAGTTGAGTTCTGGAGTTGAGAACTTCAGCCTTGGGACATTTCTTAATTTTTTTGAATTTCTACAACAACACAACATCAAGAAAATTACAACAATTTTTGAAAAAAATTTATTTCTAAATTTAAATGCAGATTGTTAGAGAATTGCGACAGAAACATTTAGAGGTATGCCACTTCAAAATCCGATTAAGATAAGTTCAGTTATGGAGTTTAGAACTTTAGCCTTGGGAGATTTCTTATTTTTTTTGAATTTCTAAAACAACACAACATCAAGAAAATTACAACAATTTTTGAAAAAAAATTATTTCTAAATTTAAATGCAGATTTTTAGAGAATTGCGACAGAAATATTTAGAGATATGCCACTTCAAAATCCGATTAAGATAAGTTGAGTTCTGGAGTTTAGAACTTCAGCCTTGGAACATTTCTTAATGTTCTTGAATTTCTACAACAACACAACATCAAGAAAATTACAAAAAATTTTGAAAAAAATTAATTTCTAAATTTAAATGCAGATTTTTAGAGAATTGCGACAGAAACATTTAGAGGTATGACACTTCAAAATCCGATTAAGATAAGTTGAGTTCTGGAGTTGAGAACTTCAGCCTTGGGACATTTCTTAATTTTCCTGAATTTCTACAACAACACAAATTACAAAAAATTTTGAAAAAAATTAATTTCTAAATTTAAATGCAGATTTTTAGAGAATTGCGACAGAAATATTTAGAGATATGCCACTTCAAAATCCGATTAAGATAAGTTGAGTTCTGGAGTTTAGAACTTCAGCCTTGGAACATTTCTTAATGTTCTTGAATTTCTACAAAAACACAACATCAAGAAAATTACAAAAAATTTTGAAAAAAATTAATTTCTAAATTTAAATGCAGATTTTTAGAGAATTGCGACAGAAACATTTAGAGGTATGACACTTCAAAATCCGATTAAGATAAGTTGAGTTCTGGAGTTGAGAACTTCAGCCTTGGGACATTTCTTAATTTTTTTGAATTTCTACAACAACACAACATCAAGAAAATTACAACAATTTTTGAAAAAAAATTATTTCTAAATTTAAATGCAGATTTTTAGAGAATTGCGACAGAAACATTTAGAGGTATGCCACTTCAAAATCCGATTAAGATAAGTTGAGTTATGGAGTTTAGAACTTCGGCCGTAGGACATTTTATAATTTTTTTGAATTTCTACAACAACACAACATCAAGAAAATTACAGAAAAATGTGAGAAAAATTAATTTCTAAATTTAAATGCAGAATTTTAGAGAATTGCGCCAGAAACATTTAGAGGTATGCCACTTCAAAATCCGATTAAGATAAGTTGAGTTATGGAGTTTAGAACTTTAGCCTTGGGACATTTCTTAATTTTTTTGAATTTCTACAACAACACAACATCAAGAAAATTACAAAAAATTTTGAAAAAAATTAATTTCTAAATTTAAATGCAGATTTTTAGAGAATTGCGACAGAAACATTTAGAGGTATGACACTTCAAAATCCGATTAAGATAAGTTGAGTTCTGGAGTTTAGAACTTTAGCCTTGGAACATTTCTTAATTTTCTTGAATTTCTACAACAACACAACATCAAGAAAATTACAAAAAATTTAAAAAAAAAATTAATTTCTAAATTTGAATGCAGATTTTTAGAGAATTGCGACAGAAACATTTAGAGATATGCCACTTCAAAATCCGATTAAGATAAGTTGAGTTCTGGAGTTTAGAACTTCAGCCTTGGAACATTTCTTAATTTTCTTGAATTTCTACAACAACACAACATCAAGAAAATTACAAAAAATGTTGAAAAAAATTATTTCTAAATTTAAATGCAGATTTTTAGAGAATTGCGACAGAAATATTTAGAGATATGCCACTTCAAAATCCGATTAAGATAAGTTGAGTTCTGGAGTTTAGAACTTCAGCCTTGGAACATTTCTTAATTTTCTTGAATTTCTACAACAACACAACATCAAGAAAATTACAAAAAATTTTGAAAAAAATTAATTTCTAAATTTAAATGCAGATTTTTAGAGAATTGCGACAGAAACATTTAGAGGTATGACACTTCAAAATCCGATTAAGATAAGTTGAGTTCTGGAGTTTAGAACTTTAGCCTTGGAACATTTCTTAATTTTCCTGAATTTCTACAACAACACAACATCAAGAAAATTACAAAAAATTTTGAAAAAAATTAATTTCTAAATTTAAATGCAGATTTTTAGAGAATTGCGCAAGAAACATTTATAGGTATGCCACTTCAAAATCCGATTAAGATAAGTTGAGTTCTGGAGTTGAGAACTTCAGCCTTGGGACATTTCTTAATTTTTTTGAATTTCTACAACAACACAACATCAAGAAAATTACAACAATTTTTGAAAAAAATTTATTTCTAAATTTAAATGCAGATTGTTAGTTGTGCGCAAGAAACATTTAGAGGTATGCCACTTCAAAATCCGATTAATATAAGTTCAGTTATGGAGTTTAGAACTTTAGCCTTGGGAGATTTCTTATTTTTTTTGAATTTCTAAAACAACACAACATCAAGAAAATTACAAAAAATTTTGAAAAAAATTAATTTCTAAATTTAAATGCAGATTGTTAGAGAATTGCGACAGAAACATTTAGAGGTATGCCACTTCAAAATCCGATTAAGATAAGTTGAGTTCTGGAGTTTAGAACTTTAGCCTTGGAACATTTCTTAATTTTCCTGAATTTCTACAACAACACAACATCAAGAAAATTACAAAAAATTTTGAAAAAAATTAATTTCTAAATTTAAATGCAGATTTTTAGAGAATTGCGACAGAAATATTTAGAGATATGCCACTTCAAAATCCGATTAAGATAAGTTGAGTTCTGGAGTTTAGAACTTCAGCCTTGGAACATTTCTTAATGTTCTTGAATTTCTACAACAACACAACATCAAGAAAATTACAAAAAATTTTGAAAAAAATTAATTTCTAAATTTAAATGCAGATTTTTAGAGAATTGCGACAGAAACATTTAGAGGTATGACACTTCAAAATCCGATTAAGATAAGTTGAGTTCTGGAGTTGAGAACTTCAGCCTTGGGACATTTCTAAATTTTTTTGAATTTCTACAACAACACAACATCAAGAAAATTACAACAATTTTTGAAAAAAAATTATTTCTAAATTTAAATGCAGATTTTTAGAGAATTGCGACAGAAACATTTAGAGGTATGCCACTTCAAAATCCGATTAAGATAAGTTGAGTTATGGAGTTTAGAACTTCGGCCGTAGGACATTTTATAATTTTCTTGAATTTCTACAACAACACAACATCAAGAAAATTACAAAAAATTTTGAAAAAAATTAATTTCTAAATTTAAATGCAGATTTTTAGAGAATTGCGACAGAAACATTTAGAGGTATGACACTTCAAAATCCGATTAAGATAAGTTGAGTTCTGGAGTTTAGAACTTTAGCCTTGGAACATTTCTTAATTTTCCTGAATTTCTACAACAACACAACATCAAGAAAATTACAAAAAATTTTGAAAAAAATTAATTTCTAAATTTAAATGCAGATTTTTAGAGAATTGCGACAGAAACATTTAGAGATATGCCACTTCAAAATCCGATTAAGATAAGTTGAGTTCTGGAGTTTAGAACTTCAGCCTTGGAACATTTCTTAATTTTCTTGAATTTCTACAACAACACAACATCAAGAAAATTACAAAAAATTTTGAAAAAAATTAATTTCTAAATTTAAATGCAGATTTTTAGAGAATTGCGCAAGAAACATTTATAGGTATGCCACTTCAAAATCCGATTAAGATAAGTTGAGTTCTGGAGTTGAGAACTTCAGCCTTGGGACATTTCTTAATTTTTTTGAATTTCTACAACAACACAACATCAAGAAAATTACAACAATTTTTGAAAAAAATTTATTTCTAAATTTAAATGCAGATTGTTAGTTGTGCGCAAGAAACATTTAGAGGTATGCCACTTCAAAATCCGATTAAGATAAGTTCAGTTATGGAGTTTAGAACTTTAGCCTTGGGAGATTTCTTATTTTTTTTTAATTTCTAAAACAACACAACATCAAGAAAATTACAAAAAATTTTGAAAAAAATTAATTTCTAAATTTAAATGCAGATTTTTAGAGAATTGCGACAGAAATATTTAGAGATATGCCACTTCAAAATCCGATTAAGATAAGTTGAGTTCTGGAGTTTAGAACTTCAGCCTTGGAACATTTCTTAATGTTCTTGAATTTCTACAACAACACAACATCAAGAAAATTACAAAAAATTTTGAAAAAAATTAATTTCTAAATTTAAATGCAGATTTTTAGAGAATTGCGACAGAAATATTTAGAGATATGCCACTTCAAAATCCGATTAAGATAAGTTGAGTTCTGGAGTTGAGAACTTCAGCCTTGGGACATTTCTTAATTTTTTTGAATTTCTACAACAACACAACATCAAGAAAATTACAACAATTTTTGAAAAAAAATTATTTCTAAATTTAAATGCAGATTTTTAGAGAATTGCGACAGAAACATTTAGAGGTATGCCACTTCAAAATCCGATTAAGATAAGTTGAGTTATGGAGTTTAGAACTTCGGCCGTAGGACATTTTATAATTTTCTTGAATTTCTACAACAACACAACATCAAGAAAATTACAAAAAATTTTGAAAAAAATTAATTTCTAAATTTAAATGCAGATTTTTAGAGAATTGCGACAGAAACATTTAGAGGTATGACACTTCAAAATCCGATTAAGATAAGTTGAGTTCTGGAGTTTAGAACTTTAGCCTTGGAACATTTCTTAATTTTCCTGAATTTCTACAACAACACAACATCAAGAAAATTACAAAAAATTTTGAAAAAAATTAATTTCTAAATTTAAATGCAGATTTTTAGAGAATTGCGACAGAAACATTTAGAGATATGCCACTTCAAAATCCGATTAAGATAAGTTGAGTTCTGGAGTTTAGAACTTCAGCCTTGGAACATTTCTTAATTTTCTTGAATTTCTACAACAACACAACATCAAGAAAATTACAAAAAATTTTGAAAAAAATTAATTTCTAAATTTAAATGCAGATTTTTAGAGAATTGCGCAAGAAACATTTATAGGTATGCCACTTCAAAATCCGATTAAGATAAGTTGAGTTCTGGAGTTGAGAACTTCAGCCTTGGGACATTTCTTAATTTTTTTGAATTTCTACAACAACACAACATCAAGAAAATTACAACAATTTTTGAAAAAAATTTATTTCTAAATTTAAATGCAGATTGTTAGTTGTGCGCAAGAAACATTTAGAGGTATGCCACTTCAAAATCCGATTAAGATAAGTTCAGTTATGGAGTTTAGAACTTTAGCCTTGGGAGATTTCTTATTTTTTTTGAGTTTCTAAAACAACACAACATCAAGAAAATTACAAAAAATTTTGAAAAAAATTAATTTCTAAATTTAAATGCAGATTTTTAGAGAATTGCGACAGAAATATTTAGAGATATGCCACTTCAAAATCCGATTAAGATAAGTTGAGTTCTGGAGTTTAGAACTTCAGCCTTGGAACATTTCTTAATGTTCTTGAATTTCTACAACAACACAACATCAAGAAAATTACAAAAAATTTTGAAAAAAATTAATTTCTAAATTTAAATGCAGATTTTTAGAGAATTGCGACAGAAATATTTAGAGATATGCCACTTCAAAATCCGATTAAGATAAGTTGAGTTCTGGAGTTTAGAACTTCAGCCTTGGAACATTTCTTAATGTTCTTGAATTTCTACAACAACACAACATCAAGAAAATTACAAAAAATTTTGAAAAAAATTAATTTCTAAATTTAAATGCAGATTTTTAGAGAATTGCGACAGAAACATTTAGAGGTATGACACTTCAAAATCCGATTAAGATAAGTTGAGTTCTGGAGTTGAGAACTTCAGCCTTGGGACATTTCTAAATTTTTTTGAATTTCTACAACAACACAACATCAAGAAAATTACAACAATTTTTGAAAAAAAATTATTTCTAAATTTAAATGCAGATTTTTAGAGAATTGCGACAGAAACATTTAGAGGTATGCCACTTCAAAATCCGATTAAGATAAGTTGAGTTATGGAGTTTAGAACTTCGGCCGTAGGACATTTTATAATTTTTTTTAATTTCTACAACAACACAACATCAAGAAAATTACAGAAAAATGTGAGAAAAATTAATTTCTAAATTTAAATGCAGAATTTTAGAGAATTGCGCCAGAAACATTTAGAGGTATGCCACTTCAAAATCCGATTAAGATAAGTTGAGTTATGGAGTTTAGAACTTTAGCCTTGGGACATTTCTTAATTTTTTTGAATTTCTACAACAACACAACATCAAGAAAATTACAAAAAATGTTGAAAAAAATTAATTTCTAAATTTAAATGCAGATTTTTAGAGAATTGCGACAGAAACATTTAGAGGTATGCCACTTCAAAATCCGATTAAGATAAGTTGAGTTCTGGAGTTTAGAACTTTAGCCTTGGAACATTTCTTAATTTTCTTGAATTTCTACAACAACACAACATCAAGAAAATTACAAAAAATTTTGAAAAAAATTAATTTCTAAATTTGAATGCAGATTTTAAGAGAATTGCGACAGAAACATTTAGAGATATGCCACTTCAAAATCCGATTAAGATAAGTTGAGTTCTGGAGTTTAGAACTTCAGCCTTGGAACATTTCTTAATTTTCTTGAATTTCTACAACAACACAACATCAAGAAAATTACAAAAAATTTTGAAAAAAATTAATTTCTAAATTTAAATGCAGATTTTTAGAGAATTGCGACAGAAACATTTAGAGGTATGACACTTCAAAATCCGATTAAGATAAGTTGAGTTCTGGAGTTGAGAACTTCAGCCTTGGGACATTTCTTAATTTTTTTGAATTTCTACAACAACACAACATCAAGAAAATTACAACAATTTTTGAAAAAAAATTATTTCTAAATTTAAATGCAGATTTTTAGAGAATTGCGACAGAAACATTTAGAGGTATGCCACTTCAAAATCCGATTAAGATAAGTTGAGTTCTGGAGTTTAGAACTTTAGCCTTGGAACATTTCTTAATTTTCTTGAATTTCTACAACAACACAACATCAAGAAAATTACAAAAAATTTTGAAAAAAATTAATTTCTAAATTTAAATGCAGATTTTTAGAGAATTGCGACAGAAACATTTAGAGGTATGACACTTCAAAATCCGATTAAGATAAGTTGAGTTCTGGAGTTGAGAACTTCAGCCTTGGGACATTTCTTAATTTTTTTGAATTTCTACAACAACACAACATCAAGAAAATTACAACAATTTTTGAAAAAAAATTATTTCTAAATTTAAATGCAGATTTTTAGAGAATTGCGACAGAAACATTTAGAGGTATGCCACTTCAAAATCCGATTAAGATAAGTTGAGTTATGGAGTTTAGAACTTCGGCCGTAGGACATTTTATAATTTTTTTGAGTTTCTACAACAACACAACATCAAGAAAATTACAGAAAAATGTGAGACAAATTAATTTCTAAATTTAAATGCAGAATTTTAGAGAAGTGCGCCAGAAACATTTAGAGGTATGCCACTTCAAAATCCGATTAAGATAAGTTGAGTTCTGGAGTTTAGAACTTTAGCCTTGGAACATTTCTTAATTTTCCTGAATTTCTACAACAACACAACATCAAGAAAATTACAAAAAATTTTGAAAAAAATTAATTTCTAAATTTAAATGCAGATTTTCAGAGAATTGCGGCAGAAACATTTAGAGATATGCCACTTCAAAATCCGATTAAGATAAGTTGTGTTCTGGAGTTTAGAACTTCAGCCTTGGAACATTTCTTAATTTTCTTGAATTTCTACAACAACACAACATTAAGAAAATTACAAAAAATTTTGAAAAAAATTAATTTCTAAATTTAAATGCAGATTTTTAGAGAATTGCGCAAGAAACATTTATAGGTATGCCACTTCAAAATCCGATTAAGATAAGTTGAGTTCTGGAGTTGAGAACTTCAGCCTTGGGACATTTCTTAATTTTTTTCAATTTCTACAACAACACAACATCAAGAAAATTACAACAATTTTTGAAAAAAAATTATTTCTAAATTTAAATGCAGATTTTTAGAGAATTGCGACAGAAACATTTAGAGGTATGCCACTTCAAAATCCGATTAAGATAAGTTGAGTTCTGGAGTTTAGAACTTTAGCCTTGGAACATTTCTTAATTTTCTTGAATTTCTACAACAACACAACATCAAGAAAATTACAAAAAATTTTGAAAAAAATTAATTTCTAAATTTAAATGCAGATTTTTAGAGAATTGCGACAGAAACATTTAGAGGTATGACACTTCAAAATCCGATTAAGATAAGTTGAGTTCTGGAGTTGAGAACTTCAGCCTTGGGACATTTCTTAATTTTTTTGAATTTCTACAACAACACAACATCAAGAAAATTACAACAATTTTTGAAAAAAAATTATTTCTAAATTTAAATGCAGATTTTTAGAGAATTGCGACAGAAACATTTAGAGGTATGCCACTTCAAAATCCGATTAAGATAAGTTGAGTTATGGAGTTTAGAACTTCGGCCGTAGGACATTTTATAATTTTTTTGAGTTTCTACAACAACACAACATCAAGAAAATTACAGAAAAATGTGAGACAAATTAATTTCTAAATTTAAATGCAGAATTTTAGAGAATTGCGCCAGAAACATTTAGAGGTATGCCACTTCAAAATCCGATTAAGATAAGTTGAGTTCTGGAGTTTAGAACTTTAGCCTTGGAACATTTCTTAATTTTTTTGAATTTCTACAACAACACAACATCAAGAAAATTACCAAAAATTTTGAAAAAAATTAATTTCTAAATTTAAATGCAGATTTTTAGAGAATTGCGCCAGAAACATTTAGAGGTATGCCACTTCAAAATCCGATTAAGATAAGTTGAGTTATGGAGTTAGAACTTCAGCCTTGGAACATTTCTTAATTTTCTTGAATTTCTACAACAACACAACATCAAGAAAATTACAAAAAATTTTGAAAAAAATTAATTTCTAAATTTAAATGCAGATTTTTAGAGAATTGCGACAGAAACATTTAGAGGTATGACACTTCAAAATCCGATTAAGATAAGTTGAGTTCTGGAGTTTAGAACTTTAGCCTTGGAACATTTCTTAATTTTCCTGAATTTCTACAACAACACAACATCAAGAAAATTACAAAAAATTTTGAAAAAAATTAATTTCTAAATTTAAATGCAGATTTTCAGAGAATTGCGACAGAAACATTTAGAGATATGCCACTTCAAAATCCGATTAAGATAAGTTGTGTTCTGGAGTTTAGAACTTCAGCCTTGGAACATTTCTTAATTTTCTTGAATTTCTACAACAACACAACATCAAGAAAATTACAAAAAATTTTGAAAAAAATTAATTTCTAAATTTAAATGCAGATTTTTAGAGAATTGCGCAAGAAACATTTATAGGTATGCCACTTCAAAATCCGATTAAGATAAGTTGAGTTCTGGAGTTGAGAACTTAAGCCTTGGGACATTTCTTAATTTTTTTGAATTTCTACAACAACACAACATCAAGAAAATTACAACAATTTTTGAAAAAAATTTATTTCTAAATTTAAATGCAGATTGTTAGTTGTGCGCAAGAAACATTTAGAGGTATGCCACTTCAAAATCCGATTAAGATAAGTTCAGTTATGGAGTTTAGAACTTTAGCCTTGGGAGATTTCTTATTTTTTTTGAATTTCTAAAACAACACAACATCAAGAAAATTACAAAAAATTTTGAAAAAAATTAATTTCTAAATTTAAATGCAGATTTTTAGAGAATTGCGACAGAAATATTTAGAGATATGCCACTTCAAAATCCGATTAAGATAAGTTGAGTTATGGAGTTTAGAACTTCAGCCTTGGAACATTTCTTAATGTTCTTGAATTTCTACAACAACACAACATCAAGAAAATTACAAAAAATTTTGAAAAAAATTAATTTCTAAATTTAAATGCAGATTTTTAGAGAATTGCGACAGAAATATTTAGAGATATGCCACTTCAAAATCCGATTAAGATAAGTTGAGTTCTGGAGTTTAGAACTTCAGCCTTGGAACATTTCTTAATGTTCTTGAATTTCTACAACAACACAACATCAAGAAAATTACAAAAAATTTTGAAAAAAATTAATTTCTAAATTTAAATGCAGATTTTTAGAGAATTGCGACAGAAACATTTAGAGGTATGACACTTCAAAATCCGATTAAGATAAGTTGAGTTCTGGAGTTGAGAACTTCAGCCTTGGGACATTTCTTAATTTTCCTGAATTTCTACAACAACACAACATCAAGAAAATTACAACAATTTTTGAAAAAAAATTATTTCTAAATTTAAATGCAGATTTTTAGAGAATTGCGACAGAAACATTTAGAGGTATGCCACTTCAAAATCCGATTAAGATAAGTTGAGTTATGGAGTTTAGAACTTCGGCCGTAGAACATTTTATAATTTTTTTTAATTTCTACAACAACACAACATGAAGAAAATTACAGAAAAATGTGAGAAAAATTAATTTCTAAATTTAAATGCAGAATTTTAGAGAATTGCGCCAGAAACATTTAGAGGTATGCCACTTCAAAATCCGATTAAGATAAGTTGAGTTATGGAGTTTAGAACTTCGGCCGTAGGACATTTTATAATTTTTTTTAATTTCTACAACAACACAACATCAAGAAAATTACAGAAAAATGTGAGAAAAATTAATTTCTAAATTTAAATGCAGATTTTTAGAGAATTGCGACAGAAACATTTAGAGGTATGCCACTTCAAAATCCGATTAAGATAAGTTGAGTTCTGGAGTTTAGAACTTTAGCCTTGGAACATTTCTTAATTTTTTTGAATTTCTACAACAACACAACATCAAGAAAATTACAAAAAAATTTGAAAAAAATTAATTTCTAAATTTGAATGCAGATTTTTAGAGAATTGCGACAGAAACATTTAGAGATATGCCACTTCAAAATCCGATTAAGATAAGTTGAGTTATGGAGTTTAGAACTTCGGCCGTAGGACATTTTATAATTTTTTTTAATTTCTACAACAACACAACATCAAGAAAATTACAGAAAAATGTGAGAAAAATTAATTTCTAAATTTAAATGCAGATTTTTAGAGAATTGCGACAGAAACATTTAGAGGTATGCCACTTCAAAATCCGATTAAGATAAGTTGAGTTCTGGAGTTTAGAACTTTAGCCTTGGAACATTTCTTAATTTTCTTGAATTTCTACAACAACACAACATCAAGAAAATTACAAAAAATTTTGAAAAAAATTAATTTCTAAATTTGAATGCAGATTTTTAGAGAATTGCGACAGAAACATTTAGAGATATGCCACTTCAAAATCCGATTAAGATAAGTTGAGTTCTGGAGTTTAGAACTTCAGCCTTGGACCATTTCTTAATTTTCTTGAATTTCTACAACAACACAACATCAAGAAAATTACAAAAAATTTTGAAAAAAATTAATTTCTAAATTTAAATGCAGATTTTTAGAGAATTGCGACAGAAATATTTAGAGATATGCCACTTCAAAATCCGATTAAGATAAGTTGAGTTCTGGAGTTTAGAACTTCAGCCTTGGAACATTTCTTAATTTTCTTGAATTTCTACAACAACACAACATCAAGAAAATTACAAAAAATTTTGAAAAAAATTAATTTCTAAATTTAAATGCAGATTTTTAGAGAATTGCGACAGAAACATTTAGAGGTATGACACTTCAAAATCCGATTAAGATAAGTTGAGTTCTGGAGTTGAGAACTTCAGCCTTGGGACATTTCTTAATTTTTTTGAATTTCTACAACAACACAACATCAAGAAAATTACAACAATTTTTGAGAAAAAATTATTTCTAAATTTAAATGCAGATTTTTAGAGAATTGCGACAGAAACATTTAGAGGTATGCCACTTCAAAATCCGATTAAGATAAGTTGAGTTCTGGAGTTTAGAACTTTAGCCTTGGAACATTTCTTAATTTTCTTGAATTTCTACAACAACACAACATCAAGAAAATTACAAAAAATTTTGAAAAAAATTAATTTCTAAATTTAAATGCAGATTTTTAGAGAATTGCGACAGAAACATTTAGAGGTATGACACTTCAAAATCCGATTAAGATAAGTTGAGTTCTGGAGTTGAGAACTTCAGCCTTGGGACATTTCTTAATTTTTTTGAATTTCTACAACAACACAACATCAAGAAAATTACAACAATTTTTGAAAAAAAATTATTTCTAAATTTAAATGCAGATTTTTAGAGAATTGCGACAGAAGCATTTAGAGGTATGCCACTTCAAAATCCGATTAAGATAAGTTGAGTTATGGAGTTTAGAACTTCAGCCGTAGGACATTTTATAATTTTTTTGAGTTTCTACAACAACACAACATCAAGAAAATTACAGAAAAATGTGAGACAAATTAATTTCTAAATTTAAATGCAGAATTTTAGAGAATTGCGCCAGAAACATTTAGAGGTATGCCACTTCAAAATCCGATTAAGATAAGTTGAGTTATGGAGTTTAGAACTTTAGCCTTGGGACATTTCTTAATTTTTTTGAATTTCTACAACAACACAACATCAAGAAAATTACAAAAAATTTTGAAAAAAATTAATTTCTAAATTTAAATGCAGATTGTTAGAGAATTGCGACAGAAACATTTAGAGGTATGCCACTTCAAAATCCGATTAAGATAAGTTTTAGTTATGGAGTTTAGAACTTCAGCCTTGGAACATTTCTTAATTTTCTTGAATTTCTACAACAACACAACATCAAGAAAATTACAAAAAATTTTGAAAAAAATTAATTTCTAAATTTAAATGCAGATTTTTAGAGAATTGCGACAGAAACATTTAGAGGTATGACACTTCAAAATCCGATTAAGATAAGTTGAGTTCTGGAGTTGAGAACTTCAGCCTTGGAACATTTCTTAATTTTCTTGAATTTCTACAACAACACAACATCAAGAAAATTACAAAAAATTTTGAAAAAAATTAATTTCTAAATTTAAATGCAGATTTTTAGAGAATTGCGACAGAAATATTTAGAGATATGCCACTTCAAAATCCGATTAAGATAAGTTGAGTTCTGGAGTTTAGAACTTCAGCCTTGGAACATTTCTTAATTTTCTTGAATTTCTACAACAACACAACATCAAGAAAATTACAAAAAATTTTGAAAAAAATTAATTTCTAAATTTAAATGCAGATTTTTAGAGAATTGCGACAGAAACATTTAGAGGTATGACACTTCAAAATCCGATTAAGATAAGTTGAGTTCTGGAGTTGAGAACTTCAGCCTTGGGACATTTCTTAATTTTTTTGAATTTCTACAACAACACAACATCAAGAAAATTACAACAATTTTTGAGAAAAAATTATTTCTAAATTTAAATGCAGATTTTTAGAGAATTGCGACAGAAACATTTAGAGGTATGCCACTTCAAAATCCGATTAAGATAAGTTGAGTTCTGGAGTTTAGAACTTTAGCCTTGGAACATTTCTTAATTTTCTTGAATTTCTACAACAACACAACATCAAGAAAATTACAAAAAATTTTGAAAAAAATTAATTTCTAAATTTAAATGCAGATTTTTAGAGAATTGCGACAGAAACATTTAGAGGTATGACACTTCAAAATCCGATTAAGATAAGTTGAGTTCTGGAGTTGAGAACTTCAGCCTTGGGACATTTCTTAATTTTTTTGAATTTCTACAACAACACAACATCAAGAAAATTACAACAATTTTTGAAAAAAAATTATTTCTAAATTTAAATGCAGATTTTTAGAGAATTGCGACAGAAACATTTAGAGGTATGCCACTTCAAAATCCGATTAAGATAAGTTGAGTTATGGAGTTTAGAACTTCAGCCGTAGGACATTTTATAATTTTTTTGAGTTTCTACAACAACACAACATCAAGAAAATTACAGAAAAATGTGAGACAAATTAATTTCTAAATTTAAATGCAGAATTTTAGAGAATTGCGCCAGAAACATTTAGAGGTATGCCACTTCAAAATCCGATTAAGATAAGTTGAGTTATGGAGTTTAGAACTTTAGCCTTGGGACATTTCTTAATTTTTTTGAATTTCTACAACAACACAACATCAAGAAAATTACAAAAAATTTTGAAAAAAATTAATTTCTAAATTTAAATGCAGATTGTTAGAGAATTGCGACAGAAACATTTAGAGGTATGCCACTTCAAAATCCGATTAAGATAAGTTGAGTTATGGAGTTTAGAACTTCAGCCTTGGAACATTTCTTAATTTTCTTGAATTTCTACAACAACACAACATCAAGAAAATTACAAAAAATTTTGAAAAAAATTAATTTCTAAATTTAAATGCAGATTTTTAGAGAATTGCGACAGAAACATTTAGAGGTATGACACTTCAAAATCCGATTAAGATAAGTTGAGTTCTGGAGTTGAGAACTTCAGCCTTGGGACATTTCTTAATTTTTTTGAATTTCTACAACAACACAACATCAAGAAAATTACAACAATTTTTGAAAAAAATTATTTCTAAATTTAAATGCAGATTTTTAGAGAATTGCGACAGAAACATTTAGAGGTATGCCACTTCAAAATCCGATTAAGATAAGTTGAGTTATGGAGTTTAGAACTTCGGCCGCAGGACATTTTATAATTTTTTTGAATTTCTACAACAACACAACATCAAGAAAATTATAGAAAAATGTGAGAAAAATTAATTTCTAAATTTAAATGCAGAATTTTAGAGAATTGCGCCAGAAACATTTAGAGGTATGCCACTTCAAAATCCGATTAAGATAAGTTGAGTTATGGAGTTTAGAACTTTAGCCTTGGGACATTTCTTAATTTTTTTGAATTTCTACAACAACACAACATCAAGAAAATTACAACAATTTTTGAAAAAAAATTATTTCTAAATTTAAATGCAGATTTTTAGAGAATTGCGACAGAAACATTTAGAGGTATGCCACTTCAAAATCCGATTAAGATAAGTTGAGTTATGGAGTTTAGAACTTCGGCCGTAGGACATTTTATAATTTTTTTGAATTTCTACAACAACACAACATCAAAAAAATTACAGAAAAATGTGAGAAAAATTAATTTCTAAATTTAAATGCAGAATTTTAGAGAATTGCGCCAGAAACATTTAGAGGTATGCCACTTCAAAATCCGATTAAGATAAGTTGAGTTATGGAGTTTAGAACTTTAGCCTTGGGACATTTCTTAATTTTTTTGAATTTCTACAACAACACAACATCAAGAAAATTACAAAAAATTTTGAAAAAAATTAATTTCTAAATTTAAATGCAGATTGTTAGAGAATTGCGACAGAAACATTTAGAGGTATGCCACTTCAAAATCCGATTAAGATAAGTTGAGTTCTGGAGTTTAGAACTTTAGCCTTGGAACATTTCTTAATTTTTTTGAATTTCTACAACAACACAACATCAAGAAAATTACCAAAAATTTTGAAAAAAATTAATTTCTAAATTTAAATGCAGATTGTTAGAGAATTGCGACAGAAACATTTAGAGGTATGCCACTTCAAAATCCGATTAAGATAAGTTGAGTTCTGGAGTTTAGAACTTTAGCCTTGGAACATTTCTAAAATTTCTTGAATTTCTACAACAACACAACATCAAGAAAATTACAAAATATTTTGAAAAAAATTAATTTCTAATTTTAAATGCAGATTTTTAGAGAATTGCGACAGAAACATTTAGAGGTATGCCACTTCAAAATCCGATTAAGATAAGTTGAGTTCTGGAGTTTAGAACTTTAGCCTTGGAACATTTCTTAATTTTCTTGAATTTCTACAACAACACGACATCAAGGAAATTACAAAAAAATTTTGAAAAAAATTAATTTCTAAATTTAAATGCAGATTTTTAGAGAATTGCGACAGAAGTATTTAGAGGTATGCCACTTCAAAATCCGATTAAGATAAGTTGAGTTCTGGAGTTTAGAACTTTAGCCTTGGAACATTTCTTAATTTTTTTGAATTTCTACAACAACACAACATCAAGAAAATTACCAAAAATTTTGAAAAAAATTAATTTCTAAATTTAAATGCAGATTGTTAGAGAATTGCGACAGAAACATTTAGAGGTATGCCACTTCAAAATCCGATTAAGATAAGTTGAGTTCTGGAGTTTAGAACTTTAGCCTTGGAACATTTCTAAAATTTCTTGAATTTCTACAACAACACGACATCAAGGAAATTACAAAAAAATTTTGAAAAAAATTAATTTCTAAATTTAAATGCAGATTTTTAGAGAATTGCGACAGAAGTATTTAGAGGTATGCCACTTCAAAATCCGATTAAGATAAGTTGAGTTCTGGAGTTTAGAACTTTAGCCTTGGAACATTTCTTAATTTTTTTGAATTTCTACAACAACACAACATCAAGAAAATTACCAAAAATTTTGAAAAAAATTAATTTCTAATTTTAAATGCAGATTGTTAGAGAATTGCGACAGAAACATTTAGAGGTATGCCACTTCAAAATCCGATTAAGATAAGTTGAGTTCTGGAGTTTAGAACTTTAGCCTTGGAACATTTCTTAATTTTCTTGAATTTCTACAACAACACGACATCAAGGAAATTACAAAAAAATTTTGAAAAAAATTAATTTCTAAATTTAAATGCAGATTTTTAGAGAATTGCGACAGAAGTATTTAGAGGTATGCCACTTCAAAATCCGATTAAGATAAGTTGAGTTATGGAGTTTAGAACTTCAGCATTGGGACATTTCTTAATTTTCTTGAATTTCTACAACAACACAACATCAAGAAAATTACAAAAAAATTTTGAAAAAAATTAATTTCTAAATTTAAATGCAGATTGTTAGAGAATTGCGCAAGAAACATTTAGAGGTATGCCACTTCAAAATCCGATTAAGATAAGTTCAGTTATGGAGTTTAGAACTTTAGCCTTGGGAGATTTCTTATTTTTTTTGAATTTCTAAAACAACACAACATCAAGAAACTTACAAAAAATTTTGAAAAAAATTAATTTCTAAATTTAAATGCAGATTGTTAGAGAATTGCGACAGAAACATTTAGAGGTATGCCACTTCAAAATCCGATTAAGATAAGTTGAGTTCTGGAGTTTAGAACTTTAGCCTTGGAACATTTCTTAATTTTCCTGAATTTCTACAACAACACAACATCAAGAAAATTACAAAAAATTTTGAAAAAAATTAATTTCTAAATTTAAATGCAGATTTTTAGAGAATTGCGACAGAAACATTTAGAGGTATGCCACTTCAAAATCCGATTAAGATAAGGTGAGTTCTGGAGTTTAGAACTTTAGCCTTGGAACATTTCTTAATTTTCTTGAATTTCTACAACAACACAACATCAAGAAAATTACAAAAAATTTTGAAAAAAATTAATTTCTAAATTTGAATGCAGATTTTTAGAGAATTGCGACAGAAACATTTAGAGATATGCCACTTCAAAATCCGATTAAGATAAGTTGAGTTCTGGAGTTTAGAACTTCAGCCTTGGAACATTTCTTAATTTTCTTGAATTTCTACAACAACACAACATCAAGAAAATTACAAAAAATTTTGAAAAAAATTAATTTCTAAATTTAAATGCATATTTTTAGAGAATTGCGACAGAAATATTTAGAGATATGCCACTTCAAAATCCGATTAAGATAAGTTGAGTTCTGGAGTTGAGAACTTCAGCCTTGGGACATTTCTTAATTTTTTTGAATTTCTACAACAACACAACATCAAGAAAATTACAACAATTTTTGAAAAAAAATTATTTCTAAATTTAAATGCAGATTTTTAGAGAATTGCGACAGAAACATTTAGAGGTATGCCACTTCAAAATCCGATTAAGATAAGTTGAGTTATGGAGTTTAGAACTTCGGCCGTAGGACATTTTATAATTTTTTTGAATTTCTACAACAACACAACATCAAGAAAATTACAGAAAAATGTGAGAAAAATTAATTTCTAAATTTAAATGCAGAATTTTAGAGAATTGCGCCAGAAACATTTAGAGGTATGCCACTTCAAAATCCGATTAAGATAAGTTGAGTTATGGAGTTTAGAACTTTAGCCTTGGGACATTTCTTAATTTTTTTGAATTTCTACAACAACACAACATCAAGAAAATTACAAAAAATTTTGAAAAAAATTAATTTCTAAATTTAAATGCAGATTGTTAGAGAATTGCGACAGAAACATTTAGAGGTATGCCACTTCAAAATCCGATTAAGATAAGTTGAGTTCTGGAGTTTAGAACTTTAGCCTTGGAACATTTCTTAATTTTTTTGAATTTCTACAACAACACAACATCAAGAAAATTACCAAAAATTTTGAAAAAAATTAATTTCTAAATTTAAATGCAGATTTTTAGAGAATTGCGACAGAAACATTTAGAGGTATGCCACTTCAAAATCCGATTAAGATAAGTTGAGTTCTGGAGTTTAGAACTTTAGCCTTGGAACATTTCTTAATTTTTTTGAATTTCTACAACAACACATCAAGAAAATTACCAAAAATTTTGAAAAAAATTAATTTCTAAATTTAAATTCAGATTGTTAGAGAATTGCGCAAGAAACATTTAGAGGTATGCCACTTCAAAATCCGATTAAGATAAGTTGAATTATGGAGTTTAGAACTTCAGCCTTGAAACATTTCTTAATTTTCTTGAATTTCTACAACACATTGAATTATTAAATATAAAAAATATATAGAATTTAAATAAAGATCTATATAAATATATATTGCTTTTTAAAAAATAACTTTGTATAAGTGCTGTAGTCATTTCATACATTATTTTTGAGCTATTGGAAGGCTTTAAGTCTACATTAAATAGCCGTTTAAGTAATGGCAAGATAATTTGGTACATTTTTTTCCGACGAAATTTTTGTGTTATTTTGTGAAACCTCGAATATGATATTTCGTTAGGCACCATTTGCACGCCTATCAACCCTGAGCATACACATGGTGCTAGCCAAAGCATCGCGTTTTGAATTATATTAGAATTTCACGATAGATTGAAATACATTGAGTTAGAGACTGAATTAAAAATCTCCGCCCGTCTTCATTACCAAACGCAATCGGCTTTTAGACTGATTTTAAGTCAGAACGGCAAAGTATGACTTTGTCTGTGGCCTTGATTCACTTTAAAATATTCAAAATATTTGGCTGCTCTATCAATTGTTATACATATGTGACGTCCCAATAAAAGCCGCCAAAGTTTATTACGGAAATTATTTAAACAACTGTCGCCGCTGGGGATTAGTGGCACAGTTGTCTATTTAAGATGCTAGGTAACTGGTCTGTCGAGAATCCAGTTGGTCGTTAGGAGCAGAAGCAATATGTTTTACCTATACATAGCACTTGTCTCGACCATACTCCACCAGTCATTGGCAGTGCAGGTGCAAACGGAGCACACCATTGTCGAGGAATGGAGCTGGCAAGACCATCACGGCAACGGAGACCTCGGTCTCTATCACTACTACACAGCGCCAGATAATGATAAAGATTTGGATGGCAATGAGAATACAAACGATTATGAATATGACAAGGATGGCAGGGCTACGGCCGACGGCTTGGACCAGGATGAGGAGACGTGCGAGTACAGCTGCCCCCGGTACTACCGCCCCGTCTGCGCTCTCCGCAATGGCCGTAATGTGACATTTGCCACGCTCTGCGAGTTCCACAACAACGTACGTTGTTCCAAAGCTCTGAGAAGACTAGGTCTTGGTAATCCGGTGCCCATCTTTCAATACCAACATGATGGTGGCTGCTAAACCGTAAGATTACTCAAATAAGGATAAATTTGAAGATGGGGATGCTATATAAGCTTGTCAGCAATTATAACAATAAGATATTGGGCAAATATAATATACATCATTACATCAATAAGCTACAAATATAATTCGAACGAAATTAAATGTGTCCGGGATACAATTATTTCTGACATATGTATGTGTGTATTTAGGTGTTAGCTTACACACATACATATGTATTTAATGTATACAGTTCTAATGTGATAACTGTATCCTGTAGCTGTACTTGCAGTTCTAATGTTATGCTAACACCTGTAACTGTACTTGCACGACTTGTAATAATGGTAACTTAGCCAAATATGTACATACAAATCAAATGACTATCGTAACTTTCAGCGAACAGTGTTTTAAATATCCAATTTTGTGCCTTTGTGGGTGTATATATACACACCTTCATACATATAGAGTACATATTCATATAAATATATTTAAAGAAAAAAACGATTTCAATCATTTACCTCTTTAACGAAGACAGCATTCCGCGCTGTTGGTACAACTTAAAAAACGTCATAATTAGCAATCACCTAAAATATTTAGAACACCTGGGCCTTTACCAGCGACTCTTGACTGCGATCGGGTATAAATCCTTGATATGCAAATATCATTTATGTTCTTTTACTAGTCGCATTTCACTCGTGTTGCTTTTGCAAGCTGGAATGCTTAGAACACTTGGGACACTACCAAAAGCACTTTTACTATTAATTTCACCGCTCTTTTTGCAAATTCACGCAGCTTAACTGGTCGCCAAAACAAAATTAACAAAACGCAAACCGTTAACTAATCGATCAAAACGGTATCACTGTATGTTGACATATCGATATATCGATTGCGTTCTCTTTTTATCGGCGACTGTTTCAGAATGTTAAATTCAAATTTTGAATTACTAATCTTGTATACATTACTAGAAATAAGCGACTTTCAGATGTTGTTGCAACTACCCGATATAGTAAGCAGAACCATAAAATAACTATGATTAAACTGTGGATTAAGTTTATTCCAATTTTCATACGAAAAGGGGTTTGCATTTTAAGAAAATTGGCTTTCTTGTACACAAATTTGTTTATATTCGAATTTTTCAGTTTAAAATATTTCATTGGCATCTCATTAGGTTTTTTTTGAAATATTGCAAGTTCTGTTTACGATTAAAATGTACGTTCTGGGCATACAGGCAAATTGAACTTTTCATATGTATCTTTAATATATTTTTGTAAAGGAAAATACATTATCTTAAGGTTGGTTACAGAAAATACAAAGACAGAGTTTAATGTACATACAATCGAGTTGTTTAAAACTTTAGGTTAAACATATACAACGCATACAACAAATTGAAATGTTAAAAGATACAAAAATAAGTTTAAAATGGGGACATGAGAATGCTGCATAATTTCTATGCAACGGATTTTACTGTTTTATACAATTTCCATAGACACCATCATAATTAAGTCGCCTTTGAAGGGGATACTAACTACTGTGTTTAGTTTTTTGTGATTACTGAACTGACTGACACTATACTATGTATATGCATAACTAAAGCTCATCAATCGTTTTGGAGCCCTCTATTAGGTATATATATGCGGGTATTACGACTAAAACTAGTTCTGTGTGAGCAAACAACACACATCAGGTTTAAATTATATAGCGAAGAGCACAGGATCAGTTAGAAACGAAAGCCCAAAAGAGTTGGCAAGTCTATGCCGCCTCTTCCAATGACTTTTAACTTTAAAAACGAAACTAAAAATTACGTTGGTGTTTGGGTATCTGTTAATTTTGTCGCTGATGAAGATAACGATAGCTTAGACCTTTTAGCATATGGTGACTGCGGTTGCGACGCTTCAGCGTCTAGTCAGTTATCAGTGTCCAGAGGCTTGGCCTCCTCCCACGAGAAGCCGGCGCGTCCAAAGTGTCCATAAGTGCTAGTTCGCTGGTATATCGGCTGGCGCAGGTTTAGGTCCCTAACACAAAAATATAGACAATATTAATGGAATCTGTTTTAGCATCTAGGGCTTGACACTTACTTGACAATCTTGCCGGGTCTGAGGTCAAAGTTGCGACGGATGATATCAAGGAGTTCCTTTTGTGACTTGTGGGAAGTTCCGTAGTCGAACACAGTTATGGAGAGAGGCTCAGCAAGACCTATGGCGTACGAGACTTGGACAAGGCAGCGCTTGCAGAGACCGGCCTTAACTAGTGATTTGGCCACCCAGCGTGCTGCGTATGCTGCTGATCTGTCGACCTTGGTGAAGTCCTTGCCAGAGAAGGCACCGCCGCCGTGGGCGCCCCAGCCTCCGTAAGTGTCTACAATGATTTTTCTTCCAGTAAGCCCAGCGTCACCCATTGGCCCACCGATGACAAAGAGCCCACAAGGATTGATGTGGACAATGGTGTTTGCATCGATGTATTTGGCGGGAATGACAACTTTAACAACTTTCTCCATTACTTCCGAGCGCAGGGTTTCTAACGATATCTTTTCAGAGTGCTGCATGGACACTACAATAGTGTGGACACGCTTGGGAACTGCTGATCCCTGATTGAAAAGGTACTCGCAGGTGACTTGTGTTTTGGAATCGGGGCGAGCCCACCAGAAGACATCTGAGCGACGCAGCTCGGCAATCTTTTCGTTTAGTTTGTGAGCCAAAACGACGGTTAGGGGCATACATTCCTCGGTTTCGTCGGTGGCATATCCAAACATAATACCCTGCAAAAAGTTTATTTCGCTTTAGCAATAATCTTTACTGGTAATCACCAATTAAAAGTAATCAAAACCAAAAACCATCAGTAGCGTTAGATAAATAAAATACATTTGGGTTAGGGAAGGGAAAACCAAGCATGAGGTAAGACTGTGTTAGCTCTTGATGTGGAGAAAATTTTGATGCTACTTAGCAGTGAAAAAGTTGTTTACATAATTAGGTTAGTAATGTATATGTGCCTTGGTTTTGTGCCTTTGCTATATCTAATTGTGGTATTGACTGAAAACTCAAAAGTTAAATGAATATGATAAATGGATTTTGCAGCTTCAATTAACAAAAAAAGACAATAAAAAAGTTGGTTGGTGCTAATATGAAATAGTGTCAAACAAATGAATTTAAAATGGAATAGCGATCAAGTCGTCATACACTACTTCAATTAGTTACGAAAATATATAAAGGAAACAATAAACAGAAATTACAGAAGTGGTGAAAACACCCCTTCCAAAGAGCTTATAAACGCCCTACCACCATGAATATCTAAGTCGCAACTAAATATGACTATCTAAAAAAATTAAAAGATGCGTCGCTCTTCGGAAAGGGCCTTCGATCCCGGCCTGCCGAGACTGCTACTTCTTTACTGCTTATAATTCACACCTGATCTCCGGCACCGATCTCTTCCTCGGCACGGTTGACATGCACTCCTGCAGCGATCTCAGGCGATTGTTGGTCCAATGCTAACAGGACATTGCACGTTTTGAAATCAAAACCTTTTGTGAAGTTCGAAACGCGATTGCGAAGTGCACAATAGTGTTTAAAGTTTGGAATTCGTTTGTATCGAGATTTGTTTTATATGAAACGAAAAGAAAGATAAAAGAGACGAGCGCAGCAGTGGTGCACATACACAGGAAAATGTCTGTAAGTAATGTTTATAATATGATTTTAAACACCCTATTATTCTAGATTATAGGTATATATAGGTTTACAAAAGAATTATTTTCTATAATCTTCAAAGGAACTCCCTTGAAATACGCTTTATCCAGTCTTTTTTCTTATATACCAAATTCTAGGAAATCTTTAAATCTTCTTCCGTAGTTCAGAAAAGCCCGCATGCAAGACTTCTCTTGGTTCCATAAAACGGTAACTAGCAGAATGTATTAAGGCTACATTAATCTTTCGATGGATTTAATAGTATGCAATTTATGTGGTTAGAACGCCCGCAGTGTATTCCAAATGTGTGGTATGTTATGTATTGCAGTCATTTAAGATTTGCTTGAGGTACAAATGTTAAGTTGTTATCTGCACTTTTCTCTAAATGAGAAAATGGTCTCCGCCCATATGGTTTGTAGATGTGGGGAACAAGTCAATTATGGATGTCAGCTTACGAACATTTTTCTTTCTGGTGCTTAAGAAAAAAATAATATTCCTATCGCTTATCTGCTTTTAATGAACAATTGGCGGAACTCTTGTTGGCCTGTGAGCAAGCCAAGTTAATGTGGAAAATATACGAATTAAGGGGAACACTGAACGTAATGAACGAAACGAACGAACGCACACACACTCTCCGCATCACTTAATGCTAGGCGGTAGTAGAAGAACGGAAAGCTTTGCTGTACCTGGTCACCAGCGCCGACGTCTTCTTCTTCGCGGTTGATATGAACGCCGTTGGCAATGTTGGGCGACTGCTGCTCGATGGCTACAAGCAGGTTAAGTGTCTTCCAATCGAAACCTTTTTGATTTTTATTGGATTTTGTAGTTTTTTAATATTGAGTTAACAGTAGTGTACGTAAGATCGACGTAAGGAAAGAATTGTAATACCCGCCCACAAATTGCTTTTGTATTAAGTAGACACTTACCCTTGGAGGAGTCATCATAGCCAATGTGCTGCACTGTCTCACGAACGACCTTCTGGTAGTCGACCACAGCCTTTGACGTGATCTCGCCGCACAGCAGAATCATGCCTGTCTTGGCGACGGTTTCTGTATTAAATAATACGGAGGAGCGTGTTAAAAAGAACTTTTGACAACTTTATTGTTGTATGTTTTTTCTGCTTCCTGGGCCGAATTTTACTTCAATTTGATTTCTAAACACTTACCACATGCCACCTTCGCGTTGGGATCCTGCTTTAGATGGGCATCCAAGATTGCGTCGCTGATTTGGTCGCACATTTTGTCTACAAAAAAAAGTTAAGCAAGAGGTAAGCAAAGAAGCATAGGCAAACATTCTGAACAGGGAGTGGAAGGAGAAACGTGCCAATTTGTTATTCGGTGCGAGGCATCAAAATTTGCTGGGCAATGCGGTTTAATGTAATATATCTGCTATTGCTAGCGAAATTTAATTCCCACAACAAGTCTTGTCCAAACACAAAATTATGACATTCGAAGCAGAATCGCTCATGAAATCCTTGGAGTCAGTCGCGCTTTGCCTCAAAACTTGGAACGCAATTGGAGCCCGTCAACATTCGGGAGCTTCGCTCAGTAAAAGCGTTATCGAACTCGAACATTGCGTCAGCAATAGCAACATAAATTACCAAAACTGTTGACTCATAAAAATGGCGCATCGTATCGATTTCGGTTGGAAAAAGGATTGCAAGTTTAAAACTAGTTAGGTCACGTGTAAAAGTTTCAACTCTTAAATGAGTAAAAGGGTTTCTAATTTCCGGGTAGACTGATAATCTATTCTAACGAGTCTGTCACTCATTCATTACAAGAAGACAGTTGATATTAATGTCAACCATTTATGGTGTATTCTTCTGAATGGCATTAGGCGCTTATCATCAGGGCTGTCTAGGGCTAGCTTGCCAAGCCGACTTAATTAGCATTATAAAATATAGAATAGTAAAAGTAATCAATGCGTAGTATAAAAGGTCGCTCGGCTTATCAACGGATGTTGTCAAACACATTACTATACTGGTCGCTCTTGCTGATATAAACAAACTCTGGGGCGAGAATACCGAGCTCGAGCAAAACACGTGGTTGGCCATTTTGGTGAAATTATAAGCTTTGACAGCGGTCTAAAAAAATCTAGGATATGGATAAATTTTGCCTTTGCTGTGATCGCCATCTACAATCAAGTCCACAAGTGCATGGACAACGTAGAACAGCGTAGAGAATGCTTCGATTTGGCATCTCCCATGAGCCACAAGCACATGGTGCGCATGACGTAGTCTCTCTATACATACATATGTACATATGTGAGAGCCGCAAACGATAAAGAACCAGTCTATTAATTGCGTGTGCCCATCTAAGCACAAGGTTTAGCATGCCGTCGTGCGGGGCTTTCAAGAGAAGCCAGCTGTTCTCGGTGGTCCCAGGTTTCCCGGCTTTGTCACCGGGCGATGAGGCACGTTTCGCACTAGCACTTCATCCACTTCTCAGCCTCTACAAAAGACTCGCAAATTGGGTAGAAATCAACAGAGGTATGCTGCACAGCTCTTCGTCGCCATTTTGTTAGAGTTCAGACGGTAGGCGTTTGTGAGTAGACGGTCGAGTTGTGGAAAGGGGTATACAGGGACAGAGACAGGGACAGGGACAAGGACTTCAGACAGATGGGCCTCAGACGCTGGAAAACAGTTTGGTTAGGTTATGAGCACCGCCAGACAACGCAAACAAACATCTCCCACTACGCCCGAAAGTGCATTTGGGACTCTTTCGGCACTGTTTTGACACTGACACTAACGCTGTGATGCAAGGGAGGTGCCGCAGATGCAATAAGCCACTCACCTGGATGACCCTCGCCAACGGACTCGGAAGTGAACAGGAATGTAGCTCCATCTTCCATGTCATATGAGTTGCCATTGGTGCCGTTGCATCCGTTGGCGCTGTGTCCGTTTGTCTTTTGCGGCATTTTGATGTTTGTAATATGTAGTTCGAAGTTTGCGGGAGCGATGGGGGAGCAGTGCTGTAACGCGAGTTCCGGTCGGTTAAACTGTTAGTGGAGCTGTGGGAACAGATAGAAAGAGAGAACACATTAGCGGTTGCTAAAAAAACGCTTAACGAAATTGATTTTCCGAACTCTTGCAAAACACATCTATTTTCGCATTCGCGGATCTGTGCTATAGGCCGACTCGAGGCTGTTGTGATTTTCCGGTATTCGCACACTTTTCGTTCATAGTTTTTTTTATATAATCGCCCTTCTTTTATGTTTTTATGCTGTGCGTTTGCCCCCATCGGCGCTGCATACACGACAAGCACGTTGCGCGGGTCCAAAGCAAAACTATTCGCTGGGCGAGGGCTGGGTGCTGGTAGCTGTTTTAAATGCGTGCTCGATTGACTAGCTATTAGATCAACAAATTATACACACTGATTTTAAGTTCTACTGGTTCAGCGACAGCAACCAAATCAGCGGCGCAGCCAACAGACGTCCTATCTTGGCGACGGTTGTGTAGAAAAAGAGCGCACCTTTTCAATGGCATTCAGAATTTATACCTCTAACGAGAGAGCGAGCCTTTGCTTATCGTCACAAGCGGAGGAGGCGGTTCTCTTCGGCTGACTCGACTTTTATTTTGGGACTTATTTGGGCGCTCTTTGGGGAAACTTTCCTAGCGTTCTCGCCACTCTCAAATAATTTTACTTCTTTAGTATCTCCACGTTTTTGGGTTTTAAGCAGCTGTTCCGCCGCCCAGCGTTGCCACCCCGCTCGGTAGTGAACTGTAGTGAATCTAGTTCCAGATCCTTCCTTTTGTACTCACTGAGGCTTTGAACAAAGGATCCGACAAGATATGGATTATAGTCTCGACTAGCTTCCTGCTTAGCCTGCGTTCGACTGCGGGCGACTTTTACAGGCGAATAATATTTATAAATTTTTGTAGACAGTATTTGAGAAGATGAGTCGGCAAGAAATAAGAGCTTATCAGAACAAAACTATGTGCTACCACGGCAACCACCTATATACCTAATTTTTAAAATCTGCTTAGCATTGCTCTCTCGGCTTCTCTTATGTACAGTAATTTAGTTATACATGGTTGGTTGATAATATAGCCAATCGCCAATATAGCGCAATTCGATGCGAATTTTTTAACGAAAGTATGTACATACATATCTGTTGAAACCCTAGCTTTCCCTGAACATGGAGTGACTGACCTTTTGGGAATGGATCGTTCGACACTCTCTGGTCAAGGAAAGTCGTCAATTAGGGTTTTCATAATATTCGTACAATCTGCTACTGAAAAAGTGCTCACGTCATGCCACAGCCAAGAAGACAAACAAGGTCTGCCAAGATCAAGGCGCTTGGTAATCAGTTTTTGCATGTACATTTTTTAAATTTCTAATACCCACTGAAAATAACCGAAAACAACAGGCCCATTATCTTTCAAATTAGGTGTGACCCCCCGGGGGCCAAAGAAAATCGCGTGTGCCTGAACGAACAGATGCGAGGAGCACATTATTCCTGAGCACAAATGGTGGCGGCTTGCAAAGTGTAGATTGTGCCACTGCATGTATTCTCAGTCGCTGATGTCGTGAGGTATTGTAATTACCTAAACTTCATATTTTTTCACTTTTCCTAATAGCAAGGATTATTTAGTATTTCAGGTCTTGTAGTATGTTTAATTTCGGCCAGTCTAAGAAGCGTTCTCAACACGTATAGGATCAAAATATTATTTTTACTTAGTATGCTCCATATTCAAGAAATCTGCACAAGAGCTATCAGCTATTTATGTGACCCCAGCACCATGACTAGGCATAAGCTAATTATTTAAATTCATCCTTTATACAATTAAATACATTAAATTCTATTACATGCACATTTTCCGTTTGAATTATCAAAAGCACGCGCCAGTTAACCGAAATGATACGGCAACTCTTCCCGATATACGTCAGATAGGGCGATAAACAGATGTTTGTGAAAAAAACAAATTGAACAAATAGTGAAAAGTTAAATGCGAGCGTTATTAACGACCACGTCACATTTTGTCGGCCAAAATGAGGGTTTGGGTAGCTTATAGTGCGGCTGCACTATTTCTCTTCGTGCAAGCGGGCGCGGAAAGCATCAGCGAACAGAACCTGCCCCAAAGCAACACATCCAGCAACCTCACCACGACAGGTAGTAGTAACTATACCCACGTCGCGTCGGACGTCTTAGCCAGCAGTCCGCTGGGAAATATCCCGCCCTCGATTGCTATACCTGGCAATGCAAGCACCACGAGGAAGGGAAACGCATCCACAGTCGTCACAGATCCGCCTCTCATCGATTCCCATGCGGTCGAGCAGGAGCACAACTCCTCACTCTCATTGTTCTTCGTCATCTGCGTGATCATGTTGGGCATCCTGCTTATCCACTCGATGCTGCAGACCGGCTTCCAGTACCTGCCGGAGAGCATCGTGGTAGTCTTTCTGGGCGCCTTTATTGGCCTTTCGCTGAACGTCATGTCTGGGCAGAATGGGAGTTGGAAACGCGAGGAGGTCTTCTCGCCCATGGGCTTCTTTTTGGTGCTCCTGCCGCCCATTATATTCGAGTCCGGATACAATCTGCACAAGGGAAACTTCTTTCAGAACATTGGATCCATATTGGTCTTTGCCATATTCGGCACAACGATTTCTGCACTGGTCATCGGAGCGGGGATTTACCTGCTGGGCCTAGCTGAGGTGGCATTTCGGCAAGTTTAAGATATATCAATGCCCAAGTTCATTCAATGAGTACTCCTTATTTTTAGACTAAGTTTTTCGGAATCCTTTGCCTTTGGTTCTCTCATCTCTGCTGTTGATCCTGTGGCAACAGTGGCAATTTTCCATGCACTTGACGTAGACCCCATACTCAACATGCTGGTATTTGGCGAGAGCATCCTCAACGACGCCATATCTATTGTGCTGACTGCATCCATTACCCAATCCGCCAACGTGAATGCTGAAGCCAGCACTGGAGAAGCCATGTTCAGCGCGTTGAAGACCTTTTGCGCGATGTTCTTTGCTTCGGCGGGCATCGGAGTCATATTTGCATTAATATCGGCTCTTCTTCTGAAGCACATCGATCTGCGAAAGCATCCATCTCTCGAGTTTGCGATGATGCTAATGTTTACTTATGCACCTTACGTCTTGGCAGAGGGAATACATTTAAGCGGTATATGTATGTTTTTGGCAATGACTCTCAACATTAATTTTTTTACTAACAATAGGTATTATGGCTATACTATTTTGCGGAATTGTCATGTCCCACTACACGCATTTTAACCTATCCACTGTAAGTCATTGCAATCATCTCACTATTTTATATAATATTACTTTTAATCGTAGGTCACTCAAATTACAATGCAGCAGACGATGAGGACACTAGCCTTCATTGCTGAGACTTGCGTCTTTGCTTATCTGGGACTAGCAATCTTTTCCTTTAAACACCAAGTTGAACTATCTTTTGTTATATGGGCCATTGTGCTTTGCCTCATTGGTCGCGCCTGCAATATTTTTCCGCTCGCGTTCTTGGTCAACAAATTTCGCGAGCATAAGATCAATAACAAGATGCAGTTCATTATGTGGTTTTCGGGCCTACGCGGAGCAATTTCCTACGCACTATCTTTGCACTTGAATCTTGACAGCCAGGAGAAACGACACGTCATCATAACAACTACGTAAACTTATTCCGGCTTGTAAATAGTGCACAGTCATTGAATAATTAAAATTTCAGATTAATCATCGTGCTATTTACCACGCTAGTGCTGGGGGGCTCCACAATGCCACTGCTGAAGTACCTTAAGCCCGGAAAGAAAAGACGCGCACGCGGCTCTGGAAGGAATACCACTGAGGAGGGAGGGCGACGCAACGGCAGCGGTCGAAAGCGGTCAAAATCTATTTCCCTGTCAAAAACTCGTGAATGGGGCCAGGCAATCGACTCTGAACACTTATCGGAACTCACTGAGGAAGAGGACGTTACCTTTACCCAAGCGCGCGATCGTTTTGGGCGCATGGATCGCAAGTACTTCATTCCCTTTTTTACGCGTCGATTTAATAGTCAGGAATTGCACGAGTGTAAGTCACAGATGGCCGACCTGACTAACAAGTGGTACCAAGCCATTCGAGTGAGTCCATTGGATTCAGATGAATCGGACGAAGAGATAGGGCTAGCGGCCAGCACAAGTCAAATTCATTTGACACGGTCGTAAGAATTTTTAGGGAACTCTGTATCTGTGTCCGACTGTTTTGGAGAACTTAGGAGGCCAAAGGGAACGATCGTATTTAATGCTTAAGTTCCTCAAGTTAATGTTTTTAGAGTTTTTATTTATATAACGCGGTGATGGTTGTTATCTTGTGTATATTTTTCCTGTTTAAAAATTTTCATTTTGAAAGATCCAACTGCAATGATTCATTCGTATCACGGTAGCTCCTTTATTAATCCGCTTTAAGCAGTATTACATTGCACACAGAAGATGGTCTTCAAAATGAAAATTTGGACATCACTAAAGCAGACTACGTCAGTAATTTAAGGTAAAAATATTTATTGATACGAATATATGCTGTATTTGTGATTTTGTACATTTTTGAAACCAAATAAATATAAAAGTGTGGAACGTATAACAAAAGATGGTCATGCCCTGCTTGTTGAAATCCTAATTTATAAATACATATCAATTGATAAAATTAACTATTAAAGTAAAATTGACTACAAAAGGTGTGCGTTTTGGTTACTTCTACAATTCTTCGTGCGTGGACTCTTCACCGAGCACCGTGGAGTCTGAATCACTGCGCACTGCAAACGAAGTACAAAAATCGTTAGATGTCTTTGGAATATGTTAAAAGATAATGCTGTTCAAAACTCTCGTGTATCTAAAAAAAATATGAAAGCAATATTCATGGCTCTTTGACTTATAAAGACTTCATGATTAGTTCCTCCAACTGTTTTGTATCTATTTCGGGCTGGTGGCCGCCTTCTGCCTCCGAGTTGATCCAGTACTCGGAAACAGCAATGTACCCTGCAACTGCCGCCCCAACAATGCAACCCCAGGCAATGTGAGTGGAGCTCTGGAAGATGACGCAGGTGGCCACGCACATTCCGAAGTAGGTGAGCATTCGCGTATAGCTTACGTAGTTGCTGCGTTGCTCCGCAGAAATATCTTTAATGATCGGAGGCGCAATACATATAGTGGACAATCCGTTGCTTAAAAGCAATTTTTTTAATTTTAGTTTTACTTACCATGACACTTTCCATCCCTCAACTCATAGCCATCAGCACACTTTTTGCACATGTCCGGGCCATCACCATCGCAGCCATCGCAGGAGCGATCACACTCCAGGCAACTAAAGGAGCCCTCATTGTTCACGCAGAACTGTTGCGGTCGACAAGAGTTTGGACGGTGTTGCTCCAAGCACTCATTGATGTCGACACATCCTGCCTCCGAGTCCATGCTCCAACCATTCTTGCACTTGCGGCAGCTCTTGGGACCACCTCCCGTGCAGCCTCCTTCCCCACAGGCCGCATGACACTGTGTACACAGCAATTTCTTTTCGTCACGAAAGGACTCGTAGTGCTCCGGTCCACATTCGCTGCAGTTTGGACCCGCATAGCCGGAATCACATTTGCACTTTCCGTTACCCTTCCTTGTTCCGTCTCCTTTGCATTTTCCTGAAATTTTGCATGTGTCGTGAATTAAACGAAAACCGCAACTTTAAGTAAAAATACCCCACAAAGTTCTACCACAGAGGATATACTTATGTAAGTTGTGGGCTTTAAAAATTCTTGCACATCATAACTTACCATTTCCGTTGCACTCGGTGCAGGGCAGGCAGTCTGGTCCGTAGGTATTCGTCGGACAGCACACGGTTAGCTGATCAATGCAAAGCCAGGATTGCAGGTCAGGACTCTGTGCCTGTTTGTGGGTGAACCAGTCCTCGAGAAGCGCCTCGTGCTCGTTAGCCAGGTTGTGGCAGTGATCCTTGTTTATCACTTCTCCGTCTGAGCATAGCTTCTCCTGGATCTCTACCAGCCGCACCTCGCTGTTCTTGTAAGAACGCAACTTTTCCTCCTCCCATGCTGTGTCTCCGCCCGCGTGTCCGCGTTTTGTCCTTTCGAGTCCTGCTCTAAAAGAGCCAACAAGCTGGGTACAGGCCCTGCAGGGCGGAGGAGCAGGCTTTTCTGGTGAAAATGACGCCGAGGCAGCGGCTATGAATACTAGCGCTGCCAGCCAACAGTCCTTGATTCCCATTATCATTTATTTGTTGCCTTTTTTAGCCGGCGAATTATCCGAGTTTACGTGTAATTGAAGCCGACACTATCGATTAATAAAGGCATCGATAGTATACTCGATGGTTTCGCCAATATCGATAGCTCTCGCGATACTATTGCCTCACGGAGCTCACCCTCAGCTCATCTGACACCAAAGAGGACCGTTTCTCCCATGCGAGATTCGACTATCATCCAACCTGAGACTAGCGGTCTTCGAATAGTTTCCTTCGCTGGTAAGCGACAATTTGAGGTTCTCGTTTGTTGCAGTAGGATACGATTTCTTTTACTGACTTCGCCACCTAAAGCTATTAAAAAATGTATTTAGAAAAATCGTTCACTTTATGGTCACACCAAACTCTTAATCGAATCTGTGTAAATCAATTTGAAATAGTTTCAATTGGCCCTTTTCGTAACCTGAAATAACATATTACATTAATTATTTTCGTAAAAGTAAAAAAAGTGTAAAATTTATTTCTTTTGCTTTATAATATTTCGCTTAATCTATTAGAGTGTTACGCTGTTAAATTAGCAAGTATAGAGATCGATAAGTTAAGATTAAAGTTTACTTAAAATAATCCGAAACGCTAGACATGAAAGACCAAAAGTATTGTTATAATTTGGTTGCAGACTATGTCGTGCAAGGAGTTACCATTTCAAAGGAGTACTTTTGTTGTTGTACGCGTTTGCCCTAAAATTGGATATATTTAGAAAAAGAAATGAAATTTAAATTAATATTTAAGGATATGGTTACTTTTGCCAGCTAAAATGTGATAGCAAATTTTTATTACGATTTTGCGCAGATGGTTTCCAAAACAGTCATATAAAGCAGTATTTATTACTCGATCATGTGGCTATTTTAGAAACCATCTATATTTGGCTGGATTCTAAAAAGAATCATTTCTTTCAATATAGAGTGGTTCGTAGGGGAACAAAAAAAAAGACATGAGAATTTGTACAAAATAGAATTTTCCTTTCCACTGTATAAAAATAAAAACTTACTTGACAACGCCATGATTTTGAACTGATGTAAGAGTAATAAAGGGAGTCAATCGTTCAATGAACCGATCGTTGTTACGTTCCAATTCTCTTTGGTAATCTTTTTGATCTGAAAGTATTAGATTGCGATTCTTTTTCAAAGCATCAGCACAACGTTTTGAAAACTCGCGAAAGCACAATCGAAGTTTGTTTTGGTGCTTTGTCGGTACAGTTGTTCCGTCGGATAAATTGGAAAGGAACACACTGGCCATTTCCATCGGTCCTTGGTTAACAGTCGTTCCAATACATCCTTGGAGCACCATTTGCAATATTTTAGGGTCTGCTGGCTCTTGATTCGTGGCAGCCGCCAACTCCAATGTCTTTTTTTGAATATCCTAGGCAACGAAATTTAATTTAATGAACTATTGGGATTTTACAACCTAACTTACTTCAATTGCCACTTCAATGGGTTCCAGAACTATTTGCTGTCTGCTAATGACCATAATGCGTGTTTTTACGTAGGGAAAGTGATTCGCCGTGGTCAAGATTGTTTTCCGCTTGCACTGCTCATGTAGTTCGCCATGTGCCTTACCATTTTTGGTAAAAGGCGTGGCATATATAAAACGTTCTGCATAATACAAAAATGTTTAAATTATAATTTTAATTTTCGATTTCAATAAAAATGTTAATTCATCTCATACTTATATTGAAATTCCGTTCAAAGTATGTCTCACGATGACGCATTTCATATGTTTCGAAATATGGTTCAACATAAGTTATTTGAATGTAAGCCTTATCCGGATCCAAACTATTTACGTCAACAATATTGGAATCTTTAATGATATGCACAGAGTCCGGTCCGAATCGTTCAGTGTAAAAGTTCTAACGTGTGTTTAACAAATATATCAATACTATTTTCTTTTTCTATTTTGCAATATATACCTGTAGTCGACTAAATATTTCGGGCAACTTTGTCAAGGTTGGCTCTTTATAAATGAATTCCTGCTGATCCAAGTCTCCGAATTTTCCGCCATAGAAGCCAACACGAAAGTATGTGCCAAAAACTCTCTTACCCTGTTTAAAAATATGTATATAGTTTCCGTTGGTACAAATTACACTATTTAGTTACCTGTAGCTGAGATATTCGATTAAATGCCTCCTGCAATTTGCCATGAACTTTGCTTAGCTTTTGAAAATCTCTGTTAGCCTCGCATATGGGTATTAGAATTTTGTACACTTCGTTCATTGCTTCGTACATGCCAGCTACTTGAAAGGAATTGGAGGCTTCTTCCAGCAAGGCCTTTAGCCCAGTTTCAGTGAAATGATTTCCTAGGCAGATACCATCCTCGCCGGGACTTAGTACATCATCCGACACGGCCGACTCCATTAGTGTGTTGGGAGAAATTCGTTGAAAGCTTACAGCTCCAACAGGCAAATGTGTTTGTGACTCCAACATGCTAAGATATTCAGAGACTAAAGAAGCAGCATGTACATAGCACATGGCTGCTTCCGTGTGATTGGCCCGCTCGCGGTGTTTTTTAGCCATATTTTCCAGCCAAGTCAGCCGTAGATCAGGGTTATTTTGGTATCCCTTGGCGATACGATTCATGAGGTCAAGTAACATTTCCGGATCTTCTTGATACTCCTTCATTTTTACAGTATCTGACAGTATCATATGCAGGTTAAAAAGCAAATCTTGTACTTGCTCAGGAAAAGATGTATCCTGCAGGTCGGAGTCGGATTCAGCATAAACTAGCACTGTTTTAAGCGCACGGCGTAAAGATTGCTCACTAAATACCGAACTTGTGCCAACTAGGGAGCTTAAAGACATCGTCACTTGCATCTTAACTCGGGCAAAGTTCTATACGAAAAAATTCCATTAAGTTAGTTATATAAACTTGAACAATAAAACAAAACTTACATTTCCAATTTCGAAATTTTGTCTCATTAGTAAATATAGTGATGCAGCAGCCTGTGATCGTATTCCTGGCAAAAGGGATCCACAATGTTTTAGCAAAATTAGACACAAATCCGCACATATGTCGGTCTCGTCGTCGAATAATAAATTTGGAAATTTAAATATTAAAGCGCGCTGGGAGGCAAACAAGTTTTGCAGGGCCAAAGTAGATTGATTCCGGGACAAAGAATGAAGAAGCACCTTCAGTACAGTTCCAAGAAGATTATGATACAGATTGGCAGCAACATGAACAATAATTTCTAGGGTATCGAGCAGTACAAGAGCAACTTCAGTAGCCAAAGAGCCTTCGATAAAATGACTCAATTCAAGTTCATGGTCACTTTTTCCCACACCATCAGCATATTGTGAGCGATATGGCATCTGGTCTTTCCTCCAGCGGAATTTCTCTGTTGAATTACGATCTTTTCTGCGATTTATTAAATCATAACGTGCTGAATTTGTGCCTCGAATACATTCTTCCAACTTTTCCTTAACATCATTAGATCCAGTTTTCCTGAAACTTTGTGTATTCGTTCGTTTGAGAGTGGCGACGTTTTTTTGTCCGGTGTACTCGAAAGTTTTCAGGCAAACATTAACACCTTGAAGCATTTGGTGCACTCTATGCGGACTTAAATCCAAAAGCCAGCGGTATAAAACGTTGCGTTCCAAATTTTTTAGCACCCACAGAAAGCACACCAATAAATGGCGAGTATTCTCTGAGCTAAGGGGTAACTTGTTTTTAACCTGTTCATTCAAGTAGGAGTAGGGACGACTTCCCGATATTGCAAATGCCACTTCCGGATTTATGGTTGATGTTGTAATAGTTTGATGTGGTCCTTGATAGTCTTCAAGTTGACCGATTTGCTGCAGACGATCTTGCTCAAGGCCGTGCTGATGCAGCTGAGGAATGGAATCCATCACTATGGAAAGTAGCGGTATGTATAAAGCAGCCACCCTCGCACGCGCATCAGTTTCGCTATACCGAGCGTCCAAATCGTGGGATGTCATTAGGTTGCGAATACACCGAATCGCTTTTCCATGTAATTGTGGGTTTGGCACCTCCATTACTGCTGCCAAGTCGCTCAGAACAAGACCGATTAGAAAATGTTGCTGAAGGAATTCTTGACTAAGGTCAGCGTGTAGAGCTCTGTCTAGTGATCCCTTTTAAAAGAAGCCACAAATGAATACAAATAGGAGTGAATTGTTTTTTGACTTACGCAAGAAGTTTGGCTGTTGCTCGACGTTGTGCTTGGCGTGGGGCTGCAAGGCGCTGTTACCATTGTGTATGAAGTTCCAAACGGCAAGTTTAAAGCAACAAAGTGCTCATGACTACAGACAATTCTTAAGAAGTCTATTTTATAGTTCATTAGATCTGGTATTGAAGCATTCTTAGAAATCAGAACCTTGGTGTACGTTTTGATCAGGCCGAAAACAAATCCCCGATCCATGATGCTTAGTATGTCAAATATAAAAAAGCCTAAACTTGCATTTAATGACTGCGCTAATTTAGGTTCGTTACTATGGTAGCCAACAACTTTTGTTGTAACTAAGTGCACTAGGGTGGAAAGATCATCATTAAACTGATGAGGAAATCGATGTTTGCGGGGACCATTCAAAGTATTTGAACAATGCAAATGTTCAATCATAGATTTGACAATAAGCTCAAATAAAAACCACGAATTTGACATGGCTAAGTCTGCTGCCTTTCCACTTGCAACGACCCAATGCAGGGCTAATTCTTCGTGCAGCAGCCGGACTTGGACATCCCGGGCAGCCATCGATTGAAGGATATCTATGGACATTTCTAAAAGAGAATATGTTAAGCCTTAGAAATATTTAAGCCTTCACAAATTATATGTTTACCTTTGCGATCCAAACTTCGGCCACTTGCTAGCACATTATCATATAGGGTGTACGATTCGCTTAATTGCAAGTCTTCTGTTGTGCTGCGACTGCATGTTAGTCGTTGTTTGCTTTGAAATGGGTGCGGAATTTTACATTGAAATTGCACGTATGTTGATAGCAAACTTTGCCGTCCGTATTGGTCATATTGATCGTCGTTAAGTATTGACAACAAAGATGATACTAAACAAAGAACTTCGAAAACCGTAGATCCCAGAGACATTGCTTGTCCACTCACTTTGTGGGTCACAACTAGCAATTCGATAAGCTTATCCAACACTAATGGTAGATGCCTCACTAATGGCTCACGATTTGCATATTCGATATCCAGCAAGCATTTCTTTAATTCTGCCTCTATATTATTTTCGCCAATGTGGGAAGGTATATTTCGAGTGTCTAGATATTCGCAAATTAAGAAGAATCGATCAAGGAAGGAATCCAAAGTATGAATTGCGGTCACTGCTTCTACATTAATTGAAAACACGGCTCTATGATTGTCCAGCCATTTAATTCCAGGCAGATGTACATTCGGTGGTATAAAAGAGTAATTTTCCGGTGGTGATTCTACCATAACAGGAAGATTAAATTCTCCAAATTTAAGTTTTCCATCTTCCAGTAAGGGCAACCATGTGTAGCCGATAGGGGTCTCTACTGACGGCTGCAAGTCCTGCGGTTTCTTTTGGCATGAAACATGGTAAATGGTAAACAATAAATGATGATGCTGCTTTATTGATGCAGGCAGGGCTATTTTTATTTCATCGTAGAAAGATGGGCATTTGTTATGATAATTGACAGCCGTAAATGCTTCAGTAGAAAATTTTGGACAAGACGACTTGCCGTAGATGGCATTGACCGCATCTTTTGGGGTTTCTCCTGCCATTAGTTGTACGCGAACGGCAATGTTTCGAGCAGATCCTGCACGCGAGGAGAAATTTAGCTCCTTTGGTGACACAAAGAGCAGATTGCGATAGGTATAATGTGGGTTGTAAATTGCCGATTGCGGAAATTCTAAAATTTCTTTAATTGGACGAACGTTATCCGCACTTTGAGGGTTAATACTCGCCAACTCTGGCGTTAATGCATTCTTGGCTTCCTCGACGCATGGTGATATTTCTAATTTAATAGAACCTGGTATGCATTTGTACTTCTTCATAACTGAACCCGGTCTTTTTAACTCTGGTAAAATTTTGTATAAATCCTCGTCTTTCATTTTATCTGGCTCTTGTTTGAAGAAGCTTGGTACTGTTATATTGATAGGACGAAAGTTTTCTACCACGTTTGCAAAGTCATCCGGAGACCAGGATCGGTGCTTCTCCTTTCGTTCAAGCGAACCGCGTCGGGTAAGTGTTCCGCTCATATCGTTCGCCTTTCGCCTTAGTTGATCAAAGCTACTTGTGGAAGACTTACGATCTAAGCTATTGGAGCTTGGCGCTGTACCCAAGCTGCTGCCCGTACCACTTCCGAAAGAATCCCGTTCCGCGGCGCCAGCGTCTTTGCTTTCAAAGTTATCGCCATTAAAAACATTTGTGAGGTAGATTCCTGTCCATGCAAACGGCATTCGGTACTTGCCTAGTCGCTCACAGTAGTCCACAGCGTTGGATTTTACTTTCTCTCGGTATTTATCTTTGTCTTCCTTGAGATACGGCTCGACAGAATTGTTTATGTCACCCTGCAAAACTTTTTCCAGACGAATCACGAGAAACAAATCATTACTCGGATATGAAATTTCAAATATGGCTGAGTGGCTCTGGGTACTTATGTCTGCGCACTGCACATGACTTGACAACATGCGCTTAAGACTATCTGCGTTCATGTCAAAATAGAAATTTTCTGAAATTTTTTGCCGTTCCTTAGCATCATAAATGGCCATCGATGCAAAAATTGGTTCTACTTCCAGCTCAAGCCGAAGCTGTAAGCATTTAACCTGAATGCGATGACCCATATGTTCAACAGGAATCTCCGCGAGCAGGCGGCGTTCAATGCTTTCCTCCGCTTCAGATTCCGGATACAGTGAGAAAAGAGCCATTTGTCGATCTTGCTGCCGGCGTGCTTCATTGGACTGATCAATATGCTCCGGAGGTACATTGTCAAGCAAATTGGGTATTAGTGGGTCATTAACCGAGCGTCGAAGATCGAAGCTAGCCCAAGAACCACGCGGTGTCAAAGTGTCCGTACAAGAGCTAACTGAAGCCAAACTTGCAATGGATTGCCGAGAACTTGGAGTACAGCTTTCGCTTTTATAGGCGAATGCTTCTTCAAATGACGAAAAATCCTTGTCAATCTCGAATTCCTGCTGGTATGCGGAGGGACTTATGGTTCCGCGGTCGATACGCTCGCGGATATAGCAAGAGCTGGAAAGGTGCCGCTGTGCATATTCAACCACCTTCCATGGGCGCGTATAGCAGTTCACACATTCTTGTACGTGATGGGGCAAATCAGACCTAAAAGAGACTGTAGCTAACTGCTGTATAAGTTAGGTGCATACATACAAATTCTCGTTGGGAATAACATGATCAACAGTTCGGATTTTTCGGGGTATGATTTTTACAGTTACATCTCCTTGAGGAAAGTCCAGTATTTGTTTCAAGGGGTCCCGGTTGATAATGTTCATATGCTGGGAAAGAAATTCTTCGTAATCAAGAGGCTCTGTCGGGGACACCTTTGAAAAAAATCGAATTCTTGAAAGAGGAATGGTATATTTCAACTTTAAATGCTCTTACCGACGAACCACACAGTGATGAGTCTATTGCCTTTGATAAATGGCAACCAGAAACATTTTTTCGTACATCCGCAGCCGACTGCCTAGGGTTTTACAAATTGATGTACATATGTATGCACGAATTAAGGGCGTTTCTTTGTTATAAAAGCAATTGCATTTAGTTAGGAACTTACTTTGAAACTTTTTGCACAAACGAGCGCTGGGCATTCGACATTTTGGGAAATTCGTATGTTACAGTGGTCTAATTCGTTTCTTGTTTATTTTATGACAAAAAAAACCTCTATTTTGTATTGGTTTACTCGCAGCGCCGTCGATAGGCGTATTAATCGATTAATCTTGAAATGCTAGAGATGGCCTGGACGCCCGTGTAGATGAACTGGTTCCAATTCCGATATGATTGAAGCCGCATAAAAATGTAATGGTATTGTCATTTTTCGAAAATTACTTTGGCGCCCACTAGCCGAGACAATCGACTTTGGCGTTGAAGCTGGTTTTTAAATAAAATAACGTAATTTTTCATGCGGATCAATTTTTTGTTAATATATAATTTAATATCACATGGTTCTATGTACTATGAACCTAGATATGTTTTTTTAGACTTTGGTTACACTTTTCGCAGGTGTAAACTGTATTTTGTTTTGTGACGGACTTGCTTAACTCTCATAAAAAATTCTTTATCTAATAGTGGATTATTATGAAAATCGTACTATTTACGATCTCATCATGCATATGGCGGTTTATTTCGATTTTATTTTGCTTCCGGCCGAACAACATGTGCCACAAGTTTTCACTTTCACCCACGAGCAACAGCTGCAGTGACTTTGGCGAGTTTTTTTTAGATTAAGAGCAAGCCACCACATTCCGACCGCCTTAGGATGCGCTATGTTTTTACGAGCTGCATACCACATGCATGGAAGGGGCTTGTTTGTCAGTGGGAGGCTGTACAGATTTTGACGGCGGTAAAATAAGAGATGGCGTTAAATAGCTCTTGATTGCAGTATTTTTGAATATCAGCTTAACAAAGGTTCACTTTTGGGCCGACATATAAAACCATTTAAGTTAAGAGTGCCACAAATTAAATAATCTGTCCCAAGAAATTGTCTCATTACTAATATAAATGGCAGTGGCGAAATTGTTAATGAATTCTTTAAGCTCATATACTGCACAGTACTTGCGTTCATCCATTTTTACAATGAATTCTCATGCACTGAACAAACCAATTGTAAGGCCTTACAACAGTCAATACTTATGTAAATTATATTTTAATTTTATTATCAATCAAAATCATCGATCTCATAAAATAATTTCTTTACCAATTTATAATGAATTATTTACATACAAATGCAATTATTTACTTATTATTTATATTATTCTATATATGTTTGATTTTTAATGTATATAAAAGATAATTATTATCCTGTTTTGCATACTACTTGTTGGAAAATCGAATGACACTTTTCTGAAGTGTAGTGCTCTTCGTTTCTGACCTCATCTGTTCCAACGACAAATTATGACGAACTGTGTGCAATTATTTCCATCCTAATATACATATACGCTCGTACACAGAAGTGCTTTCCCCATAATGGCCAGCTGCGTTGTCGCCAGATTTGTTTATGTGCATTTTACCCCAGGGTTGCGTCTTATTGACCGTTAACGTCTTGGGGCATTTAGAGCCATCACATAAATATGGACTCGGGTATTGCAACGGCTTTATGCATCGTATTATGCCACCTTAATCCCATTCGTGGAGATAATCAATTAATTTACAAAGACTTAAAATTATTTTAAAAATAAACAAATAAAACAAATAAAAATAAACAGTTTCAATAGAACCATTTGCAGCTGCATCACAAAGTTATGTCCCCACAGGCGACGCCGTCTGGGACGCCACCGCTCCTTCGTTTTGAACTTTTGTGCCAGAAACTAAAGACACTTGAGCGACAGATGCCACCATCGCCATACAAACGTTGCCAAAAAGAATCCGCCGCCGGGTACAAAGTACAATTAATGACATTCTGACAAGATGTTGTATAGAGCCTCACGCCGAGATCGCCACTCACTTATGTATATACATATGTGCATATATAAGTATTTTATAAATACGTCCCCGAACATCTTAATGAATCGGTCCGCAGAGCAGCGCCAAAATGCTATTCTAATTGTCTACATATTTTTCATGGCTGGCGCCAAGTTTCTTCATGTGCGGAGTGGTACTATCTTGTTAAACGCTACATGTAATAAGGTAGAACCTTTTTCGTCCTACGTTCGATCTAGTCAAATTCAACGGGGTTTTTGGAACTACACACAATGTATGTTAAGAGCATAAAAGGCCAGGTTAAATTTAAATTCACACTGCAGAGTAAACATTGCAGAAATGTGTTAATTCAATTATAAGTTACTATTTATATTCAACGCTTTGTACTATTTTTAGTATACATATACGAATGAAACCGTATAAATGAACTGTCTAGCACCTTTCGAGGTGTGGAGTTTTTGATTATTTTTAGCGATCCAGACAGTGTGATACATTTGTTAAGTTAAATTGTGTGTACCTGTTTTCATAGACGCTAAATAGTGTACAATAAGCAAAACTGCTCTGCTTAAAGTCCATAAGGTCAGAAACGCGATAAAGACCATTGATGGAAACTACTACTTTTCGCCAGCTCTAAGTTTATGTGCATATGTATATGTATGTATGTATTTTGTATGTATCATTCCCGCCAATAATTTGTCCACTTAATTTTCGAAGAAATTTACATCCAGTCGTCAGGGTCGTTCTACCTGCTGCTTTTACTTGGCTGGCTCCACTGAATGAACCACTCTCGAAAAGCACCTGAGGAGCCCAACCGCACGGTGCAGTTATTAGTTTAGGCAGGACAAAAACGACCAACAGGCGATGACCGCCAGCACATCATCAGCAGTAGTGGCAGTAGTGGCAGTTGGTCTGCGCCTTACGATGACAAGGTGTATGCGGACCACTGGACACACAGACAGCGCTGAGAATAAAGGTGCCGGTATTTGCGTACCGCGTTCGCGTTTATGCGGGAAATATCGAAAAAACTGGACTAATGCAATTGCCATCATGTAAAACAAATCACCAAAGATTGGCCAAATAAGTAGGGCGACAAGGACTCCAATCGCAGGACCATTACTTGAAAATGGGTGCTAGCCAGCCACACACATTTAAAGTGAGTACAATAATAAATAATGCGACTTAGGATGCTCGTGGTTATTGGGACGCATGGACAGAGCAACAGATGCTTCGGCACGGCACGCAAATGAAGAATTCAAACCAGTTGCTTCGACGTGGACAAGTAGAAGTTGCGAATACGCCAGCATTGGCAAATGAGTGACCAATAGCCCGTGACCATCGCATCGCACTGTATGGCATGGCATGTGTCAGCATGGACGTACGGCTAGGGAGCTGTGAGTGCGAGTGTGCCGTCTCCCAGTGAAATGTTTCCGGCTACGCTCATGCGTGTCAACGTCAAGGCGCGACCACGGCATGCATCTGGTCGCTCGGAAACCATACACCGCCACCGATGGCAATGGACATGGACCTGTGCCGTCCCGTTGGCTGCTATACTTATTTACATTACGTTTATGACACTGCCATCGCACAGCCGAGGCCACGGCAACCAGCTGTGCGTCTGGCGCCAGCCAAAAATTAACCAAATCGTCTTCTGTCTGGTCCTTTGTGTGTTGACTGCAACTATGAAATCTTCAATACAACAAAAGACAAGTGCACAAAACAGTTTTATGACAAGGATAGTGCCTGTGAGGGCCAAATCGAAGACAGGTACCGTAAGTCCGGAAAATGTCAAAATGATGCCTTGCATGGCGGCATCAGCGCTACCAACATGCGCATTAGCCAATTTAAACAAGCTAAGATGGCAAATGCCTTGCTATTCGATTCAGCATATTCCCTTTCGAGCATTCAACGCGGTCAAAAAGCGATTCTCCAAAGTATCCGCGGAACTGAACTCAGCATGAGTTTTACAGACGGCAAATTCAAGAGTGGTAAGAGTGCTAGCAAACTCAAAGCGCATGCACAAGCGGGTATAAATAGACACTTTTGAGGTGCATGACATACCCACATGCTAAGACATTCTATTAGGTAACCCATTCCACTGCGCTGCCTCGTTTCGGGATGCCGCCCATTGGTAACTTATGCTCAAAGCGATCTCGACTTTCATATTAACAATTTTCTGCTGCTGCCTTATTACCTCTGTGTGATTCGCCTGCACAGTATTCGTATTTTTGGGGCTTGGGGCTTGGGGCTTGGGACAAACGGTGGCAATCATTGCAGATACGGTCAGCGGGAAGGCCAGTGCTTTGCTAACATTTTTGCAGATGCGCTTGCGGGTGTTTTGCGTACAAGAAGCGTGGGAATTGCTGTGGGGGATGTCTGGACTCATTAATATCCTTGTTCTTTTTCTTGTCTTCTTGCGTGCAAAGGCCTGCATTCTCCGGGTTGTCTGCGTTGTGTTCGGCAGGCAGTCCTGATTTTGTAGATTTTGACATTAATAACGTACTTCTCAGCGTCTAATTTTATATCATGGCTATGATTTCTGGCACGCATGTTATTTAAGCTGCTGCATAGCATGGCTTGCGGCTGTCACGTTTTCAGAAATAAGTGGTATATGTATATTTTGGACCTTGAAACCCTTAGCTTTTCAGATTGCATAGGGCTCAGTTACAATACTCTCGCTGCTGGACAGATGTCTTCCCCTGCAGCAATTTTCACAGCATATTCCCACGCAAATGAAAAGACATCTTGTCGCCATTCTCAGCACTGTGTGCAAGTTTCACACATCTACATCTTGAATTTAAGGATATGTCTGTTTTTCCTATCCTTCTGGTCAGCATGTGTGCCATTAGCCGCCGACGGCGCCGATTCCATGAAAAACTGCAAATTGGGTGACGCCGGCAAAGGTCACAAGGCACAGAAAATAAAGCATAAGCGCAGCTAAAAAACGCCTCTGACCGAAAACACATGTGTTTGCACTCACTAACAGCCCGAGTGTCTTCTCCGGCGTTGTAAGCCAGGCGGGATTTCCATGTGTTCCAGATTCCATCTGATTCGGATCTGAACTTCTTTGCGCAAATATTTTTTTAGGTTAAGTTATTCAAGTTAAGTCGGCTACTGCTAGAAATCCTTTCTCCAAACGCACTTCAGAATATTTTTAGGCCTGTTTTTTGAGGGAGGAGGATCTGAGTAAGCATATTAAAAATGTGGTAAGCAGATTGGCGGTTATTCATATGTATATTTACATATATCCTGCTGTGATGTTAGAAACATTCTTTTAAATTTGTTTACTTCTGTTACCGACTTAAGCCCTTAAATTTCGTTTAGGTAAATTCGACGATACTATTCTCATTCTCCGAGCACAAAATCCATTAGGACTAGTTATTTATACCCGTTACTCGAAGAGTAAAAGTTTTTTCCGGTTCATTATTTATTCGTTTTTTAATTTCAGTTCAAGCCCACTGGCTCGCCGACCATTTTAAAAATAATATTTAGATATGCCAAAAATATTGACATTTCCCTCCCGCCCTTTTTAAACGGTATCGAGTGTGTCGCTCAGTAAGAGTGAGTTACGCAAATTCCATAACCACGTGCCAGCGCCGGTGGTTGGTTTCACTGCTCCCGTTAATACTAAACGTAACAAGAATAAACGTGACGTCACATGGAGAGACATGTGCTTATTACGGCAACGTTATGTTTACTATATGCAAGGAATCTGTATTGAGATGTAAAGGGGGGTGTAAACGATTTCGCTTTCGACACTTTCTTGATGGCACTGACGAGTAACGAAGCGTTTTAATGTTGATAAAAGGAAAACAGATAGAAGATTATTTAATTTCAATGGGCTCGTCAACATGTGGAATATGCAATAACTATTACATTCGGTTCAGGAGAAGATAGGCATTAGGCGTGATTATTCTCAGAAGTCACCACTACCTGCCTGACTTCGGTGAGATTTTCAAGAAATTTATCAATCTCCCAGGAGTTGGTTCAAGCTATTGGCAAGGGCCAGATATTAGTCCAAGCAGACTGAAAGCAATTAGTGATTGAGACGTCCCATTATCCTGGCTTCCAGCTCCATGCCGAGACTGACAGGTAGAAATACGTACGTGCATGTACATATGCATGTACAAATACATATGCGTTGGCAGGTATCGATATCCATTTTAATTAAATGGATATTAGCATTATTATTTCTGGTAGATGTCTTTCAGAAGCCCAATCAATGTAAATCGACAACACCATGTTCTCCGCAAGGTACTTTTTGGGACTTAATCTTTGCTGAAGAGCACATTCTTTCGTAGAAGCCAAACTGACTTCGTATACTCAGTGCTGGGTCCTCATACAGAAGCCAAATCAGTAACCGCAACTTTACCTAATTTTATAAAAAAATCTTCGCAAATGATTCCGAAGTAATTCTAGCTGGGGCCTACGGAAAAAATGGTTTATTTTTAAAGGGACAGATCAAATTTCGCCGACACGTACACGAACCATTTTTGGAAGTCCAGCATTCTTATCCTTGAACTTCCAGCTTGACAAAGGCTTGATCGCGACCTAAACGACGGTAGCGGAGCACTGCTCAGGTTGCTACACTGGGGATTGTGAAGTCTGGGCTCTGTCCAATGGAAGAAAACAGGTTAGCCCGCAGCCCAAACGCATACTTTAAAAGCAGAACAAGTCTCTAAAAAAACGAAAGTCATCATTCAAAAAGCATTTCGCGCGACAGACTCAAACTCGTGCCCAGTGTACATCTGCTAAGGATATCGGACAAAAAGACAAAAAAAACCCTAATGATATTAGGGAACTGGCTCTTGTATTCCAGCGGCAAGTTTTTTTGTTGTGCGGCGTACGAAAGAATGATCTGCAAAATTTAAACTTTTTCCTAGAACTGATCTTTTTTTACCCAAAACGTATGGAGGTATTCATCCAGACTCAAAAACGTTTCCAAATATAAACATATACATATGTACATTTGTATGTATACTATATGTACATATAAGAAAAGCATTAAAACATTGTACATATGTACGTCGAGTTCTGATTAAAAGAAATACATATCAATTAAAATATTTGTGATATACTTAAGACACCATGCAATTTTTATAACTTAATAATTAAACAAATATACATATGCATATATACTATTTATAACCGCTTGCGTACTACTTAATTTAAGGTTTAATTTTTACAATATTCAAATCGTTACTGATGTCTATTACGTCATGGCTATCATATATATATGTAAATATATCAAGCAGGGCCAACCGCAGATGAAAAACATATGTACATATGCACATACGTATGCACGAATGAAATTGACGCATATACGTACCACCAACTGTGCAGCAGCAATGTTGCAAGGGGGAACAACTGTTTGATAAAGTCCTGATGATGATAGAATCTTTCAAAGCCTTATAAGTCAAACATTATAAAAGGGTGAGCCGGCAAGACTAGCCAATCTAGCCTAATTTCATGAAATTAGAGATGTTTTTCTGCGCGAGATATTTACGAGTTGAAGATATAAATATCAACATCAGTTTATTCAAAGTCAAAGACATATACTTACATAGTAATTGAAACCCTCAAAAACATGAGGAAGACCGCTGGATAGTAATACCTGCAATCAATTAGTGTTACACAAAATTGTTCTAGTCCCAAAACTCAAGCAAGCGAATATTTTCATTCATAAAACTAATATGCGATAGTCAAACATGCTCGACAGCGAACCGATCCAACAAACTGCTGTTCGTACCATAGTGTTGGCAACTCTTGCTGCCTAAAATTACTTGAAGGCAGTAGTTTCTGAAGAAATTAGCTTTCTTCTAAAATTTACCTTACAACTGTTTTCAATATTTCTTGTAAAGATAGTTCTAACTTTAATTCTTATTGAGAATAAAATTTACTTCTGTTAACAATTTAACTAATGGGTAAAGGGGCAATGCAATATTCATATATATTTTCAGTTCGAACCAACCACACATTTAGGACAACGAACTCTAAATAAGCTGAGTTGTCAGCACTGATAACCAAACGCAGTTCGACCGCGTGCTGCTTTTAGCATGAAGCCGGCCCCTGGCGCAGGCCATTTCAATCCGCAAGATATTTTCAATCCGTCAGATACTTTCGTTGTGAACGGTCGTGCTCCGGTCAGAAGATTTTACGAGAGATCGTGAAAATAAAAACCTAAAAAGTTGAAGATAGTGCCAAAGCTCACATACGGCTTTACCAAACCACAAATTAAAAAAGTGCCTTTAACCAATACGTGAGATTTCATTGGTTTCTGTTAATACCAACCACGTCATTGTAAATAAATGAAGTAACAACCAACAAAACTATTCAAATACCGATTTTGGATACGCGCTACTTTTAAAGATCTTGGATGTCCCGCGCGGCTATGGCGAATACCAACCCAGAAAAACTTTACATGCAACTAAGCGCATCGGAATTATCAGCAATTATTATGAAAGGTGGGTTAAATTCACGCGCAGAAGACAATGCACCTGTTGCCTGCGAAATGTGCAGCACCTGCAAATACTTACATACAATATCCACACCTACATGCATAGTTGCTTTGTGTCTTGCAGTCGGATGATTATAATGATATCCCGCAAAATAAATTGTCAAATAGCTATATAATTGAAACCCAAAAAGGACGAGTACTGAATTAAGGCAAGGAGGCTATGGCCTGGGTCCATACCATAGACAACATACCATGGGCTGCTCTGAAGATTATTGACGCATAATATTGTTAATAGGGGGAGGGGTGCTGCGATGTGCACCCAGAAAACTGCCACCAACTAACACGCTGCAGCAAAATCATAAAGGCAGCAGACTTTTGAGGATGCCAATTAAGATGCAGACAGATACGTAAATAACGCCAACTATGTGTCGCCAGCGTACTCCAACTTTCGTTTGTGCTGCATATGTCGGCCAAGCACTTTGCCCGCAATGGCGAATTTGGGACGACAATGTCGCCAGACATATTGGCAATTTGTCTGTTGGTCTGTTTGTCTGTTTGTCTGTTTGTCTGTTTGTCTCTTTGTGGAGCTGGAGCGACAGTTGGACTCGGCAATGTGTATCCCTTTTCACCACCGCCTGCTGATTGTTATAATGTTCGGAGACAGACGTTAACTCCTCCCATATTGTTGGTACTGTTTGCGTCAACTGTTTTACAAAAATTGATTTTTTTGATTTTATTTTTTTTCGTTTTTATGATCTTCTGTTTTATACGTTAGTCTCAATCAGTACCGTTTCGAAATGATTAGTGCGGATGGCCATTCGCTTGGCCTTCTCCGTTTATGTGGCTCCTAATTTAAATTAATTACAAGACAAGCGATTTGGGTACAAATCTTAGTTGTATTGCCTTGCCACGAAAGGCAATGTACTGACAGCAAAGCCGAATGAAATTGGGATCGTTTTATGGCCAACGAAGAAAGGTCCTTGCCAGGTGTGCCACAATATTGCATTATCTGGATGAGTTTCTACGATTCATTCATAAAAGTGATGCGTCATTTTACTACAATATATTCCATATAGTCGCTTTAACATACTTACACTTATGTACGTATGAGTATATGCACTTGTTGTGATAAGACGAGGCTTCCCACACAGGGAACGCTTCCCAGTGGACCGACCGCCAGCCAAAAGCCGCCTATGATGATAACCTTTCGTTGACTTTTGGCGTGAATATGGGATTTTCTTGTGCCTCTGACAGTTAATGTCTGCCGTTTTTAAGTAGGTTTTAGCTGATTTTCGCAGGAGGGCATTCATTCTTGGAAGAAAAGGCAAATAACGGGAAAACCGTTGCTAATTTCAGATCAAAACTTCTTATTTTGTACTTGGGACCTAAAGACGGATCAGGTCCACTAAAATAAAACCTATTTTGGCGTACCAAAAACATCTTAAAATATACTTAATAGAGACAATCGAGAATAATACCTTGTTCTATATACATATACTGAAAATAATTCAAATACATATACAGAAATAGTTTTTTAGTCCTTAGATGTTGCATTAGGTGCCTGGCACGTGCAAATAAAATATACAGTAAATTAGTAAAAAATTTAATTTATACAAAATACAAATTTTGCAAGCATTTTCAAGTTTCCGTTTTGCACAGGTGTTTTGGCTTAGACGACGGCTGCGACGACGGAGGCTTAAAAGTAAACATTTGTCTAAATATAAATTAGAGTGCGGTATATAAACCAAGCAAGAGACATGGGATTGGAGGTAGGGCTATAAAACTGATGTTATTTGTACAGCCTGATTTCGTGGCCGCAATGTCAGTCAGTTGCTTTGAATTTCGTTTCGTTGTTTATCTGCCTAAAATTAGACGAGATAGCAGAATATTGTGCTTATAAATAGTTAACTAAACATGCAAAAAAGCATACCTTCCGTAAATGTGTATTATTTAAATGTCCGTACCGGTTCAAATGAACAGGGAATAAATTTACTCATTCCATTAACAATATAGGTGCAAGCCTGGCTTCAGTAACGTTATTTAAATTCAATAGCAAGTAATTGTGCTATATATGCTTGCTGACAAGCAAACATAGATACATACATACATATATACACAATGGATAGGCAGATGTTTCCGTTAGGCAGTAACACAATATTTTCTAAGCCGTTTTCCCAACTGATTACACGATATTAGCCGTTTGAGACACTGTTTCCTTGTTTTTTAAGTTATCGAAATACGTATGAATATCCTGGCTAATTCTATACATTTATACGTTGCTGGCACACCCAAAGTTTTAATCGCAAACAAATTCGATCCATGTGTATGCTCGCTCATTTGCTTTGTGATTTCAAAAATGCTAACCGGGTTGTTGGCTTCTGATGCAGTGGCTGGCTGCCTGCTGCTGAACTTGAACTGACTTTATTCGCCAGACTTGAAATAAATTACTTTTAACAAGTGAGCTGGAGGTCAGTGGTAAATTGACGAAACCTGTTTCGTTTTCGTGATCAATGCATAATTTCACTTTGCATTATGGTCTTTCTGCTCATGTAATCCCCGATTTGAGTGTAATAAATAGATTGCATAGGGCAGAACAGTTATTGAGATTATTGTGAAGGAAACATTTGTATTTTATATACATACGTCAAAACTACGTCATTCCCATTGGCTTCGATCAGCTGACAATAAAAAATATGAACTAAAGATTTGGGACTTATTGAATTTTGAAAAGGCGAAGGGGTGTCGCACAAAGGCAGTCGCAGCCCTATTCGGCCGGCTAGTCTGTTCCGCGAAACCGGGGGTTTTTTTTAATTTACGAATACGAAATGCCAAACATTAGTAACCGGTTCGGCGTAATACGTCACAGATAGAAGACAACTAACTCTTTAATTTTTTGTTATTTTTAGATTCACCCAATTCCAACGACCGTGATGCGGGTTTTTGTTCCGCCAGTTCGGAAAGCGAAGGCGGAGACGACTTGGTCGTCGAGCACGCGCGCAGTGGCAGTCCCGACATCAGACCAAAAGGAACAGACTCGGCGGACTCCAAGCCAATAGCCCTTGTCCGCAACAAGCGCAAGAGTTCGGAACCCTTCAAAGTCGTAGGTTTGACGACTCCCAAGTCCACCTCCATGCCTGGTCCTCCGTCCAGTGCGAGTATGAATGCAACTGGTCCGCTCAAGAAACGTATACGCTACACATCTTCCGCCGATTCGGCGGTGGTCCTAACACCACCAGCCATAGACTCTCCACCACCCAACAGTTGCATGCCTTCCGCGTTGGGCCTCCGGCACGAAGTAATGCCTAATCCGGCGCATATATATGTGCGCCATCCGGGAGTTACGACTCTTCACAGATCACTTGCAGCCCATCCAGAACAGCTGGAACCACTCGCATTAGTAACCACCAAAAAGCAATGCGTCGACAACGCGGGGCCTAAAGTAGAGGTTTATTCCTCAATGCTAGATGGAAAACAGCCAGCCGCCAAAAAAGCATTGAAAGAAAGAACGCCAAGAGAATCAACGTCATCTTCATTTCTAGACGCCAGTCTTAGCGATGAGGATCTGTGCAAGGCGGGATTGGCATCAATGTCGCGACCTCATCAACATCAACATCAACATCCACATCAGCATCAACATCAACATCAACGCAATTACAAGAATATGACTAGGGAACGCCGCATCGAGGCAAACGCACGTGAACGGACCCGTGTCCACACCATATCCGCCGCCTACGAAACGCTGCGCCAAGCTGTTCCAGCTTACGCCAGCACTCAAAAACTTTCCAAGCTTTCCGTTCTTCGTGTGGCGTGTTCCTATATACTAACTTTAAGCCGAATGGCTGGCGAGGATTACAGTGCCGATCAATCCGTGCCGTCCATTGCCACGTGTTTGGAAGCTGTAACATCGACCATCCAAACGGAGGGAAAAGTGAAGCGAAAGAAAGACGAGTAATCTGTCCAGTTTTGTGGATAGCCTACTTCTTTTTAGACTTTAAATGCGACTGATTTCTGCTATTTTTGTAAATATGTTTGCTTCAGCTTAGGTTAATCTGCATACGGCATTCCTATTCACATACTTTGAGTCTTGGCCAATAGTGGCCTTATAGCTTTAAAAGTTTTCAAGGCTTTGTTAGATATACAGACAAGATGCATATGTTTTAAGAACAATTTTTAAGTACGCCTGCATACAATTTGTACTTTATATTGGCATTGTTATGAATAAATACTAGCGATGTGATCTTAATTTAATCTCTATTTACTGAAACACGTTCGGCAGTACAAATAGTCAACGCCAACTACATAAAAAGACAATAATCGGTATCCTTAACATCTGAATGACAATAATGTGAACCATATATTTACCTAAAAATGTTTCAGATTCTTGTTTTAAACAGGATTTATACATTAATATACAAATATTTAAGAGAAGCTTTGCCAAAATGTTGTAATTTCACCATCAACTTTAGTTAACTTAGGACTGAATATGACAATGTATATTTTTACATGTATGTACCTCTAAAATAAGATAAATTCTTCTTTGACGAATTGCATATAACTGAGTAAGAAAGTAGTAATAAAAACTACCTAGCTATGAAATTAAGTAAGGAATATAACAAATTTCGGAGTGTGTAAATAAGTGTAGGCGTTTCCTCTCAAATTGTAATCTCATTGTTTTGCATAAGTCGACATATATATGTACCCATGTATACATAAGTGTAAGTGCCATAGAATCAGGAAATACACAAAACTGACTATAAAGAGATCGCATTTTTAAACAGAGTTGGGATTTCAGGTGGTCGCGGGAGACAGTTGGTGTTTGGGGTTGATGTTAAATATTAGTCATCTGGGTGCAAGCGCACTGAATACTTCAAAGCAAGGAAACCATATAGAAATGACGGCGTTATGGGTTATTTTATGTCTGTACGTTAAACAATCTTATCGTTTGCAACAAGCTATTTCGTGATATTAAAAACTCAACAGGTGCGCACAGAACGGCAGGCTATCGATTTAAGTACACCTGAACGCATCCACGTTATCATAACGCGTTTTGGCACAACTTATCAAGTTCAGAAATATATTTGTCAGCTAATCTAGCAGGCACAAAGTTTACCAATATCACAGCAAGTTGACAGTGCATACGAACTCATGACGTATTCTGAAAGAGCTCAACACTGTTAACTATGCATATAATTAACAAAGTACCTGCATCTAGTTGACCCAGTGCAATATCCAGAACAAATTACATCAGCTAAGAATCCTACAGAAAACAGGTTAATAACAGCAATTTCCGATCAATATATAATGACTTAAGCATGGGCGTTATTCAACAAAAAGCAGGTGGTTGAGCTGGCACTGGATATTCTACACCTATCCGAAAGTACCTCCACTTCCATAATCAACTATTAATAAAATAAATCATAATAAGAGAAGTATATCACCATAAATTAAGAATATTATCACAGAATATAATGTCTGAACACTTAGCCCACAAATTTTCCAAGGTCGTAAATACATAAATGCTGCACATAATTGCCCAAGAAAAAACAACAATATGAATTGGGAAATTGTGGAAAGGCTCTAAATAAAAAATTATTAATTTTTCTTTCGTTAACATCGGGTTAAAAGACAAGGAAGCCAAGCCATATGCTGAGTCTTAAAAATTTCATCTTCTCGGTATCCCAATAATATTAATCAAATGAACATCTGCTCAGATAGAGATGACTTCAAGTGGCGAAGTTACAAATTAGCATTTGTGTAAATAAGTTAAAAAATATAAACTATGGTAAACCGGTGCATCACATGTCGTGACGAGATGTTATTTAAGTCGGAGCAAACTGAAAAATTGTTGCGCAAATATTGACTTTAAAGTCGTCTAAAAATACCACGTACAATTGTAGTTGCAGCTTTAAGTTATAGCAGACGACAAATATTGTCGCACCTGTCACAGGTGTGGCAACGTCTATTTCGGGGCAGTTGCCAGTTGCGCGTGTGCCCCACAAGGTGTTGCTGCGAGGGTGAGCCAATAAACTAAGTACCGTCTTGGCATCACATGCTGAGCGAGCTAGCGTGATCGTTTCATTAAATATGCGTACAAATTAGCACGATCAAAGCTGCTTGGACTAGATTGATAATTAACCAAAAATGTACCACTCGTTATAGAGGAAGGGCTAAAAATAGATGCCAAGTATCTCCGTTTTAGCATTTTCTCCAGCAAAGCTATTTTTAAGTTGTTTTAAGTTGTTCTCTAGCATTAGCTAGTCCTATCGTAACGTATTTTGCCATATGCACTTTAATCTTGATAGTGAGTTTAATCTTGATCACAATAGCTTTAAATCATAGAAATAGCGACAAAACAGCCACTCATTGCGTTGGGTTACTAATATTAAAAGAAATTAGTATACAGCTTAGTACACTACTTTTCGCTACGCAAAGAATGTAAGGTTGAGAGGAATTGGTAGGAGTTGGTGCATGTGCTCGTCAAGACCCACACGCACCGCACACCATTAGTTGGCGCCTAGGCGCAAGGCGCAAGGCGCAATTGACAATCTAAAATAAAACCAGACTGGTGGGCCTGTGGGCCTGGCAGTCCACTAGCTGACCTAGCAAGAGTGGAAGAAAGGAAAGAAAGCTATTAGGCGACGTGCGCGACAGACAGTCTTTATTGCATGCCAAATGGATGTCTAGCGATTGTCGCGTAAAATATTCAAAATAAACCTTTCCATTTGACTCATATGCACATATGCACATATGCACACTTCTAGTCTCTACGAATAGCTCCATACTAATTATCTTAATTATTAGCTGATTAAAGTTTCTTTAATTTGCAATAATGGCTGCACAAACAAGTGATGCAATATGGAAAACAAATTACAACCTTATTTAGCTCCTTTTTTAATAATATCTATGGAGGCCGGGTATCACTTCAAATGACTCATCCCCGTGATAACAATTGTACGCTGCCCACTTACGCATTTACATATTTCAGCTGTAACCATCTGTGTCCACTTCCGTTTCATTGCAATCGCCAAATCCATACCATCCCACTAATCCAAGACATGGACATGCGCAATGAAATGGCGCCACTAAGTCCGTGCTTCTACGCAATATGCCCCTCTGGACCAACTCCAATCCCACTCCCACTTGTCTGGGAGTCTGCCCTCGCCAAATGTGGCACATTAAGAGAAAAATCGTTATGTACTTTTCAACATAGTCACAACTGTGCCGCGGGTCCTTTATGTGATATATGTATGTATTTACGGGACTAACTAACTGTAGCACTATTGCATATACATATATTATACACATATATTTATGCACAGGTATGTGGAAATGTAATACAAATATAATAAATAAATATAAATAAATCATAAATATAAATATCAAGCCTGTCGCTGACCAAAGAAACCTTGTACTTACACATGTGTACGCATTCACAATGAATGAAATGAAAGAGGTAAAAACAAAATGGTGCTCAAAATTAATAATTGATAAAAATAAAGATATTAGATTCGAATTTGTAATTTAACTTCTAAAATGTTAAAGCACATCGCTGAAATCGTAGAAGCTGGCTATCTGAAGACAATCAAATCTCTTGAATCGTTGGCCTTCAATGAGCTGCGAGAAGTGCAGATGCCTTTTATAAAACAGAAAGTTGCAGGAGCAGACGTTGACGCCGCCGGCTTCTAGTGTATGGCATCGCAACCGCAACACCGAAAATGGATGCGAAGAACGATGTGTCCAACTACCATATGAAAATATGCAATCTAACGAGTGTAAGATTGATCTCGGGCGATATTCCGAGAATTCGAGAGCCGGTGCTCCAGTCTGACCACTGGTCCCTTACTTGGAGGAGCACACACTTAAACATACATACGTATATACAGTGATGTTATAAAGGAGAAACGAGCGGTCTAACCTCGTTTTGGGAAAATACCCTGCATCTACTTATTTCACGGAGCAAGGAACAAGAAGAATGGAAAAAATCGTGAAACAAGTTAATGGCGTCCTAAAAGAATAAAAGGAATAAAATATTTGTACAGCTAATAAATGAAAATAATGTATATTATTTTTATCTCTTTTATCTTGAGGAGTCCTTGCAAATCCGCAGTTCACATAGAAGAACAACAATTTTTGTTTTGCTATGTAATTGGATTTGACACAGCGAAGTCGAATTGATACGTCCGATCAGCAAGTGCGAGTCCTCGGATTATTACATGCACAAGATAGTAAAAACAATGGACAGCAGTCCGAGCAAAAAACTCGGCTGAGAACCATATAAATATCCGCGGACCAATTTTTCGATAACTTGGTTTTTGGCCTGCAATTCGGCATGAAAGGCAGCGGGCGCGAGCACTCGGTTTCGTTGGATGCTTACGACGAATGAGAAACGGGTTGCATTCCGTTGACCATTTCAAACAATTGGCAGTGGCAGTGGCGGTGGCGGTGGCAGTGGCAGCTGCTGTGGCAAACCCAAAGGTGCCCGAAGGCACAGCAACACCAAGGGGACTAAGGAGGAACAGAGGACAAAACCTCAATTGAGGTTTAATTTAGAATGTACCACTGCTACCGCACTGCGGAGCCATTGATTGCACAGTGTTCTGTGTGACATGGGGACACATTCGGAATATTGATAAGCCTGCTCATTTTGCGTCTGGCTGGCTAATCGGTAAGGCCAATGAGGACCACGTCATGTTGTAAATTGGTGCGAATGCATTTGTTACTATTTACTTTTCAGTTGAGTATTGCCGGCCTGCCCAAATTTGTGATATTTGATTGATCTCGTTTGGTCAGAAATTTTTCAACTTAACAACAAATTTTAAACCATAGGCGTGTATATATGACTATTGTCTGGAAGAAAAGGGGATGCATCAAGAAAAAAAGGATCACCCCCAACAAGTGCGCAAATGGCTCAAACTCAGTGCCAGATATCGCATTTTCTGTAGGTAATCAAAATCATAATCATCGATTAAGCCATTGCTGTGACCATGTAGCAAATGTCTTCCCTACTGCATTGCAACCTTCTGACTGAAATCAATATTCGCTCTGCAGGTTATATTGAATTTAATTTGTCAATAAAGGGCATACAAAACTTGTAAGGCAAAGTTTTACTAAGGCAGCACAGTAATGTGCATCTTAACTTTTGAACTGTCCTTGTTACGTCGGAAATGCTTCGTTATATCAAATTAAGTAATGCTCAAAACGTAAATCTTAGAATTATTTTAGAATTTCCAAATTATGGCAATATTTGGACCCATTGAAAATGGGCCCCTATCGTATCAAACATCAGCAATCTGCTTTATTAGCAAAATGGTACAAAGCATGCTTGACACGAACAGACTTGAATCATAAATAATATTTTTTTCTTGGCTGAAGCTTTTCTACTTCCTTTGCCGAGCCTTGGGAAATATTTGCAGGTCTTGACGTTTTCGGCTTGGCTTTTTTGCTGCTTTTTGCTGGCCATGACAGAACAATGTCAACTGTCTTAAGAAACACATGTAGACATAAACGTCATTTCAGGACAGCCTTCCCAGTGACGACTCGAGCAGCTCGGCCGTACTGCGTCCTTAATCGATTATCATTTTTAATAATCATTTTCCGATGCCTTTTAGGCAGCCTCAGCTGGCGGACTCGCTGGAAGAGGCCGAGGCTGCTTTTGCTATCCGGGCCGCTTATGGGCAGACGACCGCTTGACGTCTGGAGCGCATTGACATTTATGAGCGGAGCTCTGCGGTGCCCTAGGTGCGGTGCACAGGGCGCATCACTATTTTAATTGCAGAGTAGTTATAAGGTCCGTATATGTGAGGTGCAGGTGCATTCAAAAATATTTGGACGGGATTGATTTATTAATTCGTGAAATTCGTTTTTCAACAATATTGATGTTTGACACTAATTCAATTATATTTGAAGTTGGGGGATTTCAGATCGCTTCCACGCACCTAAAGCCCGTTCCATAGCAGTTCGAACTTTAATAAATTGAAACGGTAAGTCGAAATATTAATTTGGAGAACTTAATATTATTACCTCGTGGTTTTTTGTAGGTAGTTTCGCCTTCAACAACCACTTCCCAAAGCTTGATATCTCCACGAATATTCACAATGTCAACGCAATCTGGCTTCATTTGATACTTAAAATGAAACAAGGACCTGTTGTTTACAAACAATTCGTAGTAGCTATCTCGGCACACGATTACTATGACAAAGGCACCTCCAGGCCGCAGACTTGTATTTAAGCGAGACACTGTACAGTTGACCCAATCACCGTTTAAATAGGCACGTCGTGTAATAATAGCCGTGCCGATTTTGTCGTGCCTATTTCGCAAGAAGGAGGGACTAAAATAGAACGACACTGTGGGTTGCGGCCAAATTTCCTGTCCTTTCTGAAACGCTATACTGAATCTTTGGGGCATCAAGCGGACACGACCTTCGATTCGAAGTGCACTTCCTTCTATGAGGATGTTTTCGTCCAACAGCTTTCCATAAAAAGGAAGAGGGAGACTCGGCTGGTAGAGAAACTTTTTAGATGACATCTTTGCCAGTGAAGATAGGACCATCCATTCAGTTACCATGTTCTTGGCCAAATGTGGAATTGGTCGAGGCAATGAATGTGTTAGGCGTATAGGATACTCGGAAACATAGTACGTATCGATAACGATGTCGGAGACATCTCCGAGTACATCCACAGCTTCCAACCATCGGTAAGGCATGCGGTGAAAATATTTCGCAAAATGATAGCCATTGACTGAAATAAAGAAGCACTCTTCAGTAAGTAATATTTGCATCCAAAAAGACTTTCCCCGGTTCAGCTGGAAGGTTAAATATGAGGAATTTTCCTCGGGTCCCCATTTTCCCTTAAGACGTGAATTGCGCGTTATATAATTTTGAGGAAGTCGTGATCCTATTTGCAGCAGTACATCGCACTCCTCGCATATTTCACTTCCCTGCTTGGTGAGAAAATCTATAACAAAATGCTCACATGCCATAAGGATCATGCCGTGAAAGACGAAACATAGTCCTGGCCTTGGACATTCGACCACTTTAAAATGTTTGCGTCGATGGGCTGCTGAGCGCTTTTCATAGAACAACGACATAGCGTCCATAACTCGTCTTAGAGCTACGGTACTCGCTCCAGGATACACGCTCATAAACTTGGTCTCCATTTTATACGACAATATTATAGGAAGGAACTTTAAAATTGTTGCTTTTTCAAAAGGGAGATTAAAATATAACATTTGAATAAATACCCCAATTTTGACATTAAAAAAGAAAACGCACTGTTTTCCTCAATAAAACACTTACAAAGCGGCAATGCGTTCAATTAAATAAATATACATGTCTATGTCAGAATAATGAAAATCGGGTGGTGTTCCCATAACTTTATTTGTTAACACAAACTTTCTGTAATTAAAAAGCGTATCACTTTTTTATTGTCGCTCAAAAGTATAACCAAAAAGCCCCGCCACAAACAGCTACTACTCACTAGAGTACAATGGATTGTGATAGACTCGGACATTCTTGCCCTTAATCATGTGATTTTTTTCCAGCGTTACATTCCAAAGTTTAAGATCTCCTTGTATGTAGACGGTGTCAACCACCGCTGGGCTAACCTTATATTTAAAATCAGTCATAAACTGACGATTGACATACACCTCAAAGGATGTTTTGGTACAAACAATGGCTAAACAAAAAGATCGACCAGGGCGAAAGTTTGTGTCAAACTCCGAACGCTCCTCTTGTGCCCAAGCTCCATTAAGCCAGGCATTTCTACACACCACCGCCTTTCCAATGGCGCCACTGCTCGCTTTCGAAAAACGTGGGTTTAAGTGGAATGCTATTATTGGATGTGGCCATATGTCCTGCCCCTGCTGCAGATTTATGTAAAATGAGTGTGGAAGCAATCGGACACGTCCTTCAATCTTTAGGCATCGACCTTCGACCAACGAATTTGGTGGCAGTGCTCCATAATAAGGCAAAGTAAGGCCAAGATCATTCGCACTGTAGTTACTCTTTGGCGAACTATCCGACTGTGTGTTCGGGGCGCTAATAAGGCACCACTCATGGGGTATTTTAACAGTCTCCTCAACGCTGGCGTCAATTTCATTAATCTCATCATCTATGTGAAGCTCAATGTTATTAGCCTCCGACTGGGGTAATCGTTGAGGATACTTCAAGACTAAAGATCGCTTCATTTCCACGTTACTAACGTCTCCTTTCACTTCCAGAATGCGGACATCCCCATAAGGGATTCGATGAGTGTACGCCGCAAAGTGTTGTCCGTTTACCGATATCATATAGCATGCTTCAGTAACTAGTACTTGAATAGAAAACTCGTCGCCCCGACTCAGAAGAAACGGCAATGCAGAGGACACTTCCTCGCTTCCCCAAATGTCCTGTACTTTGGTGTTGCGAACAATATAGTTTTGTGGCAACCGTGGATTAATGTGGAGCGCCACATCTCGCGAATCATTTTTATAAACTAGATTGATGGAGAACCTTAAATAGATAAGGAACAGTTTAAAAAATACATCACATAAACTTGGCCACACAGCATAAATACCTCTCGCAGTTTACTGAGAGATTTCCGGTTACGGTGAAGCTAATCCCTTCGCTCAATTTTCCAAGTTGATCGTTGCTATATTTTGGGACATCATCTGCATATTCGTAAAATGAGGCCTGGAATGTGAATTTAATAAGCAAAATAGTAATACTTTAAATTACTCTTAATACAGTCTTTCACCTCACGGGTTCAGGGTTAATGGTAAAAGGCAATTGTAAAATTGGCAAGACCCACTTGCCTTTTCAACCATTCCGTTAAAACACTTGTAATTTCCTAAGGACAATCAAAATAATAGTTGCTTAGTTATGTATGTAAGCCATCATTATAAACTTTTGATTTGATCCCGTATATTCCATGTACATTTTTCCGTCAATATTTTCAATGCTTGCTTACCTCATTTAAGCCTCCCTTTTTCGCCTTGGGACAACAGCACATTATTTTCTCATACAAAACCCTAAGACACATTTTCCGTCCTGATTTGAAAATCGGAATACCAGGAACTACAAAACAAAATATTCCTCTAATTCAAATGATGTAATGTTTCAATCACACAGCACTTTATGAATCGCTTTTATCGCATTTGTGTATAAATATCATGGTATGAATCAACATCGTCCTTGCTCGTTAGGTGTCTCACCGCACATTGAACAAACAAAAAGTTATTGTAACTTAAATACTGCGCATGTAGATTTCTCAGTTGATTAATATATTATCCCCTAAAGAGTTCCGTCCAGTCTTCAGAAGTCCGAAGGAATTAATATTCAAATGTTGTTTAACAAAATGGTTTGGTTGCTGATATTCATCTGTTATTGTTGTTTCTCCCGTTTCGCACATTACTCGCTTGAAGAGAATTAAGCTACTCCGCTATGACAACGCCAAAAGCTCTTTGAACTCGACATATAAAATCGACAGTATATATGTACATATGTATGTACTCAGACCCCGAACAGGTGTACAAATAAATGGCGAGTAAGCGTCTGAATTGGCTCGTGTTGGGAGCTTAGCGCTTGAGAAGAATAATTAAACTTTCAATGATTACGAAGAGTTGCCTGGGCTGAGACTTAACTTGACTTGACTATGAGCTAAATAACCCGATGATAGAAGCCCCCCTATCAGACCGCGACTGTGCCGAACAGCTGTTGAGAGCTCCCCCAGAACGCGAATAAGGAAATTACTGCGGAGTACGCTAAATGTCAAAACAAAGACGGAAAAAGAGGAGAGCATTTGTGCATGATGTGTACAAACACGTGTGCATGCATACACACTTTAAACACAACCACTAAACCAGTTAGCAGCAATTGCGCTCCAGTTTTCCGATTACGCACTTTTAATTCATTTCCATCCACCACCTCGATGTCGCTGATGCAATCCAAAGGAAAGAGTCTTGTGCTCTCCGCCTGCAAAAACCTCTTGTGCAGCTCCGTTGTCGTATCGTCAAAGGCATCCATATTTTGGACACAGTCTGCACCCGCCTCAATGGATGCAAAATCTTTGTCTGCCTACCGATGCATTGAATCAGAGTTATTCAAGGCCTGACGCAACTAGAACTGGCAGCAATAAAATCGACACAGTTGCTAAAAGATAATAGTTTAAACTTCGCTCGTTATTGAAGCCGTTCTGCCACAGAGCATATGACAGATCGACGAGTAAACAGCTTTTGAAACACTGGCGCCATGATACATAAGAGCTTTGAAAACACATCGCTCTGGCGCCACCAAACTGTGTACACAAATGTTTTAAAAACACAGGTGTACTGCCCTACAAAGCTCGTTTTAAATCGCAGTGGAGCCACCACATAAGCTTTTATTAAGACCGCAGTGGAGCCACGAACCACATTTGCTTTAATAACACAGTACCACCAATAAATTCAATTCACTTAAAACCATTATGAACCACTAAACTCAACTTATTTAAAAGAACAGTGGGGCCACCATACTCACATTAAAACGGCTGTGGTGCCATCAAACATACATATATATATTATATATATATATACCACTATAGAAAAATAATTTAAAACAACAGTGATTCCATTAGAACATCATTTAAGCTTCTAGTGAAGCCACTATACACAAAGCATTTAAAAGCACAGGAGAGCGTAGTGGCTACAGTGTTGTACATAGTGTAAAGTGGGGCAAGAGCTAAAGAAACCCTATCAGACCGCGACTGTGCCGAACAGCTGTTGAGAGCTCCCCCAGAACGTGAATAAGGAAATTACTGCGGAGTACGCTAAATGTCAAAACAAAGACGGAAAAAGAGGAGAGCATTTGTACATGATGTGTACAAACACATGTGCATACACACTTTAAACACAACCACTAAATCACTTAGCAATTGCGCCCAAGTTTTCCGATTACGCACTTTTAATTCATTTCCATCCACCACCTCGATGTCGCTGATGCAATCCAAAGGAAAGAGTCTTGTGCTCTCAGCCTGCAAAAACCTCTTGTGCAGCTCCGTTGTATCGTCAAAGGCATCCATATATTGGACACAGTCCGCACCTGCCTCAATGGCTGCAAAATCTATGTCTGCCTTCCGATGCATTGGATCAGCGTTATTCGAGGGCTGACGCAACCAGAACTCGCGGCAATGTAATCGGAACAGTTGCAAGCGGCGCTTGATGTGATAATACTGTAGACTTCTTTCGATATTAAAGGCGTTGTGCCACAGAGCATCTGACAGATCGACGAGTTCGCGAACCGAGTGGCAGACCAGGAGTATTATTGCCGTCATACTGACTAAGTAAAGTTGGGTTTACCGATTTTACCCGATGCACATGCGGTTCTGAGCAAGCAGCTTATACGCTCTCTCGCTCTGGGAGAAATTCAGCGCGCTTAGATGTACGAGATGTTTTCTGACGGAATATATGTACATATGTGTACGTAGGTACATATGTATGTACTTATGTTTGTACCTGACACCAAATTACGCGTGTCTATAGCGGCGGTTTGTGCGCGAACTGTTTGGTATTTGATTTTATGCCGGCCTGACCACCTATAGCTCAATACTTTTTATCAACCCCGAAAAAATTTTGGATTCTGATAACTTTGTTTGCCTACGCATACAAATTTAGATATGCGTGGGTGCCTATATATATACACATCAAGAAACTTTCCTAGTATCTATGTACATACATACATAGTATACGTGTATACATATTAATATTCTGCATATGTATTATTACAGGCGTTGTGTGTCATATTTAATAGCGATGGTGGTGCTTTTTGCTGCTATTGATGTACCGTGAACTTGACGATGCAAAGCAATTAGTATTGACAAACTTACATCTTCATTCTTGAACCTCTGATAGGTTTCATCCTGGCCAAGTTTTTGTTTTCCACAGCAACAGGTCATTTGGACCATTGAAACAAATTGTTCTCTAAGCACTTACAAACGCTGACTTTGTTCATAAACTAGCTGAAAAATAATCTGTTACCAATTGGTAGGTAGCAAGACCTTGTTTAACGGTACAAGTTGGATGCTGATAATTAAATAAAGACAATTAAAGACAATGTCCTTCATTCATAGAATCACTGGGGGCTTGCACGTAAACATATGTACATATTTTGTTTTGCTCGACAACAACCACCACACGTCGCGAAGCTTTTCAAACTGATATTTTGCTTTGCACATTATCATTCTCTGAATCAGTCATCAGACCTCGCATTTGTGTGCTTGGTAAAAAGAGACATACATATGTACATATGTACATACATATGTACATTGGTATGTAAGACAAAAGACTAGGAAAATGTGTTTGAAATAAAATTGTGTATACCAAGTTAGAACATTATATGATTAAAAGCAATTAATTTTTAGCTGTTCCTATGGCAGATAGGTATATCACATCCGATTTTAATTAATTTAAGCCCGAATGTACACATTGTTACAAATGCGCTGTACACAAAATTGGAAGGATTCATTTCGAAATCAACGGAGCTTCAGCGACGGTTTTTTTTTCCAGAATTTAGCTAAAACAAAGTTCTTCTTTTCCTTTGACAGTTTTGCTTATGACATAGTAGTCCGACTTTGATTACCTTATCAGCGAAATTAAATTTAATAAAGATCGGATGCCTATATTTCTTTTCTATTAATTAGCTAAACGTTTTTCCGACTTTTCCTATGACAGCTACATCTACATACATACATATATGATATAATTTACGTTTTAAATTAATCAGAATCGGACGATTTAATCATATTCACGTATGTATGTAGCTGTAATTAATTGGAATTGTAGTAATTGGAATTAAAAAAAGAACTTTGTGGTTTTTTATTTGCCTCTTATTCCATATAAGCCAGTTTTTTTCAAAATTTTTTAATTTGTTTAAATGTATAATTTGAAGTTGGTCAGCTATCCAATTAATATGACGTTTATTTACATTATTTATTTTTATTTTTACATTATTTTTCGGTAACGTAAATATTAAAAACAAAAGTGTAATTAAAACTAAGAAAATACAGCTTAGATTAAAGACTGTCTGTAATCCAAAAACTTAACCGTTAGAATATCTTCCATTCTGCTTTCTAAAGGCTTATTCTGGATATTAGGTTAATGAAAACCAGGAGGTACATTATATACTCAAAACAAAACCGAATAGAACGTAAGCGCTCATTAATTTATCGATGTACATACGTAAGCAAATTTTGTGAACCAAAACGTGCTACTCTTTAAATAGTTGTACTATTCTTGACTTATTTTCGTTTGTAGACTCCATTCATTGGTCTTCATAGTGGTAATACAACTATAATAGTTTTCAAATCGGAGTGTACATTGTACACAATTACATTTGAATCTTAAAGGGACTTAAAATAGGTATTTGATCTTTTTCAAAAATATAACCACATATTTTATAACTGAAAGGAAAACAGATTCCTTGCAGTGATGCATACTCAGCGCTGTCGTGTTGAGCGTGTACCCATGGCATGGTGTGATTTAGAAGTTGGTCCTTTATAATACTTTGATAACGTTTTGCTAGTACGGGTCGGTCGAGTGTTGCTGCTGCTCCGTTCTGAAGATTTTTCCGTATCTGCCTTTAATGGCAAGTCATCGTCTTCATCCCATCTAGAGTTTTTTTTTTCCTCTTCGCCAAAATCCTCGACGGTAGGATCAATCTTTGATTTACGGCCTCGGCGGTTTCGCGAAGATGAAGAACTCACATCAGTGCGCTCCGACTTATCCCTACAAATTTGGTAAGCATTTAAAAAATAAGTCTATAAACAAATGTACAACTCACTCTTTAATGGGAAATGTGTTTTCTTCTCCTGCTTTTAATCCACGATTCAGCAGGGCAAGCTCACGCTCGGCAATTGCTTTCTTATGCTCATCTGCCGATTCTGCTGCGCTAAGCTTGGTCGTGGAATCGGCCAGTTGCTTCACAGGTTCTTCATGATTACCTCGCTTCAGCTGCTGCTGTTGCTCCTGGGCCTGTTTTATAGAGCGCTTTAGCGCACTTCTGAGCGTATCGCGGGAGTTTTCAGGCGCGACATCCTTTCCCAACTGGGAAAGTCCGATTGCCTCCAAAAGCTTTTGTCCGAGCGCAGCTTTGACTTCCGACTTCCGAACGGATACCGAGCCTGCTTTGCTATCATCAGTATCGTCACTAGCTCCGTTGTCCGGGGCTGGCTCACACACTTCGGGATTTTCTTTTGAATTAATGGCTCTGGCCTTAGGATCGTTAATGGCTTCCGAGACGGTACTTGTGGGTGCCTGCGTCAGCTGACCTGTAGATTCTTTTCTGGCAGGTGCCGCACTTGTAATTTTCTTTGTTTGTCTAGATAAAATCTGTTTTGTACTGGGACATAATTCTTTTGTATTCTTCAAATTTGGGGATCCGCTGTTATCGAGCACTACGACTTCAGACGGCTCTGATGAACGAATGTCAGTTTTGCGCCTTTTAAAATTGTATTGTGATCCCTGCTGGGACTGCGGAGAGATGTAGTCATCTTCAATGTACTTCACATCCTGCGGATCGACTTCCAGAGGCGGTTGGGGATCGACCAGTACAATGTCTTCCAAATTAACTACACTGTCAGAACCAATACAACTCTTGCGAGTATTTCGCTGGTCTTTCGTTTCTTGTTGTTGATGCTTAAGAAGTGAGATAAGCGCCTCATTTAGAGCGTCGGCCGGATTTGATCCGAACTGGGAAAAAAGCACAGAATTAATATTTGATAATTCGTTGCTAACATAAGCTGCTTTTGAAGTTGATACCGAAATTATGGGTCGCGTTTTATCAACAGCAGGTAAATCAAGGGCACGCATTTTTCGTTGATGACGTTTGACAGCTGGAACGTTATCCGGCTTTTTGTGACATAGCGGCTGCGGTTCCTGCTCGGTGGGACTGGAAGGCACTAATTGAACCGACGTTTCTGGTGGCAGTTTATAAGGCATTGCACTGGATAAGTCAGTCAGCTTAAGTACATCTTTAGTCGCCTGCGATGAAGTGTTTGTAGAAGCGGACGCGATAGCTGAGGAAAGTGCATGCTGATCCTGTTGCTGAACCACAGGCAGCATTGGGGCCAAGTATGGACCCAATAGTTGTGTGAGATCTGTGTCTTGAAGAAGGTTGGTGTCTGACATAATAACAGCGAACTTTGAACTTTTTAAGCGGGACATTTGCTCATCGCAGTTTTCTGCTGTCACCGGCCATTTCAGTGCCTTGAGAATGAGCATTAACAAGTCTGGATCCCTAATAACGCTTCCCAGGAAAATTGCATCAGTGAGGCTTTTTACATTGGGCATTGACGTGGACGGGGATGAAACATGTGAATCAACCGATATAGTTAAGTCGAGTGTTGCCGGCTTTGTCTTAGATTGACTTGGAACAATTTTCTTCGGCTTTGGCGGAGCCGTTTGCGGAAATAGTTCTTCATCCTCCCTCTTTTTTTTTGGCGCCGCAAAGATCATGTGCTCCGGCAGTGCTTCCTCGACGGAAGGTTCACCCCCATATTGAGGCACCAGTGTAGTTGTAACCAGTGGTCTAACATCTTCAATAGGGTTTCGATTTTGCGCACACTTAAGCAATGATACTTGTCCGCTACGCATGGCTTTGATGTTGTTTAATGTATTTTTAAGATTTCTACTTTTCTGCTGAAACAAATTTCTGTCCTGATATTTCGTTCGTGCATTGCTAGCATTTAAAGAAATATCAACGGAAGCTAGTACCGTGTTTCTGCTATCTGTCAGGTTGCTGTTTCCGGTATTGTCCTCTGTTTGGACTTCAGGTATATTGCCCGTAATGCGCCCGTGCGTTTGGATGAAGTTTATTACTCCTGTCGGCGATAGTTTTGTGTCTGGACTCCTTCTGATTGCGTTGGTACCCAATGATTCTGTATTCAGGGGCACCAATGAAGGAAGATACTGCATAGTTCGCTGTGCGATAGACAGTGGTGCCGATCCATACCTAGTGTCCACAAAAACGCTGTTGCGACGCGCTGTTTCCATATTGTTGTTTACTGCTCCAGAGGGTTTACTCAAAGAAGAGGATGAGGAGGATGCAGCCAAGAAGTTTTCGCCGGCTTTTGGGGCTAGCTCCTGGCAACTGGGCGGTTGGGGCTTGGATGCGGTGTTTCTGGACTCTGACTCACGGGTCAGCAAAATGGGGCGAAATTCATCGGTTTCCGCTTGAATGTCGTCGTTTCGGTTTGGAAGTTGGGCGGCTGGAACGCTCAGCCGTGCAGCAGCCGCTTCCCTCGCATTCTTAGGCTGAAAGTTTTAATAAATGTTGAGCTTTAGTGTTAAATTTAAGTGTAAAATAATCGTTTACCAGTGTACTAAGGAGAAAGTCTTGAAACACGAGCTGAGTGTGTTTTGCTATATTTGAAAGCGACGCCGTGGCCTCTACCTGGCGGTAACAAGACTTGCAGAGAACTTTTGGCAGAGGATCTTCTTCAGCAACCTAAAAAGAAATAAATTTGTTAAATGTTAAGTCTTAGCGGGTGGTCTTGATTTGATACTTTTCTAGAGCTAGTATTAAATTTGACGCAGCGCCAAACAGGCAGTTCCTTTATATTTACTTACATTTAGGTAAAGGTGTCGCGATATTTTATCCTTCAGTCCCTGTGTTTTAAAAATAAAAACACTCTCCACCACAGAATTCGTTTTGCTTTTCGTGTTGGCAGCGCAAATGCGGCACAAGTGCTCAAATTGAGCATCCATGTTCCGACTTTCGATGCGCCTTCTATTCGCTAGCTCAAAGCTTCAAGCACAACATGGTGATGGCAAAATACAGACGCAATTTTTGAAAATCTCCCAGGGGTACGGTGCAATAAGCTCACTTTTGTTAACGCCGAATTTAGACACACACACTACCATTTGCAATGCAGCTCGCCTTGCCCACTACTTCGTTTTCATAAATTTTGTACACTTGCAATTTGAGAAAGTCGTCGCGCGGTCACCGAGAGCGTGCAAAACAAATGGCAGAATGAAAAACAAATAATAACAAACTGTAAATGTATTGATCATTGAAAGCGGAGAGCGCAAGTCCGCAGCGGAGAGAGAGCACGAGAGAAAGAGAAGCAGAAGCAGATCTTTGCTTTCTTCTTTTTACGTTGTTCGCAATCGCTATGCTATGTTTTTGTGAAAAATAGTATTTTTCCTTTTATTCTTTGTTCAAAAGCTTTGCAGAAGTGTTTTGGTCACCACGAACGTTTCGGAATTACGACCAGGAGCAAATAATAGTTTTTTTCACTGGAAATAGACTTTAATCACAACGATTTCACCAGCACTTGCGTTGCGCCGAGAAAACGAAACAAAACTGAGCGAAATAAATGTTGCTGCCGTTTGCCATACACTCACCACCCACCCATACTAATGCATTTCCGCACGCACACAGTTGCGCCCTGACGGCTTACAGTACTCTTTCTCTGCTCTCGCCTCTCCTACGTTGTTCGCACGGCTGGTGATGGTGTGCGTGCTGCCTGACTGTTGCTTGTATTAAACACTCACACGACTTTTGTTTCTATTTTTCGAGTGCTGATGCATGAGTGTGAGGGCTTGGTGTCCGTCTGTTTCATGGCGCACAGCCAGTTTTCCGCTCTATACATGTGGCCTTAATGGCGTAAATGTAGTCGGCGGGTTTTTCTTTCCACCAGGTTTTATTTTGAGACCGGGTACATTGGGTCTATGAAAATTCCGTTGCAGGCGATTGCATTTTCATAAGCTTGCATAAAGTCTTATAACTTCTCTTATGTATGTACATACATGCATACATAAATATGCATTAATTTTGCCGCATGTAAAGTTAAAAAATTTACTTGCTTATTAACTGTTCGTGCGCCTTTATTAACCTTACTCACAAGTAATAGGCACCAAGCAGTCGATTACTCTTAACGAAGCTCTCTCCTTATACTAAAACTAGTTGTCGTTCCTTTTGATAGTGTTGAGTGTTCTCTGTGTGCGTGCCTTAGAGCTTGTGCCTCTGATCTTTCTTTTGCCATTTCTGTTATTTCCCTGCGTTATTGTGATTCGCTTGTTTCAATGTATTTGTGCATTTACGCCAAAACGTGGGCATAAGAAAAAATTTATTCCGTTATATTGTCGTTTATTTTTCACCCGAAAATAAAGCGAAATACTGCCTTTGAATTAGAAATAAGGCTGATGCGAACGAACTGAATCTTGGTTGTAGAAAAACACAGTTTCTTTATTTTGATGTAAAACAAATAAGTAGGCAAACTTTTTAAATTTTCTTGAAGCTCAAAGTATGTTGAATTCGGTGTTTTCAGACGAATTCTGATTACGCAGTCATGTTTTTGTGTGTTTATACATATGTGGGTACATACATATGTACACTTAGGCTATCGGTGATGATATGTTAGTTGTTGTCACTTTTACTATAAAACACAGCATGTATGTATGTAAGTATATATTAATTCGGCTATTGAACATTTTTTAACGTCGTTATAAAACATGTTTTCCTATGGACATATGTATGTACATATGCATATGCTTATATGCGTATGAATATTCCTTGGGCTTAACTGCATCCGTTCGCCAAAAGGTATGCAAGCAATTCAGTAATGAAATGCTATAGGCGCATACGCAGGACCGTTTGGTGGTTTTCTTAATTGTTTTCATTTTTGAAACAAATCCAATCACATACATACATATGTATGTACGTACATAATTTACTTCTCACGTCAAACAATCGTCCCATATAGTCAACTAAAAGAAGAATTTAAGCAAATAAAAACAATAAATTTAGGACATGAGCGTAAAAAAATTTTTTACAAAATGAGCGGTACACAGGATTTGGAAGGAATGCATTCGAGGAAGGAGCCATATAGGAGTATATAGGAATAAAAATAAAACGTGTCCCTCCTTAGGGCTACATTTCTGTCATGACACGAGAGTGGAGTTGGTGTTCTTTTGGGCTCCCCTGCTGATAGTATATTGATTTCAGTCAGAAGATTGAGTCATTTGACACCACATAATATGTATGTATATTCTTGATCAGTATCAACAGCAGAGTCCATAATTCAAACTCAAACCAATTCAAAATTGTTTTTTTGCGTATGCTATTAGGGTAATGTAGCAAAGGAGGGTGTACCAATTAACCGGCAAAGAACTCCTCATGCATTTGATAATTTGCGAGCGCATTTGATACGAAAACCGATTTTCAAATTTTACCAAGTTGTATATATGTATGTATATTATATATTGTATTGTATTATTTGAATACATTACTTAAACTTTGAAAACTATACGTTACGGTAGACGTTTTAGGCGAAAAGGAAGTGTACTTTTAGGCTGACAGATTCATTCGAATGCTGGTATACATTTTAAGCATCAGTAATCAAACCAGTTCAAACTTGCAATAGTATGTTAAGCCTTACTCCAGAAAATATATTTTAAATCATCAATCACCTTTTATAGTCAACGAAAAGATACCTTATGCAGAATCCGCAACAGTTATATCTTTATGTCTTCTCAAATACATGCTTATACATATATTTTATTTTGCCCATTTGTTGTTTGTCTTTATATATAACCAACAATGGGTTCAGACAGCAAAATGTGTTACCCTAGTCTGTGTGAAGTTATAGCATACACATTTTGACTTTTAGCAGTCGAGTTGTAGAGGCGAGTTCTCGCAAGCGCTCAACTCATTGCATTGAATGCTAGACCTGAATGTTGGGTGCAGATACATTTTGCATTGTGCAAAAAATTTTGCATTGGCCAGTGCTACCAACGCTCCGCTCCAAATCTTGAAGGAAATTAGAAAAGGATTGGTCCGACAGAGGCCGCTCCCTCGGTAAGTCAATGTTGGCTTGTCATAATGCATCATCAATTTAAAAATTAACTCAAAACAATTGCTCGCTTTTTGATAGGATCACAAATCTTTAAATTGGCACTCGGGTGGCACTTCCACATTGGGTTGTTTGGGTGGGGCATTTTTGTTTTAAGGAACGCGGAATGTTAATACTTTACTTTATTAACAGGTAAAAAGCTATTTTGCTATTAAAAAAATAAATACAATGAAATTATAATATTAAACTTAAGTAATTTCTGAGTATCTCATTTTGTCAAAAAAAAAACATACCCAGCACGAGTGCAATTTATGTTTGTACCTATTGTGAGGCCCGATTGTAAGTCAGTAAGCACGGCCATCAGCTTTTGGGGTCTTGCTCTAATCTTGCTCTCCAATTTGTGGATCGTGTACTGCCTTTTGCAAGGGCTGTCGTTATTTTCACGAATTCGCTCCAAATGTTGCACACCAACGCATTGGGATAGTGGGTCTGGTTGCATTCTTATTGATCCGTGTAAGGTTCAGGCAAAGTCACATACATCAATTTCAACGGAAAAAGTGGTGGAACGCACGACGTCCCCATAAAAAAATGTAGAGAAAAAGAATAGTAATGGACTTTATGACATCTCAATCATAAAGATTCGGGCTAACAAAGCAATTGAGTTTGATTTAATATATCTAAAAGGCTCCGTGTACACAGTACCAAAGGCAAACGAATTTCCATAAGGGTTTCAGAATGCAGATCAAAAATCGAATAGTTGTAGGTGTGCAGAGTTGACTGTGGTGTAATAAAAATCTTGCTCGGCTAATGCCGATTCGTTATAGTAAGAAATACCGACTCGACTCTTTTGTAATGCATTTGTAGTCAAGGCAGCTTTTATGTTGTACATTTGGAAAGCAAATCAAATTGGCCAGAGGGACCCTTAACCCGGATGACTTTCCTGAGCCCATGCTTCAAAACCACCCATCGAGTATAGGTAGTCCACGAACTTGAACTGGTTGGACCACTGTATATGCTGGAGAGGGTAACGGGGCCGTGTAATGCTATTTATTCGATAAGTCGCCCTTGCCCATAGGAGGAAGTAAGTGCCACTGCATATTGAAGGATGTTCTGCCAAGTACCGGTTATACACATTTCTTCCGCATTGCAACGGCCTCGGCAAAACTCAATCCTCCCAAACTTAGGCAATAAGAGGCCTGCTAGTTCCCCGTTGGCAAAACGGCCTTGGGGTAATAAGCTTTTGCTTGCTGTGAATTATAAAGGTAGCACCGCTGCGGCTGCAAGGTGTTGTGAAGTACTGCTACAGTTTCAAATCCGGTTTATTCAACTTACAATGGTGTTCGTTGTTTCTTAACTTTGAGCTACAAGTGTGACAATATTATTAAATTAGCCACAAAACCGGCTTCGTATAAATCGGCTGATTTGAAAACTTATACGAACTTATTTCTTAATAGGTATCGGATATGTCACGGCATTTTGTAACTATTTCCATTAAATAAATTAGCTATAGAAAAATTAATCAATCATTAAACGAGTAATAAAAATGAAAAAAAAAAACAAAACATTTTACAAAATTGTGAGCGTGACAGACTTGGGCGTTTTGTGGGCGGTGAATTAGGCGTGGCAACATTTGGAAATAAACTTGTCTCTGGAAGCTGCGTGCTTAATCTCAACATTCAAGCTTTTGTAGTCTCTGAGACGGACACGGCCAGATCGACTCGGCAATTGATCCTCATCAAGAATATATATACTTTATATGGATATATGGATAAATGGATACGTTTCCATCTGCCTGTTACATACTTTTCAACAAATCTAGTATACCCTTTTACTCTACGAGTAACGGGTATAATACAATTCTACATTTTGATGCAGATTTTTAGAGAATTGCTCCAGAAACATTTAGAAGTATGCCACTTCAAAATCCGATTAAGATACGTTGAGTTATGGACTTTAGAACTTTAGTCTTTGGACATTTTTGAATTTCTACAATATCATATCAGAAAAATTAAAAAAAAAAAATTAAGAAAAACTAAAAATCTAAATTTTAATGCACATTTTTAGAGAATTGCTCCAGAAACATTTAGAGCTATGCCACTTCAAAATCCGATTAAGATATGTTGAGTTATGGACTTTTGGAACTTCAGCCTTGGGACATTTTTGAATTTCTACAATATCATAACATCAGAAAAATGAAAAAAAAAATTTATAAAAACTAATATTAGAAGTTTGAATGCAGTTTTTTAGAGAATTGCTCCAGAAACATTTAGAGGTATGACACTCCAAAATACAATTAAGATTAGTTGATAAGTTATGCACTTTAGAACTTAAGGCGTTGTACATTTTTAAATATCTACAATACATAACATCAAAAAATGAAAAAAAAGTTTAGAAAAAAAATTTTTTCAATTTGAATGCAGATTTTTAGATAATTGCTCCAGAAACATTTAGAGGTATGCCACTTCAAAATCCGATTAAGATAAGTTGAGTTATGGACTTTAGAACTTCAGCCTTGGGACATTTTTGAATTTCTACAAATCATAACATCAGAAAAATTACAAAAAAAAAAAAATTTAGAAAAAATGAAATTCTAAATTTGAATGCAATTTTTTAGAGAATTGCTCAAGAAACATTTAGAGGTATGCCACACAAAAATCCGATTAAGATAAGTTGAGTTATGACTTTAGAACTTCAGTCGTTGTACATTTTTGTATTTCTACAATACCTCACATCAGAAAAATTAAAAAAAAAAAATTTTAAAAAAAAATTCTAAGTTTGAATGCAGATTTTTAGAGAATTGCTCCAGAAACATTTAGAGGTATGCCACTTCAAAATCCGATTAAGATATGTTGAGTTATGGACTTTAGAACTTCAGTCGTTGTACATTTTTGTATTTCTACAATACATCACATCAGAAAAATTAAAAAAAAAAAATTTTAAAAAAAAATTCTAAGTTTGAATGCAGATTTTTAGAGAATTGCTCCAGAAACATTTAGAGATATGCCACTTCAAAATCCGATTAAGATATGTTGAGTTATGGACTTTAGAACTTCAGCCTTGGGACATTTTTGAATTTCTACAATATCATATCATCAGAAAAATTACAAAAAAATTTAGAAAAAATGAAATTTTCAATTTGAATGCAGTTTTTTAGAGAATTGCTCAAGAAACATTTAAGGGTATGCCACACCAAAACCCGAATAAGATAAGTTGAGTTATGGACTTTAGAACTTCAGTCGTTGTACATTTTTGTATTTCTACAATACATAACATCAGAAAAATTAAAAAAAAAATTAAAAAAAAAAATTCTAAGTTTGAATGCAGATTTTTAGAGAATTGCTCCAGAAACATTGAGAGGTATGCCACTTCAAAATCCGATTAAGATATGTTGAGTTATGGACTTTAGAACTTCAGCCTTGGGACATTTTTGAATTTCTACAATATCATATCCTCAGAAAAATTACAAAAAAATTTAGAAAAAATTAAATTTTCAATTTGAATGCAGTTTTTTAGAGAATTGCTCCAGAAACATTTAGAGGTATGCCACTTCAAAATCCGATTAAGATATGTTGAGTTATGGACTTTAGAACTTCAGCCTTGGGACATTTTTGAATTTCTACAATATCATATCATCAGAAAAATTACAAAAAAAATTTAGAAAAAATGAAATTTTCAATTTGAATGCAGTTTTTTAGAGAATTTTTCAAGAAACATTTAAGGGTATGCCACATCAAAATCCGATTAAGATAAGTTGAGTTATGACTTTAGAACTTCAGTCGTTGTACATTTTTGTATTTCTACAATACATCACATCAGAAAAATTAAAAAAAAAAAATTTAAAAAAAAAATTCTAAGTTTGAATGCAGATTTTTAGAGAATTGCTCCAGAAACATTTAGAGGTATGCCACTTCAAAATCCGATTAAGATATGTTGAGTTATGGACTTTAGAACTTCAGCCTTGGGACATTTTTGAATTTCTACAATATCATATCATCAGAAAAATTACAAAAAAAATTTAGAAGAAATGAAATTTTCAATTTGAATGCAGTTTTTTAGAGAATTTTTCAAGAGACATTTAAGGGTATGCCACACCAAAATCCGATTAAGATAAGTTGAGTTATGACTTTAGAACTTCAGAGGTATGCCACTTCAAAATCCGATTAAGATATGTTGAGTTATGGACTTTAGAACTTCAGTCGTTGTACATTTTTGTATTTCTACAATACATCACATCAGAAAAATTAAAAAAAAAAAATTTTAAAAAAAAATTCTAAGTTTGAATGCAGATTTTTAGAGAATTGCTCCAGAAACATTTAGAGATATGCCACTTCAAAATCCGATTAAGATATGTTGAGTTATGGACTTTAGAACTTCAGCCTTGGGACATTTTTGAATTTCTACAATATCATATCATCAGAAAAATTACAAAAAAAATTTAGAAAAAATGAAATTTTCAATTTGAATGCAGTTTTTTAGAGAATTGCTCAAGAAACATTTAAGGGTATGCCACACCAAAACCCGAATAAGATAAGTTGAGTTATGGACTTTAGAACTTCAGTCGTTGTACATTTTTGTATTTCTACAATACATAACATCAGAAAAATTAAAAAAAAAATTAAAAAAAAAAAATTCTAAGTTTGAATGCAGATTTTTAGAGAATTGCTCCAGAAACATTGAGAGGTATGCCACTTCAAAATCCGATTAAGATATGTTGAGTTATGGACTTTAGAACTTCAGCCTTGGGACATTTTTGAATTTCTACAATATCATATCCTCAGAAAAATTACAAAAAAATTTAGAAAAAATTAAATTTTCAATTTGAATGCAGTTTTTTAGAGAATTGCTCCAGAAACATTTAGAGGTATGCCACTTCAAAATCCGATTAAGATATGTTGAGTTATGGACTTTAGAACTTCAGCCTTGGGACATTTTTGAATTTCTACAATATCATATCATCAGAAAAATTACAAAAAAAATTTAGAAAAAATGAAATTTTCAATTTGAATGCAGTTTTTTAGAGAATTTTTCAAGAAACATTTAAGGGTATGCCACATCAAAATCCGATTAAGATAAGTTGAGTTATGACTTTAGAACTTCAGTCGTTGTACATTTTTGTATTTCTACAATACATCACATCAGAAAAATTAAAAAAAAAAAATTTTAAAAAAAAATTCTAAGTTTGAATGCAGATTTTTAGAGAATTGCTCCAGAAACATTTAGAGGTATGCCACTTCAAAATCCGATTAAGATATGTTGAGTTATGGACTTTAGAACTTCAGCCTTGGGACATTTTTGAATTTCTACAATATCATATCATCAGAAAATTACAAAAAAAATTTAGAAGAAATGAAATTTTCAATTTGAATGCAGTTTTTTAGAGAATTTTTCAAGAGACATTTAAGGGTATGCCACACCAAAATCCGATTAAGATAAGTTGAGTTATGACTTTAGAACTTCAGAGGTATGCCACACAAAAATCCGATTAAGATAAGTTGAGTTATGACTTTAGAACTTCAGTCGTTGTACATTTTTGTATTTCTACAATACATCACATCAGAAAAATTAAAAAAAAAAAATTTTAAAAAAAAATTCTAAGTTTGAATGCAGATTTTTAGAGAATTGCTCCAGAAACATTTAGAGGTATGCCACTTCAAAATCCGATTAAGATATGTTGAGTTATGGACTTTAGAACTTCAGCCTTGGGACATTTTTGAATTTCTACAATATCATATCATCAGAAAAATTACAAAAAAAATTTAGAAAAAATGAAATTTTCAATTTGAATGCAGTTTTTTAGAGAATTGCTCAAGAAACATTTAAGGGTATGCCACACCAAAACCCGAATAAGATAAGTTGAGTTATGGACTTTAGAACTTCAGTCGTTGTACATTTTTGTATTTCTACAATACATAACATCAGAAAAATTAAAAAAAAAATTAAAAAAAAAAATTCTAAGTTTGAATGCAGATTTTTAGAGAATTGCTCCAGAAACATTTAGAGGTATGCCACTTCAAAATCCGATTAAGATATGTTGAGTTATGGACTTTAGAACTTCAGCCTTGGGACATTTTTGAATTTCTACAATATCATATCATCAGAAAAATTACAAAAAAAATTTAGAAAAAATGAAATTTTCAATTTGAATGCAGTTTTTTAGAGAATTGCTCAAGAAACATTTAAGGGTATGCCACACCAAAACCCGAATAAGATAAGTTGAGTTATGGACTTTAGAACTTCAGTCGTTGTACATTTTTGTATTTCTACAATACATAACATCAGAAAAATTAAAAAAAAAATTAAAAAAAAAAAATTCTAAGTTTGAATGCAGATTTTTAGAGAATTGCTCCAGAAACATTTAGAGGTATGCCACTTCAAAATCCGATTAAGATAAGTTGAGTTATGAACTTTACAAATTCAGTCTTGGGACACTTTTGAATTTTTTTGAATTTCTACAACATTGTCAAAAAAATGACAACAAAATTTAAAAAAAAAATATAATGCTATAGTCGAGTTTCCCGACTATCAAATACCCGTTACTCAGCTAGTGGAAACGAGAAATATTATAATTTTCTAGAATATCGGTAAAAGTTGCAAATAAAAAATGAAAAAAAAAGAAATGTAAAAAATGTGCGCGTGACAGCGGTTTGTGGGCGGTAGAGTGGGAGTGGCAAAACAATTTATAACAAATCGATAAAAATTTACAAGACTAAAAAAAAATGAAAAAATATCATAACATTTTTCAAAAGTGTGGCCGTGGCAGTTTTTTACGGTGTGTGTCTCTGGAAGCTGCTTAAAAGATTAAAAGATGCTTTAAAAGATTAAATTAATGCATGGGTTAATGTAGCATGGGTTAGTAGCTTCAAAACTCTACTTATAATTTCTTAAAATTTTTGAGATAGTTTAATTGCCGTTAATTGCCGACATCATTTGTTCAAGTTATTTGATCATTTTGGCACGTCAAACAGAACCAAATTAAAAGTCAATCCGATCAGAGCAAGAACGTAAGGTGAGTCTCCACGCCTGATCATGCAAAAATAACTACGACTTGCTCGCAACTAAGGCGTGGTCAGTGGTTCCGGTAATAGCAGCTTGACGGCTGTTCTAGTCGCCACCATTTACGCTGCGCTTGATCTGTACAATAAGATTGCTTAAGGCGCCACGCCCCTTCTCTTCAGTTCCTGCCCCAAACGATAGAGAACGGGAAGGTCAAGATATTACCAGCAAGCTACCTTTGTTTGCAGTAAAACAGAGTTGTAGTGCCGTTTTTAAGTCGAAAAAATAAAATTAGAAGGGTTCAGTAGTTATAAAAAAGTTTAAAGTTATGTGTCCGGAATTCTGGATTTCGTTTTCCCCATTTCTAAACGGCTTAACTCTTCATGGTATTTGTTCAATGCCAATCTGATATTAAATTAAATTAAATTTAGCTTTTAGCTTAAAAATTCTTTGATAAAAGTAAATTAAGCTATTTTGATTCGCAGGTGTGACTTCATACTTGTCCATTTTCATTACAATTGAAACATACATAATTAATTTTTATATCATTAGAAAGGCAAACTGTATGCTTTGCCCAAAAGTGAACTCATTTAACACAAAATACTTTCAAAATGCTTACCACCTCAAGACAAAAAAAAAGATTGTGCGCGAAGGAATTTCATGACAATCGAACGTATTTTGATTATCATTGAGTTAGAGGCTGGAATAAATTGGGCTACAAGTAGCCAAAGTGGAATTGTATTAACAAGGGCAAGTCGATTAATGTAGTCTGGCATGTCCCAATCCCCTAAGACAAGAATTGCCATACACAAAAAGTCACCAAGAGATCTGCGCTTGAAAATAATAATAATGATGATCAGGTATCCGCAGTGTTTACAATTTTCTAGGCTGTTTACAATTATAAACATTTTTGATTTGTCACTCACTTCATTAGTAAAATTTAATGCGCTACATTTCGTAAAAATATATGATTTAATTAAGTTTTTAACGGCAATGACTTTTTCAATTAACGGGACCATTGTATTTTCCTCTTCCATTTATTAATCAAGTGTTAAGCACAATGCTCAAATATTTCAAGTATACCGAAAAATGAAGGCTCTGACCGATTCGAATTGCATGTGTAAGCAAAGATACGTGTTTACTTGTGGGCTAACCACTTTATCGAAAACACAAGAGGCAAGTTTTGAGGGCCAAAAATTTGGCAGTCATTTTCGACGGAGCTTTTTTCTAACTGAATCAACTTGCAGTATGTCTATGCGTGCTAACCATTGACCATGTTTGGGCAGGTTTCATATACATAAACGAACAAATACTTTATAAAGGAAACAGGATTTTTACGCTTTTATACATTGGTACAGTTTATTTGCTCATTAAAAATATTAGTTTGTCCAATCGCCTGTATTTCCAAAATACGACAGCATCGTCAATAAATGTAGAAATAACCACCTTTCTGTAAGCCAATTGCATACGCCCGATTACGGTTACTGAGTCATAGCCCATTCCATTCTCAGTTATCTCCGAGGAAAAGAATTTGGTTTTCTCTAGCAATAGGAATTTATGAGTTCGATCATAAGGGGCTTAACTACCTCCTAGCGGCTCAACTGTAAAAATGATATAACTTCCTAAACAAAGTACAAAATATTCAATGACACCATACGCTTGGCTCTCCACTCACATAAAAAATCGTGTGAAACACAATACAGCAAAAAATAAATTAATAAATAAAAAATTAGATTAATTCACATGCTTTGCTCAAACAATCGGGTTGTATCGCCGTTCACCAGAACCCCTTTACTTTAGCTGCTGTTTTACAGCTTTTGCTTGGCTTTGGTTGGCTGCTTTGGCCTAGTTCTTGGTCGTTGCCGTGTTTCCAACTCGGTTTTACTTTCAATTCTATAGCTCGAAATTACTCACGTTGGACAATAGCTGGAGTAAACCAATGTGTGGGGCATGGAAATTGAATTTATGAAGGGCAATTTAGCTAAGTGGTATTCATTCTAGAAGTGATTGAGAGCTCTTCCTTCGATCCCATGCTTAAGCATTGTTTAAGCAGCGTAATCCACCATACAATCGATCAAAAAACCTGCTGCTTAAGATAAAATGTAACGAAAAAGGTAACAATATTTCACAATCGCCTTGGTAAATAGTCCCAGCCAGGCCGCCTTCGTTGGCCAGAGGGTGTATATTGTTGTGCTTCAGAAACAATCAGCAAAACCCGCTTGTAGATGTGGCTTGAAAACTATCGGGAGCTGTGGATGAAATTCTCAGCAAAATTATGGAATTCAGTAAGAATATAGGTCTGGTCTACTCGTACATTTTCCTGATAACTGGTATAAGCAAAACGTATCAAGTTTGCAATGGCCCAAGCGTTACGTCTACTCTTACTTTCAAAAGCTTAAGAGATACAAACGTCCCCGCGTGGTTGCAACAACAACTCTAACAGCCTGTTAATGTAAAGTAACATTCGGGGCGAAGCGTGGCTCAGTCCAAGCTCGGCCCAAAAGCCTGGCTTCGAAACTTGGTTGGCTGGCTGAGCTTGCCGAGACTCGAGTCTTGAGACACTCGCACTCCGCACAGTCGCGCTGTATAGTTGCTTCGATTAGGACGTGTGGTTCGCTTAAGCGCACGGTAAGCAGAGGCGCTCGAGGGTCACCCGAACTTGTCAGACGGTCTAAGTTGATCGCATTAAGCCACCGCCAATTTTGGGGCGCTTAATTACAACTTGATTTGGTAACCGCGTCGAAATAAACAAATGAACATTGAAATCGGCCAAAAATTTAACATTTGTAGAAAGCAGTTTCAACTGCATTTTGCAGTTTAGCCGAAGAGCTCAAGCGTGTGTGTCGGTCGGTGGTAAGCTAACTTTGCGTTAAAAAGAAAGTTTTCACTGAATATATGTACAAGCATCAACAAACAAAATAAAAACGTGCAAGTTTTGTTTTATTTTGTTTCGCATTTTCCTCCGCGCTCCGGACTAGCTCATACATAGATTTCCAATATGGAGGTGTCCGCGAATACCGTACGGGAAATCTAAATCAAACGCCGATCTTCGATTCGATCTCTGTGCATTTTTGTCTAGCAATCTTTTCCATGGAAACTACAAAACAAACGGCGGTCATTGCAGAGTCTCACGTGAAAAACTAAAAACTGAAAAACCGAACTAAAAACCGCTTGCCAAAAAGCAATGGAGAAAAACTAAGTGTTGTAATCTGTAAACGTGTGTGTGAGCTATGCATCGTAGCGTTGGCTAAAGCCAAACGAAAGCTCGAATAATAGGGGCAGAAACTAAATTTGCTTACAACAATACAAACACGTCCTAACAAAGTGCACTCACAGCCACAAAGCCGCAGTCGCAGCATAAACCAGACACACCATTAAGAAAATTGTAACACAAGGCTCAAAAAATCTAAATTGAAAAATTGCGACACTGCCTTCTTAGTTATTTAGCAATTGTATTCAACAAAACAGAGGTTTTCTCAACGGTAACTGCCTCCGTCACTGGTGCGGTGGCTGCTGCAGTTTCCCCACGTCCCGCGCTACCAACCTCTTTTTTAATCCGAGCTTGCCTATCGGTATTTTAAATTCTGTGAACTAACCCCAAAACGAAACTGAACCAACCACATCAAGAAAATTTACAGTTACAGTTACGACGACGCGCCATACCTGCAATATGAAGTATTCAATAGGTCGACTAAACATTCTGTGCCTGCTGGGACTGAGCCTTCTGCTTCTTAAAACAGGTGAGTAATGCCCACTTGAGTGAAGAACACTCTGCTTGAAATACAAATGGAGGCAAAAACTTTAAAGAGCATGGTCTCGAGCAAAGGTCTTCAACACTCTACCCACTAGTCCTAGAAAAGGTGGTACTTAACCAGATCTTAAGACAACCAGACTGAAGGGATTTAGTACAAAAAAATTTAAGTTAAGCATAAGCATATATGTACATATATGCTTATATATGTACATAAAATATACTTTAATGTCCTGCTGTTTTCGGAGTATATAGGGACATAAATCTCAATTTTTATCGTACTCTTAAAACAAAAGTCCGAAGAAAATTTATATGAATCCTACAGCGCCTTTAAGCATTTTTTTTTGCATGCCTAACTATGAATTTGGTTTTACCTCAATCATATTCGAGACTTTGTGATGGAAATATTATGTTTCGCAAATAAAGGCAAACTTGTTTTTGGACTCTGTTCCGGCTGCCTTGTGCGATCATACAATAGTCTAATGTCAAATTCATTTACCGTCGAAGAAGTCAAACCACCAGCTGTTAGGCACTTGTGTTGAGATCTATTGTGGCTACTCCGGCTAAAAGTTAAACGAGTTTCTTGCCATGTCCAAAAATATAAATTTATTGTAAGCTACTTGGAGAAGCGGAGATATATGTTAGGATATATACCAAGTAAGAGTATTTACATTAGAGGATAGCTAATTAGGTATGTAGGTAAATACATAGTCTGATCAACTGCTCTATTTACCAGCGAACAATAACATTATCAAACATTTCGACCATAACAAGCTTCACCGTGTCCAACTATTGGTCAGCTTGGGCTGTCTACTCAACATACTGCTGGGTAATGGTAATGGAATTATGTAAGTTATGCCAATCAACCAGCAGCCAACCAACCAGCTTATGACACAGATATTAATTGCATACAGCTCGCTGACTCGAATGAATAGGTTCGCTAAGTGAGTGAGTGTATCGGTGTAACCGAGCAAATTGTGGCTATAATAACTGTTAATAATTTTCAAAACAGTTTACTTAATTGTTTATACATTTTTTATGAATCATATGTATGCCAAATTTGACAAAAGAAAATGGAAACTACAAAAATTGTTAAGATACGTGGTAAGGATTGACACTATAATACATTATAAAAATATCTTTAGTATCACAAAAAATGTCACACTGTTCCATGTGGGCCATGTGGGCCTGCTCTTGCAGAGAGTATATTTATTTCAGTCAGAAGTTTGCAACACAGTAAAGTAAATGACATAAAAGACACCCCCCTTATAAAGTGCATATCATATTCATATCTTATCAGTATTAACAGCCGAGTCGATATAACATGCTCTTTTGTCCGTCCGTCCGTTTTTAGGCAAACTGGTCTCACAGTTATTAAGCTATCTGCTATAACGGCTCGGGCGTTGATACATACTAAGAATATACACATTTATTTTATAGGGGCACAATTGTGTCCTTCTCAGCGTTGCAATTTCTGACTGAAGTCAATGCGTCCTCCGCAAGGGTATAAAGACTGTTGCATGACTTGGTTTAGGAATAGTGGAAAAACTTTCCATTTTGTTGAACTTTGTCTATCTACACTGTGAAGTGTTTTTATAAGCCAAGCGAACATACATTTGGGTAAAACCTCAGATATGCCGCCACGGAAATATTTTAATGCGTAATTGCTAGGAAATGTTCACCCTAAGTGTTAAAGCATTTGATGTGCTACTGGTTTAATGCGAAAGTCGATGGCTGAAACAAAAGGGTACGAGGCGTACGAGGCCAATGGCGAAAGTTAACCATTTGCAAGAACATTTGTTTAAGCGTGTGTTTAATGAATAGTGTAACATAGGGGGTCCAATCATAATTCAGTTTCAATGCCAGTTAGACAATTAATATGGTGGTCACGCCTCGGCCTAATCATTTCGTCTCTATTTAGCTGTTTATTACCGCAGGCAGTGTCAATGCTTACCGTGCGAAAGTTTTGGCGCACGCGGAAGATCGTCATTAAATTACTTGGCTAGGTCTTTGACTGTAACCTGAACACTTTATACGAGCATGTACGAGCACTGACATGGCGCAACTTTGTTTTGCATGCACAACAGTGCACTTTCGCTTTCAAGCAGTATTCCAGTGAGTCTGAGGCAAGCTTGAATAAATTTGCGCACAGCAATGGTAATCCCTGGATTTCGAAAGGCTCCAGATAATTTGCGTTGAATTGGACGTGGAAATTGTTGTCGGTGCAGCACGAGGAGTACCAATAGACCACCAAACAGCAAACACCCAACATCTCTTAACTTCTGCGCTTGCCCTTACAAGCTTGTTGTTAATGGTGCTGCTCACCTTGAAATGCATACGCATTACAGTTGAAAATTATTTTTGCTACGAAATGGGCAATCTATTAAGGCATTGCGTTAACCCGACGACGGCCATATCCGTAGCCATTGTAAATAGGGCTCTTGACGTCTCTATGCACCGTGTCGGGAAATTAAATGGGGCCCGACGCAGCTGCTCCACTTAACACTCTTACACCTACTCTGTTACGACAAGGTAGCTCTCTATTTTCACTCTAAAAAATACGCTTTTGTAGTTTAATGAATGAGTTAAACTGAACTGAGTAAAAATTTTAATATATTATGTGTGTATGTATGTACATATGTACATATATACGCTTGCTACCATACATCTACGACCACATTAAGTTTTCAGTATCAACGGCCGTGTCGATATACCCATGTCCGTCCGTTCATTTCTACGGAAACTGGTCTCACAGTTTTGAAGCTAACTGCATGAAACTTTCTCAAAAGTCTTCTTTCAATTGCAGGTACTATATGCATACATACATACATATGTCGGAACGGACCACTATATCAAAAAAAAGACTCATAGTTTCGTTGTTTTTGATCGTACATTGATTCTTATTCGGTATCACCACGCTATTTTCTTTTTAAATATAATTAATACAATTAATATATGTATGTATGTAATTACTGCAAGGGTTTATAAGCAACGGCTTGTCGAACCTAGCTTCCTTTCTTGCTATGATTGTTTTACGCGTGCTTCACATTCAATGCGCGCATTCTCGCTAAATGTGCATGCGTGGGTAAAAAATTTCCATAATTTTTATTAAGATTTAAGATTTTACTCATACTATAAGGATTTGGTAACAAGACAAATATTTCCTAAGCCCCTGGTGACATGCTTCGTTCTTCTTGTCTTGTTCTTCAGAACTCAATGGTGATTGTTTTCCTTGGAAGTCGATGGTTCGGCACAAGGTTTGCTTATGTCAGTTGTGACTTTTTCATCGTCTCCTTTGCGGGTATAAACTGGATTTTGCAGATGTTGAATGCAACGACCTTGACGCGATTGCCGTTGGGGATTCCGTTTTCGTTGATGTGTTTCGTGCTTGTTTCGTAGACCACTGCTTGGTATTTTAAGTCGGAATTAAGGCTAAAGGCTCCCAAGGGCAAGCTGCGCCAGGTCAGATGCTCTCCTCTGTTAAACATTCGGAAACGCAACTTCTTCATTTATCATATATTTTGCGGCACAAATGCTGCGCTGTTCACCTTTCACTTTCACCAGCCCCAATATGACTCCAATGCGTCTGTGAGCTCGCTTTAATAACGGTTGACGGCCTCATAGTGACAAGATGTTGGCCGCTACGGTGGGATTATGTGAGCCTATCGATTAGCGGTGCCCAACGATTGCATAATCACACTCATCTGTTTCGTTAGAGCATCATTAAGTGCTTGGTTTCGAAAGTATTTCTTTGCAGGACAGTTTAACCCATTACAGACAATTCTCTGAAACTGGACAACCCATCTGTTACTGGTAAAGGTCAGGGAAATGACTGACGACTGTTATTCCAATACCGCAAGAACAGTGAATTTTAAATTCGACTTCGCATTGGGTGAATAGATGTAAGAGTAACACAAAACTCACTATTTGACAGTTTATACTTTTCTTTCCTATTTGTAGTGTGGATAATATTTGTGTTGATTTTGTCACTCTAACGAATTTTACTCTCGGGTACCACGGCTCAATGCACCGCTTTTAGCAAACTCGCCACACCACCATTTCAATTTTTTCAATGTCACTTCGCAGCCACTTGAAGAAAGCAACAGGTTTTATATAAAACGGATAGTTTGATGACATTTTTTTGGAAAAGTTTGTTTTTTGATTTCGAGTAAAATTCAATTATAGATGGTACAGCTATTAGGGGCGAAGCTCTGCTCAATACAGCTCTGATGCAGTATTTTGCACATAAGCTAGCAAAAGATAAATGACATGATTAAAAGTCAATGAACTATATTTCACCCGCCTGAAAGAGTTATATCATTTCAACTAGCTCTTAGTCAGTAGCTGGGAAACCGATACGAACACAAATCCTAATTGCCTAAGGCCTAATTAAATCAGCTTCAGCTACTTTACTAGTGGCAGCTCCAATTGTCTTACAAAAAGTTGACATTTAAGCCACAATCGGCTAATTTGCATGGTCACGCTGCCGTCACCCATGACCAGCTGCACTCGCAATTCCACAGGGTGTGGTCCAGTAGGCCCCATTTAGCGTGGGAAAACAGTAATGTTTTAGAGCCGGCCGCAGTCAAACAAAAATTTCAGCCCGATTAAAAGCAAAACATCGGTAGATCACTTGATATATTTTTAGTAAGATAGAGTATCTTTTTATATAAATAATTCAATAAGAAAAAAAAAGAAGACTATAGACGAGTTCCTAGACTATCAGATAGTCCTTATAGTAACGGGTATAAAAATAAAAAATATGTACACAAATAATTTCATTTTAAAAGCTTACATATGAATTCCAGTTTGTTTTTTGAATGTAAATCAAGAATATAGAGCGATCATCCGCCTGCTAGTGCATAAAAATGTTTCAATTGTTACTCACACGAAAATGCCATAAATTTATTATGACCCTGCCCGAAGGCGTCGCATAAATAGCAAGACGACATCGCGTAGGACTTGATAACAATGTACTTCACTCCCAGCTATTTTTTTCCATGTACGACAGGCGATGCAGATTGGAAACCCTTGTGCTGCGTACAGCCCTGACTTGTATTTTATGAGATGTTTTTGGTCTGATTGCATGTGAGCAATATTTCTTTGGTCTCCGAAATGACAGCGCTATGTCCTGGTACTCTACAGAAAACTCGAGGCGCATAATTTATTTATGTGACACCGATAATCTATGTCTACACTTTGTCTATACTTAATTACTAGCAATGACATGTTTGGGCTGATGTGGGCTATATTTCAACCTGCATTTAGGAAAAGTATGTTTTTATTCAAATGTTTATTATTTATTTAGTCCGTTTTCTGATTCCAAGCTTATTTGCTCCCCAAGCGGTTGTCCCTGCTAGTTTTTTATTGACTAATGAAAACGAATAAGCCTTGAATTCTGTTGTCTGATCGTAACGAAAAACACACAACGATTAAATCTTTTACAAAGCGGTATAGCCAGGTACCGAATATTAAATTCGCATAATTTATCGGTGTTTAAGTTTTAAAGCTGGTGGATCGAATCAATCGAGAAAACCGGATAGAAATATCTCATAATTTAAGCATACGCTAAAAAAGAACTTACGTCGGATCATCGCAAATTCCCAATAGAGGCGGCAGGTTATGTGTACAAATGAAAATAAAAAAGCGGTTGCTCAAAGATGATAGATTAACATGCGTCATCTAATGAGCATTCGTCTTGACGATCAGGAGAAGAGCAACAACAGTAACAGCCCATCTCTTTCAGCGAACATAAAATTGGCTTTGTACATTACTTTGTTGGCATTATCAGCGTTCGGTAAGCTTAAGTATTCGTTAATATATTTCATATATGTGGCTACTAAAATTCCGTTGTTAATTTCTTCAAGATTTTCGTGTCTATTTTTTCTTTCGTTTTGATTATTTGTGGCTTGACTTTGACTCTTGGTTATAATCGTTGCCTTCACAGTGTTTGTATTGCCAATTAGACATCTTGATTAAAGGCAGTTAATTAAGCTTTGTCGTACCGAGCCCGAACGCACGCAGACTCAACTGCCTCACAACACGCAGACACCACAATTTATTAGGTTAATGTCTTTTGTAGGAGCTTCCCCCATTTCCAATGCTCCTTCAATCTAAACTTATCGGAGCACTTATCTTGAATTCTTAGGCTTTCAGGGTTCCCTTGTCGTATTTGAGTACGCTTTTTAAAAAAAAATGAAAAAACCAATATATATTGTTCAACTGCAACTACTAAAAGCGTTTTCGGATTTTTGAAACCCTAGCAGTTAGCAGATGATACTTTCATCTTCAGTGTCATGGCCACCAACATTTACTATCACGTAACATCACCATCGCTAACCAGTCACCAGGTGTTGTTAAATTGCCACTTTATGGCTTTGCCGGTTTTCGCTTTTCAATATTTGTTCGTTTTCCGTGTATATTTGTTGCTAGTATATGTACTAGCTTTTACTGATTACTTTTACATCGGTTCAAGTTCAACGACAGGGAGTACAAGTGGGCGATTCTGTCAGTATGTTGGCATCTTCCAGAGCCGAAGCATTTAAGCATACTGTACCATTAAAATACTGGGCTCCTCGTTTAGTGGCAAATTTTCGTGTATTAATTCGTATTCCGTCCAAAAAAAGGCAAGTTGTTGTGATTGATCACCATGTTGTTAGTTAAATATATGTAAATGATTTCAGGAATGCAATCGTTTTTAAGATTCATATTTACTCTTTGGCTGCAAAAGGTGAAGGTCACCTGAAGCTGTTAGCGAAGACTTTTTGTGCTGACACAGCACTAATGTAAATCATCGTGGCATGTCTTTTCGTCAGTTTGATTCGATTTTTGTTTCTCCTAACTGGTCGGATTAATATCTTTAATTATAGTACATATGTAGAGGCAGTTCACACTCAGTGGCATAAGCTGCTGAACAAGCCCTGCACAAGCCGAGACAAGTGCTCTTCTCATTACCATATTCAGCCGTTGAATGGAGACCCAGCCTTGACATCGTTCCGTCACAAAAAGAGAACCAAGTCTGGCTCCCAGCTACCAAAACGTAGATAGAATCGAGAACAATCACCAAAGAATACATGAAACCAAAACTTTGAAACCACGATATGAATGAGGGATACGTTTCCTTCTACCAACTCAATCACATACACATATGTACATATATACTTGCAGGGGAACGTGAAGCAGGGGTAAGCAAAAATGATGGCATTTAGACAAACTGTTGCGCTTGTGTCTTTTGTCTCGCTTGTGAGTAATCAAAAAAAACCTCCAATGCAGCTGCAGCTGTGAACTGTTTTAACATCATTGTGGGGACCTGGTTTTAATTGGTTCACATTATTTATAAACAACCAGACACTTATAATAAGTTCGGTGGAGCGGGCACTCCCTCGAGCTTCTTACTTAGCCTTGCTTCGGAGCATACACGTTGAGCTGGAACTGACTGTACAGCCACGCAAGCAATTGATTATCGGCATGGGTTTATTCAGCAAATGTGCAAAAATCAAATTGAAATCCAATAGTTCCTGCTTAGAAGTGTCGAGTATTCTCAACGTCGATACAAATCTATCATACAATCTATAATCATTTGCAACCTAAGAATAGTTTGATCTCGATCTGAGTATGCGGAGCCTAATTCGATCGAATGACAACGCTTTACGATCGAAAATAATGATGTTAGGATTTAATTTCAATTAATTTGCTAACCATATGATATAGTTGTCCAACGTTTATCAAATGATAACCAAATTTATATCTGGGTATTTATAATTTTTGTCCGATTATTCCTGTGGTAGCTATTGCTTAGTAATCTGATCTTACCCGTTCCGACCTTTAAACTAACTACTCTCAATTTACTGAGAAACCAGTTTCGGACTGAACTCGATATACCCTCTGTATTATTTTAAATCACAATAGTAAGATTCAGATTTATAAGTAAAGAAAGAGTAAAAACAATGTGAAAAATCCAATCTGATGAACTCAATTATTTTCAGCTCAATTTGATTTTATAAGCAACATGTAATTCTATTCGACATTGTTCTTTTTTTGCTGTTATAATTGTTTGTGTTGTCTAAAAAAGCACATTTCCATTGCTTTGTTCGGCTTAGCTCAGGCCAGACGCCGACGCAGGTCTACATAGAAACCATTATGGCTATAGCTTTTTATTCATAAGCTGCACATAGGCGGTTGTTAAGTTCTCTTGCACAACAAGCAGTCTCAAAGCTACCATTTATAGACCGCAGCAGCTGGCAGACACGCCAGGGCGTTAAGTGACCCTGAATTAGTTTCTAGCCCGACTTTTAAGCACAGAAGTAGTATTGTAATTGTGGCTTTTACTTTCCGTTCTATAGGCAAAAAGTCTTAAATATATCGTAATACAGGACGTAAATTTATCGTTATTGCGCTGCAAAACTATTTAAATGCTATGCTAAAAATAATGGAAGTTGGGCGAATACCGATAAGTTGTTAGAGCATAACTTAAAGGTTTGTATATTTTTCGTACTAAGCCTGAAAAGTTTGTAGCTTTTGTGGCACACCCAAAAAGTGCCTAGACCAGACCAACACATAAGCCGACACGACGTTCACTTTTAGATTGTAATCCCAAGTCACCAGCTTAGGAATACTGTCATTGCATTTGTATTTGGCATAAGCAATTGCTGTGTCTGGGCTTTATTGATATAATTTTTTCATCAAATTAAACGTTTTTTAACAGAACACAAATTATGTGAAAATATGGAATGTAGCCTAGCATACTAAAATTAAGGACCAAAAACTACCTTTGATCTGAAACTAAAATTAGTCAGTGAATGGATATTTGTGGGGCTTTATAAACCGATCGTATAGCAACTACTTTTCTTTAGCGAAACGTCTTGCCTCCAATGATCCAGCATGGGATGGGCTGGACAAGGCTGGGTGTGGCGAATTCGTTTGTTTTCCACACCGGAGGCCTTCGTGTGGTGGCCTTTTCTTTACTTTCGGCATTTTAAGAATATCGATATATTTAACTGAGAGGCTAGGAAAATTCAAAAGCTTGACGGGTATCTGATAGTCGAGGAAATTGACTGTAGCGTTCTTTCTTGTTTAAATGTTGAATGCATACAAAAAAGTTTTTATATCTCAAAAAAGCAAACGGAGGTTTCCATGAGAAATACCGCTGCCAAACAATGCGACTGCTTTATACGCCCTAGACCAGAGGGAAGGGGTTCCCAGCTACAAACTGTCGGGAGCGAACCGAGTTTGTGACCGTGCGAATTTGAAATTAAAATCATTTTTTCGCGATTACTTATACCCTGGAACTGCGGTTCGGGAATGTTAATAACAAACTGTAGTATCGTGCAGTAAGTGTATTGGTAACAGTTGCCCCACCAAATGCCCTGGCCATGTGCTTACATCAACGTGCATGAAATCGCACGGCAGACATCGATTAATGCCTGGCGTTTGACTGTATTTATTTTAATACCAACAAGCCCTAAGCCTGATGCCAGCTCTGGCCGGAGATCCAGCTCGTAACGCTGAATGCACCGGCCTAGCGAACGACTATACCCACGCAACAGTCTTTGAACAGTCAGTTAAGTGTAGCAGCATTCACGAGGAAATCTCGCAGTGGGTCGCAGACACATGTGCTTTTCGATAGCCCAATACTTATGTACTACCTATTTTTTTGGTCAGCACGAACTGGCCAATCTTTAGTAGCGTGCTCTCCTCGCAGTCGCGCTCGGAATTGAATTATGTATTGTGTGTGTGAAATTCAACATACTTCTTTTCCAAAGCGGAAGATTTTAATGTCCAGACGACGTGACGTATAGGTAACCGCTCCCGTTCGATATTAATCTCGTGCTGAAGAAAACTGTGTCTGCAGTGGGTGTTTTCCGGTTGAACTGCATCACAAATAAATAAGAGCACCTAAAAATCAACACAACCCCTCCTAACCAATCGCTTTCAGTGCATACCGTCTACCGAAAAGCCATTGGAACCGTAAACCATCACGCCAATGCAGCATGACAATACGACTGCAGCTCACAAATGCAGCGTGTAGCAATGTAAAATTTGGCATCGTCCTCTCGTTTCAATTGTTTGAAAGCTAAAAATGCATATTAGCTATACAGTTATTTTTAAATTGCTTGTGAAAAGCGGAAGCGTCAAACAATAAGCGGAACTCGACGCCCCCTCTGAAAAGTTGAAATTGTGCTGATTACCTTGGTTTCAAGAAGCTCGGCAATGTTTAGACCATAAGACATTACCAGGGGCTAACTTATACAGTATATAACAGTAACGGAAGCTTGACATAGCAAACGTAAGTTTCCTTTACAAAATTTACGAATTTAAATCTGACCGCAATAGATTTGTGCAAGTTTTAGACGTTGTTTTTGGGGAGACCACCAAAACAAACTCGATGAGTTTCTTCATGCTAAAAACTTTTACAATCTATTATACAAAAACTTTTAATTTCATTTGGCCGGGTATATAAATATGTATATCAATTAAAATATTTAACGGTTGCTACTTTTTTAAATACTAAGATTTTGCCTAAGAAAGAAAATCTAAGGTATTAGGCACGTAAAAAGTGTACAGCTGCCTGGCAACAGCTACGTATTTCCGGCACCATCAAGTAGTCTCGCTGTAAACGACCTGTCTGTGGCTTGGATTAGTGGTCTAGGCCGGCTTGGTCATTGTTGCAGTCCACTGTTGCCCTGGTGCTTATCAAATTCATTTAAATTTAAAGAGAAAGGAAAATGGTTAATGCCACAACAGTCTTATGACTGTATGACTTTATGTCTGTCGAAAATTGGTTGCTGCTCAATAAACACTGGAGCCCAGCTGATATACATACATACGTACGTACATGCACACTTACTTACATACGTACATACATACGTACATACATATGAATGTACTATGGTACCTTGACCTGCGAAGAAGTTAAACGAACCGTTATCCGCTGGAGCATGCATTATACCAGCGACCGGCAGCGGTGCACCCAAAGTACCAATACACCGCATACATACATACATACATACATATGTATGTACATTAACATAGGCAGCCAAAAAATGGTGCTGTGGTTTTGTACTTGTTTATTTTTTCCCTGTTTTATATGCGGGGTCAAAAAATAGCGTTATAAACGGCCGGTGTAGATTCTCGCTGTTGTTAGTTGCTACCGCTTGTTGACTTTGCAATTTGTTGCAACCATCGCCAACCCTTTTCATCTTTTTGCTTGCTTTTTTTTGCTGAATGCACTAAATAGTCCACTCTCAGGCACGAGTTGGGCGGTGAGGACGGCTTCAAGATAGGTCATATTCAAGGGCGGCGGGAAATCGGTACTCCAATGGAATTTCCCAGCAGAAAAAAGTTTTGCAATATATGCATGTATATATGTATGTATGTAAATAGGAGCGTAAGCCGTGCCTGTGACCAAAACAAACTGACGTTATGTACCACTTAATGCGACATCCATGCAATAGCAGCATATCGCCCTCGAAGCTTTTACAACATCAAAATTGGTTTCGAATATATGAAGCAAATCCACGTTTGCCGTTGGTATAGCTATCCAAGTTTCTATTCCCAGCTTGAGGTGGCACCCAATCCGTGCTCTACTTAAACTCGATACAGTCACTGCTCGGCCACTTATTGGTTGGCTAGCTAGTATAGAGCGCACTAGATATGACTGCCTTATTGCCAATGCGGCACACGAACCGCGGACACTGCACAGCACATAAATCGCAGTTGCAGTCACACGAAGCGAAAGTGATCAAATTTAAAGAGGGCGTGGTGGGCCTAGCACCACTATGTAGCGTTGTCGCTGTCGTTGCAGTCGTATGGTCTAGCTACAGCCTCTAGCAAAAAGATCTCAGATACTTACACACACAGTGGAGCAAGCACGAATGTCTCGTTCACCAGCGTGTTGTGTATCTGACGGTTATGCAACATTCTCGGTTTGACCCACTTTGGGTCCGTTTACTTGAGGTCTTTGTCGCCAATGCTGGCCAGCATTCACTTTTAGGCAACTCAAATGCAAACTAAGGCCCGAAAAATTTTTTGTATCCTTAGAACAGCCTATTGTCTAGATTAGGAAGCTTTCGCATTTGAAGACTAGAGCAGTCGAAGGGAAAACGGAAAGCTCTTACAAATACTATACATATATAGAAAAAATTTGAAAGTTTGCTGCCAATTAACATTTTGAAAAGTTGCCCAGTTGATAATAACGTGTGGCACAAGAGTCATATTGCCAGTCATAACGAGTGCACATACTGGCCGGCTTGTCGCACTCAACTTCAGTTATGCTGCGTGCCAGCAAAGTCTAGTTTTTTAACATGTCTGCTTGTTGACATGGTACAGGTGGCCGTTGCATCTGACTAAGTCTATTAAAAAACAGGCCAAACAGAATATGCTACTAATTTGCCCTGTCATAAATCCTTATAGTAGCTGTTAGGGCCCATACTCGCAGGTATAAGTAAAGATGAAAAGTTTTACCAAACAATTAACTGCATATGGGCACGATCAAGAGGCGAAATTAGGCTCGCAGTGTCAGCTTCTAATACGCAGACATCAATTCAAATTATGTAGTGAACTTTCCTCCTAACCGACCGCTCTCTGTTCACTTCGCAACAAGAAAACTTTGCTGTGCCTGAAGTACGTAAGTGTGCATACGTGTATGTATATCCGCCGACACAGCTTTTTGGTGGGCCTGCAAACTGGAGCATTCACCCCCCAAAATTGTTAGGAGGTAAGCCAAGCCACTGCAGAGTTACAGTAGAAAGTATATTTTCGATTGTTCGAGTATGAGTGGCAACATAAAGTCAGTCGATTGGCTAGTTGCATAACAGTCGAAAAGCGCTTCATGCCGGAGCTTCGCTTAGTATTTGAATGTTGCCCACAGCTACGAAAAGAAAAGTACCCTGGCGAGGGGCGTGGGGCAAGAGTAAGAGGTGGATATTTCCTGTTTTGTTTCTCCTTAGGCGCGCTGTTGCTACTCACTTTTATTTCGTACTATCTCTAAGACTACCCAAGTCTCCTATATCAGCAATTTTACTGCGCGGTGGAGCCAAAATTAGTTTATTTTGGTGGCACGTAATGATTAATCCTAAATTAAGATTTTTAAACATTTACATTTGATGATCCTTTGCTTTTTGTGAGGGTGGCATGACCCGAGCAGAATATGGCATGGATGACATTTATACACTTTAATATAATGCTTATCTGTACGGACTGAAGTTTACGTATGCGTGCAAAGGAAAATATTGGATTTATGGTCATATGGGTTGCGTTGCATATTTGGAGTAATTTCGGAATGCAACAATCAATTGAATTGGTCGCTTTTGACGATTTGCCCCTTTCAGTGATTTGGGCAGTCGATGAAAAAAAAAAACTGGATAAACGCTATAGTCTATCGCTACGACTATCAAATTCTCTATACTCGGCTCAGGTATATCACACAGGCACCAAATGATTTATTTTTCTATCTGGCGAGTGTGCTTTTTATTTCGAACCGCACCCAGTGAATCAAAAGACTTCGGCAGCAAGCTACGTTTAATTAAAAGTTCAAACGCGTAACTCGAAAAAACGAAATTGAGTTATTTATTGAGTCACTCAGGCAAGCAGCTACTATATTGATGTATATAATAAAGATCGTTATTAAAATTGCAGCATTTGTACTTGCCAAAACGAACCTTAAACGCCAATTTACATATAAGTAGAAGTTAAATAAATATTATATTTATAAGTAATTAGAAGTGAAATAAATACAATAAATATTAAAAAGACTTCCGACTAAATCCACGTAACGTAACTAAATTGATTTATTTAAGGGCTTTATGTTGTTTGACCTAACTGCCTCTTTTACCAACTTCAGTGTTGTCCAATAGCTCATTAGGGATGACATAAATAAGATCTCGAGGCAGCGGTTGACGGTGCCGAACGAGGTGGCAATTAGTGCAATGGTTCGCGCCATTTGTCTAAATTTGGCCATGCTATTGGCGGTTACCAATTTTATAGCTTCAGAGGCGATGTTGCAATGCCGCTTTTTCAAGCAATAAGATTGCTTACTATTATTGGGCCAGACAGCAGTGAAACATTTAAAACGCACCGTGGGTATCACACTCATCGTTTAATATGGTGACAACCGCTCAGTATGACATTAAAGAAATGGTGCATAAATTATCGCCTTGCGCCCCAAAACATAGATTTTTGATTTTTTTACCGAACAGGGAAAAATATTGGAAAGCTTCATTGGTTTTTAAGTCTCATCATCTCTAATACAAAACCATTTGCATAATGATTATTTAACTAAAACTGCCATGAGTACCATGTTTTATTGTTGCTTCCGAATGACATGAAAGTCAAGTTCATCATCAAACCAAGTTTTATGTCTTGTTGTTCGAGTTTACTTTGAGCATAACATACGAAAAAACCAAGCTGAAACTGAACAATGGTCGGAATTGTCAGGCTCTCGATTCTGTGTTTATTGCTCGGTTTTCGATACGGTTAGGAAAAAAATGGATCTCCATAAGCTGAAAGTTCGAATATCCAAGCAAAAGCTTATTCCTTGCAATAAATTAAAGTAGTTATCTGCTCTAATCCTAGATACAAAAATAAAGTAGTGAAAATTAAGCGAACACAATCGACAAATGCCAAACAAAACCAGCCAAGATTGTGGTCGAATTACTGTGCGTTGCGTCACAACAGAGCTGTCAGGCCTCGCTTTGACTCAAGCTTAAGCTTTTGATCTTGCTTCAAAATACATTACGAAGCGCACACAATCGTATTGTTCAGTGGAGCAGAAAGTCCGATTGCATAGCATTGGTAGCGGCAGCGCCACAAACCCAATAACAACCAACAGAAAACAATCAGCGACCGTCCTGCCAAGTGCGGGCTACCAAATACAAATGTCATCCATGCTGTTGGCAGCTCTAACGCTCTTGCATGGTCAGTTACCATTGGCACGTGATTGGATTTCATTGTCTACCTCCGACGTATATGCATGTATGTAAATATATCATTAGACTCGGTCATTGTAGCAGACTGTAGTAAGTATCCGCACCAGAGCAAAGGTCTATGTGCAGATGCATGCCTGATCAAATTTCGGACTGTGCTATTCCTGTTGTAGATTAAACTAAATGCCCCCAGTGACCATTTATTTGGTATAGCTTCATCACTTTAAATTGATTTGGTACTTATGCTTAAACAATTTTATCTAATTCTTAATGTTGCAAATACTTGAACTAAGTAAGGGACCTTTCCCTACGAATCTACCAAAAAAAGAAATAGTAAACACCGAGACTTCCACTAAGAAACATTTTAAATCTCTAAATAGCGCAGAAAATAGTGAACTATTGACATTGCGAACTTGCTCGTGAATACAAAATGTGTTCCCAAAAAACACAACATTCCTTTTAATATAGTCTTTTTTTCTAGGACCCACCGAGGCACAGAGCAAAAGACCCTCACGCGTAACCAGCTCCCGCAGCTTCGGCACCAACGTCAAGCCCAACACCTCCAATGGCCCTAGCTTCGATTGCCCCGAGGAGTTCGGATACTATCCGCACCCATCGGACTGCACCCAATACTACGTGTGCGTCTTTGGAGGAGCGCTTCTTGAGAGTTGCACTGGCGGCTTGATGTACTCGCACGACCTGCAGACCTGCGACTGGCCACGAAACGTCGGCTGCGAGTTGGTGGACACATCCGCCGAGCGCAGCCTTGCACAAAGCCAGGCCCAGAGCCAAAGGGAACCCCATGCACAGCACGTGCCAAGCCGAGTACGCTTTGGAGCCGCTTTCAGCAGTCAGGGTGGCACACAGAAGACGGTCACGGTGCCGCCACAGTATCATCGTTCTCCTCCGCAGGTAATCCAGGCGCAGGTCCAGAATATTCCGCCTCCTCCACCGGAGCTGCGAGTGTCACCAAACCCGGTTATTACGTCGCGTGGCCAACCAAAACCTCTAATCGACTCCCAGGAAGACATTGCAAAGGTAAGCCAGGGGTAGTACTACTACCTAACCTCAGTAATGTGTTTAAGTAAAGACAGAGTGGCTCCAGCTTCTAAAAAAAATTACCGAGAAGAGACTCACATAAACATAGGGTTTTCGTGTAAATTTGTGTTTGCATATGTGTATGTTTCTATGCATATGTGAATAAAAGAGAAGTAAAATATTATAATCAAACGGTAAAGCGCTATGACCACATAGCCTACAAACAAAAAAGGCGCCAAATTTGTAGAAAAACGACAACTGAAAAAAAATAGACATGCTCAAGTTTTATAGAAGTCTTAATTGATAGTTTATGTTCATTTACTGAGGAGTAAAATGTGCACTAATGCATATGTATGTAGTTATAGGTGTATACATACATGTGTGCACACATACATATCTAAGTTAACTAAGTTAACCTGCCCGATCTTCCGTTTACCAGCACCGCACAAATTACTGACCAAGCATTTGGCCGAAAGCTCTCACATAGCCGGCAAAGCTCTGCACATTGACAGGGTCCACTATGAAGCTTTTTCTATGTTAGCTTTTAAGTCAGTTCGATTTTTATTACAAAAAAGAGCGGTCGCTCATAAATCCTACTCCAGCGAACGCTGCATTCATTGAATTGGTTTTCTAGCCTCAAGGGCAGATAATTACGGAGAAAGTTCTCCCACCGTAAACTGATCATACTAACGACCAGCGTACCACCCCTACCTGGCGGAGAAGCCGGAGAAGATCTCCGACAAGCAGCCCTAGCAGAGCAGCCGGCTGACGTACTCACCCCCCTTCCTCAAGGAGCGCGGCGCGGGGGTTCACTCAGGGCTCTACCTAAAATATTTAATTTGTATGTTAGTTTAAAGTTCTTAATAACTAACAAGTCGGTAAATTGTTGTATTGTAAAAGTTTACATACATATGCATGGAAATATGTGTGCATGTAAACACGTGTGTAGGCCAGCGACCCTTAATTTTATGCGGTTTTTTCTTGCTTTTGTGTGCAACACAGTTAAAAATGTGTAAAAGGATTTCATATACGGCAGTCTATGTACATATGTATGTATGTACATACATATATAAATCATCGTACAAACCTTTCTTTCACGTGCTTATTTACATGCCTATGTACATTCATCTACATTTGCTTGTTCTGTTTTATCACTTGTTTTATTCAAACTTCTAAGAAATTCGCTAATCCTTGCATGTATATATGTATGTATATATAGACATATACATATGTATATACGAAAGCATATGTAGGGAATACACACACCATGCCCATTTCCTCTACTGCAGTAGTACGTAAGTCAATTATCGAAGAAACATACATTTATCAACAACACAGAAATGGAATAGATATTTACAAATGGGCGGGTAATTATCAAATATAAGCAGCCGAATGACTGGAGGTTTATTGCATACATTTTAGCTTACATTTTTTATATTTTTTGTTTATATTCTTTTAAAAATGGTCTTATAAATAGATCAATGAATATACAATAGGTAAGAAAAGATAAAGCTTTGTTGTCCATGAGTATCAATATTTTCGCTTTTAACAACGTGAAGAAACGTCTGAGAACTGTTGCTTTAAAAATTTTAAGTACGACAGAGAATATTTTTAAGAACGTTCGAACTCAAATTATTCCTTCTTCAGTTTTCTGAGTTTAGAGATTTATATTCTTTCATTTAATTTTTTTTCACTAAATGAACTTTTAAAACTGAAAACGAATATAAATATTTGATGTAATTTAGCTGTATGCCGATGCGCAGGAATCGTTGCCGCCTGTGGAAGAAGAGGAGTCTGACCGTCAGCAGAGAGTGTATCGAGGCCAACCCAGTACTGTTAGTCAAGTTCAACGCGATCGCGATGGTATAACTCACCAAGCTAGTATCAATTCCATTCCTCAAACTGGAAAAATCGGATCTTACGCTTTTGGGACCGCCTATAGGTAAGCTGTCATTCCTGCCGCAAGTAGCTCAGATCTCACTATCGTTGCTTTCTAATCGATGACACTACTTTATTGATGCTAGTCAACTCCAAATTCTATGCAACTCATTATGTTACATGCTCTTTTCTCTCATACAACGCATACTGCGCTATCTTTTTGCACCAACCGACACCGACACATCTACACTCCGACTTAAACCCCGGACAACCATAACGCTTTTGGAAAAAACACTGTACACGAACAGCGAAAGCCTGCAGGACGACCAGACGATCGAACTGTCCCACAACCGACTTGATAAAAGTAGGCAGCGCAAACGCCGCGACCTTAGTGTCCAGCTGACGGAAGTTTCTCATAAGGAACCTACAGCAGAAAAAAATCACGACTCAAATTGTTCAAGCGAAGTGTTGGAGGATGATAGTCCTATTGTGCTTTCTCTTTGTACTGAGACTTCAAATAGCTCAAACATTTCACAAGAACGCTTAAACGATGGTGCAACCGCAGTTAGTGGGACGCGTAAATACTCTTCAAAAATCCGTCAGCTAAAGAGCGAGAATGCAATGGAATTCGACTACGAACAAATTCCTGGAGCAGACAGCCAGTTAATGGAAGGATATGGAGACGAGAATGATGAGAATGATGTGGCCACGGGTGAGTCGAAGAGACGACCACGCCAGCTGCGACCTATTTCACATACATCAATAAAATGGCCGGGCCAAAACTACCGCGCCATTGACGCACACCCTTCCGCACAGGTTCCTCAGCAAACGGGATACAGCTTTGGAAATTATAATCCATACCTCACGCCACCCAATCCTGTCCACAACCAACCGCCGTACGGCAACCCTAACTATAATCACCTACCCAGATACCACTCATACGTGCATCAGCAACAACAATTGGCTTCCGCTGGTCCACTCTCTCAGAAAAACCAGAAAGTGGCTTACACTGGCTACAACCTTTCGTTGCCTCCTCCGCCGCTTGAGGATGACTTTCGTCCCATTGCCGGCAGCTACTACGAAGCTGCCGGTGCAGCTCAAACTAGTCCGCGGTCGCCCAACAACATACAGCAAAATTCAAACGCTGGCGACCTACTCCCTTATCTGATTCAACAGCTGAAGGAGCTTAAAGAACAGCGCAAGCACCTTCAGAGTGATAACTTTGCGTACTTCCGTCTGAACAATCAGGCAGTAAGCCCGGCCCCCACTCAAGCAGTCACACCCGTACCCACAATTAGCACCACTTACTACTCCCCAGAAGACCCGACCAAGTTCTCACAACAGGTTACACCAAACGGTCAGTACAGCACAATGGGCGGATTCTACAACAACCAAAAGCCGGGTCAAGACTCCTTTAATCCCAACTATCCTGGAAAGTTGGTATCCCAGTATAGTATTGCCTCTAACGGACAAGAAAGCACGACAGAGAGCAACTACTTTCAGTACAACATTGTTGCGAACCAAAAGATGAAGGGTGTCTTTAGCACCGCTCCGCCAAACCAGATCGGACATTCTGCAGTTAAAGTTAGGCCCCCAGTCACGCCGCTGCATGTGACTCAGAGTATTAATGTGGTATCTGCACCAAATTTGGCCTACAAAATGCCTAATCGCCTGCAATCGCCATTTTATGACTTCTCACACCTTCCCGTAGGCATTAGCTACGCGAGCAACAGCACTAATCCAGAATCCTACCAAACTTTCACAAAATCGGTCACCACATCAGAAACGCTGCTGACCGATGTGCCCACTACAACGCCTAAGTCAAAGCTGACAAACTTTCAGTTTAACATCAACGAGTTCATGGCCAATCTTAAGGACAACGATTTGGCCAGTGTCAACCCGGTTGTAAATCCGTTAATCAAGTATTTTAAAGAGCTAAGTACTGACAATAACGGAAACACAAAGGTGTCCAATCCATTGGTTAATCGTCGCCCCGTAACTGGGAGTACCAAAACCTTGAACAGCACAGCTACGATCACCCACGTAGCCATCACGCCGAACCCAGCAACGTCTAAAAATCGTATAAGACCCGAGCCTACACTTCCGACGCAAAAAACTCCGACTACAATGAGGACTCTGAAAGGCTACGAAAACTTTATTAAGAGCATACAAAACCAACTCAACGCGCGGAACTCTAGCCAAAGTCCCGTCTACAGCACATCAACCACTTCTATGCGAACGCCAACCACCACGACCATAAAGAGCGTTGACTATTATGACGAGGATTACGAAGAGGATGAAGACGTAATGCCTCCATCTCAAATGCCCCCTTATATGCCAATGTCCGAGACCATGGCCCCACCCCGCCGACTTTTGGGTACAGCAAGGCCCAATACTGAGTCGCCGGGAAAAGGGCGAGTCAATTTCCAGACGGGCTTCCTGGACGCAACGACAACCCGACGTCCGTTTCCCAGCTTCACCCAGCTGAACCAAGGAAGTGCTGAAGCCGACGTGCCTTCATTCATTAGCTTTCCCAGTGACATCTTCCAAGAGCTAAAGCAGCGGCTGCCCAAGCTCCCAGAATCCAACATCCCACAATCCAGTTCCAATGTACTTACAACTCCACGCAGTATGCGCCCAACAGCCCATCCACGGCCTACCTCCTCCAGTACAGAGCAGCAGTCAACTCGAGTGCGTTATACAACAATGCGACCACGCATACGAGGACAACAAAAGTGGATGACGACGTTACCAGTCCAAGAACAAAAGGAAATAAATAATCATACCGAAAACATTCCCGTTGTCTTAAGCTCAAGCAAGCAAAGCAATCCGGGTGGCCTTCCACTAAACTCAATACATGCCGGCTCAAGCCCAGAAAGACACAGGTAGCTATACGAGCCGAGACAAATCCCTGATAGTTGAATTATAAAGTGCCGCTACACAGATACACAAGAATTTAGGGAATACAGAAAACAAGTGTTCTATGTACATATACCATATATTCTACACCGATCCACCAACTCGGCGGCAACGCCGTTTATACGTATACGATAAGACCCACTACTAGCAATTCCACGTAACGAAATTATTAAGCTGTACAGTTGACTAAATAAATGTTGGGGACTAGGCTTCTTTAACTCTAACCATAACTCTAACTCTAATCCCAGCTAATTTCTTGTGCTAATCATTTTCAATTATTCTTTCCATCTTTCATCTTTGGTACTCATTATTTTGTAAGAAAAATTAATTCTTTTGTATCTCATTTTACATTTGTGTTTCCTGTTTACGAAAACCACCTTACCCTCTTACATTTTGTGAATTTTTGCCAATGTATATAATATTTGCTATTTATTCGACAACTCTACTCTCACAAATCATCAACAACCAAAACAACCACTTGAACAGAGTTGAGTCGCCTTCACCGTCATCGCTAGGGACTCCGCAACCCGCTAATATATTTGTACAGCCCACGCCAGCAGCTCCACCGCAACAGTTAGAGCCCAATCGTAACTACTACAATGCATCCACATTTAATCATGGGGGCAGCTACCAAGCACAGCAGCAACACCAACAACAACAACTACAGCCAACACCATTCCAACAAGCGAAACCACAAGAACAACATCAGCCGCAGGCACAAGCCCCAACACATCCCTATGACTCCTCCTATTATTCGGTTTACGATGACGATATCGATTTATATAGGGATATAGAGTACCAACAGCATCTGCCACAGGAGCAGCAGCAAGCACCTACCCCTCAGTATCAGTCAACAGTACGCCAGCAGCAGGCCCACCCAACCTACCGCCCCTTAGAGCTCTCGGCCACTCCGAAGCCCCCCTCATTCGCCAACCAGCCAACGTACGTCACGGACTATGATGAGGATATTAATGGTCAGGTAAAGAAAAACCTATATTAGTATTATTCATACTGTCACTTTGAATTACCGTACAAATATATAAATACTGAGATCATTTTATATTTACCTGTCTTTTTAGATTGAGCAGGATAATGCGTACGACCAGCCAACACGTTCTCCGCAAAGGTAAGTAAATTCAATTAAATCCTTTGAAACCGCACAATTCTTGATGTTAAAAAGCATTCTAAAAGAGATCATTCACGAAAAAACTTAAGCACACAAAAACAGTCAGCCTTGCAGAGCATTATAAGGTCCTGCAATGAGAAGTTTCCCTTAGACCTCGTCCCGCAAAACTAGTTAGAACCCCAGCAAGTGTAAAGCTACACATTCCCACTACACATGCATCAAAATTTGTACACAACCGCCAATCCAATACGTATACACCCAACCACAATACATTTATCCATCAGGGCAGAACATGTGGTCATACAAAAACTGGATACCCGGGCCAGCCACTCGAGCGCACTCACCCTAACGACACCTGCATCCCCACCGGAAGCTGTGACATACTACGAAACGCTAACCACACCCTATGCTCCGAAGCGCGGCCCTGCCGACTACGCCTATGGGTCGGCAGAAGACTACGACCAGAGCGAGCGTACACTTACTGGAGCCAAGTCAAGGCCCCATACCGGTAGGGATGACTTTGACCTGATTGCCAATGTTGTGGGTCATACCGAAAAGACCACCGCGACTCCACCAACACGATCGCAAAACACGAAGTCGACTCCACCACATAACAGAAGCCAAGCACGGATTTCCAACACCACCACTCAAGCTGTTACGTTTACACAGTCCTCAACAATAACAACCACAACAACATTTCCTCCAACAACAACAGCAAAACTTGCAAGGTATTTCACCTATCGATTGCAATCGCGCTCTGAAACAACATCTGAACAAAAGATCTCTCTCAGTCGCCTTTTTACGTAGTCGCGTCTCAGTCACAAACCGATTTTTGTGTAGCTTGATCATACTTACATACCACGTGCAGCTTAAAATTTTGGCTATCACACAGTTACACTCTTATAGCAATCTTGTGTATTTTTTACATTCAATGTGATATCTACAGCATCAGCGAAGTTGCATCGGAATTTAAAACATTTTTATATACCTATTCGTTGCGTCGTGACAAGGATCTAAAGCTATGCTGACTGTTTAGACACATATGTTACTTTATTTCTTTTTTGTTTTCCTTCTAATATGATTAAGTACTCACATACATTGCATGACTATTCATAAGATAATGGTTAGGTGATGCGAAATATAGGTACGCATGAGCATGCTTTTATTCGTAAAATGCAGGTGTCTCAGATTCCAGCCCAACCGAAAACGATAACTAAAAACCAAATTAATTAAAAAATCTGAGAACCAAAAGGCTAGGCAAATAGGTCACTCTATAGGTATTTAAAAAAGTTACTAACACTTATGTGATTACTTATTCCAATACACGTCTCTTCAACAGCTCGAAAGCGCATGCAAATAAGTCATATAAACAACATATTCCTGACAAGTCAAAAACAACTACAAAAGTTTCCAGTACCTCTCACACGACCACGACCAGCTCCACGCCTTTCCCTAATCACCTTACTTATAGTTCAAATCCTTTTCTCAAATCGAAACTACAACACGTTGCTAAATCGTTAGCAAGGCTAGTCTCAAGCAGTCAACCTAGGACAAATTTCAACAGTTACCCTCAAGCTCAGAACCTTACAAACTCTCTTCGCAAGTCCACAAGTTCGGAATCAATCCCAGACAAAGATCCCGCTCAAGTTATTGCCCCAATTCCCCCACCCACCACCACGCAAAGGCCCCTGGTAAAGGAGACCTCCGGTAATAACAACCTGGAGAACGTTGAGGCTGTCTTTGACGAGAGTCCCACAATTAATCAGACGGTCGAACTGTCAAATAGTCGCACCTTTGAAACCAGCACATCGGCAAAGTTCCTAGATTTTATTAATGCCGCCGCGTATGGTACAAGCCCGAAGGGCAATCGGCTGAATGAAGTGCCAGACAAACTTGTTAACAGGGATATTTCTCTTCGAGACAAGGACAACTCGTTTGAGTCGAGCGCGTGGAAACCAGAACCACCGTACAAACGTTTTCAGAAATACGTAGATTCTGATGTGCCTCCACAAAGTTTTAAAGTTCCCACAAACGTTGGAATGCGAGCCCCAACGGAAGAAATGGAAAGCGCAAGCACAACGCGACCAAGTAAGCCCATACAATATAGTGTGCAAAGTGGATCGCATGGCTTTAGTTTGCGTATGGAGCTAAGAGAACGTAATGTGTCGGAACCTATAGTTGCAAAGACGAATAATATTTCCTCCACTAGAACCACAACCACAACTAGCCCAACAACATTAGCTGACTTATTTCAAAAGTATGTGGACATCAAACCAACAACATACGCTCCACCTCTTCTCATTTGGCGTAGTGGAAGGCCCATCATTCAACAGGCACATCATAGACCAACAGTCGCAAGTTCCAGCACATCTACTAGTGTCACTATAACTACATCTCCTCCTACAACTTCTAGAGATGTAGTTGAGTCAAGCAGCACTACCGGGTCCATTACAGCATCAAAATCTGTGGCTCAGCCTATCCTAGAACCCGATTTTCTACCAAGAACGAGTTATTTGCCCCGCTCCAATTATTTAAAGGAAAGTCAAAATCGAGTAACAGCCAACCCTGCGATCCATTTTGTCTCACCGTATAAAAGCCTAGAAAACTTGCTTCATGAAGATCGCCAGCACCAGCATCACCAACTGCGGACAACCATTAGACCCCGCTACACAAATGCACCTGCCTTTCCGGAATTCCTCCAGACTACGGCGAAGTCACCTAAGAATCTTTTTATGACGGCGTCTGTTAGAAACTCTAGTCAAGATGTTTTGGCCACGATGGAGACAGGAAACGCACGTAACTTCAGTGTCAGCGACGCTATACTCAGCACATTCAGTCCTCAACGTCCTGCTCCAAGTATGCTACGAACCACTACCACGACAACAACAACAACTACTACCATGAAACCTACTCCCCTTGAAATAACGTCGACTGAAGTTTCAACAACCGTTTCTTCTGTAATCGCTTCCTCTGCCATCCACATATCACAGTCCCCAAAGCGTGCACGTGGGCGCTCTCGATACACGGCGGCCACTGTGAACAGTCTCGGGGACAGCTTGGACGAGCCCACGACTTATGCACCCAAGCTTAGATTGCCCGGCGGATTTGATCCCATTCCATTTTCAAAACGCAAGTTCCAACGAGTACAAGTGAGCGGCAATCCGCGGTCTTTATTAGGTGGGCCAACAGCAAAACCACAAGAAAACTATAGGGTATTCAAGGACACAATACAGGCCAAAGATTCCGCCTTAGGCGCCCTAAATGTTCAAAGCAACTCGCTAAAACAGAAACCAATCGAAAATGAAGCCAGCGTTTCGGACGAACCAAGAGCTGAGGCTTTAATTAGCAAGCCTTTGGAGGCCAGGCATCAGAATGGCATAAACGAAACAGAAGCTGCGATAGACGACAGCTCCACCGAACACGTGGTGGCCATAACAGAACGTCCTACTGTCAAATTCCTTTACTCTAACAAATACCGGCAGCAAACAGCGGAGCACACTCTAGCAGATAGTCTTCAGAACTCCGGGTATATAACATCGTCAAATGGGTCATTACAGAAGTTCCGATCCGCCAACGTCCTTGAGCAACTGAGGCAGATTCTTTCCGGCAGTGACAGCAACAGCAATAGCGATGAGAGCGGGAATTCCCGATTCGTTAATGAGTATTCACTCCCCGAATTAAGGTCCGCTATCGGTGAGATCAAGCAACTTTACTTGCCCACCGACCGGCCAGCAACGACCACTTTAAAATCAAGCACGTCGACGCTGCATCCTATTACCACGCCTATTGCGACACTATCTCCAATCCGATCCAAGGCAGTATCTGTTTTGCCCTCTCTTAACATCTTGAGCGCTAATTCCATTTCAACAGAAAGAACAACGCCAAGTACTCCCGATTTTAGTACCCCTAGAACCCCAAAAGGTCCACTAGTTTCTCTGACTACTGCCCCCACTATTCCCACCGCTACAGCTACACCCTTCCCATTTGCACCGCACACTGCGCGCGCTTCGAGGGTGAATAATGTCATTAAGTCGTCGATTGCTGCCGCTGCCCTAGGCCCTAGCACCTCAACCTATCAGCCACCAGTGTCAGCGGGTAAAACCCAAAAGTTCCAAATCGTCTTCGCTACCAACAATAAAAATCACCAACTCCAAACAAGCAGCGTCAACCATAAGAGCCCCGCAGCCTCAACCTCGGTGAAGTGCTCCGATAGCACTCTAAACGCCAAATGCAACGAGATCTCTTCAAGGTATAGATGCCCGTATCAAGCAATCTTGCTTTTAAGTTCAGTCGATCTACTATCTTTTTGCTCTCTTTATTCCTTTATTAGAATCACCGTAATTTCGTTTTGAACACAACAAACCAAGCCCCCACTCAACACTGTACTGTTTTTATTGTACTGTTTTCAAGCTTTCTCTAGTCTCTCATACCACCCCCATCCACCCACCTCTAATTTACGTACTTATAGTAACTCTTCCACTTGGTTGGTGTTGATTGTTGACTCCCTCGTGTCAACAATACTCTGCTTAAAAACCCAACACCTATTGAACAGTGTTCGATTTATGTACTTATTCATATGTATGTATATAATCACAGTGGTGTTCAATTACACAGAAAATCCCCCGGTGACATAATACAACGACACATAAGTTCTTACTACATTTTAGCTGCTGGGTAAAATGTTGCAAATACTTTTTTAGTAAATAAATTGTAGAAATTTGTAATTTTAATTTTCCGTCAACCGATAACTGGTTATCCTTGTATTCGTATCGGTGGTGGACAGTAAAGTATAAGTTAACACGCGCAAGCTTAAGTTTGCTGACAACGCTGTTACGCCGGATGCCGTCGTGACAAAGTTGCAGCCGAAACCAGAGACTCGCACGCGTAAGCTGCCGGACTGCCCGTTGCAGACGCTGACTCAACATTCAGCCGACTTTCCAGCGGCAGCGGCGGCTTCGTGGTCCGACGGAGTTGGCCCTAAATTTCAGTTTTAATTTTGTTCTCCAATTGTCAAGTACAATGAATAAAAACAAATAAAGTTACTTTGCCGAAATATAATAAATAAATCAAATTAAGATCCTTTACTTAAAATAAACGGTCTTGTTAATTGGCGCCCAAACGGAAAATAACCCAGTTACTCTATTATCTAACCGAAATAACTCTTCGAGCTAACGCAAAGAGTCCCGGTACGGTTCAATAAAGTGAATAACCAAATCAACAAGTGAACAGTTACTCTATTATCTAACTGAAATAACTCTTCGAGCTAACGCAAAGAGTTGCGGTACGATTCAAAGTGAACAAAAAAAAAAAAAAAAAACAAATTTTGTGAAAAAAAAAACCGCAAAAAAAATATAGTGCAAAAATAGTGCAAAAAATACGCACTCACAATACACGAATACAAAAAATTAAAACCCCCAGCCAAAAGAGCTGAACGAATTAAATCAACAATACGAGCGGCCGGCGGGAAACAGCATATCGCAGCGGCCACCCCACCTCTTGATCGAAGTTAGAATTTCATGTCAAAAAAAATGTAAGTGAGATGTTCATTTTTATTTAAAATAAAGTAAATAAAGAACTCATTGCTGTCTAGTGTGAGATTTCAGTGTTTAATAAAACAGACTTAAGTAAATTTCTGCCTGTTGCAATAGAGTGCTGAAGAACCTCTATAAGCCTAAACAAAAAATTAATTCCGAAACGATTTGAATCTTTTATGTTGTGTCCGGGGAAATACCAAGAAAGGGCGGACGACAGTAGTGGCGACGAACTAATACCCTCATACTTAGAGCGGACTTTAGAGCAATCAAAAAAAATGAATACTGAACAGGTTGCCCGGATGGAGGCAAAGGTGCAGGCAGCCCTTGAGGAACAAGGCCGCTTATTTGAAGAGAGGATAGCCTCACTGACAAACCAGCTTAGTAAGGCTAGAGTTTCTGCACCACAGATAGAAATTTTTCAAGAAATTGAAATAGTGTCAGGGACCCGCTGCGACGAGCCCTTAGATGTAGCAAAATCCATCCCCGAGTTTGACGGAAAGATAGAAAACTACGTTTCGTGGAGGCAAGCCGCTTCCGCAGCCTATAAAGTCTTCGAGCCATACAACGGCACCTCAAGACACTACCAGGCAGTAGCTATAATCAGAAACAAAGTAAGGGGACCAGCAGATGCTGTGCTGGCCTCATTCAACACAGTGTTGAATTTTAAAGCCATTATTGCTAGGTTAGATTTCACATACGCGGACAAGACACCGGTTCACGTAATCCAACAGCAACTAAGCACGCTTCAGCAGGGCAACTTGCCACTAATACAATATTTCGACGAAGTCGAAAAAAAACTCACACTATTGACAAATAAAACACTAATGACGCACGACCCCGTCGCAGCAGCTATATTAAACGAAAAATTTAGAAACGACGCGCTTCACGTTTTCGTCTCAGGATTAAAAAAATCTTTGAAGTGGGCGGTCTTCCCGGCGCAACCCATAGACCTCCCCTCAGCCTTAGCTCTAGCTCAAGAGGCCGAATCAAGCAACGAAAGAGGCATTTTCGCAGCAAATTTTGCAAAACACCTTGAGGAAAAACCCCAAAAACAAAATTCGCAAAAGTCTCAGAACTGGCGTCAGAACGCCCAACAGGCAAAGGAAGAAAATCCTCAAAACAGGAATCCCTACTTCCAAAAGAACCAAAAAGATAGAAATGACCAGCAAAACCCAAACAGCACAAAACAGCGCTTTAACAACCAAAAGTTCCAGGGGCGAGTCCCCGAGCCAATGGAGGTGGATCTCTCCTCGCGCTATAGGCAACCCGCACAGGGCTACAGGAACAATCACATTTACGTCGATCAGTCCATGAGGACCCAACAAAACCTTAATCATCTACCCCAAGAAGATAGTAGCGGTGACTACGAGTCACGGTCACAGCATGAAACGACACAGGTTGAGGACGATTTGTCCGGAGCCGAAAGCTGTAATTTTTTAGCGGAAGCTCCCTGCTTCCGTTCATAAGACGAACGGTTGCAGGGCGAATTATCAGACTTCTGATAGACACAGGGGCCTCAAAAAATTATATAAAACCCCTTCCCGAACTGGCACATTGGGTGTCAGTTGACAGCCCTTTTCAAGTCAAATCAATTCATGGGCACACTAAGATCGAGCAGAAATGCCTCATCCACCTTTTCGATGTAAAGTCCTATTTTTTCATGCTAGAGTCACTTAATGACTTTGATGGCATTATTGGCCTTGACCTCTTAAAACAGGTCAATGCTCAAATAGATCTGACAAACAACGTCATTAAACATGACCATGGGATAGAAAAAATCGAGTTCACCAAATGTCAACAGGTGAACCATATCCAAATTAATGACGCAGATGTCCCTCCTGCTATCAGACTCACTTTTGATAGTATGATAAAAAAAATGGTAAAGGCATTTGCGGACGTTAATGAGTCCCTACCGTACAACATAAATACGGTTGCCACCATACCAACGGATGACGAACCAGTTTACTCAAAACTGTATCCGTATCCAAAGGGCGTGTCTGACTTTGTCAATGCAGAAGTTAAACAACTTCTAGCGAACGGCATAATACGACCGTCAAAGTCTCCTTACAATAACCCGATATGGGTCGTCGACAAAAAAAGCACCGACGAAGCGGGTCACAAACAAAAGCGCCTGGTTATTGATTTTAGGAAACTAAATCATAAGACAACCGACGACAAATACCCTATCCCATCCATTTCGACTATATTGTCAAATTTGGGCGAGGCTCAGTATTTTACTACGCTGGACCTCAAGTCAGGGTTTCACCAAATCGAATTGGTTGAAAGAGACAGGAAAAAGACAGCGTTCTCTGTCAACAACGGGAAGTACGAGTTTTGTAGACTCCCCTTCGGGCTAAAAAATGCCCCAAGTATTTTTCAACGAGCCATTGATGATGTGCTTCGCGAACAAATTGGTAGGATATGTTATGTTTACGTCGACGACGTAATAATTTTCTCCAAGTCCAAAGAAGACCACGTCAGAGACATTGAGTGGGTCTTGAAAAACCTTAGGGACGCAGGCATGCGGGTGTCTCAAGAAAAATCCAAGTTTTTCAAGAAAAGCGTGGAATATTTGGGATTTACAGTGTGCAGAGGCGGGATTCAGTCCTCGCCCGATAAAATTAAGGCTATTAAGGACTTTCCCCCACCAAAAACACTATTCGCTCTTAGATCATTTTTAGGTCTAGCACGCTACTATAGCTGCTTCATAGCGGGCTTTGCCAACATCGCAAGGCCCCTAACAGATATCTTGAAAGGCGAAAATGGCAAAGTAAGTGCCAACTACTCAAGAAAGGTGATAATCGAGTTGTCACCAGAGCAATATGAAGCCTTCGATAGGCTAAAAAACATACTGGCCTCCGAAGATGTAATGTTGTCCTACCCAAATTACAAAAAGCCCTTTGACCTCACAACAGATGCGTCTGGCTACGGACTGGGAGCGGTACTGTCTCAAGACGGCCGCCCGATAACGATGATATCGCGAACACTGCGGGGTAATGAGGTAAATTTTGCCACAAATGAGCGTGAGCTTCTCGCCATCGTATGGGCACTTAAGAACCTCAGAAATTACTTGTATGGTGTTAAGAATCTTAACATTTATACAGATCACCAGCCATTAACCTTTTCGGTATCGGACAAAAACCCGAATGCAAAAATAAAGCGTTGGAAAGCCTTTATTGATGAGCACAACGCGAACATAATTTATAAACCCGGAAAGGAGAATTTGGTAGCAGACGCCCTGTCTCGCCAAAATGTCAATGCACTAGAGGACTCAGTGGAATCGGATGTCGCCACCATCCACAGCGAAGAATCCCTCACGTATACCATTGAAGCCACAGAAAAGCCGGTGAACTGTTTCCGGAACCAAATTATTTTGGAAGAAGGAACAATTCCCCATCAGAAGACGCTTATTTTGTTTAAGACAAAAACTCGTCACATACTACATTTCTCTGACCGCAGCACATTATTGCAAAGCATTAAAGATGCGGTAAACGCTGACGTAGTCAACGCAATTCATTGCGAGCTACCCATACTGGCTTTCATCCAACACGGATTAGTCGCGGCATTCCCTTCCACCACCTTTAGATTTTGCAAGAACTTGGTAACAGATATTGTAAACCCAACGGAACAGAGGGAAATTGCGACAGCCGAACATAATCGCGCGCACAGAGCAGCGCAAGAAAATGCGAAACAAATACTTAGGGACTACTTTTTTCCAAAAATGGGTCACTTAACCTCAGAAATAGCTGCAAACTGTAGAATCTGTACTATGAGTAAACATGATCGGCACCCAAGAAAACAGGAAATAGGGAAAACCCCGATACCGTCGTTCGCCGGAGAAATGTTGCATATAGATGTTTACTCCACTGCCGGTAAATATTTTCTAACCTGCATCGATAAGTTTTCCAAGTTTGCAGTAGTACAACCTATACGGTCTCGTGCAATTGTGGATATAAAAGCTCCACTTTTGCAACTTTTGAACATGTTCCCCAAAACAAAGGGAATTTATTGCGACAATGAGAAATCCTTGAACTCAGAAACCATTAAATCAATGCTCAACAATAACTTTGGCATCGTGATTTCAAACGCCCCACCCTTGCATAGTCTCTCTAATGGACAAGTCGAGCGGTTCCACGGCACTCTTGGGGATATAGCACGCTCTTATAAGTTGGAAAAACAGGTAGAGGACACTGTCGAAAACATTCTCCTTGCAACTATAAAGTACAACAGGTCAATCCATTCGGTGACAAACGAGAGACCCATAGACATAATTCACGCAGCCTCCAAAGATAGTACAGTCCAGATCAAAGAAAAAATCGCGTCAGCTCAGCAAAAGACACTTGACCAAATGAATATAAAAAGAGTCTATAAGTCATATCTGGTAGGCGATCGGGTTTGGATAAAAAACAATAAACGATTAGGAAATAAACTATCACCCCTATTCACAGAAGGCATAGTGGAAGCAGACCTAGGTACGACGGTTCTTATTAAAGGGAGGGTGGTCCATAAGGACAATCTTAAATAGGCTTTTAACGTTTGGAAAATCATTTTTAACTAATTACATTTTTTAGGTTATATCTTTTCAGTTTAATAATAGCAACCATGACCTTGACCGAAGCGACATTGAGACTCAACGACTACTCCCACGCGGACTACATACCTATAGTTGACGGAGACGTAACAATCTGGGACGCGTACACTTACTTGGGACACACGACGAACCTGACATCTTTCGAAACTTACATCGACGAGACATGGAAACTAATAGACAAACTACCCAAAGATCATATGAGACAGGTATTGAAAACGGACGTACAGCACATAGCCACCTTAATAACTTCCTTGACCGTTCATCACCGACAAGCACGTAGCATTAACATGATAGGCAGTGCCCTTAAGGCAATTGCAGGAACCCCAGATTTTGATGACTGGGAACAAATAAAATTCAAACAAAATCAGTTAATAGAATCCGAAAGCAGGCAGATAGAGATCAACACTAAATTCCAAACAAGACTCAATGACGTTTCAAGGGCCATCAATAACATTTTGAAACCAGATGCAGAGGTCGAACATTTTTATGCAACTATTTTGGCAAAGAATAGAATGATAATTACTAACCTTGAGGACTTAATCCTTACTGTTACACTCGCAAAAATAAATTTAATCAGCCCCCTTATACTAGACAGCATCGACATTAAAGAATTATTAAATGAACAACTCACCAATATTAGTATAACCGACCTTTTAGAGGTCTCTCATATAAAAGCTTTTCAAAATTCTGAATTATTGTACTTTCTGATCAAATATCCAAAACCTCTGTTAAGCTGTAAAAAAATAGATATTCTTCCTGTCCAGCATAATAACGTAATATTAGATCTAGAAGAGGGTAATACGGTGGCCGACTGCGGAACAAGGACCTACGCTGTACGTGACTGCGCTGCTACTGTGAGCACCACTTTCTGCAGAAGACTACAAAATACTTCATGCGCGCAGCAACTGGTATCTGGAGCCGTCGCACACTGTGCCACACGCCCCGGTCACCTGGCGCCCGTGATAGTAATCGGAGAGGGCATTGCAGCAATAAACAACGCGACCATTAATGTAGTGGACAGCACTGGACACAAACAGATAATCGCGGGAACCTTCCTCGCGACTTACGACGATTACGTCTCACTGAATGACACCCGTTACGTGAACCACCGAGGCATCCTGAAGAAGAAACCTGCTGTATCCACGTCAACCGTGGTCAACGTCACCCTTTTTAGAGAACATCTGAGCCTCCCATTCCTACATGACCTTACCATGAAGAATCTCCGCCATATCGGGGATCTTAGAACAGGATTATCTTCACGATCATATGGCGGCTTGGCACTCATCGCCCTATTCCTACTCCTCCTGGGCACCTGGAAATTGTACCAGCGCAGAATGAGAAAGAAGAAACCCGAAGACGCGTTTCAAACTAGTAGGGGAGGAGTTAACACGCGCAAGCTTAAGTTTGCTGACAACGCTGTTACGCCGGATGCCGTCGTGACAAAGTTGCAGCCGAAACCAGAGACTCGCACGCGTAAGCTGCCGGACTGCCCGTTGCAGACGCTGACTCAACATTCAGCCGACTTTCCAGCGGCAGCGGCGGCTTCGTGGTCCGACGGAGTTGGCCCTAAATTTCAGTTTTAATTTTGTTCTCCAATTGTCAAGTACAATGAATAAAAACAAATAAAGTTACTTTGCCGAAATATAATAAATAAATCAAATTAAGATCCTTTACTTAAAATAAACGGTCTTGTTAATTTATATCCCTAAAAATGTAATTTTCTTATTTATTTTATATTTACATCAATTTGCTTTTAAATTGTCAATTACCAATAATATGAGAACTAATAAGTTTAATAATAAAGGGATGCATATTCCTTTGTTTAAATATACAATTTGTATTCAGAAAGGATAAATTTATCAAATATCAGAGACCAATAAAACAATTATTTAAGCATTTTCAGATTCGCGACTGTTAATAAAGCCAAACAAAACGTAAACACATTTTTCGCACATTTTACCGAGCATAAATGTAGTAAACGCTTGTGTGTTGCTAAAAAGAAAAATACTAAGGCTCCATAATAAACTCTTTAGTCCGCGCCATTGTCTTTCAGTTTAAATCCCCCCTGCTTAGATTAAAAACTTCTCTTATTTACAATGAATAAATGAGACTATTTGTGCTATATATTCGGAATCATTAGCATAATTCTTGGGTCCTTACGCATAAGTAATACAATTACATACATAGTTGTTTTTTCTTAGGCTGTATTTCCGTTCAAAACGAAACACATAAGTATGCTATAAAACTTTTTGGTTCTCACTATACATAAAAGTTCAATGAATTGGGTAAATACATATGTTGGTTCTGGCGGTGAAGGTGATAAAAAGTTAAAATGAATAGTTCCTAATGATTACTAACCAACCTATACCATTCAAACAGTTATTAATGCATTCACCAGTATCTCTTGTGTATTTGTGCAGCACAAATTAGTACATGCCATTAAAATCTAAATTATAATTGAGTAGAGAGGTTTTAAACCGACGTGCTCTTGTCAATCAATTTCCTAAACAACTGTATCAAATAAAACTTCATCTAGAAACAGCAATAGAAACCGGGGCAGTGCCATGTACAGCAATCAGGATAGAGACTTGCTATCCACGCCCAACCGCGGAACTCACCCACCGTAAGGAATCATTTAATATTTTGCTCCGCAGTATAATATCGTAAAACTTTTTAAGACGAACGCGCCCCACGCTTAAACCATCGGGCACAATTGTATCAAAGGCTCAAGAGTTTGTGGATATATACCGGTACCCACCGACCCGCCCCGACCCTATTTACCCACAGCCTACACCCGATAAAACGGCCGCCAAGTGCCGAAAGGACGTATGCCTTTTGCCAGACTGTTATTGCGGAGGAAAGGATATTCCTGGTAAGTACATGCCCGGTTAAGTAAATCTCAATTTTAGTGCACAAACGATAAAGTTCAATGATCCTTATGTAAAATAATAACAATAATGCAAACCAATGCGTAGGCGGATTAAACGCCTCGGAGACCCCGCAACTTGTACTAATGACATTTGATGATGCCGTCAACACCATTAATATTGATCTTTACGAGGAACTCTTTAATAATAAGTCGCGGAAAAATCCGAATGGTTGTTCTTGGCGCGGAACTTTTTACCTATCGCACGAATGGACGGACTACGTCATGGTACAGGATTTGTACTCACAAGGGCATGAAATGGCCTCCCACACGGTTTCGTAAGTTGCGTTAAACAGTGTTGCCATTTTTGAATGTCTCATTCTCCAAAAGCGCCTTTTGATCACAGTCTACATCGGTATCTTGTCTGCGCTTTGCTAAATTGGTTGCTCGTTCTACACATATCCCTTTGCTATGATGTTCGTATTTTTTCACCCACATTTCATCTACATTGTTAGGCGAACTACCTGTTGAAAGCATCCCTCAGATCGTTCTCTTGACCTTTGACGATTCCGTTAATGACCTAAACAAGCAGTTGTACACGGATCTTTTTGAGAAAGGTCGCGTCAATCCAAACGGATGTCCGATCACAGCCACTTTTTACGTTTCCCACGAGTGGACTGACTACAGTCAAGTGCAGAATCTTTACGCCGATGGACATGAAATGGCCTCGCATACAGTTTCGTAAGTAGATGGAACTAGTTTTTGACCCCGACAATGAAATACACAACAAAATCAACAAGTAGAGGTATCGCTGAGTCACGGTACTTATGTAGCTAATCACGTCTCATAATCTCACAAAGAATAACCCCAACTCGCTTTGTTTACAAAATATTAATCACACTTATAAGCCCGTTACTTGATAGGTATGTAACATATGGAAGGGAACGTATATAAATTATTGATTAATATCACTAGCCAACTGTCCGTTTCGCCTGTCTGTCCCTCTACCAGTCTAATGCTAAGACTAAACATGCATATTCTAAACACTAAGACACAGCGCCAGTTTGTTTAAGAAGATGAACACGCCCACTCTTACGCCCTAGAACCGGCCAAAACGGCCACGCCTACCGTTTGAAAAATGTCTTGATTTTATTTTTGACTTTGAAATTTTTCATTCGCACTTCCACTATCTGAGTACCGGGTATCTGATAGTCGACAAAATCGACTACTGAGGTTTCACTTGCTAAAAATAGAAATAACCACAAAAGCATTGATCTACAGCCACAGCTTTGGCGAGCAGTTCTCGCAGAAGAAGTGGACCCGTGAAATTGCCGGACAGCGGGAGATCCTTGCTGCGTATGGAGGTGTCAAGATGTCGGATGTTCGGGGCATGCGTGCTCCTTTCCTGTCGGTGGGCGGAAACAAAATGTACAAAATGCTGTACGACTCAAACTTCACCTACGACTCTTCTATGCCTGTCTACGAGAACCGACCACCGTCCTGGCCCTACACGCTTGACTACAAGATATTCCACGACTGCATGATTCCACCTTGCCCGACCCGTTCTTACCCTGGCGTTTGGCAAGTACCCATGGTCATGTGGCAGGACCTAAACGGAGGCCGCTGTTCTATGGGTGATGCCTGTTCCAACCCCAGCGATGCAGACGGAGTGACAAAGATGATTATGAAGAACTTTGAACGTCATTACACCACAAACAGGTATACTACCTCTACTAAAACGCTTTATTTAGATTTAAATCGATCAAATTTTTTAACACAACGGTGAGTTGGGCATGTCTCGATGGCTAATTAAATTTGTTCATCTAAATATTTTAGAGCCCCATTTGGCTTGTTTTATCACGCTGCATGGTTTACACAGCCCCATCACAAGGAGGGCTTTATAAAATTTCTCGATGCCATCAATGCAATGCAAGATGTGTGGATCATAACCAACTGGCAAGCGCTACAATGGGTGCGAGACCCTACACCGATATCACGCATTAACTCATTCCAACCATTTCAGTGCGATTATTCAGTAAGTACAGTTGAAAAACAATCTAGTTAAGGAAAACAATTAAAATTGACTACAAACTAGGATCGGCCAAAACGCTGCAACAACCCAAAAGTGTGTAATTTGTGGCACAAGTCCGGCGTCCGATATATGAAAACGTGTCAGCCCTGCCCCGACATCTACCCTTGGACTGGAAAATCTGGAATCCGATCTTCTCGAATCGATAATGAAGTTGAAGAGCCGACGCCGTAAGATCAATAGTCCCGCGTTAACCATTTGCGGATGGACCATCAGTAGGCAAGGAGGGACACTTGACAATCTAAGATACTGAAATATAAAAGCCGTAGACGTATGAGCTCAAAATGCGGAGTTCACTCGTTAAAATGTTTTCTAACAATTTCATACGTTTAGCTAATTCTTTTAAAGGACCCTAGTTACATTTTTGCAGCATGTCAATATAAATTATTTATTCCCTTTTACATACTCCATACCTGTCTGTATATTCCTATAGATATTTACGATACATTGATTATTCTCCAAGTTGCACACGCAATCGCAGCACGAGCCTTGTAAACGTAAATCAATTAGGCATAGAACCATTATCTAATAAGTACTAATAAAAAGCGTTATTCGTGCACCGAGTCTTTGAAAATAATACAATTCTCAGAATGTTTTGGATGCATCAAGTCCACACACCAATAACGCATTTAAGTATTAGGCTAATTAACGTTTCGTTTACATGTGATAAAGAGATACAGCTGAATTTATGTATTATTAGATTGGCACAAGCCTTCCTTTTTCCCATTTAAACTGCGTAGTTTTAATTACAATACTGTCAACGCCAAATTGGTATTGGGTTTGGGTGCGTTAAGATAAACAAGTTCGGATTCATGTTTAAGTTATTTTATTTGTCTGAGTCTAAAAAATATCAAGACCTACATTCTTTTAATCAAAACATATTTTTAAAATGAAAGAAGCGTTAAAAGGAGTAATTGTAAGCTCAAATTCGTAGTCCTAACTTATGGATACCCAAATTGAAGAAAATACAAAACGCGAAATGGGTAGACAAGTTGACACCATTCCCAGAATTGATACAGTCTTTCAAAATTAAATTATTTAGTTTAGTTCAATGAAACGAAATACACGCCTGTCGTTAACGATTTAATATTTATGTATGTATATGCGAAAGTATTACGAGGACTCCACATCCAATAATTAAAGATGGCAATTAAATAGTGCAAGCTGGATATATTGTAAGTGCACACAAAAAATAGAAAGCTAAAATATGTTGAGCATGCGGCAAATATGAAAACAAAATTGAAATGTTAGTGAATTAAAGATTTTGTGCTAGGTTTTGTAAAAATAGAACAATACTTATATATAAATGTACGTTTACTTGGAATAAAATATAATATTAAAATTTAATTATTTTTCCAAAAATTGGACTAATTTTAAATACAGCAACGAATTTTCTAATTGGAGCAACATGAAATATTTGCTGCAGGTGTTACAATTACTATCCTTGCATTAACAACGATATTGAACCCTATATAATTGTAGAGGTGATGAACCCTAGCGTGCAAGCTTTCAAACTATACAAGGGTATAAAAATACGAATAGGCTCACAACTGAAAACACATCGAACTCAAAACTCGTGCTCGATATGTCATATTACTGGATACTTGTGGTCTTATTTACGACACAAGCCTTTTCAATTGAAGGGAATAAAACTGCTAATTATCAAGGGAAGTGTATTAGCCGACGGCTTATCAACCAATATCAGTTAAATAAAGAAATCTTTGGTGTGGGATTGTGCAATGATAAAAATAAATATGCAATTCGTCAAAAACGCCGTATCGACCCCACATTTCTTGGCAACCCGAAGCCACGAGGTGAGCTTTTGGCCAGTAACTTTCATGTAAATTCATATAACTTCGATCAGACAAACTCATTGGTTGGGCTGGTTAACAAAATCGCCCAAGAGTACCTTAATAAATGCCCACCTGTCATATATTATGATAGCTTTGTGGAAAAATCTGACGGATTGATTTTGGAGAATTTGTTTAAGGTAAGTTCGAAAGAGGACTTTAGTGCACTAATCGTAACATGACTTTAAAAATGTAAAATTAAGAAATTTTAACGAGTTGACTGATTTGTTTATCTACATACATAAGTATAAAAAGTAGACAAAATTTATTTTAATTGTGGAAAAGTACTGGTCAGTACTAGTACTGGTCAAAGTTAAGTTCGTATAGTTGTAAAGAAATTGATTTTAATATTATTCATTTGTGACGTCGATAGTATTTAGTATAATTATATTTAAAATACAATGCACATTAATAACCATTTTACAATTAAATAACATTTTCGGGTGTAAACTATAAATAAAATTACAAAAATTAAAATTATTTACTTTTCAGACTATACCCATTACTTTCTATCACGGGGAAATAAATGCAGGCTACGAAGCAAGAAATGAACGTTTCACGAGCCATATAGATAGCAATTGCAAGAGCTACATTCTTTTTCTTTCGGACCCATTAATGACGCGAAAGATTTTAGGTCCGCAAACTGAAAGTCGTGTAGTTCTTGTCTCAAGGTCCACCCAATGGAAACTCCGGGATTTCTTGTCTTCGGAGCTATCCTCAAACATAGTTAATTTACTAGTTATTGGGGAATCACTAATGGCTGATCCGATGCGCGTGAGTATAAATTAACATGGATTTTATTTACGTATTTCTATTTAATAACACCCTTCACACAGGAGCGCCCATACGTGCTCTACACTCACAAGCTCTATGCAGATGGACTTGGCTCAAATACTCCAGTAGTGCTTACCAGTTGGATAAAGGGAGCTTTGTCACGTCCACATATCAATCTTTTTCCAACGAAGTTTCAAAATGGTTTTGCGGGACACAGATTTCAAATTTCGGCAGCAAATCAGCCGCCGTTTATTTTTCGCATTCGCACTTTAGATTCCTCAGGAATGGGCCAGTTGCGATGGGACGGAGTGGAATATCGTCTGCTGACAATGATATCTAAGCGGTTAAACTTTTCAATTGATATCACTGAGGCCCCAACACGGTCAAATACTCGCGGTATAGTAGACACCATCCAGGAACAGATTATAGAAAGGACAGTAGACATTGGTATGTCCGGTATATACATAACTCAGGAACGTCTGATGAATTCAGCCATGTCGGTGGGACACTCACGCGACTGTGCAGCTTTCATAACACTTGCCTCGAAGGCGCTGCCGAAATACAGAGCTATCATGGGTCCGTTCCAATGGCCAGTCTGGGTCGCTCTGATTTGCGTTTACCTCGGAGGGATATTTCCCATAGTTTTTACCGACCGTTTGACACTTAGCCATTTAATGGGTAATTGGGGTGAGGTAGAGAACATGTTCTGGTATGTGTTTGGTATGTTCACAAACGCTTTCTCCTTCACCGGGAAATACTCGTGGAGCAACACGCGGAAAAATTCCACACGCCTCCTAATTGGAGCATATTGGCTCTTTACAATTATCATTACATCTTGCTACACAGGTTCCATCATTGCATTCGTAACATTGCCAGCGTTTCCCGACACCGTTGACTCTGTGTTGGATCTGCTGGGGTTGTTCTTTCGCGTTGGAACTCTGAGTAAGAAAATGTTATGTTCGCTAAATTTTTAAAAATTATTTGGATTTCTTACTTAAAGACAATGGTGGCTGGGAGACCTGGTTCCAGAACTCCACCCACATACCAACATCAAAATTGTACAAGAAGATGGAGTTCGTCGGGTCCCTAGATGAGGGCATTGGCAACGTTACCCAGAGCTTCTTTTGGAACTATGCCTTTCTTGGCTCAAAGGCTCAGCTTGAATACCTGGTTCAGTCGAATTTTTCAGATGAGTAAGATCGAACCTTTATTAATCTTAGCTTCTCGCTAACATAAACGATATTCTCTTCCAGAAATATTTCGCGCCGATCGGCGCTTCATTTAAGTGAAGAGTGTTTTGCTCTTTTCCAAATAGGCTTTCTGTTTCCCCGTGAGTCAGTGTATAAAATCAAAATTGACTCGATGATTTTACTCGCCCAACAAAGCGGTCTTATTGCAAAAATCAATAACGAGGTAAGCTGGGTTATGCAGCGATCGTCTTCAGGTCGCCTGCTCCAGGCAAGCTCTTCGAATTCCTTACGTGAAATAATTCAGGAAGAGCGCCAATTGACTACGGCGGACACAGAAGGCATGTTCCTGCTTATGGCACTAGGCTACTTTCTAGGGGCTACAGCCCTGGTGTCCGAGATCGTGGGTGGCATTACCAACAAGTGCCGTCAAATAATTAAGCGCTCCCGCAAGTCTGCCTCCTCTTGGTCGTCGGCGTCAAGTGGGTCAATGCATCGCACGAAAGCCGAACAGCTATCTCATGATAAACGAAAAGCCACTAGACGCGAGGACGCTGAGGTTGCTCAAAAGATGAGTTTTGGAATGCACGAGTTAAACCTTACCCGCACAACGCTTCGCGAAATATACGGATCCTGCGGGATTCCTGATAAAGATTACGGTAAGAAGGACGTCGGCCATACAGAGTTTCCAAACAGTTCTGGAAAATTGAATAAAATTGAAGACGAGGAATCTCAGGAAGCTATTGAATCTCTACAGCGTTTAGACGATTTTATGGACCAAATGGATAACGATGGTGACCCTCCCTCACAGACATTCAGTATTAAATATTAATCACACAAATTTTTGAAATGCAAATACACATAATTGACTTTGATGCACCTGAAAATAAATTTATTAAAAAAAATTACATTACTTGGTATAAGGCCAATTGACAATCACCCAAGCTGGACGTCAGTGATGGAAAATATGCGCCACCAAAAATGGTTTCCTTTTATCGGGAGCGGGACACGGTCACATTTGCCCACAAATCACAATATTGCGTTATAATTGAAGAGCATATGGTTTTGTGCTGAAAAAATGGTTCTCGACTTATAACGTGTAAATTATCACGCTAAAAAACCGCTCGGTAAAAAAGTGATTAATTACAATTGGAATAAAATTATTAACATTATCTAAAACTTTGATCTCATAACAAAAAAATTTATTATAAAGAAATTACAAATTATAGCGAAGTTTCACTCCCAAACGGTGTTATCCGACCATTCCTATCAGTGATAGAAAATGTCTGTTCTAAAAACGATGTACTCCACCCAATCCCTTTAGTGATGGAAAATGCAGTGCTAAAAATATGTTTTTTTTCGCTAGCGGGAAACGGTCACACTTGCCCACCGATCGCGACATTGTTTTTGTTGAAAATGACGCGCATCTCGTTTTGTTCTGATAATATTGTTCGCGGTTTGTAAAATAGGTAAACGGTAAAACTCTGCTCGCTCGAATTATTATCCGCGTTTTGGTTGACACGTTTGCTTAGTTTTTGAAACACCGGCTAAAGAGAACAGTGCGGGCGTTCCTCCGCATACAAATACATACAAACTTATGCATGTAGGTGTGAACAAAAAATAATTAAAGCATTAACTTGGCCACCGCCTTAGCTGTACAAACAGAAATAAATAAAGGTAAATGGCTTAACGGATTTATGGCTTATTTATATATCAAACTACTTTAATAAAGTGTACACAAGCATGTTCTTTGCATAGAGGCGTAGTCGGTGAGTCAGCCACGCCAACAGTCAGCAGTCGTCATTTTGCTGCCAGTCTAAACACGGAAATTTGTGTGTGTGTTTGTGAATAAACAGTACCGGTATGCAATTGCAAGGCTGGTCAACTATAAAGATCGGAATGTACTCAAAATTAGGTCATCATTGGAACCAGTTAAATAACTTAGTATTAGTTATCAGCCAAAAACCAGACGGTGATACGGTCTTGCGCCTCTGCATGCTCACGGATACATACTTACATATGTGTATGTATACGGTATACAGTTTTAGAAAAAAATAGAACCGATCAGTTAGCGTTAGTTTGAATTTAAGCCAATTAAAGGCAATAAAAAAAATCTAAATAGTGTTCATTTACTATTAGTTAACATAAGTGTCAAACCAAACTTTGTTAAATAAAAAACACATTTAAAGCTTCTAAATAAATTATATTTTTTCAATGCTGTACTTACAAATACACCTATTTCGTATGCGACGCAGCATTGTAAATTCATTAAAGAGAAGTACATACACATTGCAGAGAGTACGGATCGGTGATCTTGCATCTCATTTTTCCGAATATACACGAATATACATATACATATACATATGTACACATGTTCATTAAACCGCCTACATGACAGTCTTTGAAGTTCTATGAAAATAAGCACAACTAGTTTGGCAACTCTTACAAGCCAATATTTGTCCACTGACTTTTCTATGGCTTTAAGAATGTAGAACAGCTTTACTTGAATAACTTTCCATTATCGTATACCACAAAAAAATTAAATGAAGCATCCATATCGATTACATTTTATATTAATAATATAATTTAAATACCATATTCCAGGTTTATTCTTAAGTATGAAAAAAATATACAACTACTTTTATTTCATACATGTATTTTTTATTGAAAAATAATATACAGTTGTTTTTATTATTTTCAGTATTAATTAAATAAATAATTAAACCAACCCACCATATAAGTGTAACCAATCATGTTAAAGTTTATCCGAGGAAAAGGCCAGCAGCCCACTGCCGAGAGACAACGCCTACAGAAGGACCTTTTTGCTTATCGTAAGGTATTACCAAAAAAAATTTCTATTCTATTATAGTCGATTTGTATATTTTGTGCGGTGCCATTAAGCTGTTTTGTCTTATCTTGGTTGCATCTCCTTTCGGGAATGAACATTTCGGTGTTTAAGCGCTTAATGCTATTGTGCATGTATATATTATTTGTCGCCTTGGTGCTGCACTACAAATATACATATTTATTGAAACCTGTCACAGTTTGCATTTATCAGCTTACTGAATTCAGACTCTGACTCATTGGTTTAGACTGTCTCTTATCTCGGAATGGATACCTATATTGAGTTATAAGAATTATGCAATACCATGTTAAAAAAATATCAACCTTTCAAGATAATTATAAAAATTCTTTTATTCAAAAAAAAAATGCTAAAAAAAAACCTTTCCGCAATGTTTTAAATTGCATATTTTTGTATTTTATAATGCTGTCCATTCCTTTTGCATTTTTTCGAATCATATATGTATATCATAGAAGTTTCCCTATTACCATAACAATATTATAATAAATATATTTAATTTTAAAATGAATTTTGCCTAACCTATGTTAGTATAAATGTGTCATTTAACAACTTAAACCAGGCCAAAGGTAATAGCCATCCAGTTCCATGAAGAGAGTTTAGCTGATAAGATAGCCTTTATGTGTTTAATGGGTTGGGTGCTTCTACAAACACCCTTATTTCAGACACAAATAAAGTATGTCATTGCTTAAGTATGTACATAGATAGAAGCCGTAAAAATGATAAGATTTTAAAGTAAAGCAAAAGAGAATTTATTCGCTTGTAACTGCGTTAGAAAACCAAAGACACCTGCAATATGAATTTATATACCCGTTACTGGTAGAGTTAAAGGGTATAATAGATTCTTTAAAAATATGTATCAGGTAGTAAGAAGCGTTTCCGACAATAGAATAGATCTGGCCATGTCGGTCCGTATGAACGTCAAGATCTCAAATCTCAAGATTAAAATCTAGAAAGTTAAAATTAAGCATGTAGATACCAGAGACATAGATACAGCGCAATTCTGTTGAATCATGTTGCCACGCCCACAAACCGCCCAAAACTCTTACGCCCACACTTTTAAAAACTGTTTTATTTATTTTTCATTTTATTATTTTTCCCACTTTTTACCGATATTTTAGAAAATTTTGAAACTTCTCGTTTGCACTTCCATTAGCTGAGTAACGAGTATCTGATGGTCGGGGAACTCGACTATAGCTTTTTATATTATCTTAAATATTTTATATTTCTATAGATATTTCAAAAAGAATGTTGAACTTTCTCGTTCAAACTGCCACTCGAAGAACTCGACTATAGAGTACTCTCTTGTTCTCACTTCTCTAGTTAAAACAAGAAAGAATGCTATATAGTGTTCCCCGACTATCAGATACCCGGTACATAGCTAGTAGAAAAGCAAACAAGAAATTTCAACATTTTCTGAAATATCGGTAGAATTTGGGAAAAAAATAAAATAAAAAAAACTTAAAAAAATTTTAAATGTGTGGGCGTGTTAGGCGGTTTGTGGGTGTTGGGGAGGGCGCTTCCTTCTGCCTGTTACGTACTTTTCAACGAATATAGTATACCCTTTTATTCCACGAGTAACATTAATATATATGTATACTTTGTAGGTTTATACATCATACGTAACATACATCAAATCGAGTAAACTCTTTTACTCTAAGAGTAACGAATATAAAAAGTGTATTTTGTAGTTGAACGTGTACAATTGTGATTTTTAGCTATATTTTGTTAACTTCATTTTTAGCTGTTTATTGATTACACTCGGATTAATTACAAAAGGGCACAGCGGTTAGAATATTGTCAAAAACCTTTTTTAAAAGATGTATTTATGTATTTTAATTTTTCGATAGCACAAGTTTTGTACGTTAATAGTGCGATTGTGTTTTCTTAGCTAAGCAACGGGGCACTCGAACTTACCATTCTCTCTTTAAAAATTAAAAAATGGATCAAAACAATTATTTATTGATAAGAATCTATCATTCCTTTTTTAAACTTATTAATATACTTTTCTTTCAGACGGCGCAGCATGGCTTTCCTCATAAGCCTTCGGCTCTTGCGTATGATCCAGTTTTAAAATTAATGGCAATAGGAACGCAAACAGGGGCTTTAAAGGTATTCGGTCAACCCGGAGTTGAATTGTACGGACAGCATACCTTGGTGAACAATTCTGGATCTGAGCTTAATGTACAGTTACTTGAATGGGTTTATGGAACTGGTCGCATACTTTCCTTGACTGCTGCGAATCAATTAATTCTATGGGAGCCCGTTGGAACATCGTTGCTGCCAATCAAAACACTACCATTTGACGGAAAACTTAAAAAAGTTTCATCGCTGTGCTGTTCCTCCAGTAAGGATCTGCTATGGATTGGAACTGAAGGTGGCAACATTTATCAACTTGACTTACACACATTTACCATTAAGGAGCCTGTAATATACCATGACGTTGTGTTAGAACAGGTGCCACCAGCGTACAAGCTAAACCCTGGTGCAATTGAATCAATCCGCCAACTTCCAAACTCCCCTAGCAAACTGCTCGTTGCTTACAATCGCGGCCTGTGTGTTTTATGGGATTTTGAAACAGCTTCTGTCGAGCGAGCATACATAGCCCCTGGACATGGGCAGAGCGTTGGTCTTTCAGTGAATTTCGAAGGATCTGAATTTAGCTGGTATCATGCTGATGGTTCGTATGCTACTTGGAGCATAGATAACCCAGAACCACCATTGAATGTTAATTACGTACCTTATGGACCTGATCCATGCAAGAGCATAAATCGACTGTACAAAGGCAAGCGAAGGTTAATATAAATTAAAGAGAACGCTTTTTGGATATGTACTAATTTTGCATTATTCTAGATCCAACGATGTAATTGTTTTTTCCGGCGGCATGCCACGTTCAGCATATGGTGATCACAATTGTGTGTCCGTGCACGCCAGTGATGGGCAAAAAGTGTGTCTTGACTTTACGTCTAAAGTGATTGACTTTTTTGTAACCTTTAAAGATAATAGTGACGTCGCTGAAGTACTTGTTGTACTACTTGAAGAGGAACTATGCGCCTACGATCTTACTGACTCCAATATTTATGCTATCAAAACGCCATATCTTCACTCTGTGCATGCATCAGCTGTTACCTGCAATTACCTTGCTTCTCAAGTCATACAGCCGGTATATGAAAGCATTTTACGGGCTGGGGATGAACAAGACATTGACTATAGCAATATTAGCTGGCCTATCACTGGCGGTACACTCCCGGAAGACTTAGAAGAATCTGTAGAAGAAGACACGTTTAAGCTTTACGAGATTCTGTTAACTGGTCACGAAGATGGTTCTGTTAAATTTTGGGACTGTACTGGAGTGTTGCTTAAACCAATTTATAATTTTAAAACTAGCAGCATTTTTGGTAGTGAGTCAGACTTCCGAGATGACGCAGGAGCAGATACGAGTGCGGAACAAGTCGATGAAGGAGAACCGCCATTTCGAAAATCAGGTCTCTTTGATCCTTATTCGGATGATCCTCGTTTGGCAGTGAAGAAAATAGCATTCTGCCCAAAAACCGGACAACTTATTGTTGGTGGCACAGCGGGCCAAATTATTATAGCCGACTTCATAGACGTACCCGAAAAAGTATCTTTGAAATACAGCTCAATGAATTTGGTCAGCGACCGTGATGGCTTTGTTTGGAAGGGTCACGATCAGTTAAATGTGCGATCTAACTTATTAGACGGAGACGCTATTCCTACAACGGAACGTGGTGTAAATATATCAGGAGTGCTGCAAGTTTTGCCGCCAGCGAGCATTACATGCATGGCACTTGAAGCAAGTTGGGGACTTGTATCTGGAGGGACTGCGCACGGCTTAGTACTCTTTGACTTCAAAAACTTTGTTCCCGTATTTCATCGCTGCACATTAAACCCGAATGATCTCACTGGAGCAGGAGAGCAGCTGTCTCGCCGAAAGTCTTTTAAGAAATCATTGAGGGAGTCATTTAGAAAGCTTCGCAAGGGTCGTTCGACTAGGAACAACCAGAGCAATCAGGTACCAACAACGGTTAGTAACATACCATACAATCAACGAGTCCTTTATAATACATTTACATCTCTACAGCTGGAAGCTCGACCCGTCGAGAGACAAATAGAGGCACGTTGTGCAGATGACGGGCTGGGATCCATGGTACGATGTTTGCTATTTGCCAAAACCTATGTTACTAACGGTAAGCCAAATTTTGTAGTGTTATTTGTTTTGGTGTAAGGACATAAAAAGGTACCGAACCAACGACTCGCAAAACTAGGACCCAAAAGCTAAAAATACACTGGACGCCAATAGCTTTAATTATTTTTTTGTGATCAGACTCACAAGTTGTGCATCGTAATCAGTCAACTTCTTATGTATAGTGTATATAGATAAGGTTTAAAAAGTATATGTATTTATGAAAATTATTTGTCTTGCTACTTAATCTCAATATGCAAAAACATTTTAATTTTATATATTTAGTGACTAAGATTTTTGTTAAAAGTTTTCCTCTGACGGCTGAGCGTACTAGCGTTCTTTCTTGTTTGACAATATATATTCTCGGTTTAACAGTTTAACAGTCGTTCATTTTGATTAAAATCGGGCAACCATTGATAGCAATAGTAAAATTTAACATTTTTCCCTGCCTCCCACTAGTGTAGTAATGTGTTTATTAAAAAATTTACATCTAATTTGTTATAAAACTTGTACATTTTCAGTCAATATAACGTCACCAACTTTATGGTCAGCAACAAATGCCAGTACCGTTTCGGTTTTTCTTTTGCATTTGCCACCAGCGCAGACCGCTGCAACTGCCGTTCCGTCGGCAAGTGGCAATGGACCACCACAGATGCCGCGCCGCGTTTCCGCCCAGCTTGCTAAAGAAATTCAGTTAAAACATCGTGCTCCTGTGGTGGGTATATCTATTTTTGATCAGGCGGGTAGCCCTGTCGATCAGCTAAACGCCGGTGAAAACGGTAGTCCACCGCATCGAGTGCTTATTGCTTCCGAGGAACAGTTTAAAGTATTTTCACTTCCGCAACTAAAGCCGATCAACAAATATAAGCTTACTGCTAACGAGGGTGCTCGAATTCGGCGCATCCATTTCGGTTCGTTTAGTTGTCGCATATCGCCGGAGATACTGCAGAGTATGCACGGTTGTAGCCCAACTAAGTCCACGCGCTCAATTGGCGACGGAGAGGCGGCTGCTAATATCAGTGGAAGCTTGGCTGGTGGTCGTGGAGATGTGTATAACGAAACTGCATTGATATGTTTAACGAATATGGGCGATATCATGGTTTTATCAGTACCTGAATTAAAAAGACAGCTGAATGCTGCAGCAGTGCGACGGGAAGACATTAAGTAAGACCTACGTACTGCTAACATTTCAACTTATTGGGAACTAATAATTTATTGTCATTTTTTTAGTGGAATTTCGTCGCTTTGCTTTACAAACTCAGGAGAAGCCCTCTATATGATGTCTTCTTCTGAACTGCAGCGTATTGCATTAGCCACGTCCACAGTCGTGCAACCCACTGGCATTGTTCAAGTAGAACCATTAGAAAATGAAGAGTCTGTGCTAGAAGGAAATGATGTAGATAATGTTAAGGAAACATATGCATGTGATGAAGTCGTGAATACACCTAAAGTTACAGATCCACCAGCAATTACAACATCCACACGACATGCAGAGGAAAACGTTGAAAGAAATAGTCTTCAGCAAATTAATGGAGTCTACATTTCTAATTCCCCTAATCAGGCTAACGAAACTATCAGCAGCTCTATTGGCGATATTACCGTTGACTCGGTGCGTGACCATTTAAATCTGACTACAACCACGTTGTGTTCTATTAATACAGAGGAGACCATTGGTGAGTAATCAGTTATTCACTAGCATAATCACACTTATTTCGGTTTGTTATGTGTACGTATCTACATATAAAACTTATGTTCTCGTTGCGTCATTTTTTAGTTTACTTAACTTAGTACTTATAAAAATTTAATTTGTAAAACTTTTGATTTTAGGTATGCGCACCAAACAACTCTAAATTCAGATACTTTTCTCTTATTTTAAAAGCCCGAGCCCACATTTTACTTTACGTTTTTTATAACCGTACTTGACCATTTTTCTTTGTCATCCCTATAAAAATGTAGGTCGCCTATCTGTGCTTAGCACGCAAACCAACAAAGCCACTACAACCGTGAACATGAGCGATATTCCAAATATAAATATTTCTAATTTAGAGGACTTGGAATCAAAAAGGTACGCTTCAACAAAAAACATTAAAATTACACGTAACCTACTAATTATGTTATTACTCAACAGAAATACGACGGAGACAAGTAGTAGTTCTGTAGTAATTAAATCTATAATTACAAACATATCTCACGAAAAAACGAACGGAGACACCAAAATAGGAACGCCAAAAACAGCGCCCGAAGAAAGTCAATTTTAATAAATAAAATTAAATGCGATTTGGATACAAACAGAAATGACAAATGATAATGTTAGAAATTTATTTGTAATTTGGCTTAAACGATAATCTTGGAGAATAATGTTCCAAAACCATATACTATATTCATAATTTTAAGTTTACCGCGACTGTTATGTTATGGTAATATATCACGTATTTTCACGCAGTGACTTTATACCCGTTACCCGTAGAGTAAAACGAAATATTATATTTATATTTAGAAAGGTAAAATATAACAATTTGTATTTTCGGCCGTTTGTAAAATATTAAAACGAAACCTGTTTCCAAGCCGATTGATTGTCTTAGTTCTGTTCGTCCGTATGAACACTCAAATACCGAAAAAAATGCTCACGTCCGCATTTTATAAATTGTATACATAAATGTCCTTTATTCTGGATTGATACAAATTACATGAGAAAAAATTAGTTGTAAGGGATAGCAATTTCGCTAGTGTGCCTTTCCCGTTGATCCGTAAAACGTTCAAATTGTCGTGATAACATTTTTTAAACTTAATATTTAAATGTCTTTTGTGCAAATAGCAAATACAAACTTTAATCACGAAACTACATGTGCACAACGCCCTTTTTAACACGTGATATATGAACACATTCTTCGCCTAATAACTCCGTAAAAAACTCAGAAAATTAATAGAAAATGCAAACTGGAAAGGGCATTTTTTCGTGACCAGACTTGGTACCTGTCTTTCGTAATCTACTACATTTTATGGGTCTCATCAATGTAATTGTTTCATGCTATACAGTGCAATTAAATAATTATGGGCATTCATTTAATTTTATCTCAAATCGACATAAAAAGTTGCTTACGGATTACCGGGTATTTTTTAGGCGAGGCACTCGACTATATCGTTCCTTTTTGTATATTGTGAAGCCAATTGGTCTTCAAAACAATGTTTTATTTTTTAAATAACATTTTTGATTTTATGGTGTATTAATAATTAAATAATTTGAGTGTGCATAACCTATAACTACAATTAGGAATACTTAGTGTGTTCGTAATATATTTACATACGTTACAAACATTACCGTGTAAAAATTACAAAATAAAACCTTTTGTATGTATTTACATATATAAATTTAACTCTATACCCCCCAATTACTTAAGTTGTTTTAAAATGATAAACAATTTTAGTAATGTTATTTTTAAACTGAAACTACGACTATCGTATTTGAATCCATTACCTAAAATTATATATACTTCATTCCAATTGTCTGGGCAACCGACTCAAATGTGCAAAAGCCACAGCATTACCCTAATAATAAATTGTATTCTCTTTATATGTGGGCAATATTTATACCCGTTACTCGTAGATTTAAAGGGTATAGTTCGTTCGTTGAAGAGTATGTAACAGGCAGAAGGATATCCATTTCCGACTATATAAAGTATATATATTCTTAATCATAATCAATAGCCGAGTCGAACTGCCGAAAAATGTAACATTTTTTTATCTATCTTGTATATTTCTATAGATTTGCCAAAAAAAATTTTTGGACGCCCACAAACCGCCCAAACTTAAAAAAAATGTTTCATTTTTTTTTTCATTTTCTTAATTTTTTTTTCCAATTCTGCCGATATTCCAGAAAATTATAAAATTTCTCGTTCGCACTTCCGCTAACTAAATAACGGGTATCTGATAGTCGGGAATCTCGACTATATCGCTCTCTTTTGTGCTTTCTGGGTATAAAGTATTCAATCGTAACGCTTATGATTTTGCAATTCTTGAGGATTTGTTGTAAACTTGATGTTCTTAAATTACGTGTTCTAATGAATTTGACAAATCTGGCCAAATTAAATCGTTGTTATAAAATTTTAGGACTTTTATAAAAAATAAATGGTATCATGAGCATCAGTAGATTAAAACTATTTTATTTTTATATAATCAATATACACATGTTAAGGACTATTTTTACAAATTTAATAAAACATCTATGCTATTATTACTGGATATATTATATAAAGTACTGGGATATCATAAAGTATTAAAAGCATGAGCATCAGTACATTAAAAGTATGTTATAATTATATAATCAATATACACATTTTTTATAATATTACGAAATTTTTATAATATTGCTTGTTAAGGACTATAGAAATTAAATAAAACATTATGTATGCTGTAACGTACTATAGTGTACAAAAATCTTTTAATTACTACGTTGTGTTAACATACCGAAAAGACTTAGATTTTTATAAATGATTCTAAAATATTTTTGGGAGAGTCAGCTAAGGCGAAAGAAGTGAATGAAAGGAAAAGATCAAAACTTGGTTTTGCCGCTACTGTCACATTTTGTTGTTTTTTTTTTACTTTACTGGTGGACAAGCAGGAGCAGAATGAATTCTGCCACAAGCCTTCACAATTTATTTTGCCTCTGATTACTTGAAAAGCAATATATAGGTACAATTACTTACATTTTTGAGGTTTAACATGATTGGGGGTGAGTTTTTGGGATTTGGACATAGTTGTTTACATGAATTTTACATAACTTTTGACATGTTTAGTATTACAAACCGCGAGCAGGTAAGTAAAATCGCAGTAGAATTCAATCCCAGCCGTCAGTTCGCGGTGGGTTCTACCAAAGACACTAGAATAATCTAGTATTCTAGTGTCTTTGGTTCTACCGCTCCAGCGGTATTTGTTCGTCATTACAATTTATTTGAAATTGCAGGAAAAGAAGCTTGGAGAGAAGTCCAATTTTAAAATTGTAATCCATTTACATTTTTCGTAGCCAAAAAGTTGACTGACCACAGAGATTAAAGTCCTTTTAATGCTCTCTTATTTTTCTTACAATTCTGGGAATTAAAATACCCGCTTCTCACTAATAGGGCCGCGACCGAAAATGACGGCGAGCGCAAGAATTATATACATACATATGTATTTCCTATGAAACCGCCGAATTCTCTGCTGTCGCCGACAGCGGGAGCGTTCGCCTGCTCTGTCAACTTTGATCATATTAAATTATTTGTATGCTTTGGCTACCAGAAAAATTGTATCCCCTCTCGTTAGATAATATGATAAATTAAATGTAAACCATTTATTAAAATTAAAAAAATGTGTAAACTATTTCCAAATATAAGAAATTGTTTTTTATTCGTTCTGTGCGTCACATTATATTAATGTATTAATCTATGTACATAAATTATGAAAAAAATACATATTACTAAAAAAAAAAATATAATTAAATTCAAATTTTGTAAAATTAGTTAAATTTTTTAAATTATTATTTTCTGATTTTCGACTGAAAATAAATTAATTTTCGCAAAGAAATATAAATTCGTTTAAAAATTCCCTATAAAATTTCATACCAGAATTTTAAAAATCTAATCTATTTACATTTTTCGCAGCCAAAACGGTGACTGACTAAAGAGATTAAAGTCTTTTTAATACTCTCTTATTTTTTTCCATTCTGTGAATTAAAAGAACAAATTCTCATTAATTGGGCCGCGACCGAAAAAGCCGGCACGCGCAAAAAGACATATTTCATATGACACAGAGCGAAAGAAAAAATATTTCGTATGAAACCGGGGGAAAGAATAAGAAATATTTTATACCAAACCGGGCAAAAGAAAAAATATTTCGTATGAAACTTAATTGTCTCCTTTTTTGTAATTGATAAGTGGGGAAGGACACTCCCCCTAATTATGTATAATAATAATTATTCAAATGCAAGCCATTATTGACATCTAATTAAAATCTAAATCATTTGCAAAGATTAGAAATAGTCTTCTTTACATCATTGAAGAGATATTTAAAAAAAAAACAAATAGTTATATAAACAAAATAAAACCTAAAAATTTTATAATATATGTTTTATTTTAAGCAAAACAATTAATGTTTTTAATGTATTGATTTTTTTGATATTTAATAGTTGAGACTTTTTAATTTTTACAATTAACTTAAATGTTTTTACTTTTCTTTTGTAATCTTTTACTGTAAAATATTTTGTTTTTCGGGAAAAACTAAATTCGCATAATAACACCCTTTTTACTGACACTCCGACAAATTACATATTCAATATGTTCATTTTTCTCGCAACACAATATGGCGACTGAGGACAAAGTGTAATATATACATAATTTCCTCTCACACTTCCTCTCGTTTTGAGAACAAATGGTCGCGAAGGAGAAGAGTGGTCTGTTCCCTTCAATAGTGCCGCAACCGAAAATGAATGCCGTCTGAAGAGGTGAGGAAATATTTAGGTTGCCTGTCATTCTCGCCGCCTAAGAGAGGAGGAGTGGCCTAGATATTGCTCTCACTCCGGTTTCTCAACGCAAAACGGTAACGGGCAAATGAGATGCAGATGTTTATTAGTTGCCTTCTATATTGTGACCGATAATGGCTGCCTAAGTGTGGGTAGGAGAGGCCTAAAGAATTCATCGCTTAAGAAAGAGTAGCAGGAACCGCGGTTCCATCTTTTATGTTGTCTCTTAAGCGGCCGAATTCGTTTGCAATAATGGGCAGCCTTAACAATGGCCGCCACTCTACGAGAAAGAAATTAAACATTTAAAAAAAATTAGTTACACTTTTCTAATTTTTCTTTTCTGATTTTCGACTGAAAAAAATTGATTTTCAAAAAATTATATATTTTTTCGTACAAAAATTCCCTATAAAATTTCATAAAAGAATTTTAATTTATATTTTTCGTAGCCAAAAAGGTGACTGACTAAAGAGATTACAGTCTTTTTAATGCTCTCTTAATTTTTTTCCATTCTGGGAAAAACCACTTCTCACTAATAGTTATATTTCGTATGAAACCGTCGAACTCTCTGCTGACGCCGACAGCGGCAGCGTTCGCCTGCTCTGGCCGCGACCGAAAAAGACGGCAGGCGCAAGAAGACATACATACATATTTCATATAAAACCGAGCGAGAGAAAAAATATTTCGTATGTCTCCCCTCTCATTACCTAATATGATAAATTAAATGGAAACCATTTTTTAAAATGAATAAAAAAAAAAATTTTTTAAATTATTCTTTTCTGATTTTCGACTGAAAATAAATTGATTTTCGCAAAGAAATATAAATTCGTTTAAAAATTCCCTATGAAATTTCATACCAGAATTTTAAAATTATAATCTATTCATATTTTTTGCAGCCAAAACGGTGACTGACTAAAGTGATTAAAGTCTTTTTAATGCTCTCTTATTTTATTTCCATTCTGTGAATTACAAGAACAAACTCTCTCTTATTTGGCCGCGACCGAAAAAGATGGCAGGCGCAAGAAGACATACATACATATTTCATATAAAACAGAGCGAAAGAAAAAATATTTTGTATGAAACCAGGAGAAAAAATAATGTATGTTTTGGCTAGCAGAAAAATTGTCTCCCCTCTCATTAGATAATATGATAAATTAAATTAAAACCATTTATTAAAATGAATAAAATTAGTTACATTTTTTAAATTATTCTTTTCTGATTTTCGACTGAAAATAAATTGATTTTCGCAAAGAAATATAAATTCGTTTAAAAATTCCCTATTTATATTTTTCGCAGCCAAAACGGTGACTAACTAAAGAGATTAAAGTCTTTTTAATGCTCTCTTATTTTATTTCCATTCTGTGAATTACAAGAACAAACTCCTTTTATTTGGCCGCGACCGAAAAAGACGGCAGGCTCAAGAAGACATACATACATATTTCATATAAAACAGAGCGAAAGAAAAAATATTTCGTATGAAACCTGGAGAAAAAATAATGTATGTTTTGGCTACCAGAAAAATTGTCTCCCCTCTCATTAGATAATATGATAAATTAAATGTAAACCCTTTATTAAAATGAAAAAAAAATGTAACTATTTCCAAATATAGGAAATTGTTTTTTATTTGTTCTGTGCGTCATATTATATTAATATATCATTCTACATAAATTATGAGAAAATATACATATTACTAAAAAAAATATTATAATAAAATTCAAATTTTGTAAAATTAGTTACACTTCTTTAATTATTCTTTTCTGATTTTCGACTGAAAATAAATTGATTTTCGCAAAGAAATATAAATGCATATAAAAATTCCCTATAAAATTTCATCCGTTATTTGAATGGATTTCAAATCGGGTAAGCGTTGCAGGTGGCAACATTTGGAAATAAACTTGCGCTACGTCTACGTCTCTAGAAGCTGCATGTTTAGTCTCAACATTCTTACTTTTGTAGTTCCTGAGATCGACGCGTTCATACAGACAGACGGACGGGGGGATTGTAAAATTGTAATCCATTTACATTTTTCGTAGCAAAAAAGTTGACTGGCCACAGAGATTAAAGTCCTTTTAATGCTCTCTTATTTTTCTTAAAATTCTGGGAATTAAAGACATACATACATATTTCGTATGAAACCGCCGAATTCTCTGCTGTCGCCGACAGCGGCAGCGTTCGACTGCTCTGTCAACTTTGCGCATATTAAATTATTTGTAAGTTTTGGCTACCGGAAAAATTGTCACCCCTCTCATTAGATAATATGATAAATTAAAGGGAAACCATTTATTAAAATGAATAAAATTAGTTAAATTTTTTAAATTATTTTTTTCTGATTTTCGACTGAAAATAAATTGATTTTCGCAAAGAAATATAAATTCGTTTAAAAATACCCTATAAAATTTCATACCAGAATTTTAAAAAACGGTGACTGACTAAAGAGATTAAAGTCTTTTTAATGATCTCTTATTTTATTTCCATTCTGTGAATTACAAGAACAAACTCTCACTTATTTGGCCGGCACCGAAAAAGACGGCAGGCGCAAGAAGACATACATACATATTTCATATAAAACAGAAAGAAAAAATATTTCGTATGAAACCGGGAGAAAAAATGTATGTATGTTTTGGCTACCAGAAAAATTGTCTCCCCTCTCATTAGATAATATGATAAATTAAATGTAAACCATTTATTAGAATGAATAAAATTAGTTAAATGTTTTAAAATATTCTTTTCTGGTTTTCGACTGAAAATAAATTGATTTTCGCAAAGAAATATAAATTCCTTTAAAAATTCCCTATAAAATGTCATCCAGATTTTAAAATACTAATCCATTTATACATTTCGCAGCCAAAACGGTGACTGACTAAAAATATTAGTCTTTTTAATGCTCTCTTATTTTTGTATGTAACCGGGGAAAAGAAGAAGACATATTTCATACGAAACCTGGCGAAATAAGAAAAAACAAAGAGTGCGCACCAATAGCACAGACAGTAACCAAAGACACTGTCGCTGTATGCGTACAAGATACCTGCTGGCTCACTCTTACAAGAACCAAACATATAAAACAGAAAGAAAAAATATTTCGTACGAAACCGGGAGAAAAAATGTATGTATGTTTTGGCTACCAGAAAAATTGTCTCCCCTCTCATTAAATAATATGATAAATTAAATGGAAACCATTTATTAGAATGAATAAAATTAATTAAATTTTTTAAATTATTCTTTTCTGATTTTCGACTGAAAATAAATTGATTTTCGCAAAGAAATATAAATTCGTTTAAAAATTCCCTATAAAATTTCATACCAGAATTTTAAAATACTAATCCATTTATATTTTTCGCAGCCAAAACGGTGACTGCCAAAAAATAGTAGTCTTTTTAATGCTCTCTTATTTTCGTATGTAACCGGGGAAAAGAAGAAGATATATTTCATACGAAACCTGGCGAAATAAGAAAAAACAAAGAGTGCGCACCAATAGCACAGACAGTAACCAAAGACACTGTCGCTGTATGCGTACAAGATACCTGCTGGCTCTCTCTCTTACTCTTTAAAAAAAATTTAAGAGAGCCTGGAGCCAGCTCGTATGGCGTTACGCACGGTCACATTGGTTGTGGGTAAGTCTGCAAATTCGGAACGGTCACTTTAAATCACGCGACTTCTATAAAAGCGCTGCCGCTGACACTGATAGACCAGTCAGCAAAATGCACTTGTCCAGTGCAGTGTATCATAGCGCAATTTTTGAAATTGATTAGATTTTGTTTAAATGTTTAAAATGTAGAACAATTAGGCAGTTGTCCAGTGCAGTGTATCATAGCACAATTTTTTGAATTGATTAGATTTTGTTTAAAATGTACAACAATTTGGCAGTTGTCAAGTGCAGTGTATCATAACACAATTTTTTTTAAATTGATCAGAATTTGTTTAAAATGTGCAACAATTAGTTTGGTTGTGTGTAAATGTTGAAATCCGGAACGCTCACTTTAAATCACGCGAGTTCTATAAAAGCGCTGCCGCTGACACTGACAGACCAGTCAGCAAAAGACAGTTGTCCAGTGCAGTGTATCATAGCACAATTTTTGTAATTGATTCGATTTTGTGTAAATGTTTAAAGTGTGCAAGAATTAGTTTGGCTTGCTGCTTCGGCCTCCAGCTCCCATTGCGGAACAACAGCGCCCGCAGTCAGAAAACTTAAGCGCCATACGTCTAATCTACGAGGAAGAGCCACAGCAAAGCAACGACAATGTTCTTTACGGTCGCCTGCTTCCCTCCAAGCTAGCACCGGCTCAGCTTGGCGAGTCACTGGACAATTTGACAGCTACACAGCGGGCTACTCCACAGATGGCACATCGCCATGCGCCGCCAGCAACTATAATCCACGTGAGTATTACATTAATATGCGCTCTGAAACCCACTATTTCCCCAAGAGAGTCAACTCGCTGGCCGTAAAAATACGATAGCAAATAAAATGCATCACAAATTATTAACTTATGAACCATTATACAATAGCATAAATTTTTAAATTGATTAGATTTTGTTTAAATGTTTAAATTGGGCTACAAAGTTTATTGTCCTGTTTTAGTTTTTTGCGGCAAAAAATTGTTTTCCAGAAAAATTAAAGAAAAAACAAAAAATCACAATCGTTTGGCATGCAAAGTTAAGTAAATTATTTTTTCCACTTTACTTTATTTAATGATGTAACCCGTTTAAGACACAACAGAATCTTGCTATAAAGTTGCAGCCTACTTTAGCTAAATTACAGGTTACAGATCTATGGGTACCTCTTTTGCGCGGCCACTTTCTGTTGTAATTATATGGGAGAAATAAGGAGCAGCAGTTTAAATATATTTTCATTTCTTTCGTCCGCCGCCATTTCTGGTTGCCAAACTTTTAGAGAGCACAATATTTATTCCACTCTCGCATGCGCGCACGTTTTCGGTGACTTAATATGGGAGAGAAAATTATATTCAATGTAAATATCTGTTTTTCAATCTTTCGTGCATCGCGATTTTGAGTACCTCTTTTGCGCGGCCACTTTCTATTGTAATTGTATGGGAGAAATAAGGAGCAGCAGTTTAAATATCTTTTCATCTCTTTCGTCCGCCGCCATTTCTGGTTGCCAAACTTTTAGAGAGCACAATATTTAAGACACTCCTCTCGCATACGCGCACGTTTTCGGTGCCATATAATAAGGGAGAGAAAATGATAGTCAATGTAAATATCTGTTTTTCAATCTGTCGTGCATCGCGATTATGGGTACCTCTTTTGCGCGGCCACTTTCTATTGTAATTAAATGGGAGAAATAAGGAGCAGCAGTTTAAATATTAGAGAAAATTATATTCAATGTAAATATCTGTTTTTCAATCTTTTGTGCATCTCGATTTTGGGTACCTCTTTTGCGCGGCCACTTTCTATTGTAATTATATGGGACAAATATGAAGCAGCAGCTTAAATATATTTTCATCTCTTTCGTTCGCCGCCATTTCTATTGTAATTATATGGGACAAATAAGGAACAGCAGTTTAAATATCTTTTCATCTCTTTCGTCCGCCGCCATTTTTATTTTAATGTATTGGAAAAATAAGAAGCAGCAGTTTAAATATATTTTCATCTCTTTCGTCCGCCGCCATTGTCAATGTAAATATCTGTTTTTCAATCTTTTGTGCATCTCGATTTTGGGTACCTCTTTCGCGCGGCCACTTTCTATTGTAATTATATGGGAAAAATGAAGAGCAGCAGGTTAAATACATTTTCATCTCTTTCGTCCGCCGCCATTTCTATTGTAATTATATGGGATAAATAAGGAGCAGCAGTTTATATAAATTTTCATCTCTTTCGTCCGCCGCCATTTCTGGTTGCCAAACTTTTAGAGAGCACAATATTTAAGCCACTCTCGCATGCGCGCACGTTTTCGGTGACATAATATGGGAGAGAACATTTTATTCAATGTAAATATCTGTTTTTCAATCTTTTGTGCATCTCGATTTTGGGTACCTCTTTTGCGCGGCCACTTTCTATTGTAATTATATGGGAGAAATAAGGAGCAGCAGTTTAAATATATTTTCATCTCTTTCGTCCGCCGCCATTTCTATTGTAATTATATGGGACAAATAAGGAGCAGCAGTTTAAATATCTTCATCTCTTTCGTCTGCCGCCATTTTTATTTTAATGTATGGGAAAAATAAGGAGCAGCAGTTTAAATATATTTTCATCTCTTTCGTGCTCCGCCATTTCTATTGTAATTATATGGGAGAAATAAGGAGCAGCAGTTTAAATATATTTTCATCTCTTTCGTCCGCCACCATTTCTGGTCGCCAAACTTTTAGAGAGCACAATATTTAAGCCACTCTCGCATACGCGCACGTTTTTGGTGACATAATATGGGAGAGAAAATTTTATTCAATGTAAAAATCTGTTTTTCAATCTTTCGTACATCGCGATTTTGGGTACCTGTTTTGCGCGGCCACTTTCTATTGTAATTATATGGGAGAAATAAGGAGCAGCAGTTTACATATATTTTCATCTCTTTCGTCCGCCGCCATTTCTATTGTAATTATATGGGACAAATAAGGAGCAGCAGTTTAAATATATTTTCATCTCTTTTGTTCGCCGCCATTTCTATTGTATTTATATGGCACAAATAAGGCGCAGCAGTTTGAATATATTTTCATTTCTTTCGTCCGCCGCCATTTCTGGTTGCCAAACTTTTAGAGAGCACAATATTTATTCCACTCTCGCATGCGCGCACGTTTTCGGTGACTTAATATGGGAGAGAAAATTATATTCAATGTAAATATCTGTTTTTCAATCTTTCGTGCATCGCGATTTTGAGTACCTCTTTTGCGCGGCCACTTTCTATTGTAATTGTATGGGAGAAATAAGGAGCAGCAGTTTAAATATCTTTTCATCTCTTTCGTCCGCCGCCATTTCTGGTTGCCAAACTTTTAGAGAGCACAATATTTAAGCCACTCTCGCATACGCGCACGTTTTCGGTGACATAATATGGGAGAGAAAATTTTATTCAATGTCAAAATCTGTTTTTCAATCTTTCGTGCATAGCGATTTTGGGTACCTCTTTTGCGCGGCCACTTGCTATTGTAATTATATGGGACAAATAGGGAGCAGCAGTTTAAATATCTTTTCATCTCTTTCGTCCGCCGCCATTTTTATTTTAATGTAGGGCAAAAATAAGAAGCAGCAGTTTAAATATATTTTCATCTCTTTCGTCCGCCGCCATTTCTATTGTAATTATATGGGAGAAATAAGGAGCAGCAGTTTACATATATTTTCATCTCTTTCGTCCGCCGCCATTTCTATTGTAATTATATGGGACAAATAAGGAGCAGCAGTTTAAATATATTTTCATCTCTTTTGTTCGCCGCCATTTCTATTGTAATTATATGGCACAAATAAGGCGCAGCAGTTTGAATATATTTTCATTTCTTTCGTCTGCCGCCATTTCTGGTTGCCAAACTTTTAGAGAGCACATTATTTAAGCCACTCTCGCATGCGCGCAAGTTTTCGGTGACATAATATGGGAGAGAAAATTATATTCAACGTAAATATCTGTTTTTCAATCTTTCGTGCATAGCGATTTTGGGTAACTCTTTTGCGCGGCCACTTTCTATTGTAATTATATGGGACAAATAAGGAGCAGCAGTTTAAATATCTTTTCATCTCTTTCGTCCGCCGCCATTTCTATTGTAATTATATGGGACAAATAAGGAGCAGCAGTTTAAATATCTTCATCTCTTTCGTCTGCCGCCATTTTTATTTTAATGTATGGGAAAAATAAGGAGCAGCAGTTTAAATATATTTTCATCTCTTTCGTGCGCCGCCATTTCTATTGTAATTATTGGGACAAATAAGGAGCAGCAGTTTATAAATTTTCATCTCTTTCGTCCGCCGCCATTTCTGGTTGCCAAACTTTTAGAGAGCACAATTTTTAAGCCACACCTCTCGCATACGCGCACGTTTTTTGTGTCATATTATTTGGGAAAGAAAATGATAGTTAATGTAAATATGTGTTTTAAATCTTTCGTGCATCGCGATTTTGGGTACCTCTTTTGCGCGGCCACTTGCTATTGTAATTATATGGGACAAATAGGGAGCAGCAGTTTAAATATCTTTTCATCTCTTTCGTCCGCCGCCATTTTTATTAATGTTATATGGGGGAAATAAAGAGCAGCAGTTTAAATACATTTTCATCTCTTTCGTCCGCCGCCATTTCTATTGTAATTATATGGGACAAATAAGGAGCAGCATTTTAAATATATTTTCATCTCTTTCGTCCGCCGCCATTTCTGGTTGCCAAACTTTTAGAGAGCACAATATTTAAGCCACTCTCGCATGCGCGCACGTTTTCGGTGACATAATATGGGAGAGAAAATTTTATTCAATGTAAAAATCTGTTTTTCAATCTTTCGTGCATCGCGATTTTGAGTACCTCTTTTGCGCGGCCACTTTCTATTGTATTTATGGGAGAAATAAGGAGCAGCAGTTTAAATTTATTTCCATCTCTTTCGTCCGCCGCCATTTGTATTGTAATTATATGGGACAAATAGGGAGCAGCAGTTTAAATATCTTTTTATCTCTTTCGTCCGCCGCCATTTCTGGTTGCCAAACTTTTAGAGTGCACAATATTTAAGACACTCCTCTGGTATACACGCACGTTTTCGGTGCCATATAATATGAGAGAGAAAATAATAGTCAATGTAAATATCTGTTTTTCAATCTTTCGTGCATCGCGATTATGGGTACCTCTTTTGCGCGGCCACTTTCTATGGTAATTATATGGGACAAATAAGGAGCAGCAGTTTAAATATATTTTCATCTCTTTCGTCCGCCGCCATTTCTAATTGCCAAACTTTTAGAGTGCACAACATTTAAGCCACTCTCGCATGCGCTACGGTTTTTGGTGCCATATAATATGGTGGTACTTCCTGTTGCCATTGCCACACTTGGAGCCGCCGGACCGGGCTCTATTGTCGTTGGGGGGTCGCCGCAGCAGCAGACTATGTGGAAGCGCATGCAACTGCCGCAATTCGCCCCCACCGGTCGGCGTTGCTGGCAACGTGCTTGTTTTGGGGAGGGGGGGAGAGCGTCTCCCGCCGCAGTCAGTCCTTGAGCGCTGCCTGGACCGCTACATCCTGTGGCCATTGCGCCGGGAGCGGCAACTTGGAGCCGCCGGACCGGGCTCTATTGTCGTTGGGGGGTCGCCGCAGCAGCAGACTATGTGGAAGCGCATGCAACTGCCGCAATTCGCCCCCACCGGTCGGCGTTGCTGGCAACGTGCTTGTTTTGGGGAGGGGGGGAGAGCGTCTCCCGCCGCAGTCAGTCCTTGAGCGCTGCCTGGACCGCTACATCCTGTGGCCATTGCGCCGGGAGCGGCAACTTGGAGCCGCCGGACCGGGCTCTATTGTCGTTGGGGGGTCGCCGCAGCAGCAGACTATGTGGAAGCGCATGCAACTGCCGCAATTCGCCCCCACCGGTCGGCGTTGCTGGCAACGTGCTTGTTTTGGGGAGGGGGGGAGAGCGTCTCCCGCCGCAGTCAGTCCTTGAGCGCTGCCTGGACCGCTACATCCTGTGGCCATTGCGCCGGGAGCGGCAACTTGGAGCCGCCGGACCGGGCTCTATTGTCGTTGGGGGGTCGCCGCAGCAGCAGACTATGTGGAAGCGCATGCAACTGCCGCAATTCGCCCCCACCGGTCGGCGTTGCTGGCAACGTGCTTGTTTTGGGGAGGGGGGGAGAGCGTCTCCCGCCGCAGTCAGTCCTTGAGCGCTGCCTGGACCGCTACATCCTGTGGCCATTGCGCCGGGAGCGGCAACTTGGAGCCGCCGGACCGGGCTCTATTGTCGTTGGGGGGTCGCCGCAGCAGCAGACTATGTGGAAGCGCATGCAACTGCCGCAATTCACCCCCACCGGTCGGCGTTGCTGGCAACGTGCTTGTTTTGGGGAGGGGGGGAGAGCGTCTCCCGCCGCAGTCAGTCCTTGAGCGCTGCCTGGACCGCTACATCCTGTGGCCATTGCGCCGGGAGCGGCAACTTGGAGCCGCCGGACCGGGCTCTATTGTCGTTGGGGGGTCGCCGCAGCAGCAGACTATGTGGAAGCGCATGCAACTGCCGCAATTCGCCCCCACCGGTCGGCGTTGCTGGCAACGTGCTTGTTTTGGGGAGGGGGGGAGAGCGTCTCCCGCCGCAGTCAGTCCTTGAGCGCTGCCTGGACCGCTACATCCTGTGGCCATTGCGCCGGGAGCGGCAACTTGGAGCCGCCGGACCGGGCTCTATTGTCGTTGGGGGGTCGCCGCAGCAGCAGACTATGTGGAAGCGCATGCAACTGCCGCAATTCGCCCCCACCGGTCGGCGTTGCTGGCAACGTGCTTGTTTTGGGGAGGGGGGGAGAGCGTCTCCCGCCGCAGTCAGTCCTTGAGCGCTGCCTGGACCGCTACATCCTGTGGCCATTGCGCCGGGAGCGGCAACTTGGAGCCGCCGGACCGGGCTCTATTGTCGTTGGGGGGTCGCCGCAGCAGCAGACTATGTGGAAGCGCATGCAACTGCCGCAATTCGCCCCCACCGGTCGGCGTTGCTGGCAACGTGCTTGTTTTGGGGAGGGGGGGAGAGCGTCTCCCGCCGCAGTCAGTCCTTGAGCGCTGCCTGGACCGCTACATCCTGTGGCCATTGCGCCGGGAGCGGCAACTTGGAGCCGCCGGACCGGGCTCTATTGTCGTTGGGGGGTCGCCGCAGCAGCAGACTATGTGGAAGCGCATGCAACTGCCGCAATTCGCCCCCACCGGTCGGCGTTGCTGGCAACGTGCTTGTTTTGGGGAGGGGGGGAGAGCGTCTCCCGCCGCAGTCAGTCCTTGAGCGCTGCCTGGACCGCTACATCCTGTGGCCATTGCGCCGGGAGCGGCAACTTGGAGCCGCCGGACCGGGCTCTATTGTCGTTGGGGGGTCGCCGCAGCAGCAGACTATGTGGAAGCGCATGCAACTGCCGCAATTCGCCCCCACCGGTCGGCGTTGCTGGCAACGTGCTTGTTTTGGGGAGGGGGGGAGAGCGTCTCCCGCCGCAGTCAGTCCTTGAGCGCTGCCTGGACCGCTACATCCTGTGGCCATTGCGCCGGGAGCGGCAACTTGGAGCCGCCGGACCGGGCTCTATTGTCGTTGGGGGGTCGCCGCAGCAGCAGACTATGTGGAAGCGCATGCAACTGCCGCAATTCGCCCCCACCGGTCGGCGTTGCTGGCAACGTGCTTGTTTTGGGGAGGGGGGGAGAGCGTCTCCCGCCGCAGTCAGTCCTTGAGCGCTGCCTGGACCGCTACATCCTGTGGCCATTGCGCCGGGAGCGGCAACTTGGAGCCGCCGGACCGGGCTCTATTGTCGTTGGGGGGTCGCCGCAGCAGCAGACTATGTGGAAGCGCATGCAACTGCCGCAATTCGCCCCCACCGGTCGGCGTTGCTGGCAACGTGCTTGTTTTGGGGAGGGGGGGAGAGCGTCTCCCGCCGCAGTCAGTCCTTGAGCGCTGCCTGGACCGCTACATCCTGTGGCCATTGCGCCGGGAGCGGCAACTTGGAGCCGCCGGACCGGGCTCTATTGTCGTTGGGGGGTCGCCGCAGCAGCAGACTATGTGGAAGCGCATGCAACTGCCGCAATTCGCCCCCACCGGTCGGCGTTGCTGGCAACGTGCTTGTTTTGGGGAGGGGGGGGAGAGCGTCTCCCGCCGCAGTCAGTCCTTGAGCGCTGCCTGGACCGCTACATCCTGTGGCCATTGCGCCGGGAGCGGCAACTTGGAGCCGCCGGACCGGGCTCTATTGTCGTTGGGGGGTCGCCGCAGCAGCAGACTATGTGGAAGCGCATGCAACTGCCGCAATTCGCCCCCACCGGTCGGCGTTGCTGGCAACGTGCTTGTTTTGGGGAGGGGGGGAGAGCGTCTCCCGCCGCAGTCAGTCCTTGAGCGCTGCCTGGACCGCTACATCCTGTGGCCATTGCGCCGGGAGCGGCAACTTGGAGCCGCCGGACCGGGCTCTATTGTCGTTGGGGGGTCGCCGCAGCAGCAGACTATGTGGAAGCGCATGCAACTGCCGCAATTCGCCCCCACCGGTCGGCGTTGCTGGCAACGTGCTTGTTTTGGGGAGGGGGGGAGAGCGTCTCCCGCCGCAGTCAGTCCTTGAGCGCTGCCTGGACCGCTACATCCTGTGGCCATTGCGCCGGGAGCGGCAACTTGGAGCCGCCGGACCGGGCTCTATTGTCGTTGGGGGGTCGCCGCAGCAGCAGACTATGTGGAAGCGCATGCAACTGCCGCAATTCGCCCCCACCGGTCGGCGTTGCTGGCAACGTGCTTGTTTTGGGGAGGGGGGGAGAGCGTCTCCCGCCGCAGTCAGTCCTTGAGCGCTGCCTGGACCGCTACATCCTGTGGCCATTGCGCCGGGAGCGGCAACTTGGAGCCGCCGGACCGGGCTCTATTGTCGTTGGGGGGTCGCCGCAGCAGCAGACTATGTGGAAGCGCATGCAACTGCCGCAATTCGCCCCCACCGGTCGGCGTTGCTGGCAACGTGCTTGTTTTGGGGAGGGGGGGAGAGCGTCTCCCGCCGCAGTCAGTCCTTGAGCGCTGCCTGGACCGCTACATCCTGTGGCCATTGCGCCGGGAGCGGCAACTTGGAGCCGCCGGACCGGGCTCTATTGTCGTTGGGGGGTCGCCGCAGCAGCAGACTATGTGGAAGCGCATGCAACTGCCGCAATTCGCCCCCACCGGTCGGCGTTGCTGGCAACGTGCTTGTTTTGGGGAGGGGGGGAGAGCGTCTCCCGCCGCAGTCAGTCCTTGAGCGCTGCCTGGACCGCTACATCCTGTGGCCATTGCGCCGGGAGCGGCAACTTGGAGCCGCCGGACCGGGCTCTATTGTCGTTGGGGGGTCGCCGCAGCAGCAGACTATGTGGAAGCGCATGCAACTGCCGCAATTCGCCCCCACCGGTCGGCGTTGCTGGCAACGTGCTTGTTTTGGGGAGGGGGGGAGAGCGTCTCCCGCCGCAGTCAGTCCTTGAGCGCTGCCTGGACCGCTACATCCTGTGGCCATTGCGCCGGGAGCGGCAACTTGGAGCCGCCGGACCGGGCTCTATTGTCGTTGGGGGGTCGCCGCAGCAGCAGACTATGTGGAAGCGCATGCAACTGCCGCAATTCGCCCCCACCGGTCGGCGTTGCTGGCAACGTGCTTGTTTTGGGGAGGGGGGGAGAGCGTCTCCCGCCGCAGTCAGTCCTTGAGCGCTGCCTGGACCGCTACATCCTGTGGCCATTGCGCCGGGAGCGGCAACTTGGAGCCGCCGGACCGGGCTCTATTGTCGTTGGGGGGTCGCCGCAGCAGCAGACTATGTGGAAGCGCATGCAACTGCCGCAATTCGCCCCCACCGGTCGGCGTTGCTGGCAACGTGCTTGTTTTGGGGAGGGGGGGAGAGCGTCTCCCGCCGCAGTCAGTCCTTGAGCGCTGCCTGGACCGCTACATCCTGTGGCCATTGCGCCGGGAGCGGCAACTTGGAGCCGCCGGACCGGGCTCTATTGTCGTTGGGGGGTCGCCGCAGCAGCAGACTATGTGGAAGCGCATGCAACTGCCGCAATTCGCCCCCACCGGTCGGCGTTGCTGGCAACGTGCTTGTTTTGGGGAGGGGGGGAGAGCGTCTCCCGCCGCAGTCAGTCCTTGAGCGCTGCCTGGACCGCTACATCCTGTGGCCATTGCGCCGGGAGCGGCAACTTGGAGCCGCCGGACCGGGCTCTATTGTCGTTGGGGGGTCGCCGCAGCAGCAGACTATGTGGAAGCGCATGCAACTGCCGCAATTCGCCCCCACCGGTCGGCGTTGCTGGCAACGTGCTTGTTTTGGGGAGGGGGGGAGAGCGTCTCCCGCCGCAGTCAGTCCTTGAGCGCTGCCTGGACCGCTACATCCTGTGGCCATTGCGCCGGGAGCGGCAACTTGGAGCCGCCGGACCGGGCTCTATTGTCGTTGGGGGGTCGCCGCAGCAGCAGACTATGTGGAAGCGCATGCAACTGCCGCAATTCGCCCCCACCGGTCGGCGTTGCTGGCAACGTGCTTGTTTTGGGGAGGGGGGGAGAGCGTCTCCCGCCGCAGTCAGTCCTTGAGCGCTGCCTGGACCGCTACATCCTGTGGCCATTGCGCCGGGAGCGGCAACTTGGAGCCGCCGGACCGGGCTCTATTGTCGTTGGGGGGTCGCCGCAGCAGCAGACTATGTGGAAGCGCATGCAACTGCCGCAATTCGCCCCCACCGGTCGGCGTTGCTGGCAACGTGCTTGTTTTGGGGAGGGGGGGAGAGCGTCTCCCGCCGCAGTCAGTCCTTGAGCGCTGCCTGGACCGCTACATCCTGTGGCCATTGCGCCGGGAGCGGCAACTTGGAGCCGCCGGACCGGGCTCTATTGTCGTTGGGGGGTCGCCGCAGCAGCAGACTATGTGGAAGCGCATGCAACTGCCGCAATTCGCCCCCACCGGTCGGCGTTGCTGGCAACGTGCTTGTTTTGGGGAGGGGGGGAGAGCGTCTCCCGCCGCAGTCAGTCCTTGAGCGCTGCCTGGACCGCTACATCCTGTGGCCATTGCGCCGGGAGCGGCAACTTGGAGCCGCCGGACCGGGCTCTATTGTCGTTGGGGGGTCGCCGCAGCAGCAGACTATGTGGAAGCGCATGCAACTGCCGCAATTCGCCCCCACCGGTCGGCGTTGCTGGCAACGTGCTTGTTTTGGGGAGGGGGGGAGAGCGTCTCCCGCCGCAGTCAGTCCTTGAGCGCTGCCTGGACCGCTACATCCTGTGGCCATTGCGCCGGGAGCGGCAACTTGGAGCCGCCGGACCGGGCTCTATTGTCGTTGGGGGGTCGCCGCAGCAGCAGACTATGTGGAAGCGCATGCAACTGCCGCAATTCGCCCCCACCGGTCGGCGTTGCTGGCAACGTGCTTGTTTTGGGGAGGGGGGGAGAGCGTCTCCCGCCGCAGTCAGTCCTTGAGCGCTGCCTGGACCGCTACATCCTGTGGCCATTGCGCCGGGAGCGGCAACTTGGAGCCGCCGGACCGGGCTCTATTGTCGTTGGGGGGTCGCCGCAGCAGCAGACTATGTGGAAGCGCATGCAACTGCCGCAATTCGCCCCCACCGGTCGGCGTTGCTGGCAACGTGCTTGTTTTGGGGAGGGGGGGAGAGCGTCTCCCGCCGCAGTCAGTCCTTGAGCGCTGCCTGGACCGCTACATCCTGTGGCCATTGCGCCGGGAGCGGCAACTTGGAGCCGCCGGACCGGGCTCTATTGTCGTTGGGGGGTCGCCGCAGCAGCAGACTATGTGGAAGCGCATGCAACTGCCGCAATTCGCCCCCACCGGTCGGCGTTGCTGGCAACGTGCTTGTTTTGGGGAGGGGGGGAGAGCGTCTCCCGCCGCAGTCAGTCCTTGAGCGCTGCCTGGACCGCTACATCCTGTGGCCATTGCGCCGGGAGCGGCAACTTGGAGCCGCCGGACCGGGCTCTATTGTCGTTGGGGGGTCGCCGCAGCAGCAGACTATGTGGAAGCGCATGCAACTGCCGCAATTCGCCCCCACCGGTCGGCGTTGCTGGCAACGTGCTTGTTTTGGGGAGGGGGGGAGAGCGTCTCCCGCCGCAGTCAGTCCTTGAGCGCTGCCTGGACCGCTACATCCTGTGGCCATTGCGCCGGGAGCGGCAACTTGGAGCCGCCGGACCGGGCTCTATTGTCGTTGGGGGGTCGCCGCAGCAGCAGACTATGTGGAAGCGCATGCAACTGCCGCAATTCGCCCCCACCGGTCGGCGTTGCTGGCAACGTGCTTGTTTTGGGGAGGGGGGGAGAGCGTCTCCCGCCGCAGTCAGTCCTTGAGCGCTGCCTGGACCGCTACATCCTGTGGCCATTGCGCCGGGAGCGGCAACTTGGAGCCGCCGGACCGGGCTCTATTGTCGTTGGGGGGTCGCCGCAGCAGCAGACTATGTGGAAGCGCATGCAACTGCCGCAATTCGCCCCCACCGGTCGGCGTTGCTGGCAACGTGCTTGTTTTGGGGAGGGGGGGAGAGCGTCTCCCGCCGCAGTCAGTCCTTGAGCGCTGCCTGGACCGCTACATCCTGTGGCCATTGCGCCGGGAGCGGCAACTTGGAGCCGCCGGACCGGGCTCTATTGTCGTTGGGGGGTCGCCGCAGCAGCAGACTATGTGGAAGCGCATGCAACTGCCGCAATTCGCCCCCACCGGTCGGCGTTGCTGGCAACGTGCTTGTTTTGGGGAGGGGGGGAGAGCGTCTCCCGCCGCAGTCAGTCCTTGAGCGCTGCCTGGACCGCTACATCCTGTGGCCATTGCGCCGGGAGCGGCAACTTGGAGCCGCCGGACCGGGCTCTATTGTCGTTGGGGGGTCGCCGCAGCAGCAGACTATGTGGAAGCGCATGCAACTGCCGCAATTCGCCCCCACCGGTCGGCGTTGCTGGCAACGTGCTTGTTTTGGGGAGGGGGGGAGAGCGTCTCCCGCCGCAGTCAGTCCTTGAGCGCTGCCTGGACCGCTACATCCTGTGGCCATTGCGCCGGGAGCGGCAACTTGGAGCCGCCGGACCGGGCTCTATTGTCGTTGGGGGGTCGCCGCAGCAGCAGACTATGTGGAAGCGCATGCAACTGCCGCAATTCGCCCCCACCGGTCGGCGTTGCTGGCAACGTGCTTGTTTTGGGGAGGGGGGGAGAGCGTCTCCCGCCGCAGTCAGTCCTTGAGCGCTGCCTGGACCGCTACATCCTGTGGCCATTGCGCCGGGAGCGGCAACTTGGAGCCGCCGGACCGGGCTCTATTGTCGTTGGGGGGTCGCCGCAGCAGCAGACTATGTGGAAGCGCATGCAACTGCCGCAATTCGCCCCCACCGGTCGGCGTTGCTGGCAACGTGCTTGTTTTGGGGAGGGGGGGAGAGCGTCTCCCGCCGCAGTCAGTCCTTGAGCGCTGCCTGGACCGCTACATCCTGTGGCCATTGCGCCGGGAGCGGCAACTTGGAGCCGCCGGACCGGGCTCTATTGTCGTTGGGGGGTCGCCGCAGCAGCAGACTATGTGGAAGCGCATGCAACTGCCGCAATTCGCCCCCACCGGTCGGCGTTGCTGGCAACGTGCTTGTTTTGGGGGGAGGGGGGGGGAGAGCGTCTCCCGCCGCAGTCAGTCCTTGAGCGCTGCCTGGACCGCTACATCCTGTGGCCATTGCGCCGGGAGCGGCAACTTGGAGCCGCCGGACCGGGCTCTATTGTCGTTGGGGGGTCGCCGCAGCAGCAGCAGACTATGTGGAAGCGCATGCAACTGCCGCAATTCGCCCCCACCGGTCGGCGTTGCTGGCAACGTGCTTGTTTTGGGGAGGGGGGGGAGAGCGTCTCCCGCCGCAGTCAGTCCTTGAGCGCTGCCTGGACCGCTACATCCTGTGGCCATTGCGCCGGGAGCGGCAACTTGGAGCCGCCGGACCGGGCTCTATTGTCGTTGGGGGGTCGCCGCAGCAGCAGACTATGTGGAAGCGCATGCAACTGCCGCAATTCGCCCCCACCGGTCGGCGTTGCTGGCAACGTGCTTGTTTTGGGGAGGGGGGGAGAGCGTCTCCCGCCGCAGTCAGTCCTTGAGCGCTGCCTGGACCGCTACATCCTGTGGCCATTGCGCCGGGAGCGGCAACTTGGAGCCGCCGGACCGGGCTCTATTGTCGTTGGGGGGTCGCCGCAGCAGCAGACTATGTGGAAGCGCATGCAACTGCCGCAATTCGCCCCCACCGGTCGGCGTTGCTGGCAACGTGCTTGTTTTGGGGAGGGGGGGAGAGCGTCTCCCGCCGCAGTCAGTCCTTGAGCGCTGCCTGGACCGCTACATCCTGTGGCCATTGCGCCGGGAGCGGCAACTTGGAGCCGCCGGACCGGGCTCTATTGTCGTTGGGGGGTCGCCGCAGCAGCAGACTATGTGGAAGCGCATGCAACTGCCGCAATTCGCCCCCACCGGTCGGCGTTGCTGGCAACGTGCTTGTTTTGGGGAGGGGGGGGGGGAGAGCGTCTCCCGCCGCAGTCAGTCCTTGAGCGCTGCCTGGACCGCTACATCCTGTGGCCATTGCGCCGGGAGCGGCAACTTGGAGCCGCCGGACCGGGCTCTATTGTCGTTGGGGGGTCGCCGCAGCAGCAGACTATGTGGAAGCGCATGCAACTGCCGCAATTCGCCCCCACCGGTCGGCGTTGCTGGCAACGTGCTTGTTTTGGGGAGGGGGGGAGAGCGTCTCCCGCCGCAGTCAGTCCTTGAGCGCTGCCTGGACCGCTACATCCTGTGGCCATTGCGCCGGGAGCGGCAACTTGGAGCCGCCGGACCGGGCTCTATTGTCGTTGGGGGGTCGCCGCAGCAGCAGACTATGTGGAAGCGCATGCAACTGCCGCAATTCGCCCCCACCGGTCGGCGTTGCTGGCAACGTGCTTGTTTTGGGGAGGGGGGGGAGAGCGTCTCCCGCCGCAGTCAGTCCTTGAGCGCTGCCTGGACCGCTACATCCTGTGGCCATTGCGCCGGGAGCGGCAACTTGGAGCCGCCGGACCGGGCTCTATTGTCGTTGGGGGGTCGCCGCAGCAGCAGACTATGTGGAAGCGCATGCAACTGCCGCAATTCGCCCCCACCGGTCGGCGTTGCTGGCAACGTGCTTGTTTTGGGGAGGGGGGGAGAGCGTCTCCCGCCGCAGTCAGTCCTTGAGCGCTGCCTGGACCGCTACATCCTGTGGCCATTGCGCCGGGAGCGGCAACTTGGAGCCGCCGGACCGGGCTCTATTGTCGTTGGGGGGTCGCCGCAGCAGCAGACTATGTGGAAGCGCATGCAACTGCCGCAATTCGCCCCACCGGTCGGCGTTGCTGGCAACGTGCTTGTTTTGGGGAGGGGGGGGAGAGCGTCTCCCGCCGCAGTCAGTCCTTGAGCGCTGCCTGGACCGCTACATCCTGTGGCCATTGCGCCGGGAGCGGCAACTTGGAGCCGCCGGACCGGGCTCTATTGTCGTTGGGGGGTCGCCGCAGCAGCAGACTATGTGGAAGCGCATGCAACTGCCGCAATTCGCCCCCACCGGTCGGCGTTGCTGGCAACGTGCTTGTTTTGGGGAGGGGGGGGAGAGCGTCTCCCGCCGCAGTCAGTCCTTGAGCGCTGCCTGGACCGCTACATCCTGTGGCCATTGCGCCGGGAGCGGCAACTTGGAGCCGCCGGACCGGGCTCTATTGTCGTTGGGGGGTCGCCGCAGCAGCAGACTATGTGGAAGCGCATGCAACTGCCGCAATTCGCCCCCACCGGTCGGCGTTGCTGGCAACGTGCTTGTTTTGGGGAGGGGGGGAGAGCGTCTCCCGCCGCAGTCAGTCCTTGAGCGCTGCCTGGACCGCTACATCCTGTGGCCATTGCGCCGGGAGCGGCAACTTGGAGCCGCCGGACCGGGCTCTATTGTCGTTGGGGGGTCGCCGCAGCAGCAGACTATGTGGAAGCGCATGCAACTGCCGCAATTCGCCCCCACCGGTCGGCGTTGCTGGCAACGTGCTTGTTTTGGGGAGGGGGGGAGAGCGTCTCCCGCCGCAGTCAGTCCTTGAGCGCTGCCTGGACCGCTACATCCTGTGGCCATTGCGCCGGGAGCGGCAACTTGGAGCCGCCGGACCGGGCTCTATTGTCGTTGGGGTCGCCGCAGCAGCAGACTATGTGGAAGCGCATGCAACTGCCGCAATTCGCCCCCACCGGTCGGCGTTGCTGGCAACGTGCTTGTTTTGGGGAGGGGGGGAGAGCGTCTCCCGCCGCAGTCAGTCCTTGAGCGCTGCCTGGACCGCTACATCCTGTGGCCATTGCGCCGGGAGCGGCAACTTGGAGCCGCCGGACCGGGCTCTATTGTCGTTGGGGGGTCGCCGCAGCAGCAGACTATGTGGAAGCGCATGCAACTGCCGCAATTCGCCCCCACCGGTCGGCGTTGCTGGCAACGTGCTTGTTTTGGGGAGGGGGGGAGAGCGTCTCCCGCCGCAGTCAGTCCTTGAGCGCTGCCTGGACCGCTACATCCTGTGGCCATTGCGCCGGGAGCGGCAACTTGGAGCCGCCGGACCGGGCTCTATTGTCGTTGGGGGGTCGCCGCAGCAGCAGACTATGTGGAAGCGCATGCAACTGCCGCAATTCGCCCCCACCGGTCGGCGTTGCTGGCAACGTGCTTGTTTTGGGGAGGGGGGGAGAGCGTCTCCTCCCGCCGCAGTCAGTCCTTGAGCGCTGCCTGGACCGCTACATCCTGTGGCCATTGCGCCGGGAGCGGCAACTTGGAGCCGCCGGACCGGGCTCTATTGTCGTTGGGGGGTCGCCGCAGCAGCAGACTATGTGGAAGCGCATGCAACTGCCGCAATTCGCCCCCACCGGTCGGCGTTGCTGGCAACGTGCTTGTTTTGGGGAGGGGGGGAGAGCGTCTCCCGCCGCAGTCAGTCCTTGAGCGCTGCCTGGACCGCTACATCCTGTGGCCATTGCGCCGGGAGCGGCAACTTGGAGCCGCCGGACCGGGCTCTATTGTCGTTGGGGGTCGCCGCAGCAGCAGACTATGTGGAAGCGCATGCAACTGCCGCAATTCGCCCCCACCGGTCGGCCGTTGCTGGCAACGTGCTTGTTTTGGGGAGGGGGGGAGAGCGTCTCCCGCCGCAGTCAGTCCTTGAGCGCTGCCTGGACCGCTACATCCTGTGGCCATTGCGCCGGGAGCGGCAACTTGGAGCCGCCGGACCGGGCTCTATTGTCGTTGGGGGGTCGCCGCAGCAGCAGACTATGTGGAAGCGCATGCAACTGCCGCAATTCGCCCCCACCGGTCGGCGTTGCTGGCAACGTGCTTGTTTTGGGGAGGGGGGGGAGAGCGTCTCCCGCCGCAGTCAGTCCTTGAGCGCTGCCTGGACCGCTACATCCTGTGGCCATTGCGCCGGGAGCGGCAACTTGGAGCCGCCGGACCGGGCTCTATTGTCGTTGGGGGGGTCGCCGCAGCAGCAGACTATGTGGAAGCGCATGCAACTGCCGCAATTCGCCCCCACCGGTCGGCGTTGCTGGCAACGTGCTTGTTTTGGGAGGGGGGGAGAGCGTCTCCCGCCGCAGTCAGTCCTTGAGCGCTGCCTGGACCGCTACATCCTGTGGCCATTGCGCCGGGAGCGGCAACTTGGAGCCGCCGGACCGGGCTCTATTGTCGTTGGGGGGTCGCCGCAGCAGCAGACTATGTGGAAGCGCATGCAACTGCCGCAATTCGCCCCCACCGGTCGGCGTTGCTGGCAACGTGCTTGTTTTGGGGAGGGGGGGAGAGCGTCTCCCGCCGCAGTCAGTCCTTGAGCGCTGCCTGGACCGCTACATCCTGTGGCCATTGCGCCGGGAGCGGCAACTTGGAGCCGCCGGACCGGGCTCTATTGTCGTTGGGGGTCGCCGCAGCAGCAGACTATGTGGAAGCGCATGCAACTGCCGCAATTCGCCCCCACCGGTCGGCGTTGCTGGCAACGTGCTTGTTTTGGGGAGGGGGGGAGAGCGTCTCCCGCCGCAGTCAGTCCTTGAGCGCTGCCTGGACCGCTACATCCTGTGGCCATTGCGCCGGGAGCGGCAACTTGGAGCCGCCGGACCGGGCTCTATTGTCGTTGGGGGTCGCCGCAGCAGCAGACTATGTGGAAGCGCATGCAACTGCCGCAATTCGCCCCCACCGGTCGGCGTTGCTGGCAACGTGCTTGTTTTGGGGAGGGGGGGAGAGCGTCTCCCGCCGCAGTCAGTCCTTGAGCGCTGCCTGGACCGCTACATCCTGTGGCCATTGCGCCGGGAGCGGCAACTTGGAGCCGCCGGACCGGGCTCTATTGTCGTTGGGGGTCGCCGCAGCAGCAGACTATGTGGAAGCGCATGCAACTGCCGCAATTCGCCCCCACCGGTCGGCGTTGCTGGCAACGTGCTTGTTTTGGGGAGGGGGGGGAGAGCGTCTCCCGCCGCAGTCAGTCCTTGAGCGCTGCCTGGACCGCTACATCCTGTGGCCATTGCGCCGGGAGCGGCAACTTGGAGCCGCCGGACCGGGCTCTATTGTCGTTGGGGGGTCGCCGCAGCAGCAGACTATGTGGAAGCGCATGCAACTGCCGCAATTCGCCCCCACCGGTCGGCGTTGCTGGCAACGTGCTTGTTTGGGGAGGGGGGGAGAGCGTCTCCCGCCGCAGTCAGTCCTTGAGCGCTGCCTGGACCGCTACATCCTGTGGCCATTGCGCCGGGAGCGGCAACTTGGAGCCGCCGGACCGGGCTCTATTGTCGTTGGGGGGTCGCCGCAGCAGCAGACTATGTGGAAGCGCATGCAACTGCCGCAATTCGCCCCCACCGGTCGGCGTTGCTGGCAACGTGCTTGTTTTGGGGAGGGGGGGGAGAGCGTCTCCCGCCGCAGTCAGTCCTTGAGCGCTGCCTGGACCGCTACATCCTGTGGCCATTGCGCCCGGGAGCGGCAACTTGGAGCCGCCGGACCGGGCTCTATTGTCGTTGGGGGGTCGCCGCAGCAGCAGACTATGTGGAAGCGCATGCAACTGCCGCAATTCGCCCCCACCGGTCGGCGTTGCTGGCAACGTGCTTGTTTTGGGGAGGGGGGGAGAGCGTCTCCCGCCGCAGTCAGTCCTTGAGCGCTGCCTGGACCGCTACATCCTGTGGCCATTGCGCCGGGAGCGGCAACTTGGAGCCGCCGGACCGGGCTCTATTGTCGTTGGGGGGTCGCCGCAGCAGCAGACTATGTGGAAGCGCATGCAACTGCCGCAATTCGCCCCCACCGGTCGGCGTTGCTGGCAACGTGCTTGTTTTGGGGAGGGGGGGAGAGCGTCTCCCGCCGCAGTCAGTCCTTGAGCGCTGCCTGGACCGCTACATCCTGTGGCCATTGCGCCGGGAGCGGCAACTTGGAGCCGCCGGACCGGGCTCTATTGTCGTTGGGGGGTCGCCGCAGCAGCAGACTATGTGGAAGCGCATGCAACTGCCGCAATTCGCCCCCACCGGTCGGCGTTGCTGGCAACGTGCTTGTTTTGGGGAGGGGGGGAGAGCGTCTCCCGCCGCAGTCAGTCCTTGAGCGCTGCCTGGACCGCTACATCCTGTGGCCATTGCGCCGGGAGCGGCAACTTGGAGCCGCCGGACCGGGCTCTATTGTCGTTGGGGGGTCGCCGCAGCAGCAGACTATGTGGAAGCGCATGCAACTGCCGCAATTCGCCCCACCGGTCGGCGTTGCTGGCAACGTGCTTGTTTTGGGAGGGGGGAGAGAGCGTCTCCCGCCGCAGTCAGTCCTTGAGCGCTGCCTGGACCGCTACATCCTGTGGCCATTGCGCCGGGAGCGGCAACTTGGAGCCGCCGGACCGGGCTCTATTGTCGTTGGGGGGTCGCCGCAGCAGCAGACTATGTGGAAGCGCATGCAACTGCCGCAATTCGCCCCCACCGGTCGGCGTTGCTGGCAACGTGCTTGTTTTGGGGAGGGGGGGAGAGCGTCTCCCGCCGCAGTCAGTCCTTGAGCGCTGCCTGGACCGCTACATCCTGTGGCCATTGCGCCGGGAGCGGCAACTTGGAGCCGCCGGACCGGGCTCTATTGTCGTTGGGGGGTCGCCGCAGCAGCAGACTATGTGGAAGCGCATGCAACTGCCGCAATTCGCCCCCACCGGTCGGCGTTGCTGGCAACGTGCTTGTTTTGGGGAGGGGGGGAGAGCGTCTCCCGCCGCAGTCAGTCCTTGAGCGCTGCCTGGACCGCTACATCCTGTGGCCATTGCGCCGGGAGCGGCAACTTGGAGCCGCCGGACCGGGCTCTATTGTCGTTGGGGGGTCGCCGCAGCAGCAGACTATGTGGAAGCGCATGCAACTGCCGCAATTCGCCCCCACCGGTCGGCGTTGCTGGCAACGTGCTTGTTTTGGGGGGGGGGGGAGAGCGTCTCCCGCCGCAGTCAGTCCTTGAGCGCTGCCTGGACCGCTACATCCTGTGGCCATTGCGCCGGGAGCGGCAACTTGGAGCCGCCGGACCGGGCTCTATTGTCGTTGGGGGGTCGCCGCAGCAGCAGACTATGTGGAAGCGCATGCAACTGCCGCAATTCGCCCCCACCGGTCGGCGTTGCTGGCAACGTGCTTGTTTTGGGGAGGGGGGGAGAGCGTCCCCGCCGCAGTCAGTCCTTGAGCGCTGCCTGGACCGCTACATCCTGTGGCCATTGCGCCGGGAGCGGCAACTTGGAGCCGCCGGACCGGGCTCTATTGTCGTTGGGGGGTCGCCGCAGCAGCAGACTATGTGGAAGCGCATGCAACTGCCGCAATTCGCCCCCACCGGTCGGCGTTGCTGGCAACGTGCTTGTTTTGGGGAGGGGGGGAGAGCGTCCTCCCGCCGCAGTCAGTCCTTGAGCGCTGCCTGGACCGCTACATCCTGTGGCCATTGCGCCGGGAGCGGCAACTTGGAGCCGCCGGACCGGGCTCTATTGTCGTTGGGGGGTCGCCGCAGCAGCAGACTATGTGGAAGCGCATGCAACTGCCGCAATTCGCCCCCACCGTTCGGCGTTGCTGGCAACGTGCTTGTTTTGGGGAGGGGGGGAGAGCGTCTCCCGCCGCAGTCAGTCCTTGAGCGCTGCCTGGACCGCTACATCCTGTGGCCATTGCGCCGGGAGCGGCAACTTGGAGCCGCCGGACCGGGCTCTATTGTCGTTGGGGGGTCGCCGCAGCAGCAGACTATGTGGAAGCGCATGCAACTGCCGCAATTCGCCCCCACGGTCGGCGTTGCTGGCAACGTGCTTGTTTTGGGGAGGGGGGGAGAGCGTCTCCCGCCGCAGTCAGTCCTTGAGCGCTGCCTGGACCGCTACATCCTGTGGCCATTGCGCCGGGAGCGGCAACTTGGAGCCGCCGGACCGGGCTCTATTGTCGTTGGGGGGTCGCCGCCGCAGCAGCAGACTATGTGGAAGCGCATGCAACTGCCGCAATTCGCCCCCACCGGTCGGCGTTGCTGGCAACGTGCTTGTTTTGGGGAGGGGGGGAGAGCGTCTCCCGCCGCAGTCAGTCCTTGAGCGCTGCCTGGACCGCTACATCCTGTGGCCATTGCGCCGGGAGCGGCAACTTGGAGCCGCCGGACCGGGCTCTATTGTCGTTGGGGGGTCGCCGCAGCAGCAGACTATGTGGAAGCGCATGCAACTGCCGCAATTCGCCCCCACCGGTCGGCGTTGCTGGCAACGTGCTTGTTTTGGGGGGGGGGGGAGAGCGTCTCCCGCCGCAGTCAGTCCTTGAGCGCTGCCTGGACCGCTACATCCTGTGGCCATTGCGCCGGGAGCGGCAACTTGGAGCCGCCGACCGGGCTCTATTGTCGTTGGGGGGTCGCCGCAGCAGCAGACTATGTGGAAGCGCATGCAACTGCCGCAATTCGCCCCCACCGGTCGGCGTTGCTGGCAACGTGCTTGTTTTGGGAGGGGGGGAGAGCGTCTCCCGCCGCAGTCAGTCCTTGAGCGCTGCCTGGACCGCTACATCCTGTGGCCATTGCGCCGGGAGCGGCAACTTGGAGCCGCCGGACCGGGCTCTATTGTCGTTGGGGGGTCGCCGCAGCAGCAGACTATGTGGAAGCGCATGCAACTGCCGCAATTCGCCCCCACCGGTCGGCGTTGCTGGCAACGTGCTTGTTTTGGGGGGGGGGGGGAGAGCGTCTCCCGCCGCAGTCAGTCCTTGAGCGCTGCCTGGACCGCTACATCCTGTGGCCATTGCGCCGGGAGCGGCAACTTGGAGCCGCCGGACCGGGCTCTATTGTCGTTGGGGGGTCGCCGCAGCAGCAGACTATGTGGAAGCGCATGCAACTGCCGCAATTCGCCCCCACCGGTCGGCGTTGCTGGCAACGTGCTTGTTTTGGGGAGGGGGGGAGAGCGTCTCCCGCCGCAGTCAGTCCTTGAGCGCTGCCTGGACCGCTACATCCTGTGGCCATTGCGCCGGGAGCGGCAACTTGGAGCCGCCGGACCGGGCTCTATTGTCGTTGGGGGGGTCGCCGCAGCAGCAGACTATGTGGAAGCGCATGCAACTGCCGCAATTCGCCCCCACGGTCGGCGTTGCTGGCAACGTGCTTGTTTTGGGAGGGGGGGAGAGCGTCTCCCGCCGCAGTCAGTCCTTGAGCGCTGCCTGGACCGCTACATCCTGTGGCCATTGCGCCGGGAGCGGCAACTTGGAGCCGCCGGACCGGGCTCTATTGTCGTTGGGGGGTCGCCGCAGCAGCAGACTATGTGGAAGCGCATGCAACTGCCGCAATTCGCCCCCACCGGTCGGCGTTGCTGGCAACGTGCTTGTTTTGGGGAGGGGGGGAGAGCGTCTCCCGCCGCAGTCAGTCCTTGAGCGCTGCCTGGACCGCTACATCCTGTGGCCATTGCGCCGGGAGCGGCAACTTGGAGCCGCCGGACCGGGCTCTATTGTCGTGGGGGGTCGCCGCAGCAGCAGACTATGTGGAAGCGCATGCAACTGCCGCAATTCGCCCCCACCGGTCGGCGTTGCTGGCAACGTGCTTGTTTTGGGGAGGGGGGGAGAGCGTCTCCCGCCGCAGTCAGTCCTTGAGCGCTGCCTGGACCGCTACATCCTGTGGCCATTGCGCCGGGAGCGGCAACTTGGAGCCGCCGGACCGGGCTCTATTGTCGTTGGGGGGGTCGCCGCAGCAGCAGACTATGTGGAAGCGCATGCAACTGCCGCAATTCGCCCCCACCGGTCGGCGTTGCTGGCAACGTGCTTGTTTTGGGGAGGGGGGGGAGAGCGTCTCCCGCCGCAGTCAGTCCTTGAGCGCTGCCTGGACCGCTACATCCTGTGGCCATTGCGCCGGGAGCGGCAACTTGGAGCCGCCGGACCGGGCTCTATTGTCGTTGGGGGGTCGCCGCAGCAGCAGACTATGTGGAAGCGCATGCAACTGCCGCAATTCGCCCCCACCGGTCGGCGTTGCTGGCAACGTGCTTGTTTTGGGGAGGGGGGGAGAGCGTCTCCCGCCGCGCAGTCAGTCCTTGAGCGCTGCCTGGACCGCTCTACATCCTGTGGCCATTGCGCCGGGAGCGGCAACTTGGAGCCGCCGGACCGGGCTCTATTGTCGTTGGGGGGTCGCCGCAGCAGCAGACTATGTGGAAGCGCATGCAACTGCCGCAATTCGCCCCCACCGGTCGGCGTTGCTGGCAACGTGCTTGTTTTGGGGAGGGGGGGGAGAGCGTCTCCCGCCGCAGTCAGTCCTTGAGCGCTGCCTGGACCGCTACATCCTGTGGCCATTGCGCCGGGAGCGGCAACTTGGAGCCGCCGGACCGGGCTCTATTGTCGTTGGGGGGTCGCCGCAGCAGCAGACTATGTGGAAGCGCATGCAACTGCCGCAATTCGCCCCCACCGGTCGGCGTTGCTGGCAACGTGCTTGTTTTGGGGAGGGGGGGAGAGCGTCTCCGCCGCAGTCAGTCCTTGAGCGCTGCCTGGACCGCTACATCCTGTGGCCATTGCGCCGGGAGCGGCAACTTGGAGCCGCCGGACCGGGCTCTATTGTCGTTGGGGGGTCGCCGCAGCAGCAGACTATGTGGAAGCGCATGCAACTGCCGCAATTCGCCCCCACCGGTCGGCGTTGCTGGCAACGTGCTTGTTTTGGGGAGGGGGGGAGAGCGTCTCCCGCCGCAGTCAGTCCTTGAGCGCTGCCTGGACCGCTACATCCTGTGGCCATTGCGCCGGGAGCGGCAACTTGGAGCCGCCGGACCGGGCTCTATTGTCGTTGGGGGTCGCCGCAGCAGCAGACTATGTGGAAGCGCATGCAACTGCCGCAATTCGCCCCCACCGGTCGGCGTTGCTGGCAACGTGCTTGTTTTGGGGAGGGGGGGAGAGCGTCTCCCGCCGCAGTCAGTCCTTGAGCGCTGCCTGGACCGCTACATCCTGTGGCCATTGCGCCGGGAGCGGCAACTTGGAGCCGCCGGACCGGGCTCTATTGTCGTTGGGGGGTCGCGCGCAGCAGCAGACTATGTGGAAGCGCATGCAACTGCCGCAATTCGCCCCCACCGGTCGGCGTTGCTGGCAACGTGCTTGTTTTGGGGAGGGGGGGGAGAGCGTCTCCCGCCGCAGTCAGTCCTTGAGCGCTGCCTGGACCGCTACATCCTGTGGCCATTGCGCCGGGAGCGGCAACTTGGAGCCGCCGGACCGGGCTCTATTGTCGTTGGGGGGTCGCCGCAGCAGCAGACTATGTGGAAGCGCATGCAACTGCCGCAATTCGCCCCCACCGGTCGGCGTTGCTGGCAACGTGCTTGTTTTGGGGAGGGGGGGAGAGCGTCTCCCGCCGCAGTCAGTCCTTGAGCGCTGCCTGGACCGCTACATCCTGTGGCCATTGCGCCGGGAGCGGCAACTTGGAGCCGCCGGACCGGGCTCTATTGTCGTTGGGGGGTCGCCGCAGCAGCAGACTATGTGGAAGCGCATGCAACTGCCGCAATTCGCCCCCACCGGTCGGCGTTGCTGGCAACGTGCTTGTTTTGGGGAGGGGGGGAGAGCGTCTCCCGCCGCAGTCAGTCCTTGAGCGCTGCCTGGACCGCTACATCCTGTGGCCATTGCGCCGGGAGCGGCAACTTGGAGCCGCCGGACCGGGCTCTATTGTCGTTGGGGGGTCGCCGCAGCAGCAGACTATGTGGAAGCGCATGCAACTGCCGCAATTCGCCCCCACCGGTCGGCGTGCTGGCAACGTGCTTGTTTTGGGGAGGGGGGGAGAGCGTCTCCCGCCGCAGTCAGTCCTTGAGCGCTGCCTGGACCGCTACATCCTGTGGCCATTGCGCCGGGAGCGGCAACTTGGAGCCGCCGGACCGGGCTCTATTGTCGTTGGGGGGTCGCCGCAGCAGCAGACTATGTGGAAGCGCATGCAACTGCCGCAATTCGCCCCCACCGGTCGGCGTTGCTGGCAACGTGCTTGTTTTGGGGAGGGGGGGAGAGCGTCTCCCGCCGCAGTCAGTCCTTGAGCGCTGCCTGGACCGCTACATCCTGTGGCCATTGCGCCGGGAGCGGCAACTTGGAGCCGCCGGACCGGGCTCTATTGTCGTTGGGGGGTCGCCGCAGCAGCAGACTATGTGGAAGCGCATGCAACTGCCGCAATTCGCCCCCACCGGTCGGCGTTGCTGGCAACGTGCTTGTTTTGGGGAGGGGGGGAGAGCGTCTCCCGCCGCAGTCAGTCCTTGAGCGCTGCCTGGACCGCTACATCCTGTGGCCATTGCGCCGGGAGCGGCAACTTGGAGCCGCCGGACCGGGCTCTATTGTCGTTGGGGGGTCGCCGCAGCAGCAGACTATGTGGAAGCGCATGCAACTGCCGCAATTCGCCCCCACCGGTCGGCGTTGCTGGCAACGTGCTTGTTTTGGGGAGGGGGGGAGAGCGTCTCCCGCCGCAGTCAGTCCTTGAGCGCTGCCTGGACCGCTACATCCTGTGGCCATTGCGCCGGGAGCGGCAACTTGGAGCCGCCGGCCGGGCTCTATTGTCGTTGGGGGGTCGCCGCAGCAGCAGACTATGTGGAAGCGCATGCAACTGCCGCAATTCGCCCCCACCGGTCGGCGTTGCTGGCAACGTGCTTGTTTTGGGGAGGGGGGGAGAGCGTCTCCCGCCGCAGTCAGTCCTTGAGCGCTGCCTGGACCGCTACATCCTGTGGCCATTGCGCCGGGAGCGGCAACTTGGAGCCGCCGGACCGGGCTCTATTGTCGTTGGGGGGTCGCCGCAGCAGCAGACTATGTGGAAGCGCATGCAACTGCCGCAATTCGCCCCCACCGGTCGGCGTTGCTGGCAACGTGCTTGTTTTGGGGAGGGGGGGGAGCGTCTCCCGCCGCAGTCAGTCCTTGAGCGCTGCCTGGACCGCTACATCCTGTGGCCATTGCGCCGGGAGCGGCAACTTGGAGCCGCCGGACGGGGCTCTATTGTCGTTGGGGGGTCGCCGCAGCAGCAGACTATGTGGAAGCGCATGCAACTGCCGCAATTCGCCCCCACCGGTCGGCGTTGCTGGCAACGTGCTTGTTTGGGGAGGGGGGGAGAGCGTCTCCCGCCGCAGTCAGTCCTTGAGCGCTGCCTGGACCGCTACATCCTGTGGCCATTGCGCCGGGAGCGGCAACTTGGAGCCGCCGGACCGGGCTCTATTGTCGTTGGGGGGTCGCCGCAGCAGCAGACTATGTGGAAGCGCATGCAACTGCCGCAATTCGCCCCCACCGGTCGGCGTTGCTGGCAACGTGCTTGTTTTGGGGAGGGGGGGAGAGCGTCTCCCGCCGCAGTCAGTCCTTGAGCGCTGCCTGGACCGCTACATCCTGTGGCCATTGCGCCGGGAGCGGCAACTTGGAGCCGCCGGACCGGGCTCTATTGTCGTTGGGGGGTCGCCGCAGCAGCAGACTATGTGGAAGCGCATGCAACTGCCGCAATTCGCCCCCACCGGTCGGCGTTGCTGGCAACGTGCTTGTTTTGGGGAGGGGGGGAGAGCGTCTCCCGCCGCAGTCAGTCCTTGAGCGCTGCCTGGACCGCTACATCCTGTGGCCATTGCGCCGGGAGCGGCAACTTGGAGCCGCCGGACCGGGCTCTATTGTCGTTGGGGGGTCGCCGCAGCAGCAGACTATGTGGAAGCGCATGCAACTGCCGCAATTCGCCCCCACCGGTCGGCGTTGCTGGCAACGTGCTTGTTTTGGGGAGGGGGGGAGAGCGTCTCCCGCCGCAGTCAGTCCTTGAGCGCTGCCTGGACCGCTACATCCTGTGGCCATTGCGCCGGGGAGCGGCAACTGGAGCCGCCGGACCGGGCTCTATTGTCGTTGGGGGGTCGCCGCAGCAGCAGACTATGTGGAAGCGCATGCAACTGCCGCAATTCGCCCCCCCACGGTCGGCGTTGCTGGCAACGTGCTTGTTTTGGGGAGGGGGGGAGAGCGTCTCCCGCCGCAGTCAGTCCTTGAGCGCTGCCTGGACCGCTACATCCTGTGGCCATTGCGCCGGGAGCGGCAACTTGGAGCCGCCGGACCGGGCTCTATTGTCGTTGGGGGGTCGCCGCAGCAGCAGACTATGTGGAAGCGCATGCAACTGCCGCAATTCGCCCCCACGGTCGGCGTTGCTGGCAAACGTGCTTGTTTGGGGAGGGGGGGAGAGCGTCTCCCGCCGCAGTCAGTCCTTGAGCGCTGCGCTGGACCGCTACATCTGTGGCCATTGCGCCGGGAGCGGCAACTTGGAGCCGCCGGACCGGGCTCTATTGTCGTGGGGGGGGGTCGCCGCAGCAGCAGACTATGTGGAAGCGCATGCAACTGCCGCAATTCGCCCCCACCGGTCGGCGTTGCTGGCAACGTGCTGTTTGGGGGAGGGGGGGGAGAGCGTCTCCCGCCGCAGTCAGTCCTTGAGCGCTGCCTGGACCGCTACATCCTGTGGCATTGCGCCGGGAGCGGCAACTTGGAGCCGCCGGACCGGGC